>JAVMKO010000001.1:182565127-183963242 GCA_032164245.1 Sternotherus odoratus
GCCTCAGGCCACCCCCAGGGGCTACAAGGGCACATTGGTCCCTTCTGGGAGCAGCTTGGTCAGGCAGGAAGCCCAGTGCCAGCACCCCGAACCCTCTCCTGCATCCCAACCCCATCCCAGCCTGGAGCCCCAGCCTGTACTCAAACTCCCCCCTAGAGCTTGCACCCTGCATCCCCTCCTGCACCCTAAGCCCCTGCCTCAGTCTCAGCCCAGAGCCCCATCCCACACTCTGAACCCCTTGTTCCAGTCCCAGAGCCCGCAATCCCTCCCGAATCCCAACACCTTACCCCAGCCTGATGAAAGTGAGTGAGGGTGGAGAAGAGTGAGCGACTGGGGGAAGAGGGAGAATAGAGTGAGTGGGGCGGGGTGGATCCCGGGTTGCACTTAAATTCATACAGAACACTGTTACCTTATACCCACATACCTTCACAGCATTAATGTTTTCCTACCAAATCAGTCAAAGCAATAAGCCTCCCTGGGAATTCACTATTGCAGAAGGTCCCTGAGATGAACACTATAGCTGGATTATTATAGGCAACAACCTGATATGCAATCTTACAAAGAGGTAATCAAAGCTCATTCATTATGCCATAAACTAAGATGACCAGAAGAAAAGAAAAATTAATTCTTCTTCCACTTCCTCAAATACAGTATTTTACAAAACGCAGTTGCATATTGGTCAATGCCAAAGAGACTTGCCAAAGAGATACCAGACTTGATGAACCAAAAATCTGACCCATTAACAAATCCTAAATCAAACTTAATCTTTAAGAGCTGATGAAATTATAACAGACAATACTTATAAGGAGCATTTATAAGGAGCATACACAAATAATCATACCTCTGGCTGGGAAGCTTAACTGCTGTAGGGTCGCTGCATTTATGCAGTACCCAATTTGTGTCTTCTGTGAGATCTCTCCCAGGCAGGAATTCCAGTCTTCCACACCACGAACTGAGCAGTCTTGCAGATTAGTTACGAGGTCCCCTACAAAAAGACCTCGGGGTCCATTGGCAGGAGAATCCTGCAAAGGAAAAGAGAAGTCAGACACTCTACCATTCTTAATAATGCTGGGATTAATTTATAGTTCTGCTGAATGTCCAACAGACACTTAAGCTAATAAACTATTTTTTGAAGAAACAGAAAACCTCAGATTTTATTAGATGTAATTATTTTAATCTTAGGCAGGGCATCATTATGAGTCATACAAAATTTGATTTCTCCTTTGGGTTCCTCTCCGATCCAGTGGGTAGTGTAGACCTACCCTAAGTGTTAAGGCTGCATAATCCAAAAGTCTACTGATCGAACATCAGAAAGAAAGGAAATATTCAGTTAAGTAAATAGATAAAAATAAACTTATTTAATGAATAAAGATGTAAGATTAAAATAAAACCAACCTGTTATACTCACCATAACAATTTTTAATTAATCAATGTATAATACTCATGTGTACTTTGTGTTGCTCTAAGTAAAAACACTAATAATTTGAAATGTTAATAAAATACATATAGTAAATTGTATTAACTTGGTAGTTAAAGAATTGTCTTTATAGACTATTTCTTTTTGTTGTCTGGGTTATAAGAAGGAGGGGAGGATTTCCAAAAGTGCCAAAGTCCAGTTGACAGTCACTGGGATTTGTGCTTCTAACTCACTTTGATACTCTATCCAAAATATTTTATGGTCCAATACTGAAAATTGGTATACATGCTAAGTTCTGTGATTTAATGAAGTATGTCTGTCTATATGATTTCTTTAGAAAAACTTAACTAAAGCAACATTCTTTTCAAATGTTGTAAGAAGAATTTTTACATTGTTCATGCAGTGATCAAATTTTAGCCAAAGAAAAGTTGCAGGTCACATAGCATACAATAAATCATTTAAGACCTGTTCATACCTCTGTGACCTCAGTGACAAGTGCCCCAACACCCGTGTAGTAAAATGGGAAAAGAATTGCTGGCAGCAGGAACAGAGCTATGAGACTCGCAACACCAAGAACAAAATTATGCCAGACACCTACAAAGAAAATAAAAAATATTAACCTTCTAAGGAAACACTGGCACAAGTAACTAACAAAAAAGTGTTTCTGAACTGTAAAATATCAGTGTCTTTCCAATTAACTTTCCTGGAATGACTGCTAGTAGCTATGACCACAATTAGTCTGCTGATTTATGGAGGAAGGCCCCGATCCTGCAAAGACTTGAGCATATGAATTATTTTACAAACACAAGAAGTTCCATTGATGTCAATGGGACTATTCATAGAGTTATTCAAGTGCTTAAGTCTTTATAGTATTAGTACCAAAGCAAGTACTCTTTTGGTTGTGCAGCTTTAGAGTCTCTTAAAAAAAAAAAAAAAACATCGCAAGCATCATACTGATAACTGCCACATAAGTCTCACTGTCACATAATTCAAATGGAACAGAGAGGAACTGGGGTATTTTAATTTTTATTAAACTTATAATCAACTACTGTACAATGACTTTTCTTTATGCAGTGGTACCATATATTCAGTGGGGGGAGAATAAAAGTCCGTAAAGGGAAGCAGGGAAGAGACTGATAGTGTAATTTGATTATTTGGAGTCGAAGTCCTTAATAAAAAACACTTCTAAAATGCTGAGTGGAAAATCTGTGTCCAAAGCTGTCCCAGGAAATTAGCCTGTGCAATCAGCACTTCCTAGTCTATCACTTTTCTTACTAAGGCAAGCATAAGCTTCACAGGAGACTGTGTGAATTTAGGAAGCCAAATACAGGGTTACTTTTAACACTTAGCACAGAAATCTTCCAGTTCTACTTGTTTGCTTGGACAATTCTGTGTGACCAATTCATAGCAACTTTGCAGTGATGGAGTTTCCTTACAGTATATTATCTTGTTGAGAAGGATATGATCTAATTCCACATTTGCACTACCATAATGATTTACTGCATAAGAGAAAGAGTAATCTCAAAATCTTTTATACTCATTTTTCTTCCACTGTATATAATGGATCAATCCTAAAATGCAATGGAATCTCATGATAATCCCTTGGGATACTCACTGTGAGTCTTATAAAATTTGATTTCTCCTTTGGGTTTCTGAGGCCACAGAAAGGGAACATGAACCAAAGTTCTATCTGCAATGCTCTAGTTAAAGGTGTATCATTATTTACATTAATAGTTCTTTTTTAAAGGGATTTCTTTCCGTGTGGATTTTAAATCGCATTTAGCTGAAACTAAATTGGCACATAAACTATAAGCCTGAGCATGAATTCCCTTCATCCCAAAGTAAAATAATGAAAACAGTATAAATTAAATAGGCAACGGGCATTTTATTTTAGCTTTCACGCCCTTTTTAAAAAACACACAATACAGATAACTTGTGTGTGAGTTTCTTTTTATTTTTCATCTCTCTCAAAGTTTAAACATTTCCATTGACATCAATGCAGTCTGTGGAAGAACGCTTTATAAATCAGACTACTAAAAGATGGATTATTAAACACCACCAAAAGGAAGAAGTTTAAGAGGCTGATCATCTTATGCCTTGCATCTTGCAAAGCAAGAGTACAAAGCTACCATTTGAATTTATCAGTTGAGAAGCTAACGCTCATAGAAGTTTCATGTCACAAAAACAACAAACAATACATACTAAAGAAATAAAAGGAGAAAGCTAGGAAAGAAGAGAAGGAGGATCCTTCTCCATCCCAGATCCTGCAAGGCAAAGGCTTTGAGATTGACTTCAATGTTGTCAAGTTACATTCCTTAAAAGTAAATCTCAGACAGCACCATTGATAATGTCTTTGATACATTTAAAAAGACAAAGGCTTCAGAAAGCAACAACAAACCAAACCAACCTGAAGAGTCAAACAAATTTCTTAAAATCTACCTAATTATCATTAAAAAAATACATACATTTCACTGACTCTTCAAACATGCTACAAGAAACGTACCCTCCTTTGAGAAAATATTTTTTTTTACTTGGGGATATAAATAGCTAACATGGAAATTCCTTTGCTTTTATCCAAATCTCAACCTTTATTTTAACACTTATTCAATATTATTGAACTTCTGATGCCATCTGCTGCACAACAAATATACTTTTTATCTCAAAAGTTTGAAAGGGCTACAAAAGAAACTTTCAGTGTATGTTCCCTACTTCTTCAGCAATCATAATAAAATCTGATTTCTGTTATGTAAACTTAGATTTCAGGTCTTCCAAAAATTGGAGTAAGCTCATTCAGTTCCTCAAACAAATAATCAGCATCACCAAACAATGAAGCTTTTAGTAAAATGTAATGAACAATATGCTTAATCATTAAATACTCCAATCTCATCTTTTAAAATGCATTATTAGCTGTATCAAAATGAACTTCCTGTTCATTCAAGTACTGTATGGCCATGGCAACCTGCCTCTTCTGTTACCAGTCATCACTACATACATTTCATTTTCCTGTTCCAAGTTTGGCAAGAGTTGTTCTTGCCATTTATCGAACTTCACCCTTCCTATTAATCAAGTAAGCTCCACTGTGTGGTAGTTGCAGGTCTCACTGATACAATAAGCTCCAGACAAGTGACAGAGGTTATAACTCCAGGATCATTTTGAACTACAAGCTGAATAAGGAATTCTGTGTTTCCTTTGGGTGTGTTTCAGCACCCTTTCCTTCTTGAGGGCTACCTTAAAACCACAGAATAGATCAGCGGTTCTCAACTGGGGGTCCACAGAGCCCCGCGGCTGAAACCCAGTACCCCTAGCCCAGAGGTTGGCTAACTACGGCCCGCGGGACACATCCAGCCCGCCCCTGAGCTTGCGGCCAAGGAGGCTAGTCCCCAGCCCCTCCCCCACTGCTCCCTCTTCCCCACAGCCTCACTTCGCCACGTTGCCAGCGCTTTGGGCGGCATGGCTAAACGCTCCATCAGGGCAGCACTGCAGCATGTCTGTCTCCGACCAGGTGGCACAGCTGCCAGACATGCTTCTCTGAGTGGCATGGTAAGGGGGCTGGGTCATTGGATAAGGGGTAGAGAGTCCCAGGGGTCAGTTAGGGGACAGGGAGCGGTTGGATGGGACTGAGGTTCGGGGGGGAGGGGCAGTCAGGAGTGGGGGAACAGGAGGGAATGGACAGGTGTGGGAGTCCCAGGGGGTCTGTCAGGGGATGGGGGGATGGATAGGGGTTGGGGCAGTCAGGGAACAGGGAGGGAGCTGAAGCCAGGAGCCCCAGGGAAATCCCCACCCCCATGCCCGTACACAGTCCATAGCTACCCCTGCCTGCACCCAAGGTACCCCCCCCCTCACTTCACTTAATCTTTAGTTACTCCCTCCCTGCACCCTGAGTGGTTTTCAAACCTTTTGAACTGAGTCCCCCCTTTGAGTTGTATTTTAGTAACATCATATTGCAAGAGTGCTTTCATTTAATTCAATAGGAGTACTCGTGGAATTATATTATTCAATGTGAATAAGGGTATCAGAAATGGTGGGTCTCACAGTACGTATTTTATAGTTTGTTTCATGTAAACATCCATTTCCCCCCTGATTTTATTCCATTTCCCCCTCCCCTCTGTTCCCTCCCAGTCTCCCCTCCCCTTTCCCTCCTCCCCACAAAAGCCAGTAATATTTCTCAGATGGGGAGAATCACAGCCCCATTGCTGGAACTTACCAGGTCTTGCTGCCTTTATTGTAAGTTATACTGAACTTATTTATATTTTGTAAAGACAGTAGGAAGGGATACACTAACTTTTTATTATTTATAATTATTCATTTTTAAAATAACCTCCCAGGAAACTCAAGCTGTACTTCCAAAATGTTTCCTACATATATTCTGCCATACCATTTATTCCCAAATTGAATCTAGGATATAACAACTGGTTGTATTTTTCACACTTGTTTCACTCCCTGCAGCCTAAAGTCTTGTTTGAAACCCTCTCCTCCCTGCCCAAAAAACCCCCAAACAAGATCAGTTTGGGCAATGGTACTATACATTTTCTTCCCATCACCTAACAATGTATCTCCGTCTCAAAACAGAGGGACTACCTTTGCGGGGGAAGAGAAGATTTTAGTCTGCTTGTCCATTCATTTCCTGGACTCTTCGCCAAGACTGTCAAATAGGGCGCCACATAATATCAATTTTGGAGATATTATTCTGTATAAGGTGTGATGGAGTCAGACCAGAAGGGTACAGGAGAGTGCTGGAAGGCAGGTATATCAGCCTCAGGATGTGCAGGTCCCTGTTCCCTGGATAGCCAAACAAAGGCTACTCCTGGCCAATCAAGATGCCTGGGGCCAATTAAGAAGCTTCTAGAAGGCAGTATAAATAGCTAGCCTGATTGGGACACCTGAAACCAATCAGGGGCTGGCTGAAACCAGTTTAAAAAAACCCCTCCCAGTTAGTCAGGTGGGTGTGGATGTCAGGAGCTGTGGGAGGAAGTTGTGCTGTTGGTGAGACTGAGTGGTAGACACCAGATCATAAGCAAAGAGGAGGATGACCTGAGGTAAGGGTGAAGCTAGGAAAAGGGAACCTTGGGGAAGTGGCCTAGGGAATCAAAGCAGCATTAGTGGTGGAGGGAAAGCCACCAATAGCTGCTACCATTAGGGTCCTTGGGCTGGAACCCAGATTAGATGGTGGGACCGGGTTCCCCCCTTCCCCATCTCCCTCCATACTCTACAGAAATCCTCTTGAGAGGAGAAGTGAGGCCAAACTGTGCTTACTGTGCTCTACAGAGCAACAAAGACTGTGGGATACTCCCCCCTTTCCACCTTCCATACTAGCCTGTGATGAAGGTAACTCACTAGGTGGTGACTCTTGCCAATTATACTGAGAAAGGGAGGTCACTATAGGGCCTAGATGAGTTTCTGAGGCCCTTAAATCTGCCAGGAAGCGCAGGACCCACAAGTACAGACTTGGAGCTTTGTCACAAAGGACATTTACTCACCAGTAACTAGACTAAATCCATAAAGAATTGAAAAAACATGACAGTATTTTCAATGTTAACCAATAATAACATATGCAAAACAACAACTTGTTGGACAGATTAAGATTTAACATAACACAGACTCTGTTACCTGCACAAAATATTCTCAGCTGCTGGACTGGAGATATAAGTTGCAAGTGGTTGGTAAAGAGATCAACAAATGCTCCAGGGTATACAATAAAGATAAAAATCCCAAATCCATTAAACCGCACTTGTTCTCTAAAGAAAAAAGAAAAATGTTACTGCAGACCAAAAACCAAGGACTCCATAATATAAAATAAAAATTCTTACATTTTAGAGCACAGTAGAATCTTAAAAGTATCTGTATGAAATTTAGTTTAGCACAAAACACTAGCTTAAAAGATAATTCATCTAAATTTTATTTCTTGTTTAAGTACCCAATTCTAAACAGAAGCTCCTGTCTGTTCTGATGTGAATATTATGGAGCAGTTCTGTATCTGAGCTGTCATGCTAGACATGGCTTAACATTTTATTTATTTACTTATCATATGACTGAGGTACATGTACAATAAAAGCTGGTACAAAGCTTATTGATAAAATGATAAATCCATCCAAAGCAGTTAACCCATCAGAACTATCTATAAAACAGGATGATCAATAACGACCACAATGCTCACATACACTCCCTCCACTTCTACTCATAAGCTAGTGGAAGAGGGAAAGAAAGTGAGAGGAAATAGGCTTTGCAACATATCCTGATGGCTAACACATTCATATATCAAACGCTGGGCAATAAAGAGTTCCAGAACCAATAGGCCCCACACTGAAATCATCTTGCCACCAGCTGCTTCCAGTTTACAGCAAGTGACAACTAGACCAGTGGTCGCCAACCTTTCGGACCTCATGGACCACTAAACTCACAATTTTGAATCCCGCGGACCACTAACATGAATTTTTTTTAAAAGGTACAAACATCTATAAAATAATGATCAGAAAAGTTCCATTTTATTAATATGAAATGCACTTGTTTAATTATAACAAAATTATTAATGTGATATTTGTTGCTGCTTGTTTGAAATAAGTTTATGGATTCTTGGCTCCAATGATGTCACTGCAACACGGAGAGCCGTTTGTATTTCAAGCCAACAGCAGTACTTGTTTTTGATTGCCGTAACAGATGAGAATGTCTTTTCACACAGATAGGTTGTTGCAAATGGAATCAAAATTTGATGGCTTTTTCACTCAGCACTGGGTACTCACTTTTATGGAGTGCCAAAAATGATGTCTTGATGAGGACGAGTGGAATTTAGCTTTGAGACTGTTGTCGGATGATAGATCGATTAGGCTTTCTTTTTCTTTCATGCTCAAATTGCTATCTTCAATTTTTGCCGAAAATGGATCCATTACCCACATATTGCCATGTCTGGGGTCCTCTTCCTTTGGGTAATAATGGCCAAAAGATTCTGTGAGCGACCGTAATTGCTGTCGAACAATGGTTATTACCTGTCGGTTGACATCTCTTTCATATACTCATCAAGATTTGGGAACATTTGCAAATCTTCTTTAGCCAACCGCATTTGCCACAGCAATATTTTCTTTTGAAATGCATCCATTTTACCTCGCAGTGTGAACATGTCCATAAGCTGTCCTTGCAAGGACGTGTTTAGCTCGTTTAACAGTGAAAAAATATCTGCCAGGTATGCAAGCTTGGCTAGCCAATCATCGTCGGACAAGAGATCTTGGAATTTCGAATTATTTTGCTGCTGGAAGAATAACTTGACTTCTTGGCGCAGGTCGAACAATCGGGTTAGTATTTTGCCCCTCGACAGCCATCTCACCTCAGCGTGAAGAAAAAGATGAGTATATTGAGAGCCCATTTCTTCACAAAGTGCCTCAAATATTCGAGAATTGAGCGCTTTGTGCCGAATTTCATTTACAATTTTAATTACATCAGAGAGTACTTCGTGCAGTTCTGGAGACATTCTTTTTGCCGCAAGTTGCTCATGATGTATAATACAATGAGTAAACAAAATGTCTGGGTGTCCAACATCTTTCACTTTTGTAACAACTCCTAAACGATGCCCGGTCATGCTTGCGGCACCATCTGTGCATATCCCAACACGTTTCTTCCATTCAATACCATGTCTCAGGAAATAACCATTAAGTGCATCGAAAATCTCAGAGCTGGTTGTTCTACCCGGCAAGTTGAGCGAACAGAGGAGTTCTTCCTTTAGCTCTCCTTGACACTCAAACCTCACAAAACAAAGGAGAACTGCCTTGTTAGTTATGTCTGTTGATTTGTCGAGTTGAATTCAATAAAATGTTGAATTTTTCACCAATTCAATCACTTGATTTTCAATATCTTCGGCCATGTCTTCAATTCTGCGCTTCACAGTGTTAGCGGACATAGGAATTACTTTCAGTTTCTGGACAGCCTGTTTCCCCAAAACCTCTTCACAGGCTTGTAACAAGCAAGGCTTAATTAATTCTTCTCCAATCGTATACGGCTTTCTACTTTTCGCGATTTGAAGTGCTATCAAATAAGAAGCCTTTACTAGGGACTTATCTTCCTAAAAATTGCAAATAATGTCCAAATTTCTCCAGGGACCACCAGAATTTTCTCGCGGACCACCAGTGGTCCACGGACCACTGGTTGGCGACCGCTGAACTAGACAATTAAAAGTACTGATCTCAACTGCTGCAGTACCACATGAGGACAGATGCCTTATTCGCAAAGACACTAGTACTCAAACCATTCAGGACTTCAGTCAAAACCATTCTCATCTTGAAATGGTCCTGGAAATGAACTGGAGCACAGGCATGATGGGCCCCCATGTGGCCCTACTCTGACAAAATGCTCCCAGCAGGTCTATTCAATAAAATCTAAATGCAGGGAAGCATCTGTATGTGACATTACAGTACAAGACTTGAACTAGAAAAGTTGAGACAAGAAGAAGAAAGGAGAGGAAGAGGAAGGAAAGAGAAAGCCTCACTTCTTCCAAAGATGCATTTTACATGGTCTATTTTCAGTTGGGCTACTCCATTTTTCTGTGTTTAAATAATGTAAAATGAATTTTTCTATAAATAAGCCACAATCCAAACTCAAATGATCTGAACCTTTGCCACAAAACATGAGTGAAGATAAAGTGCAACAGTATAACAAATAATTAAGTCATCCTGTGATATAATCTGGCTAAAAAAAATTTTGTTTAAAGTATCTCTAGTGCCAGAATCTCTGCAGCTGCATGTACCTATTGGCTAGCCACATGCACAGTCACAGTAAAGGTGAAAGAAAGGAAGAATATGTCTCGGCCCATCTTGTGATGGGACCCTCTGATTAAGGTGGAAGTCCAACATTACTTTACTCAGAAATGTAAGATAAGGTTGTAAATAGACTCTGTCTTTATAGAAAGCTTATACGGGAGAGGTGGGGGATAAGCAACTAAAGCATGTAGTTCTGCTACACTCCTACCTAAGGTAATAATCTCCAAGAATGCTACTTTCATGAAGAGACGTAAAAAGAAACACACAGCCATAGAATCCAAAGGTGGACCCATTAGAGTCAACAAAACTAGATTTAGATCCCATGGATACATGGGGTCCGTCATAGGTGGAGTTTGTCCAGTCCTTTCAAAAATCACAGACGTTGGATTGGAAAAAACAGATCTTCCTCCTATAGAAGGATAAAACATGTAAACAACAGCCATGTGAACTCTCATGGAATTGATAGAGAACCCTTTTCCCTTTAGATGGAGTAAATATTCCAGAATAAGCTACAGGGAAGATGACATGGGAGGAATACCTCCCTCTCGGAACCATAAGGAAAAACATGTCCATTTTTTTACAAGTAAGTGTATCTGGCATCAAGAGATTGTTCTGAACCTCTAAGGAACACTCAGTTTGCTGGGGTGTTAGGTTAGACTCCAGCACATACGGTAGGAACAGCCACACGATGGCCCCTTTTGGAACTCACATACCAAAGTGAAACCCACAGCATATTCCTCCATGGCCATTCTGATTTATTCTGTCCTGGGCCAACAGGATGGTTCCTGTACCTAACTCAAGGCTGGCATCTCTCTGTTCTTCCCTGTGCAGCTCAAAAAAATAAAGGCCCAAGGAATGTAAAGACCTAAGGAAGATCAATGAAATCTTGGATTTAAAGTATCAAAATAATTCCTTTCAAGTAACATGCTACAGAACCAGTCAGCTTTTAATTTTGAGATTTTGCCAGTCACAATTATTGTCTAAAAGAAACAGTTCTCTACATAACATTGGGCTAAAGACAGGCCCCTTGTATGTTGTGAAACTGGATCTAAACACTGTTCTAAGGCAGTGGTGCACAAACAGGGAGCAAAAGAGGTTCTACGGGAGGTGGTACGAGGAAACTTGGGCCTTTTGCCCTTTTAAAAAAAACAAACATACAAATAAAAACACAGACTGACTTATTTTCAACAATTTGATATTTCTTTCAATATGCACTTTGTTCATTTTATATTTCTGTTAAACTATTAACATGCCATTAACCTTTGTACTGAAATGCACAGCTGGTTTTGGCAGGTGGACAAGACAAAGTCAGGGTTTCTGATACACACGTAAATGAGGGAAACAATTTGGGATTTGGGCACCTGGGAGAAGCTGATGCTTTTGGTGTTCAGGAGATAATGATTCTTCTCCTTCCCTGCCCACTGTGGACAAAGGCAGAGGTGACCTTAACACCAAGTTTCCCACCAAACCACCTAGTAACCCTGCCCTGATATCTTCCACAGCATTTAACAGTAATGGCTAAGCACATTAGATAATTGTTTCTGCTGAAATGATTACCAGTAAAAGAGGTAACATTGACATTTAAAATATCATTATGCATAAGAATTAACATATTACTGAGATTAACTGCAGCAAGTCACATCTCTCAGAACTACAGTTCAGCCTCTTGGTACAGCCCTTCATCAGTTTGCATTAAGTCACAACATGAAGGTTTCCATAAAGAGCTGGAAATGTTTTTGAGAATAAAATATTAGATTCAGGAACACCATTCTGTAACAGTGCACAGCATCTTTGCAAATTCCACAGCTACAGAATCACAGAAAATGTTGGACCTTAGTTAACTGTAAAGTAAATTAAAGGAAGGCTAAATTAAATCTGAAGCAATATAGCACATTAAAGAAGTGAAAGTCCATACTGATGATCTGTGTAATAGACATTTATTTAAAACTCTATGCACCCAGCTATGAGTCTAAGCATTTCGAAAACAAATCTACACAAACCATAAAATACAATTATAAAAAGAGAAATGAATTGTCTCTATAAACCACATAAACTCTAATCATATTCACTTGTAGTTAAATACTCAGGAATATAAAGCTTTGTTGGCATGTAGTAAGAGAATAATAGTTTGCATTACCGAATAGCTGCCACCCCGTGGCCAACTTCATGTATGACACCACTGATGAGGATTGCAGTGAAGAAATAAGTCAGTTGGCTGATGGGCAGATTTACACCAGGCACCTGTTCATGTAGGCAAGACAACAAAGCAAAACAAACTAGGATACCAAGAGATATAAAGAAAGATCATTTTTCCTTTAAACATGCTACTGCAACATAGTTGTTTAAAGACCAGAAGCAAGACAAGGATCCTTTATGTACAGAACTATCAAATGACCCCTCTGCCCTTCCTACCTTATATACCGTATTTTTCGTCATATTGGACGCTCCGGCGTATAAGACGCCCCTGACTTTTAAAGTCAAAAAGCCGGAAAAAAAAAAAAAAAAAAAAAAAACCCCAAAAACCCACCACACACAAAAAGCGCCCCGGTTCCCCCCTCCCCGCCGGGGGCGGGCTGCCGGGGGCGCCCCGGTTCCCCCCTCCCCGCCGCGGGCGGGCTGCCGGCGGCGTCCCGGTTCCCCCCTCCCCACCGGGGGCGGGCTGCCGGGGGCGCCCCGGTTCCTCCCTCCCCGCCCAATTCACATGGATGGGTTATATCCCAAGGGTTCAGTTTTAATTTTCCTTTCATTCCCCCCACCCCCAACAGAAGTATGTCACAAAGACCTTCCATTTTGTGAAGATCTTGACATGATCAATTCCATGTTATGATCACAAAATGAGGGAGTGAAGGTGGTGTTCCTGTACAGGAATATACAGTCAGACCCTGGAATACTGCGCCCTGCAATAGCGCGAATCCATTTACAGCACGGGGCACGGCTGGCTCCTGATGTCGGCGGCGGGCACTGCTTTCATGCAGCGGAACCCTGCAATACCGCGACCCCGCGCTTATCGCGATTGGGTTTTTTTGGATCCCGATCGTCACGGTATTGCGGGGTCCGACTGTAATAATATAAATGTGGAAAGAGAGTGAACCTTAACTTCTTTCAGAATTGTTACATCTGACAGAGGACATAAGAATATTCAGGTGGAAACATTCAATAAAATGGATGTAAACAGTGCAGAACAACCTTACATGATTTTATGTGAGTGTGGGAAAAACCAGATGCACTCTGGTCAGATTATTATACGAGAGGAAATAAAATTAGCTAGATAATCCTTCTTGTAAACTAAAACCATTTATAAAGGTGATGTCATTCCTTCTTCACTGCCTAAGCTATTCCATAATAAGAGATAAGACATTTTAAATGCAAACTCTTCCGTTCTGCAAAACAGTTTTCTTCTGGCATTATAAGGTTTAGTGTCTGGTATCAGAAACCCATGCAAACAACTAATACAATGTTATTAGCGCTGTAACCAGACATTGCCAACAGAGATAACAAAAATTCCTGTCTCAGATCGACAACTTGACAAATGATCCTTGCACGATTCAAACGTATAATCAGCTTCACAACATAATCTTTGCCTCCCACTATCCTGAACAATTCATGCTTCCTTCCCTTTTCTACTGACATCCTGAACCAAAACAAACTGAAACACACTTCTTTCTGCGGATTACAGACCTGGCTTGTTTTGCAAATTTCAAACCCATCATCCCCTCCCTGCAAAAAGTAGGGATTCTAACAAGCTGGGTGGAGACAAATCCTTATAGCTGATTGGTATTCTTAGTAATTATGACACTTTCTGTGTATTCAATATGCATATTATCAATTCCAAATTCCTCTGTGCTTTTTTTATATGAACTCTTTCCTGGCTTGCTACCTCTTTTTTTTCTTTTTTTTTTTAAAGACTTAACAGGCCATTTTTGGTATAGTTGGTGAGACTTCTAATCTTGTGAGAGAAGTTTTCAAGATCAGAAAGTCTCCTATGAAGACATCTATTTAGAATAGGTTATAATTCCTAAGCTGAAAAACAGAAAGGGAACACTTACCACGACTTGCAACATACGATCATTCTGGACTGCGGGGGCCTCAGATATCATCAGCGTCAGTGTCTGCATCAGTGTCTTTCCAAGGAGAACAACAGAACCAAACATGGCAACTATGCCAAACACCATTCCTATACTGAACCTGAAATAGAGAAACAAATGGTCTTCCGCACATAAAATGAGCAACTGCAGATCATGAAGACACTTAAATGCATCAGTGCAGCCTAACATACCAAATAATGGGTCAAAACTTCCCCAGTGCTATTCTGTCTATCTGGTATATCACCACAAAAGTATTAGAAATCCAGTAGAAGACTTAACCTTACAGGAGCAGAACTGCAATTTTCTCTAATGAAGAAGTTCATGTCATAATGCTATACAAAACCGCATCCAGTTGAGGGTCAGGATTAGACAGCGAGTCACATTGTTCCCCTGCCACTAGAACAGGAAATTCTTATTTTTAGATTATCATAACTTGCAAAATTTTATTAATGTTTCTTAACCATTGGGAGGGAAAATTGGTACTGCACAGTATTTAATGCATTAGATAAAGCGGATTTGCTGGCTAAAATATTTTGAGTTGCTGTCAGCTTTTCCACCCCTTTAAGTTTCATTTTTCCACCACCTTTAATTGAACCTCATCAGGAGTTAGTCAGTTAGCACAATTATTTTAAGCTGCTTGCATTTGTAATTAAAATATAAGGGACAAGTGGAAGTCAGTATGTTCCCTTTTGATGTAAGATAATATACATATTATAAAAAAGGTTATTTATGACGGATGTAAACTTATTTGAATCCAAAGTTATCTTACATAAGAAGAAACATTAATAAGTACCAACTTAGCAGATATTTCCTCTTTATTTACTCCTATCTCACTGAGAGCAAGAGCAAAATAAGTTCAGTACTGAACAGAAAGATTAATACACACAATGAGACAAATTCAAGACTTCTCAGGTGTTATTCCCCGAGTTGGTGCAAAATAATGCTGGAAACACAGTTCTGCATGCATTTTCTGGCCTCCCCAAAAGTACTCACACTACCACTGTGCATATCACTCAACCTGGAGCTGGCCCTGGCATTTTTGCCACCCCAAGCGGCAAAAAGAAAAACAAAACAAACACGCCCCTCCACCGCCCCACAAGCCACAACTTGTGGACCTGCTGCCGACAGGAAATGTGGCAGTGGCAGTATGGCTGCCGAAAGATGCGGTGCGCTGCCCCAATTGTGGACAGCGCGCCGCCCCTATCCCCCCGTCCCTCCTCTCCCCCCGCCCGACGTTGACTGCCCCAGGCACTTGCTTGGGGGGCTGGTGCCCGGAGCTGGCCCTGCCAAGAGCAGAACAAATTCCAGCAGAGGAAAGCGTAGAATGGATATAGGCTAAACTGTGAGCATCACCCTAACTCCCCACTCAGCTTTAGAATGCCCAGGAAATGGCTTTGCCAACAAAGCCTAACTCATGACCCGATTTCTGTTAGGACTCAAAGCAAGCAAGTTTTTAAAGCATGTGCCTCTGGCCCTCCCCACCAAAAGGTGTAATCCTGAAATGGAACTATTTGCATACAGTCTAACGGACTTCAAAGGGACTACTCACACACCACAGGAAAAAGCTGCAGGCAGCATACCAATATTATAACAATAGCATGATTTTGGTCTGCTGCAAAATACCAACAAGGTATTTAAGGCAATACAGCAGAATTATTACAGCTCAGCTTCTTGTTTATCTCCTTGATGAAAACAGTTACTTCATAAACAAAAACTTGGTTTCTAATAAATATTTTTGAAAGAGTACAAACTAGAAGAGGATCTTCTATACATACAATAAAAAGTATGTTAAGTCTTCAGCAGAGCAGATAATAAAGAAATAAAAAATTATTTTCCTTAAGTAGAGGGTAGAGCTTAGTGTACAGGGCTAGATACACCTTGCAAGACGTGAAAAGCTACTTCTGGGTCTCCTAATAAATATATAACCCACAAATTTACAATATTTAGAGCACCCATTTTTTCAGCCAGTATTTTGGCAAATATGGTTTTATAAAAAGAGAAAAAAGAAGATTGGTATTGTAACTACATTTGTGTGGTTTTAATACTAAGTTATCAAGGCTGTATTATAACCTGGTCATTTTAAAACTAGCAGAGTGGTAATAATTATTGCTACTCTGATTAACAAGAGGAAAGTTTCCTAGTGTTTGTCCAATGCAAGGACAAATTAGAATTCTGAAACTATTACCATAGATAAAGAAATCTGGGTTTCCATCGTCCCCAACTGTAGAACAGACGGTTGAAGAGAGCAGTTTGCCATCGCATATGAAAAGGAGAGATGCTCAGCCCATATGACATCAGCCAGTCTTCATAAGATGCTTTCAGAGAGCTCGATGTCTATAAAGAACAATGGAAAGTTAGTTTGCCACACAACTTTCAGGAAGATTTCATGTAATGACATCCAGTAAAACAAAAAGAAGAGTAGAATATGGGTGTATTTATGTGTGCATATAGCAACACTTACATAAACTATGCAAAAATAATGAAATAATAAAGTAAAGTAAGGACAAAGCACAATGCATACTTTGTAGGAACTTTAAAACCTTATAACAGGAGTCTAATGTGTGGCCCAAAGTGCAAATGCATCCCACGAAGTCATGTACTACTACCTTTAGTCATCCTCTTCCTGTGATTGTAAAGTAAGGACAAAGCTGCAGATTTTCATTCCTGGTGTACTCATACAACAGTGAATATGTTCACAAAACAAGCTATTAATGGAGTAAAACCACAAAAGTGCAGCAATCACAGCATATAGATCTTTCTTTCACCAAAAGTATAATCAGGTTCATATATGGAAAGCCACTTTGTCTTTTTTTGTATATTTAAAATGTAAGCTATTTGGGCAGGGATTGTTTCTTACTACCCTGGTTAGGGACATAGGGTCTTGATCATAATCTGGCTCTTTGGATACCAATAATAAACACCACCTGTGCTTTTAAGTACCCGCTATTCATACTAATCTGATAATTTGCCTAAACTCTTGATCATGCCTTCACTATGGTTGTGATTTATATACCTACCAACAAGTCAGAAACACATTGTTGACATTCAACTGTTCCAACACATTCCCTGATGACTAAAGATATTCAATTTTGGGATTTTTCCTGAGCTCTCCTGCTCTCCTCAAGAGTACTCTTAGGACTGCTAACAGCTACTCAATTGCCTCTAAACCATATAGTTTCTTTTCTTTTTTGCTCATGCATTAGCAGTACCAAAGGGAATTTAAAAAGAAAAAGGATGGTTGCTCAGACAGACTGAGAAACCCATTTCAAGGCCCCTATCCTGCAATGAGATGTAGATGGGCAGACCCTTTGACGTCCCAATTAATTCAGTGAGTCTTCACACACGTGTAAAAGTTTTGCCCACATTCAACTATAAGATAAGAGTCCAAAATTGTTTGTTAAAACAGCATCTTAATAGCTAAAATCAGAAGACAGCCTGATGGCTAGTCTTTTTTTGACAACCTAAGAAAGATCGTAGTTCAGATTTTGGAGTTTTTTCCCCCTTGTAGTCAATCACCCCTAGTTAATGGAGTGTATACTTCAAGTTTGTTTGTTAATATATGTTCTAAAGCTGCTCAAAAAAAATTTGAACAATTTTTTTAAATTACTGATTTTTTTTTTAAAAAATTAGACTGTCAGATTATTAGGTCTGAATATTACAATATTTTTATATAAAATATTTTGCAAATATTGCTTTAATTATTCACTGAGCTTTATTTATTTTGTATCAAGGCAAGCAACAGAGGGAGCTGCTTATTACTCCTATTTGCTCATCTTCTAAATATTATGAGAAAATATCTTTAAGAGTTTGTTCCTATTTCTAAATTTCTAAAAATATTTTTGCACCTATCCTACAACTAAATCTGTTTGCCTTATTGAAATAAACCAAATTTCATCAGGGTTGGCATGAGTGATTAAGATTGCAGTATTAGGACCTTTGCTCTAAAAACTAAGAGCAACATGGAGGGAGCACTACATTTGATTTGCACAAGCGTTCTCAAGTTTGTTACACTTATATTTTTGCACAAGTATTTAACAACCTGCATCTACTTTCAAAGGACAAGCAACAAAACAAACAACTAGCATCAACATTAAAATGTACTGAACCAAGTTTTGCTAGTTATGAGGATATGATACTTCCTCTGGGGAGGATAGTACTTCCATGATCTCTGTACAAACCATTATCTTTTTTTTTTATTCAGCTTTATAAAAATGCTAAAAGAGGCACTAAACCATATGCTCTAGTCTAGGGCAGGGTTGTCAACCTTTTTCTTTCTGAGGCCCTCCAATATGCTATAAAACTGCACGGCCCACCTGTGTCACAGCAACTGTTGTTTTGCATATAAAAGCCAGGGCCAGAGTTAGGGGATGACAAGCAGGGCATCCGCCCCTTCAAAGCTACATTGCTCAGGGTTCAGCCCCGGGTGGCTGGGCTCAGGGCCCCAGGCATCAGCCCCATGCGCTGGGGATTCAGCTTTCTTCCTTGGGCCCCAACAAGTCTAAGGCTGGCCCTGCTTGGCAGCCCCCCTGAAACCTGCCTGCGGCCACCCAGACCCCTGGTTTAGATCCACTGCTCTAGGGTCCCTTGGTACAAGTGCAAAACACACACCTGCATAAGTAACCCGCCCGCCACCCGCGCCCGTCCCTCCCACGTTCAAATGCCCGGGGGGGGGGGGATAACGGGAGCCCGGTGACGCGCCCGGGAGGGGGGGGGGTCACTGCCGGGCTCGGTCATTCGCAAGGCGGGCTGATGGTCCTGGTGGCGATGCTGTATCAACGACTCCGGACATTCACAGGCCAGACACCGCCTGAGACCTCACCCTCAGCAACGTGTCCGCCAGGTAAATGACGCACCAGCCCCCCAGCACGCACACCACCACCGGGATCGGGATCATTGCGGCGCCGAGGAGGCGGTGGCGGCAGCGGCGGTTCCCGCACACAGAGCTGTCCCCGGAACTAAACGTGGGTCGGAACCTTCCTGCGGCAGCCCCATTTTCTGGTTGGACACTTCCGGGAGGGGACGGTACAACCGGTCGCGGGGAGGCTGGTTACGTCATGACGAATCTAACCTGCCTTGTCTCCGCCTCCCCATGACAAGCCACAGCGGGGAACGGTTGCTGATGCGCACGCGCGTGGTGCTACCTTCAGCGGGGGGCGGCCTTTCACTCTGCGCATGCTCGATGAGCTTCCCGAGCTGCGGCCGGCGAATACTGGCGAGGGTGCTGCGAGAGGAGCGCTTGTGGATTGCGCGCAGGCGCAGTGAGGCGATCTTTTCAGGCTTCTCAAGTAGCAATAGCTCAGCTTGGGCTGCGCATGCTTGGCGGGGGGCGGGGGCGGGGGAGGCGGCTCTCATTGAAGGAGGAGTCTGCAAGGACCTTCCTACACAGTGACCTTGTGACTCACCTGCTGAGTGGCCCTGTCACCTGCAGCCCCCTCTGGGGGGAGAACCCAGGCACATGCCTCCCTCCAGCACCCCGCACAGCAGAGAGGAGGGGGGTATGCAGCCCCAGGCAATGCCCAGCGAGCACCATAGTTGACTATAATAGTGCCATGCAGCAGAGGTGCTGGGCCCAACACCCAGGACCCCGCTTTAGCTGCCTGGGTGGAGTTAACCTGACCCATCTTTGAATCGACTTTTGAGGACTCAGAATTTCAACCCCTAGCCTTGCTTCCCAACTGACCCTTTCATTTAAAAGGAAATGAAGTCTCTATCACTCGCTGGTGTAAAGAAAAGCTTTCTAGTGTGAACTATTACAATGCTGCCTTCCTGAGTGGGAAGAGAGAGGTCCTCTCTGCGGCACAAATTCAATTATGTCTGAGACTAGGGTGACCAGATTTCTTATCTGGTCTTTTTTCTTATATAGGCTCCTATTATCCCCCACCCCTTTTCCTGACTTTTCACACTTGCTGTCTGGTCACCCTGTCTGAGACCCTACTTACAACCCACACTGAAGGTAGGGTGTAAAGTGCATACAATGCACACTCCCCCACCATGTATAAATAGCAGCGTAGGCAGTGATATACTGTGTAGGTGAGCAGAGTATATAGGGAAAGACTTTGGCATCAGGAAAAGGTTCCGGTTGCTCGAACCTTTCACTGCAGTGGGGAAAGGCTCTGGAAGGGAGCTTTTCCCTCTCTCAGTGAAAGACTGGTACTTGGGAGCTGTCAAAGCCTTTCCCCACTGCCGCCGTCTTGACAGAGCCTTTTGCTGCAATGTGTAGCTACACACCACAGTGTGGACTCAGCTTGCCTTTCACTAAGGTATGTAGCTACACCTACCCACATAGCACCCCAAGAGTTCACAGGGTCACAGTTGTATTCTGCTAGAGTTCAGCAAAAGTTCCAGTTTTGACCTCAAGCCTGCAGATTTGTAGGCAGTGCCCTCAGCCCCACAGCAATCCCTGAAGGTTTGCACAGCTATAGAGATCCACCAGAGCAGATCGGAACGCAGAAATGGGGGCTCATATTGTGGACAGGATCTGACTGTGTGTTAACCATCACCATAGATTGGAGAAGAGTGTGCATATAGGAGGTGATCACAAAAACATAAAGAAGGTCCCCATCTTAAAGAAATGATCACACCTTCCAAAAGCTACTTGCAGCATTAGAATAGAAATCAGGTGTCAGAATGTGGGAGTGTTTTTATTTAGTCTGATTTCATATCAAGTAGTAGCAGAATTCAGGAGTAATAATGCTGGACTGATTTAGGGACCCATAGAAGATATTTGAGTATTTTTTTCCCAGTGCTGGCATAGTATTTTGGCATAAATAAGAATATAAATGAGTTTTTAAAATACAGTATTAAAGAAAAAACTTGCAGCACAAATGTGTCCAAATCATTTGGGTGTTTCCTCATTAACTCTTCAGTACTCCCTAGTTATAAAGATTAACATATTTACCCTCTCCTCCCCCCGTTTTCTTGTCTTCTATGCTATACAAATACACCACTACTACTATACAGATACACCACTTTCTATCCTGCTGAAGACGTGCACTTTTATTGAAACTTGTAGGAAGGTCAAAATTGATTTAGGAAAGCCCACAGAAGTGAAGGATTTACAATCCCCCTATCTACATGAACTAATTTTGTTTTTTTATTAGATTCCCTTTGGGAAAAATAAAGATTGTGCTTGCTTTTCTTTTCTATCAATATTTATAAAAAAGTTTAATTAATACTACCAAAATTCAGCCCTTTTATCATTTTTCCATCAAGTTCTGCAGAAAGCCTGTTGCAGAAGTGCTGGAGTCAATACAAAAATAATTATTGTATGTATAATTGGCTATGGTTATTCTGTAGTTGTTCATAGTCTATTCAATTCTTGTGTATGCTCATTTGAAGACTAGCTGCACAGAGCGATAATGTAGCTGTAGTTCTGTTAATTGCACACACATTTAAAGTAGGGCTGTCACGATTTAAAAAATTAATCACAATCGTGCGATTAATTGTGCTGTTAAACAATAGAATACCATTTATTTAAATATTCCTGGATGTTTTCTACATTTACAAATATACTTATTTCAGTTACAACACAGAATACAAAATGTACAAATTTACAGTGCTCACTTTATATTTATTATTTATTACAAATATTGCACTGTAAAAAAACAAAAGAAAAGTATTTTTCAGTTCCTCCATTACAAGTACCGTACTGCAATCTCTTTATCATGAAAGATGAACTTACAAATACAGAATTATGTACAAAAAACTTCATTCAAAAATAAAACAGTGTAAAACTTTAGAGCCTACAAGTCCACCCATTTTCAGTCCTACTTCTTGTTCAGCCAGTCGCTCAGACAAATAAGTTTGGTTACAATTTGCAGGAGATAATGCTACTCGCTTCTTGTTTACAATATCACCTGAAAGTGAGAACAGAAGTTTGTGTGGCACTGTTTTAGCTGGCATTGCAAGGTATTTATGGGCCAGACGTGCTAAAGATTCATATGTCCCTTTATGCTTCAACCACCATTCTAGAGGACATGCATCCATGCTGATGATGTGTTGTGCTTGATAATGATCAAAAGCAGAGTGGACCGATGCATGTTCATTTTCATCATCTGAGTCAGATGTCACCCGCAGAAGGTTGATTTTCTTTTGGGGGGGTTCGGGTTCTGTAGTTTCCACATCGGAGTGTTGCTCTTTTAAGACACCTGTAAGGATGCTCCACACCTTGTCCTGATGAGATTTTGGAAGGCACTTCAGATTCTTAAATCTTGTGTCGAGTGCTGTATCTATCCTTAGAAATATCACATTGGTACCTTCTTTGTGTTTTGTCAAATCTACAGTGAAAGGATTCTTAAAATGAACAAGATGTGCTGGGTCATCATCTGAGACTGCTATACCATAAAATATATGGCAGAATGTGGGTAAAATAGAGCAGGAGGCATACAGTTTCCCTTCGATGGAGTTCAGTCACAAATTGAATAATGCATTATTTTTTTCATGAGCATCATCAGTTTAGAAGCATGTCTTCTGGAATAGTGGCCGACGCATGTGTGTCTTCTAGAATATGATTATCAAGTGTCAAAATGTAAAGCATATGATCCAGTTAACGTTAGTAAGTTTCTGAATGATAGCTCTTTGTACTTTTATTGTACTTTTGGTCAAAGGATCCCAAAGAATTTTTAAAATATTAATTTGCCTTAAAACATCCTGTAAGGCAGAAAAGCAGAGTGCTATTCCCATTGAACAGATAGGGAAACTCTGGCACAGGACATATAGAAAACTTGTGGCTGAACTAAGACTTTCTGGACCCCCAATCCTATGCTTTTACCACAGATGATGTTAACTTTTATATGCAGATTAAAAGAAAATCTATAAACTACAAGAAGAACACGCTCTGAATAGAGCTGGGCAAAGACTACAGAAATGTTTCCACAAATATTTTTTTGAATTTTAAAATATATTTTGCTTCAGCCAGTCAGCATCCCTTACGGGTTTGCTTTCTGTGAAGACTTGAGCAATTTACTGCCAAAAATGTCCATAGAAGGCTAATATCAAAGTCACAGAGACACATATTTATGGAAAGCGATTCTTTAATACATGGGTAAGTATTGTCTTAGCATTAGGAAATATGATATTGCTTCCATTTCCCATCTGACACACACAGTTAAGCAACACAGCTCAAATTTCAACAACTCAAAATGTAGAATAAAGCATCCAAAATTGTATTTGTCAAATAAATTAGAATAGTGTATCTGAGGAATATTTTACCTGCCCATGAGTATTCCATGAGCAGAAGAAAAGGCTGAATTTGAAGCAGAAAAACTTCCAAAACAGACTCCAACGAGAAACGGAGGAACTGGAATTCATTTTCAAATTGGATACTATTAACCAGGGGCTAAATAGGACTTGCGAATGGTTCTCTCATTAAACTAATTGATTGCATTTCCCTAGTTAATTTACCTTCAACACTTGCTATCTCGTGCAGACACAGAGATCCATTTCAATAGTATTTTTTTCTCCTGCTGATAATGGCCCATCCAGATTTAACAGTCTCTTAGAATTGGTATGCTAATGTACAAGTTTTTTTTCTCTTATTTTCTGTGTGTATAAATGCATCTTACTTCTGTTCCATTCTATGCATCCGATGAAGTGCGCTATAGCCCATGAAAGCTTATGCTGAAATAAACTGGTTAGTCTCTAAGGTGCTACAAGTATTCTTCGCTTTCTTTATGAATTTGTGAAGTTTGTTATTTTTTACAAATTATAGTTCTGATCCACAGTCATTTCAAGATGGTTCTGTTTAAAAACTGCATGTATGCAGATTAGTACTAAGACAAGTTAAATTCACAATGTAATTACTGTTCCCAAACATCCTTTTTATTGCCTGTATAAGGAATATGAGGTTTCTAAGGAAGTTGTAGAGACAAAAATCTTTATTTACAGGGTACCTTTTTTGAATTTAGAAATATATTTTTGAGGAGCAAAATTAATGTATGAGAAGCATCATGCCTTACCAGTAGTGAAGACAGTCAATCCATTTCATAGTTATATGAATACTCATTATATGGAAACTAAACCATTAATGTTTCCTTTTAAAGCTACTAATTTTTTAGAAAGTCAAACGTAAGGCTCCCCCTTCCCTCCCCCACAGAAGTTATATATTCTACTAGCGAAAATACCTGGTGTTGCTCGGGTCCATCGGAGGTGGGGAGTGGCAGAGAGATGAGCAAGTTTGGGGTCCGTTGGAGGGGGGAGGGGGCAGAGAGGAAACCTGACACCCCCACCTCACCCCCCCGACCAAACCTGACACCCCCATCTCACTTACCCCTCGACCAACCCCGACTCACATTTTCACCCCCCCACCCAAATCCAACACCCCCATGTCTCCCCCTACCAACCCCAATACCCCCTGACCAACACCCATACCTCACCCCCCGTAGACCAAACCTGACACACCCACCTCACTTTCCCCCCAACCAAACCCGACACCCCTACCTACCACCACAAACAAACCCGACACCCACACCTCACTTACCCCTCGACCAACCCCGACCCCCCTCCTCACCCCCCCCAACCAAACCCAACACCCCCACCTTACCCCCCCACCAAACCCAACACCCCCTGACCAACCCCAACACCCACACCTCACCCCTCACCCACCCTGACACCTTCCAACCCCCCCAGACCAAACCCAACACCCCCGGCTCACTTACCCCCCGACCAAACCCGACACCCCTACCTCACCCTCCGACCAAACCCAACTTGGGTCCATTGGAGGTGGGGAGGGGGCAGAGAGCTGAGCGAGTGCGGGGTCCGTTGGAGGGGGGAGGGGGCAGAGAGCTGAGGGATTCCGGGGTCCGTTGGAGGGGGGGAGGGGGCAGAGAGCTGAGTGAGTGTGGGGTCCATTGGAGGGGGGTATTATGACATCATAACTATGTCACAGAGAACAGCAGCTGCCCAGCTGGTGTGAATGGGCTTTAAAGAATTTCACCCCTGGGGGGCGTCAGAGGTGAGATTTGAAAAATTTTCGACTCTTACCCTGATTAGGACCCTAAGACCTCTAACTGTACCAAATTTCAAGTCTCTAGCTCAAACAGTGTGGAAGGAGTAAGCGCACATACATACATACACGCACGCATACATACACGCACGCATACACCATTTGACTTTTATATATAGAGAGATTACAGGTAATAGAACCATACGACTGGAAGGGACCTTGAGAGGTCATCTAGTCCAGACCCCTGCACTCACAGCAGGACTAAGTATTATCTAGTATTAGTATCTACTATCTACTGTACTAGTATCTAGCATTCTAGACCAGTGGTGGGCTTCCTGCAGCTCTTGTTGGCCAGGAAGGTGAACCACAACTCTGGGAGCTGCGGGCAGCTGTGTAAATATAAACAAAAAGGTCTGGCAGCCCACCAGCATTTAACCGCATGGTCACAGGTTTCCGACCTCTGATCTAGACCATTCCTGACATGTGTCTGTCTAACCTGTTCTTTAAAATCTTCAACGATGGAGATTCCACAAGCTCCCTAGGCAATTTATTCCAGTGCTTAATCACCCTTAGTTAGGAAGATTTTCCTAATGTCCAACCTAAACCTCCCTTGTTGCAACTTAATCCATTGCTTCTTGTCTATCCCCAGAGGTTAAGAAAAACAATTTTCTCCCTCTTCCTTGTAACAACCTTTTACACACTTGAAAACTTATGTCTCGTCTCAGTCTTTTCTTCTCTAGACTAAATAAACCCAATTTGTTCAATCTTCCTTCATAGGTCATGTTTTCTAGACCTTTCATCTTTTTTTTTTTTGCTCTTTTCTGGACTCTCTCCAATTTGTCCACATCCTACCTGAAATGTGGCTTCCAGAACTGGACACAATACTCCAGTTGAGGCCTAACTGGCACAGAGTAGAGCGGAAGAATTGCTTCTCATGTCTTACTTATAACACTCCTGCTAATACATCCCAAGATGAAGTTCGCTTTTTTTGCAACAGTGTTACACTGTTGACTCATATTTAGGTTGTGGTCCACTATGATCCCCAGATCCTTTTCCACAGTACTCCTTCCTAGGCCAAAATTTCCCATTTTGTATGTGTGCAACTGACTGCTCTTTCCTAAATGGAGTACTTTGCATTTGTCCTTACTGAATTTCATCCTATTTACTTCAGATCATTTCTCTAGTTTGTCCAGATCATTTTGAATTTTAAACCTATTCTCCAAAGCACTTGCAACCCCTCCCAGCTTGTTATTGTCCGCAAACTATATAAGTGTACTCTCTATGCCATTATCAAAATCATTGATGAAGGTATTGAACAGAACCAGAACTTTTCTGTGAGCAGAAAGTAAAGCTCTCCCAATTCCTGTTTCTTTAGAATAGATTCATTGTGGCTTTTGTCGCAGATGTAGGTGTAGCTGCACCTCTTCAGCCTTTCTAGTCTGTCTGAATATACCCACTCAGTTGTTAGTCAAGCCTTTAGCTAGCCTGGAATGGAATTCCAGAATTCTCCCATACTCCAATTCCGTCACAGCTTCAGAAGCCCATGCTGTGTTATGGGTGGGTGCATGCAAGGAGATACAGAAAAGCAGAAAGACTCTGAATGCTAGAGAATCACATATATCCGTCATTATGCAGGAATACCTAAATCCATGTAAAACCTTACTCAAGTTAGAAAGATTTATGGCAAAAGCATTATAGCGCTAATCAAAAATAATTGGGCATATCCATACAAAATAGAACATAATAAATAAATAAAGATAAAATCAAATTCAATCAGTCTCAGTGTCATAAGCAACTAGCTGCTAAATAAACAGATTTATCTTGAGATTAATTATCTACATCTCTAATTATTATTCATTTCATCTTTGATCTATTATTGAAATGCCTAGACTTATTATTCATATATTACCATAAATGCACGAGGCTTTAAAAAAATAATAAGGACCTGCCTTGATGTACTTACTGTCTAAGGTCCTGATCCTATAGTGAGTTCTGCGTGAGTGCTGAAGTCTGCCCAACTTGAGCTCACTGCAGGATCAAACAAATTCAGATGAGAACAACAGGAGGGTATGACAAAACTGAGCCAGAATGGGCACAGAAAGGTTTTACAGGTTACAATGAAGACAATGCAATCAGGAGGTCACTTTGGCAAGTAAGTGCATGAGCCTTGAGGTCTGCAAAAGGAGTTTTGGGGTTGTTTTGAGTGAATATTTGTAAGAGTATCGTTACCAAACATTTTTCGAAGAAGTGAGCTTTGGGAAATGACTTAATGTGGAGTGGGCAGAGTCACAGCAGACTATGGACCTGATCCAACAAACACTTTAAACATGTGAGTAGTCCCATGGGACCTAAAGTCCCTGCATAAGTATTTGCAAGATCAGGGATCAGGTCAAGAAAAGGAGATCAGGCATAGGGAAATGCATGAATAAAGGTTTGGGCATGGATGGGGGAGGATATAAAAGGGATAGCTAGGTGAGCTGAGTGAGGAATGTGGGGGGAGGGGGAAACTGAGCAAAGGAAACAAGAACAGAGAGAGGAAGGAAATCAAGGCACAAGATGATCACTATGGTGACTGGTCCACTACATAGATGTATATAGAGAGATTGATTTTAGATGATTAAAGGGTGACTATTCACCATTACATTTACTCTATCTGAAAGATGTTCAGATCATAGGACTTAGCCAGGCATATAATATTGTTTTGATATTTTAAACTGAATTCTTAAAATAAATGTAAAGAGCCCTTACATTGCTATGTAAAACTAAGGAGAAGATGTAAAATAGAGTCAAAGTTCTCTGTTAAGTTTCGGGTATCTGCTTACAAAAGTTAGTAAGGACACCACAAACAGGCACTTTTTTTGTTGACCTTTTCAAACAAACCAGTAAAATTGGTTCTTAAGTCTGTGTGTGCATGGTACACCTTAAAGGGATCAAACACAGGCTAACAGACAGGCCTCAAAGCATACCTGTAAATGGTGACTCATCATATTCTTGGAGAACAGATCCTCTATCTCAGTGGTTCTCAACCGGGGTTCGCGAGTAGGTTTCAGGAGGTCCGCCAAGCAGGACTAGTGTTAGAGTCACTGGGGCCCAGGGTAGAAAGCCTAAGCCCTGCCGTGCAGGGCTGAAGCCTGGGGCTCTGAGGCCTGCCACCTGGGGGCTGAAGCAGAAGCCTGAGCAACTGATCTTCATGGAGGGCCCCTGTGGCATGGGGTCCCAGGCAATTGCCCTGCTTGCTATCCCTTAATGTTAGCCCTGACTTTTATATACAGAAAATGGTTGTTCTGGCACAGGTGGGCCATGGAGTTTTTATAGCATGTCGGGGGGCACTCAGAAAGAAAAAGTTTGAGAACCCCTGGTCTATCTAGCAACCTAGCCGAGAGCTGAGACTATGCAATCTCTCTGCCCTGTCCTTGTTACCGGTGCTGACTCATCAGACTCCCCCTGTAGCTTAAGCACATCCTCACCCAGGGCTTTACCCAAAAGTCTTAGCCTCCTGGGTTTCCTTTTCAAAGGGCCACATGGTAGGTGTACCAGATAACACACAAAGAAATCTAACACCTTATTGCTCTCTTCCTAGTCACATGAAAAATACACAGATCTTTACAAAAATAACAAACAGGTGCACTTTCCCTCCCTCTAGCTCACCCGTTCCTTGGGCATCCTGGAGGTCCATCTGTGTTCAGGAAGGCAGGCTTCACACGGCGTCGTCAGGCTACCCCATGCAGTTCCTCTCAGTCTGAGCTGGTAAAAAGTGGCCAAGGAGCAAAGAAGTCAGGCCCTGACCGTTTATAACCTTCCAGACTGTCATGTGACCTCCTGGTCATTACCAACTGGTGACCTTATTGCTAGGTGACCTCTCCACTGACAAACCAGTTCTGGCTGGGAGCCAATTCATTGTCTATGATCTTTGTATTATAGTAGAGGACCATCTCAATTTAACCACACCCTGTTGTCAGCTCGGCTCCACTTCATCCTGACATTTCAGCCCAGCATTGAGGTGAAGAGACCAAAAAGAAGGCAACTAACCCTTATATTCAAAACGGACTTTGATGGTTGGTCAAGATTCATAGAGACTTCATAATATAAATTGTACAAACAGATTTTCAAATAGTCACACAGACACACTTGCTTTGAAGCTTTTAGGGTACATCTTCTCTAGGAAAAAAGGCGTTAACGCAAGTTAGCCAACATGTGATAACATTCTCATGAAGACAAGACAGTCTGCAGTTTTCATGAGTCAGCAAGTTAGACGATGGGGAGACTAACCTGCTAATTCATGTGAAACCTACAAACTACCTTGTCTTCATTAGGATTTTAACCTCATGTTAATTACCATGCATTACCTAACTCAGATGAACACACCTTTTCCTCTAGTGAAGGCAAGGCCTTAGTTGAAATCTTGCTTGGTAATATCTTGAATGCCTCCGCAGCAAGTCCAGCCATTGTGCAGGGACTCTGCCAAATGGCTACCTGCTCCAGCATCTGATCATCAGTTAACAGACTCAACAAATAAAGATGGTATAAATCTGAAGTTTTCAAATGTTGTTTTCATATGACGGTCACTTTTTAAACCTCACTTTCAGCTCCTTGAAGAGAGCTGACTTTTGAGAACTGAGCTGTACTTCAAAAGGTAACCCCCTGTGTAACACAACCTGAAGCAGCTTAATACTTGCAGCTTCTTATTCAGGTTCTGTGTGATGTTTGGACAGGAAATATGGCCAGCCCATGGTCAGTACACCATGTAAACTATGTCTAGTTTTTTTTTTAATCTGCATAATTTCCTAAGAGTTTTTATTAATAATTGTTTAGCTCTTGAGATCTGCGTTTATTTTGTGAAATACCATTTAGGAGTTAGATACTGTGGGACTTTACTAATGTCCTGCCTCCACCCTGATTCCAATTACTGATTTACTTTTGTATATTTGTAATACTAAATTGGAAGAGACCACCGATGATTTAAAAAAAAGTTCCTTTAGCACATTCAATAAAAGTAAAGTTTGATAGAGATCATTGAACACTGAAGAATTATGCAAGTCCTGATACTGGAAAACATGAATTCTTATTAGTTGTATGATTTTTTCCAGAAGTTACAGAAGGGGGGTTAAAAATATATTTTTGGATATTCCTAATGGGAACTGCAACAAGTAGATCAGTTTCCTGATATTGATAAACTAGGAAATTGAAAGTTCTTGAAGCTGAACTCATCTGGATCTTTTATTTCATCTGCAGCGTATACAGTCGAAACTCAGATGGTCCACATAAGGTTCAGAAGTCATAAATCCTGTAGAGGTTGGATGCTTGTTAGCTAAACTTATTCATACTTTTTGAGGTCTCCTTGATCTTTCACTTCTTCCAATCCACCATATTTGTCACGCTTCACTTCAGCTCCCTCTCTCCAAACAGACTTCTGAGCTCTAGCATGCTTTTCTTACAGACTTACCATGTCCCACTAGCTCTTTTTCATAGTTGATATGTCATTTGTGGGCGGGAGCATCAGTAATTAGGCTGAACTCTGTCTGCCAGACTTTGGACAACAACTCTATTCTAATTTATTGCATGTGTTACTGGGGCTCAAGGCTTCCCCGAATGCATTTCCTTTCCAGAAAGCCCAATGAACCCTCCTAATCTGACAATTGAAAATAGAGACTACCATAGCTCAGCAGAACTGCTGGAGACAGCATTCAGCAAAAGGAATTTGCCATGGCATTGGTAATACAGTGGATGGTTATTTTAACTTTCAAAAACGATCAGATTTGTTTGTGTTCAAAATCTGAGGTCAGATTCAGCTGGTTCTTATTTTTCCCCAAACTTATTTGCCAAGAACTAAATCAGATGCTGCAGTGTAATGGTTCATTAATATCATTATTTCCAAACTGATATTGAATCACTGGAGTGCTTTAGACAAGATATTTATAGTATCAGCACATTGTTTTAAATGAGCATGTATTTCAATCTCTCAGTATGCTGACCCTCTTCTTATGTTATCAGTAATGCTATATATGGTGGCTACATTTTCCTAAGAGCAAAATTGAAACAACATCATTGTTTGTGCTACAACACCACATTTCAATTTATCGAAAGGTTTTTGGTAAGTGAGATTTTAATGAGGTACACAAAGAATATGAGGCAACTGACAATATTACTTCTGTATAGTAGATGTGGTCAAGGTTATTTTATTCTAGGAGTTGTATGGATTACATTGACAATGTGGTTTGTAAAAGCCTAATATAAAATCTTGATAATGCAAACACAGCTATTAAATATGTTAGAACTTCGGGATGTAGAACAAGGTCACCTGGCAGCGTCTAATGAGACAACTCTCCTTAATACAAGGCTAATTATTTCTTTGTGGAACAGATTGTAACAAAAATCACCAATCTTCAATTTGGATAAAAACAGAGAAAGAGAGAGAGAGAGAGAGAGAAAGAACAACATTTATCAATTAAAAAATGTATTTGCAACAAAGATCAGTTAAGTTAATAATGTTTTATGATTTCCATTCCATTAGTACATTAAAGATTGGCAAACACGGTTTGCATATTATTTTATGTATTTCACTGTTTAAATAACCCTGCGCTGTTATTAAATGTGTTGACATAATTATCCAAGAACTCAGGAGAAAATGATTTTTCTTTTCTTTTCTTAAATATTTGAGTGGGTTGGGGAAAACTGGAAGATACATCATATATGATTTACATGACACTTTATTAAGTCATTTACCTTCTTCAAATTATATTTTCTTTGATAGGTACAACTGAAGACTGTCATTAACCCTCAAAAATGTTATGTTTTCAATAGTTAAAGAGCCTAGATTACTTTCAGTTTAGACTAAGTGTAAGAGTTGCCACTAGACCTGGGGTAACAGTTGGCCCCTGACAGATGTATTGAACTTTTGTAACACTGACCTATGTCAGGTACTTAGGCCCAGAAAATAAAATTCAGTTTCTTACCATTATTCCTGCACATCACACCTTTATTATATTAAGGGGGAGGGAGGTGGGGAGGAACAAAAATAAAATTTCCATGAGAAAGAAAGCAATCAGAATTTCTCATTCTCTAAGATCTTCCATTTAAATCCTGTCATAATTATTCCCACTGGTAGATTTTGTACATTTAATACTCATTCATAACTTATTTTTTTCTGATATAGGAAGTTATTTAAATCATTAATGTGTTGGATAACGAGAATAATTTATCTCATACTGTGACCCAAATCTCCACCTTCCTTCCCAGACCTCTTCAAACAAAGACAATGATAGAAATGTACTATATTGCATGAATATGTACTAGTTTGGGATAGTCTTATTTCTAGATATGACTTTCCCTGGTACCCAGCTAGAATTTCTAGAGCTAAAATTAAGTAAGAGAAGTAAGACTTTCCATCTCTAAAGGGCTGTACCTGTCCTTTGAGACAGACATCCAAGAACATTTTTTAATTCTCTTATTTTAAGAAGCCTCGCCTGTGTACAGTGAATGGAAATTGTGACTGCTCATTGTTGTGTATGGTGTTTTAGACTGCATTATGTTGTTTGTGTTGCACTAAAGCATGTTGGAGTAAGACAGTACAACTGCTTTACTCCTGGGAATCTCAGGACAGTGAGATCTGGGTCTCATGAGGCTATCCCAGGGATCAAAGTCTTTAAATAAATAAATTCCTAGGTGACCATCTAAAGAAAAAGTTCTGATATTATATGGTGAAGCATCTCAGTCAAAAAGTAAGATAAACACAATCAATTGGTGTTATACAACTTCTATTTTCCAAGTTAAAAAGTAGTGATTTTTAAACAATATGAATATGTTCATTAGACAAGCTTCTAAGAATGTGTTAACAGTATGAATTCAGCAAAAATATGTCTTTTCTATTAAAAGTGAACTTCAACTCCTGGTGTGTTCTCAGCATCTCACAGTATAATATATAATGATTCTGTATAATATATGTGTATAGTCCTAAAAATAATACTAGGGTTTGAGTGTGTAGTCTAATATGCATACATGTACCAGGCTGAAAGGTAGGTAATATAATGCTGATTTTTAAAAAGGTCTCCAGGGCAATTGATCCTGGCAATTACAGGCCAGTGAGACTAACCTCAGTACTGGGCAAATTGGAAGAAATTACAGTAAAGAACAGAATGATCAGACACATATATAAACAGGGTTTATTAGGAAAGAGTGAACACGGCTTCATAAAGGGAAGTGATGCCTCACCAATCTATTAGAATTTTTTGAGGAGTCAACAAGGATGTGGATAAGGGTGAGCCAGTTGATATAGTACCCTTGGATTTTCAGAAAGTCTTTGATAAGGTCCTTAAATATAGGTTTCTCATGGATCAACAGATTAAAATATAGGGAGCAAAGATTAGGAATAAATGGTCAGTTTTCACAAAGGAGAGAGGTAAATAGCAGGATTCCGCAAGGACCTGTACTGGCACCTGTACTGTTCAACATGTTCATGAATGATCTGGAAAAGGGAGTGAAGTAGCAAAGTTGATCGATGATACAAAATGATTGAAGACAGTTACATCCAAAGCAGACTGTGAGGAGTTACAAAGGGATCTCACAAAACTGGGTGACCGGGCAACAAAATGGCAGAGGAAATTCAATGTTGATAAGTGCAAAGTAATGACCATTGGAAAACATAATCCCAGTTACACTTACAAAATAATGAGATCTAAATTAGCTGTTGCCACTCAAGAAAGCAATCTTGCAGTCACCATGGATAGTTCTCTGGAAACTTCCATTCACTGCACAGCAGTAGTCAAACAGGCTAACAGTATGTTAGGAACTATTAGGAAAGTGATAGAAAATAAGACAGAACATATCATAATACCACTATATAAATCAATAGTGCACCCTGTGAGGGGTTTGGTCACAGAGACCCCTTTGGGACTGTCACCTGACAGGCTGAAGTTACCTTTGAGCCCGTTTTCCTTGCCAGTTTGGGACTCATGAACCCTGCCTTGTTGAGCCAGACACACTAGCCTGCTGAAACACTCAGGTCTGGTCCATGCCCCCAGAGCTGCAGACTTTAACTAAAACTGCTCAGCAGGTTACTTATCTTCAGCACTCAGACACCCAGCTCCCAATGGGATCCAACCCCCAAATAAATCCATTTTACTCTGTATAACGCTTATACAGGGTAAACTCATAAATTGTCCACCCTCTATAACACTGATAGATATGCACAGCTGTTTGCTCCCCCAGTATTAATCACTTACTCTGGGTTCATTAAGAAACCGAAGTGATTTTTTAAAGTAACAAAAGTAGGATTTAAGTGGTTTCAACTAATAACAGACTGACTTTAGTTACGAATTGTGCTTTTAATGATTTTTACTTCTTTTAACTCAACGTAGTTAACACAGTTAGAGACTTAACTTGATTCTCTTCCTTCTTCTGCATCAATAGGTTTGTTTAATACATTTTTATTGATTACTAATGTGCAAATCTATTAAAGGAAATAGGTCTGAATCGATGTCACTCCAAGTATAATCTGAAGACAATGGAATTGCAGAGGTGCAAGTAAAGACCTCATGTGGACAGCAGAGCCTTTATTTCTGGTGATGACATAATTAGGGAAAGAACCCTGTTTGACTTTCATATCCTAGGAGGGTAAATATGTGACATGCATGTAGTAGTATCAAGAGAAATAAATGAAATGTACAGGGCTGGCAGTTAGGAAATCATCTTTTTACCTGTAAACTGAATGCATTTGATATGGAAATCATTAAGACAACAAATGTAGACTATCCACAATTGCATTTTTTAAAGAGTAACTTTACAGAATAAAGCCCTGCACTTTAAGGCAGGATCAATCCCCTAGCAAACATGAGCTATAAGTGAATAATATATTGCAAAAATTCCACTGCTAGAAAAATTTAAATTAATATCAGCGTGCTCTAAATCATGGCTCTGAAGTCATAGCTGTGAAGTCTGACATGTTTTAACTATAAAAGTTCCCAGGCCTCAAAAATATTTTAGATCATTCTAACAATAGAATTGGGGTACTGTAGCGATGTTGGCCACTCACCCGGCGGCGCCCCCATCTGGTCGTCTGGGGAATCAGCTCTTTTTGACCCCAGAGGTGCCCTCTGCCAGCCAAAGTCCGCTTTTACACGCAGGCCCCGTGTCCCTCCCGGACTCTGGCGCCCTTTAACTGAGGGTGCTGCACCCCCTGGTCTTAGGGTCTCCCCTCTCCTGGGGAACTCTCCACCCACTATCCCCAACTCGCCTCAGATCTGGCCACTGCCTGTCACCACTTGCCTCGGTTCACTGAGGCCGACTGCAGTCTCATGGCCACTCATCACAGGCAAGAAGGGGCTGGGCCTGCTGCTCCTATCCAGCCCAGGGGCCGCCCCCTTGCAGCCCCAGTACCCCATGGGTCGGGCCTTCCCTAGGCTCAGCAGGCTGGGGCCCTCGCTCTAGAGCTTAGTCGCTCCCTGGCTTCCAGCTGCGTTGCCCTCGCCCTGTCCCAGTCCGGGTACTCTGGTTATGGCTCCCTGCAGCCAGGCCCTGTCTCCCTCTGAATACAGAGGAGACTGACTTCTTCTCTGTCCTGCCTCTCAGGCTTTTATGCAGCCTGAGAGTTTGGGGCGTGGCCACCCAGCTGAGCCTGTTTCCCACTCAGCCGGGGAATTAGCAGGCTCCCTGCCACAAACCCCTCCCAGGACTGCTTCCAGCCCCTTCCCTGGGCTACTTCAGCCCTTTTCAGGGGGGGAGCGGGTGGTCACCCCACTACAGGTACAAATGAACTAAAGTCAAATGGCAACAACTTCAAACATAACTATACTGGAATATACACTGTTTTATTGACATTTCAGATGGCTTTTTCTTTTCATTTGGTTGAGTTAACTCTGAAATTACATGTCAAACTATGTACTGTTTATAACTGTTTCTAGAATCAAAATTAAGTTTGAAAATTGTTCAACTCCACAATTTTTACACTCAAAATTATCCATTTCTACATTCCAATGAGTCAACTGCATGTACAAACAGATGTATGCACTGAGCATTTTGTGTACCTTACGCACAGCGGAGAGCAGCTGATAATTCATCCCCCATAGGCCACCAAATGAAAGGAAAAGCCAGCTGAAATCACAATAAAACAGTTAATATTTCAGTATAAGCGACAGAGTCCTGTGGCACCTTAAAGACTAACAAAAGTATTGAAGCATAAGCTTTCGTGCGCTAATATCCACTTTGTCGGATGCATGCAGGACTTTGTCGCTTCTGCAGATCCAGACTAACACGGCTACCTTTCTGATTCCATTTCAGTATAGTTAAGGTCAAAAATGCTTTGCCTTTGTTTCTCATATTGGATTGTGTAGTACCACTCATTAGCGCTACTGTTGCCACATAGGTTTATGACTGCAACTAATTGTTCCCGTAGCTTCTAAGTCTTGTGCAGATTCTTGTGTGACATCTTCTGCAAATTATGTAATGTGTTAATATGTATATTTGCAGATCATTTGCATCTGAGCATAAACTTCAGCTTATGGTCAATACACCCTGTCTCAAGCAGTGGTAGGTTTAGAACACAGAGTTGCACAAAACTTGGCAGCTATGATGGGGGTAGGTGGGAGGCTGGTAGGAGAGTTCCCTGAGATACAGAGATGATAAAGCCACCTCATCTCAGTGTATCATGTCAGCGAAAGCATCCATTACTCGTAAGGGAGTGCAGCAGCATGACTCAACACCATACTGCAGATGATGACAGTGCTGCAGCAGCAGCTCTTTTTGGTTTCTGCTGTCTTATATTATTGGTGTCCTTGGCCAGACATGGTGGGAGCAGCTGCAACAGGAATAATGGGAGAGGAAGAATGTCCGTTCCCATGACGTCACAATGAACTGGAGGCTGCAGTCGTGTGAGTGTGAACATGGGGATGACATCACACAAATGTGATCTATTTCTTGTGATTCAGGTGTGACCTGGAGTGATGAGAAAATCTGCAGTTTGGTGCAAACCACATCTGCGAGGGTAGACAGATCTGGTTTTGAGCTCTCCTAAAGAGGATGAAGAGATGTTTAATGTGCATAACCAGGAGTGGTATTAGGGATGACTGCACGTGTCTGTACTCTGCCATGATATAGTTCAATGAGGGGGACTTATTGTTGCATTAGCAGCAATGACTGCTCCCATTTGTACTTCCCCAGAGCCCTAACATTTAACAAATATTTGTTAGAGCCAACATTTTCAGAAGAATTCATTCATTTTGTGTGTCCCAGCTTTGGGGGGGTTCACCCGGTGCCTGACTTTCAGAGTTCCTCTGGACCTGCAGCTTGGAATGATTTGAGGCCCAAGGTGTGTCAAATTGGGTGCCCCAAAACTGAGGCAAACAAAATTAGCGAGCACCTTTTAAAAATATGGCTGAAAATGTATGTGTTTGTCATCAATCCTTGGCTTGGTGCAGTGGTCAAGAGGTAACGTATGTGCAATGGTGCCTGAAACAGAACAGGGAAAGTTTAAGGCTATGCACTGCCTTCTACCATGATGTGCTTCGCTCCTGAGAACACCCAAAAGCTACAGTGAGTGAGACAGCAAAAAATGACCCAAAGCTCTGTTTCATTAATAGCTACTGCTTGACACTTGAACCCTGGTTTTAAGAGTTCACGTGTCTCAGAGGGAACCAAGTTACAGGGTGTATCAAACTCTATATTTAGGAAGAACAAATGCAAGCTATGAGAGGAATTCACTTTTACACTTAGCTTCTAAACTGAGTTCCACTCCAGCCCTGAGCAGCTCTCAGTACCATACAGGCACAAAGCACTCTAGCTATTTCAGACACATTTAAAGGACCACAGTCAAGATCTCAGCTGACTGAAGAAGGTGCCTCTTTCAGCATCGAAAAGAAGTGTATATACTCACTTGACGGTTTGGAACTTTTCTTATATAAATAAATAAGTAACCTAAGCTGAAGGTGTCATTGGCAAACTTGAAAGATTCTGTGAAGTGTCTGAAGTCATTACAGTGCTCTGTCTATTTTAACATCTTTTGCAGCATATTAATGTGTTTAGTGCAGATTGTTATTGCTACTGCTTTATAATCTATGGGGATCTTAAAAGATTTAAAACAGAAAGCTGCTTTAATACTTAGTGACATCAAAAGCAAAACTATGTAGCAGCACGGATACTGTACCAGAAATATGCTTAATTTTTTCTAAAAATGTATTACAGTTGGTAAAAAAAATTGTTGGGGCGGGAGAGAGAGGTAAGTTTTCTTCACTGTAATCATAGCAGCATACAGTAGTGGAGGCAGATACAATTGTGTTATCAAAAACTTTATGTTGTTATTCTATTTGCCTGCAGAATGTAGTAAGTTTGTGCCTGGCAAAGTGAAAGAAGCAAAGTGCGGGTTTCTCCTTGTCCTCAGTATCAGTTAGGTTTCACAGTGATGTGTAGTTCCCGTCAAAGTCTTTTATAAGAAAACACAGTGCAGCTTTCTGGCCAAAACACCCATGGTGTTTGATTTCATGAGTACAGCAGGAGGTAAGAGGACCGCATTCAGTGTTTGGGTGTTTTTTTTGTTTGTTTTTTCCTGCTGCTTATGTACAGTAGGATTAAGAAAGATGGAAATTATGATAGTGCCTTGTGTATCTCAGCCGTATTTAAAGCAAATTGACTAAGAAATCAGTCAGTCCAGACAGCTGCACACATCTTTCTGCACCCCTCTCAGGAATTATTTTTAGCTGAAAGAGAGAAGATAACTTTGTTTTTTAAACTCGTTCCAAAATACTGACTGATTCCTTCCTATCAAATATTCCTGTTCACGAGTGATTTCACTACAAAGTAAAAGAGTTTGCTTTGGAAGTCAGGCATTAAATAGCTCCAAACCAAAATAAGAGTGCCTTTGCTTTCAACATTTGCCTTTGCATTCAGGCCATAAAAGGTAAAAGGTAAGGTGCAGGGAAGCCAAAGAGGCTTGAGAACAAGACTTGGTGTATGTCAGACAATTTGCCTGGCAAAGGGGGTTTGAAAGTCTTAGCTGGCATTGAATGTGAGCTGAGATTTGTTCAAGTTTGCAAATCTGCTCAGAATGCCAGAATATGGGTAACAGCATTTTGTTGACTATCAGATATGCATGGCAAATAAAAGCATTATAAAAGTATATATTTATTAATTCATGTCCGTCTTTGTGTGGTGAGAGATAAAGATATTGTCATAACTTAAGCTTTATTTTTATACATTTGATGGTCAGTAGTTGTGCTAGAGGTGGATTGGGGGGAGGGGAGGAAATGCAGCCAGAGAAGGTTGTCTATTTTTACTCATCAGTGTGCTGTTGTCCTGATTTCTCTGGCAGTAATGAGGGCAGCATGAACTGGAAGGAAAAAATCACCTCCTCCAAAAGCAATCCTACACAATTGTATCATACATCTCTCTTTAGGAACCAGTGTCTGATTGCAATCAGTTTCAGCACAGGCTTCTTAGGAACTAACAACATATTACAAAAACTAAGATGGCTTGGTTTAAAGAAAAAACATTCTAAGTAAAGATTTAATCTAATTCCTCACCCATCCATGCTTAAGTATGGGGAAAGGCTGGTGGAAGTATATCAGCTGTTTCATGTGAGGAGGGGGAGTGTGTTGCCATATGGTAGAAGCCTTAACTGTAATTTCATTGCTGCTGTGGCTTTAAAGCACTTCCATGGTATTTTTAAATTTGTATGTGTGTTAATTTCCTTTGCCTTTGTTTTCATTTTGAATTGTGAGGAGAAAGGGGGAAAAATCATAGCATAAATGAATGATGTTTCCCCTATTACGAGACATAATGGATCATATCTTTCTAACAGTTTGTGGGTTTTTATAATTCTTAAAATGCAGTCACTGAATACCAACACTGTATCAGCATAAGTCCACTCTCTAGCAGTCATCTGAGAAAAGGATTACTTTCCATGCACAGTAGCAACTTTAAAAAAAAACGAAGGCAAGGGGTAAAATCCTGGGGTTTTTTTGCCATTGACTTCAAAGGCAGGATTTCACCACCATAATCAGTCTAACAGACAACACAATGCACACTGAAGTTATTCAAACTGTGGCTGACTTTAGGTTATCACAGTGAAAAAAGTACCTGGAACTGTACTATTTATAATTTGTATGATGGGTTTTTGTGGTCCTGAAATCCTTACAACAGGCCTACCCAAACTGAAAACATAGCCCTGAGAAAAGACGGTAAAAAGCAAGGGCAAAATTCAACCCAATGAGGTTGCTTGAGTGAAACTGATGGTATAATTTGATTCTTGCTTTCTACTCAGCCTTTATTGAGCTCATTGACTTCAGAGTCAGTAGAAGTGAGTAAGCGGCCTGGTGTGAATTTGTTTATGAAGTCACTATCAGTATTTTCATGTTTATCTGAAATGGTCTCCATTTTAATTCCTTCTTATGCTATTGCTCAAAAATGTACTAAAAATCTACTTAATATAAATCTTTCAAGGGAAGGTTCTCTGTGGCCTGAAGATTTCCTAGACTATAATTTGACAGTGTCTATTTCCCTCCCCCAGTCTCTACACAAATAGATTTGAGAGATTTTTTAAGTGTTGGGAGCTAGGCAATGGATATATTTTTATTTGTTAAAAGTGTATTCTCCAGGATTACATTTTTATTTGCAAAAGCCAGATTCAGGCTCAGGGCTTTTGTAACATCTATTTCTATTATGAGGCAACAGTAATAGTACATTGTGTGCCCCAAATGTCTTCCTTTTGCTACTTGCTCATTCTAGGAAGTCCTTAATGTCTTAAGAATTTCTGATTCCCCTCACTATTTTTTTTTTATGTGCAAGTAGTATCACCATTTCTGGCTATGAAAGATTAACCAGGAAAGCTCAGGTGTTCTCACTCCCTCAGGTATTAGAAGGGAGTATCTAAGCAACGCTGAAACTGAGACTGAAAGAGTAGAAGGGCTGATGAAATGGATGCCTGCCAAGAAGCAGCATGGGTTAAGTTCTAGTTTATCAAGCTCTGCTATCTGAATGTCAGAGCCTGTAACAGTTTCTCATTTTGGCTTGCAGGGATAAGGCGCTCTCTTTGAGAATGTCAAAACAGCCAGTTTCAAATGTCAGATCCATTCAGGTAAGAGATAGTACTTACATTTCTAGTATCAGAAAATAATGAATTTTCTACATCCATTGCTTCACAATCTGCAATTTGTTTGTAATGAACAACGCTTACGTGTTAACTAGTGATTATTTTAAAAAGAATAAAAGTTTAGTCTTGGTAGACATGAAAGCACATAAAAATATTGACCTGAGGAATTGCTGGTGATCTGAACAGAAAAAAGATTCACAGATTTGATTTAAAAACAGTAGTTTTTGCATGATAAATACTGTTTGTTGATGAGTCTGCTAAACACAACAGGATAATCCACAGAATTTCCATATATACAGCCAATCTCTATTATAAGCAAATCCCATGTCTGAAAACCTTAGGGGTTTATTTAGAATTAATACCATTGTGGTAGAAGTATAGGATAGATAGATGGCACAACTTTTAATGTTTGCATGATTTCATCTCTTCATTATTTTGAACAACAAAATATATAGTTTCAGTATTCAATTTAACTACATTGTTATTCAGCAAGACATTTTATGGGAAAACCAAAATAAAGTCGAGTAATCAATCACAAGACTGTGACAGGTAGGGATGTATGCTCATTATGGTTAATTGTATTTCTTAGAGTCATTTACAAACATTAACTACAGAACAATCACAACACCTCTGGGAAGTAGGTGAACAAAGTAGCGTGAAACAAACCTCTTAATTCTTCTCCCACTGAAATCAATTGCAAAACTGCCATTTATTTCAGCGTGAGCAGGAACAGGTCCTAAAACAGTAAAAACTATACTTTTTTGTTTGTTTGGGGTCTTTTTTAATTAAACCAAAGATGATCCTAGAAACTTCAGGCTGTCATTTCACAGAGGCTGGTTACGATGTGCTTTCTAGGCCCCAAAGGCTGGCTGTGCAGGATAGCATTCCCAGACTGAGCTCATATTAGATTTTAATCTGACAAAAACTTGTAATAGAAAATGTTTAAAATTATAGGATACATAAATTGTTGAATACACATTATAAATATCCGCAGCCATGTCAGTTCGTGTTCATCAAAAAATGATGTCATATTGCAAATGAAGAATGAAATAAAGAAAATTTGTAGGAGCTAACAATTGCCTGTGGTAGAAAATACAGACAAGAGTTAGTGAGTAAACATATAACATAAAAACAAAAAATGACACTAGTTAGTTAAATCAGCTGATCCTGGCCAAAAGATTAGGGTGCCTCCTCAAATACTAACTTGTACAATGTTAAATATATTTTTGCAAAAGATTTTCCCAGAACATTGATAGGAAAAACAGATCAAAGTTTCATAAAAGCTTGAAATAACATAAGAACCCCAAACGGAATTTATCATGGCTGATCTACCGTCAGTTTTCCCATGATAATACTTTCCTAACTCATTGAGGTAATATGAAAATTAATTAGCTAATGATTGTGCAGCATTTTTAAGTTGCAAGACCTATATGTGTTAATTCTGATTATTATTATAAAGTTGATTTAACTGAGCAGAGCTGAAAGGCATAATAGTTTGAGAGAATTCTTGGCTTTGAAATCAATGAACATTTTGCCATTGACTTCAGTCAGGGGTCATGATTTCATCCTTTATATATTAGATTTCAAAATCATTTGCATTATTAACTCACAGAGTAGGGGATTTATAACTTGGATCTAAGTTTTAATCAACCACTAATCTTAATATGTTATATATAAACAAGTTTTCTTTTTTAAAACACTTTTGAATTAAGTTGGTTTGCTTGTTTCTTTACTGAAAGAGTAGGGATGGGCACTTTTGGGCACTTTTAAGATTTTTTTCCCAACTTCTAAATTTAAACTTTAAACAACCAAGTAACTGTTAGTATTTTTTTTAAAAATAGCTTGTGCCCCAAAATCATTAAATTTAATACTTTAAGAAAGTCAAAATTATGAAATGGTCTTGAATTATGAATGTTGGAAAAGTAACCACGGCACAAACTTTTTTACAACATTTCTAGGGAATGCTGTTGGAAGTTTCTGCAGTAACAAAACTTACACTGCAACTAATGCCTGTTATTCTTGCAACTAACTCAGATCCATGTTACAAGGTGTCAGTGACTTTTATACACTATACCTTGTAGTGATTCATGGATTATGAGCTTTTGCTACCACATACTGATACCGTAGGTCCTACATCTAGGGAAATGACAATGTATATTGTGCTACAGATATGGAAATTTAAGGATCCATATCCATACATTGACATGACATGAAATAATGTAACTGAAGAAGCTATCAATAATCTGTGGATGAAATGCTGTCTATAGTAGTAGCTGATAATACATTCTGTCAACATTTACTACTTTTGATTTTCCTCTCAGTTAAGTGCTTTTCTGGTTTAGGGTTTTAGTGGAGGTCGTCTGTTCTGTTCTGAGCTCTGAAAACTTTCACATTTTCTCAATTTATTTTCACACAATTACCTTGAAGTGGCCCCACAGTTTGTTCATCTGCCCTTCTGGATGAATAGAGGTGATCATGACTCTATTCAGGTCTCACCAATAACACTCTTAAACTGGCCTTCTGGGTTGTTGCAGGGCAGTAGAAGGCACTCAGACTCTCTGGTCTGTATATTCTTTCTCTGCAACACTCCCAACCAGAGAATCAAGTGACTTGTAAAAATAAGTCCAGTTCTAGTAGTCCAGATCACTGTAGGCCATCAAACTGACACATCATACATGTTATCTGTCTATTTATAGTGAGAGAGTTATATTATCTATTAGAGAGACAAGGTGAGTGAGGTAGTGTCTTTTATTGCACCAACCTCTGTTGGTGAGAGACACAAGCTTTCGAGCGTCACAGAGCTCGGCTTCAGGACTGCAAACATATTGATCCATCATTTATTCTTTTTGCAAAACATCTTTGTTTTAAAGACACATTTAAACTAGCCTGCAACTTTCTGTCTGAACTCTTCTATAGATAAGAGATCAGACTCTGAACTCAGTTGCAGTGGCATAACTCTAGAGTACCTCCATTGATTCCAACAGGGAGAAGCACTGGCCATAGAAAGGTCATGGTTAAGGTGGCCAGAGGCTTGTGCTGATTTGGCTTCCTCCACTAGTGAAGGTCTTTTGGAGCGGCTGATGAAATATTAAGCTGCCCTGACTGGCAAAGCCCACAAGAGGAGGAAGCAATAGAAACTCAGCCCAGCCTTCCAGGTGGATGAATCCTTCCTGGGATGCAAAGGCACAGGTCTAAGGAAGTGAGGTAAAATTTGCCATTCCCTTTATCAGCAGGGTGAATTTGACCCATGAATGACAATTCAAACACTATTAAGTGTAACTGACCAACTGGAGGCCTAACTGCTAAAGTTAATTATAGCAACATACTTTCCAAAGCACATGAGAGGAATGGGGATCCAGTGTTGGAAAGCAAACGTGGAATTCGAGACCTGAGCTACCACAGGCTTCCTGTGTGGCCTTGTGGCAAGTCACTTAGTCTCTCTTTGCCTCAGATCCCCATTTTATGGATGGGGAACCAAGGCAAAGAGCACTTGCCTTCCTCATATGGGTATGTCTACAGTGCAATTAGATACTCATAACCAATTTGTCCCAGCTGACTCAGGCTCACGGAGCCCAGGCTAAGCTGCTGTTTGGTTGCAGTGTAGCGCATTTGGGCTGGGGTTGCAGCCCAAGCTCTGGGACCCTTCTACCTTGCAGAGTCTTAGAGCCCAGGCTCCAGACGGAGCCCTAATGTCTACAGAGCAACTGAACAGCTCCTTAGCCTGAGCCCTGCGATCCTGAGTCACCTGGCCTGGACCAGTCACAGGTTTTTAATTGTAGTGTAGTGGTACTCTGTAAGTACCTTAGAGAGACAGAGAACTTGCTCTCATTGCAGCCAATGTAGGTTTATTTGCCACTGATTTTATTTACAGAAGAATTGAACCTACTAGTGAACTCCTCTGAGCATTCCAACCTATTTGAATCCAGAAAGGTGCTTGGGGCACTGGATCTAATTACTTCATGTGCTAATTAAACTGGATCCAAACTATAGTATGCATTTTACTACAAATACTATTGTGCTTTCATCACTCTAAAACTTTTATGAAGTCTATAGATCTGGGTCTGACACAAGGTGACAAGTCCATCAGCTATCAGGCAGATATCCCTCCTACTAGCTGTGGCCCAATCCAGGATTTTTAGGATGTCCAGAAGCTTTTCTTCTTCTTCTTTTTCTTCTGTGCCGCTTTTCCTAGTGAGGGTCACAGTGGCAGCTTAGAGAGTAGGGAGGATCAGACCTTTTCCCTCCGCAACAGATTTCAGCTCCTCCTGGGGGATTCCCCAGCATTCCCAGGCCAGCCAGGAGATATAATCCCTCCAGTGTGTCCTGAGTCGGCTTCGGGGACTCCGCCCAGTGTGGCATGCCCAGTAGAGTTCCAACAGAAGCCTCCCAGGGGCCATCTTTATCAGGTGCCCAAACCACCTTAACTGGCTCCTCTTGACCTGGAGGAGCAGTGGCTCTACTCTGAGGCCCTCCCAAATAGCCGAGCTCCTCACCCTGTCTCGGAGAGTAAACCCAGCCACCCTGCAGAGAAAGCTCATTTCCACCGCTTGTACCCGTGATCTCATCCTTTTGGTCATCACTCAAAGATTATGACCATAGGTGAGGATAGGGATGTAGAGTGGCCTGAAAATCGAGAGCTTTGTCTGAGAACTCACCTCCCTCTTCACCCCCAAGATTGGTCCAGCACCCACATCACTGCACCAATCCGCTGGTCAATCTCCTACTCACCATCACTCATGAACAACACCCCTAGATATTTGAGCTCTTCCATTAAGGGCAGGTGCTCCCCCTCACCTGGAGACAGCAGCCCACTTTCTTCCAGGAGAGGACCATGACCTCTGATTTGGAGGTGCTGATTCTCACCCCAGTCACTTCACCCTCCGCAGCAAAACGTTCGAGTGCACATCGGAAATCGCAGTCTGAAGAAGCTAGGACTACACCACCTGCAAACAGCAGAGATGCCCCCTCCAAGTCCCCATGCCGGTTGCACTCCACAGCTTGGTTGAGCCTTGATAGCCCGTCCATGAAAATCCAGCACCTTTTTGACCAAGATAATTAAAAACCTTTTAAAAAGTCACCTTTAAACACTGTGTGAATCTACTTTGTCTCTTTGTAATTCCATTGGTGTAAATCCAGCCTCAACCAAATTTGTGGGTAACACCAACATTGGAGAGGTAGCAAATGTACAGATGAACAAAACCAAACTGCAAAGTAACCCAGAGAATTAAAGCGGTGGAGCTGCAGGCAATACAGGGAGCTAACTACTGATCAATGGAGGAAATAAGTAGCCTGGCTTCAAAAGGATGGTGGATGTGGGGATCGTCCAAGCTGCCATACTCATTACAATAAAATGTGATTATTTCCATTGTCGCCTTAGTACCATCTTAATATTAAGCTATTATGTAGCTGGTCACTATAGTTGGCACAGGCAAGGAGCGGGATCAGGAGCTGGAAGTTGGGTGAAGAAGGCCAGCAAGAGGATCTTTATCTTCAAAAGCAGCCCATAGTATGAAAGGGTTTGAGAGCCATCACTCCAGCAGCAACTCTGTAAAAACACCGCAGTGGCTACAAATAGAAAACACACAGAGAAATTTACCCCAGTGATTCATTTTTTCTTTTTTGCAATTGCTTCTTTGTCTGTAATTTCATTGCATTTAGCCTTTGTTTTTGGTGTGGTGACTCCATCATGGTTTCCTTCTGACAGGCTAATATCAACATCCCAATGGGAGCATTTCGACCTGGAGCAGGGCATCCTCCCAAAAGAAAAGAATTTACACCTGAAGTGGAGGAGGTAAGAAAACTAATATTTAAACGTAATGCAGGAGAATCTCTGTGGTCTGTGTGCTATGCAAGGCTACAATATGAAATGTCAATCTTAGGTATCACAGGCATCTGTATACCAATCCCAATTGGAAACCAACCACTGACTATTGGATACAGTTGATATACCTGGTGTTATTTTTGAAGCCAAAACATACGTGGTAATATAAACAAGTACCGGGATACGTGGTCTCGCTTAGTCAAGAGAAGGGCATCAGCAGTGACAGGTGAGGAGTGGGCAATAATGGGAAAGCAAACCAGCACTTTGGGGAGTGTATATTGCACTGTGTATAGCCCTAGCATAGTTTACTCCTGACTGGGGCAATGTGGAGACCAAGAGGGGGATTGTGACATCCCAGGCTACTCCAGGGACACTGATAATCTATCCCTAAAAGGGAATATTTAAAATATTTTTGGACAAATTATCATCTTTTCCCCCCAGCTACTATAGACATTTCAGACATGTAGTGTTCTTACTGAAGGTTAATTCTTTCCTTCCCTCTTATCTGTTTCATTTTAATCAAAACAGAAGAGGTTATTTTGCTAAATTTTCTTAAATACTTTTATGATGCTATTTGCCAGGATGGGTAAGGAATGGTGTCCCTAGCCGCTGTTTGTCAGAGGTGGCTGATGGATGGCAGGAGAGAGATCACCTGATCATTACCTGTTAGGTTCACTCACTCTGGGGCACTGTCGGACATTGGTCACTGTCGATGGACAGGATACTGGGCTGGATGGACCTTTGATCTGACCCGGTATGGCCATTCTTATATTCTGTTTATAAAGTCATTTTGGGGGGAAAAACTGATCTAACTTACTTTTGAAGAAGGCATTTTGGGAAGAAAACATATAAAGTGACCTTGGAAGCACAGATGTTTTTCTCTTCTAAAAAAAAATATGAAAACATATTTTCTATTTAGTAATTACATTTTGAAGGAATACAAAAGATGTTCAAAATAAACTAGTAAAGCATGCTTGAGGGTTGGTAGTATTTGAGAAATAAGATAAATGGCAAATGTTTGATTTAGTTGGATGATTGAATTACAGTTTTGCCCTTCAATTATATGTATATTATATATGAAACAAGAACTATAGAATTAAAGTTTCTGCTCTGATCCTGGAGTCTTTACTTCCCCAAGCCACTGGGACTATTCCCATGAGTAAAGGCTGCTGAATTAGACCTGGTAGTAGCAGTGGAACATAAATGTTCCCAGTGGATTTGTCTATTCAGTTTTTCCTGTTTATTTAGCTTTTGCAGTACAATCCATGGCTCTATCTTTAAGGCCACTAGAGGCAAACCTATCTTTTTTCTTAACAATTCTGAACATTATGGGCTATATTTTGAGATTCTGTCAAGGAAGATATGTGTCACATTCAATCCTTGTCGGTTTTGTATGCGAAAAAAATCGAGTGAAAGGGCATGTAGCAAGCAAATTGAATGGGAGGACACAGAAATTTCAAAAAAGAACACAGTCTCTTCAGCTAGATATTTGCTTCTTAGCACTATCAGGCATCTTAGCACCGTCAGGCATCTTAGGCCTGGGCTACGTTAGTGGGGGGTTTCAAACTAAGGTACGCAACTTCAGCTATGCTATTCATGTAGCTGAAGTCGAAGTACCTTAGGGCTGGTCTCCACTAGGGGGGGGGAATCGACTGTAGATACGCAATTTCAGCTACATTAATAACGTAGCTGAAATCGATGTCTCTACAGCCGACTTACCTCCCATCCTCACGGCGGTGGCGGTCGGTGGCGCAGGCCCCCGTTGACTCTAGCTTGCCCCTCTTCAGGAGCTGGACTTCCGGAGTCGACGGGGGAGCCGCTGGTGATTGATTTATCGCGTCTTAATGAGATGCAATAAATCGATCACCAAAAGATCGATCCCTGCCAGCTCAAGTGAAGACAAGCCCTAAAGTTTGACTTAGTTTGACTGTGGCAGCTCCCCCGTCGACTCCACTTACTCATCTTACGGAGCTGGAATTCCAGAGCTGAAGGGGAACGTGTTCGGGGATCGATTTATCATATCTAGATGAGATGCGATAAATCGATCCCCGATACATCGAACACTACCCACCGATTTGGCAGGTAGTGTAGCCCTACCCTTACTGACTCTTTAGACTTCTTTTGATAAAGTTAGTAACCAAGTTCTAATCTCAACTGCACAATGCACATCGAGCCTGTTGAGGGATAATTTGAGGTACGAAGTTATGAATGCCACACGTCTGAAATTAAAAAGTAACCCTAAAATAATTTATAGAATGGAACATCTCCAAAACCTGTCCAAACCTTACATGACCCCAAAGACCAAAATGATTGCTGGCTAAGTCAGCTACAACAGAGCACTACAAAACAGAACTGTGCTGTAACTGATTTAGGCAGCAATCATTTTTAAACAGGGCCTCTAAAGATAGTTCTGGAATTGTAGTGCATTCAGGCCCTCGTTCTTTTCTGATTATTCAAGTTATCAGGCAATGAAATTGTGCAAGAAAACAATACTGTCTGTAACCATCTGTGACTGCTGAGACCTTCTGCTGCCTCCCATCCTCTCCTTCTCCATTAATTTACTTATTCTACTTGCCTTAATCCCAGATTGTGAGGTCACCTGGACACTGTTTAGTGCCTAGGTACAATATGGTCCTCATTCCTGACTGTGATCCTTAAATATTACCACAACAGAAACAATATATACTAGTAATAATTAATATAAAGGAAGCCAACACATATTCTTACTATAGTACAGTATACTTTTATGATGCTTAAATGAAGTCAGAATTAGCATTGGATTTATACTCTGATCAATTTTTTGTGATATCCACTCTAATTTATGTTTGTGCCCCAATAGCATTCTGTTTCCCCAAAGAGTAGTAGATTCATTTGTACTAGTTCTCATATTTGCAGTAAGCATGCACAAGTATATATATGAGAAATGATTTATTTTAACTGGAATGGAACACTGGAATAAACCTTTCACCAATATTCTGGCTATTAGGGAATGAAACAAGACAGACCAACATCTAATCACATCATTAGTAACGTGCATGCATATGTAAGTTATTTTGCATGAATTAGATGATACAAAATTAAATACTAATTTATCAAGCCAATCAAATTTATAGTAGCCTAAATTTCCTGGAGATGATGCTTCATGAAAAGCCCTTGTGGCCCAGAAAGGAAGAAGTTAAATTATTTTTACAATTTGCTGTTGTGCTGCTTCTCCCTGAGAAATTGAAGCCATGGTAAATTCACTCTTCCTCCTGGAAAAACAACGAGGAATCCTCATGGCACCTTAGAGACTAACAGATGTATTTGGGCACAAACTTTCCTGGGATATAATCCATTTAATCAGATGCATGGAGTCGAAAATACAGTAGGCAGGTATAAATGTAGAGCATAGGAAAAGATGGGAGTTGCCTTACCAAGTGTGGGGTCAGTGCTAACGAGGCTAATTCAATTAGGGTGGATGTGGCCGATTTCCGACAGTTGACAAGAGAAGTGAATATCAACAGAGGAAAAATTACTTTTTGTAGTGCTAATGAAGCCAATTCAATAAAAGTGGATATGGACCATTCCTAGCAGCTGACAAGAAGGTGTGAGTATCAACAGAGGGAAAATTATTTTTTGTAGTGACCCATCCACTCCTGGTCTTTATTCAGGCCTAATTTCATGGTATCAAGTTTGCAAATTAATTCAAGTTTTTCAGTTCCTCATTGGAGTCTGCTTTTGAAGCTTTTTTGTTGAAGAATTGCCACTTTTGGGTCTCTTATTGAGTGTCCAGGGAGATTGGAATGCTCTTTTACAGGTTTTCTAATGTTATAATTCTTGATGTCTAATTTGTGTCCATTTATTCTTTTGTGTAGAGATGGTCTGATTTGGCCAATGTAGATGGCATAGGGGCATTGCTGACAGGTGATGTCATATATCACATTAGTAGATGTGCAGGTGAATGAGCTCCTGATGGTGTGGCTGATGTGGTTAGGTCCTACGATTGTGTCCCTTTAATAGATATGCAGGCAGAATTGGCAATGCGGTTTGTTGCTTAGTGTTTCTGTTGTGTGGTGTGTAGTTGCTGGTGAATATTTGCGTCCGGTTAGGGGGCTGTCTATAAGTGAGGACTGGCCTATCTCCCAAGGTCTGTGAGAGTGAGGGATCATCCTTCAGGATAGGTTGTAGATCCTTGATGATGCGTTGGAGAGGTTTTAGTTGGGGGTTGTTGGTGATGGCTAATGGCATGCTGTTACTTTCTTTGTTGGGCCTGTCTTGTAGTAGGTGATTTCTGGGTACCCTTCTGGCTCTGTCAATCTGTTTCTTCACTTCCCACTCTAACACAGCTACCCCTCTGAAACCTCTTCCTGCTGGAGCTATACTTGGTCAATGAATGACTAGAAATAATACTATATGACTTACAGGACAAAACACAACCAGCCAGTTCTGAACTTTGAATATCAGGTATCAAATATCAAGAGCAAAGTGAATCCACAGAGAAAAAAAATCTCACCAAACAAACAAAAAAGAATATCAACTAAATCCACCTAATACATTAATTTAAGGAAATCATGATTCCCCCTAGTGCAGGGGTGGGCAAATGTTTTGGCCCAAGGGCCACATTGAGGTTCAAAATCATGCAGAGGTCTGGGTAGGGAAGGCTGTGCCTCTCCAAACAACATGACCTGCCCCTTATCTGACCCCCACCCACTTTCTGCCCAACTACCCCCCTAAGGCCCCCATCCCATCCAAATCCCTCCTCCAACCACTCCTTGTCCCTTGATCGCCCCCTCCCGATACCCTCCACACTCTAACTGACCCCCCAAGGAACCCACCCCCTATCTAGGCCCTCCGGCTCTTTCTTCCCTGACTGCGCCCTCCTGAGACCCCCGCAACCTAACCACCATCCCTGGGACCCCACCCATTATCTAAGCCCCCCTGCTACTTTTTCCCTGTCTGTCCCCTCCCGAAACTCTCCCACCCTACCCACCACCTCCTCAAACCCCACCAATTAGCCCCCTCCCCTTACTTACTGTGTCCAGCTGGGTGCTCCAGCCTGAGCGCGGGGGGCCCGTGGCTCGGCCCGGTGGGGCCCCGCAGCTCGGCCCGGCTGCACTCTGCCCTCCCAGTGCCTTGGGGGCCTTGTGGCCACGCTCTGCCCACTGGCGGCCCAGCCCTGAAGCGCGGGGCTCCGTGGCTCGCAGCTGCACTCCGCCCAGCAGTCCAGCCTGGAAGCGCAGGGTCCGGCAGCTGGGGGCCGTGTTCCACCCGCCTGGCGGCCCCATGGCTCCCAGCCACGCTCCGCCCGCCAGCGACATGGCCCGGGAGCCTCGGTGCCCAACACTGGGCTGGAAGCTGAACTCATGGACCAGATAAAAATGGCCGCAGTTTGCCCACCTCTGCCCTAGTGGAATTCCTTGAATAAAAAAAGAGAGGATAAATTAATCAAATTATTTGCTGCAAAACTATTCATTCAGCTCCAGCCACTATTGATTCATATTGTAATTGTATAGAACAGTGTGTCTCAAACTGGGGGCCTCAACCCCAAAGGGGGTCAAAAGCCTATTGCAGGCGGGTCACGGTATTGTCATCCGTACTTCTGTGCTGCCTTCAAAGCTGGGCAGCCAGAGAGGGCAGCTGTTAACCAGGCACCCAGTTCTGAAGACAGAGCAGCTGCCAACAGCAGTGCAGAAGTCAGTGGCAATACCATATCATGCCACCCTTACTTCTGTGCTGCTGCTGGCAGCAACACTGCCTTCAGAGCCGGGTGTCCAGGTCTGAAGGCAATGTCGCCACCAGCAGCAGCACAGACGTAATGGTGGTATGATGGGGCGGGGAGAATTGTTACTTTTATTGGGGAGTCACCAGAACCTGAAATATTTTCAAAGGGGGTTCCAGCAAAACAAGTTTGAGCACCCCTGAATAGAACTTAGGGTGGAAAAATGTTAACCTCCTTGCTGGAAAATTACCTACCCATGCATCAGGTCAATCGAGATGAGATGTCCCGGTTGTAGACTGTAGACACTGTCACAGTATAAATGTTAAACTACTACTATTAATAATAATAATAATAATAATAAATGCTCCTTTCCAGTCTTAATGTCAAGGAAATGGTAGGAATTAGAGATGGGGGGATGAGAGGGGAAGAATTAGGCTGTTTTCAGTAACAGCATTGCACAGATGGTACCTGGCTTGACATTTCCTTCTCACAGAGAGAAGCTGTCACCAGCTGTCTTGTACTTGTATTAAGACTAGCTTGGCTGAAACCTAAATCCAAGAAACACAGGATGATGTAATTGGGCAGAGGGAAAGATTCTGAAGACTTGACCAAAACCATAACTACCCCATCTTTTGAGGGCATCTACCTACAAATTAACACAACAGGGTAATACATCCTGGGCCTCTGAATTACAGTTGCATGAAAAACAGGGTTTTTTGTTTGTTGGCAATTTAGAAAAGAAAAACATGGGTTTGGATCAAACAAAGCATTTCATTTTTTAAAAATGAATTTTTTTTCTTGTGATTTTGAGCATTTTAAAATAACTTTGAATTTTTAAAAATAAAATTAAAGGACATTTTGAAAGGAAAAGGTGTTTCAGACTGAAACATCAAAACATTTCATTTAGAAAATTTTAAAACTGACTGTTTTGATTTGTTCTGAACTTTTAAAAAGGTTTTCTTCAAAATGAAAAATTCAGCAAAATTGACATGTACTCAAAAAAGTATTTGAAATCACCAAATGGGCACTTTTTGCAGGAAAAAAAAGTTGTATGTCGAAAAGTTCACCCAGCACTACTCCACATAGTGTTAGAAGCCGGAAATACATCCCTTCCAGTCATAGCTGGACCAGCCACAGTGATTTATCACCTCCAGCTTTTGTGACAGGAATGTACAACAAATAAGGGTTGTCAATGGAAGAAGCTGCAGATAATACAGCATGTGGTAGGCCATCTTATAACTAACACAGGCAGGGCCGGCGACAGGGGGGTACTACGGGTACAGCTGTACCAGGCCCCGGACTTCAGGGGAGCCCCCTGAAGTCTGGGGCGGGCCCGGTACGCAGCTGTACCCCCTTGTCGCCAGGCCTGTGAGCAAGGCGCGGCTCAGGCAGCCGCAGCAGTGCTCACCAGCCCCCTCCCCCGGCACCCAGCAGCCTCCCCCCGCCTCCCTTTGCTTCTCCCGGCCGGCCACGCGGCCAAAGCGTATGTGGGGGTTGGGGCCCGCGGGCGGCGGGAGACCGGCCGGGGGGGGGGGGGGTGTTGGGCGGCGGGAGACCGGCCGGGGGGGGGGGCTGGGGGGGGGGCGCACTATCTGCGTCCGGGGCCCCAAAATTCCTGTCGCCGGCCCTGAACACAGGTGACAAGAATATACCCCGGCCTCACCTCCCAATGCTCCAACACGCTGCATTAGCATCCCGGTTTGATTCCAGACCCAGGCCTTGGTCTTAATTTTAAAGATACCCTCTAGGCTGTATTGCAAATATCTCAAAAGCTCTCTCTTCCACATTGCCCGATCCAAAGCTCACTGAAGTCAATGGAAAAGTCATTGGCTTTTATAGGCTTTGGACCAGGCCCTTAGTGCCCATGAGCTACCACCACAGTTCTGCTCTTCAGAGACTGGGGAGTTGCCCAGGGTTAAAAATCACAGGTGGAGAATATTCGGTTTCTCAGCGGCTAGGGCTCATGGCTATGTAACTCTACAAGATATAGGTCATAAAAATGGACATTTACTTTGCTTCCTTTTGGCTGCCTATGGCACTCCACCAGATACACTTCCCATTATTCCTCTAACATAGTAAATTGCTACTCACATGTAGAGAGATGTAAATCCTTGTGCATTCAGCACACTTTAATAACATATTTTTCAAAACACATGTAGGCAGCTCAAGGCATCTACTAATCAAGATAATTCCCTCTTACAGCTGTCCAGTTTCCATTGTGATTACATTTAGCATTTAAAAAAACCCTTTTCACATTTCCCAATTAATGGCATTCTGGTTCTGCTCAAGAGACTTTTATGGTTATCGTAAGGTGACTATTTTCCCTTTGCACAGAGCATTCCTGCTTCTACAGAGGAGGAGAAGGAGAAGAAGCAGCTCCCAGGAGCTAAGAAACTGCCGGGCCCTGCTGTCAACTTATCAGAGATCCAGAATATAAAGAGTGAGCTGAAATTTGTCCCCAGAGCTGACCAGTAGAAGAAAAGAACAGGTGAGTAAAAGAAATCTTTCTTTGCTGTGGCTTTAGGAACTACAGGCAGATCCACAGCTTATTTCTGGCAATGGGAGTCTTTCCATTGACTTCATCAGACTGTGAAACAGACCCTAAATTTGAGAAAGTCTGCTTCATGAATAGACGTTCATGGTCCCTGGAATTCAGCCTTTAAAACTCAAATCTTGTAACAGAGCACCTGAGAGTTTGCATCTGATCATTTTGTTGCATAAACCAGCCTCACTAGCAAAGTATAATAATACTCTGCTATTATGAATGTTACAGTCAGCTTAATAATGCCAAGTTCATGTCTCACAATCATGCACACCCCTGTTTCTGCAGAACAAGTGGCAGAATAAAGAACTTATTTTTATATACATAATCTATAATGAAACTCATTATAATGCAGAACAACTAGGTCAGGAAGTACTACACCTCCATTAGGTGAACATTTATACTTATTTTATTTTTGTGGTTCCAAGAGATATATGTACACGCATGTGTGAACACACACATGAACTCACAATTAGGAGTTTGTTTATGATCAGTAGCAAAGCTTTTAAAAAGAAAAAATCATCACCCTAGCAAAGACTGATTTAAAATTATTTTCACCTGATTTTGAACAAGTCTTGTAAATCTCTCTAAATCTCAGCCTCTGTTGTCTTACATTCTGGCTATTTTTGGACTTGAGTCCTAGAGCAAGGAACTTCCATCTCTGTTAAAGCATTGGCTGGCTTCCTGCAAAAGCCTGAATCTGTAAAGGTGCATCAGGCAGTAACAATGAGGGTTCAATTCTACAGGGAAGGAGGTCAACTGAACCTGGCTAAAAATAGCAAAAGTGATTTGTGTCACATAGTATCTAACAGAATAGTACATTTGCCAATTACTTATAATGAAACAAGTCCTTTGTATCCTGGAGAAAGGGCAGTGGAGCTATAAGTGAAATAAAAGAATGGCATCTGGAATCTTCTGCCTAGTCACATAAAAGAAGAAGAAAGCAATATAAAACATAATGTAGCAGGATTCTGTAACTGCAGAACTAAAGAGTATCTGGGGCCTAGAAGGATATGAAGTGCATTAAAAGTGATTTGACCCAAAACACATTGTAACATTTATTTGTTTTTGTGTACAACATAAATGTGTCAATTTACAAAAAAATAAAAAAATAACAACAACCCAAACAAACAAAAAAAACCTTTAATACTTTATTGTGTTTTGCTTGCTGTGGCAAAATATTCCAATGATTTTCAAGTAATAACAGAGGCTTTCTTCTTCGGAAACCTAGGAAAAGGGAAATTAACCTTTTTGTAAAATGTAATATTGTAGTCATCATATTACCGCAGTGCCCAGAGAAATATCAATTTTTAATGCAGAACTTTAAAGTTTCCTCCCTCTATGAGAGATATTCAGATCTAAATTTAACCCCAGATTTAGTTTCAGATGACTGTTATTCTTAGTGTTTGAAAATTGTTGTCTTATAATTAGTCTACTGGGGATCTGGCAATGATGTTTATCACATGCCCTGAAGTGCAATATAAGAAAAATACATTGCTACATGGATGCATACCCAACTAAATTAAATCTTTAAAGCTGTTAGATCATCATACAACAAAATAACTTGGTATTGCAATTGTATTTGTTTCTTCCACAACCCATCTGCTCGTGTTTTTAATGCTTCTCAGGTTCGGAGAGTGACATGAATGGGGGTTCAGAGTCAGGTAGCTCAGAGAAAGTGAAGGGATTAAGGAATGCCTTAGAAGGGGAACTTTTGGCTCTTTAGGGGCTTTTATATCCCAGTTCGGGGAGCTTCCTTCAGGAGGCCAGGAAACTATGTGGTACTGTATCACCAGCTGGGAGCAGCAAGGGATAGGGCAGTAGGCCCAGTTTCTTTCCATTGGAGCCTGCACTTTGGATTGGCTGGGACTGGAGGAGCAACTTAGGGTTAAGGTTAGTCAAGTTGCAGGTGTGGGTAGAAGAAAAGAGGAGACCACATGGTGCCATAACTCCTTGTCAGGGCCGTGGGGTGGCAGGCCCAGCTCCTTCTACTGGCCATGTTTAGAAACACACTCACTTGGGTACCAGTCATGCCTTTAGCTGGAATTTGGCCTAAGGAGAGCTTTCGGCCATATGACTTATCTATCACTGAAATGTTGTTTGACTCCCAATAGGCTAACCTGACAGACCCTGGTACCCTTAGGTTGCTTGGCCATCATGTATCCTGTTGCTGACAAGGGTCAATGCATCAGCGGAAAGTGTAAGAACTCCACAGTAGGGAGGTAGGGGATAATCTGCCCCCATATTAGGTCTCATTCTGATCTGTAATAACTAGAGATTGTCTTAAACCCTGATGTTTGGGATTGTCTACTATTAATTTACAGAAATGAGTTAGGGTACATCTATACAGCAAAAAAGCCCCACGGCAGCAGGTCAAATTACTCAGGCTTGCGGGGCTTGTGCTATAGGGCTAAAAGTAGTAACGTGAAAGTTCTGGCTCGGGCTGGAGTCTGGGTAGATCTCAGGGCCTGGGCTCCAGTCCACATGGGTATGTCTGCACTGCTATTTTTAGCCCAGTAGTACAAGCCCCATGAGTCCAAGTCTCTTGAGACTCACTGCCACTGAGTATTGTTGAAATGTAGCCATACCCGTAGTCAAATAACAAGCACAGGAGGGAGAGCTCTGGAAAGTTCTCCTCAGCAGCCCTAGGTTTTGCATTGCAGCGATTGTAGGGTTACCTCCTCAAAAACCCATTAGAAATCTGTCTGGCCTCTAAAAAGGTGTCAACAGAGCAGCATCTCTAGCAGTGGCTTCACTTGACAGGAATGAGCCTTCGGGTAGTAGGACTCTTCCACCCCTCAGATATAAGGATGGCTTTCTTTGATGTGCAGATAGCAATTATTTATAAAAGGTGTTTATTTCCCTCTTGTGGTGTCACATTAACTTTCCTCCCAATCACACTCTTGTTTGTAAGTACAAAAGTATCATTTCTATTACCCAACCTCGATTGCCTTTAAACTGCATTGTGCTTGAGAAGGTTTCCTTCTTTCTTTCCCTGGTCATTCTTTCCCCCACAGTCTTCAGTTAGCTTGTCCTTTATCCCCACGTTTAAGCAGAACAAGAGGAAATGGCTAGCACTGAAATACAATAATGCAAACCCTTGGCATCTTCTCCAATGAACGTGCTTGTTCCTGCTAACACTTCTACTCTACCCCTTGCTTGTACTCTGCCGTGGTATCAGCTCACATTGATAAGTCAGCACTGCCCTGGAGTTCCAGATTAAGGGGGGAACCTATCCACTTCACTGTGCCTGAGCGGCTGGGCCGGGCAGTGTGGCACAGGGGGGCATTCAGAGCTAGGATGAGATTTCAGAAAATTCCCTCCAGGACCCTGAGTAGTAACACAGGCAATAAACAATAATAACAATGAAAATGTCACTGCATGTTTGTTGCTTCCACCTCCAGGCTCGGGGTAGAGTCTGTAAGTCTGCATTCCCCCCACACTCTGTACATCCAGTTTCCTGTCCCCCTACCCTCTCTCCCCCCACCAGGATCTATGACTGATGGATCTAATTGTCTGCAGCTTTACCAGCTCCATACACACTCCTCCCAGAAACCCCTTGGCTGCGGGGGTACATTCCATCCCCACTGAGCGGGGATCCCTGGCAGGGAGTTCTGAAATCTTAGTTTTCTTCTGCACTGCAGTAATTGCAATGCAGGCAGGGCCCTCTGCAGCCAAGCGTGAGGGGGGAAGGATTGTCTCATCACAGGATAGTGCAATATGCTACCACGTCCTGTGTATACTCCCCTTGCGCAGGGGTGAAGTGGTATTGTCACAGAGAGCACAGTAGGAGAGAAAGAGGACTTAGTTTTGGTACTAGACAAATATGAAAAATAAATTGCATTGCATAAGGTTTTCTTAGAAAGATTTATATTTTTACTCTTTTTTTGAGCTTTTAATAAAATAACATCACAATGTGTTTTATGACAAGGAGCACCTCAAGCTTACACATATAAGGATTCACTATCACATATGTCTTAATAGCCTGCCTCCTTACATGATGCAGAAAATACTCCCAGGATATGTCCATAGTACTTACAGGATTATCCTGAGGTGCCCTTATGGGAGAGAATCCTTAGGACCATAGCAAAGTACTGAATACCATAATGGAAGCCTTCTCTCTTCCCCACACAGCCAAAGAGAGGTCCTCAACTTGGCTAAAGATGGAAGAGTACATTCATAGCCTAAATCTTGCCAATAATTTAATATTCTCAGTTTCCATTGATCTGAGCAAAAATATAAAATATATATATTTAACTAAAGGCAGATCAAAGGATACTTGTGTCAGATCTCACACTCTCTGACCCGCCTAATACAGTTTGGTGTAATGACTAACAGATCTAAAGGAAATCAAGATAGTGCAGCTGTGCTCCTATTCAAGAACTTTAGTGGGAGGCAAATAACACAGTCCAGAGTGATAATGGAAAATTATGGGCTAGATGAGTTTCCAGCAGTCAATTTAACACGATCCCCCACTAGGTTGACCAGATGTCCCGATATTAGATACTTTGTCTTATACAGACAACTATAGCCCTTTGCCTTAAAAAACAAAACAAAAAAGTGTCCCGATTTTTCACACTTGCTATCTGGTCATCCGACCCACTATCCAGTCATCTTACCCACTCATTCACTGGTTAGCTCAGTGTTTGTCTGAGGTAGTTTTTGTATTCTTTATCCCTAGTTTCTCTTTTGTCAACTTTAGAGAGGATCAATCCCTATTCCTCTTCTGAGGGGCTATTTTCAGTATGGCCAACTCCAAGTGTTCAACAAGCATGTCAGACCTCCCAAAATTATGACACTGGCTTTTAAAGGAATAAACAATTTAATACATAATAAATAATAATAAAGAAAATAATATAATTAATAGTACATTATTTGGGGTCTTTTTGTTTGCCTTCTGAGTTTTGAGCCTTTTTAGAGTATGGTCAGGTCATGTTTTCAGGCTTCTCTCTGCAACCATGAGGACTGGTAAAGTTTCTTTTAAAAATGAAAATGGTGATTCCCATGTAATCACTTGTCTCCAGGCGCTGAGACGTAAGGAAGAACACCAAATAGCATGTTTAAGATTATCAGCCGTGTTAGTCTGTGTCCATAAATAAAATGAGGAATACTTGTGGCACCTTAGAGACTAACCAGTTTATTTCAGCATAAGCGTTCGTGAGCTATAGCCCATTTCGTCAGATGAAGAGAATGGAACACACATAAGTAAGCTGCATTTATATGCACAGAAAGCAAAAAAAAATGGTAAATTACCATACCAATTCTAAGAGGCTGAATGAATGGCTTTGTCATTACGCTAATTGATTGCATTTTTCTAGTTAAGTCTCTTTTACAGGTTCTTATCAACTGTCAGACAGAGATCCACTAAATTTTCACTACAAAAGGTTATTTTTTCTCCTGCTGATAATGGCCCATCCAAATTAAACAGCCTCTTAGAATTGGTATGGTAATTTCCAACTTTTTTTGCTTTCTGTGTATATAAATGCATCTTACTTCTGTGTGTTCCATTCTATGCATCTGATGAAGTGGGCTGTAGCCCACAAAAGCTTATGCTGAAATAAACTGGTTAGTCTCTAAGGTGCCACAAGTATTCCTTGTTTTATTTATCAAATATCATGAGATTCACAATAGAATCATCAGTCGGCAACAGAGTCAACCTCATTCCCACCTGCTCCAGTTGTGAATCAATTATTCCCCCCTATCTTTTTCTTTTAGAGTCCAATTTCTTCATATGTTTTCCCCCATGACCAGACAGGGCAGTGAGAGCTCCTGGAAGCTGAGTAAATGACAAGACTGGTGCCTCTGAAGCAGACTGTGACTGCCATCAGGAGCCACTACTGAGACCTTCCACTCCCTCTCCTCCACTCCCCACCAAATGCTCCTGAGAGCAGCTACCATTAATTTCCTGTCCCTTTGCAAATCAAGGAGAGTTTTCCTACAGCACCAATGACATCCTATGGCAGGGGTGGGCAAACTACGGCCCGCAGGCCAGATCCGGCCCGCAGGACTGTCCCATCTGGCCCCCCGTCCAGGGAGGCTGCCCTCGGCCCCTCCCCTGGAGCCACGCTGCGCGGAAAGCGCTGCGGGAGGAGGGGACGGACGGATTGCATGCACCTCCCCTCCCCCAGAGCTGCATGGACAGTGCTGCAGGGGGCTGGGGCTGCACGCTTCCTCCCTCCCCCAGAGCCGTGCCACAGGGGCAGCACTCTGGGGGGCTGGGGTTGCGTGCTCCCTCTCTCCCCCCGGAGCCGCTGGAAGCAGCTATGGTAACGGGGAGGATAGAGGGTGGGGTTCCAGGGTGGTGGTTGGGGGGAGCTCTGGAGGGGGCAGTCAGGGAGCAGGGTGGGTTATAGGTGGTAGGGTTCCAGGGTGGTGGTTAGGGGGTGGGAGGGTGGATAGGGGTCGGGGCAGTCAGATAGCAGAGGAATTGGGTAGGGGGTGGGGTGCTGGAAGGGTGGTTAGGGGTCTCTGGAAGGGGCAGTCAGGAGACTAAGGGGAGGGGTTGGATTGGTCAGGGATTCTGAGGGAGCGGGAAGTGGGAGGGGGATGGGAGTGGGGCCTTCCCTACCCATCCATCCATATAATTTTGCAAATACAATGTGGCCCTCAGGCCAAAAAGTTTGCCCACCCCGTCCTATGGGGATGGGGGAATGGAGGTAGAGAAAAGATTGAGGAGACTTTGGCTACTTATATCCCTCAGCACAAGTGAAGGACCCTCAGAAATGTTATGAGAGTTCACAGGGTAGCGTGAGGGACAGAACACACTCCTTCCTACTGATGGGGAGGAGCACTTATGTGAGCCAATCAAGCAGGCACTAATTGAGTATTGTCATTTTGGACATGAACACTAATTGCACTGACACCTTCAAAGCAAACATTCAAAGATTACAGAGCATTTTTCTCAATACTGGAAAAGAGTTGCATTAGTTTTTCTTTTAACAGAAATGTGCAAAACAATTCTTTACATTCACCAGCAAAGACTTTATTTTAAACAAATCATTTTTATAATTTTATAATTTTAAACAGATCATTTTTATAATTGGATGAGACAAATTTTATAGAAAATGTGACAAGAAGCATGTACTGGTAGTTAAAATTTAAACAAATTGTATCCCATTATAGCACCTCTTATGGTCAGGAGTTAATTTCCAGAGAGTTTGAAGTTGTGAACACATACACATCCACCTCCCACCCATCTGAATAAACGGACTCAGTTATGTTTACCCCACTCAGGGTCTGTCTACACTACCCGCCAGATTGGCAGGCATCAATCCATCCAGCGGGAGTCGATTTATCATCTAGACGTGATAAATCGAACCCCAAGTGCTCTCCAGTCAACTCCTGTACTTCACCTCTGCCAGAGGTGCAGGCGGAGTTGATGGGGGAGCAGCAGCAGTTGACTCACTGCAGTGAAGACACCACGGTGAGTAGGTCTAAGTATGTCGACTTCAGCTATGCTATTCATGTAGCTGAAGTTGTGTAACTTAGATCGATCCCCCGCCCTCCCCTCCCCAGTGTAGACCAGGCCTCAGAAGTTCTAATACACTCTAAGCAACAAGAAGTTTCTCACACACGTGCTGTGGGTTCAGCTAATAGGCCTCTTCATTTCAGTCTACAATGGGACATAGAATTTTTCAGATTAACAGGGAGAAGTTTCCAGCTAATTGGTTCAGAAGCAGACAATGTCCTACTTCTATATCATTTTTGGGGGGGGGGTGAATTAGAACTATTAAATAATTGGTTTCCTTCAATCATGGTGTATTACATAATACTGTGCCTGAGCCTTTGTTCTGAGACACATTTATACACTGAAAATTACGTTTCCAACAGTGCTGTTTATGCATAACTTTCTAAGAATTAGGTTGGTGTTTAATCACTCCTGAGTTGGAAGCAGTGCAAAGTTGCATCCTACAAGGGAAACACAGAAACACAGGATGCGTCTGGAAGCCACCAGGGGTGAAGGTCTCCCTTTTGGTGAAACAGCTTACTTCCCTGATATGCTGGCCAGTCATACTGGATAGAGTATGTGGGAAGATGGAGCACAGCCATTGCTCTGCCTCTTGCCTACCTCTCTACAGATGTAATGTGAATTACATCAGTTAAAAAAAACAGTTGGAATGCAGTCTCCATGGAACTTTTGGAACATGTGATCATCTAGCCCTAAAATCTAAGGCTCCATTTCTACAATCCGACCTGTGTAGACAGACCCCGATTCCTACAGATAGTCTTGCTGACATAAATGGAGCTTTGCATGGGCTTAAAGGCCCATTCATGTGGATCCAGTTGCCTTTGGTCATTAGAAATTATATGGTCTACAGGAGAAAAATACATAATATATGATTTTTCTTGGGCGCATCAAACAGAACATAGTTACAGAGCTATGAATGAGAGTATATAGTGGTTTTATCTCCCTATAGAGGAGAATTATATCATCATCTTAAGTCATGTAAAGTACACTCATACATTATGGTGACAAGCCTGTAATAAATATTACAAATACTTAACCATACGAAGTTCAAAATGTGTTCAGCACCATAGATTGTAAGTACCTTAATCAGAGTAAAGGGCTAAGTGCTCTCAAACACACAACGTGCAACTCAATACCTTAACGCACAACTCATTTTTATCAAATATACATACACTGTAGTCAATTAAGCTGACAGAGTGATTCGAAATATCACGGCTTGGATGTGGCAATCAAGCTAATTTATTTCTCATAGCTCGCGTCCCCTTGTCATTTTATTTTATAATTTTATTTCCTCCTGTCGTTTGATAGGAGACTACCTAATTACTTTTTCACAGCCCTGCACTCAGGAACCATCTAAATTACTTTTAAAATGTACTTTGGATTTTTTGTCATCTAATTTGAAACTTTGTACTGATGTTATACAGGCTACTTATAAGGAATGTATTCTTTTGCCTTTAAATAGGACAGTTTTAAACATATGGAGCCAAATCTAGAGATCCTTGCTCCTTTCTCCCTCAGTCTGTAGTTAGGCAAACTCCCATTGGGTTCAGTGACAGTTTACCAGACTTGAGGCCTTATCTGTATTTGGGAGTAGCCCTGAGTTAGCCATTGATGGCCAACAACTGGTGCAACTGCATGATCTCACCTGTACTTCATTTTGATAGATGTCACTCATTTTAGCCCCAAGGTTACCTCTGTGCCACACAGATTGGATCTCCTATCACTTTTCTTGCTGAAAATTATTAACATTGTAAATAAAGAGTCATGAAATTGAGGCTGAAGTCCAAATGGATTACATGAAGGGAATGAATCCCACAACATTTTAAAGTTTCCTACTTGAATAACGTTTTGGTCTCTCTCATTGTGAGCCTTTGTCACATGTTATATTCCACATTTGGACACTGACATGTTGTAGTTGCTATGGAGAAAACCTCAAGTGTAGATAAGAAAAGCCAGTTAAGCAAACCTCTGCTTGAAATCTTAGGTGAGCCAAACCGGTACGAACAGTGGCTTTCCTTGTCTGCATTTAGGGATTGCATTGGTGCAACTACATCTGTAATTGACCACCAAGGCAATAAATCCCAACCACCGAAAAGGACAAAGTCAAAGCCTCAGCACTGAGGCCCATAGTCAGAAGTTCCCCTCCCCTTTGGTAACATTTACTTTGAGTTGATAACACTGTTATTAATCCTTCAGCTTTTAATTCTCGTGGGTCTTTGTTCATGTTTGTTGCCTTGGAGCAAACCTTGTTCTAAATTGCTACTATACCCAGCACAGCCATACAGAGCCACTCACAATGCACAAAGGCACTCCTGGAGCAAACAGCAGCAATCAAGAAAGAGTGCAATCTGCATTCTTCCTGTTCCAAACAAATTCGCGAGCAAGGGGGCAGACAAAGAATATAAGAGCTTTTACTGAAGAAACCTGAAAGAACCATAAAAGCATTCCATAGTGAGACTGCTCCAACTCAGGGGAGGTGAACCCATGACAGTAAATAGACAGTATTATTTTAAACTAAACAAGCACACATGTCTATAGAAATGGAATAAAATGTTAATATACAAAGCTTTAAACATGTATGTTCAGGTTTAAATAGACAGAAGCCAGGAAGCAGACTTACGCTGTCAGTGCTCTGTAGTTCCTAGGCCCTGTGTCAGTCCCAGAGTTTTCCAGTTACAGACACTATACCCCCTATTGGGTATGCAGAGATGAATTAAGGACACATTGTCCTTTAGATATCAGTTTCTGAATTCCCTTGCTTTTTGAGTTGGTCTGTAGCCCGTTCAATTGATCAATGCATCTATGAGTGCTTTTTTGTATGGGGGAGGGAACAGGGAAGAACTATCAGCATGAAGGTACAATTGAATTTTTAAAAGCAGAAATGTTTCTTAGGAAAGAGAAGAGACATTTTTCAAGCTGTCAGGCCTGGGATATTCCTTCATCTAAGGCTTCCTCAAAGAAGTGTCTCATATGTGAGGGTCATGTACTCCAGTTAGGATGCCACCTAGGGAGCCATTAGACTTCATTCAATATTGGGGTCCTCACATCACCGCTCCATTGGGGTGACCAGGATAGGTTCTGTAGAAGGTTCTTGGGAGTATGTGTAGAATGATCTGGTTTCCAGAACTACTCTTCTGGTCCTTCCCAGTCAATGAGTTACCATATCTTTCCTCTTTGTATCTGGGAGTCTAGGATCTTGTGGACAAGGTATTCACCTGGGCCTTGGCCTGGTGGAAGGAGAGGTTGTTTTAGTTTGGGAAAGGAATTGACAGAAGAGCTTAGGAGGGAGACACGGAATTCAGGGTGCACCTTAAAATAGCAGGAAAGTTGAGTTCAAAGGTTAGAGGATTGATTTGCTTACAGATCTGGTAGGGTCCTAGAGATTGGTGTTCCAACTTTACATACGTTTCTGCCTGTCTTCAGGTTTTTGGTGGGCCATACTTTTTGTTCTACTGCAGATGTAGGAACTTCCTGCTGGTGATGGTCAGCCTGATGTTTGTAGGCTGTGTTGGCTACATCTAGGTTTTGTTTAAACTCTTCCTGTGTTTGGTGGATTTAATGAACCAGGAACTGTGGGTACTGTGGGCAGTGCATAGAGAAAACAGGAGTGGCAACCATATTTTTTTTAGAAAAGACGCTCATTTTGGTAGAGGCATGGTCTTCATTCTGATGTCTGAATTTCATATATGGAATCAGTGAAGCCCAGTCATTTTGGTGGTGGCTTTTGAAGCATCACAGGTATTGTGCCAACAACTGATTCACTCTTTCTGATTGGCCATTGGTTTGTGGGTGGTAGGCAGTTGATGCATGGAGACAATATGTGTCAGAACAAGAACAACAAGAAATAAAGTAGGAACCCCAGTTTGAGATAATGTGGTCCAGGAGATGGTGGAGGCAGAACACACATGTGATGGGGAGGTGAGTAGTACCTTTGGTGGTGGGAAGATGTGCACAGACAATGAAGTGTGCCATTTTGTCAGTTGATCCACTATTATCAGTGTTATCAGTATTATAGTATGGTATGGTATTCCTCAGATTCTGATAGTTCAATAATGAAGTCCATGGTAATTTAGTCCCAGGCCTCAAGGGGGTCTCAGTAGATATTAACATCTCAAAGATTTTAGTTTGGGGAACTTTGGTATGACCACAGGTGTTGCAAGAGCTGACATAGGTCTGATAGTCAGACCATAGTTTTGGCCACCAGAATGACCAGTGTGCCATGAGAGTGGTCTTTGCTTTGTCTGGCACAGGGGATGTTATGGCAAATGCATGGGACCTCCAAACAGGGGCGTTCCCTGACTGATTTAGATGTGCCCACAAATGAGGAGGAGTCCATCCTTTTGTGTGAGCTTACCCTGGAGTTCAGTGTCGGAAGTTTGGAGTGCGTGGATGAAGGGGTCACTCAATGGAGCAGAACATATGGTCATGAACAAATCAGATAGTGATGATCTTCTAAGGAAATGATGTGGTTTCAGGATGCAGGAGGTTCGTCTCCAGGTCCCTTAGGATCATCGGCATATTCCCCTTTGTGGGATATAACATCTGGCTACCTGTTGCAGGAGCCAGGGTTGTAGGTGATAGTAAAATCAAACCTAGAAAAGTAGAATAGAGCTCTGCATAGCTGTTGTTGGGTTAGGGCTTAAGCAGAATTCAGGTGTTCTAGATTTTTGTGATCAGTGAACATCTGAACTGGGTGTGTGGCCCCTTCTAGATAATACCTCCAGATCTCAAAAGCTACTTTGATGGCAATCAGCTCCTTCCCCAAAATTTCACAATTATGCTTTCAGGCATGAACTTGCAAGAACAGTATGCACCAGGATGAACTTCTGGGTCAAGGTCCTGTTTCCGAGACAGCACCACACCAATGGTGACATTGATGGCTTTGGTTTCCAGGATGAACAGCTGACTTAGGTCAGGATGTATGAGGATGGGTGCAGGGGAGAACGCTACCTTCAGATGATCAGAGAATTCTTGGGCTTCTGGCATCCAAGAAAACTTGATGAGTTTTTGCAGCAGAGAGGTCACAGGTCGGGATTCAGGTGTGGCTCCATATAAAGTAGTTCCACAGAAATTCACAAACCCAATAAAGTGCTAAATTTCTTGAATGCTTCACTGGGTTGCCCAGTGGTGCACCATTTCCACCTTCCAGGGATCCTTGCAGACTTCCTTGGCAGACAGAATGTAGCCTAAGAATTCCATGGTTGGTTGACTGGAGATGCATTTGTGCAGCTTAGCATAGAGCCCCTATTGTTGGGGTCTTTATAAAACTTTGCATACATGCTGGTTGTGCATAACTTGGTGATCACATTCTGGTCCAGCATATCTCTTAAAACGTTAATTAGATGCTAAAAGGTTGAAGGTGCATTAGTAAGTCCAAAAGCCTCACCAGATTTTTGAGTTGGCATACCAAATGTGAAAAGTGGTTTCCATTAATCCTTGACCGGATTTGGACTAGGGTGTATGCCCTGCTGAGGTCTAATTTGGTGAATACTCAGGCTGTTCTTACCCAGTCCAGAGCTTTCGGATCAGGGGTAGCAAATATCAATTCCATACTGTGATTTGATTTAGGGAGCAGTAGTCAACACAGAATCTAAGAAAGCTGTCTTTCTTTTTCACAAAGAGGACAGGGCCCCCAGTCATGGATGGGGAACTCTGGATAAAGCCTTTCATCAGATTCTTGTGGATGCAGTGCTTAAGGGTGGCTAAATCAGGTTCTGAGATGGAATGTATTTAGCTAAACAGAATCTTGGCTCCAGGCTGTAAATCTATATATATAAAAGTCAAATGGTGTATGCGTGTGTGTAAGTACGTTCCCTTACTCCTTCCACACCGTTTGAGCTAGAGACTTGAAATTTGGTACAGTTATAGGCTTTAGGGTCCTAATCAGGGTAAGAATTGAAAATTTTTCAAATCTCACCTCTTACACACCCTAGGGGTGAAATTCTTTAAAGCCCATTAACATCAGCTGGGCAGCAGGTTAACACCTGCTGTTCTCTGTGACATAGTTATGATGTAATAATACCCCCCTCCAACGGACCCCGCACTCGCTCAGCTCTCTCCCCCCTCCAACGCCCCCCCACTTGCTCAGCTCTCTCCCCCCTCTCCCCCTCCAACGGACCCCCACTCGCTCAGCTCTCTCCCCCCTCCAACGGCCCCTGCACTCGCTCAGCTCTCTCCCCCCTCCTGTAAGAATCGAAAATTTTTAAAATCTCCCCCCTCCCCCCTCCAACGGCCCCCACACTCGCTCAGCTCTCTCTCCCCTCCCCCCCCCACAGTTAAATGCAAGAGAATGAAATTAATTAGACAAAATGAGACTTCTGAACAAAATTAGTATTAATAACAAACATTGTAGTCTTTTTACATCCCAGTTTCCAATTACAAATATCCCGAGCAACACCGGGTATTTTTGCTAGTTGATCATATTCCTGGTGAGAAGGTAGTACAGGGGTGGGCAAACTACGGCCCTTGGGCCGGCGTGACAGGCTCCTGAGCTGCCTGGTACTGAAAGTAGGATTATTGGCCCATAATTGCCAGGACCTCCTGTGTGACTTTTTATCACAAAGTTCAGTTTGTCTGGGTAACAAGATAGGCTGGAGAGTCAGAGGGAACTGTCTATGACTCCATGGTAAGACTGGGAAAGTGATCCAGGAGTTTACATTTGTCACTGGCTTGGTGAAATCTTATTATAAAACTCACCACCAGTTTGTGGTGTCCGCCCTGTTTCTGACAGTCTGCTCTGAGGTAGGCACTCACAGTCATGAGTCTCCAGATAAACGACACATGGCACAGATGCTTTTTGTTAAGAGCTCTTGGATGCATTAATGGGATTTCTGGACACGAATTTGCCTGTTTTCATTAACAAGTCAGAACAGACCACCAAGTTTTGACTACTGCAGTCTTAAAAAGTCAGATTTATTTACACCCCTGAAAGATCTGAAACTCAAGCAGGGCTAGAGTCCTTTGCTGTAACTTAAAAATAAATCTATATCTGCCAAAATATATCGCTAGGATATATGTCTGTGCAACTTCTAAAATGAAATTATCTAAACGCTAAAGACAATTCTCATTGTAAACTGAATTTCAATTTAGTTTTGAAATGATTACAGCATAGAGTCATGGTTAAGGTAAATTTATATGGCTGTTTTGCTTGCTCTCTTAAAACATCCAGAAAAATGTTAATTCCACTGTGAAGCTGAATTCAGGCATTGAAATAGATTTAAACTGCAGGAGTTATTTGCACCTGGAGGAGGCACTAAAGCTCCATTCACTAGAAAGTTCATAGGCTTTCTATCCAAAACATTTATGATCACCCAAAGTTGAGAGATAAAAACAGGGGAACCTCATTTAGATGCCAGTCTAGGAACTTTTTTTGTTGTATTTACCAACAAAGGCCTCTGGGCATTTCTTATCATCTTGGTCTCCTTCTAGGAACAGGATTTGTACAAATTAAACTGCTAGTTTCCTCATTTAAGTATTAAAGCAGAACAAAGTACCACATGCTGTTCTCATTTTGCCCTTGTGGGTTTCCTTGTCTACCCGAGAAAAAATTCTGTTCCATCCTCTCCCCTTTGCAATAGTAATGTGAATACAGAATATGCTCCACCACTTTTCCAACAGAGCGAAGTGATACAATGCAGATGTCACTTCTTTCAATAATCACTTGCTGTTGCTTTTCTAGTGTTTATGCCTAAAGTGCTTTGGGTATATCTTTAAGTAGCAAAAAACTATTTTTCTTAGTACTCTTTATGGAAACCTTAGAGCTGATGGGGAACAGATTTTTAAAGATTTTATTAGCTACCTAGTGGTATTTTCAAAAGCACCTAACTCCTATTGAGAATCAGAGAGTTAGCCGTGTTAGTCTGGAATAGCAGAGGTAACAAAGAGTCCTGTGGCACCTTAAAGACTAATTACAAAGTATAGAAGCATAAGCTTTCGTGGGCTAATACCCACTTTGTCGGGTGCTTATGCTTCTATACTTTATAGTTAGTCTTTAAGGTGCCACAGGACTCTTTGTTAACTCCTATTGGTTTCAGTGGGATCTAGGCATTTTAAAAATCCCAGTAGGCACCGATGGGTACATTAACCCGGGCTTGTGGAATCAGTGGTCCAAGCCCATGCTTGAGCATCCACACTGCACTGTAAACCCAGGTTTACAATTGCGGGACTCAGGTCTCTCAGCCATTTGGGGATTTCCTTACACCCGCCCCAAACAACTCTGAACGCTCCAGCCTCCCTCACTCCAGTTGTCAACTTGTTCCAATGTTGCCATTTTACAGCCCCTCCCATGCCCCCTTAAATTTGAACACCCCCCTTTAATTTCAATTTGTAGGGAAAATACTAAGCCTAATGGTGTGACGGTGCTGTTCCTGGTGGGACTCAACTGAGAATGCCAAGTCAGGACAACTTGCTCCAAACAGGGCAGCTACAGTCCTAAGCTGGGGTTTCTCCACCTCTAAGGCAAACCAAATCAGCCAAACAGAAAAGACTTTAGTTTCACCCCACTGGCTAGCCACAAGTCACAAGCAATTCCCTTAGACACTCCAGTTTCCCAGTATCACCACCAGCAGCCACTCGTTCTGGGGATAAATGCTTATGAAAAACCCCAATAAAATAAAACTGTTCTTCCCACTTCCAAAGAATCAGGCCCCAGACACAGGTCAATATACAAATCAGATCTTACCCACAAATCACATTGTTGCCAATCCTTTAGAATCTAAAATCTAAAGGTTTATTTATAAAAGGAAAAAGAAATAGGTGAGGGTTAGAAATGGTTAAAAGAAATCAATTACATGCAGTAATGGTAAAGTTCTTGGATCAGGCTTGCATCAGTGGTAGAATAAACTGCAGGTTCAAATCAAAGTCTCTGGAATACATCCACAGCAGGGATGGGGTCATCAGTCCTTTGTTCAGAGCTTCCATTTGTAGCAAAGTTCCATCCAGCGGTAGGAGCAAGACTGGAGACTGAAGACAAGATGGAGGGGCTGTAGAAGCTTTTTATAGTTTTTCCCAGGTGGAAGAACCTCTTTGTTTCTGCTGTGAAAAGTACAGCCCCATGGAGTTCTGGAGTCACATGGGCAAATCACATGACCATGCATGACTTAGGATTCTCAGGTGGCAGCTTTTACCCACAGGCTGCCTTGCATGTCCTTTAGTAGACTTCTCAAGTGGATTGGAGCTTTCCAAGCTCTCAGTGGGTCCATTGTATAGCTGATTGTTCTTAATGGGCCATCAAGCAGGCCAGGCAGAGCTAACAGCAACTAGTCTGGGATATCACCTAGAAGCAGAGCAGAAGTTTGAGATACAGACATTATATAGCCAAGATTCATAACTTTAACTACAAAAATGATACATACAGATAGCATAATCATAATCAGCAAACCGTAACCTGGTCTTAGATACCTTATATGACCACCTTTACATAAGCTTTGGTGCCCCTGCCAGACCTTGGTTGCACCAATGATCTATATGATCCTAGATTATTTCAGTAACGTGACAAATGCGTTTACACTGTACTCCGCAGACCTTCCGACTTGGATTGAGACTTGAGCTGCAGCCACACTGAAAGACGACAGGGCTTGGACCCGAGGCTCAGTGGGACTTGAGTTCTGACTCACCCCCCGAGCAGGGTCCTATCACCCAGGTCTTGAGAGCTTGCTGACGCCAGTCAGATTGATTTGTGTGAAGAGGGATTTGGGCTCAATCCTGAGTCAGAACCCAGGTTTAGTGCATACAGGGCCGGCGACAGGGGGGTACTACGGGTACAGCTGTACCGGGCCTCCTGACTTTAGGGGGGCCCCGGTACACAGCTGTACCCGTTGTCGTCCCCCCTTGTCGCCGGACCTGGAGAGCGGGGAAGGGGCGGGGAGGCGGCACGGCTCTCCCCCGGACAAGCGAGCCTGGCTCCAGCAGGAGCTGTGAGCCCGGCTGGCAGCAGCAGTGCTGTCCGGGGGAGGGGGGGGAGAAAGGGCGGCTCATGCAGCTCTCGCTGCCCGGGGGGGAGGGGGGGAGCGCCGGCTGGGGGGGGGGCCCAGCCGCTGTCGGCTGGGGGGGGGGGGCGGCTAGGCTGGGGGGGCCCCCATCCGCTGTCGGCTGGGCTGGGGGGAGGGGAATGCCGGCTGGGCTGGGGGGGGGGCAGCTGGGCTGGGGGGGGCCCCAAACTGTCAAAGTAGGGGGCCCCCAAATTTCTGTCGCCAGCCCTGAGTGCATAGTATAGCTAGTCCCAGTCTTCACATGCTTAAATCCCTTTAAAAATCTGGCACTTTAGCATTAAGAAAACCAGCATTAATTGCTAGGTGTCAGTGACTGATCAGCTGGCATTCTTACACTGCTACTTAGTATTTCCGACATATTTGCTTCATTCTTACCCGGTTTGTCTATTTTGTTCCTCTGATGTCTCTTGTCATAGACCAGTATTGGAAACCCTCTGGGGGCTTGACTGGATTTTTGTTATGTGTATAAGCAAGGCCTATCACAATGGAACTTGATTTGAGTTGGGGTCCTTTGGGTACTACTACACGCTCATGAGGTGGCAGGAAAAAACCTGGAAAAAATGTGAACCCTGGGGACTAAACCACTAAAAGGCAAATAAAAAGAATTCCAAATATAGTAAAAACCACACTGTTTGTGGGGAAGGGGCAGAGTAATCATTTTTAAATGTGTGCGCTTGGCGGTACGGATATAAATAGTGAAGGGGAGCATCAGCTAGATGAGAATCCGGCCTCACAGTCACATTGTCAGGGCACTGGTGGTGAGGCAGGGACTCCAGCACCAATTTGGAAACAGTACTTTTATAGAAATGGGTGCGGTCTCCAGATGACTTCCTGCGATGCTTGGGATAGGCCCCCCCTGCTCACAGTGTGGAGGGGAACTGCAGGAGGATGGTCTGCCCCTTCAAGGGCTCGGGACCAGCCAACCTTATCAGTTATTAAACCCAGGCGGGAAAGGGTCAGGTGATCCCTATGAAGAGCTGAGAGAGCTCAGTTGGAAGGAGCTGTAGGAGGGAGATGGGCTCCGGCAGTAGGTCATCAAGCAGGGGGAATGAAGGGAAGAGCACGTCTGTGTTGCAGTCAAACGCGTGATTGCAGCTCATTTCGGCTTGCCCTACCTAATTTTACTCTAACTAGCACAGATAAAAATAGCAGTGAAGATGCGGTGGCCAGGGCTTCAGTGCAGGATATACAAGCCCGAGACCCTGGGTATGTACGCGCATTGCTAGCCCATACCGAAGCCTCTACCACTGCATCGTCACTGCTATTTTCAGTCATGCTAGCTGGACTAAAGGGAGCCGGCGAATGCCTTCCGGACCTGCCATCACACTGCCGATTGCAACAGGAAACGCTTCTGGGAGCAGTCTTGTTTTGACGTTAACGTAACAGAAGAACAGCCATACTGGGCCAGCCCAATGGGTCGTCTAGCCCAGGAGCTGACAGTGGCCAGTTCCAGATATTTCAGCAAGAATAAATGGAACAGCAGTTGGTCTTCCTGTTGGGCCATCAAGTGCACAGCAGCGTTGCTGGGTTAAGAGTGCAGGGTGGCTGCTCAAGCATGGACAATAGATCATGCTTGTTTTAAACCTGCTGCTTATTCATTTCATCGGGTGACTTTAGCTCTTGGGAAGAGCTGTTGTGCCTAAGTTTTTAGGTGGAATAGGTGGGTTGTGATTAATTTTTTAATTGATTTTCATAAAGAAACAACCAATGAAAAGTACCCACAAGGTGACTGACGTACAACACATATGCACTTCACAAAAGCTTATGCTTCAATACTTTAGTTAGTCTTTAAGGTGCCACAAGACTCTTTGTTACCTCTGCAATTCCAGACTAACACGGCTACCTCTCGGATTCTTTACAACACGTATGTTTCCAAAGCTCCCATGCTTCACAGGCTGTCCAATAGACTGATGTAATTGCGCAATTTGATAACGTGTCAAAGCTGCAGTATCAGACAATAACAAAACCAGACAATACTCCATTGATATAATATGTTAATGGGGTAACAGTAACAAAAAAGGAGAAGATATGCATGAGGAGGGAAAGAGGTGAGCGGGGTGGGGGCTGCAGAAAGGGCAAAGGGGAGGGGTGGATGGAATGGAGATTAGCATTCATTGTGCCATCGCACCAATTTTATCCAAATGAAACAGGGTTCAATCTTTTTGCATTCATATGGTTGCTCGCCACAGAGCTACACCATTCTTTCTTTGGCTGCTAATGTAGATCAGCTCCAAATATCACTGTTTTATTCTGGGCATAAGCAACTGTGCCCTAAAGTAAGGGCTTGAAAAGATTTTGGGCTTGGCACTAGTGCTTCCTGGGCTGGGGCAGACAGGCTAGCAGCCTTACAGGCATCCTCTCCCCATCCTAACCAATATGGGGAAAACACAGGACAGCTAGAGAGTTTTCTTTCCTTTCCTAGATCTCTTGTTGGATTTGCTGTGGAAGGGAGGTGAGCCTTTGTTGTGCACATGTTTGTTGTGTGTTGAAACCCACTGTTTCCATCATTCTCATTTCTACTTACATCTTTATTCATTCTTAAATAAACCCGCTTTTGTTCTTTTATAAGTGTTATACAGTTTACAGGAGGAATGGGTTAAGGTAAAACTGGTAACCTGGGTACACAGCACCTTTGGGCACTAAGGATCTGGAATTTCTTTCAGTAGCCAATGTCAGGGGCTGGATAACAGACAAAGGCTTCAAGGGTAACGTGGTTGAAGGGTTAGTGTCATTGGGTAGCTGCCACCCAGCTGCCACAAGAAAGACTCCCTCTCCCTGGCAGCAGGGAGTAACAAAGTGAATCACAGTCCTAAACGCCCTGAGAACCATCACAATAATTAAAGACTGTGACAGTGATTCACCTATCACCTACCCCAATGTATATCTGACATTTCAGTCAACTTCAGTAACGCTATGGGTTCAGGTGAGAGGAGAATCAGGCCTATTTTAATTTATATATACACATAGACAGTTAGATTATATCTTCATTGCTAACTTTTACATTCCTTGCTGCTTGTGGGATTAAGCTATAATTTCCAGCTCTATAAACCTCACCAGTAAGCAAAGACTGCTGATCAGTGTCACTTGTAATCTGCACACATGTGGACTTAACAAGCACCCACAGAGCTTCATGTATACCACAATTACATAGTTGCAGATTTTGCAATGCAATCTACCCCTGCTGCAGATCTGTACTCCAGAATCAAAGCTTTTCTTTTGTTTAAAAATGATGTTTCTAGCCCAGGTAGTTACGATGATAACCTTGAGAGCATGGGCAAATCTTAAACAGAGTCAGCATTGTCCTCCTCGTAACTTCACCCTGGAGAACATGCAAGTTGAGTGGGGCATCATGTGACTGGCAGTATGATAACAACACTAGACATCACGCATGTGAAATTAGAGAAACATTCCAATGGTGTTTTGTTTCTAACATGTTTCATTCAGATTTACAATAAAGTTTTATGCATCATTTAAAAGAATGGATTCCTGTCTCATTGGAGAGCCACAGGCCAGAACCAAATGAAATGTGAACATGTTGAAAACTAAAATAAGCCTCATGTTTCAGATTTTCCTTGGCTTAATGGCTTACTTTAAATATAAAAGTTTTATTAATAGTTTACTAAATCCAATTATTAGTTTTATGGCATAGACAGTCTGATCTTGTGGTTAAGAACTCTGTCCTGCAAAGACGTACTCACTTGAATAGTTTGATACGTGTGAGTATTCATATACCTGTATATTCCATTGATTTTAGTGAAACTATTTGCATGCATAAAGTTATTCATGTGCAAGGTCTTTGCAGGATCAGCCCTCTGGAAAGACTCAAAAGTAATTTGGGTTTGACTTGGAAAATGGTATTTTTCCATTGAAAAGTTCAACAAAAATTTTAAAAAACCAACCCACCAGGTTTTTGTCAAAATTTCAGCAGAAAATGCTTATTTTTGGCCAATGAAAGAAGACCACAGAATCTAAAATGGTCAATTTTTGTCTGAAACCCCAAACATTTTTTTAAGGGCAGCAGACTTTTGTCAGGAAGATGTTTGGTTTTGCCAAAATTCCAAAAAAATGTTAAGATGGAAAGTTTTTGATCAGATCTGGTACTATTCCTGGCTTTGCCTGCATCCTGGCATGACATTTATCTTCTCCATGACTCACTTTCCTCATCTGTAACATAAAGGTAAATATATCACCTACCTCAAAGTACTGTTAAAAGAGTATTTCATTAGTATATTTAAAGTACTTTGATATCTTCCGATGGAAGACCCTATAGAGGTGCAAAGTATTATTTGCATTAAGTCTTAAGTAATCATTTTATTTTCGGAGTAGACCTTCACCCTTGATTCTCTTTTAAAAAAGAAATGTGATAATTTGTGTGTTTCCTATTGTGCTGAAAATGCCATTAATCATTAGGCAGCATCAAGACCATGACTGAATGAGGTTAGCATAGAGCTCTTAGCCCCTCAAGATTGTTAAAATGTCTCTTTTCTTCCTCACCCTGTTGTTCTGTAATCATAACAGCTAAAGGCGATGACATTTACAGTGTTATAATTTTTTTATATACAATCGACACACTGGTGTATAATTGTTCCTGAGTACAGTTGCTGAGGATCACTGACTGGTTTTAGCACACGATACCTGACCAAGCCATAGCTTGTTCTTTTATGCAAATCTTGTTCCTGTATGCAAAACAAGTCAAAATCCTGAAGTCCTTACCCAGTCAATGGGAGGTTTGGGAGAGTAGGGAATAATGTTTCCAAAAGTATCTAGTGATTTTAGGTGCCTCAGTTACTGGGGGCCCAACTTGAGACACTTTTAAAGGGGCCTGATTTTCAGCAGACGGCTGCTCAGTACTTTCTGAAAATTAGATGTCTCAGGAGGGCCACATAAACACTGGGGAACTAGTCACTGTTGAAACATCCTACTCAAGGACTTTAGGTTTGACACTATGATAGTGTAACACAGTTCCCATATTGTACCTTCAGTGACCATGCCTCTTCTTGATCCTCATCCCGGTAGGTGCCTATGCTCTGACAGCATCTTCCTTCAGATGGTTCCCATCATGCCTTCAGTCGGTGAGCAACCAGGCTTTTGCTGGGATGATCCCTGTGGCATGGAACTTGGACATTCACCTGTAACCCATCACACCCAACATATAAAAATATATTGAAAATACTTCTTTTTCAGAGGTATTTCCTAGTTTAAACCCCAGTCTTGCAACTGGCTGTGGGTGGGTGGATCCCACCATGGAAGCAATGAGTCACAGAGCCTGCAGTGTCAGGGTCTTAATCACTCAGCCCCCATAGACGATTTTCCTTCACCCTTCTTTGGATTTTTAGCATTTGATTTTTACAGTTGTCTAGTTTGTACTATACTAATAATCAGTAATTGTTGTTTTAATTGTGTCCAACCTGGCACACTGTGTGCGTGTGTGCGTGTGTGTGTGTCTGTGTGTCTTTGCTCTTTAAAAATAAAAAAAACATGGCATTGAATTTCTTTTATTTTAATACTGGGCGCTGACAATATCATGCTGTTCCAACAGTGCCCCAACTGCTGGCTCGTTTCCAGTGGTTGATTTTCACTAAAGCTCTGAGCCTAAAATTGAACAATCACTTCTGATTCTTACTGAGATTAAAGGAAGTTAATAATGCTCTGCACATCTCAGAAGGCAATTAGTGCTTTGCCCTATGCCTTTACTTTCTTACTGCTGCTGCAAAAATGATTCCTGAGCTTCTATTGCCAATATAGGATTTATCTCAGATCATCTGAGAGGCTAACTGTAATCAAATGCTAAATTGTATTGTATGGTTCAGCCAGGAGGTGGAGCTGCATGCAACATACCTTATTTAAGCTAACCTTGGCCATACCTGGCAGAGTGTTAAAGGACCTTATAGTGAACACATCTGGGGTATATTTCTCTGAGAAGGAAGCTTTGTGGTCAGTCCATATCTGATATAGAAACCTGACCTGTTAGTAGCAGCATTGCAACCTACCTCGTACAAGTTGTCTATGACACTAATTATGGGTAATGAAGAGATAGAGCTATTCTGTCCTTGAAAAATTCTTAATCAACTACAGTGTTTTGTGAATTCTTTACTACTTTGAAGCACTTACATTTTCATGTAAATTTATTAATAGACTATTTGTGTCCACTAATATGACTGGAAAGATCACCTGTTAGCTCCTGTTAGAGGGGCTCTGTTCTATGCATTCAGTACTGCCTGGAGAGATTAATAAGACTGGGACTATTCATCTTGGAAAAGAGACGGCTAAGGGGATATCTGATTGAGGTCTATAAAATCATAACTTGTGTAGAGAAAGTAAATAAGGAAGTGTTGTTTACTACTTCTCATAACACAAGAACTTGGGGTCACCAAATGAAATTAATAGGAGCAGGTTTAAAACAAATAAAAGGAAGTATTTCTTCACACAACACATAGTCCACCAGTGAAACTCCTTGCCAGAGGATGTTGTGAAGGCCAAGACCATAACAGGGTTAAAAAAAGAACTAGATAAATTAGCCAGGATGGGCAGGAATTGTGCCCCTGGGCTCGGTTTACCAAAAGCTGGGAATGAGTGACAGGCGATGGATCACTTGATTGTTACCGTACCTGTTCTGTTCATTCCTTCTGGGGCACCTGGCACTGGCTGCTGTCGGAAGACAGGATCCTGGGCTAGATGGACGTTTGGTCTGACCCAATAGGGCCGTTCTTATGGAGCGCACATCCTACTACCTTCAAAAGCAAAGGCAGGATAGAATGGATGAGAATAATTTAGACGTGTCTCATTGAACCGAGAGAGGGTTTTTTTCCCCCTTGTGGTGCTTGTTATACATGTGTATCTGTATCAACCTAAAGAGTGAAAAAATAAGAAAAGAAAGATATTGTACATGCTTCCTAGCAGTGTAGCTATATTCTCTGGATTAACTTGTGCAGCAGTATTCTCCTCAGTAGATGTAACTAGTGGATCTTGGGAGGCTCCACTCCATCTTGACAGTGTGAGGAGAACTTTCATTGTGTATTGGGAAGATATTCTTTCCTTGTTTCTCATTTGACATCACAAATTTCCCTAGAAACCTTCCAAAGGAAATGAAATGGATTCTACAAGACCTGTTCACACAGATGAGATTTTAGTTGATGGAAAGTCAGAGGGAAAACATAATGAAAAACTGAAATACGTGGTGAAAGCAATTGCGGGTGTTGCACAAGAAACAAACAGAGAAAAGCATGCTACAGCAAACTGAACTACTGGTCTTAGGGCATGTAACTGGTGAAGAGGGAGTTGAGGGCAGCTCCAGGAAAAGTCAGAGCTGTAGTTAAAAAGCGGCTATCTAAAAATATCCCAGAACTGATGTAGTTCCTCTATATGATTACTTGTCTGGAGAAAATTATACCTAGTCTGTCCTCAAAAGTCCAAGTTCTTTATGAACTACTTAAAACAGATTCTCTGTGGATGTGAAATAAAGCACAGAATGTACTCTTGAAGCTATAAATAATCTGTTGCTCCCACCTCCAGTACTGGCATACTTTGATGTTCCTAAGTCTTCAGCTATTTCAACAGATGTCAAAAGCTAGGGTCTTGGAGAGTGCTACTTCATTTACAAGGTGATACCTGGAAGTCTGTAGCCTATAATTCCAGACAATTTTCAGACTCAAGCCCAGCTATGCCCAAACAGAGAAAGAATGTTTGGTGGATGTATGGGCTTGCAAGAAGTTAACAAGACAATTGCATGGTCTTGATAGCTTTAGGCTTGGGATGTACTACAAACCCCAGAAACTCAGGATGAGAGATGATCAAAAAATGGAGCCCTTTTTCATTACTATTTTTGTGAAAATAGTCTTTTTCTTTATTGGAAAATTTTTGAAATTTGAAACTTTTCAACAGGCTCTGCTGTTACTAAAGCACATGGGTGTGTAGTTTGGAATGGGTTACCAGTGTCACCACAAAAAAACAGAACCAGATTCAAATGGCCACTAGCAAGAGTACAATTATAAATTGTATCCCAGCTTATAGAACATGGTTACCTCAGGAATCCTATGTTTAGCCTGTGACTTGCACGTAATGAGAAGAATTCGCCGTAGTTGTCTGATTATCTGTGGCATTCATACTATAGTTGCACAGTCCTTTCAGGACAATGTACTGGAAAGTATACATGAGGGACACAGCCAGGCCTCCAAAAATGTTGCAATGTTGTCAACTGTAAAGGTTTAAAAAATCTCCTTGTCCTTAATACTCTTACTCACAGGATAAAGAGTGGAGATATGCCAAATCCAAGAGGACTCCCTTTTTCTTCTTTAATCATCAGAACCCAGTTTATTCAAACTTAAGCTAGGAGATCTAATACTGATAATAATGGAAGAGGTAAAATATGGGTAGCGACATCAGCTGTTGTCATTAAATATAGCTATACCCCAATAGCCTCGCCTCCATAATTAAGAGTGATCAAGGTATTGAACAGAAGAACCAGATGACATGTTCTGCTGGTTCCAAACCTGGTTGAGAAGAGAACCTCCAGCGCCCTTGGGCTATGATAAACAAAGTAAGCCAGCTGCATGACATTCTCCTGAAGAGCAGAAAGCGAACACAGCTGGAGGAAGAGTGAAGCTGATGGCTCATCTGGACAATCTGTTGTTGAATATTGATCCATGGTCAAGACTGTTTTTACAGCAAAGCATTTGATTTGGAAGAGAGACTCTGAGGACATAGGGATGGTTTCTTCAAATCTATTATTCTTTACCATTGTCACACGACTGATTTGATGACAGCCGATCACATGTGCTGATGTATGTGAATCAGAAATACATTTAATAGTTTAAGATTCTTGGAGAAGTAATTGGCCGATACTGAATTACCGGTATTATCAGGACTTACATAAAACCTGGCCATTTCAATTCTGAAAGTAAAACGATTTTTAATCTGGAAAAAAACTGCTGTTGTGTTATTTCAACTGATTTAAAAGCTGAATTCAGATAAATACACCCACCCATCCTGAATACAATTTTCATCTCTAATGTGTTCATTTATTTCCTTGTTCATGCTGATTAATGTCCACATAAATTGCTTGCACAAATCAACTGGTGTGCCCCTGCAGTTTCCAAATAAAGGAGGGTAGCCTAGCAACCACTCAGAGACGAATAATACTGCATTTTGACCAAGAGTCCTTCAAAGACATGCAAACAAATACCCTTATCTGTTCTTTTTGTATTAGCTATTAACCTCTCATGCTGGCCAATAGGTCAACACAACACCACAGTTGACAATTGCCTTGAAATTTACTTTTCACATATTGGCCTGAAACAGCCTTCAGCAGCCACCATGCTAAATTGTCACTCTTCTGCAGGAGCAACTGTTAATTCAACATTGGGGGCAAACAGTAGCCTGGCAAGAAATGTGGCAGCAGAAATAACAAGTGTTATCCCAGCAAGAAATACCGGGAGCAGTGAGTCAGGTGAAATGCTTTTGTGCCACACTTTGCCCAGAAGTCTGAAGGTCTATTGCTGTTCGCTACATATTCTGCTCTTTCAGCGCTTCCTTGTGCACTTCCTACTAAGCTGCAAAAAGTCAAAATTTATCTTCATTCCCACTGTTATCATCACTACACGGAGATGCAATTTAACTTGAACAATAACAAGAAGGAGAGCAAGGACAGAGATGTTAAAGCTGTTTAATAATAAAGATGGTCAAAATGTTATTGTCAACAAACGTGGTTTCAAGATTATTATTTTTTGCGGGAAAATGTCATTGTTGTCTACATAGGTTGTTTTTCTATGAAATTTCAAAATTAATTATTTTTTTTAACTTTTTTTTTAACTTGCGGAGAAATTGTCACTGCTCTTATTCACTTTTAGTGGTCCTGCCGACCACCTGCCTTTCCCCCCCCCCCCCACTGGGTGAGGTGAAAATTTATTTTTAATTTTTTTTGTCAATTAACTTTAGTCTCCCCCTGCTAGCTCAATCCTCACTCAAGAGAAGCATGGATATTAAAGAAGAACTTCTCCCTCTAATCCTGTTCTCAGAGCTAATGTGTATGACTGGAACACATAGTACTTCCTACTGGCTCTTCCACCTTTGCTGACTGCCTGTCCAGGTATTCCACATATAATATAAATATTAAATCAGATGCAAAGGAGATTTGATCTCAACAGATGGTGCCAGTTGAAAGGAAGTAAGGGCCGCATGATAAGGCAACTAATTAAACCAACTAATTAAGACAGATCCCTTAAAATTTCAAGTTACCTTCTCAGGAAGGGTGTCTCTTGCCTGCTAAATGGCAAAATTAGGGTGCTCTTATGGATTATCCAAATTTTCCTTTCACTGCACCAGTTCCCTAGAGTAAATTGCCAACTAAGGATATGGCCCTGAATTTATTTTTTGCACGTTTTCCTTCTTTAGTTGTGTGTTTGGAATATCATACCAATTCTGCTTCAGATTTATGAACGTTCATGAACTCTGTCCCCTTCTTACTTTACTGAATTTAATATCTTTCATTCCCAGGATGCTTATTTGCTTTGAGTGCCCAGCTATCATTTAAAAGCTCTGAGGGCAAAAGGCTTTTTTCTGTGGCTTCTGACATTTCTAAAGGAACCTTTCTCATTGTAATTTGCTCCTTTCTTCCACTTTTAAAACTCCCACCCTTATCCCTGCCCATTTACTGATGTTTTCCAATAGCTGCAATGATTTCTCTTTAATAGTTTGCTGAATTTGCAGGTTGTCAGCATGTAGCATGTGGAAAATATGCTGGATGTTTTCTATTGATTACAGTCTATAAGGGGTTTGTGATATGGGCACCTGGTCACACTATAATGCTAAAGGGAAAGGTTAATCTTGATTCCAAACTGTAGAAAGAGACACAGTACTTTTTCTTCTCTTTTCTCGATGGATGTGCAACTGCAGCAGTGGTGAGTAACGTGTCTATAAATGGGTCCTGGGGAGAAGTAAACATCATGTGGTCTCCAGTTTGGAAGCTTGTTGAGTGGGAGGCATTTACTGAACCTTTGGCTCGCAGCACCATTGCTTGTTTTCTATTAGGTACATATTTGAGGCTAATTATCTTTGCAAAAAAGGTGCATATTATGTCAGATGTAAAAAGTTGCATCATTAAAGTGGCAGAGGCTAGGAGGGGCATGGATAGAGCTTGATCATGCAACTTTAATTCAGCTCCCTAACACATAATCATTAGGATACAGTCTTTAACTATATTAGTGGATCACACACGTATACCTCTATATTACAGTGCCCCCTCCTCCCAGTCTAACTATACCATTACAAAAGGTCACTCCATGTTTTTAGCATTCAGCTTGGCCATTTCATCCCACAACACCCTGAAATGCAACATACAAGATTTCAGATTAAACAGATTTATTTCCCCTTTAAAAAAAATTCCTTCTCTCACATATTTTAATCATTTCCAGTTTAGTAAAATAGCAGAATGTATTGACAGTTTGGAATTATTGCTGCAGCATTTTAGAACATACTTTTTAATCCACTGACAGTTAGTCAATGGTCTTGTATTTTGGAGGCAGGGGAAAGAGGTGGGCAATACAGGAGAGATTTATGGGTTTTTTTAAATCTCCTGAGCATTTGCAGGTCAGTAATATTATTCTTGTGTATTTTGTAAGTTTATATCAATGTTCGGTGTTACCCAGATAAGATCGCTTCTTATTTTCAAATGCCCATCATTGAGTTTGTTACAAGATTAGAAAACTACAGTTCTCATTCTTGTTCCCATTGAAATCAATGGTAAAAGCCTTATTGACTTCACTGGGAGCAGGATTGGGCTGCCAAGAATCTTGTGAATTTTAGAATGGAAAAGTAGAGGGTCTTGGAGGTAGGAAGGGACATGAAGTCCATGATTCAGGAAAGCATTTAAGTGCATGCTGAAGACCATCTCTAATCGGGCAGTTCTTAAGCATGCACTTAACTTTAAGCATGTGTTTAAATCCCTTTGATTTATTTTAAAATGATCAGAGTAGCATGATGAAAAGGTGGGAGATGATTTGACTGAAACAAGAGATACTGGTAGAAAGGCTACAGCAGCTGAAAAATAACCAAGGGAATGTAAGTATGAAAATTATTAATGTACCATCTAGTATCCGAGTTTTGAGTTCAAACACTCCCATTGATTTCTGTAGGCGTTTGTATTCTAAAAATAGACTGCATTTGGGACCTGAGAAACAGCAAATTGGAGCAGCACAGAGAGAGTTCAGAGCAGATTGGAACCCTGCTGGGAGCTAAAAGAGGGGATGGTAAGCAAGGAAACTCATTTGGCATCCGTAGCAATTCTAGAGAGCTGGGAGAGCATTGAAGAGTAAGGTAACTGTAACAAATATGGCAATTTCAGATCTTACTATATTATGTGGGCCAGGGATTGTTTGTAATTCCATGGGGGAGCTGACTACAGCCCACTAAGAACAATGCCAGCTGACAAATTCACTCAGGTTGTAATACCTCCAGGAGAGACCACCACCTGGAGAGACTTGTATACATTGGTTCAAACTGGACTCTCCAGAGACCAGCAGAGAAAGAAAGGACTTTTGGATAAACAACCTGAGTTTAAATGGACTGAGGGTACGGCTACACTACCCGCCAAATTGGTGGGTAGCGTTCAATGTATTGGGGATTGATTTCTCACGTCTCATCTAGACATGATAAATTGATCCCTGAATCGACTTCTGTACTCCACCTCGGCAAGAGGAGTAAGCGGAGTCAGTGGGGGAGTGGCCGTGGTCAACTCACCGCTGTGGGGACGGCCAGGTAAGTCGACCTAAGATACTGCGACTTCAACTAGACTATTCGCATAGCTGAAGTTGCGTATGTTAGTTCAACCCTCCTCCCCCTGTAATGTAGCCCAGCCCTCAGGGCCTCCTTTCTGATCCAGCAAACTGAAGGACCTATTGTCCAAGGCAGCAGCAGGCAGTCCTTGTGGAAGGTCGGCTGACACAAGCCAAAGGCTTTGTGGGAGCTATGGTGAGCTCTGATAAGCTTATTAGCCTTTGTGTAGGTTCTCTGTAATGCTTTCACCTTAAGAATAAATGTATTTACTTAAAAAGGGCTGTGTGGTGACATAACTATGGGCAACTAACTTGTTTCAAACAGAAAGAAAAGATCAGGCAGTCTAGCTTGCTAGGCACTCACAGTGTAGGGAGAGAGATGCATGTCGCTACCCAGGAGAGGTGATGGCTGAGGAGCTGGGAGCCTGGAGTGGGAGCCCTTGCTGGACCACAGAGGGGGAATACTGGTGCAGTTGCCCTGAACTGTGACAATAATATTATTAGTGTTTGTTAATTTATGAAGCATGGCTCCTAACCATCATGGCCATTCACTACATTAAAACATGAAGAGCTTGATTCTCCACTCCACCTACACAGGGGGAATCCTCGACTGGGAGGCTCTGGCTGAGTTAGATTCACTTTGTATTTCATAAGTGGTGCAAAGTGAACTTGGTGGACTGGGGAACACAGCTCAAGGAATTTAAAGTGTTCAGTGAAAAAGAAAAAGAAAAACTCCTGCAAAGCAAATAGATTGCTGGCATGATACAGTAGGGAAAACAGTGTGGTCTAGTGGATGGAGCACTGGATTGGGAGTCAGGAGTCCTGACTCTGCCACTCACTGGTTTTGTAGTATTGGACGAGTCACTTCACCTATCTGTGCCTCTGGTTCCCCCTCCCAAATCTGTAGCTGTCTTGTCTGTTTAGACTAATAAGCACTTCAGGGCAGAGACTCTCTCACTGTCTGCTTATGAAGAATCTAACACAGTAAGTCTCAACTGGGGCCATAAAGCAGTACAAAAAATAATATGAATAAATTTAAAGCTTTTCACTTTGGCTGGCATATGCTATTGATTTCAATGGGAGTTGAGAGTCAAAGGACTAGATTTAGAAGCAAGGGCCAGAGTTATTGTATGGGGAAGGTCCTAGCAGTGGATGGAGGAACTGAGCAAGTGATTGAGGTGACCAAAGCAGTCGAACCACTTGGATTTCAGTAGCATATTAATACATATTAGCAGCAGCATGTAGTTTTACTTTACAAACTCCCATCAATACCAACAGAGCTCAGCTCACACATACAGAATAAGACGAGGAAGACTTTGTAGCATCTTAGAGACTAACCAGTTTATTTCAGCATAAGCTTTCGTGAGCTATAGCGCACTTCATCGGATGCATAGAATGGAATAGAAGTAAGATGCATTTATACACACAGAAAAAAAAATGTGTATAAATGCATCTTACTTCTGTTCCATTCTATGCATCCGATGAAGTGGGCTATAGCCCACCAAAGCTTATGCTGAAATAAACTGGTTAGTCTCTAAGGTGCTACAAAGTCTTCCTCGTCTTATTTACGGATACAGACTAACACGGCTGCTAATCTTAAACCTGTCACATACAAAATAGTAGATATTTGAAGGAATATAAAAGGATATACATACCTGATGATTGGGTCTAAATTACCTGCTACCAGTCAAGAAAAAGTCCTTGGAGTCATTGAGCAGATGTTTTCAGAGAACTATCCACAATATGCAGCGGCAGTCAAAAAGTCTAACAATGTTAGGAACCAGTAGGAAATGGGTAGTCAAGAAGGTAGAAAATATCATCATGCCACTATATAAATCCATGGTATGCCCACACTTTGAGTACTGCATGCAGTTCTGGTCACCCCATCTCAAAATAAGATTATTAGAATTGGAAAAAGTACAGAGAAGAGCAACAGAAATGATTAGGGGTATAGAACAGCTGCCACACAAGGAGAGAGAAAAAACCCTGGAACTGTTCATCTTAGAAATGAGAGGACTGGGGGTGGGAGAAGAGAGATGATGGAGATCTATAAAATCATAAATGGTATGGAGACAGTGAGTAAGGAAGTATTATTTACCCCCTCACATTCCATAAGCTGCAGGGGTCACCCAATGAAATTAATAGGCAGCAGGTTTAAAACTAACCAAAGGGAGTACTTCCTCATACAACATGCAGTCAACCTGTGGAACTCATTGCCAGGGGATGTTGTGAAGGCCAAAAAACATAACTGAGATCAAAGAAGAATGAGAAGATCATGGAGGTTAGATCCATCAATGACTATTAGCCAAGGTGGTCAGGGACACAACCCCATGCTCTGGGTGTCCCTAAACCACTGACTGCCAGAAGCTGGGACTGGACAACAGGGCAAGGATCACTCAGTAAATTGCCCTGTTCTGTTCATTCCCTCTGAAGCATCTGGCACTGGCCACTGTTGGAAAATGGGGCTAGATGGACCAATTGTCCGATCCAATATGACCATTCCTATGTAACAGAGTAGAACTGAGAAAATAAATGAGGCTTAAACCGGTGTAAGAAGAGTTAAGGGATGATTAGAGTGGGGAGATGGAAGACGGGAGCTTTCTGACTTGCATTGGTGCCATAATGGCTCCTTTGTAGTTGTGCGGTCAATAGAGATAGCCCTTTCTGGAAATACACTATTACTGACTAAGATGTATATTGTGCTATAGTGATGTTAAAAATCTGACTCAAGCCCAAACAAAGGAACTCTAGTTAAAGCAGTTGCTCATTCTGTAACAATACCTTACACTGGCATCTTTCAGTTTGAAGGATTATAAAATACTTTACAATTTAAGGGCCAAATGATGCTATTAAGTGTACACAGCCTGGCTTGCACCAATGTCAGTAAGAGCCCTGCGTCTGTATCTGAGGGTAGGGTTTGAGCGAATATGTCACCAGAACTATTTCCATTCACCTATGGCTGAAATGCATCCACACCTCTTTGCATTCAGCAACAGTCACACAGCAGGGAACTGAAACTACAGGGAGACTATGTGTGGGCAGAAAGTAATTACCCAGCTTGGAAGGCATGTGTGTTTGTGTACTGGGAATCCATCAAACAGACTTTTAAAACTCTGATGTTACTTTTTGTCATTTTACAAATATAGCAACTTGCAGGTGCAAGGGGTTTGTGTAGTCAGAGCTCTCAAGTCAACAGTGTCTTTCTGAGGTTCTGTAATACTTGACTGGCCAAATTCTGGGCACAGTCCAATGTAAATCTGGTGTAATTCCACCAACTTCAGTTGCTTTCCTCCACATTAACACTGGTGAAAGTGAGACCAGAATTTGAAAAGATGTCCAACAAAAGTCATCTGTCTGTGGGATGACTTGAGGGAGATTCAGCCTGAAATTAAGTGACACGCAATGGATAAATAGACTAAGCCATACTGAGATGTGATCAGCCTGCTTTGATAAGGGATAAACTGTTTGAAACACTCTGTGAAAAAAATCTTACCTTCTTCTTTTAGACAACTAATTCACTTTTACAGTTTCTTAATTAATTTGACTTCTTTTCCAAAAAGTATGTAACATGTCCAAGCCATCAGTATTAGTCACACAGGATTATTCGGTAGAGCACTTCTGTGTCCTCTCTTTTTTGTCTCTGCTGTAAACTCACAGAGTCCCAGTCTCTCTTCCATTTTTTGTTTCAATTGATAACGGCCCCACATCTGAGGAAGAGCAACAAAATCAGTATTTATGAAAAATATTGTGAGCTACAAACAGTGGTTATTTTTCTTGGTTTAATTTTCTGAGAAGTTTAGTAAAGGTTTACCGAGTGCAATGGAGTTTACACCAAATACAGCTATCCTGAAAATACTTCACATTTTACTGATTAGACCAGGGGTGGTTAAACTACGTCCTGTGGGGAACAGAGGGGTTGAATGGGGGCAGGGGTCTTTGGGGGGGGGGAGTCAGAAAGGAGGGAGGGTTGGATGGGGTAGCAGGGGGCAGTCAGGGGCGGGAGCTCCGAAGGTGGTCAAGGGACAGGGAACAGGGATTGTGGATGGGCAGGAGTACCAGGGGGGGCCGTCAGGGGGCGAGAAGCGGTGGCGGTGGCATGGGGGCCGGCCCTCCATACAATTTCCGAAACCCAATGCAACCCTCAGGCCAAAAAGCTTGCCCACCCCTGGATTAAACAAGTATCCCAAGAAGGCAAATTTCCTGCATTTCAAATGTGGTATTTCCTCACTACTAATCTGATCTGTATGATTGAAATCAATGGTAACACTTCCCTTAACTGCTAAGGGAACAGGATTGGACCCTTTACAGGGTGTGGCAGGGTGCTGGCCAGGAGTGCCTGAGCCAGCCCTGCCGGCCCTTTAAGAGGGAGCACCAGCCTGCTAACCTCCCCTTGCAGGAAAGGCTAATCAGCCACCTGGCCTGCAGGCCAATCAACCTGCATGGGTTGCACCTGGCAGCCTCCTCTGGGGGATATAAGGCTGCCAGGAAGGAAGCCCAGGGTGGTGGTGGCAGGAGCTATTCAGAGCTGAGTGTGTGTGTTTGTATAACTGTTAGCTGGACTACATAGAGTCCCTAGAGCTGTGTTAACTGTTAGCTGGACTACATAGAGTCCCTAGAGCTGTGTTAACTGTTAGCTGGACTACATAGAGTCCCTAGAGCGGTGTTAACTGTTAGCTGGACTACATAGAGTCCCTAGAGCGGTGTTAACTGTTAGCTGGACTACATAGAGTCCCTAGAGCGGTGTAAACTGTTAGCTAGACTACATAGAGTCCCTAGAGCGGTGTAAACTGTTAGCTGGACTACATAGAGTCCCTAGAGCTGTGTTAACTGTTAGCTGGACTACCTAGAGTCCATAGAGCTGTGTATTAATGAGCTGGATATTAATAAGCTGTTGAGCTGGATATTAATGAGATGTTCTAACCTGTATATATTGGTGGTGGGGTCCTGCACTGTAAATTAAAGGGCACTGTTGGAGCAAAAAAGGGGTTTCCTGCCTGTGTTCCTGAGGGGGGTGAGAAGGCGATCTGTCACAAGGGTTATACATTAACTGTAACTATTCAGGCAAAAAAACCTGGTGCCAGCAGCAGCCATTAAAATCAAACTGTTAGGATGTACAAAAATAGGGCAGAAAATATTATATCATATAGTCTGAGCTACAATAATGTGTTCAGCGCTGTCATTCAAAAAAAGGCACAGCAGAAATAGAAGGGGTATAGAGTGAAGTGGCAAAAATAGAGGTGAAGAGAAACTTCCATATGAAGAGTCTTGAAAAGGCTGGGACTGTTTAGAGAGGCAGTGAATAAGAGGGATGTGATAATTGTGTTCAAACTAATGAGTGGTATAAAGAAGGAAAATTAGGTTCTCCCATTTACTTTTTCTCTAAGGCCAAGACCTAAGATAGATTCATTAAAGGATAGAACAATTAGAAGAATCATGAGGACGTCCACAATTTCATTAGACAGATGGGAACTGTGGGTAGAGGAAGGTACCCCATCAAAATGATGACATATTACACCCGCTTTGTATTCCATTCTGCACAGGTGTAAATGACTACAGAATGTGCAAGGCAAATTGCAGACGCTAAGAATATATTTTCATTAAGAATTTACATGAACTTTCATGATATCTCAAAAAATATCCATGAATACAATGGTAAATGATACATTTCTTGTCTGTTTTTTTATCTTGCAGATCTGAAAAGAGAAACAGAATGAAATATAATGAGTGCAGATTATTGAAATATTTTATATATTTGTATGAAGATTATGAACTTCCTAAATACAAGATACTCCATAAAAATGTCCTCTTTGTACATTTATATCCCTTTCTTGTTGTCTATTTTGCATAATGTAAAAAATACTGGTGACATAACCTATCACAAAACAGAAAGTGGTGAACCTGTATATATTCAGGAATAAGTTTGATTTTATGAGCAGAGAATAATGTAACATCATTTGAGTAAAAAAAAAAAAAATCCAATAAACCATTTTTCCAGGGGGAAAGATCTTCTTACTAGTTGAATTTTTTCTCTTGCTGCTGAAAATAGTTGATATTGGCATAACAGTTTCATGGATAAAATATTTTAATGAAAGCACAGATTGCAAACTTAGTAAAAGTTAATCTATTCTGTGCTTTACTTTTACATATTAATTATTGGTTAATGGAGGGGTTTGGAATTCTGTAAAATAAAGAGATGAAGTAAGGGGGTGAACATCTTTATGTACGCTCTTTGAAGATGAGTTCATCTTAAATTCCTCCTTTGCTGTAAAGCCACAGTATTTTCGTTTGCATAAAAATGTAAAACGCACGTTTGTTCGGATAGTTATGTATTGCTTTTACGTTGTACAGAACTTGGTGACAGAAATGTGAGGTAAAAAGATCCTTAAATAGACCCTGATTCAGGAAAGCACCTCTGTTCAGGAAAGCTCTTAAGCACTTGCTTAAAATTAAGCACACACTTAAGTGTTTTCCTGGAATATTGGGTCTTAAAACCCAGTTCTGTAACCCTTCCTGAAGCAAATAGTCCCACCAATCTTGATGTGACTACTCACCTGAACAAAGGATAAAGAATCAGGCCTTTATAAGGTAATATAAAATACCGTCTCCTATATATTTTCCCACTGCACAGAAATTGAGTATGATCAAACAGATCTTTAAATATTATGATTAAATGTGAAACCCACATGCTTGTTTTATATGGAATGTACATAATGAAGATTGTTTAAGGCATATTCTATTTTTGGAAATGAAATTTTATTGTTGGAGAAATTCAATACATTGTATTTCCTTGGTCTCGTTTATGTCATTTACTCACTGTGGAGGGACTGTGCTGGTAATGGTATTCATGAGTTTCCTACCAGTGACTGTACCTGTTCTTCATGCAATGAAATCTTCCTGGACTGCTTGTAATTTATTCTATTCAAATAAGGATAATTATTCTGGTTAGAAAACAGGTTTCCAATGGAATGTTACTAACAGAGACATGTTTCATGCAGGCAGCAGTTTCTTATTTGCTACATGACAGGATACCAAAGTCAGCCACTAGTATTCTTACATTTTAAGTCATTACAGATAATATTTGCATGACGCTATACAGGAAAGTATACAGGATTCTCAGTCACTTCAACTCAGGAAAAAAGTACATTCTTGTATTTTTGCTTTAAATACAGCAGACTCTCGATTATCCAGGATGATAGAGAAAAGATTAATCCTGGCTAATAAAATCCCGGATAATCACCATCCATAGGAAATATGGGGAGTTGAGGGGTTGGTTCACCAGCCATCCTGTGCCGGTGGGGAGGGGATGTTGGTTCACTGGCTGCTCTGTATCCTGGAAGGGTTTTTTTTTTTTTGGTTTGTCCTTGGGGCGGCAACAAAGCCAGAGCCGGCCCTGTGAGTTACACGTGGTTTTTTTTTTTGACATCCTGGTTAATCCACATTCTGGTTAACCCAATCCTGGATAATTGAGGGTCTACTGTATGTAATATCAGTGCAGTTTACTAGCTTACTTTATCCTGTACACGTGTAGCTAAGTCCCTTTTATGCACTTTTCAGCCCTAAAGCAAGAGTGTCTGAGGTGAAATTAGAGGAAGTGTCAGGACCCAAAAGGCAGCAGGTGCATCTTTCATTTACACATTGACAAGATTAGCATGACTATTTGATCAAGAAAGAACAATTTCCTATATGCTGCATTATCACTCACTGCAATGATAAAACATTCTGTGGCAAAATGTCATCCTTTGGATTTTGACGCAATCTCGCAAAATTCACAAGTGGAGCCGTTTACTTTGTTCTATTTCCCAGGAATCTCAAGGCACTGAATTTTAAACAGGCCACAAACTTGCATAGCTGAATAAGATACGGATATGCATATTTCCCACTATTTTGTGAACTTTTCCTCACTATCATTAACAAATTCAGCCAATTAAATATACTTTGGTAAAGTCCCACGTTAGCTCATCAACGCTCATGTTCTATAATATCTAACTTCCAGAAAGAAGAGACTACAACTAGATGGAAACGGGCCTTTGAAAGAAGGGACAGGTGGATTGAAAATAAATGAACAAAACACACATATATTAGAATCAGAGCTGTGGTATTAATTTTCTATTTTGAGCGACACCCTTTTCTATCACTACTGTAGTCATATGCATTCTTTTACGGGGGCTAGTAAGAATTGCATGTAAGTGTTTTATATGCACAGCAAATTTAGGACATGCCAGAATTCACATTGTCTGTGTAATTCAACCTGTGTACATGCATTATGGCACAGTCTTAATTACACAATCACATACTATTTTTTTCCAGAGGATGCTGGCCTCAGTTAAGTGATCAATATCTATCCTGTGCACTAATTCAATATTTTGTTTTCATCTTGTTGCACTGAAGACAGAATTATAATTTCCTCATGAACTTTTCCATGGCGCTCCTCACTATAGTATCCGACTACAGAATCACCAACAAAAATAAATGTATTGGCACAACACCCATGTGAGGTAAGTGGCTATTAGCCCCAATTTACAGATGGGAACTGAGGCACAGAGAAGTTAAAATCAGAAGTATCCACCAGGTGCCCAGGGTGAAATGCTGAAGACCTGATTCTTTCTCAGCATTACCCTGTGTTCAAACCACAACTCCCAGTGGCAGCTGTGAGTGCTCAGCACTTTTACAAGTGAGACCCAGCATCTCAAGCCAGGCATCCAGGAAAGGAGCATCACATCAGAGCTCTGTGGCAGAGATAGAATCCAGGTCTCCAGGGCAGTATTCAGCTTCCTTAACCACGAGCCCATCCTTTTCCTTCCAGCAGTTCCCTGCCTCATTCACTGCACACCTTCCAGCTTTTGCAAGAAATGAAGCAGGGGTCCTTCAGCCAACAGCCTCTTTTACTTTACAGCTCTGATTCGGCCCCCAGCAGGGCCATCCTGTGTCCTGAATGATAGAGCCCTATGACTTTTTGTTTTGTTTTGAATTTTTGTTTTATTTCATTTTATCATCCCTGGGGAGGGCAGGGGATGAAATGAAATTCCTGAAAAATTCCCGGTGAGGAGGGGAAGCCTGGGATGGGGTTTGGAGAGTGAGCCCACACTCCCCTCACCTTGGGCAATAGCATCGCCTGTGTCCCATGGCATTAGGCCTGGCTCTCCACTGTGGGAGTTGTGACCTGGGACACACAATCACAGCACCTCACCGCTATGGTGCTCTGTCACAACGAGGGAGGGGTGACTGGGCCAAAGCTGCCCGACGCCATATCCCATTTGTCAAGTCTGGTTTTGTTTTTGTTTTTTATTTTATTCTCCATTTGCTAAAATCATGGCGCTCTAGTTATATGCAACTGAAACCAGGGTCAACCTTAATAGGCAGCGCAACTGGCCCCACTTCTAATCTTGCCACCTGTATTTGGTTACCTGACAACATGGGGCGGGGGCTGTCCCATAGTCATGGGCCCTTACATAGTCACTCCTTATTAAATTGATACTCTCTGAATGTTCACAGACAGTGAAGCTAGAGGCATTTCAAAAACACGTGTTGTGCTGCTTCTATGGCTAGCACAATAAGGAGGTAAGATTAATAAACCACAATGGGCGGAAAAACAAAACACTTGAAACGTACAGCTCACCTACTGAGGAACCTACTAAATAAAGTATAATCACTTTCATCACTGTTATCCAACACAGTGTTCTCAAAGGGAACATGAAGTAACTGAGACTGACAGAGACGGAATTGCATTGTCATCACTAAACTCTGTGTAAGTCACAGAACAATAGAATTGGGGGGCTGGATGGGGCCTCAGGCAGTCATCTAGTCCAGTCCCTGCCCTGAGGCAGGACCAAGTAAACCTAGACCATCATTGACAAGTATTTGTCTAGCTGGTCTTATAAACCTCAAATGATGGGGATTCTACCACCTCCATTGGTAACCTATTCTCTTGCTTATCTATCCTATGGTTAGACATTTTTACTAATATCTAACCTAAGTCTCCCTTGCTGAAACCTCAACTAGAATAATGAAAGCCAGAGGAAGAATGTTATGGGTTAACTTTTTACCTAATATGAAACACCATGGTTTCTTGCCAATGGAAAAAAGAATCTAGCCTGATTGTGTTTTTCAGAGAAGTTCCTGGGGGCTACATGAGGCAAAAGGTGCTCTCAGGAAATTAACGGTAGTCATTATGCTATAACTACAGTAAGTATTCGGTTAATGAAACACCAATATTATAATGCTTCCTGGAGGAGGCTTTTTGTCCTCGGCTATTGAACAAAATATAGTGTAATGATTATTCAGATGATTGGCATACAAGCACAAACACACATGGCTTGTAGGGTCTAGAGATAGAATGATCATTTCTTTTACGTGGCAAATGTAAATGAGCTTTATTACATTTAGTACAACAACCTAATAGCATCCCAACTATGGCATCTGTGTACTCTGAATGAAAGAGCTACCTTTTGGAGCGCTAGTATTTATTCTGGTTTTATTATTTATATTGCAACAGGCCAGGACCCTATTGTGCAAGTGTGAAAGGGGGCACTCACTCCTTTTCCTGGTGCCCTCTGTCAGCTGTTGCCCTCATCAGGTGGCTTAGCCCTCTGGTTAATTCACACACAGTCAAAATGCACAAAGGAACCCCTTCTGGGGTGTAGCGGGGTGACCACCCGCTCCCAGTCCGAAGGGCTTGGAACAGCCCAGGAAGGGGTTGTGGCCAGGAGCCAACAAAACTCCCATCCTGATTGGGAGTTTAGACTCAGCTGGGTGGCAACGCCACAAACACTCGCAGGCCAGTATAAAGGCTGTGAGGCAGGGGCCTAGAGACACACAGATTCTCCTCCTCGAGCAGAGGAGGCAGACAGGCCTGGCTGCGGGGAGCTTGAGCAGTACCTAGCATGTTGCAGGGCTGGGGCTAGGGACGAGGAGCTGGGGAGGCTCTAGCCTGGGAGCCCCAGGCTGCTGGGCTTAGAGGAAGGCCCAACAAAGGGCTACTGGGGTTGCAGGGGGCAGACCATGGCTAGAGGCAGAAGCAGCAGGCCAACCCCCCTTGCCTGTGATGAGTGGCAATGATACTGCAGTCTGCCTCAGGGAACAGGGGCAAGTGGTGACTGGCAGTTGCCCATTCTGAGGTAAGGTGGGGATAGGGGGTGGAGGGGTCCCCCAGGGAGTGGAGACCCTAAGACTAGTGGGGGTACTGCAAGGGTGCAGCACCCTCAGGGAGAGGGCACCGGGGTCCGGGAGGGACACGGGGCAAGAGCAGCAAGCGGGACATTGGCCTTCAGAGGGCGCTCCAGAGGCTGGTGAGCTAATTCTCAGACTGAACAGCAGGAGGCGCTGCAGGGTGAGTCGCCTTTCTGTTACATGGGGTAGCAAAGTCCAACAAATGGTTGGCCTTCTCTGGGGTCTTCAGCCCCATCTTTGGGCCCATTTAAATTCTAGCTACTTTCTTGGGCTTTTATTACTGAGTCTTATCCCCTTCTTGGGGTTTAGGCCAATGGGGGGACCTGGGCCCACCCACTCCTCTGGGTCCCAACCCAGGGACCCTAAACATGGAAGCCACATACTGCCTCCCTTTAATGGTTGCTGTGCTGCCTCTCCTGGGCTGCTTCCTACTCTGTCCTGTCCCATCATCTTCTTGGGTTCTCTGTGCATTCCCTATTTGAGCAGATCTTTCCTAGGCTTCCTCGCCTGGAGAGTCTCCAGTCTGAGTCCTGATTTCTCAGGATCTTCTCTCAAGCATCTTCCCTTGGAGAACTTCCCAGTCCTATCCCAGCCTGAACACTATCTCTCCCAAGCCCCTTTATCTGTAGAGTTTCACAGCCTTTTAGTCCTTCTTCACCCTTCTGGTCCCAGCCAGCAACTGAGTAACTCAACCATTGCTCTACAGCCCCCTTTAACTGAGCCCGCTGCACTCTGATTGGCTGCTTCCCTGCAGTCTTTCTAGGCAGGCCTGGAGGCCTCACCTGTAATGCTTGTTTTGCGGGGTGGGATGTGATAGAACCACAAGGCCTCAAAGGGCATGATATATACCCTGTCACAGCAAGGCTCTGTATAAACATAAAACAAAAAGCTCCTACTCTGAAGACTAAGACTGTATCCACCTGTGGTCTATAACAGACAGAGAGGGGAGCACAAGGAAACAGATGAGTATATCATAGTTGGTATTCTGCCAGCCATAACACAGGAAATACTAGAGGAACATTTTCAATTACACACATGTGATGTGTGCTCGACTTAGCCCTAAAAGTAATATCATAATGTAATTCTGTTGACTGCAGTGGAATTATACCAGGGACTGCAGTCAATAAAGTTACACTAAGAATGAATGTGGCCTTTTATATTTAAGCTTTTCCCCTTTGTGTGGTGTCAGTAAATTATTTCTGGGAATATGCAGTAAGAATCCCACTTCGGAAACTTTGTGTAGCAAAACAAAATACAGAATTGACAAATTGTTGGGAAAACATCTCTGTATAAGAGGAGGTTGCCTTGGGGGAAAAGTTTTATTTTTCTTGTGAAGACTTTAGGGCCAAAAATCTTGAAATAATTTTGTGTTTTTGACTTAAATCCCCTGTTTTCTAGTACATGTACATTTCAACTAAGAATAAGTTTTAGCTTTATGAATGAAGCATTTTTAATCATTCATTTGGCAAAAAAACCTATTTCAGGCCATAAGCTCTAACAATTGTCTAGTACCATTCATTTGTGGATAAGTTACAAGGGGAATGCATGGGAGGATACCACCTTTGCATGTACAGGCATATACTGTAGCATTTTCTTTTGGGTTACGACTGGGTTATACGGACGTTACCATACAAATAAGGAAAAGCTAAAGATAATACCAGTAAACCAGTAAAAGTCTGTTTCCTATGTGTTTAGGAATCAAAAACCATTTACAAAGTAAGCAGAGCTGCTCAAATGTTCTGGTGGACATTGTCTGAGACAACCCAAAGCAGACTTGTGACTAATTGCACGTCATATAATCAAGTAGTGAAATATTAAAGAGCTTTAAGTGAAAATATTCTAGCCCTGCTAAGAACAATGTAGTTCACACTGACAGGCTGTTGGTAAATCACATTTGGTAGGCTACCTCCACTGTAGTTTTGTCAGGAGAGTGTATTTTGAACAGCAAGACAATATGTTGCTGTAGTTTAGTAAATTGCAATATTGGAATTTGAAGTTATTGTTTATTTCTGTATTGCCCATATGGTTGGAATGAGTCTGCACTTTCCTTCTCCAACTTGCTTGTTTAATATAATTTATTTCTTAACAAAATTTGTCTAATTAGATTCTGAACTCTTAGTAAAAATTTACTCCAGATACAATAGAAGCATCAGTGGATAGTTTACAGTTCTCTGAGCTGGCTCCTTGTATAGCTGAAATGAATCTGGAACCTCTACTTTTTAGCTGATGGGAAATTAAAATAACCCCCAAACCTGAACAGAACTTTAAACACCCCTGGAATTTGGGTGTTATAGGAAAACATTGCTGCAATAATATAGTATCGCTTAGTAGGTCACATGTTGGCTACTTTTAGAATTTGGGAGGCGAGGGGAAAATCAGAGAGGTGCAGCTTAATAGAGACCACACAATACCTCCAGCTTCCAAAGAAGAACAAATCTCCCAATGCCTCAGTTGCAGCCAACTGTTAATATATTTAAAAAATACAATATATATGTTACAATATGAAAGACATGTTACATCTCTCTGTCTACAGCTGCACTTAGAGCTAGGGGCGTGATTCCCAACTCTCATAGACACACTCACTGAAGCTCTCAATGAGCTCTTGTGTTAAAAATAGTAATGAGGCCACAGTAGCACAGACAACAGCCAGAGTCTGCAACCACTAGCCACCCCAAGTACAAACCCTCCTGGACCACATGGGTACATATTCAGGATGCCTCGCCTGTGCCACTGGAGCTACATGGCTATTTTTAGTCGGCGAGCTCGATGAGAGCCAGAGTGAGTATGTCTGAGAGTTGGGACTCCCCCACTGCAGATGTAGTCTCTGCGACAGTGAAGTGTCATCAAAGCAACTGTGCAGTTTGTAAAGAGCTTTACGACCCCTTCAGCTCTGTCAGTGTGCTTAGCACTTCTTGCACACCTGCTCCAGGCACAGCCATGTGCTCATCCTCTTTTTTAATGCTGAAGGTTAACTAGGATAAATTCAAGCTTCCAAGTCCATTTTCTGCAGCTAGTTTAGATCCAATAGATAATCTCACTCCAGGTCACCTAACCCTTTTAAATGTCACATACTCATGTGACCTGGAAGCATATGCAGACGGCCTGCATGCCTGAATGCCAGTGAGTCAGTCTCCAAAATGCGTGGGTGACGCAGCATCTTTATTCCCTTCTTTGACGAATGTGGCTCTCCGTGCTGATATTTACAGCAGAGCACTTGAACAGGATAGACCGAGTGGCAGAGCCTGACCCTGGGAAAGAGCATCCCTATCACACGGCGGAGGGAATCAGATTCAGTGTCAAATTCATGTCCCTGTACTATGGGGATACACTTGTGAATTCTCCACTGAAATGCTCACACTTGACAAGACTATGATGGGCGTGTCTGAACACAGGCAAATCCACGTGTTCCCTACACCATTCGGCAGGCGAGTCAAGTGAAGTACACGTGCTGCGGCCACATAAATGGTCTAAAAACGACAGGCCAGCTCCTCAGCTGGTGTGCGTTGACGTGGTTCCTTTCAGGACACTGGAGCTATGTAGACTTTAAAAAACTCGGAGTGAGAAATGTTCGGAAGCATTTGTACTGAAAATCATATCAGTAGAACAGAAAAGGGGGCAGGAAAGAAGAGTCAGCCTCATTTACTGTCTCTATGCCTTAGTTACGAGGCACGTGACTTGATGGTGCTCAGGGTCCAGTAGTTAGAGCAGCTACTTCATAATGATAAAGAATTTGCACTTGGAGGGCTTGATCTGGCAAAGGGTCCCAAACCCCCTGCAGGAGCAGAGTGTCCTTGTTCCCACTACCCTGTTTTTCTCTGAGATCTCAGTGGGATTTTGGAAAACTCACCCCCCCAGGAGTTACTCATACCTACCAGGATGAAGCCCTCACCTGAAGATCTCAAAGGACGTTGACAGTAATTCACTTGTTTTTCTGAGGCGGGTTGGTGATCTTATGTTTATTTTACAAAGGGAAAAACCAGAGAAGGTACGCAACTTGTCCAGAATAACCCAGGAAGTCAGTGGCAGTGCTGGGAAGCTGTGGCCAGGATCCAGCCCCTTTGCATCACTCAAGCTGAGCCAAAGCATACATCTACACTTCGAGCTGGGGAGGGCAATTTCCAACCCTCCTTCTGTTTGAACAAGTGCACTAAAAATACATGTGTAGCTGCAGCGGGCTGAGCAGCAGCGGAGGGTAGATGCCCCAAATACGATCCCATCCAAGTCACTAGGTACGTATTCAGGGTGGCTAGCCCTCCCACCACTACTTGTTCTGCATGGGCTATACTCTATATTTTTAGTGTGCTAGCTGGTTCAGAATTGACAAGGGTCTGGAAATTACAGCTCAAGCATGAAGTGTAAACATAGCCAAAGGGATGGTACCGGGGGACGAGAATCTGGCCTTTTAGCTCCTGCTTATTTACTGGATCACCTGGAATTTTCCATAGCCTCTCACTAGCGCAGAAGAGAAAAGAAAGCAATTGGCCTTCAAGAACGCAAACTACTAACATCAGTAACAGGAATGTTTATATTCTTAAGCTTTCAATGAAGAGAACAAAAAAACACTTAACCTATTTTCCTTTTATGTGCAGGCAGCAAAAAATATTCTAACCTCAGCACTGTTGAAATATATTTTTATACTGTCGCCATGAATTCTTAGACATGCATTCTTATGTATTGATCTCAGCAAAAATGCCAAAAACTGGGATATCCCCAGGGAGTAGCTCTTTAAACAGCAATGATGTTAGGCAATGAATTTTCAATCACTCTTCCTGTGAACAGGCGCAATAGACACACATTCATCCCTTTGTTCTGCACTTTTTCAAATTACTGACATGCTGGGTACATTTTCAAAACAAGGCAATTGTGGTGTCTCAAAAGCACCAAATCTCAGTATGCAAACTAGGTTTGTCCTATTTAAGACCTCAGTTCAGGAAAGTCTCTCTCTTCAGGAAAGTATTTAAGCACCTTCTTAATGTTAAGCATATGGTTGAGAGCTTTCCTGATTTGGGGCCTGTACTAACATTGTAACTTGATGCACAAATTCACACACAGCATTTCAGGGAAAAGATATATTGGAAGGGGAGCACCCCCCAAAAATTGAAGGAAAATATGAATATGAAAACATTAAATATGAGTCCTAGCATTTCCACATATTATATTTTAGGAATAAAGGCTTAAAAAGAGCTTATTTTCTCTGAGATAAATTTACCCTAATGCAGAGGTTTCATACAAGGCCCCATATCCCACTTAAGCTTTTAGAACAGGGGTGGGCAAACTTTTTGGCCCGAGGGCCACATCGGGGTTACAAAATTATATGGAGGGCTGGGTAGGGAAGGCTGTTCCTCCCCAAACAGCCTGTCCCCCACCCCGTATCTGCCCCCTCCCATGCCACTGACTGCCCCCCTCAAAACCCCCGACTCATCCAACCCCCCCCCATTCCTTGTCCCCTACCGCCCCTTCCAGAGACACCCCCTCACCCCTAACTACTCCCCTGGGACTCCTTCCCCTATCTAAGTCCCCTGCTCCTTGTCCCCTGGTCCAGTTCTGTTCAATATTTTCATCAGCGATTTAGATAATGGCATAGAGAATACACTTATGAAGTGTGTGGGTGATACCAAGCTGGGAAGGGTTGCTAGTGCTTTGGAAGATAATAATTCACAATGATCTGGACAAACTGGAGAAATGGTCTCAAGTGAACAGGATGAAATTCAATAAGGACAAATGCAAAGTACTCCACTTAAGAAAGAACAATCAATCATACACATACAAAATGAGAAATGACTGCCTAGGAAGGAGTACTGCAGAAAAGGGGTCAAAGTGGATCACAAGCTAAGTATGAGTCAACTGTGTAACACTGTTGCAAAAAAAGCAAACATCGTTCTGGGATATGTTAGCAAGAAAGTTATAATCAAGACACGCATTGTCATTCTTCTGCTCTCCTCCATGCTGATTAGGCCTCAATTGGAGTATTTTTTCCAGTTCTGGGTGCTCCATTTCAGGAAAGATGTGGACAAAGTGCAGGAAGTCCAGAGAAGAGCAACAAAAAAGATTAAAGGTATAAAAACATGACCTATGAGGGAAGATTGAACAAATTGGGTTTTTTTAGTCTGGGGAAGAAAAGAAGAAGAGGGGAATGACAATAGTTTTCAAGTACATAAAGGTTGTTACAAGGAGGAGGGAGAAAAGTTGTTCTCATTAACCTCTGAGGATAGGACAAGAAGCAATGGGCTTAAATTGCAGCAAGAGCAGTTTAGGTTGGACATTAGGAAAAACTTCCTGTCAGGTGGTTAAGCACTGGAATAAATTGCCTAGGGAGGTTGTGGAATCTCCATCATTGAAGATTTTAAAGAACAGGTTAGACAAACACCTGTTGGGGACAATCTAGATAATACTTAGTCCTGCCATGAGTGCAGGGGACTGGACTAGATGACCTCTCAAGATCCCTTTCAGTCCTACAGTTCTATCATCACTGTCTGACCAGCTTTAGGAAATGCAGCAAAACTTTCCTCTTTGAAAAAGGTAGAAGAATGAAGCAGAGGGAAGCCACAAAAATGGTCATTTCAAGCCATTTGCTGGCTCTAGAGCCCTGCACGGATACAAATTTTGTATCTTGCATCCATCTGAAAACATGGTCCATGGATATAAAGTGGATAGCCACAGATCTGCAAGGCTGTCACTGGATCTTAATGTTTCCTTTTTTGTTTACAAGATGTAATTACCCATCCCTAGAAAAGACCCAGAGTTTCGTTTGTGGTGTTGTGATGCGGGGGAGGAGGGAGAACAAATGTATTGTAATCCCCAACAATGTTTGATTTAGCTTACTCAGTGGAACCCCCTTCTGATGACCTAAGGGTAGGGCTACACTACCCATTGGATCTAGTGTTCGATATATCGGGGATCGATTTATCGTGTCTCGCCTAGACATGATAAATTGATCCCCAAAAGCACTTCCATCAACTCTGGAACTCCAGTTCTGCAAGAGGAGTAAGCGGAGTCGACAGGGGAGCCACTGCGGTTGACTCGCTGCCATGAGAATGGCCAGGTAAGTCAAACTAAGGTACTTCGACTTCAACTACGCGAATAGCAGCAGCGCTTTAGTGATGCCCGTGTAGACTAGCCTTCAGATCGAGAACTAGAACTGAGGCTGGGCCGGCCACCCATTTCTTTATACAGCTCAGGCCTTTGATCTTGGCCTTCTGTAGCCGGGAATCAGTAGACAGTCAGCCTCTCCTGTGCATAGCTTCACAGGGCTGGGTTTTTACATAACAGCAGTTGGGGAAATTTGCATTAACCTCTCCCTAGGGATTCCCCAGGAAATCTATGCAACACTTATTGTCCCAAAAGTCCATACTTGTCTAGTTGTCAATATAGCATTTTGAACTCCCAGGAGTCATATCTCCCTCCCAGAGAGGGTACATACAATCCCAGCCCACAATAATACATTTATTATCATCTGGTCTGTCCAGGATGTTGCAGGAAAGTGCTGTATCTGTCACAGTCAAAAACAGAACGTAAACATTAAGCAAAAATAATTAGTTCCTCCAATTGTGGGTGCTACTGTGCGGAGGGACCATGTCTGGCTACCTTCCTGGTGAGCCGAGCCTCCAGCAGCAAGTCTCTGACCCAGTTATTGGTACATACTGTTTCTAATCTCTGGGCTGTGCTTGTCAAACTATCAGTGAGGATTGCTAGCCATGCACTTGGCAACAAACCCATGCAGGCTGGACCTGTATACGATGCACATCACGAATGCCTTTGCCACAATCAAGCCTAATCTTATTTAGTCTTGCATCATTAAAAATAATCTCTTTACGTGTAAGGATTGCCTTGCACAGCATTTATTCTTCCTTGCAAGCTTCTCCACTGTTCATTTCACCTGGGTTTCAGTCTATCAAACTATGTTCTATTTTCTTACCAGTGATATCACTCATAAAATTATTCAAACCTGTGTGTGTGTAAATTTGTAAATTACATATGTACGGCACAGCTGTGCAGTCTCCCTCCACAACTCACTCCCAGGGCAACTAAGCTTTTGTTATGAATTTGAAGATCAATGCGCAGATGATGATGAATTCCATTTCCATGTCATCAGCTGTGAGTTGAGGTCAGACATTTGCTACCTGAAATGGTAACAGATTCAGTCTGTTTAATAATGTTGCATTATGCCACTGCCTCATTTTTGTGAAGAAGGAAAAATTCTGTGGCTTAGGGAGTGCTGGAATGATTTTGAATTAGGGGAATTGGAGAGGATTTAATTATAACCATCTGATAGTAAACACATCTGGATCTCAGAGAGACCCCCGGCAGTGTCCAGTGCACCCTGTAAATATTCTTAGCTCTACCTGATTCTGGTGGTATTTTGATGGTTAACTATCATTTGTGTTCTTTCCTCTGCGGTCTCAGGGCATTGGGTGTTCCTTGTCCTCTCTTTTCTGTCCATATAAAAGCAATAGGTTAAATTGGAAGGGACCTCATCACATAGGCCACTCCAGCATTGTGGATCATATGTGCATCCCATAGCCAACTGGCGCTGTACTTTAGCAAGCTACAAGGGGCATGTCACAAGGTAGCTGGTCTCCATGGATAGACTGATGCCAGCACCTGAACCAGAGCAGGTGAGTCCAACCAAGCTATTAGAGGGCTGGGCTATATCTGGGCCATAAAGAGCTGCTAGTGGGCAGCTGGGGGAGAGAGCCACAGTGGAAGGGAGCAAATGCTAGTGATGGGTCCCTGGAGCAAGGGGCCAGATGCTCAAGGAAGCAGCCAAGCTGACTAAAACTGGGAAGCTGCCAGGAGTATGAATGACAGAGACGCGTAGGAGGGGTGGCCCTCAACCTCAAGGGAACAAAAATAAGTTAAGGCTGTTTTCAGACTGTTTACTCGCTGATTTGAAGACAGCACACTTTTTTCATTATATTCAATCAAAAACTTTAGTTTGGCATGAGGATATTGCTCTTCTAACACCACACTTTGGAGAAGGACTCAAGGGAAGATTTGATTGGACTTCAACTCCACGTTACAAAAATAAACCACCCCAACGGTTAGGTCTTTCAGTAATTAATTAAATGACCAGTCAGACAAATAAATCCCCCAGACAAGTATTTCTCCCAGCTAAGTGGCCATTAAAATGAACCAAATTCTGCTCTAATTCACTTCAGATTTACACAGGCATAACTGAGGGCTGCTCTGCATGTAACTATTGCAACCGTTTAGCTGAAATTGGTTTTAAATCACGTCAATACATTTCCAACTGGCATGTATCAATTTAGCTGAAGTCAGAGTTCGTCTATACGCAGGCGTTACACCTGTTGTAGGTATGATGTTAAATAGATGTTTTTGGTTAAATCAGCACAACTGTGCGTGTGGACACATATCAGTTTAAAATTGGCATATGTCAGCTTAACTTACATCTGTCATTTACACTGTGTATTTACAGTAGGTACTACTCCATGTATAATTTAAGAATGCGAGGTAAATCAATGTAAACCAGCTTGTATTAACATCAGTGTGTCCCCATAGAAAGCGGCACCGGTTTAACTAAGTAGGTTCTCATTACCCTCATAGTTAAGGTGGCGCAACCATGTGTGTAGACCAGGCCTCAGTAACTGATTCGAGTTAAATCAGTGCAGCTCTTGTATCTAGAGAAGCCCCATTTTGTTCAGCTGCATTCACATCTCCTCTCCTGCTTACAGTGACACAATGGATCCGCTCCAGTTTCGAGAGACTTTTAAACAGCCTGGATCTGACTGCACCCTTGTATCATCTACACCATGTACAAAACAAAAGCAAAGAAAGCATCATCATGACAATGAGGAAGGCAGCATTTAACATCCACTCCGAACCCACAGATGTGACTGACTGCACGAGTTTGATGGCAATGGGGAATCATTTTATCTTTAGTTGGCCCAAAGAGAATGCTTGACCTAAATCATGGAATATTGCTGAATTTCCTCTTAAATGTTTTACAATTTCCTCCCAGGGACACAGGAAACTTATATAAGAAAAAAATGCCTCCTTCTCAGCCCCAGACATGTCTCTGTTCATTTCATCTAGTTTAGCAACACTGATTATTATTTCAACAAGACCCTGATTTATGGTCTCAAATATGATGACAGAAAGTGGGTCATGCAGAAAAACCATTTCTAAAATGCTGTAACAATGAACACACATTTTAAAAAAGCCAGAGTAGGACACACTATATAATTCTGATGAATGATCGAGTCTCTCAGCCTGTTTTATCTATTGCAGCTTGTAATCATCTTCATCCTTATTGCTGAAGTTTTACTTAGCAGCAAAGTAACACTGAAAACAAACCCTCCTAGAAAAACACACTCCAATCAGCTGTGACATTCTACAGTGTACAGAAGATGAATAGAAATTATATCATGTAGCCACTTGAATGCTGAGAAACTTTACCTGTGGATGACAGCAAAGGACAACTTCAGGACTTTGCCTCTGCCCCAGAGTCTGTTGGTCCACAATGCAGCAGGATGCACTAGCATTTTATCAGCTGTCACTTTGCAAGCCTTGAGTGTTTGGAAGGAAGGGTGTCAAAAGGAAAACTCCTGATGGTTGTCAGTCCCGTATTTCAGAACCTGCACTCAGGGCTACTGAAAGAAAGCTAAAGCCTCAAGAGACCGAGATATGTAGCACATCCACACCTCCTCCCCCTGGTGGGAATTAGATCCCATAAGGCGTAGGTGAGAAACCAGATAATCCTCCTTTATTTGTACTTAATTAGAACAAACTCAAAGTGGAAAAGCGAATATAGCCAGCTATGGACTAGCCACAGAAGTTCAGGGATTTGTTTCTTGCTGGTAACAGATGCCAATTCTCTCTCCTCTATAAACAGAGTTCAGTTTACTATGACATAACATGGGATCTATTTTTGTCACTTTATACAAATGTGTTACTCTCGTGATTTCCATTCAGGTCATTCAATGACAGCTGCTTTGGCTCAGGCTGTTCATAAAACTACAAGAATTCTTCCCCCTCCCTCTCCTTCTCCCAACCCCCCGCTCAGTCCAGCTCTTGACCAGCTATGACACGGAGCTTGTGTTTGCATTCTATTCTGGTAGGTGTGAGTTACGGTGATACCATTTAAACCAAAGGGCTCAGAAATGCATGTCAAATTAAACCACTGACTAATCATGGTATTTTGCCTCTCTTTCTGTCTCCAGGCACAAGATTTATACGCTCAGAAAGCCCTTTTGCTCTACTCCCTGGGTGCGGATTTGATCTTCAGCCCAGATTTCCTAACACAGTGAGAGAAGATCACCAAACATGCTCTGTTGTCCCACGGTCGGTGAGATCTAAACTTATCTAAGTTTGAAATACAAACAAGGCTCAGACAGAAAAAGCAACAGCAAACGTTCTCATCACTTCCCCCCTTCGCGTCTGTTTCTGCTCAACGCCATGCCCTGTCGGCCACAGATCAGCTATTTGGTCAGCCTGCAGAGAAAGAAGGAGCGTGAGAGACGTCTGAACCGACGCAAAATTCCATGTGTAAGGACTGTCATCTAGTTCCCACATCGGTCACATGATGGCCAGCCAAGCAGTAGCTCCCCGCAACTGTGGACCTTCCATCCTTCTGCATGAAATGGAAGCAAGAAAAGTAAGCATCCCAAGGCTGATATTAGGTTCAGCTGTTTTATCATTGACTGAATGCGTTTAATTCATTGCAAATGTACTAAGCTAGCCCGCTAGGAAAGGGCCCGATTTTCTCGGTTGGGCTTTCCTTGAATAGATGGAGGGCATTCTTACAAAGGGACCTAGAAGCTGATTTGTGCAACTGTTCTAATTTGTTGTTGCATTTTAATTGTAATAAATTAGCTGAACGCATCGTATTATGCACCATGAGTTACTTCCTGGCCTTCTGCAAAGCACATTGCAGTACCGTGCTCTCCCAGTACCAAATGCTTAGAACTGAAGGCTTGATGTGTGATATTTTACTGAAGGTGAAGGAAAATGAATTTCCTGCGCACAAGTCTCTCCTGGCCTGCTCCAGTGATTATTTCAGAGCTATGTTCAAAAGCTACACCAAAGAATCCAAAGCCAGTGTCGTTCACCTACAAGTCATCTCACCCACTGGTCTCCAGCATGTCCTGGATTTCATTTATACCTCCTGGTTGCCTCTTTCTTTTGAGAACCTGGAGGACACCCTGGAAGCTGCCAGCTACTTGCAAGTGACTGAGGCTATTGGCCTGTGCAACCAGTACTTAGTTAACAACCTGACCCTGGAAAACTGCTGTTTTTCTGCCAACATTGCCACAAAGTTCTATCTTCCAGATGCTTTGTTGGCGACAGAAAAATACATCATCAGTAATCTCTGGAAACTTTTGGATTTGCATTTCATGGAGCTGCTCGTACTGAACTTCAGGTCGCTGATGGCTGTGGTAGAATCCCCTGACGTCCCTTTGGTAAACGAATCCTGCCTACTGAATCTAGTGCTCATCTGGCTGAAGCATGATAAGTCCAGGTTGACTCACAGAAGCAACCTATTGGAACATATAAGATTTGGTCTCATCCCAGTGGAAGATCTGAGAAAAGTCTACACTCAGTCAGAAGTGTCTCTCCTGACACCCATTAAATGCTTGATCATAAAAGCAATAAACTACCATTCTCTAGTTTTTAAACAACCCATCCTGCAGGATAAGTATAGCACCCTGAGAAACCAGCAAACACGCATCATCCTGCTAGGAGGAGGGACTTCAAATGAGGGGCTGATCAGCAATGTGATGGCCTTTGATGTTTACAATCACAAATGGAGAACGCTAACGCAGGTGCAGGACAGAGTACAGAATCACTGCATGTGTGTGATTGGAAATTACCTGTACGTGCTGGGTGGGGAAACAGCCGATTTGCAAAGTGACGTGAAAAGCACCAGCTTGTCAGTTACAAACAAAGTGCATCGTTATGACCCAAGGTTTAACAAGTGGACCCAAATCACAGAAATGCTTGAAAAGAGATGCCAATTTTCCTGTTGCATCCTAGACAACATGATCTTTGCAATTGGTGGGAGAGGGGAAACCGGATCACTGCATTCATCTGTTGAAGTCTATAACATTAGCAGAGACAGATGGACAAAGGCTACAGAATTGCCATGCAAGATGCATGGCCATGCCAGTACAGTTTGCAAGAACACGATCTACATCTCAGGTGGCAAGTACACAGATCAAACCAACACAAGTAAGGATGTGTTCTCTTTGAGCAGCTTGGAAGGACAGTGGAGAAAGCAAGCCTCCATGAGCGTTGCTCGATTTGGGCACCAGATGGCAACGATCAGAGAGGCCATCTTCACATTTTTAGGACTTTATGAACCATTCTCTGAAATAGAAAGGTACGACCCTGCCCAAAACCAGTGGACTCGCTTAAGGCCATTGGTCTATGATCGATTTTGCTATGGTCTGGCTGTGGTAGAGGAAACAGCACTTCTCATCGGGGGAAAGAAATGGCAAGACTCACAGGAGGTGGCAACCCAAGATGTGGTCGGTTATGATATAGACAATGACTGCTGGGAAGAGATTTGCAAACTTCCCTTACCTTGGTGGGGATTGCAGTGCGCAGTTCTACAAATCTCAGAATTGGCAGAAACTAAGGACACCCAATAACAGTGGAGCCAAACTGCTGAGTCATCGCTTCCAACGGTTGAAGAACAGGACAGCCGGGCAGCCCCAGAGGAAAAAAGACAATTGCAATTGCACTAAATGTAACAGAGTTGAGGTTTTGCTTTAGTAAACACCCCACACAGCGCTTATGGACAGGAATTCTGGCACTAGCATGGGAAAAACGTGCTGTGACTTGTGTAGCTGAAGGCAGGTTTTGCCAAGGGCAGATGTGGCAAGTAGCACATCCTGAAAGGATGATGTAGAGGAATCCCAATGCTGTACTTCCTTGGAAGCATTGAATAGCTGTCTAAAGTCAGATTTTGCAAGGGTTAAAAATGTAATCCCTATTTTTTTTTTAATTAAAGGTCATTTCCCCAAATGGTAAGTGGTATTGAATTTTGTACTATAGCTAAGCAAAATGGAAGTGTAATATATGAAGAGCAGAAAAGTGTTGCCTGTAATACGTAACACTTAGAGGATGGTATTACTGAGTAAATAGCTAAGTGACTGTGCCTTAGCTAATAAGCAAGAAATTACTGCACGGCGAAGAGGAATTGGATGAAATGTAGCCTTAATTATGGTTATATATTAAACCATTGATTGTTTGATATAGGAACTGAACTGACAGGGGAAGCGACCTTTCTGTGAAATAGCTTTTATTATGGCATGCCCTTCAGGGTGGGGCTTTAAAGCGGGCTCTGTACTGGCACAGTACATATTTGCTGTATCAAAACCACACATTAACTGAGGCAGCCAGTTGTGGTGTGAATGGGTATAATTATTATAAGGTACAGTGGAACATGCAACAATAGTTGCTATATCCAGCTAGTTAAGTGAGTAGATCCTGCATAATATGTCCTGCTAGATGATGATCAAGATGATGGTGAAATTCTTTTTAACTGGTGAACCAATACATGAGAGGGAAATGAAGTAATAAAACCCTGACTTTTATCAAGGACTAAGAAGGAAAGAAAGTTAACTTGACTCTTTGGAAATTCTATATTCAATGTCTGGCTATGCCAGAGAAAGCAATCGCCTCATTTCACACTGGCAATGCTGACAGAGTAATAGGGAATGGATTGGGCGGACATTTTAAGGCACTGTAAAATGCAGCTATGTGACTAGATTCCAGCGTCTGATTAAACATTTAATTTACTCAAAGCAAATTTCATAAATATTCATTTAAATAGCCAAATTTATTTTAGTTCATTTTGCAGTTCCCTTTCTAGCCTGAAAGTAAATACAGTAAAAATATATCCGTCCAAGAGCATTTAGTATTCTATTAAGAGAAGGCAGCACAACGAATGGGACAAATGTTCTCCTCTCTTTCATGCTAGATTATTTTAAATTGTGATGTTTAATTTTCACCTTATACAGCAATCAAGCTGACTTTTCTCAAGTAAAGTGCAGGCAGAAGAGCTGTTGCATAGCAACGGATCTACATTGTCTAAACTGCCTTAGTTTCAACAAAGAATCAGCTACGTGATGTGCATATACATCCATCAGATATAAAGGATTTTTATATGAATATATTTACTTTTGGTCCAGTAAAACAATAACAGGAGTGGAAATGCTTGGAACAATAGTACAATTCATTTTCAGGTCAAGCATTTTTTGATATGAGAAATATACAAAACCTCACAAATTTAATATATAAGTCGGTACCCATGCAGTAAATAAATGTCCAGTTTATACAAACAGATTCTTCTAAATGATACAAATATTACACTAGATCCAGAATTCCATACAAACATTAATACATGATTCATCAGCCATGTTGACTTGAATTAAAATTATTTCAATTGGGCTGCAGAAAGGCCACACCTCTGTACAATTGTGCAAAATCTGCAAAACATTTGCAATCCAAAATGCAATTAAAAAAACCTCAAAACAAATAAACAGAGAGACGCTCCTCTTTTCTTGCCTTCAGCAAAGATAACTACCAGTAAATATCCAAGCTCTTAAAGTTTAAGTACATTCACTGAGCTGTACAGGCAGTAGTCTAAAGCTGGTTCAGTGAATAACTCATGGTAACGGCTACTAACAGGTGCTTTTCCATTTGCCATGAGTATTATACAAACCATGTCATGACTCTTAACTTCTGCAGCAAAACATTAAAAAGCAGCACAAATATTTGGTCATGCTCTGTTCACTTTTCAAAACAATAAGCTGGTAAAGGATAATACAGGATTCAGGATTTTCCTCCTCCGTGCCCATTCCAAGGCATGTGCACAAGTCTAAGTCAATGCTTCACTCCTGTTCCTTGGATTGTTTCACCTGTAGCTGAAATCTTATGTAAGTTTAAAACATTTTAATTGGTTTGTGAACTCAACGGAAGCTGGAGACATCCTTTCCTCTTCAAAAGCAAAACAGAAGCTTTTTAATTGCCACTAGTTTTTCAGATTATATTCTTGACCTTGTTAATATCACATTTTTTTCCTGCATACAAACTGTTGAATTTAACAGGTTAGGACACAGGTAGGAGATTAGTCAAAAAATCCTATTTACTTCCTCTCTACTATGTGGGAGTTGACAAAGTGTTTCAGATGGAAAGCATTAAGTTGGAATCCTTTTCTTTAGCTACTTTTTTTTTTTGACGAGTTACACATCTTTAACAAGCATGATCGAAGTCTGATTGCTATTGATGCAAAAAGCTGCTCATGAACTTGATACCATCAGTGCAAAGCAATCATATTATTAATAATATAGAATCAACAATAAAATTAAGGGGGGATAACATACAATTTGGTCTTAATTAAAAATACAAACAAACAAAAGAAACTCATTTGCACTGATGATAAACCTGTACTACAGGTCTCTTACAAACCAGCTTTAAAAAGCATGGGATACTTAATACCTGAACTTTTGATATTTGAACTTGTCAGTGATTTTTTTTGTTTGTCCTTATTTCTTTATCTAATGCCTGTCTGTTTTCCTCCAAACTCAGCGATAGTCACTGCATTACCTTTTTGTCTGTCACTTAAGAAAATTCCTAGAGTTTTTCATTAAATATAAAAAAATGTTTTATTTTCCACACAATCAAAATAATGCCTGAACTCCAAAAATGTAATGCAACACTGGAATTATATAGTATAAAATGACATTTTTAAAGAGATCAACGGCCCTTCAGTCACAAAACCTTGATTCTCTAGAGCTTTCATTTTGAAGCTCACCATCTTCCAAAATGTATTTTTTAAATATATTTTTATTTATTAAAAACCATGTTCATTTGTATTGCACAAGCTAAACACAAGCTGAGCATTGGTAGCATAAAAATATACAAATTCCCATTAAAGACAATGGGATCATGGACCATGTAAGATTTACTTCACACTGTTGAGCAACATTAAAATATAATTTACCAGACCTCCCACATATTGATAGAAAAACTACTTTATGCACCGAGTAAAGGATTGGAATATAACAAATTGACAAAAAAAGAAGACATTTATACATGCGTTTCAATGTATGAATGGGTATGTGCTAAAGAGGCTATAAGTGCATCTACTTCAGAAGAGCCATTTACAGGGTCCCTTGGGGTACTGTTTTGACAAACATCCAAGAAGAGATCAAGGTACATTTGTTTCCATTCTTGAAAGTCTTTAGATGTCAAATCTGGATTATCGAGAACCTTATCTATAATGGCTACCTCTCCTTCTCTGGCCTGCAAAAGAAAAAAGAACAAAGAGTGAGAAATTAGCAAGAGTATCTCATATAAATGATGAGCCAATTTAACAAAAGGACAAGCACATGTAAGACACAAAAGCATTAGAAAGAGGGGGCCATAGTGTGCCATTGATTTTAAGCCTCTTGAGGTGTACTTAAAAATGATGTCACCCATGGGTCAGGAGCTGGACATCACTTGGGTTGCAGGGCTTCCTTTCCTATTCCCCTGTGATCTGTTATGTAATAACAAACCCCTTGCTATTTACTATTAGCTGCTCTAGTTTCTAAGAAAATGTTTCACACTGTAAAGTGCCATCAGTTGACTTTTCTTGATTTCATAAGAAATACTGTGTTAGTGTGTGGGACGCAAACAGATGGCCTGACATCCATCAGTACAGGGAGACTTTTCAACTGTGCTCCTCACCGTGGCATCTCAGCACTACATGTGAAAAATTAAGCAAGGGTGTTTTAATTAGACAACTGGGGTGCACACGGGTGGAGAAGGAGTGTGGCTGCCCTGTGCTATGCTCTTAACAATCCCTGGCTGGTGAAGGTCTCTTGAGGGGCCATAGCCAGCAGGTGTAGATCAGAGCAGGCTCTAGGCTCCTTGCAGTCACTCCACTCTACTGCAACCAAGGGCAGCTGGATGCAACAGAATCAAGCGTTAATAATACAATTAGCACCCAGGTTACAGCACGAGGCCTTCCCTATAGTAGTGATCTGTTCATCAACAACTTCTCCTTCACTGTTCATTCCTACAGGAAGCCTCATGGTCCCCACTGCTAACTTATCTGTTCCATGATAACTGTATACATATGCTAAACCTTTCATCCATTTTGGTGAGGGTGATGGGTGTAGTTAATAAACCAGCCTGCTCTGTCTTTCACCTGATACACTTGGAAGCATCATGGTACCAAGAAGTGTACATTTAAAATATTATTAACTTTTATAAAGTGATCTTCATGTTCAGAGTGCTTTGCAAACAATAGCTTATTAATGTTCCCCAGAGTAGTCACATATTCATTTTGGAGATGGGAAACTGAGGCAAAGGTTATTGTCAAAGCTGAGATTAGAACACAGGAACTCATAGTACCTGCACTGTGTTTCCCTGGTGCTGCATTAATATATCATGGGTATTCTGTACCTCCTTACTAGTAGTCAGTGAGCTTGCACCTTCCCGGAGGAAGGACAGCCTTGTGATAAAGGCACAGGACAGGAAGTAGGAAAATCTTGGTTCTGTTTCTGGCTCTTTCCCAGACTTCCCGTGTGAGACTTGGGAAAGCCACTTGAAAGCCTTACTTTCCCCCTCTAGGTCCCAATCCTGCAAAGTGTTACATATATGTTTAACCTTACATATTCTGAGGAGTGCTATTGCCTTCAATGGGATGACATTCTCTGTGAGTAAAGTCAAATCTCTGTGTAAGTCTTTGCAGGATCAGGGCCGTATAGAATGGAAATAATACTGTCTAAGTGCCTCTCAGGGAGGTTGGAAGACTTAATTCGTTAATGTTTGTAAAGCACTCTGAGACAAAAGCGGCTACCAGAGGCCAATGTATTTAGTATCTAGTGGCTTAGAATGTAGTAAGACAAATTTAATATAGATAACTGGGCCTCAAGGAAGATCCAGCAGAAGAGTATCTATTGTTTGCTGTGCTTTAGAGGAACATCTGATGTAGTCTGGAATAGCACGCACTGCAGTAACTTTCTGATGATCAAGGGGCTAGACAAGGTGGTTAAAATTTCAGAATACAAATGCTCTGTTTTAAATATAGGGCCTTATTACAATATTTGTATGCATCATTACTGCCATTTATTTCATAAATCTTTGTACCATCTTCAGGCAGAAAACAAATGTTCATTTCTTTTCTAGACAAGCTTAGTAATCATAGATAGCGACACTTTAAATAAAACTGCCACTTTCCAAATGACTAACTTTAATTAAGCTTACTCTCTGGTAATGATTTAGCACGTTTATCTTGGTCAATGAAAATGTTTTGGGAAAATAAGGGGGATTAATACCTAATCGGATGTTTTCAGATCAAAACATGTTTAACAAGGGAGGGGAGGAGCTCACAGAAAAATAAAATGGATTTCTCCACTCCCTGCCAAAGACACTTTTCTTCGGCTTTGAGAACGGCATTTCCCATGTCTCTCTCTTGTTCTTTTCACACACAAGATTCAGACGGCCTTCCAGCTGAGTACAGTTAATCTCTGAATACAATAGAATAGGACCAACTCTTTGGAGGGATTTCCTCACCCTCTATTAGCTCACCTTTAAAGTGCTTTTCAGAATTCGCAGCTGGTGCAGTTTTTCATTGACTACTGGATCACTACATCTTTTTATAAAAAACTTCTTGTACTCCAGCTTGGTGGAAATCCGGTATTCTCCTAAAGGCGACAGACTGGCTTGCTCCAAGGCTCTGTACAAATCTTGCAAGGAGTCTGCTGGCTTTTCTTTTACAGTTTCAGCTTAAAAAAGCCAGGAAAAAAAAAAAACAAGAGAAAGGAACAGTGTATAATTAACATGGTTATTAAAAACCCATAAAAGCCTCCCTAAAAGCAGTATTTTTAACAAATTCAGAAAGGGATTGTTTCGCATATAGGGAGAGTATTCCACATCTGCCAAAATCCACCCCCTCCCCAAAAGTATTGCAAGTCAAACATTGCCTAACGCTATTTTCCTCTCTAATTATTGCTTAAGTAAATCACTTCTAGATACAGTACTTTTCAAGTGAAACAAAAGCAAAACTTTTGACAATACAAAGCTTTCTACAAAGCAGAAAAAAAAAGATTACAGGGTATAAGTTTACTGTCATAACAGACACTCTAATTACAATTAACCATAATAGTAAATTCATAAGCTATTACAAGAAATGGAAGCAATAGGGGAGCAGCCTTCCAAAAGAGAAGGAACTTCAGGTGAGAGATCCGCCTGAAAAATAATCAGGGGACGGAGATTTAACATTGGTTTGGTTTCTTTTCCCATTAGGGGATACAAAAAGGATCCTGCAGTGCAGGAGGCGGCATTTCCCCTAGGATTGTGGGGAGGTCTGTTTCTGTTTTGCTTCTTCAATGGACATTCAATTTTCTTTCTCTTTTGTCCCTATTCATGCACATGTGAAAAAGGAATTTATGGGGTCACCTGTACTATCCTTTGCGCTACAGTAATTCCTAGAGGTTCGGGGGGGGGGGGGGAGAGAGCTCAGTGGTTTGAGCATTGGCTTGCTAAACCCAGGGTTGTGAATTCAATCCTTGAGGAGGGCATTTATGGATCGGGGGTAAAAAAAATCTGTCATGGGACAGTACTTGGTCCTGCTAGTGTAGGCAGGGGACTAGACTTGATGACCTTTCAAGGTCTTTCCAGTTCTAGGAGACAGGTATATCTCCATTTATAAGCTTAAATTGGGGCACTGTTGTGTTAGGAACTGTACAAAGAGTAAGAAACAGGCCAGGACTGCACTTGTAGTCTAAGATACAAAGGGGTGGGAGAAAGGATGTACTATTAATTTTGCCTCACTGATTCTCCTGCACATATTGTTTAAAAAAATGATTGCCTGTGAAAGCACTAAAAGCTCACATGGCATTAGAGAGAGGAGAGAGCGAGCGCGCACACTCATTTCTTCCCCGTCAGTAGTGCACATTTTCCCATCCCAACCTAATCTGCCAATCTCCTCAACTTGCTTCTGAAAGAACAACTTGTCCAGCGAGATGGCCATTTAGACTTAAGCACAAGTTAAGTGCCTTAAAGGTGAGCACTCACATACTTAAGTACCCTGCTGAACTGGGGCTTTAATCTCCATGTATACTTAGACATTAGCTTTTCTACTAACATTACTGATATGGATGTTAACTGGTGTTAATGGTGACAGCAGCTTTCTAGGGGGGCTGATACATGCCAACCACAAACTGGACTGAGACCAACTACTCATTTCACAGAGGCCCAATAAACATCACACAGTACAGTAACTACTCACCTGGGCCAGTTTCAGACAGGGAAGCTAGAGAGAAAAAAACTCTGTCTCCCAGAATAATACTTACATGTATATTATGCTTTACATGCTCAAAGCACTTTACAATCATTAATATCAGCAGAAATCCTCAAAGACATGCAGTCCTTTGACTGTTCTGTACATTTCTTTAATCTAACAGTAATTTGTAAAGCACACATTTTGTTTTAAATGTCCTGTAGGCAAGGAAGGATTACAACTCTTCAACTGAGACAGAGGTTGTGGGTTTGAAAAGAACCTTTGTGTTGTTGCGTGTTCTTTCCCTAGCCCCTCTTAATATATAAAATGCTGCTGGGAGACAGTCATTGATTTAATCACATATGTGTATAGGCAACATTTAAAGAAATCAAAATGATAAGATGCCATCATCTTTTTCTTTTCTGTTATAAAAACTGCTATTGTTAAAATAAAAGTAGAAAAGACTAAAAATGAATATTAATACACTGGCTCAAATCCTTTGTGTTCTTGATTTTCCTGCTTTTTTCGAAATGTTGCTAGGCTGCAATTTTAGAATTTCCATGAGCCATTACAATGAATAGAAACATGAGTATGGTCTGTGTATTCATGTCTGTTTGCAGCTTCCAATGTGTAATTCTATCGATCTAAGGTGCTATCTTAATGGTATCTGTGTGATTTACAAAGAAATCTGGATAAAACTAGCTAAATCTGACAGCAGATTATTTGGTCTGTTGCTCCCTTCCTTTTATCCCTTGCTATATAAAAAGTGCATCTTTCTCCAGTCTCTTTCCTCCAGCCAAAAGTTTTGTTTCATATGACCATGCTTTCTCTTCATGGGTGGTTAGTAGTTATTATGGAAAAATTATGCTGAAGAGGTGAGTTTTTATAATTTAGCCTGAAACTGTCCAGATTCAATGGCATTTTAATCTCGTGGCAGGGTGTTCTATGGCCTGGAGCCAGCCACTAAGAAATCTCTCAACCCTATCATGCATTTCACAAGTTACTGAAAATCCCAACGTTCCTAATGAGCAATTAAAGAGGCAGTCCTTGAAACAATTTAGGCGTAACCCATTTAGGGTTTTGAATAAGAAGAGCAGTACCTTAAATTAATCTGTAACTCTGGAGTTCCAAAAAGCACAGGTGAAGTACTTGCATCAGCCTGTCTTACTAAGTAGTCAATCTGCCACTGTCAACATCAACTGAAGTTCTTCAGGGCTGTCACATTCATGCTAAGATAAAGAATTATGCAGTAATTGAACCTAGAAGCCATCAATGAATCTGTGAAAGGGCCTGAGGGGGAATTTGGGCAAGAGAATTTCCATTTGTGGTATCACTGTCACCAGATCAATGATTTAAGATGGGGGGAACTTCTTGGCTGGATGGAAAATGGTATATTTGGTAGCAGACGCTATCCTGATATTGGCAGCAATGAAAAGTCCAGAAGGCCCCCGTCTGCACCTCATCTTGACGACTGGCAGACAGATGTACTCAAACGATAGTGGTATGGTGTTAGCCAATTCTTTGAAATATTTCCCCTCTATCCACATACCTCACCTCCATCTTGCTTGAGTTTATCTTCATCCAGGCACGGATATCACTAGGTACTGGGCCAGTCATCTGCATTTGGGAGTAGGGCTGAGCTTTGGTGTGAAGGATTGAGCAGTGAGGAAAAGAGAGCCAGTGTGGTGGCTCTGAGCATTTAAGATTCGCGTTGCATTTAAGCTCCTTTGTTAGTGATGTTAGATACCTTTTCAGAGGCTACAACATCACAGCGTTCCAGTGGAATACTCCTGCCCCCAGGGGAATGATAAAGACAACAGCACTGCTCTAGCGACTTGAGCTGCCCCTCAATCAGCTCCTGTGGGGGAGTGAGACTATTCATTTAATGACTTCATTTTAAAGCTTCACCCCAAATCTGTAAATGCTGGTGAAACCTTTAGCTGACTGGCTACTGTCCAGGGCTTTAAAGATGAATTGCAAATATTTACTTTTTAAAATAGTGAAATCTTGCTAAAATTTCCAAAGACTTTAACAATACACAAGCTGTGAAGGGATGGATTCTCTTCCTCTAAAGAAAGCGAGGAATACTTGTAGCACCTTAGAGACTAACTAGTTTATTTCAGCACAGTCTTTCGTGAGCTATAGCTCACTTCGTCGGATGCATAGAATGGAACAGAAGTAAAATGCATTTATACACACAGAAAGAAAAAAAAATAAAGAACTTTTTTTGTACATTAGCATACCAATTCTAAGAGGGCTGTTAAATGTAGATGGTCCATTATCACTAGGAGAAAAATACACCTTTTGAAATGGAGATCTGTTGTCAGTAACTCAGGAAATGCAATTAATTACTGTAATGAGAGAACCAATCTGAACTTCTGTTAAGCCCCTGGTTAATAGTGTCCAATTTGAAAATTAATTCCAGTTCCTCAGTTTCTCGTTGGAGTCTGTTTTGGAAGTTTTTCTGTTTCAAAACTGAAACCATCAAATGTTTAATGGAATGGCCAGGAAGATTGAAGTGTTCTCCTACTGGTTTTTGAACGTTATGATTCCTGATGTCAGATTTGTGTCCATTTATTCTTTTGCGTAGAGACCAGGGGCTTAACAGAAGTTCAGATTGGTTCTCTCATTACAGTAATTAATTGCATTTCCTGAGTTACTGACAACAGATCTCCATTTCAAAAGGTGTATTTTTCTCCTAGTGATAATGGACCATCTACATTTACCAGCCCTCTTAGAATTGGTATGCTAATGTACAATTTTTTTTCTTTTTCTTTCTCTGTGTATAAATGCATTTTACTTCTGTTCCATTCTATGCATCCGACAAAGTGAGCTATAGCTCACGAAAGCTTATGCTGAAATAAACTAGTTAGTCTCTGAGGTGCTACAAGTATTCCTCGCTTCCTTTACGGATACAGACTAACACGGGTGCTATTCTTGAATCTCTTCCCCTAGTTATTCCATGACAAAGGGGAAAAGAATGAGGGGCAAGAGTGACAGTTCATAGACAGTTAAATATTAATATGGAGGTCTAAGTACCAACACATATTTAGAGAGTTGAAGCCATTTCTCCCCTTTCTGGGTTCCTAAAAGAAAAGTTCCTGAGGGAAGATAGACAGAACTCCCTCTTCTCCTTCACTTCCTTTCCTGAGGGCAATCACCACCATGGTAACATCCATGGGTAGCAGTCATCATGGTGTTGTAGACGTTTGTTGGCTGTAACTGCACTAACCTCTTGCACGGTGTGAGTACCCTCATACGGGTATGAGTGGAAGATTGTCCCCTTTCCCAGTCAGCTCTCTCCTTTCCCTTCTAGATCTTTTTTGTCTCCATGGCAGGTGTGGTTCTCTGGAGCTGTGGGGGGGGGGCTGGGAGTTTACTCTTGGAATTGGTTTCTATGACAAGAAGCTCCTGATCTCGGAGACTGACACACAGAGTATTTCTAAACTGCAGTGAGACACCTGCAGCTGGCCCATGCCAGCTGGTTGGGCATGCAGGGCTCTGGCTGTGGGGCTGTAGACATTTGGGCTCAGGCTGTCACCCTAGCTCTAGAACCCTCCAAACGTCTCAGGGTCCTAGAGCCTGAGCTCCGGCCTGAGGGTTGGTGCCACAAGGCCCAAGTCCTGTGAGCATGGGCCAGCTACAGATTTTTAATTGCAGTGTAGATGTACCCTACGGAACATGGTATCCTAAAAGCATCATGATTTGAGATTAAACTAAGAGTGTCACCTTTTTAACTTCGATCTAAACTGGCTCATGGTTAAGTGACTGGGTTGTAATGCATCCATTTGCCAATGGAAGGCCTCAGGTGGGGCTGAAGTGGTCTGATACGTTGCACTAGCATTACTGGTTCCTTAAGGAAGAATCAGGCCTCAGCGGATACCTCATTCAGACACAGAACAGATTCTGAGGAACAGATTCTGTGATTCACAGTCTGATTTTAGAATGACACCACAAACATTAGGTTGTTACTCATTATTCTGAGTTGGCTCTGGAGTCCCAGACTGCGTTTCTCTAGCCCCCTGGCTCCTCTGAAAAAATGGTTTCAGGATTTCCATACCCTGCTGCAGGTGAGAGTCCCTAATCTGGAGCACGGATTGATACTCCTGGCTGCATCTATTTCTTGAGCAGCTTTTTCACTTGGGTATAGCACAGTCCCACATATACTTTGTGGCACACTAGGCCTAAATTCTATAGCAAGGTCTCCAACTGCTACACCGCAGTGACACCGAAGTCTGTGACAATGAAATTTCTGCTGCAGATTCATGTATATTCAACACCAGGCATTTTTTATTTAATTAAATGTGAAACTGAATAATACTCAGCACAGTAGCCGCTGAATTATTTTGATATTCAAGCTTCAATTTTGGAAGCTTTCTGATGTGTATTTTACACTGCCTCTGAATTGACAAAGAGGCCATAAACATTTCATCAGGAAGGGAAGGTGGAGGGTTTTTGCAGCTGACGAGGAAAAAAATTGGGGCTTTTGGTACCACATTTAGGTATGAGAAATGATTTGAGTTAAAGACATGCAGATGCACTTTGGGATTTTGGCAGTGCAATCCCATTTGTGAGTGATCTGAGTTTCGTGGGTTGGTGGGAGTTAACTAGTTTCCTGCCCGAGATAACCTTGTCAATATTCAGTTGCCCATCATTCCTCTTTACATTATTTCCCGCAGTATATCCAAGATCAACAGGCAGAACATTAGTTGGATATTGCTCTTAAAATGGTTAGAGTGAAATAGTTACCATTGCTGATATTTACATAGTGGTATTAGGTTTCGGACATAACTCTTCATTGAGTTGAACAGGAGCAGTCCAGACCACTGAGAAGTATTACTGTCTGTTTGCAGGCCCGGGAAGATGACACTAAATCAGTGACATTCAGAAGGTTGCATATTCGATCCTATGGGTTAGAGCATGATTCTGCGGCAAGGGATAGAAGCTATAGACAGAAAACACAGAACCCCGAGCATAGATTTCTCATCACCCTTCTAATCTTAGTCTCTAAAGTTTTATCATCTTCTTCAGAAGCTTTCCATATTGTTATTATTATAATATCAGCAGAGGTGTCTTCTTACACCTTCCATTAGTCCTCTTCCACTAAAGGGTTCATGCCACTATAGACCTGTGAACCTTTTGCAGTTAAGAAAGGTACCAGAAAAACTCCAGATTACATCCAGTGCTATTAGCACACACATCATCTCTGCAAAGGTAACACAAACACCATCTGTCCTCAACTTTGTCACCCACCAGGTTGAGTGCTGGTGTTTCAAGGACTTACGGTCCTCCTTTTGAGACTTGCAGGCTTTTATGACTGCTCATCACATTTCTGCTGTTCTTCTCAATGTCACTAAGATTCCTCTCCTCATCTTTAGATTCCTCTTTCCTTTTGGATTGCCAGCCATTGGAGCAGATCTTCAGTATTTTGGGGAAAGGGCTTCTGCAGTTAGTGAGGTCAGCAAGAGACATTTGCCTTTTCCCATTTCGTTTTTGTGACAGTGTCCCTTTTCTCAATTCTCTTCCACCTATCTCCTACCCCCCAGACTCTCTACCTTGTTTTTTCTTCAAATAATTAAATGTTTTGCTTTGCTAATTTTACTAATTGGTTCCATGCTTCATCCAGCTGTTCAGCCCCTCACACGCTTAGCCACTACTCGCCTGTAGTTAATTAACGATGTACTTGAACAAAATTACCACCATCTGAAAACGCTGAGAAAGTTGAGCTGTATAGCCTTAAATCAGAGAGGTAGCCGTGTTAGTCTGGAATAGCAGAGTTAACAAAGTCCTGTGGCACCTTAAAGACTAACTATAAAGTTTTGAAGCATAAGCTTTCGTGGGCTAATACCCACTTCGTCGGATGCAAGCTTATGCTTCAAAACTTTATAGTTAGTCTTTAAGGTGCCACAGGACTTTGTTAACTCTGTATAGCCTTACTGGTTTCTATGTCAGAGAGTGAGCAAGGTGCAAATGATCAAACTGAAATCCCTGGGCTCCACTGAAATCTAAACTATTTTCATTTCATTTCATTCATTTGATGAGGTCACACCCCCTGGCTGAGAAACCAGTTCAACTGAGCTTTCCCAGGATCTTGGGGAGGTAATTTTATTAGAAAAAAGCACTAATTACATTATTAAACAGCTCCCTCCCTCCCTGGAAATCTCACATGATTTGCTTTTAACTTTACAGCAAAGCCATGACAATTCATCTTTGGCACCTGGAAACTGACTTCCTGAAAAGTTCTAAGGCCTTTTCATGGCTGCTAGTGAGTGCCATGCCAGGGACAATGGTGGGTTTCTGGCCACAGGTAAGTGGGCAGGTTGCGAGCATTAGATAAGGCAGTCCTGACCCTCCTCCCCCATGTAAAAATCTCCCCTGCTTCCTTGTTTGCCTTCTTGACACTGAGGGCACATCCACATTAACAGGTGTTTGTTGACCACATGGTAACTAACAGGAGGTAAAATCCTAGTGCAGACACGGCACTTTGTATTTGTCACATGTGTTAGCAGGTTGTGATAAACACTAGGTGCCTGAGATTTAGCTAATACATAGTAAGCAAACATGTGAACTGATAATGATGACAAGGCCTAACACATGACCTGGTCCCCTTATTCAAAATTCTCTTGCTCAGTCAGCCAGTCAGAAGCAGCACCAGGAGTCAGGGTTGGAGTGGGGCAGGACCTATATGCATAAGGCAATCGGAAAAAGAACATGGAGGCATGTGAACAAGGGGAGGCGGAATTCTGCTTGGGAGCATCTTCTGGTGCTCAACAAAAGAAGGGCTGAGGGGAAAACAGTAGAGAAATGGGAGGGACCTCATTATGTTTAGAGAAGGAAGAGCAAGAAGGCATAAGAAGAGAAAAGGCGGGCTTTGGCTGGGTTGGATGGATGGGAAGAGACATGGAAGAGAAGTAACCCCTCAGATTTTCAGTGCAAAATGCCAGAGTACCATACATTCTTTTTCAGTGCTCCAAGGGTTAATGTTCATGTGACAGGGATCCAAAGAGAAGTTTATGTTGCACAAGGAGTGGGGGAATCAAAGTTTACAATTCAAAGAAACAGGAATTTATGTTTATTTAGACAGAAGACTGGTGGACAAAACTGGATATTTTCTCTCTCTCTCTTGATTTAGCTTAAAGGCATGTCTATACTGCAATAAAACATCTCTTGCTGACCCATGTCAGCTGACTTGGGCCCACAGGGCTTGGGCTGCAGGGCTATTAAACTGAAATGGAGATGTTCAGACTTGGGCAGAAGCCAAGGGGGAGGTCTCAGAGCCTAGGTTCTAGACTGATTCTGAACATCTATACTGCAATTTGATAGCACCTGAAAGCCCAAGTCAGCGGACAGGCCAACTGCAGGTGTTGTAAAGCAGTGTAGTCATACCCTAAACCAAAAGAAGAGGACCACTCAAACCAGCAAAAGGTAAAATGTTAGGAGGAGACTGCATCTGCACATGATGTCTGTGAGGCACGTTTTTTAAAGGAAGCCATAGTTACCGTATTTTTCGTCTTATAGGATGCTCCGGCCTATAAGACGCCCCCTCGTTTTTTAATAAAAAATCCGGACCAAAAAAAAAAAAAAAAGCGCCTCGCTCTCCCGTCCCCGCCGTGCGGGCGGGCTGCCGAGGTTCCCCCCTCCCCGCCACGGGCGGGCTGCCGGGAGCGTTCCCGGCAGCCCGCCCGCAGTGGGGAGGGGGGAACTGGGACGCTCCCGGCAGCCCGCCCGCGGTGGGGAGGGGGGAACCTCGGCAGCCCGTCCGCGCGGCGGGGACAGGAGAGCGAGGCGCTTTTTTTTTTTTTTTTTTTTTGCCCTATAAGACATTCGCCCTATAAGACGCACCAACTTTTTCCCCCCCGTTTTGGGGAAGAAAAAGTGCGTTTTATAGGGCGAAAAATACGGTAGATGGAAAATCAGTTCGTAGTAGGACAGCAGTGTAGTTCCCACAGCTGATTACTGAGAAAAGAACAACTGGCAAAGTGTTTAAGCACAGCACAGAGTAGGCAGGAGATAAAATGAGATGAATTCTGGTCTGCATGGAAACCAAACGCTAATCAGCTGGTCAGCATGATTTAGGGCAGATTCCTCTATTAACGTGCAAAAGGAACCTATATCACGTATCACCTCCTTCTGTGCACTTACAGTAAAATAAAGATCTGAATGTTATTTTGTTTCTTAAAACAAGCCCCTTTTCAAAGGTAAATGCAAGCTGTGTTAATCTCTGGGATTCCTTTGAAATTCAGCAGATCATTTTTCTTTGCGTCTTCCCTCCCCTTTTCGCCATGTACCTCTCCTGCCCTCTCTGTTTCTTGCAATCCCCTTGCTTTTTGTTCTTCTTTCAAAGTAGTAGGATGCTAATAGCTAAATGGTATTGTTAAATTTTTTCACCTAAATTTGGATGATTGCTGATTATCTACTCTATGTACCTTAAGAATCAGAGAGGTAGCCGTGTTAGTCTGGAATAGCAGAGGTAACAAAGTCCTGTGGCACCTTAAAGACTAACTATAAAGTTTTGAAGCATGAGCTTTCGTGGGTTAATACCCACTTCGTCGGATGCAAGCAGTGGAAGTGTCCAGAGGCAGGTATAGAAAAGTAGGCAAGAACCAGGTGGGAGGTAAAAAGGTTAATCCAATTAGGCTGAACCAGCTTGTTATCTCCGATCAGGGAGGGTGGGTTATTCTTCTAGCATTTGAATGGGGGGTGTGGACATGGAGAGAGGAGAAACTATTTCTGTAATGAGCGAGCCATCCTCTCTCCATGTCCACACCCCCCATTCAAATGCTAGAAGAATAACCCACCCTCCCTGATCGGAGATAACAAGCTGGTTCAGCCTAATTGGACTAACCTTTTTACCTCCCACCTGGTTCTTGCCTACTTTTCTATACCTGCCTCTGGACACTTCCACTGCTTGCATCCGACGAAGTGGGTATTAGCCCACGAAAGCTCATGCTTCAAAACTTTATAGTTAGTCTTTAAGGTGCCACAGGACTTTGTTACCTCTATGTACCTTATGACTTTAACAACAAAAGTTGTATTTTTGGAGAACCTAACCTTATACCCAGATGTACCAACACTTTTTTCTTAATTTGTGGATCAAATAATGTTTTAACATTAGAGCTGCCACTAAGTCAGACAACAACTCAGAGATGATGGAGTGCTTCAGAGAGGCCTGTGTACTGGGAAGGGGGTGGGTGATAGAAAAGAGTTTCCTAGAACTCTCCCTGATTTAGGGGAGGGATGCCCTTAAAAACAAGCTGCAATACACATTTCCAGAGTAAGTGTTAGTAGCTAGAGAATCAGAGGACTGGAGTTACACCAGTGCCTTCTATGCAGAGGAAGTGTATCAGGAAGATTTGTATCTGTGTCCTATTACTATTATGCAACCTTCAAGACAGAGGACATTCTCAAGAAAGTCGGCACAGCAGAGCTCAATGGTCCATTCATCGTCTGAGACCTAGGGCCTGATTCTCCTCTTTTTGTTGGTGAAACTGGTTCCTTGAAATCAAAGGAGATATAAAGCTGATGTAAATAAGGGGAGAACCAGACTCCTAGTCTTTGGAAGGTCTGAGGTATATTAAGCATATTGAAGTTGCATCTTACAGGCCTCAGCCCCATTGTGGTAGGCATAGTACAAGCACGTACCAATATGATCCCTGCCTTGCAGAGCGTACACTTTCAGGCTAGTTAACTTCCAGTGCTCTTGATGCATCAGCTCAGAGGCATTAATGTCAGAACTGACCTTTATGATCACTTAATCTTGACCTCTTGCACATTGCAGGCCATGAAACCTCACCCACAGCATCCCTGTAACAGACCCATAGCCTCTGGCTGAGTTACCGAAGTCCTCAAACCATGATTTAAAGACTTCAAGTGACAGAGAATTCACCATTTTCTCCAGTTTAATCCAGCAAGTGACTCATGCCCCATGCTTCAAAGGAAAGCAAACACCCCACAGGGTTTCTGCCAATCTGACCTGGCGATCAGTTTGACCCTCAGCATGTTGGAAAGACCCTCCAGCCAGACACCTGGGAAAAAATTCTCTGTAATAATTCAAAGCCCTCCCCATCTAGTGTCTCATCGCTGGCCATTGGTGAAATTTGCTACTAGCACTCCCAGATGGACCACATGCCACTGTAGGCAGTCTCATCATACCATTCCCTCCATAATGTTATCAAGCTCAGTCTTAAGTCAGTTAGGTGTTTTGCCCCCACTGCTCCAATTAGAAGGATGTTGCAGAACTTCACTTAAGTATGACTGTACTAGTGAGAGCAAAAAGTGCATAGAAAAAATAAAATTCAAATAAAAATAAAGTAATTCCTAACAGTAACAGGAAACTGATGATTAGCAGCAGATTGTGTTGGCAATGACAAATATTTATAAATATATCATTTAATATTTGGTTTAAGTGCTTTATTTACATTGTCTTCCATAAGTAAATGTCAATTTAGTTTTTATTTGCTGCTTTTTTTTAGTGCCTCACTAAAATTTCACATAATGAAGAGGCTTTCTTTTCAATTTCCTGGTTCTTTTCTATGTTACCTGCTGAAATTAATGTTTAATTTGGATGCAAACTGTTAAAGTGAAATAAACATTGCATTCACCATTACCATTTCTCCTGCAAGCTTCTTCTCATTCTCCTCAGTTCAGGAATAAAGTAAAACCATGCCACCCTGAAAGACAGTTGAAGTATTCAGGGGACAGTGCAACTGGAGAGACAGTTTGTGTCACTGTATAGATGAGGGCACTGTGACTTTTAAATGGACAATGATTTCCCTATGGATTAGTCCAACCATTTGGAAGCAATTATTTCTTCAGCAAAACATTCTTTTCATAAACCTAAACTGTCAGGGCACACGATGTTGCAAAAGGTTAAATGACAAATGGTAGGGACAGTTGGACATAGCTACATTACTCATCAGTCCAATTCGAGCGACACTCACTCTTGTACAACAGCAATATCTGTCAAGGTTTATAGTGCTGGTACCTAACTAAGTGTGAATAGAGTACATATTCCTAGTACATCACCTGTTCCCAGAGAACAGGAACACTATTTCACCGGGATAGTAAATGTCATATCGGTTATGCTTTTCTTCCCTGTAAACTACAACAGACAAGCTGAAATTTCCAGAAACATTTAAGTTCAGTTTTCATAAGCATCTAAGTCACTTAGGAGCCTCAATTACATTTTCAAAAGTGTTTTAGGCACTTCTGAAAATTGGACTTAAGTGCTTTTGAAAATTTTACTCTTAGGTTTTATTTAAAACACGTCATATATGCCGACGTTCTTGCAGATTTCCTGATAAATGCACTGGTTAGACCTCAGACTAATGAATCCTTAAGTTACATTTTATTTATTTAAGGCATGACATTGGAAGATGTAAAGCTTGTCAGGTGCTGAATGTCCACACCATTAGTTTGTTCTCCTCCAAGCACCACCTAAGACTATATAGCACCTTTGGTAACAAACCCTAAAATAACAACAAAAATTTAACAGCAATATACTCTTTACCACAGATTCCTTGTGCAATTAAATGTCCAGATGCTGAATAAATTGTTGAACATGGAACATGAGCACTTTAACATAAAACTTTCTCCTAGAATTGGTACCATAATCATGATGGAAGAGACATCTGTCCCACATCCATTCGGAAGAATGTGTGTGTGCATCCCCACAGGAAAAGGAGTAATAGAGCTTATGGGCAAAGGGTATACAGAGGCAAAGCTGGGTAATTTGCCAATGAATAATATAATTTTTTTTATTAAGCAGAAAATAATACCTTAAAAACCCTAGCTTAAAGAATAAATCAACTATCTTCATTAAAGAAACATTAACTGCCATTTTTCAAACCTTATTTTAAGGCATACAGAAAAAATATTTGACAAATATGTATGCTATTAATATCATGGGCTGCTAATTGCAGCCCTTCAGAATCCCTCTCAAAAATGGTAATATTCCTTCAACACTGTCTGTGAGAGGAAAAAATGAAGCTCAAGTTATAATGCACAATGGGGCAGATATATTAGCTCCTTCTGGCCTTTGGCAAAAAGCAGTAAATAAGCCATCAGTGGAACCCAAAATGGCAGCCAAAGGATATTTTAGATTCTTATCTTGGCTTCTGCTACTCGAAATGTTTTGAAAATGAATTAATTTGTAACTAATTCTGGAGTTTAATGGCAGGATGCAAAGGGCTAGTTCAGGTTGCAGGGCATTCCAGCAAGGTTTTAACAATAAATCTTTCTGGTTCCAGAATCTTTATGCACTTAGCACTGATTTATTGACGCTGGCAGAGGCAAGTATTTCAAAGGCAACATTATATAAAGAGATGAATTCTGCCTTTGTCAAGTGATGGAAAGAGCAGACAATTATATTTAAAAATCACTTCCCCTAAGGATATGCAAGTAATAAAAACATGGTGGGTTCATCTGTTTGGTCAACAGGCAAAAACTGTATCAATGTACAATTTTGTAAACAATAAGTAACAGTGGGCATACTTTGCTATAATAGGCATGTTCAATTTCTTGATTGGTAACAATTAAAAATGTCAAAATCATGTTGTTAAATATATAGATTGACTTGTGAAAGCCCATTAATGAATGTTAAATGGAAATACAATATGCATACTGATGAATATCCAACTAGCAAATATGTTATAGTATTCAGGATTTTTATTTTATAAAATTAATATTAAAACTATTATAGCTTTGTTACTGCTATAAAGCAGAGATGCAATTTTATTCACTGCACAATTCTTATTTGTGAGGAAAAAAGCATAGTCTACTTGTATATAAAAGGGAAATATTTATATATAACTATATATATATATATATAATTTTATTGGTATTAACAGAATGCAATACCATACATTGAGCCAACAGAAAGAAAACATTTCAAAATACATTTTTAAAAGTCTCTCTTCATAAGATAATATGAAATATCAAGTAATTAGCATTGACATTATTACAATACACCCGCATAGCCAAATATATAAAGGAAAATCCACATTCTAATCACAGAGATAGAGGCAAACATTAACTCATAGGGGAGCGAGAACATAATGATAAATAACAATATTGGAATCTACTTTGAGTGACATCTAGACACATACTGGCCCCAAAACAACCCCATGGAGTGCGAATGCCGTACAGAGAATACTTGATGCCTGTTCTGTGAGGCAGCATCACTCACGTGTAAGTCCTAGAAGATAAAGAGGATTTGTAGATTGTATCTGTGGAGTCTAATAAATCCCAGCATGAGGTATCTTCTCCATTACTTTAATCCAAATAAGTCTCAGTGTGCCCTCTGATAATTCATTATAAATCATTAAACATATATTAAGTCTCCAAATAATCTGTACACACCTTGACTTGGAAGAATACACTTAATTTAGTATGATACAGCAAGTTAACTTCCTTCACTTATGTGAAATACACTTAAATGATATTAGCTTTCTCTGCTTTGCCTGAATGAAGTCACTGAAGTCCATAAAAACAACAGGATTTTATAGTTACCATAGCTGATCCCTCTTTAATTCCTTGAAGTCTGCGGAACACAACTGTGTGTCATCAGAGCCCTTCCCCTGCCATGACCCTCTTCCCCTTCTGTTCTCCTATGCAGGGGGCAGTATTTTCTGCAACTGTGCTCCATGTAGACAGGATATGATTTTGTGCCTAGTCCCAATGTGGAAAGGGTGCATTCTTCAAAAGACTGGTAATACGTCTGCCCCTTTAACACTTTCCTGGAGTCCCCATATCCAGACATTTGGTTGTCTATGCTTTAAAATGTCTGTTCTCTTTTATAAACATCAAAGTTATTCAAGAAGAATTAAACTTTCTGAACGGAGGCCATTAGGTTGCTTGCAAGAGGCTGAAGTTGAGTCTCCGTCGTGCCAATTCTCTCCGATCTAAATTCTCTAATCATTAGTTTATCAATCTGAGTCCAATCAGGTCAGTGCCAAGAGAAGTGGATCCGATTTGGCATGGAGAGGTTCTATCAACTCTCGCAGTGTATTAGCCTAATATGATAAAGCAGTGATACAATATGATGAAAGAACTGTGACGTGCCATTATTTCCATATCATATTAGTATATTAGAAATACCATCATGCAACTGTGATACAAGAAAAAATAGCAAATATGGCAAGATTTTAATAAGCTTTTAGCACTACAGTGCTTTTCTTGTCAGCATGCATGTGTGAGAACAAGGACATGGCACTGTTTTGGTTTTATACTACGATCCTTCAGGAATTTCAGTCTCTGGTGCACACAAGCTAGTTAGGGGAGTGTGCAGTTTTGCATTTTCACTTTGCATAGCCACTTTAAAAAAACAGAATGAAGACCAATTAGAAGGAGATCAAATAATCTAATGTATATCTACTTCCTCAGTGTAGTCTGGTTTAACCTGGATTAGCCCATTTGGCAAGCACTGGGAGAGGTCATGGGAGTGAGGGGGAAGGAGAGAGGGATCCATCCGAACCCCCCTGAATGTAGGGGACACACACAAACATGTCCTACCAACAGATAATTATGAAAGAGCAGAAGTGGTGACATAAGGAGATCTGCCTCATTTCACCCTCCCAACCGGAGACCCAGTATCCTGAAGTTACGAGTGGAAGATCAGAAATAGGGACAGGCCATTTCATTTTACCTGACTTTGAAAAATATGACGTTACTGTGGGTTCAAACCTCGTCACACTCCTGAAACGTAGTGGGTCTGTGTTCTTAGAGGGGAAAATACTAGCATATAGTAAAATGATATAATTAGGATTAAAAATGCTGCTTCAGACGCTAGGCTGGCATAAATAGATACAATGTCTATTTTACTATATGCTGTATGAATTTTTATACACACATACATATACACACACACATACATATACAAACGAGTTTTGCTTTTTAAATTTAATCACTCTCGGAAAGTGTCCCTGGATTTAAACTACACAGAAGAAAAAGGTTTGTGAATATAATCTAGATTTACTAATATATTGGTGAGGTTCACCCATCCCTTTTCAGGGAGAATTCCCCCCCCCCCCCCCAAAAAAAAAAAAAAAAAAAAAGAGAACACCCAGAATGGGAAGAGGAGACAAGATCAGGAAGTTCAGCTTTTACCCTTCAGTGCATAGCAGATCACCAGGGTTTCATTAACAGAAAAGAGCTCCTACCCCAATAATGGAAGAGAGATATTAACACAAATCCTGAATGGAAAGAATGATAGGCTCATTTAGTTCATTCCCAGTCTTCTCAAAAGAAAAAAAGCATCTCCCAATAGATATAAAACTGAAATGCTATGGGGCTCCACATGGAGCTGCATTCTAGCCTTACATTTTTTGATAGTACTACTTCACAACTAGCAATTGTGCAAGCTATTCTGTACCCCAAAGTGGAGGGTGGTGGTGGTGGTGGAGGAGAGCAGCTCATATAACAATAACCTGAGTGCTGAAGTTTATAGGAGTTCTTACATAATCTATTGTCTAAAATAAGGAACACTTATCCTGCTGCAACTGCAAAATAAACAAACAAATAAATAAATAAAAGCAGATACCAAAACCTGCATGACTAACAATCCATTTTGATCAGGTATATTAACCTGGAATCCACTTTACTTCTGAACACAATGAGCTGATCTTGTTTGTGTGGTTGTTTTTTTTGGGGGGGGGGGGACTGCTTGAGTGGGGAGTGAGTGTGACAGAAAATGGAAACGCCTCAGACTTCTACAAGAGTCTGAGGAGTCTGCTGTTTCTGTATTGCAGAAATCTCACATAACTGAAATCTCTGAAATCTCACATACCTGGATTCAGGATGCCAACTGGAATATCTAAGGAGAATGCTTCATTCGCCTGACATTTTACCGGAAATAAGTTGACTCTTTGGACTTTGTGAAATGCAGCAAGATTCACTTACATTACAACAAGGCTGCATTAACGACTGGATATCTAAAATCAGTTCTTTTATGTACCATAAGTAAGATGGCTGGGAAATCCAACATGCTTTTGTAGGAGGGCCTTCCATGTTGACTGTGTTCCCCTTTTTGACTGGCAGAGTGCACCCTGGCCTTCTCCAATCGGTGGCACTGGCAGAGGACATTTTTATAGAGTTAGAATTCAATTGCATTTTGGATTAGTAGGTGACAAATTCCTCAAAGAACTTTTAGCAAGAAATTCCTGTGAAGAGGCTATTCAGTAATGTTTTTATGAGAATTGCGACAATACCATCATGCAAAGGTAAGTTCCTTTTTTGTCACGCTTTAGATCTATTAGCACAGTTCTTTTATTAGTTATCCACACTGCACTATTACAAAAGTGTGTATATATTGAAGTCCTATTTACTCGTTGGCTTTTTAAAGACAAACAAAATGAAAACTCATTTTTATAAATATTAAGCACTAGCAAAAATACCCGGCGTTGCTCGGGTCCGTTGGAGGTGGGGAGGGGGCAGAGAGTTGAGCAAGTGCGGGGTCTGTTGGAGGGGGGAGGGGGCAGAGAGCAAACCTGACACCCCCCTGACCAAACCCGACACCCCACCTCACTTACCCCTCGACCAACCCCAACTCACATTTTCACCCCCCCACCCAAACCCAACACCCCGTCACCCCCTATCAACCCCAACACCCCCTGACCAACACCAACACCTCACTCCCCGTAGACCAAACCTGACACACCCACCTCACTTTCCCCCCCAACCAAACCCGACACCCCTACCTACCACCACAAACAAACCCGACACCCACACCTTACTTACCCCTCGACCAACCCCGACCCCCCTCCCCACTCCCCCAACCAAACCCAAAGCCCCCACCTTACCCCCCATCAACCCCAACACCCCCTGACCAACCCAAACACCCACACCTCACCCCCCCCCACCCCGACACCTTCCCCCCCCCCCAGACCAAACCCAACACCCCCGGCTCACTTACCCCCCGACCAAACCCGACACCCCCACCTCACCCCCCGACCAAACCCGACACCCCTACCTCACTTACCCTCCGACCAAACCCAACTTGGGTCCATCGGAGGTGGGGAGGGGGCAGAGAGCTGAGCGAGTGCGGGGTCCGTTGGAGGGGGGAGGAGGCAGAGAGCTGAGGGATTCCAAATTTCAATTCTCTAGCTCAAACGGTGTGGAAGGAGTAAGGGAACGTACATACACGCTTGCACACATACACCATTTGACTTTTATATACATAGATTCTTGGGCTGCTAAATAATTTATTTGACTACTTTACAGTAATTGCCTTTAAAATCACAACAGATGCCAAAATGTAACCCTATATTAATAAGAAATATTGTGCTAACTGCATTATGAAGTGTTCATAAATACCTGCTTTCTATGGCAGGCACTGTATGATGTAATCATACATAGGTTGCTTAATTTTCTTTTTGCAAATCATTCACAAACTGACTTGATATGCTTTTTTCATCGCATTTGCCAAATAACTTATATAAAGAAGTTTCATGTTCTATGAGTTCTATGTGAACAGTTCACTGATTATTTGTGGTGTGTGACTGATCACCTAAGTCACGTTATTGCTTCTGTTGCCTTGAAAGAGGTCAGCTTTTTAAAAACAGGAGATCAGACGACACACAATGAACAAGTAATGCACTTTTTGGATGAATAAACATTATGAGATTTGCAAACATTTTGACAAGTAAACCAGCTGTAGTTCACATATAACAATATAACCTGTGGCAGGGTGGGCCTGACCCAGCCTGCCGCCCCTTTAAGAGGGAGAAAAGCCCTCTGCAAACCTCCCTTGCAGAAAGCCTAATCAGCAACCTGGGCTCCAGAGCAATCAGCCTGGATGGGTTGCACCTGGCAGCCTCCCTCAGGGGGATAAAAGCCTGCCAGGCAGGAAGCCCAGGGTGGTGGTGGTATGGTAGTGTGGAGGAGTGAGAGAGAAAGATAGAGAAAGGCACAGAGCTGAAATAGAGCTGGGGCTAGAGGCCTGACAGAGCTGAACTATATAGTTGTGTTAGAGCTGTAAGCTGTAGAACTGTGTATAAAGCTGTGTATATTGGTCGTGGGGCCTTGCACTGTGAAATAAAGAGCAGTGTTGGAGCCGAAGGACTTCAGTCCCTTAAATAGTTGGGAACATCACACATTTTCCAAGAATGACAACAAAAAAGAAAGCAGAAGGTGAGCAGAAGATTTCCACCTGTGGGAAGTGATTGGGAGTCACACTCAATAAGGGGGTTTACTGAGACATCAGATTTTAAAGGGACTTTGGTACACAGCATTCTAAATGAAGGGAGGGATGGATAAGGTAAAAGCCATCATGAAGCATTGCCTCTCTTTTCCCCTGAGAGAGCTGCACACAGAAATGAGGGCACACCAGCAGTCATTAATGAGCAGCTAACTTGAGAGAAGCCTCCCTTTGATCTGATTTTTAACAAAACGCATAATACATTACTGCAGTCTTTTGGGAGCACACCTTTCAAATGCAGATGTTATGTATTTTAATTTCTAAACAGATTGCAATCTGCCTAATGAATAGTAATACCTTGCTCCTGGTAAATTTTCTTAGCAGGAATTTCTAATTCTTGGAGTAAATACTTAATCTGCAGAAAAGCAAGTCTCTGAATTTACACTGTAGAGTGAAAACCACTGAAATACTAATTGCACCTTACATCTGTTTTCTCTCATTTAGCAGTGTATCAGTGTGTATATGTATTTCTCTCTTTAGTTACATATTCACAACACAAAAAGAGAGAGCACTCTGAGCAGGAAATTCTGTTCATCTGTTCCAATAATTTAACCATATTTCTAGTACATTTATGAATATGCATTAAGAGCCAAATCCTGTGGCTCTGACCTAGCAATGGATGAATACAGACTTTGGGGAAAGAGAGAGACACACACACACACCCCCCTCCTTCGCTGCTGCTTCTGTAGCTCTAGGGCTGCTGTAAGTCCCTGAATACAGACTTTGGGGAAAGACACACACACACACACACACACACACACACACACACACACACACACACACACACACACACACACACACACACACACACACACACACACACACACACACACACACACACACACACACACACACACACACACACACACACACACACCGCCTTCGCTGCTGCTTCTGTAGCTCTAGGGCTGCTGTAACTCCCTCTCCACAAGGGGGGGAGGGGAAGAAACAGTCAGTATGTCTGAGTATTTGTTTGAAAAGCGATTCTGACACGTCTAAACTCTTCTTGGTGAATGCTGGCAGATTTATAACCATTCATTTTTAAGAGTGGAAAGCCATTGCAATCTTTGGGATTGTTTAGGTCAAACAGACGCCTGCAGAGACAAGGGGGAGCTGGACGACACTTGCGGGGGAGTAAAGGGATTCAATGGATGCAGCTAACACTGCCTTTCAATACCCCATCAGGAGAATTAGCATGCTCCAGAGAAACACACGCTTCATAACATCAGTGAGTTGTTTGGAGAAGGAGGCTTAGATGATAAGGAACTGGTGGGTCACAGGAGTCACACAGCTCTGGACAATGCTTTATAGAAAGATGCTACAGCACTAAATGGTAAATGAATTGACCTTGCCCAGATGGCGCAAGGAAGGTGGAACATCCACTGCTGAATTCTGAAGGAATATACTATCTTCCATATAGCAAGTTCCATTCTTTCTAATATTACCTGTCTTTTTAGAATTTTCTGTATCCTTATTGAACGAAAAATAACAAAATCAGAATACCAAAAGGGAACTTCCTAAAACTTATAATACTGGGAAAAGTGGGACTTATCTCGCAAAGCAGTGAGATTGGTGGTTATATTAAGAAATGTATAATCATCATTTCTTCTTCTATAAATTCAAAAATATCTCCTTTTCCTTTTTGTGGAGACAGAAGCAGGAAAGAAATCACCAGTCTGGCTCCAAACATGGTGATCCCCAGGGAGCACCTTGTCTTGTTCATTTTTTACCGAGGTGAGGTTACTAAATGCTTTCTTACATAAATAAGCATTGATTCCTTCTGTACTCCCATATATAGTTTATATGTCCAGAATGATTTGGTCCTCCTCTCTATCTTTCAACAGCAAAAACCTGCATTAGAAGAATTTGAGAGTTGCAAAATGAAGCCCTCAGAGAACTGGCAAGGCCAAAGTCAAGGTTGCCTGTCTAAACTTAACACTATACGCTTGGGAATACACATTGCAAAACAGTATACTGCTTTTTTCCACATGACTCCTGCCTTATTCAGTATGCGGTAGGTTCATGCTCTGCGAGAGTGAAATTCATCCCTGTGCAGAGGATCAGCACAAAATATATGCACCATTTAAGGCCACAAAACAGGACCGAAGTAGGACTACCGTGGGGATTAGGCCTCGTGTTGGCCCTCTGCACGGGGTGAATTTCATTCCAAATTAGTGATTGATATTTATTTTTATCCTTATTGCTCAAAGTTTGGCCTCCATGTCTCATAAGCTGTACACCATCCAATAACCATACCAAATGGGGTTGGTGTCTTACAGATCCAGATCTCATTTACAGTTCAGCCCTGCTTCCTTCATTGCAAGCTATTTTATAGAATGGGTAGAAATATTTTTTGTTTTACTCTCTCTGTTCCTGAAAACAGCGGAATAGTTTTTGGTTGATTACAGGAAAGCATCTTGCCTTTACTGGTCATTTATGAAGGTTTTATTAACTGCATAACTCACCAGCCCCAAACTGGACTAAACAAACAAGGATTTTATTATAAACAGAGCAATAGTTCTGCCATTGCTAAGGTTGAGACCAGCTTTCTGTTTAAAGCCTGATTCTTTTAAGTACTCTAAAGTCTACATCCAATAAAAGGTAGGCATCGCTGGAAAACAACAGTTCCAGTTCATGAAAATTTTAAGGTTTAAAAATTTGGTTTTGCTCCAACATTAAACAAAGCATGACCTTTTGAAAATTTTAATGAAAAAACACACACACTCTCCATGAATAGCCAATTGCCTGGAGTTTGGGGCACTCGCCTGGGATATGGGAGACCTGATTTCAAGCCACCAGTCTGCCTGAATCAATGCAAAGACTTGAGCTTTGGTCTGTCACATTCCAGGTGAGTGCCCTAATCAACAGGTATTGGCTATTCAAGGGTCTCAATTCCATACTGGACCTGACAAACCTTCCTGATGAATTTTTTCTGAAACCAATATGTTTCCACAAAACATTGTGGTTAGACCAGGGGTCTCAAACTCAAATGACCACGAGGGCCGCATGAGGACTAGTGCACTGGCCTGAGGGCCACATTACTGACACATCCCCCTAGCTGTCCCCGCCCCCATCCCACCCCTTTCAAGAGGTCCCACCCCTGCCCCACCTCCTTCTCTGGGCACGCAGCTCCCCACTCCTTCCCCTGAGAAATAAGGCATTGAATTTTATCTTTTACCTCTGTGAAAAAATATAAATTCTCCCATTTGTCTTGGAAAACTCTCTTTTTCCATGAATGTTCTTTTTTTTTGATTAAGTCATTTCCAAGCAGTTTTAATAAAATATATTCACTTAATAATGCACCTCACTCAAAGGACCAAACAGGAACTTCGATTTACTTCTATTAAAGCACCTTCCTGGACTGGGCTGCACTCACACTCCACTATTGCTTCGCCTCTTCCAACCCCTTCCCCGTCCCCTTCAAATCCCTTCATCAAAGTTCCCACCCCAGCTCTGCCCCCTCTCCTCCCCTAGTTCAACCCCTTCATCAAAGTTCCCACCCCAGCTCTGCCCCCTCCTCCCCTAGTTCAACCCCTTCATCAAAGTTCCCATCCCAACTCTGCCGTCTCCTCCCCTAGTTCAATCCCTTCATCAAAGTTCCCACCCCAACTCCGCCCCCTCCTCGCCCCTAGTCCAACCCCTTCCCCAAATCCCCGCTCCTGGCCCCTCCCTCCCAGAAACCGCTAAGCCGCCAGAGAACTGCCTGGCGATAAGCGGAGCAGCGCGCAGGTTAGAAGCATGTGGAGGGGGGGGGGCCCTGCGGGGAGCTTGGTGGGGGGGGGCATGAGGAGCGTGGCGGGGGGGGGGGGGCGGCAAGGGGAACATCGTGGGCCACAGGGAAGGGCTTGGTGGGCCGCATGTTTGAGACCCCTGGATTAGACTAAATGGCATTTTTTGACTGAATATAATTTTGTCAGAAATTTTTTAACCAGCTCTAAAAATTGGGTGCCTACGATGCATTATTTACGAGACTATTGTTGGTAGATTTGCAGAGTTCTTTTCCATTTTGGTGGGGCTTCTACTTTCTTCTCAGAATTATGAGGATTATGACCATTTTTTGCTTAATTTATGTCCTCCCATCCTCAGTTGAACAGGTTTGAGTTTGGAGCAAGAAACTAAGTTGGGAGCACGGGAAGGGTCTTCTTTATGCAAGACCAGCACATTTAGTAACTTCTCAAACTAGCATAGATAATTATTCCTAGATTCAAGAAAGCAGCTACTTGGGAAAATAAAAACAGTGTGATTGCATAGAGTTTGGCAAATGTTCATTGTTATGTGTATACATAAAGTTATAGACCTTATTCTTTCAAGGAGGAGAAGGGTACCATGTAACTGGAAGAACAGGTGCAGGAAAGAGGGAACATGATGATGTTCATGTATATTTACATATGCAGAAAGAGCACAAGATGCTATTTGGATTCTAGTTGTCCCTTCTCTGTAAATTGTGAATTCATAGAGTGATTATTGATCTTTCTGTATATTTCTGTACATTCCATCCTCTAGATTCCTCTAGCAAATGATTTACGAATTTCAGTTTGATTATTCTCACTTATGAAAATTCCAGATTATACACAAAAAGGCAATATTTGGAATGGAGGCCAATGGCAGTTCTAATATCAGCATGAGCTGAAATTAGTCAAATTATCTGTAATTGCCTACAGCTCAACTTCATTTTACAAAACCCTCTCTATTTTACACACTGGATAGATCAAATAGAACACTCCCCTCTGAACACTTCCCGCCCCACCCCCACCCTGCGCAGCAGGTTCAACAATTCCAGCATATTTATCCAGTGTCCTGATGAAACCACAGTTCCAAATTGAGCCCTCACTGTTCCGAAACTACTCTAATGCTTTGGACTTGAAGCTTGGAAGTAATAAAGAGAATCCCTCTCTTCTCATTTTGCTCTTTTCCATTTGGCAAACTTATTTTTACCTTATATCCTCTCTAATATAGTTGAATTTAATATTGAATATTTCAAGCTAATTAGTGCTATTCTCATAACAAAAATGCTTTTTACAGATGCTTCATCGATGTCAGAATAATTCTGTGATTTAAAAAAATTTTTTTTTACCTCCCTGGGAAAGCTAGACGAAACACAAAACTTTGTGGTTTTTTACATCCAGCAAAAGAATGACTATTTAAAAAAATATCTTAGTAATGAAATGAAAATTTAAAAAATCCTCATATTTAAAATGCGAAGTGCAGATTACATCATGTTTTATATTAAACCATTTCAAATGTGAGTTCTGTAGTGCTTGCAAATGTCTGGGCCCAGAATTAGACTGATATGATGATGTCTGGGCTTAGAGCCTCCCCATGCTCCAGACCCCTTTATGCTGTGTAAAAGGGAGGCAGTGGTGTAATAGGTTTTTAAAAGCCCCAGTTCTGCCCCCTGGATCAGCTCAGTAGCAGGAGGGACTATCCTGGCTTAAGCCATTTTAAGTCTTCCCTTCCCTTGGACTGAAAGTTCTGTGCTGTTGTCAGCACCCTGGTCTCACACCCAGACCCACCTAGGTTTTCAGGAAGCTGATGTGGTTGTCATGCCACGTTGATGCATTGGATGACCAGCAAATTCACAGTCTTGGGTGGGCTGGATACCAGGGTTCTGCAACTCGCTTCCTGATTGGCCATGTGGTCTTGGTCCTGATTGGCTAGTGACTATATATAAACTTCCTGCTTCCCTTCTGGCCTTGTCTGAGCAACAAGCTTTTTCCCACTAGTTGCTGCTTGGACCCACCTGACCCTGCCTGGCTGCCTCGCCTGACTCTAATAGCCGCCTTGCTGTATCTTCCCCTGGGACTGAGTCTCCTGGCGATCAGACCTCTTGGACAAATTCTGACTATGGAGCGGGATTTCCTTTTGACCCACCTGACTCCTGAGCATTACAGCATTACCCTTTGAGCTCCTTGCGATCTGGCTCCTGCTCCAATGAAAGAGGCATGGAAACCACAAGGGAAGCATTGCTGGCGCCCACCAGAACATCAAGTCACTAGGAGCAGATCACCCTCCTACAAGAAAACCAACCCGTATGGGTCACAGTGACCTGGCTCCATGTGAAACCTTCACACTTCAGGAATGGATCGCAGAGATGCATATGGGAATGCCTAGTCCAGCCTCATGGCTCACAGCCCATGGTGCCTTTACTGGAGCATTATGGTGGCATCTGCAGCAAGTTTTGTAAATCAGTGCAGGGTCCTATTTATGTTGAGGGCCCATGTCTATGTGATGGACCAGACTGAGGTTGGCCTCCCCATTAGCCTCCTCACTGGTGAAGCCTTGGAGTGGGTATCTCCTCTGTTAGAACAGGATCATCCTCAGCTGGCTATTTGGGACTCATTTCTGAGGGCTTTTGGAATGATTTTCAATGATCCCTACCAGGCCCTCATTGTGGAGGCTGCCTTATGGAAGCTCTGTCAGGCCAGGATCACCAGCGGGTTGTCATATGTGGGTTGTTTCCAATGCTTGGAATGAACTGGCCCAGCTGCATGAATTGTAGACAGGCTTGAGTAATGAGTTAAGAGATGAATTGGCCCACATGAAGGCCCCCCCCCCCGAAACAGAACTTGACACATCTATTGAACTTTGTATTCTGATTGACACTCAGCTTAGTGAGTGGCGACACAATAGGAGAGAGGATCCAGTTCAAGTCCAGGCTCCATCTGCAACTCCCCAGCATGAGCCCACATAGGTGAACTTGGCTTGAGTCAGCTGGACCCTTCTGAACAGGAATGCTGGTGATGAGAGAATTTATTTTTCCTGAGGTTACATGGGCCACGTGGTATCTGCTTGGCAAAGGCCCCAAACTGTCTAACTTTGGGAAACATCTTTCCCAACCTCAATAAGAAGGGGTTAAGCTTGGGATACATAGAAAACTCCACTGGACAAGGTCTTCTAGGCATTTGCCCCACCACCTCGAGATCATCCCCTCACCTGCAGCTCTAGCTACCACTCTGAGTTTAGAATTCCAGACAAGCTGTTCCCTTCCAGTGGGCTTTGACTCCAGGGCAGGTGATAATTTCATGGACACCACTGTAGCCCAAGTACCTGGTCTCCCTGTTCAGCCCAAGTCTGCTACTGACCTAGTCAAGACAGTCAATGGCTCACTGCTTGCGTCTAGGTCCCACAACAGTGGTTTCCTGACTGATGGAAGCAGTAATTGGTGAACGCCATAAACTCTTCAGTTTAACCAATCTGGTCACCATATTTTCCTGTCATACTTGGAATCCCCTGCTTGGCCAAGCATGACCCAACTATCTCCAGGCAGCAGCACATTGTGATGCTTAGCTTGGAGTACTGCTGAATCAACTGCCATTTGGCCTCCACGCTGAAGCTCTCAAAATCACCAGCCAGGCACCCCACCCAGGATTTAGGTGTGGTGGAGGGTGCCTGGGGTCAAGCAGCAAAATGGTATCCTTATTTCTTGGGTCAGTGGTTTCTCTCCCCATGAGATACCAGGATTTTGCAGATGTATTTGAAAAACAGAATGTTTAGACATCCTGCCCACCTGTTGTGAATACAACTGCCTGATGGACTTGCAGTCCAGTGCTAAGATACTGTTTGGGAAAATATATGCTCTAAGGGCTGGTCTTCACTAGGGGGCTGGATCGGTGTACATATGCAATTTCAGCTACGTTAATCACATAGCTGAAGTCGGCGTCTCTACAGCCGACTTACCTGCTGTCCTCATGGTGGCGGCGGTCGGCGGCGCGCTCCCCCGTCGACTCCAGCTTGTGCCTTTTGGTGAGCTGGAGTTCCGGAGTCGATGGGGGAGCCACTGGCGAACGATTTATCGCATCTTGATGAGACGCGATAAATTGACCGCCAAAACATCGATCCCTCCCCGCCGTAATGAAGACAAGCCCTATATCTGAATCTGAACTGGAAGCTCTTAAAGAATACTTTCATGAGAATCTAAAAAGGTTTTTGTCCCATAGTCCACCTCCCCAGATGGGGACCCTGTCTGCTTTGTAAAAAAAGGATGGATCTTTTTAGGCTGTGTGTTGACTATTGTGCCCTGAATAAAATCACCATGTGAAATGGATATCTACTACCCTGGTCATGGAGCTCCTAGACTGAGTAAGAATAGATGGACATTCACAAAGCTGAATTTCAGGGATTCACCACTGATTAAAATTACCACTTAATTACCACAAATTAACCCCAACTAAAATCCAGTCAGGATCTGGCCAGGAGATGAGTAGAAAACCATGTTTCGAACAGGATATGGCCATTTTGAACAACTGGTGATGCCTTTTGGCCTTACCAACGTGATTGCCACTATTCAGCATCTGATCAATGATGTTTTGTGGAATATGTTGGATTACTATGTGGTTGCTGTCCTAGATGACATTCTAACCTATTATGAGGATCAAGCCATGCATATGCAGCATGCGAGCAACATATTAGGAAGGCTTTGCCAACATGGACTCTAGGAAAAACGGGAAAACTGTATCTTCAAGCAACCCATCGTAGAGTCCAAAGGAGTCTGCATGGATCCCTGGAAGGTAGAAGTGAGCCATGATCAGGCAAATGACCTGAAGCATTTGGGAAATCAAATGTTTCATGAGATTTTCAAAGTTTTATAGGCACTTTATACAGGATTACTCTCAAATTCTGGTTCCCATAACCTCCTTGGTCAAAACCCATGAGATTTTTCTGGATGGCAGAGGCCCAACAGGCTTCTGAATACCTTAAAAAAATGTTCACCATAACTCCCTTCCTCAGGGACCCTGACCCTAAAATGGATGACTCCAAGTTGCCATCAGGTCGTCGTTGCCCCAAATAGAGTCTCCAGAAAAAAGTCGATCCCTATGTATATTTCTCTTGAAAACTTTCCCCCCATGGAATGCAATTATGCAATTACAGATAAGGCACTGCTGGTCATCAAGATGAAAACTGGAGGCACTACCTGGAAGAGACAAAATGCCCTGTGCAGGTATGTACCAACTATACAAATCTGGAGTGCCTGAGCTCCGCTACAGCTTTGAATCAACGACAATTAAGTTGAGCTCTCTTCTTCTCAAGGTGTGATTTAACCATCACATACTGCCCTTGTACTAAGAATGAAAAAGCAGACACCTTCGCCAGAAAACAAGAGCATGCCAGTGACCCTAGGGAATTCAGTGTAGAGTCACCCTGTGCCCTAAAACAGTATCACTTCCTTGGAGAATCACAGCTATCAGATTCAATGGCAACCACATATTCTGCTCTTCAAGATGACTCTTTTGCCCAGAAGCTCCTAACCCCTGATACTAACCCCCCAGTTGAAGTCACGCAGAAGGACAGACTTCTTTACCTTCAAGGACTTATTTCAGATCGTGCGACAAAACTGTGTCCCTACCTCGAACGAAATCCTTCGGGATGCTAATAGCCGCTGAGACCCTGCAAGGCCTTGGGCCTGGATCACCATGGACTTCATTGTCAAATTCCTCTAATCCAGAGGTTGCAGTACTATCATAACAGTGGTGGGCCAGTTTACAAAGATGGTGCCCTTCGGTCCCTGCACACAACTCCCCACCGCTGAGGATACCACCGAGCGCCTCATCTCACCACCATGGCCTCCCAGACCACATTACTTCAGACTAGAGACCCAAGTAAGTATTCCCCTTACTGGAGGTGTATTTACATACTTCAACTGTCTCTCATCCATCAACAAATGGCCAACTGCAAAGAATGAGCCAGGTACTGGAACAGTACCCATGATGCATTAAAAATTTCCACCAACATAACTGGGCTTAATTGATTCCATATGCAAATTCACATATAATAATGAACACCACATCGATCATATGAGCTTTGTTTTTTTGCTAACTACAGTTTTCACCATGCACTGCCTATGGCACCCGCAGCCTTGAATCCCATACACCAAATCCTACAAACCCAAGAGGGGGTAGGGTGACATCTTGATGCTGTCAAGATAATTTCAAGCATTATGTTGATTGTCACTGACAGGGAGGTCCCATGTTCATAGTGGGACAGCAGATGCAGCTATCAGGTAATCACCTCAAAGCTGGCCAATCCATCCGCACACTAGATCATCAATATGTAGGTCCTTACCAGAACTGCAGACAAATCAACCTTTAAGCTTTGGCTTTCCTCAACCCTGAAAATGCATTCTGTATTTCTTGCTTTCCTCCTTAAACCCTTCTCTGATAATCCCTTCCTCCCACCAATTCAGATTCAGAGACAAGATGAGATCCTACATTCCCAGATACGCAGAGAAAAATTGTGGTGCACTCTTTGATCGGGAAGGAGCAGACCTGTGAACCAGCTCACCACATACATGGCCCTGGAAAAGGGAATGATTTCCACAGGGCACACCCAGATAAACCCAAGCCTGTGGCACCCTGAGGTCACCCCAAAGGGGGGTAATGTTAAGACCCTGGTTTCAAACCCCAGTTTCAAACCTAGGCCCCCTGGGTTTTCAGGAAGCAGCCTTGGCCCTCATGCCACATCAATGCACTGGATCATCAGTAAGGCCTTACTTAATTCACGGCATTGTGGAAATTGCAGATCCTGAAATATTCGGCTTCCATGGCAACTCTGTCAGCATGGGGTGGCTGGTGACTGGAGTCCCATGGTTAGTTCCACACATGGCAGGGCTTCTGCTATCAGCCCTGGGCAGCTGGCAGCCAGGGCGCCCACTCTCAGATCCCATGTGGCTGGCAGCCCCCCAGTGAACCCCGCAGTTATCCCCTGGCATTAATGACTATAATATAGTTGCAGCAAAATGTTGGGTTATAAAAACAAATATTAGCAGGCGTAACATAATACTTGAGCATTTATATTGTTCCAGGAAATTTTTCATAAATAAATAGGCCATCTCTCACTTTTCCAAATTACTGCAATTAATAGAGGTTCATGATTACTTTCCTGTGATTTTCCATGGCTTTCCCCAACTCGGTCGCAATTATTTGACAATCATCCCATGATTCCAGCAGGGTCTTAATTATTAGGGTATTCATGGACTTGGCTAGGCCAGCTTTTTGCATTCAATGACCTGCTTTGTAATTGACTAGTGACTATACATAAACTTCCTTCTTCCCTTCTGGCCTTGTATAAGCAACAAATCATTGCTCACTAGTTGCTCACTAGGAACTACCCTGACCCTTCATTGCTGCCTCGTCCAAGTCTGCCTTGCTGCCTCCCCTGAGCCTGCCAGGTGCTTTGCTATACCTTCCCTTTGGATTGCATCTCCTGGTGACTGGAGTCTTGCATGAACTCTGACAACTGATTGGGACTGCTCTTAGACCCAATGACTCTCATGCATTACATTTGTGCCAGTGATACAACACAAGATCTCAGCCTTGATTCTCCACAGCTTTGCTCCTGGGGTAGTCATTTACAGACTGGTAGCATTTTATAACCACTTTGCACAACTGTAAATGACTATTCTAGTCAAAGGCATTGGAGCATGAGGCCCAATATTGAAATAGATCAGAAAGGCCATACTGGGTCAGACCAAAGGTTCATCTAGTTCAACATCCCGTCTTCTGTCAGAGTGCTTCAGAGGGAATAAACAGAATAGATAATCATGAAGTGATTCATCCCCCATCGCCAATTCCCAGCTCTGGATATAAATATATTAGCTGTAGACACACACTAGACAGCTCAATTTCCCATCTCCACCTACTGCTCAGACTTCCTCTTTCTACATGTAAGACCCGTGGACTAGAACCCAGGTCTGTAAAGCCTTGTATGGCTGATATTGCCACAGCCAGCGCTAGACTTAAGCAGACTAAGCAATTGTTTAAGGTGTAAGGAGAGAGGAGCCCTTATTAATTATTACTATGTGTGGGGCCCCAAATATTCCTGTTTAGGAGCCACAATGGGCTAGAACCAACACTGGCCACAGCCAGAGAGCACTGTGGTGAGCAGGTGCCACAGGAAGTACTGCCCATGGGACCCAGAGTGACAGTATCCTATGGCCCTTTGATTGGACAAGCCCCATATTTAATCATGGAAGGTGTCCCAGGAAGCTGTCTTGGCAACCACAGACTTTAGGCCTACTGCAGCTCCAGACCTCACCTCATCTCCTAATCTCTAGTCTCTGATCCCAGCCTGACTCTGATACCAATACCTGTCTTATAATTACATCTTGATACTACCTCTGATCTCCAACCCCAGCCTGACTTTGATCCTGACTCTTGCATATTCCTCTAACCCAGTGGTGGGAAACTTGTAGCCTGCGGGCTGCATGTGGCCCACCAGGGTAATCTGATTGCTGGCCAGAGACATTTTGCTGATGTTGCAAGCACAGCTCCCCGCAGTCCCCAGTAGCCGGGGTTCCCCGTTCCCAGCCAATGGGAACTGTGGGAATCAACTACTTAGAAATAAATCAATATATATGACAAGTAGTGCAGTACATAGATTTTTGTCTTTGATCTGCACAAAACATTTTTGATAGGACCACCTGAAAATTCTACAAACACTGAGTAATACTGGTATTTTGTTCTTAATGTGGATGGCAGCGTCACACAAAAGTGAGAAAAGCATTTGAGTACTGTTCATGCACTCCTAACAGTGGCAATTCAAAACATTTTATTGTGATGTAATGCTGCAATATTTCATTATGTAAATATAATACATTTCCGCTTAGAATCCCAGTTCTTCCTTGTGTACCAAACAACTTCCTCCTCTATTCAACCTCCACTTTAAAAGTTGTTTCTTTCACAAAGCCTCTAAACACTGGCCCACCAATGTAAAGCCCTACTCAAAACTGAACCTTCACTGTCTGATGTGTGTCTGTGAATTGTTTTTGATTTACTGACAGAAGCAAGAAGGGGATGAAGGATAGAGTTCTAGGTGGATGGGACCCCGTAAATGAAAGAATGATTCTTAGCAATGAAGAGCCTAGGCTAAAAAGATAGAGAAGGGCCAAGACTGGGAAAGGATAGCACTCAAAAGAACATAAAATTAGAGGAAAGGTAGAGTGAGACCACAAGGAACTGTGAAAATCAGGATGACAATTCTGAGTTGGGTGTGGAGATGTAAGTCAATCAAAGTGGGCCACTATGATCCTATTTCATGAGGAATCTTGGTCTACCTTTACAACTCATTTTGGACTTCCTGGAATATAGAAAACAGAGATGCAGGAAGCCTGTAAAAATGAAATAATTAAAAATTACTCTAGATTTTCTAATCTTCTTTGCAATTAAGTACAACTCATATTCAAGAGTAGGAATTATAGTGCAGCCTGAAGAAAGGTAATAAGTGAGATCAGATGGGAATAAGTGAGATCAGAAAATGAACCAAATGAGCTAGAACTCATCTACATGGGTCCAACGTCAAAGGTAGGTAGTAATATGATCCAGAGGGAGAAAAAAATATGGAGAAGAGAGCCCAAAAGTCCTGTTCTCAGCAACGAACACAGTTCCAGAGTTAGTGTTCTAACTGAGGCACACAGGGACATAACTCACGAATAATCACAGAATATAAATAGACGGTCTCAGACTTCCCGCGTGACCAGGCACAGATCACTTTATCGATCTGTGCCTCAATTCCTTATTACAATGGGAATAATACTTTATGTCTCTCTGACCTATTTAGATTGTAAATGCTTTGGAGCAGCGTTGTTCACTTACTGTGTGTCTGTACAAAGTTCTCAACTGGATGAGCATCTGAAAATTCCTAGAAAAATGGGACACAAACTTGGTTGGGGGCTTTTCAGCAACAGTGAAACATAAATAACAAACAGTAGAACAAGCCAACCAGAAAATAGATTATTTATAAAAGAATATGTTTGAGAAACTACATGTTTGTATATAAACAGTATGTAATACACACTAGTTTGTTTATTATTGTCCTGAACTGGAATTATCTGCTTAGGAATGTTGAAAACATAAGCTATATTATTGCCAAGAGATTCCTCTTCAGTATAAGGGATGGAAAAGTGTGATTTTTGGAGCAGCAAGTAATACATTCTGTTTTCTAAATAATCCCTTTCTGATTACTCTATTGCCCCTAGATTGTTGCATACTCTCTAATAAATATGAAGAGGAAGTTTGCTTCCTTGTACTCCCCTGTTAATCTGTCTATAGCCATCTGCTGTCTCTTGTTTTAGCCTCAGATTATAGCACCTCTGAGGCAGGAACTGTCTTTTTGTTCAGTTTGTACAGCGCCTAGCACAACAGGGTCTGGTCTGTGGCTGCAGCTTCTAGGCACCATGGTAATACATATATCAACTAGATAACTAACTAAATCTCATTTGCAGATTCTCCCCTGTGCTTGACTGCCCCAAGGTCCCTCCAGGACTTGCAGTGTCCTATTTCACTTCTCTATCTCCATTATGTCCATATTGAGAGCTGCACCGCCAACCACTGGCTAGAACTTCAGTAACTTTACGCTGACACCTGCTAACCAAGAGAGTCAATCGAAGAACCCTGACACAATGCTACACACTCCATATCACCAGAGGATTATGTAGCCTCAATCCAAGATCAGACTCTTTCCGTGAGTAAAGTAAAGCAAGAAGGTACTATCAAACCAAACAAACAAATCCTCTCTCTAGTCTCTATTTTTGTGACTATTTTTGCTGAACTGTTACAGTGCATGAAAAGGAATTTTCAGATGCTCATCCAATAGAGAACTTTGGATAGGCATGTTCAATATGCTGCAGAAAATAGCATAAAAAGATTCTGCTCTTTGAAATCTAGTATTAAATTGCTTTGTGTAAATGTAGGGCAGAAATTTCTTTTCCTGAGTGTAAAAGAAAGTTGCAGTTCCACTTTGACGTGTCAATGGCACCTAAAAGCCACTCCTAGTAATACCATAGCTGGCTATTAATTTTGCAGCAGTGAATTCATTAACCACTTGGGCATTTAAAATGGAGAATTAATGATAAAATGTTGTACATCTGTACACCTGCTAGATATTGAAAGGACACATTATCATCTGGTGAATTTTGCTTTCACATTTTATGAGAATAATTATGTTTACACTACTGTTCTTACAGTAAAAGGTTTTACATAAAAGAGATACACCTGGCATGCCACATATTCCAAAATTTTCTAATTTGTTCAAATAAAAGCTAATAACTAATTTCAAAGCTGTTAGAAAGTTGCTTGTTTGTTTTATACTGAGCACATCATTTGCCAAATATTGCATTCAGAAGCGTAATTAGAGAAAATCAGAATTGAACAGGGATTTCATTAGGGCAAGGGCTCCTCTTACAGGAATCAAGTGGTGAAAATGTCAGATGATCCCTAGTGGATTACAACTTAATTTAAAGAGAGCACCAACCAACAGATTTTAAATTATTTCAGTCTCTAAAAGTCTGAATAAAAGTGATTTTTTTTTAAATTGGCTACTGTTTTTTCTAGCTTGCTAAGAAAATACATTTACATATGATTGAACACAAAAAAGCAAAACAACCAAACAAGCCTTATGTCATATAGTGGATTATTCCTGCTTTTGGTTAAATACCTTTAAAATCACAAAAAAGCATATCACAGATGAACCTCAGGAATCACAAGGTTTCACAAACATACCATAGAACTCAAGGGAAGAACCCTCTGCTCAGGAATCTGACTGTGATCAATTTCCATCCACCTGCCCAACCAACCTTCGAATCAAGGGCAGTCAAGCTACCCCAGCCCTTTGGAATGCTCTTTCCTAAGAATCGGTGTGCCTGACACATACCCTCTTCTCTTGGGGTGGATTCCCCTCATATGCAGCATTCACAGTTCTTAAAAAAAGATCCTAACCAAATTCTTCTCATTCTAGAGGAGACTAGAAAAGGAGAATCTACTCCTGTGAGCTCTGCTCTCAGGGATCTTTAAAAACTAGGTACAAAGACAACAGAATCCGGTATGGCCGGTACAGGTTCTTACCGGTATGCTGTACCGGCCCACTTTCACCCTAGCATTACACAACTTTAAACAAGCACATTCCCTAACTGATTAGCAACATAACAATGAAACAACATTAACCGGGATGACTAAGTGGAGAGTTACTGTATTAAATTCAGCTCTATAGAAGAGGTGCTTCCTGATTTTTCAGCTATGATGTGGTACTCACCCTAATGACCCTATATTTCTGTATGATGCCAGCATTTATTTACCTAAATAAATTAGGGGTGTTTGTAACGGGGTGGGAAAAAAGCAGACTTAAAGCAGAAAAATCCCAGTTTCAGGTATTCCTTGGTATTTCTGCATTTGCAGTAGACATGTTTGACCCTGGCCATCTGCTTCGGGTTCTTCCCTAGTGTGAAAATGACTCAGAGCCAAATGAAGCTGATGGGTGGGGGTGCAGAGACCAGCTGCTGTGTAATATTATTGGCTCTGGCCACAGGGAAGTCATGAAAACATTTCTAAACCATGAGGATTTTCCCCTGGAGGCGCCACACTATGACGACTGTCCTTCTGCACGTGGACTGTACGATACTGGCAATGACAGAAAAGAAGGTCACAATAAGAGGGATGGAAGGCGCTACCCTCACTATTTGCGCTGAGCAAACTGCTTCCACATCACTCCAACTTCTGTCATCTGGGACTGAATGATCAATGTTATAGTTGCAGACTCGGATCCTCTGCCTGGCCGCATTTTGACACAACTGTTAGACTAACAGTATGACCAAAGCCAGCTATGTTTTATACTTTAACAAGAACAAAACAACCCAAAGAAACTCCAAAACATGAATATTTAATCAAGACATTTACTTCATACAGCTTTCTACTGTGAACACTTACACTTCAGGTAGAAACCCCCCTGTACTGATAGTCAAAAATTCCTTGAGTAAGGAAAATGATGTTTAAAATGTTCCATAATACTGTTACAGAATCTAAGAATTTGAAGTTTCAAGGTATTATACTATCTACTGTATTCTTTTAAAATATGCTCTGTTTGCACTAAAAAATAGATCTGCTAACAAATTCAGTCTTTAAGTTGGGTTCTTTTTGGTTATCCTTATAATATTTCTGTTTATAGATCAGATGTAGAAAAGGGCTAATTTGTGTCTTCAAAGTGGATTGTACACAGTAACATAAAAAACTCTTCAGCAAACTTCTCATCCAGCCTGTAACAGCCTTGGCCCCAAAGACTGCGCTACTGCTGGTCTCAAATCCCAATTGTGTGGGCAGAGTCGGTCTCCTTGGTGATGGAGAAGTCGGCTGATCAGTGTATAGGAGGGGAGGAAGCATTACATTACATAGCTCCCTGCAGAAACTCACAGGCTGGAGTCAAGTGCAGCCCCTGAATTCAGCAGTGATACAGCCTGCGGCTCATCAGCTGCTACTTTACCATGTGTTGCCATAGCAATCTGTTAGGAAACAGGAGACATATTTTAAAATAAAATTAATGATAAAGAAACTCTAAGTATTGGTATCAAATACCAATGAAAGGCTTAGCAATATTACTCGGCATTCCCTAGGGTAAGAAGTGCCATGAAGACAATTATCTCAAACCCGGGACTAGGGTGAATGTCATGTTGTCCTGCAGACTCCTACCTGACAGATTAACAATTAACATTCAGAAGCTAAAAAAAAAAAAAAAAAGTTTCTCTCTCTATAACAGGAGTGGGGAACCTTTTTTCTGCCAAGGGCCATTTCGACATTTATAATGTCATTCGTGGGCCGCTCCTTCCCCCCCCCCCCACCGAGGAAGCCCAGGCTGGCAACGGGAGCTGAGACCCCAGCTGGCAAGGGGCCAGCGGGGGAAACCCCAAAGCAGTGGCAGGCAGAGTGCTTAGCCCTGCACTGCTTTCAGGTTTCCCCCGCTGGCCCCTTGCCAGCCGGGGTCCTGCCGCCTGCCCCAGTCAGGTCCCGCTATCCGCCCGGGTGTAGGGGGTGACCTTCCTTTACCCCCACCCAGCCTCCCCCCATCTAACCGCCTTTCCTCCTCCACCCCTGCCTGGCCCGGCCCACCCCACCGAACCTAACCTCCTCCCCCCTCCCACTCCCAACCCAGCCTCCTGCCCCCCATGCCTGACCCGCCCAGCCCAGTCCAGCCTCCCCCCCACCAAACCTCCTTCCCTCCCGCACCCACGCCTCGCCCACCCCATCCAGCCTAGTCTCCTGCCCCCCTCCCTGCCCGCCCAGCCTCCCCCCCCACCGCCCCCTTGCCTGCCCCCCAGCCCAGCCTCCCCCCCACACCCCTTTGACTGTCGGCTCCCCATGGCTCCTCCTTTCGCCGCCCGGCTAATGGTGGCCACGCGGCACCGGCGGCTCCCCCAGGCGCTTCCCGGCCCCTTCGCCGAGCCGCCCCCGCCTGGCGGCCCGCGCGCATCCCGCCAGGCGGGGGTGGCTCCACGCTCGGCGAAGGGGCCGGGAAGCACCTGGGGGAGCCACCGGCCAGGGACGTGCGCGGGCCAGACAGAATGATTTGGCGGTCCGTATAAGGCCCGGGGGCCGGAGGTTCCCCACCGCTGCTCTATAACCGGCCTTTACAGCCTGATGGATGTAAAGCAATCCTAGTCTACAAAAGGGCTTTAAAGATGGGAAAGAAAACCAAGTGTTGTGAAACTCATGAAAGGGACATTTATAAAACACAGAAGCCCTCAGAAGTTGCCAGTTAACAGTTACCTGCCCTTAAACTACAGCCAGGAAATGAAAGCTTGTTCTGACGATGTAGGGCTTCTGGAGTATCTTGTGTTTGATTAGTTAATTGCATTATGACCTTGCATGAGGGTAGTTCTGGAGTAAACTAGATTTTTCTGGCATTGTAATTTAAATATTTCCACACAAAGACCTTTGCTCATTTACCATTAAATTTGTGCAAGTGTATTTCACATCAATACAGTCACCAAAAATCTAGGAAATCACTAATGAAGAAAAATATTAACATGTATACCACCCCCAAAACCACACAACCGTAGAACCCCTTGTGGATACAAAATTTGTATCTGAATCCAATCCACAAAAATGGTCTGAGGATAGCTGCATCCATAAATAAGGCTATCTGCAGATTTGCAGGGCTCTAACACAGTAAGTACACTCCACACTCTTATCCTACACACAGCTTATTCCCATCTCCTATATCCACAACCAATTATTCAGAAACAAACAATTCCCCAACCACATATTTTTTCCTTTATTAACTACTTTTTTGTCTATCTAGTTACCTCTACCCCTCATCTTCAATCTTTCAAGCATTCTTTTCACACTGCCTATACAGAAACTTTAGCATTGTTTCGTTCTATGAAGACATATACTCATTTGCTTATTCAAATCACTTCCCACTAGTTTCCTCCTTTGTACCTATTATTCCTATTGTACAATAAACATTTCTAAAAAATTTAGAACAGCACAGTCAGAGTTAAGGTTAAATATTTTTTTTTGAATAAATAATTGGATGTGTGAAATATATTGTTGAGTTTATGGTATTTTATTTTAAATGAAACTAGCTTATGTCTGACATTTACTCTAGGCCTACATGGACCCTCACTTTGAACAGTCTTGACCAACCTATTTCCTATCTAGAGGAACCCAAAGGAAAAATGTAGATTTCAAATTTAAACATGAAAACTGACTCTCACATAACAGCTGCTAACTCCTAAACTACTGAAAACATTTCTTGATTTATAACTTTTCAGAAAACTGTTTCTCCATTAAGAAAGTTGTAAGTTTGGTGGCAATACATTAATTATTTTTCTATGCATCAAAAGGGATTTAATTCCCACTATAAGCGTAAATTCCAATGCAACTTTAAATAACAAAACTGCTACTGATGCTTCCATATTCAGCAATAGCGACAAAGAGTCCTGTAGCACCTTATAGATTAACATAGGAGTCTCCAAACTTTTTGAGACGAGGGCCATATTAGATTTTTGAAGGGGCTTCGTAGGCCGCTGCCATCCCCCCCCCCCCTTTGCTCCTTCGGCTGCTGCCGGGATCCCCCCTGCTCAGCTGGGGCTGGGGGCCGGACAAATTGACGCCGCGGGCCAGATCCGGCCCCCCGGGCCATAGTTTGGAGACTCCGGTAACAGTTGTATTACAGCATAAGCTTTCATGGGTGAATATTCACTTCGTCGGATGCATACAGTGGATTTTCGGAGGGTTTTCAAATTGGTCAATTTCATGATTTCAGATGTTTACATCTGAAATTGCTGCTGTTCTAACCATGGGGATCCTGACCCAAAATGTGGGGGGTGGTTGCAAAGTTGTTGGGGGGAAGGGGTTCCAAGATTGCCACCCTCACTTCTGTGCTGCCTTCAGGGCTAGACTAGAGGAGGTGCCCCGAGGTGAAGGTGGGTAGCTGCAAGGGGTTACTAGCTGCTAGTCTAGGCCAGTGGCAGATTAAGGCAGGCGCTCCCAGCCAACTTTTGGACCTCCCATAAAAATGGGTGCCCTGGCCCCAGAAGAAGCCCCATGGGTGGCAGCCCCTACTGGTAACCCTGAATCCTGGCAGGAGCCATGGGGGAAGAAGCCCCAAGCACAGGCGCACTGAGACCGGCTTCAGCTGCAAGGACTGAAGCCCCAAGCCCCAGCTGGAAACACGGGAGATAGAAATCTCGAGCTCAAGCTGCCCTACACCCCTGCTGGAATGGAGGGTGAGGGGGTAGGAGAAGCCTCAAGCCTGGAATGCTCTGGCTGAAGCTGCCAGGAGCAGAAGCTCCCCAGCCACGGCAGGAGCTGCCGGGGAGGGAAGCCACAAGCTCGGCACACTGAGCTGCAGCAGGAACTGAAGGGGTGGATGTACCACCTTTATTTTTGTGTTGCCTCTGTGGTAAGGGGACTTTCAGGGGGTCCCCACAGGAGGGTCCTGTCCAGCTGCATATCCCAATTCACACACAGAACAGCAGGGCAAGAGTTAAAACTTAAGCTTTTTGCTATTTTCTGAGCCTTTTTAATCTTGGCTATTTTTCTTTTACTCCTCCTTTTTGACAACCGGTTGTTCTAAAGATTTCCTTCTAATCTCTGAGTACTGATGACAACGGGGCGTCCCCCAGACATTCAAGGGGGAATACTCTGTCCCCCTCCCATGGGTTAACTGACAGGCCCTAGGGGATTGCGTGTCTACCTTTCACCACATTCCTCTGACCTCCCTAGACTAAGTTCAGGGACCGGGTCTTTCACCGGTTTGACTCAGCCACTCTGGACCAGGATTAAACAAAACAAAACAAATAGGCCTACCTGTAACCTTACCCTGGGTTATTGGAGCTTTGCCTTGATTTGATGAACAACCGTCCCACCAGGGGGGGGGGAAAAACCGTAGATAGCTCACCTACTGCCGGCTGGATTTCTCCCTGGGCTCAGGGCGGGGGCTCATCAAGCCAGACGTGTCTCCTAGCTGGCTCACCAAATTGTGGTAAGGGGACTTTCAGGGGGTCCCCACAGGAGGGTCCTATCCAGCTGCATACCCCAATTCACACACAGAACAGCAGGGCAAGAGTTAAAACTTAAGCTTTTTATTCAGTGCGCTGAAGGTTGTCCACCAAAAATAGGGCAACAACAACCGAGTATCAGAACTTGGCACATATTTATAACATACAGATTTACATATTCATGAGGCTCATTGATTATTCATTTATACCCTTACATGGTTAAGCTATGTGTAAACCGGAACTCCAACAGATCCAAGACCTACCTTGCCAGCAACAGCACCAAGGCCATTCCGCTCTGCCCAGATCAACAACACCAGGTGCCTTATTTCAGTTAGTATAGGAGACTATACTCCTCTTTTTTCCCAGGGCTTGGTATTTCTCACATTTAAGGCTTGCCGACTATTCCTCAGTCAGCAATTCGAGCTACCCAGAGTGCTTTATGTCTTAACCATAGTCTAGCTAACTGAGCAACTGAGTTTGTGTGTGCTCATTACAACATAGGGTAAAGCTGTTTACAACACCTCTTGAGTTGAGTCTGATCTCCCCATGAAGAGTGGCCATGCAGGGGAAGGACAACTCCTTTCCCTCCCCAGCCTGGCCAGACTAGCAACTACAAGGCCCAGGCTTCCAGCAGCACAGAGAGATCACATTTCACGTGGAAGGGCAGATTTCACGGTCCATGACACATTTTTCATGGCTGTGAAATTGGTAGGGCCCTAACCATCATTGATCATGAAACAAACTGTTCCTGTGCATGAATCTCCTCAGTAGGTAACTGCTCAGCTGTCACACTGAGAGGGTTCTTCACCAGGGAATGAAGAGCTTGTGATAGCACGGGGAAGTAGCATGAAAACTCTTTGTGAAGGGCTCTCCGATGTTCCCTGATAGCTGACTTGAGAGCACTATTGATGTTGACTTCCTCCTCCTCCTCGCTGAATGAGGAAAGTGTCGGAAACGTGCCGTATCTGTGTCCAACTTCCTGCACCACAGATCCAACTTCATCTGGAAGGCTCTGATTTTATTAGTCAGGTCTATTTATGTTGAAGATCTTCCCTGAAGCGACAGATTGAGGTCATTAAGGCTAGCAAAGATACCAACCAGGTATGCCAACCAGTTAAGCCATTTCTTGTCACTGAACTTTTTGTCAGCTTTTGTTTCTCTTTTAGCAGGAAAAATTCCACCATCTCTTCACAAAGTATAAAAGTGCGCTTTAATGCACACCCCTTAGAAAGCTATTGGATCTGAGTGTGGAAAAGCAGAGCTTCATATTCACCACCCATTTCGTTGCAGAGCTCTCAAAAAAGATGACTGTTCAGAGCATGCGCTTTAATGTAGTTCACTGTTGTACAACAACACTCACCATAGCATTAACGCACACTGACAATGTGTTTGGACTAGGACTTGACGATGGAGTTCACAATAAGTGACAATCACATTAGGTGACATGCACCTATCATGGCTGGCGCCCCATCAGTATAGATACCACAATGTTTTTTCTACTCAATGCCACTGCTTTAGAAAAAGGTGTTCACCTTCTTGAAAATGGTCTGTGCTGTTGTGATTGTTTCAAGTTGTTCACAGAGTAACCACTCATCCTTAAGATCCTCGGTATTAACATACGGTATGAACACTATCAATTGTGCGCAGTTAGTAATATCAGTAGTTTCATCAAGTTGCAGGCGGAACATACTGGAAGCTGAATGTTTAATTTCATGCACAACTTGTTCTTTGATTTCTTCAGACAGCTCATATATTCTGTGTTTCACAGTATCATTCAACACAGAATGTATATTAAGCTTTTCAGCAGTATCATTGCCAAGCATAAGGGACACAATATCTTTGCTCCTTGCCTACCGTAGGTGGTTTTTTGGTATGGGTGATTTGTAGCAACATAACATAGGAGACCTCCACCAGCAGAGGACGTTTGCTGTGTAGTTTCAAAATGTCGCTGCAGTTTGCATGGTTTCATGAATTCAGCAGAAAAAGCTTCGCAGCAAATGATGCACTGCAGTTCTTCAATAGCAGAGGTAACGATGCTGGCCAAACTGTGTTTAATGTAACACTCAAGATACTTTCGCTTTTTCGTGGTTTTAGCAGTAGAGATGGCTATTGTTTTCAGGAGAAAATATGCACCTGTGTGTCTGACTGTTAAATAATAAAGTACTTCTTCAGCTGCTGAACAATCAAGCCTTCTAATGTTGTCTTGGTCCCAGGGCTGGCCATAGGGAAAAGGGAGCTGTGGCCAAACTTCTATTTGGTGCCCTTTCTTGGAAGTGGAACAGGCTGCAGGTGCAGTGGAGCTGGCCAGGAGAGACTTGGGCCTCACAGCCCCACGCCTGGTTGGGCTTCACGGTTCGCAACTCCCACATAACCACTTTGAGAACCAGTGTGTGACAGGGTGTACCAGAACTGTGGTGTCGTCTGCGATTGGGAATTTATTTTCCCAGGTTACTTTATGGTATTTGATGCACTTTATAATCTGTTTGACTATTGTCAGTGAACAAATGGGGGCAATTATAGCTTTTACAAATGACGCACAAAAATATTTTCTTGTAAGTTACAAAATATTATGGGTATTTGATCAGATTCATCTGAATACTTTTTCAAGAAGGATCCTGTAACAGAAAAGCCTACTGGAGCAGGATACAATTGGGAACCAGAGCTCCTCCCAATGCCTTAATTATTTGCTAAATGCTGACAATATCACCTGTACTACACGTGACAGTACTATCGCCACACTCCCTGCCCTAGAAAGCATAGTGACAGAGAGACAGATATATCAATAGCATAAATACATCAGGAGACAGACAAAGATCTGTCTATACAACTGTGTACGTGTGTCATAAATTTTAATTGTGGCATTGGAACTATGATTGAACAAGGCAATAGAGAACTGGACATTTGCAAAACACATGGGGACATAATGAAACAAACTTATTTCTCATCCCTATATTAATACCTATCTATACCCACTCCATTTCATTATGGACAAATGCTGGTATAGAAAAGATAGCCTTATTAACATTAGTCTGTAAAGATTCTATCTTTCTTTTTTAAAAAAGTAAGTATGATTAAAATATAGATCCACTATTAGGATGTATTTAGCAGGGGCAACAGCCCGTTAGGTGGTTCCATGGAAGGGGAAGGGATAGTAAGGGATCTAACAAGAATATGACAGCTCTTCCTCCAGTTGTGGATAAATTGAGATGGAGACACAGAGTTTTTGAAAGCTATTTAATAACAACATTTCCCCTGGCTTCCATTTCCTCCAAACAGGCAGAATAGGAGAATGGCACACTGAGTCAGCCAAGACTGAAACACCTGCACCTAATAAGTTAAAAGCAGAGGAAAGGTTGGGGCAGTTTGTTTTAAAAAGACTTCACAAATTACTACCTTTGCCATTATGTTTATAAATTGTCCGACTATTGTGGTTTGATTATGTGTCTATTTATTGGACTGTAAACTCTTTGTAAAGGGACTGCTTCTTGTTGAGCGTCAGTACTACACCTAGTACAAGAGGCCCCAATCCTAACTGGGCCTTCACGTAATACCAAGAGGAAGACATCTTTTGCAGTATTCTTAAAGAATTTGAAGGCAGTTTTTACGTTTATTTGCCAGATTTCTTAGAGCCATTGTAGTGGCTCCACTTTCCGTGACTTGTTGTGGACACAGACCATGGAAATTTCCACCTCAAAAGTTTGACAGACCTGATTGGCTCTCTGATTTACATAAACCCAGGAGGTTCCAGAAAGTGTTCAGGCAACAGCCTGGATCTTCTGTGCTGCCATGGGTGTTCCTGCTCCTTGCTTTTGAATTCCTGGCTTGACCTCAGCTTGGTTTGGACTTTGTCTCCTGACTCAGACCAAGAAACCTTACTTGAACTCTGACCCTTGGTATAGACCAGGGGCAGGCAACCTATGGCATGCGTGCCGAAGATGGCACACAAGCTGATTTTCAGTGGCACTCACACTGCCAGGATCCTGGCCACTGATCTGGGGGTCTCTGTATTTTAATTTAATTTTAAAATGAAGCTTCTTAAACATTTTAAAAACCTTATTTACTTTACATACACCAATAGTTTAGTTATATACTAAAGACAGAGACAGACAATCTAAAAACATTAAAATGTACTACTGGCACATGAAACCTTAAATTAGAGTGAATAAATGAAGACTTGGCACACCACTTCTGAAAGTTGCCGACCCCTGTATTAGAGTGAAGGAATGGGGGTAGGAAAGGAAAATTCTATCCAACTGACAAGAGTATATCAGAATTAAATAAGATCCACCCAGTATTTATAGAAAGTGATAACAGCACAAGAAATACCCTCACAGTTAGGACTCAGATTTTAGTTTCAAAACTCAGATTTTTAAGGCTTTGATAAAAACTATTAAAATTATATAAGGATTAAACTTGGTATGTACAGTGCATAATATAAACCCAGTATAGAAACATTACCTACATAAACGGTGCCTACTCAAGTAAAGTACGAGTAAGAGCTGCCGAATCATGCTATAGGAGTTAAACCCTCATTTCAATCTTTGTCACAAAGCTTCCTCAAACCCTAAGATCTGTGAAAAGAAGCAACAAAAATAGCTCACTTTATAAAAAACTTATCTGGTTGTTAATGTCAGAAATACACTAAGTTCTTCCAGTATTAAACCTTGAAATGAAATAAGAAGGCTAAGATAAAGATTGAAAAGTAGCCACTTAACACAGTAGTAGAGCTAGTCAAAAGTTTTCCCAACAAAACAGTTTTCCATTGGAAAATGTGATTCAACAGAATTGAAATGTTCCATAGAAACATGCTCATTTCAGGAAGAAAAAGATTCTGAATGTTTTTCACAGACCTAAAATCCTAACCTATTCATTAATTTTGAAACCCTTTTTGGTGATAGTGGAAACAATTGCAAAACTTCTAAGTGAATGGGACTTGACTGCCAAATTACAGAAAGCCTCTGAACAATTCTACTCACCCCAGGAGAGCAATTTCTTTGGCACACTCTATTCATTTACAAAATATTTTTAGGTTTTTGCATTAACATCAATCGTCATGGTAAAGACGGTTTTGGTGATGTCACTGGTAATTTTTTATGACAACTTTGCAAGGCTTTATTCTTGGAGATGACATTAAAATACCCAGATAACACAGTGATCTCATATCAGAGAAGGTAATCTGATGATTCTCAACATTAAAATATACTAAAAGCCAGTATGAGCTTGATTCAACTCCCACTGAAGTCAGTAGAAGTCTTTGACTTCTATGGAAATTGTATCAGGGCATTTATGAAGCTGTAAAAAAACAACAAAAAACCCCCAAAGAAATTTGCTTCCCCTCTTCCCCCAAATTACACCTTGATGTTTTAAATTTAGCTTTGAATAACAAAATTATCTGTCTGTATCTAGCCTGGTAGAACAATATCATTAAAAATACTCAAATGGTAAATTGATTTTCTTGTTAAAAATGGATCCAAAGTGAGTGGCTGGGGTATATGTGGGGTGGAGAGGAGGTGACCACAGAAAATGTTCATTCCAAGTTAGGGTCTGGCTCTGGAGTTTAATACACATGTGCTGTACAGTCATCTAGTACAAGTTTTTCCCCTGACAAAGCTTTTTAAAGATTAAATATGATTTTCATATTAGACTATAAGCCTTGAAGTCAGTACAATATAAATGCTACTTTTGTACCAAATTTAGAAGTCACTTAAAATTGTTAGAATTTTAAAATGGATTTTGATATTTGTGCCACAGTATCTTAATGATATTAATTCTAAGACGTCTAAATGATTAATAGTGTATGTGGGAGAACTAGGACATTAGCTGAAGCTTTTAGAAACTTGAGTTTCCAATAAATAAGGTATTTAATTCTGTAATATACCGCCCCCATGTTTTAAAATCTCTTCTTGTTACCCTCAAATGATCAATCAAAATGATTTCCCTTTGAAACTTTTCATAGTACCTGCCTTGTTCTTCGGGGATGTAATAGCACAGGGATTAGCTCCTGATGTATGTAAAACCTCTGCATAGCCCTATGATATACTCATCTAAATGTTACTGGGATGTGTAAACCTAGCAGTATTACTGTCTGACATGCTGGAATTCTGACAAGTCTTAAATTTACAAATAGGGGAAATTTCCCAAAAGAAGCCTGTTGAATATTCTTCCCCAGATTCCTATAAACCCAATACAAAATTAATTCTACACTTCAGAAAATTCACCGGAAAAAGTAGTATAGAAATTTGTCAACAAGTCTCTAACTGATTTCCCCCCCATCACATTAATAGTTCAGACCTTTAAAATGAGTCAGGGCTAATATGTCATTTTATACTTTAAGAGGCCAAAATTCCCTCCTTTATAATGAGAGAGAGATAATTAGTTGTCTTTATTTTGAAACAGAAATGCCCAAAGTGAGCTCCAAGTCTGGCCTTCCAAGTTAAACCTGCAGCCATTTTGGCCCTCCTCATCTTGTAACTACAATATGAAGATGAAGCGGATCATTTAGTTTATATTAGGGTTCCCAACTTTCTAATTGCAGAAAACCTAACACCCTTGCCCCGCCCCTTCTCTGAGGCCTTGCTCTCGATCACTCCATCCCCTCCTCTTCTGTTTCTTGGTCTCCCACACGCACTCATTTTCACCAGGCTGGGGCAAGGGATTGGGGTGAGGGCTCTGGCTGGGTGTGTGGGCTCTGGGGTGAGGCTGGGGAAGAGGGATTTGGGTTTCAGGAGGGAGCTCTGTGCTGAGTGGTGGGGCTGAGCGTAGCAGGGAGCTCCAGGGTGGGGTGTGGGATGAGGTCCAGGCTCTGGGCTGGGGGTGTGGGCTCCAGAGCGGGGCCAGAAATGAGCGGCTCAGGGTGAGGGAGGGGACTCAAGCCTGGAGCAGGGGGTTGAGGCACGGGAGGGGTGCAGATTGCAGGCTCTCGACGACGCTTACCGTAGGCGGCTCCCAGGAAGCAGTGTCATGTCCCTCCGGCTCCTAGATGGCCCAGGGGGCTCTATGCTCTGCCTCCACCTGCAGGCACCAGCTCCCATTGGCTGCAGTTCCTGGCTAATGGGAGCTGTGGAGCCAGCGCTCGGGGCCTTGACCGCCCCCAAGCCACAGGGACATGCTGGCCGCTACCCAGGAGCCGGTCAGAGCCAGGTAAAGCCAATCACAGAGCCTGCCTTAGCACCATTGTGTCACCAACTGGACTTTTAATGGCCTGGTCAGCAATGCTGACTGAAGCCATGAGGGTCCCTTTTTGACTGGGTGTTCCAATCGAAAACCGGACGTCTGTCAATCCTAGTTTATTGTTGGGGAACTCGAACAAATAATATCTATAAAGAAATACATAAGTACTAAGAATTGCTAAGTTGTGTACATTTAGTTTGGACTAAATAACATACATGAGTATAAACACTAGGGGTGGGTCTTGGCCCATGGGAAGTTGCCAATGCACCCACCAGAATTATAAAATTTGAGTCTCTGCTATAAAGTAAGTGCATGCGTTAAGTGGCAGGAAATATTCTGAAATTTCTCCGCTTCAAAACTTAATTCACATTCCATCAATAACTTCAATACTATTTGCTTAAATGCAATGCACCATTCATTTCATTTTATTGATCAGACTCTCACCAGAATGGATAACAAATTTATACAAAATCTCAATGCATCATCTCACAGCTCAAAAATAAAAGTAAAAGTATGGCGTAGATGTCAGGCGCAACCTAAAACTGTTTAAAATTCCCCTCTAATATTGCAATTAGGAATAGTTTTCCATCTGTAAAGACTGTTTCATGAATGCTTAAATCCATTACATCATACTATTTAATAATATAATGCTAACTATTCTGGTGATATGGTATTCAGTATTTTCAATCAAAACTAATGAGTCAAGTCCACAAAAATAATCAGATTTTTAAAATTAATAGATTCTTGGTTCTTTTTATCTGCCCTCTATCTTTTGAAACTTTAAGTGTGCACTTGGGTCATGATCTCAAGCTTTTCACCACAACCATGAGGTCTAGAAACCTGACTTTTTATGTTTTAATGACAGCTGAGATACCCACACAGCCACCTTTCTAGAAGAGCTGGGGTTTAAGGAAAAACATCACATATTGCCAGATTCGTGAGACTGGGCAAAACTGAATATTCAAGCACATGCAAAAAGGGTTACAAAGAAAAAATCATCCTAGGAATGTATTTGAACTGCAAGCATCAGTATAGCTGAAGAACAAATGCAACTCCCAGCTGCCAAGAAATAACTCTTAATTCTTCACAGACCTCCAGGAAATACTTTGCTGCTTGGAAAGAGAAGAATGGATATGAGCCCCTCTACCTGATCAGGACTGTAGAGGTAGGCGGACAGAATGTGTGCGACCTCCATGCCTTTTGTGAGCAGACATGGGTGGGAGCTACAGCAGCAAAACATTGTGAGGCACCTAAGGTTGCAGGGCAGGTTGTGATACAGTCCCTCATACTCTGGATTTTACCCTGGAATGTCACAGGGTTGATCCATTTTTTAAACATTCTTATACACACAATGTCTTATTAACTTCTCTTCACTGTAGCTGTCTCAGAAATCTTTAAGACTAGGCTAAATACCTATTGTATGTCACTGAAAAGATGAATGATCACAATTCTGCGTACATCCCCTTGCTAAGCAGCTTCCTCACATACTGGGCTGAGGTTAAATTTGAGAGCTTCTTTAAAAACATTTTTAGTGAGTTTGCTGCAAGGAGATTTATGTAAATGATTAAACCCTGGCAGTAATGCATTAATTTCAGTCTCTCACTGAAAAAAATGTAAATGCAAAATTTAGAATAGTAATTGTAATTTATACAGCGAGTTCTGAAAAACAAGGTCTATGTCCTTCCCTTTTGCATGCAAAATATGTATTTTTAAAGTAAATCATGTAAACTAATTTAAAAGAGCTTCAGTATATTATGCTTTAAAATGAAGGCAACTTTTTTACTTTTGCAGAAAACATCTGCAAGCATGCAGAGTTTTATACTTTGCCTGAGAGTCATGACAAGCTAGTAAGCCAGATAGTAATCACATATCATTTAATACTATAAATTAAGAATCTCGGAGGGACAGGGCAAAAGAACTAATAGCCCAGATTATGTCCTACAGAATAGTGTGAGAAGAGGTGCTTCATATGCAAATCCATCCTCCCTACACAAACAGGGCTATGTCCTCCCATATCATTTGCCTCTCTGCCCAGATTCTGGGGTTTATGCAGGGAGAAGAGGAGGGTGAGGAGGATAGGAAAGCCGAGGGCAAGGCACCCTCTGCTCCATGGAATTTACAGGAAAAGTTAATTAATGGAACCATGGACTATATTAATTTATCCACCTATTCCTTGCCCCTCCCCACAACCTGGGGACAGCCAAGGGAAGTTTGTGGCAGCATGGATTATTAACTACCTCCACTCCAATAATACAACTTGGGGTACACTTTGCAAGAAATCCTTTGGAGAGATTGTCATGTAGGAAGTCCCCTCCCGCGGAAGGATACAATTATAGTCATATATTCTAAGCAAAAAAGTCTTTACCTTTGCTGCTAATTATATCTTAAATCATTAAAAGTGAAACAACTTATAAAATCTACTGTACATGTAACTCTTTATGCTATTCATCTATTTTTCTTGCAGCCTGGGCAATTAAAACCAATTAAGGCACCAGATGCGTAGATACTTTAGCGTGGCCAGATGTCCGACTTCATAGGGACAGTCCTAATTTTTGAGTCTTTTTGTTATATAGGCTTCTATTAACCCCCCCTGCACTCTCTGTCCCGATTTTTCACACTTGCTGTCTGGTCACCCTAAGATACTTTCACCCATGTAAAATACCACTGAAGTAAAAGGGCACCTGGCTAAGTCAGTTTTACTTTAGTTAACACCAGTATCACTTTCTGAATTGCTACCTTGTAAGTGGTATGGCGTTTGACTTTCAAACACTGCAGAAGAATGTTGGTTTTCACACTAATTTGAAACCAGTGTACAGAATCTTTTACAATTTCCCTCATCCCCAAATTGTAATGTTGTGTCAAATAGAATATAAATAGTAATAATAACAATAATAATAAATAATAATAATACTTAGATCGCAAGCTCTTTGGGGAAGGGACCATCTTTTTCTTCTGTGTTCGTACAGCACCCAGCACATACATAAATAATATCTAACTCTTATATAGCATTTTTCTTCAGTAGATCACAAAGTGGCTTACTGTGGAGATCAGGGTCTTTATCTGTAAGAGGTATGTCTATGCACAGTACTGATTTCTCTCAATGAAAATCTTTGTAGGAGTAGTTTATGGAAAAGTACATACTTTATATGGGTAGTAAACAGGTAAGTGGACATTGAACCAGAAACAGTTAAACAGCTTTTAATGGGGTGTGTTTTCTCAGGGATATTAGCGTGCTCTTGAAAGTTTAGCGGAAAAAGCTTATCTAAAATATAATAATTACACAAAACTGTAGGTTCTATACAGGAATAAAGAATGGCACAGGGCCAAAAGTAGTTCTGTCAGGCTTTATAGTCTCTGGAAGAAGGCACATTAAGGTGCATGCTTCAGGGAAAAACTTAATTTGACTCATCCTTTGCTTAGTTGGCTACTATAAGGCTAGGATGAAGTGAAAGCAACTTCTCTCACAAGTGAGTCATTCCTAATGAAACCACCTAATAATGGCCACTTTCATTCCTAATGAAACTGGAGAGCTGCAGACAGAACATAGATGTGACATTGCATATATTTTAGGAAATGGCAAGATGTGTGGGGCATCCTTCTCTTTCCCTCCATTCCCATGAAAGAGGAAGACTAAAGTATACCAGGCAGTAGTTCTGATAAAGCAGAACTGTCTAGTCTTTTGGTAAGTAAATTAAGTGGGAGTTGATGGCACTCATTACCTCACATAATTGGCCCCCAAAATGTTCAATAACGCACAGAACAACAGACAATTCTTATTAGGCAAATACCTGCCTTAAGAGACCACCTTAAAGTATCCCTGAATATATGGAGTAAATATTTGCTTTGCTCTTATTAGAAAGCGTACCTGTGTTAAACACCTAATTTTGTCACCTAGTAAGATATTTTTTTATTATATATGAATATATAGAGTTATACATGTGAAATTATATATTACATTATGTAAAAAGAAGTGTATTAAAATAACACCCAGCTGGACTTTGTAAAATCAGTGAGGTTGGGTTCTTCAGCCTAGATTAGCTTTTAAATATATTTGTTCTCTCAGATAATTGGATCTTTAAGAAATATTATGTCAACTAGATTAATAAAGACCACAGGAATATACACAACGCACAGAGTGTCCTATTTGTTTTATAAAGATATTTTGTTATTCATTTAAAACCAAGAACAGAGAATACCAGAATAGTTCTTTGGTCACTATACTTTTCCATTGCCTCCAACTGCCTGAAACAGCGATCTGCTACTAATGATTTACTTCTCTAAGAAATAAATTAAAATATTTTCTTTGCACATGTCAGCAAACACATGTAAGGCATTGTGAATATATTCCAATATAATTGGGATGATTTTTTAAAAATATTCATCAAACATTCCAAGCTACACTAATTATGAGTTAGTAGTAAGAGCTACTACTGGAAGTCTCAAAGATAATTAAGTGGTGGAATTGCTGATAATAGTCCGCAAATGAAAACAGCAACAAGCTGCCGCGTGGGAGACGCCCCAGTCGAGGGGAAGTCATGAGGAGAACCTTCAACCAAGCATTTAACAACAGGTCAGATTGTAAAATGACACACAAAAATGCAGCCGGGAGATTAGCCCACTTGAATCACAGGCTGTGCCAGACAGAACAACAACAATGGGAAATGTTCTGATTTTAACAAGACATAGTTCATGACATAAGTTAGAATAATTTCTTCCTTAGTGATCCTGAAGATGCTGTTCTTTATGCCATCCATTAGGCTTCATGAGGTATGTTTCCAACCTGACATACTACCTAGCATCTCTCTTGTGCCTTCCTTCACTCATCTTAGACACTACATGACACACATACCTTTATTAACCCAAATAGTCACAGTGGGGAAAACATAACATATGAATAGTCCTCTCCTGTCTGCTGGTGCAGATTTAAGCTGTCTAACAAGGTGGTCAAACCACAGAATATATTTAATGGAGTCCTCTCTAACTCAGCCCTGGATGCTGAGACATGCCAGCAGCAGCTGCAGCAGCTCCTTCCCTAGCATTTAACAAGATGAATCAAGCTCCAGCTACATTAAAGAATGAATTTTGGTCTGTGAACCTCCAAGACAACGGAGTACCTCAGGCACAATGCAGATGACAAAGCATATAACAGCTGGAGACAAAGCATTCTTGAATGAGGGTTTCTGACTGTGAAACAAACTTCCAGCGGAGAGCAGGTTAATCTAGAGAGTCTGATCATATTTAGGAAACACTGCAAAATCTTCCTCTTCAACACTCTCACTCGAAAACAACCACCTGCTGGCTTCTAAAGCCCTAAGAATGACACAGCATTGATACCCATTGTATCCAAATACACCTCTATAAAACAAAAACAAACAAAAAATAAAAGACTGAAACAAATACTCTAAACAGAGCTTTCACCCTGAAAAAGGAGACCCCATGAAATCAACTAGGGACTTCATTATTGCTATCAGTTTTACATGAAAGGTGCTCAGATGCTATTGTGCTGGGTAGTAGTATAAAACCCCAGAGCTTGCAAGGCTGTGTAACTAGAAGAGAAGGGTACAGAAGGCTTGTAGGGGCAGAGAGAGGCTACATAAGACAGGAACTTTGCCAAAGGAAATGAGTCTGCAAAGGGAAAAAATGGCCTATAGATGTTTTTTTCTTCCACACATCTCAAAATTCATAGATCTAGCTATACAATAAGCAGCTTGGTTTTAAAATGTTTTCTATCCTTATTTTTTACAACACGTTGATTCTACATAATCAATTTATTACTTATTACAGTACTGACTGTGCCTACCTGATCAAAAAAGATATTGCTAGAATTCATCAAGAATTCATATGTTTATCTGCTGAAGCTAGGCCAAGGATCAGCTTTAACCAATCAGCAGTTTCCTTTCAAGTGGCAGTGTGTGTTTTGGAGCGAGGTGGTAGGCCATTGGTGGCCCTAAGCAGGAACATTTTTTTTTGCCCTCCTCAACATACAATAAAAAGCAAATAGCAGCCTCACTTGAACTGCTCAGGACCCTCAGCAATTGCTTAGTCTGCTTATGCCTAACGCTGGATCTGGTGTCCTGTTAGTTATGGCAACAGAGACTCTAAGTGGTCCTGTTGTGGTCCATGGAAGGTAATTCTAGTGAATGAGCAGGAAGGGAGCAGTCTCTCTGGCCAAGTCAGTAGGAGTTATGCTGAATTTGCTGCTGCAGAGCGTTCGTGTTCATGTCTCTTACATGCTAAATATTAAGATTAGTAATTCCACCTTCTCTCACAAAATCATTGGCCCTATGAAAATGAGAGAATAACCATACAAAACCAACTTTCAAATAGTGAACAAAGTAAAGACGAAGGAAGAATTTTAAAGGCGAAAAGCAAATAAACTGTTCTGTCAAGAACAACTTTAAGTGCTCTTTGGCATCCAGTAGTGAATTCCATGTCAAAATAATCGATAAACTATAGGCCTGAAGGAGGGTGGGTGGCAGCAATGTGATGCATAACTGTCTAATTCTATTACCTCCATCTACAGTGAGGCAAATCTGAGAAGGCAGGACTTGTCCTTCATGACTTAATCACAGATACGTAATGTATTTTGCCATTACCAATTAATAAGTTCATCATGTGCAGCCTGCTTTAAAACTAAACAAGAGGCGGTTTGCTCCCAATGCAGATGCCTACGTGTTCCAAAGAATCACCCCAAACCATCATCCCTGAACAATGTCTAACTGTGTAATAATCTCAGAAGTGAACACATGCACATATACACATACACCACGGGAGATAAATTCCAGTTAAAAATAACAATAATCACAAGACAATGTCAGTACAGAGAAAAAAAGGCTAAATGACTATTAAGGAAATAAAAACAATAACCCAATTAGAGATTAGCAGTGCAACGTTAATGTGCTGTAACAAGGAGTAAAAATATAGAGACTGTACATAATAAGGTTAATGTTCTAACAAACCAACATAGAAAAGGGCATTTAGCATCTTAAACTCACCACAATGTACCAAGCTATGGTAGCAGAGCAGGTACACAAAATCATCCATTAGAGTGGCTCCTACAATGCCTACTCTGGGCATGAAATAGTGAAATAGACACAGGGACAGAAACTCAGCAGTCATAAATCAGTGGACTCTATAGAAGTCAATAGAGCAATGCCAATTTACACCAGCTAATGATGTGACCGACAGTTGCAAACAAAGCACTGAATTCCTAAGCTGTGTGGAGAAACAACATTTTCCAAAAACATGGGATAGGGGATTGTCATTTAAAATTAGTTGATTTTATTTTTTGTATTTTTTAATGGTGGGAATTAAAAACAAATGAAACAAAAAGACCTAAAGACAAACTTCCAGCAATGACATTTAACTCACATATTAACAGTTGTAAAGGAGTTGTATCTATTACCCAAATTCAATAGAAATGATTCAGCTTTAACACACACAATTTATCCAATAGATCAAACTATTTGAGATTCATTAGGGTACTACTCTAAATAATCTATTACGAGATAGAGGGTCATCTGAATCTGATTTGGATTGTGTCTAAAGGTAATACTATATATGGGAACTAGGGATTATTGTTCTCTCTCTCTCTCTCTCTCTCTCTGTTCTACCAGCTGGCTCTGAAAGAATGAATCTTGTCAATTTCAATTTTTTGCTTTCTCACAACAGTGGAGAAAGCAGGGGCAATGGTGCAACATGCACAAATGTACCCATCATCTCAGCAAACTCAGTGTTATGAGCAAGTTTGTGTCACCACAGCTCAGAAACTGAGATTCTACATTTTGGAAGAAGATTGGCAATAAAATCCTGTCTACTGGTGAGCACAGTACTATAAACAGAACACTGTAGCCATAGCAACAACCAGTTCAAACTTTTCAACATGCTACTTGATATTTTCTTCACATTTTTATATTCTCATGGTTAATAATTCACCACCAGCATTTTGCTTCTCTAGCTAGTCATTAACTTCTCTGAAATGATTGCCCCTCTGGTAATTATTTGCTTTCCTAAAATTAAAACACAACACACACAAAACAAAAAACAAAACTTCCGTAACAGGAGCTTGTCAAGGAGACCCTTTCATAATGGAAACATACATGTCAATTTTGCGGAAAGGGCTGGAAATGGCCTGGGGGAGGTAGTGCAGATTCTGGCCTGTTAATCCAAGGTGTGTCCCTTTATTATTGCTGTGTGGTTTAAAATGCAAGGACAAAAAGCTTTGCAACTGAGCTTTAAATCACCTAAGAACACAGGGTCCTTGACAAAGTCTCTAAGCCACACCTAACAGTGTCAATGTTGCTATTCTTTTCCTTTCATAAATTGGAAGGATTTTGTCATTTTTTATTGCTACCATTAAAAGCTCATTTGAAGGCCAAAGCCCTGGGGTAAAAGTCATTAGGGTAACATGTTTTGTCTTTGGGTGATGGAGTTTAACCATATAGCAAACTGTATCAGACATTTTAAATCTGACTCTTCAGTAGCCCAAATGTTACCCTATTAAATGTAAATGTTTGAAAGGTGCTGCAGATGAGCTGAAATGACAATTTACCTTAAAAAATGGCACCAGGATTTAATTAAAAGCCAGATGCATAGAACATAATATGTAGTATCCATCAATTAAAAACAAATATAGAGCAAAACTTTTCACATCTGCTACGGAGAATAAAAATACCGTAAATTCAACACTAATTCCAATATTCAGCAGTACTGTTAGGTTGACAGTTTAATGGATGCTTTTTTGTCTGTTTTGTAGTTTTGTGAAACTTCTTTACTCTTTCCCACCTCTCTGCCATTTTCAGACTCCTTAGTCATGCCAACTCTGCTGATAGGCCCCATACACATTTTGAGGGACCCAGGTTAGTAGCAACCACAGTTCTTTCAAGAAGCTGGTAGGTTATCTGCCTTCTTCGCTGCTACACATAACTTAATTGTAGCATAACCCCATAACTAACGGATGCAGCCCTTATTTGCTGGTTGGAAAATGAACTTTGATAGCCAACATATGTTAAAAAGCTCTATAAATAATGGTGATGGATAGTTCATGAAACAGATAAGGGGTAGATTTGTATGCACATGTGGGGAGAAGGTTCCTCTGAAATCCCTGCCCTAGAGGTTAATTTGATTACTCTGACAAAAAAACTGATCTCAAGATGAGCTAAGGTGCCATGAAAGAAGTGGTTAATGCTGCTTCACGCTGATTTTTATCTCCGTTGTTCATGTAGATATCTTCTATAAAGTTCTTGTTTCATAAATTGTTTCTTGTATTTTTATCTTTCAAATTACACGTTAGAAAATGGTGAAGAACTGGTGAAAACATATGCTATTTATTTCTGAACTAGTCACAACCTGTTCAGCTGTCTTGTCAGGATTCTACAACCTACACACTAAGCACTTAGGGCCTTGTCTTGCACTATTGAATTTAGTGGGAATTATTGACTTCAACAAGAGCAGGGTCTGAACTCGAAAGCCCACCAAAATACATTTCAAAGGCATGAGTGTGTTAGTGGAGATGCAGAGTGAGTAGAAATGGAAAGAAAAGAGAAACAAAATCCATTAACATTTAAAACTAAAAATGACTAGAAGAAAATAGTAATTCTGTGCCATAACCATGGGTATTCTGAAATCTAAGGTATATGACTCATCATTCTGTTAGTTATTAAGGAACTGTACAAAAAACAATTCAGAAAGGTCATTTCAATTGCATCTGCAACACGGGTAAATTGTTATATTTTAAAGGAAAATTAAAGAGACTTTTCATTCTGTTTTTAATTAAAGAGGAAAAGATTTTCAATTTGTGAGTTATTTCAATAAGACTCTTGAATAGCCATAGAGAACATTCAATACTTACTTTTATCTTCTTGGTTTTCTGCTGCTGCTTTCCCTTCTTCCTCCTCCTCATCTAACTTTTTCTGTTGTACATCTTCCTGGTGATCAGAGGCACTAACTGAAAGGTTCTGACAGCAGTGGTTGAACCCACTATCCCGAGGCAGAGTAAAACTGCGGGGCTTGCCCCCATTCCCATTTAACACTTGCTTTCTCTCACCCTCTACCAAGGGAAATGGACCATAGTGATCCTGTAGGTGGCACTTTTGAGTTGGCAGAGTTGACTGCCGCCTGTGTTCCGGAGAGATTACAATGGAGTCAGAGAACACTGAATCCTCAAGGGGCAGAGTCTGAAGGTAGTGCAGTCCTGAGCTTGTCAGTGGCGTTTCTATTAAATCCTGCCAGGAACGTCGCTGACTGGCTGTTTTGCGTACAGGTGATTCAGTGGTGCTCCCTACTGCTTCTTGACGGAACTCTTCATGTGAAGACTGTGACTGGGAAGTTTCTGTAGATGAAAGTCGGCTGTGTTTTGGTTCCACGAAAGGGCTTGCACAGCTCATCTACAAAATGAATATTAATGTAGTTTTTAGATTAAAATACATTCACATCTACTAATAATAAATATGCAGGTGTCATATTATCATGATGGTATTCACTCTAATCCTGAGGGCATGTATTACCAGACTAACTAATTTTGTCTCCTATCATCATATTTTGTCTTTGTGTATGTGTGTATATATATATATATATACACACACACACACACTAACACAATTACTGTGGATAAGATTCTTACTCATGCTGAGAGCTTCTTACTCTGCAAAATGGCCTCAGACTCCATGGGATTACTCACATTATTCACAGAGTAAATCACTACTGAGCATATACAAGGGTGGCAGAGTCTGGCCCTATATTAGCTTGTGAGTACTATCTTCAGATGACATCCAAATGCCACTGCAACCTTATTTAGTTGCATGTAACTCCTTACAATTTTTTACTTGGGATGAAGTTTTCAGTGCTTGGACTCAATGCAAAGGTGAATGTTTTGGAAAGTTTACATTAAAATGGCCTTAAGTTATACAGCCAGGAAAAATATACTTCCCCCATATACTCCAATTCAACATTTTGCATTCAGATGACTTGTACATCTCTGAAACCAGGAATTGGAAAATTGACTTGTTTTGTGCTCCTACTTTTGTTAATTCAATTTTTAAAGATCCACCCGTCAATTGTTTCTTGGTACAATTGACAGAACTTAAAAATCCCGAAGGTGGTGTGAGTTCAAGCTTCATAATCTGGCCTTATGTTAACAACTGCTGGGAGAGGAAGCTGAATAGGATTTACTTTTTTGTTTTAATTTATAGATATACACAAGTTTTCACAAACGCAACAACTATAATCACCGGGGACAGAACTTGTATGTTAGATAACTACTGAAGCTTTTCTGGAAACTAAGAGTGCATTTGGCTACTTAAAAGGCTGTTGCTTGATGTGTACACTTGACAGCACACTCATTGTGTGTTTAGGAAGAATCTCTGAATGTTACCTAGGGCAATCGGGGGGCTACTTGAGTGAGCAGGTTTCGTTTTGTACAGTGAAGTGGTCCTAGAAATGATGTCATAAGAGGGGATGGAAAGAATTCTGTAACTGAACTAACTTTTTCTGGTGAGCAAGGTTATATGCCCTCCCAAAACCAGGGTTTTGTACACTTTGGTGGAGATAGCCGTGCTGGTTGTCCTCTTATTTCTAATTGTCACATATAAAATTTGTTCCCCTGGACCTGTTCTACTGTTAGTAAGCTGTGCTGTTTAATGAACGTTTTCAATAAAGCAGCATACTGGAAAGTAAAGTACTATGACATCTTTGAGGTTTTTTAAATGAGAAAAGGAGAAAAGCATCATCATCCCACTATTATTATTTTTAAACAGTTTTTCACTGAATCATAGCTGTATAAATGTCATCTTTGTTGCCTTCCATGTTAACTCAAGACTATTTAGGCGTAACATGCTTTATTTTGGCGTGTGTGTTCTTTCTTTCTTTCTTTCTTTTTAAGTTTATGGAATAGCAATCTTCTCTCCCTGATTTTCCTTCTCCTTGTAGACAGATTCTTTTCTCTGCAGCTATGCAAGACATGATTATTAAATCACAGCCTCCTTTACTGCCTCTGGACAAAATTCCAGCCTTACAAATGACACCTATCCATCCCTGTTCACTGGTGCTTATCAATATTTTGTCTATTTTCCAGCTAGGGCTATTTCCTGACCACTAATAATATGGAGATTTTGAAATTCAGGAAAACTACACATTTTAAAAGATACACAATCATCATGATCTTAATTTTGATCAGAAACAGGTTGTGACTAAAAATGTGTTTTATGATCTTTTTTATCTCCCGGAGATGAATGCAAACATTTTATCAAGGACTGAGATAATGAAATTTGTTCTTTTAAAAGAGTTTTCTACTTACAGATTTTTTTAATCTCACAATAAATAATTCACGTAGGCAAAACTGATGCTTTATGTCAAACACATTTCCAAATAAGTAACTGTAGATGACTTACCGAAGGAGGTCGTGGGTATGTATCATATGGGGGTGGAGGACTGTCTTGTTTGGGTGTTGATGGAGTGTCTGCTTCTTCCTTATCACTCTCACTCCAGTAATCTAAAAAGTTATGTACATGCCAGATCCAATTAAACTATCTTGATACATATATATACATACACTTTCAAGAAAACAAATGCCAAGACAAACCTCAAATACCACCGTGAAATAAGGATTGTCAACTGTTGACTTCATAAATGACAACTACAATAAAGTTCTTATAATCTAAGGAAGACAGACCTTAAAACATATTTATAGATCTAACCTACCACTCCATCTTCAGAAGACTACATACTAATCTACTGAAACACTGTCAATACAAACTGTAGAGTATATAAACAATAAATGTGGCATTTGTACAAAATACCATAGTACTCTATAAAACGCTTGTCTCTACCCAACATTATTACATCAACATTTGCCAAATAAAATAGGATAAAAATTGGTTGGTATCTGTTGAAACTATATTTCAAGTAGAAAAAAAAATGAAAAAAATCTTAAGTTGCTAGTATCCTTGAGTTATGAAGCAACTTTAACGCTAACAAACTTAGCTATCAACATGAAGCATATGAAATAAACAAACAAAAAAAGATCCTATTAATGAGCCAAATTCAGCAATGGACATAGAAATCCTTGGGGCAAATTTAGTGGTGATGTAAATTGCATATGAGGTTTAAATTGACCATAAAATGGGGTCTAATTTGCACCAATTTGGTGTTTGATAAGTGGGCAACAGAGAAAAAGAAATGATAAAAGACAGCCTTTGTAATGTACAATTCTGTGGGCAAAAATGATAGATTGGTAAGGGAGGTGTCATTTAATTTGTAAAAATCTAAAGAATTATAATTTCTATGATCTCATCTTCTATGGTATGGCAGAGGAGACTTTCTGCCTCTCACTCCGGTTGATGGAAGTTTTGATACTCTATCATCATCATCAGAAATGGGTCAAGCTGCATATCATTGGATATGATACAGAAACACAACGGTGCCAAACATAACAAACCTAGAATAATTATGTAGACAGATTTTTGAGAAAATGTTTAAAAATCAATGTTTTAAATATATTCTTTAACACAGGCATGTTGAACATGCGGTCTCACAAAGTTAAATTATATCCCTTGACCAATAACTTATGTTATCAGTGAATGCGCAGAAAATGATACCTTATTAATATTTTTAATCTTACAGATTACTATAAATGGAAGAAAGTGAGGAATACTTGTAGCACCTTAGAGACTAACTAGTTTATTTCAGCATAAGCTTTCGTGGGCTATAGCTCACTTCATCGGATGCATAGAATGGAACAGAAGATAGATCCATTTATATACACGGAAAGAAAGAAAAGAACCATTGTACATTAGTATACTAATTGTAAGAGGGCTGTTAAATGTAGATGGGAAATAATCAGTAGGAGAAAAAAAAACCCTTTTTGAAATGGATTTCTTTCCGTGTCAGGGAAATTAACTCAGGAAATGCAATCAATTACTGTAATGAGTGAACCATTCGCAAGTCCTATTTAGCCCCTGGCTAATTGTATCCAATTTGAAAATTAATTCCAGTTCCTCAGTTTCTCGTTGGAGTCTGTTTTGGAAGTTTTTCTGTTTCAAAACTGAAACCATCAAATCGTTAATGGAATGGCCAGGAAGACTGAAGTGTTCTCCTACTGGTTTTTGAATGTTATGATTCCTGATGTCAGATTTGTGTCCATTTATTCTTTTGCATAGAGACTGGCCGATTTGGCCAATGTACATAGCAGAGGGGTATTGCTAGCACATGATGGCATATATCACATTGGTCGATGTGCAGGTGAATGACCCATCTACATTTAACAGCCCTCTTAGAATTGGTATGCTAAATTGATTTGCCATCATCAGCAAAAAAAGAAGAAGTGGTTCAGTAGTATTGTTTATCGGCTTTGTTTATTATGTGAAAAGAGTTGTAATTAGGCTCTGGTTAAGAGGTCGACATACAGCAGGAAATCACTAGAATCCATCTGCAAATAGTATGCACATAGTTACAGAACATACATTATATAACATAATTAATTATAATCACAAATCAATTTATTACAAACTCCTTCTAGCTTTTACTTTGGTCTTGATCATTTTTAGACATCAGTGGGAAGACAGAGTACCAACTAGTAGCTGAATCATTAGAGAATACCAGCATGAAGGACCTGGTTAAAAAATGGTCGATGGCACCTTACACACTATAAGTAGTCCACCTGCAAACTGATTTTGGCATGTTGGAGAGGAAGTACATTGAACAACAGGAAAATGTTGAATATGCTGGGACAGGTGCCAACTCTGGACCAGACTCACCTTATCCTAGGTCCCATGGCACGCATTTCGAGAAGAACAACTGCTTTTTCTGCAGTAACCTGGAAGCCCAAAGGCATTCATGAAGCACAGTTTCAACATGTGAGACAAGTGAGAAACTGTATGAGAATGTTGCATGGAAAGTAAAGTTAACAGGGTGCATGACTGGGATGACTTCCCCAGAAGTAACCAAGCACCCACCTAGATTCATTAAACTCTTTCAGTGCCAAGAAGGGGCATTTTTAAAGCTACAACAGAGCTTACTCCTGCTAGCAACTCCTTTGTGTCTGATGGATCGGAGCTCATTAATTCAGACAAAAGAAATCTTCTGTGATGAGATAGCTAAAGATGTCAGTTGAATGGATACTTTGGGTCATGACTTATATGAAGTCTTCACAACCCAAAGAATTACCCAAGGCTGTCAATTTATGGGCTCCAATCAAGAACAACAGACTAAAGCTATGCTCAAATGCAAAAAGGAAAGTCAGATTGAAGGTGGAAGAGACTACTACAGAGATAACCACAGATGAGTCAGCAATGACTGATCTCCTGATCCTGTCCAGACCTGTGTGTGTGATGGTGATCTATGTGAAACTTTGAGAAAGGACAAATTATCCATGGCATCACAATCAATGTTTAAAAATGGCTGAACAATGAATTTTGCCACATGAAAAGCAAACTAACGCACATCTTGCATGGTCTTCCTAAGTCAGGACCCTACTGACAATGTGACTAGTATCTCACGGAATAAAATAATAGAATATTAGGGTTGGAAGAGACCTCTAGTCCAATCCCCTGTTCAAAGCAGGATCAACACCAACTACATCATCCCAGCCAGGGCTTTGTCAAGCTGGGCCTTAAAAATCTCCAAGGAAGGAGATTCCACCACCACCCTAGGTAACCCATTCCAATGCTTCAGCACCCTCCTAGTGAAATAGTGTTTCCTAATATCCAACCTAGACCTTCCACATGGCAACTTGAGACCATTGCTTCATCTGCTACCACTGAAAACAGCCTAGCTCCATCCTCTGTGGAACCCTCCTTCAGGCCTTTCAGGGTAGCAATCACAGATGGCATGGCTGAGGTTCAAGATCTCAATAAACCAGAAACTTAACACTGGCCAAGATGTGGCTAAACACTTCATTATATGGCTACAGAGAAAATATGACACATATGTACAGGAATCAATTACAAATATTATCAGAAAGAGGAGACTCCATGGTATTGCACTGGTCCTATACTAATTCATTGACTCCATGAACCTCTCCAATGTCACAATGAAGAAGCTACTGTGTCATACTCACATGAAGGATGAGATAACTGCATACCTTGCATGAAAAATGATCCAGCATGTGAAGAATTGCTCAAGGAATTTTATCATTGCATGGTGTAACGAAACTGCTGCCTTATGCTGTTCAGTGGAGTTTCTTCCTAGTTTTCATGAGGAAGCTGACACTAAAAATATCTTGCATGCCATCAATACCACAGAGGGAGGTGCTTCTAAACTCTGGATCTCTGGCCAAGACAAAGATGTTCTAGTACTCTCTGTGAGATGCTAACCAGGACTTTCTGCAAGTCTCTGTTTTGGTGCCTGCTGCTGGGGACCAGAATCACTGCATACTCTCAGAGATGTATTCATATTGCACGGACCATTATAAGCCGCCACCACACTGCCAGGTTTCCATGCTCTTTCAGGACGGGACACTACTGGAAGTTTGGCTGGAAAGACTAAATTATCTTGGCATTCGATTCAGCCTTTGAAGACTCTTTTCTCACTCTGATGGTGCTCAGAACAGCTGAGAAAGTCACTGATTAGGTCATAAATGCACAAGAGGTGTTCATATGCTGAGTTTACTATTTGAAGACCAACATTTGAAGATCAACATTAGGACAATTGCAGAGCTATATGGCAGATATTTTCCAAGAAGCAGACAGATGGAGAAAAATTGCCACCAACAAGGGCAATCAAAAGGGCAAAGTATCAAGCAATAGGATGGCTGTAGGATGATCAAATATATCCAAAATTACTCTGGGACAATGGACTGATCACACCAATTGTGTGTGAAATATCAGGCACTCCCAAATCAATCCTTCAGCTAATCAAATCGTGGGGTGCAAAGATGAAATCCTCACCACCCTGCAAATGTTTGGTCAGCCTTCCACAGGGATGTATGGATGAGAATCAATGTGATGTGTCTAGCAGTGGTGCTGTGGACAGAGATGACACTGATGATGTCTTCTGATAAAGAAATGTTTTCAGTCCTACATGACAAGGCATGCTTCCCCAGGATTACCCAAGATTATTGTCTTTTTTATGTGAGCAGTGCATGTCTGTATTAAAGAATAATTCACAGAGAGTTGAGTTTTAAACATTTGCACAAATATGTATCTACATAAATGTTCTAGATTTGTCATGTTTGGCACCATGTATTTGGGAGAAAAGGCTTTCAAATGCTACCCAATTTGACTCATTTCTGATGACATTATATTATCAAAATTTCCACCATCTGGATGACCTGGAGCAGGGAGCCGGGCGGGGTGGGGAAGGAATCCCCTCTGTCATGTCACAAGGGGTGACACCATTGAAATTATGATTCTGTACATTTTCCTTAGCTTTCTATCACTAATCTGCCCAACCAATGAGATTTTACTGCATTATACTCCCGGATTAAGAGTTCAAGACAAAGCACATATGGTAGCTTACATGCGTACCATCCCAAACATTCTTGGAGTAAAACTCATCCTCATCATACGTGGGTACCACTCCCTGAGTTCGGCCTCCGCATAATACAAGATGCATCAGAGTGACAATTATTTTGCACACCCACTGCTGCCATGTCAATTTAAGTTCAACATCTTTGCCACTTTCATGTGATGTGCAACTTTGACCACTGGTTATATATCACCACTCAGCTTTATTCTGTATTAGCCCCTGGTGTTTAGGCTATGCAGTATAGTAGAATAGCTTAGTCTATAGTTTTTTATTGGAAATTCTACCACCTTCACCAAATATAGGTCCAAAGAAGTACATCACATGGTTCTATTCCCCTTTGATATATTGATAAAGAGTGGTTCTTGCTGCAACATATAAGCTAGTAGATATTTTCAACCTTTTGTTAATTTAATTTTGAAGTTCATACATCACCTTACTTAGGAGATTTTATTGGGTTGATCAATTGTACTATCCAATTAAAAATATACTGTACCTAATACCATATTTAAGAATATATAAGATATAACAGAAGCTATTTACTTTTTAAAGGAAAATTAGATCTTACTGCAAACTGTATTTTCCTTTGGTTTTGGTGTACTTTTAAGTGCTAATAATTTTTGGTTGCTTTTATAACAAACACAGTCTTCCTGAAGTGATTTTGCCTGTCTTGATTTGTGACAGGAATGTAGCTGAGAGGTGTCTTCATAAAGCAACTGAATATGAATACAGGTTTCATGAATCATTAAAACACAAAATAGAAGTAGTTGTGTCTACACAGAAATTCCCAAGTAATTTCCTTCATGTGATCAGAGGCCTAAGCCCTGAGAAAGAGCAAAAAACACAATAAAATAAAAAGTTATAAGCTCTTTGAGTGTTAATCTCTCTCAAATAATGTTTTAAAAAAAGTGTCTGCATCCAAGTATGTGTATGTGTATTACGGAAAAGCCCGAGGGAGCTGCTTATGGAGAAATGCCTGTCAGCAATTCCATCGCAACACAAGATTTTTTTCTGGCTTCTAACTCAAATATGTACTCTGAGACTAAAACTTAGCAACAAAGGATAACATTTTCTTTTTAAAAAAACCCACCTAGTTGCTGTTTGATTTGTATAAAGCAAAAAATAGAATTTGACCAATGCTTTTGTGCACTTCACTAGTCAAAATTAAATTTGGCTGACAACCTGCAATTTTGCTCTCTTCACTGGGGGGGGGGGGAGGAGATTGGCTGTAGATATGCAAATTCAGCTATGTGAATAACGTAGCTGAATTTGGCGTATCTACAGCCGACTTACCTGCCATCCTCATGGTGGCGGCAGCAGTGGCATGGTCCCGTCGACCGATTTATGGCGTCTTGACGAGACGCGATAAATCGATCGGCCAAAGATCGATCCCTCCCCGCTTTAGTGAAGACAAGCCCTATAAAGAAATCTGCTGCTGTCGGTAGTGTCTTTTAGATAAAACAAATCTAAATGACCTCTTGTCATCTTTAAAGGTATCATGACTTTTTTAGCAAGAGAACGATTGTTAGTACCAATGCTGCCCTAATCTCTAACTAGGATAATTGATTGCATTCTGACTCCCTAAAATCTGTATATTATTAAACCATTGCCACATTTTACTCCACAGGTGACAGAATTTCAACGGTGGGCATAATCAGTGGATAGAGCACACTTTGGAAACCTTCTGGATTAATGGTGGTAGGTCGAATCAGAATGTCAGTTCAGAAACATTCATCTTAAATCAAACAGTGTAAAGTTGAGGACTGTCTGTTTTCTATTGGTATGAAAAGTAAATATTCCTCTCCCTATTTTATAACATTGGGATAAAAGTAATTTGTGTGTCCAAAGATGTCCCTTATCATGTCATTAACATTCATTACATTTATTGATATTGAAATAAAAGTATTCTGTGAAGGTTTCATTTGAAGAAAGACACATTTCCACCAGAACATAAATTCAGTGATTTGTGCATCTCTGAAGAACATGAGATATATTTATGCACAGTACTGGTAGGCTCAGAACCATTCAATGCTTAATTGAAACAGGTTTGACAATTGCTATTGAATTGTTTCAATGGTATTAAAAGCCCTTGTTGCAGAAGACTGAATAGAATAGAAATAAAAGACTTTTAGAAAAATCACGCATGTAGCTGAATAATGGGAGAGTCACTGAATCACAGAAATTTTGGCTTTAGAGTTTCATATAGTGCAAAAATCCTTGAAATCATAGATTATATTGATATGTTAACCTGATGCCTTTAGTAATTAAGGACACTATTCAGAAACAAAACAGCCTTTGTGCTGCCAGTCAAGGGAGGCTCCATGAAGGCACTCAAGTGAACTAGAAACTATGTACTCTGGTGAATGATGGATGTGCGATCGAAGCTCCCTCTAGCTACATACCTCTTGCCCTGCTCAAACACAAATACACAAACAAATACAGTGGACATTGTCTACCGTATATGATAGATCAATGCTAGGGATTGATGTTAATAGAGATAACAAGGAATATTCATGAGAATTGCCAGGGATGTCTTTCTGGAATAAGTGGGAGGAGGGAGTCTCACTGCTGACCTTAATTACCTTGGAAGCTATATTAAATTTAAATAGTCTGAGGCCTTGATTTGCTTAAAGTATCTACAATACACTGAGGTCTATGACCCTATGATAAGGAGACACCTCATCTTTCCTTTCTCTGGAGGCCCTTCCTTCCTCGTCCAACGGAGCTTGATCGCCAACTACTGAAAGTTGTGTGTGCTTTCAGGTTAGTGTTAGCACTTAGAGAGCATGTTAAAATGCTCTTCTAACATATGGGAAAATTAAGGTGGAAAGTTAAATGACTTGGCCAATAGCACAAGGCAATCAGCATGAGACAGCATTAGAACACGGAAGTTCCTTTTCCTCAGAACTATGTTTAGTCTACTAGAAGGTGCTACCTCTCCCACTAGTGAGATGTCGACTCCTGTGCCAGAGATCAAACTGGCTGCTCAGTAGAAGTTGAGCATCAAAACTAACAGGCCAGCACACTGTAACTGCATGTGGGGAAACTACTGGTATTGTAAATCTGCCTTTAATGTAATGTGCTGTTTTAGATAGGTTGATAGATTTCTATGCCCAACTCTGCCTACTGGAAATGGCAGAAGTCATAAAACATTAGATTAGCCGTAAACTTACAGTTTTTAAGGGTAAGCAAATTAAGGCCTTGTTTACACTTAAAAAATAGATCAACCTAACTATGTCACTCAGGGCTATGAAAATATTTGCACCAAACATCATAGTCAGGTTGACCTAACTACTAGTGTAGATGCTGTGGGGTTAGGTCTTCAGAAGGAATCTTTTTTCTACGTAACTACCACCTTTTGGAGAGTGGATTAATTACATTGGTGGAAAAATCCCTTCTGTCAAAGTAGGAAGTATCTACACACTGTGGCTGTACAGTGGCACAGGTGCAATGCCATAACTGTGCCACTGTAGTGCCGGTAGTGTAGACATACCCTAAGTCAGAGGTAGGTGGCATGTGAGCTGATTTTCAGTGGCACTCACACTGCCCAGGTCCTCGCCACTGATCTGGGGAGCTCTGCATTTTAATTTAATTTTAATTTAAATTAAATTTTAAACGAAGCTTCTTAAACATTTTATTTACTTTACATACAACAGTAGTTTAGTTATATATTATAGACTTATAGAAAGAGACCTTTTAAACACATTAAAATCTATTACTGGCACACGAAACCTTAAATTAAATTAGAGTGAATAAAAGAAGACTCGGCACACCGCTTCTGAAAGGTTGCTGACCCCTGCCCTAAGTCAACAGGCTTTAGAAGAGTCTTCCCTGTTAACTCAAGCGTCAACCTTGTTGAAAGAATTTTGCTTGCAAAGAAAAACAACCAACCAACTATCCAACAGTTGTGAAACCCATTTATGATTTTTTCTTAGATGATGGGAATGAGACCTAGAACACAGAAAAATATAAAGAATAGTTCAGCAGAGAAAAGGAGTTAGGGTTGCAAAATTTGGTTGGATGTATTCCTGAAGGTTTCATCACAGGATATAATCTTTAATGAAAGATTATTCTGTAATTCCTAGAGACTCCAGGATAATCCTGGAGGGCTGGCAACCCTCAGGGCAGCTAAATGAAGTAAACAAAATAATACCACTGTACCTTGCTCTTGCTTGATCCTCTCTCTTTCTGCACAGCCAGCAGCAAGCATGTTAATTCTGTTTAGCCATCTGAAAGAATATTTAAAAAAAGCAGTGATACTAATTCAACATGTTAATTTTTTGGGCTTTGCTACTTTCAAAAGGTTATAAACCATCTGAAAGAGATACATGACAATGATATTTTATATATAAGGAAGCTGATTTCTTTGATATTTCCAGTCATGGTGTCTTCAAAGAGCTATAATTTTGCTGTTGAACAATTGTTTCCAAACCAAAGTTTCTGTTTCAAAAAGAAAACCTTGAGTGAAGATGTCAAACATCTATAAAATAAAGACTTTTGTGATAATCAAAGCCCTATTAAATCTGGTGCTCACAGATGTGTCACCCTACCGATACTCCCGCTGTTCTGATTTCTCCAGAACAAACACTGTTTTACAGAGATTTAAGCAATACTTTAAGGCCTGATTGGCATCATAGCAGGGGAAAAAGATCAAACCCAGTAGTCACAAAAAAAAAAAGGTTCACTTCTGAACAGACAAGGGGGTTAATTGTGCCATTATGTGTTGTAAAGCTTATCTACAGTGCATAGTATAAAGAGATGGAAGCACACCAGAACCTGTTTTGTGTGCGTTGGGGAAGCAGAGGGAAAGAAAGGTAGCTGCACCAAAACACAATTCACATTTAAAGTTCTAACTTCTATTTAGATCTAAAAAAATGCATCCATAAACTGCACAAATTAGAAAAAAAGCACCTATATTATTTTATTCTAGCAATGCTGTCATTGTCAAACATGAATTCAACTGCCTGTAGCAATGCAGTGCTTCAACCTCCCCTCATTCCCCCAATGGGGCCCTCAATGTATTCATTATCTAACTGCTCACACTGCTCACAACTCCACCATCACTGAGGCTTTAAACCACCATGACAACCTCACATAGGTAAATCTTGAATTATTTCTCCAAAAAATTCCATTGCCAGTGTTATAGAACCTTTGCTTGCTAAGTTAATGAATAGCACTTTTAGTGCTTAAATATACAACAAAATGAGAAGGACCACCAGTGTTAACTCCGTTCTTACTTGAAGAATGTATTCTGCTAATATTCCTGTTTCAGAGCCTGCTATGCCTCCTTTGCACACTGTATATAAGGAAACCGAATATTTTCTTGACAAGTGAGGAATAGCATCTTTTGCAACGGTTTCCAAATAACAGTTTTCAAAGCATTTCAGCAGATGTTAACCATACATCAGATCATGATGTGCTGAAGCTCTCCTTCAAAAGGACCACAGCACTGTCCTTTGGCAGTTGAAATCATGTACAAGAACCACAAATCACTTGACATTAGGAATAACAGTAGCTAGCTGCGAAGTTACTGTTGTTGTGACTACAGAACATCTCACACCAATATCTAATTAATGTTACCATGGGGAGGAAACAAGTGAATCAGAATAAAAGATTACAAACTTTCAGTTATAATAGTTAGTAGCTGCCATACATATATAAAAATAACTAGTCTTATAGCAAAAACAAAAACCAACTAACTCTGCCCCACAGAACTGTTCACATCTTAAATCAGAAGAGACAAGGACCCTTTGCAAAGAGCTAAGTGTTACATTAAGTTCTTCATGAAGACTAACCTAAAATATGTTAAAAGCACAGCAGTGAGGCATGACCCATAGTTTTTACTGCAGTTCACAGTTTATTACTCTAAATGTAGCCAATGTGCAATGCAAACAAAGAAACCCAAACAAACCCAACCCACCAACTAACCAACCCCCCCCCCAAAACACCACAACCCAGTGAAACATTTCTGGAAAGGCTTTATGATTTCAGAACACTAGATAATAGAGCTAATAAGGTTTTCTTTTAGCAAGATCTCATTTTATCCTAAATCCAAGAGACAATAAAATCCTTGTGGCACTCAATGTTTAGTTATGTTAATTTGCAATGACTTGGTTACCTTTTGCAAATTACTGGTTTTTGTAAACAATCAAATGGCATTAACTACATTTTAATAGGTAATTCTGTTGTCAGAAAATGCTATTTCCTGAAAAGAGCAATCTAACAATAATCTCTTGAAATGTGCATTAACAGAGTTATAGAATAATTAATATAATAGTTATAGAAGAACTAACAGTTAATAATTTACAGTAGCTAATGATCTGTCCAATAATCTGGAATACTATCTAAACCAGACATGCTTACAATATGGAATGAATGACTAATCTTTGCAGTATATCCCAATATGGCAAAAAGTTCAAGCACCATTTTTTCGTGAGTGGCTTATAAATTCAGATGCTAAAAGAATATGCATTAGCTTCTGAAACTTATTTAATAAATGACATTGCATGTAACATGGAATCCCCCGGTATAGCTCCTTTAGATATGAGTTTCATAATGAAGATCAGAACATTTTTTAATGTGTGCATAAGCAATGGATAGAGGGACTAAAGTTGGAAACATATAAGGATGATATAGCATGTCAGGGAAGTTATAAAAACCTTCTGAAGAACAGAAGAGGGCTAAAATATTACAACATAATGATGAAATTCTTAGGGTTGTTAAACAACTAGGAAGATTAGAATTCACTGGTATAGGAGACCTCACCTATGTATGTTGTTACGATGCAAGAGTTACTATGAAACTCTACACTGTTACTATGAAAAGTATGTATGAAAAGATATAGTGCAAATATGCTTGAAAAGAATCTGAAAAGTTGGTGAGTGCATTAAAACACTCAAACCTTGGTTGGTTGGTATACTGTGTCTTGGTAACCAGTGTTTCTTCTGACGTGCAGAAGGCCAAGATGATACTCAGCACTCACAACACGTTTAGGGTGTGCAGCTTTAATTGTTTTGTGAGAATTACAAAAAGTATTTGTTTGCTATAAAGAATAAATACAGTACAGTACAGTACAGACCCGTTCAGGCACAAATCTGCTTACCACGCGGTAGCCCCATGCCTCCCAGTGCTACCTATTTAACATGCGAGACTCATTTACATGCAGTACAGCAACTTGATATGTAGCGCTACAGATTTGCTCACTAACTCACTGGCATAGAAATTGACAGGAAGTGTGGAGTGGAAACGTGTTGTAGGCCTACTGGTGTTTCCTCTTCCTTTTGATTGCCATATTGGTAAAGACGTATCACGCATGCTTAGTCATGGTCACGCTAGAGAGAAGTAATATATAGTCTGTGCTAATACATTTTAATTTTTTTTTGATTCTCGTTGATTTGATTCTAATGGGAAACCTTCTTTCGCGAAAGGAATGCCACTTTCGCATTCTTTTGCTGAAAGGAAATTCCTTTGTGGCATTCCTTTCGCCTTCCTTTTGCTGAAAGGAATGCTGCTAAGTGAGCCAATTCTTCAAGCGCAAGTAACAAAATTTGGAAATTTAATGGGGGATGAATCATTCCAAGCCAGCAAGGGGTTTATAAGTCATTTAAAAAAGTGTCATGGCATAGCACAGGTATTGATTTCCGGAGAAAGCCGATCAGTCGATAAATCAGTCACGAATGCGTTTCCCGCCGAGTTAAAATCCTGCAGTATTTGGAACGCCATGAATACGTATGTAATCCTAGATAATTATACATGTACTGTATATATAGATATCTTAAGATATTTCAGCATCGCCCTCTTAACCCTTGGTCCGTTAACAGTGGTTGTGACAGCTTGACTCCCGACATCCTCGTGTAAACAGGTCTGTATTGTATCACTGATATTTGCAGCCAATCTTGTTCTTCAAGACAAAGTGAAGATAAACCTCACATATACCTCCATTGTCAACATCAGAAGGGAACTTTGGAACTCATCTCAAAACCTTATAGAATATGCTCCCATTTATCTGAAATCCTATTGCCTAAACTTGCACATTAGCATGTGTCTCATGCTGGGGGACAAGGAAGGGATTTGAATAATGCAGAGGTTTGGATAACACAGTGGAGACCCTCAAGCCAGGACTGTAAGGAGGAGGAGGAGGACAAGGCCCCAGCCATGGGAGAGGCCACCCTGCTTCTGAATGGTTTCTGCAGCAGCACAAGAGGCCCTCTGCAGTCCTGCTGGCACAGGAGTGAATGAGCAGGCCTTGACAAAGGAGCAGCAGAGAGTGCTGCTGCAGGGCCAGATACCGGATCCCTGCAGGCACGAGGTGCGGCTATTGGATGGGGAGGCTGTAATTTGGGAGGGGCGCAACAGAGATCTCCCCTGGCCAGAAGTGTGAGGAGGAGGTAGATTAAAAGGCTGACTGTCTCCTATTTGCTTTATTATCTGAACTCCTGATTATTCAGATAAAATCCATGTCCCCCATGCTATTCAGATAATCAGGAGTATCTATCTATATATAAAAGTCAAATGGTGTATGCGTGCGTGTATGTACGTTCCCTTACTCCTTCCACACCATTTGAGCTAGAAACTTGAAATTTGATACAGTTATAGACTTTAGGGTCCTAATCAGGGTAAGAATAGAAAATTTTTCAAATCTCACCTCTGACGCCCCTAGGGGTGAAATTCTTTAAAGCCCATTCACATCAGCTGGGCAGCAGGTTAACACCTGCTGTTCTCTGTAACATAGTTATGATGTAATAATACCCCCCTCCAACGGACCCCACACTCGCTTAGCTCTCTCCCCCCTCAGGTAAGAATCAAAAATTTTTAAAATCTCCCCCCACTCCAACGGCCCCCCCACTCGCTCAGCTCTCTCCCACCTCCCCGGGCCCCCCACTCACTCAGCTCTCTCCCCCCTCCCCCCTCCAATGGCCCCCCCACTCGCTCAGCTCTCTCCCCCCCCTCCAACGGCCCCCGCACTCGCTCAGCTCTCTCCCCCCTCAGGTAAGAATTGAAAAATTTTATAATCTCACCCCCTTCCCCAACGGCCCCCCCACTTGCTCAGCTCTCTCCCCCTCCCCCCTCCAACGGCCCCCCCCGACTCACTCAGCTCCCTCCCTCTCCCCCCCTCCGACAGACCCGAGCAACGCCGGGTATTTTTGTTCGTTCTGTATAAAACAGCGGTTCTCAAACTTCTTGAGACCATGACCCTTTTTTGTTCTCAGGCGGTGTGGTGTGACCCTTGCATGTCTGCCGAAAAACCACCAAATTGTATACTTCCGCATTTGGCGGCTATTTTCGGCGGACATGCCAAGCACTTCCGAGAGTGCTCGGTATGTCCACCGAAAAGCCAACGACTGTGGAAATAATCGATTTGGTGGCTTTTAGGCGGCAGCAGGAGCTCGCGACCCCACAGGGAGCGCTCAAACTCCCAGTTTGAGAAACTCCGGTATAAAACTAGTGGCAGATATCAAAATAATTTTCTGCCTTACCATATACATGTTTCTGGTAAAAGGAAGGTGTCAAGTTCACATGGCTCAGAGCTGCAAGATAGGCTTGCTGTATTGCAAAACAGATAGCCCCAAGGATCTAAGTGACACTGGTAACCAGTTTACTCTAAGCAGAATCTAAAAAAAGTATTAATGTTACTAGACATTTATAGGAGGTTTAAAGAACAGAACCTTAAATGACTGCTTCTTGGAGTAGCTAGTCCTGGAACCCACAAGAGGAGAGGCAATTCTTGATTTAGTCCTAAGTGGAGCACAGAATCTGGTCCAAGAGGTGAATATAGATGGACCCATCGATAACAGTGACCATAATATAATTAAATTTAACATCTTTGTAGTGGGGAAAACACCACAGAAGCCCAACACTGTAGCATTTAATTTCAGAAAGGGGAACTTCACAAAAATGAGAAGGTTAGTGCAGGGGTCTCCAAACTTTATGAGTCATATTATATTTTTGAAGGGGCTTTGTGGGCCAAAGTGACCGTGGAAAAAAATAAACATATGCAAATATATGCAAAATATATACAAATATTTGTCAATACATTAAACATTTCAAATTATTTTTCTATTTTATTTCTAAACTCACAAAATTTTAGCATACAAATACACATTCAAAAATAAAGAAATATTGGGATTGGGTAACAGGGCCCAGGCAAATGAAAAGCTCTTAACCCTACTCCAGAGACCCGCTGCCCCTTCTCCAACTCTCCGGCACTCTCTCGCACACACTGCCGCGCTTCCTGCGGAGGGCACAGCCGGGCCCCGCTAGTATGATTCTTTCTCCTTAGCAAGCTGGGCTGGAGGGGAGGAGCTCAAGAGCTGCTGAGGCCCGATGTGACTGGCCTGGGGATCTGAAACTGCAGGGCTGGGGGAGGGAGGGGGGAAGCCGGAGGGAAGGGGAGGGGAAAGGAAAGACTGTGACTGCTGGAGCCACATGTGGGCGGCTCAGTCCAGCCGGGTTGCTCTGTCAGCCGCAAATCCTGGACGTTTTTAGAGTTTTTCAAATCCCCCCCGACACTATTTTTAACTCAAAACCCCAGACATATGGTAACCCTACCCCTGGGCCTGCAGACAGGGCCCCCGCCACACACAAAATGGCAGCTCCCTTCCCGCCACACACAAAATGGTGACTCGCAGGGACTTCTGACAAGGGAGAGGGTGCCCCTCCCTTCCTGCCACACAGAGACCACGATGGAGTGGGGCAGAGGTAAGAGAGCGAAAGGAGGACACCTCCCCCCCCCCAAAGCCAAGACACCCCGCCCTCCCCCACAATCCAGTGGAGAGAAATCCTGGACAGAGATTTATTTTAAACACACACTGACCAAAAATCCGGACATGTCCAGCAGAATGGTAAGTCTTTCCTTCTCCAGCCCAGCCACCTGCTGCAGCCGACCACAGGGACACTCACCTCTTTACTCCTCTGCTGCGGGAAGCAACTGGCATGGTAGAGCAGGGCTTCCGCACATGCCTGCTGGGCGTGACCCACCCCCTTTGCTCCTCCCCCTGCTGCTACGACCGAGTCCCTTTACTCCTACAGCCCCTGCCAAGCCCCCAGCTTTGCTCTTTCAGCCTCCAGCAGCTACTAGGCACGGGGGTCTTCTCCACATGCCTGCTCAGCTGGCGGACTGAGAAATCAAGCTCACGGGCCGGATCCTGCCCGCGGGCCGTAGTTTGGAGAGCTCTGGGTTAGTGAAACAGAAATTAAAAGGTACAACTCCAGAAGTGAAATCCCTGCAAGCTACATGGAAACTTTTAAAAGACACCTTAATAGAGGCTCAACTGAAACGTGTACTCCAAATTAAAGAACATAGTAAGAGAACCAAAAAAGTGCCACCATGGCTAAACAACAAAGTAAAAGAGGCAGTGAGAGATGAAAAAGACATCCTTAAAAAAGTGGAAGTTAAATCCTAGTGAGGAAAATAGAAAGGAGCAAATAAGAGATGCCAAAAAAACTGGAACAAAGGTCTGTAACTGCAGGGGTCTGAGGCCTTGGTTACAACTGGCTATAAAGCCTCTAGGGGCGTTATAACTCACTACCCATCCGCACTGGCAAGGCACGTATTGCGCTATAAGACAGAGTTTATAGCGCTACTGGTAATCCACCTCCGCACGGGGAATAAGGGCTGTAGCGCTCCCACTGTAGCGCTACGGTGCGAATGTGGACACGCATTGTGCATTAATTAGCCTCCAGTCTGGCCCATAATTCCCATTCATGCCTCTCTAGTCATCACTTTCAAACTCTTTTGTTGTGTCCTCAGGTGACCACACGTCAGACCCGCCCTTTAAATTTTCAGGGAAATTTGAAAATCCCCTTCCTGTTTGCTCTCCAGCCAGGCATGGAGTGCTCCTCAGGGAATTGTTGCAGGTAACCATTTTGCTTTGCCATGACTCCACGTGCCATGCCTCCTTGCAATAGGTGATCTCTAGCGTGGAGCAATAGTGAGGTGCTGGACCTCATCAGTTGTTGGGGGGAAGAGGCTGTCCAGTCTCAGCTGTGGTCTAGCCGCAGGAATTATGATACATATGGCCAGATATCACGGGCAATGATGGAAAGAGGCCATGAGCGGGACACTCTGCAGTGCCGGGTAAAAGTAAAGGAGCTTAGGAGTGCCTATCGCAAAGCCCGCAAGGAAAACGGACGCTCCAGGGCAGCCCCTGTCACTTGCAGATTCTACAAGGAGCTGGATGCGATACTTGGTGCTGATCCAACGTGTACTCCATCGAACACCGAGGACATTTCCCAGCGCACCAGTGAAGGTGGGGGGGAGAGGAGGCCGAAGAGGAGAAGGAGGAGGCGGCAGCAGCGGTCGTGGCAGCGACCCAGGGCACGGAGGAGTCCAAGCCAGGAACTCTTCTCAAGCCCGGAGGGCAGCCAGAGCCAGCCACAGCCTCCGGCGGTTGCGGGGTGGGGTGGGGTGGGGTGTAGGGAAGCAGCAGCGGATTGTGCAGGAACAGCTACTTTTCTATTGGGAAGGCAGGCAGCTTGAGCGAGGATGAAAAGGAGTGCTTGCATGCTTGCCTACATGTGGAATAGTGCATTGATGTAGTCTATCACATCGCGGTAATCGTCATCCGTGATTTCTTCAAAGGTCTCAGTAAGAGCTCTTGCAATGTGCCTGTGCAGGTTTCTCGGGAGAGCCAGCATGGCCCCTGTCCCGGCCACGGTCACTAGTCCCCGCCACTGTTCTACAAGGGGTGGGGGAAGCATAGCTGCACAGAGGCACGCTGCATATGGCCCTGGGTGGAAGCCGCATCTCATTAGAATTCTTTTTAATAAATGGGTTTCTTTATTCAGTGCACATATATTACTAACGGCTACAGAAAACCGAATGCCTTATCCTATTAAAAGAATGCACCCTCCCTCCCTCTGCAATTCCCATTAGAACTGGCTTTCAGCATCAAAATGCATCAAGGCATCCCTGATCCTTGCAGCCCTGCGCTGGGCCCCTCTAAGAACCCTGCTCTCTGGCTGTGCATAAGTGGCTGTTAAGATCAGTTACTGTCTGCATCCTAAAAAAAACCTTGTCCTTACCAGTTTTTCCCTGGCCTCTCTCTTTGTCATTCAGTTTTGCGTGCATTCTGAAAGAATGTGCAAGACCCTCATCACCTTAAGGCAAAACCAGACTTTTAGGCACCTGCTTCCCTTACTTGGTATAAACATTACTCGTGCCAATCAGAAACGGACACAAACAAGTTTTTCGACCCCCCCACGTGACACTACTGTGATGTCATAGTTGGTACTTATTGGCCTGCCCTGCAATATGCAAGCAGAGAGAGGAAAAAGAAAACGAATCCTTTGTACCCCCATATCCGAGCTTGATCACCTCAAAGTCTCTCGGCTCACGTGTTTCAAACAGAGCTTCTACATTTGCCGGTCGTTATGCGTTGGTTTGTATTTGTAAGTATCAATTATTACTAAATGCTGTATCTTTGTTTATAAATATTGTTAGTAGGTATTTTAGTCATTGTGTGTTTTAAGTTTCATTAAGTCTATTACTTAATCAAAACATTGCTCTCTTACCCCTTGTAATGATCCCCAATAAAACTTTAAATTGATCAGTTTTAGTTGTGTGTGTGTGTGTGTCTGCAGTTTGCGTTGTGACCCATATTCTCCTTGCATCTCTTACCATATAGTCTGTTGCCGCGTGCAGCCTGGTAAATAACAGGCCTGCATTTTCGCACCTGCAAATACGTGGCAATCAACAGTGGCCTCCAGGTGTTGAACCTCCGAGGACCATGCCTGAGTGAAGCCTTCGCCCTTCCGCTCACAAAGATTATGTAGGGCACAGCATGCGGAAATAACCGCGGAGATACTTCCCTCAGCCAAGTCTAGCTTCCCATAAAGACAGCGCCAGCGCGCTTTGAGACGCCCGAAAGCACAGTCCACAGTCATTCGACAGCAGCTCAGCCTGTAGTTGAACCTTTCCTGGCTGCTGTCCAGGCTCCCTGTGTAGGGTTTCATGAGCCAGGCCATTAAAGGGTAAGCAGGGTCCCCAAGAATCACAATGGGCATTTCGAGTTCCCCCCATGGGGATCCTCTGGTCTGGAAAAAAAGTGCCTTCTTGCAGCTTCTTGAACAGGCCAGTGTTGCGGAAGATGCACCTTTCCTGACCAGTCTGCATTAATGTCAGTAAAACAACCACAGTGATCCACAAGCACCTGGAGAACCATGGAGAAGTACCCCTTTCGGTTAATGTACTCATATGCTAGGTGGTCGGGCGCCAGAATAGGTATATATATGGGTCCCATCGATCGCCCCTCCACAGTTAGGGAAACCCATTTGTTAAAAGCCAGCCACGATGTCATGCACGTCACCAAGAGTCACGATTTTCCGTAGCAGGAGGCGATTCATGGCCTTGCACACTTGCATCAACTGTGACAGACCGCTCTCTCACCCCTCTCAGGAACAGGCGGGAAAACCCTTCTTTGCTCCAAACAGTGCTCTTTAATTCACAGTGCAAGACCTCACCACCAATATATACAGCTTTGTACAGTTCTTCAATTTACAGCTCTACAGCTCCCAGCTCTACAGACTCTATATAGTCCAGCTTACAGTTTACAACTCTAAATAGTTCTTAACACACAGCTCTGAATAGCTCAAACCACCACCTCACTCTATACCATCCCCACCACCCTGGGCTTGCTTCCTGGCAGGCCTTTTATCCCCCTGAGGAGGCTGCCAGGTGCCACTCATCAAGCCTGAGCCCTCTGCAGCCCAGGTGGCTAATTAGCCTTCTCTGCAAGGGAGGTTTGCAGGCTTCTACTCCCTCTTAAAGGGCCGGCAGGGCTGGCTCAGGCACTCCTGGCCAGCACCCTGCCACACACCTCCCCCCTTAGCCTAGCCCCATCGGGCTGGCTCAGACCCTTCAATGTTTCCCAAGTATATTTAACAGGGCCCTTGAACCTCTAATCCTCATCTCCTTCACCATAGCCGCATGGTCCCTAGGCTTTGGGGTGTCATGCCTGGCTGTGGCGGAGAGTCCCACTGCCTTTTTAGGGCTAGGGCCAGCCTCCTCTGCCTCAGCTTCCCTTGCAGCTGCGGCAGAGAGCCCTACTTCCAGCCTCGCGCATGAAAGGCAGGGTAACGGCCGTCCCTGTGCCCTTCGGTGCTCACACCACTCACATGGTGCCTCACTGCACAGGGCAACTTCCCCGGCCTCAATTTCTCCCTGGCTCTCACAGGAGCTTGGGGCCTCCTTTGTGGAGCTTACCTCCTGCTCTGGCCTCAGCCCCTCCTGGCTGTCTAGGTCCTTCACGGGGTTAGTGGGCTGAGACCCGCCCCTTCGCTTGGCCGAACCCCCCGCACGGGTTCTCACGCCCGGCCTTGGGGCAGCCCGGGGCCTCGTACTTCCCACCGGGCCCCAGTCCCGCCCAATGATTACGGGGCAAGGTAACCCCTCTGGCACCCCGACCCGCTTCCAGCGGAATCGTCCGCTGATTTCTAGGGGGACCTGGGCCACCCAACAGGTCTTCCTGTCCCCATGGACGCACTGCAGGTCCATGGTAGCCCCCGGAATTAGCCACTCGGGGCGTACCAATGCCCTGCGGACGAGCGTACAGGGGGAGGCTGAGTCCACTACCCCCGGTTGGGACTTCCTCCCCACCTGCACCTGCAGGGTGGGCACCCCCCTCCGCGGCTTCCGCCCCCAAACCTCGGTCCACCCACACCAATCGGTGTAGCCACAGTTCATGGCTGGGCAGTCCCTCTTAATATGCCCTGGCTTCCCACACCGCCAGCAGGTAAGCCTGGCAGTTCTCTCTGGCGCCCCTCTGGGCTCCCCATCAGTCCCTTTTCCCTTAGCTGGGGGGGAGTCCATGGGCCGACGCCCCAAATCCCGGACCCGTCGTGGTCGCTCTTCTCCCCGAGGTCCCTCTGCTTCCACGTACTCCTCGGTCAGGCGCACCGCAGACTCCACCGTCTCCGGCTGGTGCCTCCTGACCCAGGTACGGACAGTCTCGGGGAGGCTGAGCAAAAACTGCTCCATGATCAGGGAGTCCATGATTTCCTCCCCTGACTGGGCCTCCGGCCTCAGCCAATGCGTCGCCCAGTCTCTCAGCCTCTGGGCAAACGCCCGGGGCCGCACCGCCTGCGTCCAGCGGGCTGCCCGCAACTTCTGCCGGTATTTTTCCGGAGATAAGCCGACCCGGTCCAAGATGGCTGCTCTTACAATATCAAAGTCTCGGGCCTCTACCGTGCCCAGGGCCATATAGGCCGCCTGGGCTCCGCTCACGAGGTAGGGAGCAAGCTTGAGGGCCCAGGTGGTCCGCTCCCACCCGGCTATGGTGGCTACCCTCTCAAACGTGCCCAGGAAGGCGTCGGGGTCATCCGCTGGGCTCATCTTACAGAGTCCCCAGCCCGGCGGCCGCATGCCCTCTCCTGCCCCTCGACTCACCAGGTGCTGCAGGAGAGTTGCCTGGGTCTTTGCTTGCTCCTGGATAAAGTCCTGCAGCGTCTTCTGCTGCTCGGCTTGGGCCTGCTGCATCACAAGGTGGGTTTGCTGCAAGGCGTGCATGGCCTGCTGGGTCTGCTTCTGTTGTTCCACTAGCCACTGCAGGGTTCCCTCCATCACTGGGCCATCAGTTGGGTTGCTGGTGTAGCGATCCCACCTCTGACACCACTTGTGACAGACCGCCTTCTCACCCCTCTCAGGAACAGGCGGGAAAACCCTTCTTTGCTCCAAACAGTGCTCTTTAATTCACAGTGCAAGACCCCACCACTAATATATACAGCTTTGTACAGTTCTTCAACTTACAGCTCTACAGCTCCCAGCTCTACAGACTCTATATAGTCCAGCTTACAGTTTACAACTCTAAATAGTTCTTAACACACAGCTCTGAATAGCTCAAACCACCACCTCACTCTATACCATCCCCACCACCCTGGGCTTGCTTCCTGGCAGGCCTTTTATCCCCCTGAGGAGGCTGCCAGGTGCCACTCATCAAGCCTGAGCCCTCTGCAGCCCAGGTGGCTAATTAGCCTTCTCTGCAAGGGAGGTTTGCAGGCTTCTGCTCCCTCTTAAAGGGCCGGCAGGGCTGGCTCAGGCACTCCTGGCCAGCACCCTGCCACACAACATGACTACAACGGTCGACTTTCCCACCCCAAAGTGGTTGGCCACCAATCGGTAGCTCTCTGGGGTGGCCAGCTTCCAGATTGCAATAGCCACCTGCTTTTCCACCGGGATGACAGCTCTGGTGTCAATCTGGTGTCCTGGCGCTGCAGGGCGGGGGCGAGTTCAGCACACAGTCCCATGAAGGTGGCTTTTCTCATGTGAAAGTTTTGCAGCCACTGCTCATCGTCCCACACTTGCATGACGATGCGATCCCACCAGTCAGTGCTCCTTTCCCATGCCCAGAAGCGGTGTCCCACGGTCGTGAGCATGTCCGTTAATGAGACAAGCAGTTTCATGTCAAATGCGTTCATCGGCTTGATCTCGTCTTCAGACCCGTCACTGTCATATTGCATGTCAAGGATTAACTCCGCTGCGCTGAGAGTTGTGCTGGCGACACTCGTCAGCATGTTCCTCTGCAGTTCGAGATCCATTACGGCACACGTAAATGGATGACAGAGCGCGCCTTGCTGAAACTGTTGAAAGATGGCGCCTGAGGTGGACGGAAAGCATCACGGGGAATTGGAACAGGATGCAGAATGCCCTGCAAGTGACGCCCCCCCTTCCCACAAGGCATTGTGCCAGTTCGGGAAGAGGTGCTCTATGGGATACCTGCCCTAATGCTGCCTGAAGTGCCGCAAATGTGGCCATGCTCTAGCGCTGGTGGGTCTAACTGTGGACACGCTCTAACGCAATACCTATTGCTGCATACGGGGACAGCTATAACCAAAAGCGCTATAATTCTTTAAGAGGTAACAAAAAGTCCTGTGACACCTTAAAGAGTAACTAAAGTATTGAAGCATAAGTTTTCGTGGGCTAATACCCACTTCGTCGGATGCAAGCAGGACTCTTTGTTACCTCTGCTATTCCAGACTAACATGGCTACCTCTCTGATTCTATAATCCTTTAAGTGTAACCATGCCCTGAGTAATTGCTGGACCCATTCTATAAACCACAGCATTGGTCTGAAAAGGACTGGTCCCAGACTAGGAAGGAGTCTAGTCTGTAAAAGAAGTTTATTGGAACATCTCTGAGGGTGAGATTTACTTGAATTCAGTTTCCTACTGTATTAGGGTTAGACGTCCGTGCTTTGTTTTATTTTGCTTCACAACTTACTTTGTTTTGTCTGTTATTACCACTTAAATCCTACTTTTTATACTTCGTAAAATCCCTTTAGCTTATTAGTTAACCCAAAGTAATTAATTCCTGGGAGAGCAAACAGCTGTGCATATTTTCTATCAGTGTTATAGAGGGTGGACAATGTATGAGTTTACCCTATATAAGCTTTATACAGAGTAAAATGGATTTAGTTGGAGTTTGGATCCCATTGGGAGCTGGGTGTCTGGGTGCTAGAGACAGGAGCAGTTCTTAAGCTGCTTTCAGTTAAATCTGCAGCTTTGGAGTGTGTGGTTCAGACCCTGGGTGTGTGCTGGAGCAGACTGGCGAGTCTGGCTCAACGAGGCAGGGTTTTGCAGGCCCAAACTGGCAGAGAAAATGGGCTCATGGGTAGTTTCAGGACATCAGGTGACAGTCCCAAGGGGATTTCAGTGATCAAACACGTCACAGCCCCATCTCAAAAAAGGCACATTTGAATTGGAAAAGGTTCAGAAAAAGGTGACAAAAATTATTAGGGGTATGGAATGGTTTCCGTATGAGGAGAGATTAATAAGACTGGGACTTTTCAGCTTGGAAAAGAGATGACTTAAGGGGGGATATGATAGAGGTCTATAAAATCCTGACTCATGTGGCGAAAGTAAATAAGGAAGTGATATTTACTCCTTCCCATAACACAAGAACTAGGAGTCACCAAATGAAATTAATAGGCAGCAGGTTTAAAACAAACAAAAGGAAATATTTTTTCAAACAATGCAGAGTCAACCTATGGAACAGAGAGTTCCACAGGTTGACTGTGGATGCCAGAGGATGTTGTGAATGTGAAGACATCTAGTTCAAAAAAAGAACTAGATAAATTCATGGAGTATAGGTCCATCAATGGCTATTAGCCAGGATGGGCAGGGATGATGTCCCTAGCTTCTGTTTACCAGAAGCTGGGAATAATCAATAGGGAATGGATCACTCAATGATTACCTGTTGTGTTCATTCTCTCTGGGGCACCTGGCATTGGTCACTGTCAGGAGATAGGATATTGGACTAGATGGACCTTTGGCCTGATCCAATATGGCTGTTCTTATGTTCTAAGTGTTTGTTCTCGTGGTATCAGACTAAAATTAGACTTCTCACCTTTGATTCGGTTTACAGAAGGTGCCTTTAGAAAGGAGTTTCTTATAAATATCAATACTCTGCCTGTTCACAAAAATTGAGATGTTTGAATGGAGACACAGTGGGATGAGCAAATAGGTTCCCCGAACACTCCCACTGCAAGTTTATTGTCTCTATGTCTCCCAACCCAGAACATGATATTTTAATGTTGATGGCACTGATATGAAAAGCAGATTTAGAAAGGGAAGCTTGACAACCTTGGAAAGACAGTGTCTCTTTAAGTAAGGGATCAAGTTAGGAAATACATATTCACTACACCAAATAGACGAACAATGATCACAAAACACAGACATTTCCAGCATTATGTGAAAATCTAGGCCTTTTAAAATCAACATGATCATCTGAACAGTAACAAGACTATCATAGTCTAAAATACATACATAACATAGTATGTGATATTTACTCCTTCTCATAACACATATGTGCACACACATACATACATACCGTAATTCCTATAGTCTGTATACATGAGTACAATGAAATAACAAATAATTCTTTTTTCAATCATTATTGAAGGAATTTAAATACCAGAAAATGCATTTCCCTTTCAATATCCATATCATGGTACGAACAGTGCTGAAAGGACTGCATAATGAAAGTGGTTGTCAGAAACTTGACAATAAAAATTAACAGAAAATGATGGAACCCTTTTTGTGTAATCAAAATAATTCAGAATATTTTAATACTGCGGTGACACATGGCTAGAAAGGATTAAACATCCTGCAAACTAAATAACTCTCAAAAGATATGTGGGGAGATCATGTTTGTGTTCTTGTGTATTTACATGTATATGAGTAGGGTCAATGATGTAATCAACAGTCTCTGTATATGCTGTATTCTGATAATTCAGAGATCAAAATAACATCCTGGCATTTAAATGAATTGTAAACCTGGGGTATCTCAGTAGTCATCTCTCTTTGAAATGTACAGTGAATGATGGAGGAACATACAAATGGCCTTATGTTAATTTATATAGCTAAGAACTGGTGATGGACCGTCTTCAAAATCATCCCGATTACCTTTTGTTCCCTGAAGAACTCCAACTTGTCAAAAGACATGAAATTGTATAAAAGTTCGTTGGGTCCTGATTCTGTCATCTCATATCTGCTCAGACTTCATCAGGGGAAGTTTGAGTCAAAAGACTGAGGTTCCAGTTATGCTGGTATGCCCTGAATATATTTGGACACTGGACTATAACCTATGAACTATTTCTGAAAGAACTCTTTGCAACTACAAAGCTCACCATCTCTGCTATGAATATGAACCTTGATGAATTGAATGAATGTCTATATGCATATTGATCTTTTAACCATACTCTCTCCTTTGTTTTTTAGTAAATTTTAGTTTAGTTAATAAGAATTAGCTATTGCATGTATGTGGGTAAGATCTTAAACATTCAATAACCTGGGAGGTAATGTGTCCAATCCTTTGGGATTGATCAAATTCAATCTATTCAATTCTATTTCTATTTCTATTTCTATTAAATCTTTTCTTTTATATGATGAAATAAGATTTACAGAAATTTTTATCATATTTGCCATGGGCACCTGGATGGAGGCCGGATCACTTTAAGGGAACTGTTGTTTGGACTTCTGAGTAACCAGTAAGATAATAATAAAGAAGCTGTTTTATGCTGGCTTAGTGAATCTAAGTATTGGAATATCCACCAGCTTCATAGGGATTTTCTGACGCCATTCTTTGCAGTTCACCCTGAGTGATCATAGCTGGCTCCCACTGGGACCCCAGTCACAACTGTCAATTTCTTAAAGTTTGAGTGAATATTTGTAAGGCTAGAGTAGGATGTAACAAATGCTCTTAAATACTTTGTTATGCTATCTCTGAACTTAAAAGATTTATTCTTTAGTAATCACCTTTTTAAAAAAATGTTAATTGTGTGAAATCAGCATTTCTGGAAATGAACCAGAACTTGGGACTAGGAGTAATTATTTTTTGATACTTTAAACAAAAAGCAATTTTAACATCATGGGGCCAGATTCTGATCTCAGTTATATTTGGTGGAGCCACTACTTCAGATTTAGAATTGTGTAACTGAGATCAGATTTTGATCCAGAGCTTGTGTTTGTTTGTTTATTTATTTAATTTGTGACCTGCCAAGAACTCATTCCAAAATGGCAAAATGTAAGTCATGATATAAGGTTAAAAAAATCAAATGAACTGTGATTTGTCACAGACCTATTTAACCATTTTTCAAAGGTCACACTGTTGTGTGCTTTCTGTTTATTGCACGGTTATGTATTTTTACCCCCCCCCCCCCCCGCAAAAACCTGGCATATTTTCATACCAAGTGTTGATCTATTGACACAGATTTTACTTATGTTTAATATTTCCAGTGTGGTCAGGATTTCATTAGTCCAGAGGGTATTTTGTTCTTTTCATAGTAAAGTGCATTATTAACAGCTAGCCCAGGGATCGGCAACGTTGGCATGCGGGACCTCAGGGTAAGCTGTCCCGGATTGCCGTCCCGGGCCAATGGGTGCTGGCCGCTGCTTCCCGCAGCCCCCATTGGACAGGGACGGTGAACTGCAGCCAGTGGGAGCCCCAGTCGGCCAAACGGCAGGTAAATAAAGCAGCGGGGTCCGCTAAGGGTGCTTACCCTGTGGTCCCACGTGACAACATTGCTGATCCCTGGGCTAGCCTGAGGGAATTACGTAACTCAATGAAGAGCAAAAGCAAAAATCTTATAAACAAATTTTGAAAATGAGATTTAGGTGCTTTTGAAAATTTTACCCTATGTCCATTTTAAGTAAAAGTAAACATAAATGTAAAACTAATCTAATTTCTGGTCAACTGATCTCAGTAAGAAATGAAAGTTTCCAGAAACGGATTGTAACCTAAAAGCAGTTAGAGATGGTAAATATATTATAGGTATCATCATTCTTATCACCACTAAGATATTTTATTAATAAGTTATATGGACTGTGTAAGGTTGTCTTTTTTTCTTTGTTTTAAAAGCATAGTCACCATTTCACTTATTAATGGAGTCTGTAAGCACCGGCCCACAGGAACAGGATGATCAGTTTAAGGTGGGAAAATCTTCATATATAATTTACATGATATATATATTTTTCACAATAAATGTACTCCATTTTATGCTGGAAAAAATAAAAAATCCTGTTGCAAAGACCTTAACAGACTGCAGTTACCAGAGTTTGTATAAAGTTCACCTAGATGAGTTAAGTGATCTGGCTAAAGTTTTGTTGAAAATTAAAGCATTTTTAGTAAGATTACAAAAGTGGACTAAGGAACAGACAGTTAGGTCTGCTGTTTGTACCCATGATCTCGTTCTTTTGGTCATTACCCAAAGTTCATGACCATAGATGAGGATGGGGATTAAAAACATATTTTTCTCAAAACATTAAGTTGCTCTTTTGCACTCATCCATCTAAAACTTAACCTTTAATGAAAACAAATATATTACATGTTATCATTGGCGTCAGAGGAAGGCACTGTATTCAGAGATGGTTCCTCTACGGTTTTATACTTTATTAGGCTTGATTACCTGTTCATGTCATCTAGATGTTCAGCAGCAAAGTAAAAGCTTTTGATCTTAGGATGGCAGGCTTTGAATGCACTGTTGGGAAGAAAAAAGTAAAAACATAATGGGCAAAAATAATAATTACACAAAATATATTTTTCAAAATTTTGAAAATGAGAAATACAAATAACTTAATGAAATTAGACTGTATTTAATTTTCTTTCAAGTTGGTTAAGCATGTGTGTGTTTTTTTAATTCAGCCTTATAACTTTTGGGATCCATCCAGCTGTCACTGATTAAAAGGCTTTATTGACCATCTACCTTTAAATAACATCTGCATTCAAACATGCACAAAGACACTTCAACAGCTAGATGTTACATTTGGATAAGCTGAAGCAGTTACAATAGTTTATACAACAGGCAATTATGTTTATGTGGGTGGAGGTGTCAAAAGAGTTTCTGAACAGAAAAATGACTGAACAGTTTATTTGATATAACAGAAAAGCTCTCATTCCTCTGACTTTTCACATCACAATGCCCTTAGCATTACCTTCAGCACTAACAACTAGGGGCTGGTCTCCACTACGGGGTGGGATCGACTGCAGATACGCAACTTCAGCTACGTGAATCACATAGCTGAAGTTTGCGTATCTGCAGCCGACTTACCGTCCGTCCTCATGGCGGCGGCGGTTGGCGGCGCGCTCCCCCGTCGACTCCAGCTTGCGCCTCCCGGCAGCTGGAGTTCCGCAGTCGACGGGTGCCGCGTGCGATTGATTTCTCGCGTCTTCATAAGACACGAGAAATCGATCGCCAGAAGATCGATGGCTACCCGCCGATTCGGCGGGTAGTGAAGACATACTCTACGAGTCAAATAGAAAAATGTGATGTGCTGATTGATTTTTGACATGCTGTTGTAATCCAATGGGGAGTTTACGAGGTCATCTAGCATGATGGGTAATGGCATGTCATCTTTCCCTCCCACCAAAGTAATCAACATGAGTTGTCACTGGATCTCAATAGTATTTCATCTATTTACTGCAAACAATTTGTTAAAACAAAAAGTGTGCAGAGAATTTTCTACAAATACAGAAAGCTATAGTGAAGCACTTGGAGATCTAGATATGAAAATATTCTATGAAAGTTCATTAGTAGTAATGTACAATATAGAAAGAGTTTTTATAAACTAATGGCCTCTCAAAAATGGCTTTAAAATAGCATCAAAATGCAGAGTAAAGTCAAAGAAAACAAGACAAAGAGCATGATATATTAAGTTCATTGTCCTTGTTTTCAAGGGAGATCAATTAGACAGACAACTGTTCTTTTCTCTGACTATGTGCCGAAGTATTAGAAGACAGACAGACATTGTCAGGGAAGGAAATCTGTAAATGCTAGACAAAAAGGATTCCTTAACACATCGTGCACAGCATAATATTACACAAGTGAGAACAGATGTTGAGCAGCATCTGCTCTGGTTAAAAAGATATAATCAAGTTGTTGAGACCCAAAACTTGACTTATCTTAAAACTGTTATAACATCTGTCATCTGGATTCTAAATATATTTCTTCTTTATCTACCACTCAAGTGGATGTTTTTTATTAATCATATTTGTGTGTTCTGCTACCCAGTCGACAGGACTCCGAGTGACACAATAATTGAAATGAAGTGCAGTTTTCAGAGATGAACTGACATCATCAATGACGCTGCTTGACTAACAAGAAAATAAATGAAGCAGAGCCACATTGCATTTAATCTGTGAAAAACACAGAGCAATGACTGAAAACTGAAACCCCTAAAACCACAGAGGAAAGTTTTTTCAATTTTTTACCCTTTTTAAAGACTATTACTCAGAACAGTTTACTTTAAAGAGCATTGTAAACTAATGGGAACAACATTAATATCCATTTTAAAGGGGCATATAAGTCATCACAGCAAGCTTTAATCTCTAAACAGCTTATCTGGTATAGTTTTCATTGTTTCAAAAGCACTCTTGAAAGACTTGAAAGTGAAAGGAATGCTAAAATACAGAGGTCTGCTGAAAGAATTACAATGGTGCAGGTGAGCTTTATACAACTGAACCAAACCACACTCTTGCCTGTGACAGAGCAATGTACGGAGATTTCACTAATGAATGAAAATGTGTGAATGCAGGCACACCAACAGCAAGAAAGATACTTATTTATGCCCAAGATATATAACTAACTAAGGACAAAAGTAATTTTAGCATTATGTGCCACATCCCGAACTACAGTAAATCAGTGTACCCCCAGTAACTTCAGTGAAGCTATATTGTTTTATCCCTGCTCAAGAGGCAGCCCACAATGTCAGCAGATGGTTGAAACAGAGATAATTCTCCTAGTTAGTTTTGAATAAAATAAGGTTTGTGTCTGGCCATGGATTTGGCAACATCTCCTAAAGTCCTGTTCACTTACTTTGTATTTAAAACACTTAGTTGACAGCCATAATCAATTCCGAGTTAGCTTTTTTCAAATATATTGCTATTTATTTTAAAGCAATGATACAAAATGACAGATTTAAAAATTAAGGAAAAGCAAAAATATCTTTTAAAATAAAGCGATGTACAGCTACTGTACAGCTAAACTTTTTTTTTTTTTTTTTTTTTTAGCAAAACTTTTTATTTCAAACAGAATCCACAGCGGCAAAGGGGTTTAGTGGACGTAAATGGCTGACTTAGAAAAAGAACAGGCCTCCTTTTACCCATCTCTTCTTCTTTTTCTTGTGTTGCCTCTGTAATATTTCAACTCTTCCATTCCTCAGCGCTTGCTTTTTAAAAAGGTTTATTTGTGCTTGTTAACCCATTCAGTCTGTCCCTCCACAAAACAAAAAAGAGGGACAATGAAGGTGCAGTTGGGGACCAGGATGGGAAGGAGCTAAGCATTCCTATTAGTTTTAATTAATTTTGTGGATGGTTGAGAATTGTGTGGCTTTTGCAATAGACTCATTGTGTCCTTGAGTAGGACCCTCAAAGCACATGCATATCCTCTCGCCTCCCGCCTCTGCACAGAAAAATTGACTGTTTACCATGATTTGTGTTATGCAACCAAATCATGTTACAATAATTTCCATTTAACTATCATGAACAAGGAAACTTTTTCTCCCTGAAAGCAAGAAATTGCTTGTTCCTCCTTTCCTTTTGTTATTGCACTGTATGATTTTAAACACACTTACTATTTCTTGCGGCATTCGCTGGCTCTATCAATTTTAAATTCAGGCAGACTGATGAATCCCTCTGCTTTTTCATCCTATGGAGACAGTTCTATATGTTACTCAAGGTAGTGAGGCTTAAGACAAAAGGCCATTACAACTTAAGCATAAACAAACAAAGAGTGTTACTTACCAGCTTCCTACATAGGGCATATTACTGAACTCCTGGCCAGTTAATGGGAGTATTGCCAGAGTGGGAAGTCATGGACCTTAGTCTAGAATGTGTTTTGGCAAATATGATTTTAGTAGTTTGTCTGGCAAGATGGACAAGACCCAACTGCCTTAGAAACCATTTCACAGCTGAAGCAGCATTTAATTATGGTGTCCAAACATGTCAAAAACCTCAGTGCAGTGGTCAGCGAAAAATGTAATTTAATTGTTTGTTGAGGATAGAGTAATTCATAAGATGAAAGGTTGAACTTCTGTAATCTGGCACTCCCTGGTCTGGCAACATCCTTGGTCCGGCATAGGCGCCGACTCCATGGCACCTCTCACGCACCAGCGTCCCCCCACTTACCAACTCCTCCTCCTCCCCTCCAGCCCCTTCTGGAGTGCTATGAACAGCTGATTCACGGCTGGGGGGGGGGGGGGGGGGGAGGAGGACCTGGGGCCAGCAACCAGGCCACCAGGTAGGGGGCCATGCTGGGCGCAAACATGGGGGTACTGCAGTACCCCTGCACTCCAATTTCCTGTGCTTATGGAGACCCACTGGCACTCTGCATTGACCTCCTGTGGTTCGGCAAATTCTCTGGTTCAGCACCGGCAGATCCCGAAGGTGCCAGACTACAGAGGTTTAACCTGTATTTTACTATGAGAAAAAAACAACCCCATAGTAATGTAAATCAAACCAATTTTAAAATACAAATGTGTACTCTTGACATCTTTACATGATGATGCAGCTAAGATGAATGATCTCTCTCCAGTTATTCTTATATCTTATCAGTTACACTTAGAGAGTGGGAATCTTGGCCTCTTTCCTGCCTCCTCTAAAGGCTCGGTCATTGTGAATAGCTTTATTGAATTTTGACCTGTCCTCATCTTTTCACAATTTAAAGCACAGCATTTGTTTTAGGACACCGATACATCAGCCCCACAGACTCTGTTATATTGCTGTTTATAACTGTAAATTATTAACATTACTAATACAGAATCATGAAATTTGGACTAGAGAAAAAAGATGCATATAAAGTAATGAATCCACAATTTTATGCTCTTCTCTCTCTATTAAAAAAAAGGTATTTATCAATCACTTTGGTTCTTTGTCACATAGTTAGTCCTTTGAAGGCTGCAAGATATACCTTTACTGAATCCATGAATCAGGCAATTAACATTCCACTACTGTTTTTGGTAACCTCTGGTCTTATTGCTCATTCAAAGAACTCTTACATTCTCTGACACCTGTAACAACTATCTTTGCCTTTGACGATTTTAGTCTCCATTTCATCTGCTCTTGATTTTCACCACCTAACTCAAATGTGTGTTCTTCTAGCCTACCTAAAGGACTTTCCATTTGTTTGTGTGCATGCTTGGGTTTTCCATTTATAGTCGCATTGTCATAGCAACTTGATTTTCATTTTTAATGCTTGGAATTCCTGTCAATTTATTTTTCTAGATTTTGGTACCGCTCTGCTTCTCAGAGAACACTATCTACCTCTTTTAAACATTTTTCACTCAATTGCTCCAGCTTCATAGATTTTCTTTGTCATTGTTCCCATTAAATTATATTAGATATTCACAACCAAAGGGGGAAAAGTATGTCAGGATTTCTGGCAGCATGGAACACACTCTTTATGAAAAATGCTTTTGTATCAATGTCTTCAGAAGTACATATATCACACATTTTTCTCTTTTTTCTAAAAGCACATCTTTCACCAGTGCATAAACATGCATCAAGTCTTTGTTTAATCATTTGGCACTGTCCTTTCTCTCTCTCAAGAAAACAGGAACAGGTATTCCCAGGAATACAGGATGTATTCATTTAAATTCAGTATACTGCCTCTTTTCCATCCTGGTGCAAGAAAACCAACTAAAAAGGGACTCAAAGGAACCCATGGGTTCATAGAGTCTGTATTACTTTGAGGTGCCTTTATTTCTCCATTGCTATCGGACAATATATTAATAAACTTGGTTGGTATTATTAACAACACATTTATAAAACAGCATTACGACCATACGTAAAATCTTACAGACAAATAGAAGTTATCAGGTTGCCGTTATAAGGAGCATACAATCTAGTACATACTCTAATGATGAATCCCTAAAATAATTAGTGTTCAATGTAAGAACTAAAGATACTCCAGGAAAAATATTTTTAATATTCTAAATGTCCTGTATGGCTTTTTATTTATTTTTATTTATTTTTGAAAGGCAGAGAAATACAGAGAAAAGTAGAACTGAAGTAATTTGGAAGGAAATTATGGAAAGGACAGATCCTGCAATGCTGGATATCTTTAAGCACAATCTTTTCTTGGAGGAAAAAGTAAAGTTATCGTAGCCACAGGAGCATATTTACACATCAAAAGAAAGAACACGTTGCTTATTCTTGTTCTTTATTTTTTATAGTAAAATACCAGACCTTGGAACCATAGTGGTCTTTAATAACAAGAATAATCTAAATGTCCAAAATACCTCCCAGGGTTAAGCATCATACAGACAAGAAATAAACAAGAAAGTCTGCCCCAGAATGTTCAGAATTCACAGACTGATGAGGAATTGGAACCATTCAGATTAGGGCTGTCTATTAATCACAGTTAAACTCACGCGATTAACTCAAAAAAATTAATCACAATTAAAAACATTAATTGAGATTAACCGAGTTTTAATCGCACTATTAAACAATAGAATACAAATTGAAATGTTTTACATATTTTGGATTATTCGCTACATTTTAAAATATTGACTTCAATTACAACACAGAATACAAAGGGTACAGTGCTCAATTTATTTTTATTACAAATATTTGCACTGTAAAAATGATAAACAAAAGAAATAGTATTTTTCAATTCACATCATAAAAGTACTGTAATGCATGAGATTTTTGTAGCTGGTGTTGCAAGGTATTCACATGCCAGATATGCTAAATATTCATATGCCCCTTCATGTTTTGGTCACCATTCTAGAGGACATGCTTCCATGCTGATGATGCTCGCTAAAAAAAGAATGCATTACTTAAATTTGGGACTGAACTCCTTGGGGGAGAATTCTATTTCTCCTGTTCTGTGTTACCTGCATTATGCCATATATTTCATGTTACAGCAGTCTCGGATGATGACGCAGCATGTTTGTTTTAAGAACACTTTCACTGCAGATTTGACACAACACAAAGAAGGTACCAATGTGAGATTTCTAAAGATAGCTACAGCACTTGACACAAGATTTAAGAATCTGAAGTGCCTTCCAAAATCTCATCAGGACAAGCTGTGGAACATGCTTTCAGAAGTCATAAAAGAACAACACTCCAATGCGGAAACTACAGAACCCGAACCAAAAGAAAATAAAAAATAAAAAATCAACCTTCTGCCAGTGGCATCTCACTCAGATGATGAAAATGAAAATGTGTTGGGTCTGCACTGCTTTGAAGCATTATTGAGCAGAACCTGTCATCAGCATGGATGCATGTCCTCTGGAATGGTGGCTGAAGCATGAAGGGACATATGGACTCTTTAGTGCATCTTGCATGTAAATATCTTGCAACAGCAGCTACAACAGTGCCACATGAATGCCAGTTCTCACTTTCAGGTGACATTGTAAACAGAAGCGGGCAGCATTATCTCCTGAAAATGTAAACAAACTTGCTTGTCTCAGTGATTGGCTGAACAAGAAGTAGGACTGAGTGAACTTGTAGGCTCCAAAGGTTTATGTTGTTTTTTTGAATGCAGTTATTTTTTGTACATAATTCTAGATTTGTAAGTTCAACTTTTTCATGATAAAGAGATGGCAGTACAGAACTTGTATTAAGTGAATCGAAAAATACTTTTTCTTTTACTTTTACAGTGCAAATATTTATAATAAAATAAATATAAGTGAGCACTGTACACTTTGCATTCTCTGTTGTAATGGAAATCTATATATTTAAAATGTGGACAACATCCAAAAATATTTATATAAATAGTATTCTATTACTGTTTTTTAATCACTTGACAGCCCTAATTCAGAAGCATGGTGTAAATATTTTTTACTACATGAGAGTCTAGCAGAGTTTTAGATTGTCTCAGGTTTCTAAAAAGAGTTCCATTAAGAAAAAAGTTGGATTTTCTAAAAGAAATTCTGATCTTTCACACAACTGGCAAAGAGTCCATTCTACCAAAAAAGGATTTAAAAAACAATTATTCTTCCAAAGAAGCAAATAAATTAGATAAATAAGGGACCATTGCAGGATTAGGGTCTTAGGCAGCTTACTGACGGTCTTCCAATTTATCAGTATATAATTAAGCATTCAAAATGATAATCCAAATTAGATACAAGATATCAAAAGAGAACAAACTTTGAGACTGTTTTGCATAACTACAATGGATTTTAGTAGTACCACAGATTCCTTATTACAATTAGATAAGGTACCCCCAAATGCAACATAAATTATGGCTGCAATGTCGTCTCAGTTATCATGACAGGGACAAATGACTCTAGATTTGCTCTTCTAAATTTGTATTTTGTTATCCAGAAAGAACGATGACTTTATTACTATTAAGGGTACAGGAATATAGAGGTGAGTAGTTACATTCTTCCTTATGCTACAAAGAAATATTTTAAAGGCCAAATCTGAAAACTCTGATGTATATGAGTGACTTTAGTCATACAAGTAGTCTTACTGATTTCAGTAAGATATTTGGCTGAATAAAATCACTCACCTGTTTTCAGGATTGGATTTGACCTTCCATATAATTATGACAACAATACAGTATAAGACTTATTAGCAATAGACAGGATGAGCAACGAACGTGCCTATTTCTTACCTCCTCATTGATATACCAGTATAGAGAAGTATCCTTCAGAACAAACCAATATTTTTTCCATTTCTGAGAGAAATAACTCTTGGCATCTTTCTTTTTCCAAAGCCAGCCCTCGCAGTCCCCACGGCCCAGATCTTTACAGGAAATCCTCCTTTTACTCTTACCAGGAATAGGAGCTAAAAATGCCAATAGTTAAGTTGAAATGAGTATATGTGGAAGGCTTCACATTATGCATTTAATTAATCAAACACAAAATGCTACATTTGTTTAAAAAACTGGTCCATCTTTACAAACTTTAGCAGAAACATGTCAATAATAATTTCTTTGTCATTATTATTATTTCTTTTTAATCAAGCAACAAAGTGTGTGCATGGAAAAAGAAAAAAAAAGTAGATGGATTCTCTTATTTTACAGATCTTAAAATCTAAACACAAGACAAATTGCAATAAATGAAGGCAACAAGACGGGTTCTACGGGAAAGGAGGACAAGGTATATAAATACAGTGTTATGTGGGTACATGTTTGTGTACATCTTGATAGCTCATTTCATGCCCTCATAAGGGAACACACAAAAGCTACATATGGATGTACATATAGGCAGTGAAGCTTAAAAATATATATTAAAAAGATTAAAACAGGTTTAGAGTAGACAATATTTTGAAAAGTACAGCTTTACTAACATTCAAAAGACTGACAAAACCTTGCATAGTGCAATTCAGTATGCTCAGACCTCTGTAAAAGAGAATGTTGAATATAGTTAAGATGTGCTGAATCAGAGAAGTGCGGTTAATCCTGGTTGGATAGTTTTGTCATATGGATAACTGAGGATTATAAATTTGGTTCAGGCTAACAAATTGCAACCTGTAAAATACTACAATATTTTAAACAATGTTCACATTTCTGTTTTCTACCATCACTTCAAAAAGTACCCATTTAATGCTTACCTTTGTTTTTCTTTTTAGTTTTCTGCTGTAGAGAAGACTGTTGAAAGGTCTGCAAGCAAAGGAAGACACAGAAAAGGAGTGAAAAACTAACTACTTAGTCAGTGTGTTGCAAGCCCTTCCTAAATTCTTATAACCATAGCAATCAAAACTTTGAACACCAAAAACACTACCATGAAAAATCTAAAAATGTCATAGGCAGATTTCTAGCACCAGTGGAAAAATACAATTTTATTTCAGTCTTTCATGAACTGCTGAAGGAAAATAAGACAGTACATTAAAATCAACTCCCTAACTAAAACTAAAGTATATCTCAGAAACAGGCATTCCTTTTTCCCCTCTATGTTTTGTGTTAACAGGACATTTTTCACTCATTTAGAGTGGTAGTGCTCCTGTGCGGGAAGTTCTTTTAGTTCTGTTTGGTGGCCCTTTGGATAGCTAATCTTAATTTCTGATTTTAATGTATGTGTAAATTTTTTTTTATTTGTGTAATTTTTTTTTATTTTAGTGCCTTATGAAACTATGCAAAAATATTTTTCTGATGGTGCTATAGGTGATGGCTGGGCCTTCACAGATTTGCTTGTAGATGCCTTCAGCATTTGAATTTTTGATTGTTTATTTATACATAATGCAAAATAATATAGCAAAGAGGAATCAGGAAAGAGCGAGAGAGAAATTGAAAAAAAAAGGAAGGGTTCCAAAAACAAAACTCAGGGAGAAATCTGCTGAAATAAATGAGCCTTATTATTATCATGTCCCAAGAGATTTGGAAGATCGAGACAGTTCCACAACTTATGACCCTTGACTTACAAAGTTACGTCCTTTACTTGGTTCTGACTGAACCTAGTAACCAAGAGCCGACACACCCAAGTAATTTTAGGTATTAGAATTGAAATAAAGTCAGAACTGAATTAACTTTAGGGCCTCGCTGATAAAAAGCAATAGTACAGGGTCACGTCTGCTATAAGAATCAAATACCAATAAACGTCGATTACTCAGTGAGTGAAAAATATAACAATAAATCATCATCCTCATCAAAAACATGGACCACTTAGTGTTAGTTGCCTTGTATTTTAGCTTAATAAATTGTTAGTAGCAGCAATAAAATTCACAGAAGAGTGTTTGAGTATAAATACCTCTCGCCTCAACTTTTATTTAGCCACTATAAAAACTGAAGGTTTCAGGTATCTGCTAGTCCTATTAGTTACAAATAAATCAAAGTTAAAATACTGAGGGCCCCACAGGGTTGAAGCCTGATCCTAATTAATAAGATAAACCTTCCCACAGCAGGGTGAGGTATGATGTTACAAAGCTCTTTTTAAGATTCATTCCATACCCAACTTCTCTTTCCCACTTTTTGCATATAAGTCATGACTTAGCTCACATAGTCACATTATGGAAAAGAGACAACCCAACCCCCTCTGGAAGGGGTTTCCTCCTTCGAAGTTCTGACACAATCTCAAATGGCAAATTAAATCCATATAACAACATTAGCACAATAATTAATGGTAACATCACAAAACCAAGCAGCTGGCCTGGACTGTGATCCCTGAAAATGCACTGGGGAAGGCCAAGCATCCCTATCTCCACCCCTGTCTGATGCTAGATAGCATCAGAATATATGGGATTGGCTGGGGTGGTGTAGGGGACTAAAAGAGTGATTACACAAATGGAGTTACAGGTTGGAAAAATCCATAGAGCCTTGCTTTAAATCATCCTGCCTTTGGTGGTAAGTGTGAGGACAACTTCTCCTGACTGACTGTGTCTAGTCCCTTTCCTTCCTCTAACAGTGCTAGTCCACTGGGCCCAGCTAGCAAAGCCTCATCAAAGGCAACCAATTCCAATTCTAAATCAAGTTCAATGGGTCTATTTAAAGAGGCCTAAATATGACTATTTTCCTAGAAGAAACGATTTAGGGTGAGATGTTCAGAAGTGTGCAAGTGACTTGTATTCCTTAGTCATGTAGGCACTTTTAAAAATCTTACTACGCATTTAGATGACAATCTGAGGAACTGGAGAGAACAGTGGTGGGAGTGGCAAGCAGCGTTGTACCAGACAAAGAAAGCAGCACTACCGGTCAGTAGTTTACTCCATGCTGACAACAACAAAGGGGTGGTGCTGGGTCTGGGCACGTACGCCCCTCAAAGAGCACCAAGACAGCATGCTCCATGATGGTATGCAAATGTCACAGGTCAAGAAAATGGCACCTGGATTCCCTCTCAGCGATTCAGCAAGGGCACTCACTCTCAGGCTGTTGCCTCTCCAGGGGAGGGGGGGGGGGGAGAGGCACATCACTCTCCTTTCTGACTGGGATATTCTCAGGCTGCACAGTTCCCCACCTTCATTGTGTTATACTTGGCACAGACAGGTTGCCCTAGAACACCTGCTTGCTTTCTCTTCTGAGATGAACAACCGCATAACTGCTCCAGTTATGAGTTACCACACAGCTCTCTCTAAGCAAGCCTACTTTATTCTTATGGTACAAAGCATCACAGGGGGTATGTGGTCCAGTGTAGTTATTCTCCTCTCTTCATGGCCTGGCTGCCCTCTAGCACACGGATGGATGACCAGGTTAATCCCTACCTATGAAGGGCTGCCAGACTGGATAGTCCTGTTCAAGCCTACTTGGTGGTGGTTGATATTGTTCACCACACCACCTCGCTAGTGTTGCTTTTTAAAAGTTTTATTTTTATTTCTCTCTCCAACTCCCATTCCACAAAGCACTTACAAAACACCTGCTGGAGCTCTCCTAGTGAGAATGAAGACATTATTCATGGGGTTTTTTTAGGATTGCTTACTAAACACATTTTGATTAATAAATAGTACCTCTCCAGAATGTTCACAAGTTGGCGAATAAAAGAGGCTGTGAAAAACAGCCTGGCAAAAGGGGAGGAAGTTCTAGACATACAAATATTTGTAATGTTTTTTTTTTATTTACTAATAGCATTTGGGCTTGTTTACTTTCTTGGTTAGCCTGTCCCTAGAGTTGTGACTGGCAGAATTTGGGAACTCAGAAAAGAAAGAGAAGAAAAGAATTCTTCGCTTTGAGGCTTGATTGACTGAATTGCTTCTAACTGGAGAATTATAGACAGCAACTGAAAAAATAGCCAAGTGATGGCTAGAATTTATTTAGGTGGAATTCTACATTATTATAATTTTAAAATGTAACTTTATGCACATGTGAATCTTTTAATCAAAGAATGTCTGTAGAAAATTTTAACCATTAACAGAAATGTATTTGGAACTTTCAGGGAACTTTTAATACTGAAGCCATATCTAAGACATTCCAGGAGCTTTTCCTCACTCCCCTTCTCTCTTTATGGGGTAACAATATTTGAAAAAGATGCCTTCTAAGGGCTTGACTACAGTAGAAATTTCTGCACTAAGGCAGGTACACTGATTAATCTAAACCAGTGTACAGAATGATTTGCACAGGAGTGTAGCTTCCCTGGTTTCAAAAGCTAAATCAGTGTAGCTACACTAGTGCAAAAATCCCTTGTGAAGAAAAACACATAGTAGTCACCAGGAATTTGAAATCTACTATATATTTATTTTTTGGTGAAGAGAGGGCAATGTTTAATCACATTTAGACTGAATATTCAGTGATATACTATATGTATGTGATATCACAAATTTAATGTGTACGGTGTGTAAATATTAAAAGCTGAAGTGAAAATACTAAATATTTTCTTATTTTGAATTATTAACATTGAGCTCAATGGGATGACTAGCAAGCTTAAAGTTAAGCATGTACATAAGTATTTTGCTGCTTTGCAGAGAAAGCCCCAGATCCTAGAGTCGTTTTACACTACTGCAAACCATTTGGCTATTGCCGAACCCTACAAGTGCCCAAACTCACTTGGTGCCTAAAATGGCTGCTGTGGTTCTTCAGACATCTAAGTTTCTGCTTCTGGGCATGTGCACTGATGTCTCTCTCTTGGCATATGGATGCCGATCTCCTGCCTAGGCCAAGAGCAATCCAGGAACTGGGGTTGGAGCATCTCTCAGTCACACACTGGGCCTGATTTGGTTGGTGTGGGCAGATGCCATCTACTAGATTGGGTCCCATCAAAACATGGGATAGATGGTGCCCATTAGGCCACTGGTTAGAGCACTCAGCTGGGAGATCTGGATTCAAATCCCTGCTCTGCTTGATGGGGAGAAAGGATATGTATAGGGGTCTCTCACCACCCTGGAGAGTGGTCTGATATTCTGATATGGGGGTTCTCTCCTTTTGAAGCTGTCCCATCATGTATAAATAAAGGATCACTGGAGCAGGAGACTGGACTCTGGGGCTTCCAGGTGGGTGTCCTAGCCACCAGGCTGCAGAGTCATTCTCTCTGGCCCTATGATTCTTATAATTAAAGAGCTATTGGGATGGAGCACGTGAGTGAGAAGGGCTCAATCATTTGCCACAGTGAGAAGAATCCTGGGGGCTGTGGACAAAGCCAGGACATGAGTTTCCTGCACACACGTTATAGATGCAAGTTGGTGTTTATGACAGGAATGTTGACACAGCTCCTTCTGCTGCAGCAGCGACAAGGAATATTGCTGGGCATGTTACCCAGCCAGATCTCTCTCAGCCACCATTCAGCCCGCATGCACCCTATTTGGGACTGCCATTTCCCTTGCATCTGTCTGTGCCACCGTCACGAGAGCAGAATTTTGCTCTAATGTTTTGAATGCCAGACAATGTATCTATGTAAACTTCTCTCTCTCAAACACTTTGGAATATAAGCTGTTTGAGTAAGACAGGCAATACAAAGCATCTGCTCTGATTTCAAGTTTCGGGTGAAAACAAGCAGTAATACAGAGGAAAGATACTAATGGACTTATTTGCAAGACTGTGCTTCCATTTAACAGGAATCAAATGTTTTCTAGAGTTATGAGGAAGGAGTTTATAATATACTTTGATGGAATAGGCAATCAGCGTGGAATAGCCTCTAAGAGAGACAGACTTACACCAAAGGATCTGATGGAGAAGACATTTACAATTAGTGCACTGTTCTCTTGCTCATCTTCTGAAGAAGAAAATTTCAGAACAATCTTGTTTGTCCAGCTGGTCAAATTTCTTTGTACCATTCATCATGAGAGAACCTCTATCTATTGGTTAAGTTACCAAGTATGTGTCATTATAGTTAGTTCCAAGTGTTGGAGATTTCACTGAATTCATACCCTTAAGGACTAAAATGACATTTCCAGCAAGTGGTGCTTTGTGTTTGTTTATCATTGCATCATATCGGTAGAAATAGCTCCAGTAACAGGTGCACACATCAGTGCTGAAGTCAGGTAGTCCTTGACCCAAGAAAATATACAGGGGTCGTTTCCACAGGGAAATGAGGGAAAGAACATTTTAGTATCTATAGTGGGAAGTGAAACAGAACATCTCAGAGTGTGGAGAAAGGTAACACGAACATTTTTTTTTTCAGTCATAAGCTTGCCATAGAGATCCCTGAGTTACAGTACTGAGAGCCAAATTCCAAAATTCCCTAGAATCAGAAATCCCATCTGGTTAGAGTTAGTGTCAGAACAAAGATGAATATTTGAAAGGGGACAAAAGGAAATTATTGGCATGTAAAAACAGTACCATTTTCTGATGTTTAATCTATATTTACATTTTTTCACAGATACAAGAGCAGAAATGGGCTGGCTGAGTCACAAGCTAGGATACTAGGCAACAAAGCAAGCCAATATTCTCTTTCATAGCACAGGCAGATACACACACAGTCCTCTCTCCAACCCCACCAGTGCAAATATATAATTCTCCTTACAGTGCAGTAAACCACCTGCAGTGGTGATTGATAGTTTTCGGGGTTGTGGCTACCGTGGGCATGAGAGTGGTATAACACTGGGAGTACTGGTAATGCTGCTGGACTGAATGCTACTGGGACTGAACAATCTTCAAAGCATCCCCTCAAGCACTTTAGACAAGACAAGTGTGGGTCGCCCGTGGGCACAAGTTTCTGGTAAACCTCACCTGCCTTAAACCCCTGGGTTCGAGGCATGCCCTGGGCCCAGGAGAGGGACGGGGAAACGGGGGAGAGAAAACACCCCCAGTACTCCAAGTCCTAATATCTAACTAACTACAAACAATGTTGTAAAAACTGTCTTTAACTATTTACAGAAACACTACACTAGAGGAACATGAGACACTAAATGCTCTGACGACCATCACTGGTGGTAAGAAGGAACTCAAGAGGCAGTGGGTCAGCATGAAGGAGCGACTTCAGAGCCGATCTGATGGATACTGCTAGGAGAAAAATCTTCTGGAGAACTGTGAATGCGGCATACACACACCTAATTGGAATTGATATGAACAAGCACTCGAAGGAGGAGGATATGGGTAATTTGATCACAGTCTATAAACATGTATATGGGGAACAGAAATTTGATAAGAAAGGGGTCTTCAATATAGTAGATTGTAATACGATCCAATGGCAGGAAGCTGAAGCTAGACAAATTCAGGCTAGAAATAAGCATACAATCTTTCAACAGTGAGGGTAATTAACCACTGGCACTGCTTACCTATGATTGTGGTGGATTCTCCATCACTGGAGTTTTAAAATCAGTAGCATGTTTTTCTATAAAATATGCTCTAGTTCAAACAGGAATTAATATAGGGAAGTTCTGTGGTCTGTGTTATTCAGGAGGTCAGACTAGATGATCACAATGGCCCCTTCTGGCCTTATAATCTATAGATTGCTTGCAAATAGGAAATAGCAACTGCTTTTGATGCCAGTAGCAGCGTGGGACTGATTTCTCATAAATTAGGTGGCACCCACCAACTACTTTAAAATCAGGTCATGCTGAGTGTTTTCTGTGGAGTGCCTGGAATACATTTGATGGTTAAATATATGAAAATAATGATCAGCAATTACACCTCATTCTATTACTCTTTTCTACTACGGTAGTGTGGTTAAGAATCCTAAGACCAGAAGGTCTTTTGAAAGTAATGGATGCATTTATATCAAGCAATTCATCAGTGTCTCAGGGAAGAACCTCAAGCTTCAACATACTTCCTCAAGGCACGGGGAAGCCTGGATGTGTGCGTCAATTAAAATGATGATCACCTCTACAACATGGGGAGGAGTTCTTTAGCTCTGGACTATATAACTTAGGGGGGAAAAAAAGATCTCAGAATGTGGCCAAGCAGACAAAAAGAAAAAAAACCCAAAAGATATTTAGGGCTGAGTTACAGATAAAACTTTTCAGGTGCAAAATCAACATTAAAAGCAACTACAAAAAACTCTGGGAGAACAGTATTTTTGTTCTGTTTGTTTAGGGATGCAGTCTTATTAATCTATTACCAACTTTTTTGAGAGAGTTATAACAATAGTTTCTGTGTCAAAGAGAACTGAAAAGCTTTCCAATCTGCAGATAATTGTTTTGAGAAGAAAATTTGACAAGAGTGCATACAAATGCTCAGATTCTCAACTGTAGAGAAAATAAGTGGAAAAGGGCCTAGTTTCAAACACAGAACTAGGCCTTTTCCCACTTATTTGCTCTATATCTGTTCTCTAAATATTTAAACAGTAATTGGACAATTTTGATGGTGTGTTTTCCAGCATGAGTTGCAAGTACTTTAATGGTTGCTGTCTTGCCTGTTCACTTGATGCCAATCCTGATATGAAGATAGTTTAACTGAACGCATACCAGTCTACCACAATTGTTCATTATTGACGGTAATGACAAGAAGCGATGGCCTCAAAATGCAGCAAGGGAGGGTTAAGTTGAACATTAGGAAAAACTTCCTAATTGTCAGGGTAGTTAGACACTGGAATAAATTGCGGAATTTCCATCACTGGAGATTTTTAAGAGCAGGTAAGACCAGGGTGGGCAAATGTTTTGGCCCAAGAGCCACATCTGGGTGGGGAAATTGCATGTAGAGCCATGAATGTAGGGCTGGGGCAAGGAGTTTGGGTGAGAGAGGGAGTGCAGGGTTTGGGAGGGGGTGCTGTGTGCAGGAGGGGGCTCAAGGCAGGGGGTTGGGATGCAGGAGGGGTGTGGGGTGCAGCAGGGGGCTCAGGGCAGAGGGTTGGGCTGTGGGGTGCAGGAGAGGTTTGGAGTGCAGGCTCCAGCCCAGTGCTGCTTACCTGGAGCGGCTCTGGGGTGGCTGCGGCATGTACTGGGGCCAGGACTCTACTCCCAGAAGCGGCTGGCACCATGTTTCTGCGGTCCCTAGCGGAGGAGGGGCAGAGGGCTCTGTGCGCTTCCCTCGCCTTCCCTGACCCTTAACAACCCCCCCACTTCCTGACAGACCCCCGGGACTCCCCCACCTATCCAACCCCCCTGTTCCATGTCCCCAACCGCCCCCCTCCAGCCTCTGCCCCATCCAACCCCCCTGCTCCCTGTCCCCTGATTGCCCCCGGAACTCCCTGCCCCTTATCCAACCTAACCCTCTTATCATGCTGTCACGGTGTACCCCATAAGGCTTTATGGGGGTGTGTACCTGTAAATAGATGTATGATGTTACTGGAATATGGTTTTGCTAAAAAGTTATATCTCGGTGAAGATAATGATCCACTGGATCTGTTCATCCTATTTGTATGTCTGTGTCTGTGTTAACAAAGTCCTGTGGCACCTTAAAGACTAACTATAAAGTTTTGAAGCATGAGCTTTCGTGGGCTAATACCCACTTCGTCGGATGCAAGCAGTGGAAGTGTCCAGAGGCAGGTATAGAAAAGTAGGCAAGAACAACCTGCCAACCTTAAACAAATTCTCACCAGCAACAGCACACTGCACCACAATAACTCTAACTCAGGAACCAATCCATGCAACAAACCTCGATGCCAACTCTGCCCACATATCTACACCAGCAACACCATCACAGGACCTAACCAGATCAACCATAACATCACTGGTTCATTCACCTGCACATCAACAAATGTCATATATGCCATTATATGCCACCAGTGCCCCTCTGCTATGTACATCGGCCAAACTGGACAGTCCCTAAGAAAAAGGATAAATGCACACAAATCAGATATTAGGAATGGCAATATACAAAAACCTGTAGGGGAACACTTCAACCTGCCTGGACACACAATTACAGATTTAAAAGTCACCATACTGCAGCAAAAAAACTTCAAGTCCAGACTGCAAAGGGAAACTGCAGAGCTACAATTCATTTGCAAATTCAACACAAACAATCTCGGATTGAACAAAGACCTACAATGGCTCGCTCATTACAGAAATAGTTTCTCCTCTCTCCATGTCCACACCCCCCATTCAAATGCTAGAAGAATAACCCACCCTCCCTGATCAGAGATAACAAGCTGGTTCAGCCTAATTGGACTAACCTTTTTACCTCCCACCTGGTTCTTGCCTACTTTTCTATACCTGCCTCTGGACACTTCCACTGCTTGGATCCGACGTCCTGGGAGGTGGTTAGGGGTCTCTGGAAATGGCAGTCAGGAGACAAGGTGGGGTGGTGGGGGGTTGGATGGGTTGGGGATTCTGAGGGGATAGTCAGGGGGCAGGAAGCGGGAGGGGACTGGATTGTGGGTGGGGCTGGCCCTCTATATAATTTTCTAAACCCGATGTGGCCCTCGGGTCAAAAAGTTTGCCTACCCCTGGATTAGGGGGTTTGTTATAGGAGTGAGTAAATGAGGTTCTGTGGCCTGCAATGTGTAGGAGGTCACATTAGATCAGTGGTTCTTAACCAGGGGTATGTGTACCCATAGGGGTACACAGAGGTCTCCCAGAAAGTACATCACTTCATCTAGATATTTTCCTAGTTTTACAACAGGCTACATAAAAAGCACAAGCAAAGTCAGTACAAATTTTGTACAATGACTTGTGCTGCGACACTTTTGTATGTTTATGTCTGATTTTGTAAGCAAGTAGTTTTTAAGTAAGGTGTAACTTGGGGTACCCAAGACAAAAGGGGCACAGTAGTCTGGAAAGGTTGAGAGCTACAGGACTAAATGATTATTATGTACTGTAGGATGCTTATATCTAGAGCGAAGGGATTAATTTGTAACAGATTAAATTAAATTTTGCCTCCATTTTTCCCCTACGGATAGTGCACATTTATGAATTTTATTTAACCTATAGCTGGTTATTTAAAATTCAAGAGTTGTTTCGTATTTGTCAGCAGATATATGTCATTGTTTTTGTACCCATATTACACGTTTAAAAATTCTTTTAAATCAGGTGTCTGATAAATATTTGCAAAAAGAAATATAAAATTTGCCTTCCTGGGGAATTCAAGCATACTCTAAAACCATTCCGCAAACATTCATGATACTAGCCACAGAAGTTCATGGAAAGAAAATGAAAAAGAGGCATGAACACTGCTGAATCTAGTGTTTAAAAATGAAAGCAAAGGTTTGTGGAAAACGTTTCCCACTATTCTCCAGGTTTAGTTGGCTCTCCAGAGCAACTGGTAGATTTTTTTATACTACAAAGTGATCAGAGTAACTATAGACTATTGCATCAAAAAAGAGATAGCTACAGTGCTTAATTTGTAATGAAAGAGGTGCCGAGGCTCAAGCAATTAGGTGCCAGGGCTCAAGCAATTTTTTTATATTCATAACTGATGCAGCAAGCCCAGATGTGCTGCGGCTATGAACTGCCAGCCTAAAGGTGCTAGGGCTCAGCCCTGACAAGGCCTGGAACAAATTAAGCACTAGATAGTCATAATGTTTAAATATTTCCACTATGTGGACTTCAAGCAACTGAATGTAGAAAATACGCCAAACAACATATGTTGCAACAGTATGAAAACAAGTGTCCAGATTTTAAACACCTACTTAAAAGCTGTTTACCTCTCTGCCTTTATTTCGCTGCGTACAAAGTGGAGATATTTTTCACAGGAATGCTCATTGTGATGAGTATTTAATTAGCTGAACAACACTATAGAATGGTGCTGAAAATCACCTAAATGTTCTCCCATCTTTTTGGATTGCTGTTGCTGGTTAAAAAAGAAGCCAATTTGGTTCTTTTGTGTGTGGTTTTTTTTCAGTTGCAAGTGTGCACAAACTGTACCAAAACTGCAGCAAGAGGCTAATGGTGGACTCAGGCTCACATCTTCCTATATCTATATATATAAAAGTCAAGTGGTGTATGTATGAGTGTATGTATGTATGTATGTACGTATGACAGCGAACTCCTCCCGCACCGTTTGAGCCAGAGACTTGAAATTTGGTACAGTGAGGGGTCTTGGGGTCTAGATCTTGGTAAGGGTCGAAAAATTTTCGGATCTCACCTCTGACGCCCCCCAGGGGTGAAAGTCTTTCAGGGCCAATCACATCAGCTGGGCAGTTAGGTGCTGATGATGTCATAATACCCCCTCCAACAGACACCGCACTCGCTCAGCTCGCCCCTCCCTCCTCCAACGGAACCCCGGAGATCCCTCAGCTCACTGCCCCTCCCCCCTCCCAACGGAACCACGGAGATCCCTCAGCTCACTGCCCCTCCCTCCTCCAACGGAACGCCGGAGATCACTCAGCTCACTGCTCCTCCCCCCTCCCAACGGAACCCCGGAGATCACTCAGCTCACTGCCCCTCCCCCCTCCAACAGAACCCCGGAGATCACTCAGCTCACTGCCCCTCCCTCCTCCAACGGAACCCCGGAGATCCCTCAGTTCTCTGCCCCTCCCCCCTCCCAACGGAACCCCGGAAATCCCTCAGTTCTCGGCCCCTCCCCCCTCCCAACGGAACCCCGGAGATCCCTCAGCTCACTGCCCCTCCCTCCTCCAACGGAACCCCGGAGATCCCTCAGTTCTCTGCCCCTCCCCCCTCCCAATGGAACCCCGGAGATCACTCAGCTCACAGCCCCTCCCCCCTCCCAACGGAACCCCGGAGATCACTCAGCTCACTGCCCCTCCCTCCTCCAACGGAACCCCGGAGATCACTCAGCTCACTGCCCCTCCCCCCTCCCAACGGAACCCCGGAGATCACTCAGCTCTCTGCCCCTCCCTCCTCCAACGGAACCCCGGAGATCCCTCAGTTCTCTGCCCCTCCCCCCTCCCAATGGAACCCCGGAGATCACTCAGCTCACTGCCCCTCCCTCCTCCCAACGGAACCCCGGAGATCCCTCAGCTCACTGCCCCTCCCTCCTCCAACGGAACCCCAGAGATCACTCAGCTCACTGCCCCTCCCCCCTCCAACAGAACCCCGGAGATCACTCAGCTCACTGCCCCTCCCTCCTCCAACGGAACCCCGGAGATCCCTCAGTTCTCTGCCCCTCCCCCCTCCCAATGGAACCCCGGAGATCACTCAGCTCACAGCCCCTCCCCCCTCCCAACGGAACCCCGGAGATCACTCAGCTCACTGCCCCTCCCTCCTCCAACGGAACCCCGGAGATCACTCAGCTCACTGCCCCTCCCCCCTCCCAACGGAACCCCGGAGATCACTCAGCTCACTGCTCCTCCCCCCTCCCAATGGAACCCCGGAGATCACTCAGCTCACTGCCCCTCCCCCCTCCCAACGGAACCCCGGAGATCACTCAGCTCACTGCCCCTCCCCCCTCCAACGGAACCCCGGAGATCACTCAGCTCACGGCCCCTCCCTCCTCCAACGGAACCCCGGAGATCACTCAGCTCACTGCCCCTCCCCCCTCCCAACGGAACCCCGGAGATCACTCAGCTCACTGCCCCTCCCTCCTCCAACGGAACCCCGGAGATCACTCAGCTCACTGCCCCTCCCTCCTCCAACGGAACCCCGGAGATCACTCAGCTCACTGCCCCTCCCCCCTCCCAACGGAACCCCGGAGATCACTCAGCTCACTGCCCCTCCCTCCTCCAACGGAACCCCGGAGATCACTCAGCTCACTGCCCCTCCCCCCTCCCAACGGAACCCCAGAGATCCCTCAGTTCTCTGCCCCTCCCCCCTCCCAACGGAACCCCGGACTACATCAGCTCACTGCCCCCCCCCACCTGCGAAGGTCCCCGGAATCCCTCGGCTCTGGGCCCCCTCCCCCCCTGCGACGGATCTGAGTTGGGTTTGGTGGGACGGTAAGTGAGGTGGGGGTGTCGGATTCGGTCGGGGGGTGAGGTGGGGGTGTCCGGTTTGCTTGGGGGGGTGGGAAGGTGTTGGGGTGGGTGAGGGGTGGGTGTTGGGGTTGGTCAGGGGGTGTCAGCTGTCTGCCACCTCCCCACCTCCGACTGACCCGAGCAGCGCCGGGCACTTATGCTAGTTTAATATATAAATATCAATTAAACTGGGGGGGATAGCTCAAAATATAACGTAATCAACTCTCAACAAAAATCCCAAGAATTGCTCTGCTTTCCTCTCTTCTCTCTCAGCTACCTTTTCTGGCTTCATAGGCCTCTATCAGTTATATCTCAACCACCGAATAAGTCCAGTCTTTTCAATGAAAATACAAAACTAAAAAGAAGACTCGCTATCTCAGTGTCAAAATGATTTAAAATGGTGTGTATATCTAGAGACCATGCAAAGTTATAACACCGTTTAGTCACCTTTACAAACAGCAGATCAACAGGAATTAGCTAATACACTGAAAGAACAACAGACTATAAAATCATTTGGAAAAGGGGGAAAATGGTATACATGTGATATGACCATTTGTTACATTATAGTATGGTAAGGGGAAAATTTTAATACCCTGCCTTTCACAGGGAGCCTGATTACTAGCGAGATCAACCATAACAATTTGTTACATTTGATTTGGGAACAATTTGTGAATAATGCTTGTTTTCCTTGCATAGTGTTCTATTGTGTTAAGTCAGTTTATTTTTCCTTCCAGGAGTAGTGCTATTTCTAGCCAGATAGACAGTATTATTTATTTACATTATACAACTTGTCTTGACTCCATGACACAATTTACCTCTTAAATAACTACTTTATTTTCCTGTATCAAAAGTAAAGTATAACATTCTGGGGAAATTCCTATGAAGTGCACTAGAGCAAACTTACAAAAATGTAATTGGGAGTGTCAGAGCCCTTATTTGTTGTGACCCAAAGGTCCAAGACAATTTTAACTGCACCAATTTGTATCCACAGTAATACATCACTTTGCACACCTTACTGTGCTTTGGATTAGCAGCAGCTCAAAGAGTTTGCCTTGATTTAATAAAAATATTAACACTCTGGTTGATATTTCCTCAACAACACTGAAGAAAAAGAAAAAAACAACAACTTGGTCAAAAATCAATGTAGACTTGCAATGTTTCCTGGAATTAAAAAAACTCCAAACTATGTAGTGACATGGTGGATGATCTTAAAATTAGTGTTTTTCTCTTATCCACCTTCAATCACCTTCACAGACTAAAATATAAACTAGTTTGCTTTCACGTTTTGTTAAAGGACGTGTGTATACTGGTGTAACAGTTCAACACATTTAGTGGATATAGTTAACAACTATTTAATTTTCAAAGCAATAACTAACATGTTTCCTGAGCAGACAAACCTTAAACTACTTTAAAGATTTGGTAATGTCCCTGTTCTGAAAAAGTAAAATGAATAAAAACCAACAAAACAATAGATTTCACACACTACAATGTTTTTAAAGGCCTCAGGTTATTAATTCAGAACACATCATTAATTTTTGGTTTCTGTGTTATAACAAACCTCTTTTGAATTGGATCACATATTTCAGGAGATAATGGGTTGATGGTTTTATTTTAACACATAAATGGTAGTTATGCGCTTTTGAATTATAATGAACATTGCTAATTGTAATTACCAGCTTTATTTACAGGAAAGTAGTGTATAATTTACGTAGACAACAATCCAATTTGTCCATGTACGTTTTTTTGTCATGCATTTTTTTCCCCCTGAAGAGACATGTACAGAACCAGCTAAAAGCAAGAAGATAGCTAGCTGGTTCCATGGTGCTGGCTCTATCCGTGAATAACCAGCAACATACAAAATGAACACAGCTTATATTAAATGAATTAAACACTGGGTAGCTAATAGGTCTCAAAATGTAACTGTAAATGAGAAATGACTGCATGGATTTCTAGGGATCCTATGTCATGTGACACTTACAAGAAAACGCAGTCCTCACTGAGATAGTTTGCAGATTACACAAAAATTGGGGAATGGCAAATAAAATAATGATAGATTAGTGATAGTGTGATTTTGGTCATTTGGTAAGCTAAGTGCAATAAAAACAAATCTGTTTTGATACATCAAAAGAAAAGGTCATCCATCTAGGAATAAACGATTCAGGCCATATTTACAAGATGGGGGATTCTATCCTGGGAAGCAGAATTTGGAGTTATGATGGGTAATCAGCTGAACTTGCTTCGAGTGTGATACATGGCCAAAATGCAGTGGTTCTCAACCTGTGGCCCTTGAGCTGCTTGCAGCCCAATCAGCACACAACTGCAGACCATGTGACATCCTTAGGGACATGCAGGTAGTACTGAATGCAGCCCACAATGGTAAATAGGTTGAGAACCACTGGATTAATGTAATCCTTGGATGCATAAATAGGGACTCAAGTAGGAATATGGAGTTATATTAATTTTGTATCTGACATGTGTGACTGCTACTGAATACTATATCCAGTTTTGGTGTTCACGCTTCAAGAAAGGATGCTGACAAGTTGGACAGGGATCAGAGAAGAGTCACGTGAATGAGTAAAGGAATAGAAAACATGCCTTATAATGAGAGACCTAAAGAGCTTAATCTGTTTAGTTATCAGAAAGAAGGTTAAGATGTGACTTGGTAAGTACCTACTTGGGGAACAGAAATTTGATAATAGAAGGCTCTTCAATCTAGCAGACAAAGGTATAACTGGATCCAATGTCTGGAAGTTGAAGCTAGAAATCAGGCAAAGATAATATTCAGATTAGAAAAAAGACACAACATTTTAAGTGGAGGTAATTAATCTTTGGAACAACTTAGCAAGACTTGTGGTGGATTCTCCATCACTGGAAATTTCTAAATCGAGATTGGATCTTTGAACTGGAGCATACCTTTTAGACAATCAAAATTATTGGACTCGAAGCAAGAATTAATTCATGATAGTCCAATTGCATGTGTTATGAGGAGGTCAGACTAGATGATCACAATGGTCCATTTTTTCTCTTAAAAATCTATGAATCAAATGCTCCATAGATAACTGATGGTTTGCAGATCACCATTTGAGTACATATGGTCTATTGTTTATCATGCAATGTTTTAAAAGTATTTGTCCTTAAAATGTACTCGTGCACACACATGCACATGTGCACACACACAACTTCTTTTACAGTATGAACTTCATGCTCATCATTTTCTTCAGGAACTAGAAAGCAGATGTTTTGCCAGCTTTCAAGATAGCTATTACTTTCATACATACCTTCAATATAAGTAAGAAGTGGCAAAATCTATTTATTTAAGGAAAATGCTACTTTAAACCACACAATTATGAGTAAAGAAGAAAGTTTATCATTTTAGCTTAATTAAGCAGCATAAGAGACAATGCTGTATTCATAAACAATTTCAGAATTATGACCTAAAATATTTACAAAACTTTAGTCCTCTGCAGATATTTCCATTTTACTCTTCTGCCAATATTTCCTCTGTTGTACCTACACTACTAGTACGATTTTAGGGGTCTACCACATAACCTTAATACACAGAATTTTCAGTGTCTTCAAAGCATAGCTCCTCTCTACAAAGTGACACCAAGGATGGTGTTATGTGAAGGATTTCGTGTTTGTCTCTTTCCTTCTCAGCTTCATTGCTAGTAACAGATTCTGGAAGCCACATGGCTGGGATGATTTAGTTGGGGATTGGTCCTGCTTTGAGCAGGGGGTTGGACTAGATGACCTCCAGAGGTCCCTTCCAACCTTAATATTCTATGATTCTATGATTACACTCCTACTTATGTACGACGCTAATCACTCTATTTCACAATTGTATAATATGGTCCAGAGAAACAAATAGACCGCACTGTGTGAAAAGATAGTGTAGCGTAAGCTGTTTACCTCCATTTAGTGGTTCCCAAACTTTTTTCTTCCAAGGACTGCCTTTAGCATCTGACTGAATTTCCTGGACCCCTTCCATTTTTTATACCCAAGTTTCATGTTGTTATTCTATTAGTTAGGTTAGCTTATTATTAAAAAAAAGTATTTTTGTATTAAAATAAGTCTCACAAAGGAACGAAAAGTTAGCAGTTTGCAATGGTTACAAGTTATCATGTCACCCTTATTTTCACTTTAACTAAAAGATATAGCCCTGAATGGGAAAGTACCAGTACGACCAGAACACCGCCAAAATGGCATCCTCTGGGTGGCAAAAGTGCTGGAATGTTGCATTCTGGCCCCAATGCAGGACTCACTGGGGATGGTCCCCGGCATAACTCCCGGCAGACCACACTTTGGGAACCATTGATCTAAGAGCTAGAACACCAAGGAGACACAGGGTCTATGTGTGTCTAGAATTCTGAATAAACAACTCCCCTTGTATTTACTACATCTCAGTCTTGTTTCTTCTCTTTTTGAGAGACAGGTACAGTCTTCCTGAATACTAATGGCACTACACAGGTATCCTTACTGGCGATTATACATAAGCAATAAAGATTCATTTTCAGATTCTGGTGGAGTTTGTGGTGCTAATTTGTTAGGAAAAAAACATTTTTGGAAACTAAGTGTATTGGATATAGAAGTCACTGAAGGGGAACAATCATAGAACCCCAAAAAGGCAAAATAGCCTTTTTCACAAGAGAACCACACTGAAAATATGTATATAAAGAAAGAAGATCATCAAATGGAGAACAGTGGTGAATGCAGAAAAAAATTAGCACTATATGAACCTAAGAAGTGGTTCTGAAAATTCATTATACTTCTAACCACAGAAAAATTCCAGTTTCAAACTTCCCAATTTTCAATAATTTGATTTTAAGGTTTCTTGGCTTGATTTAGATTTCTGCCAGCACTGGCTGCATACGTGAGGAATGGGAGACAATTTATCAAATTTATGTACACAGAAGAACACTATAAAGCAATCTGACTTCACAACCCGCTAGATGAATCATTTGTTTCTAGATTACTCAGAGATGACAATTGATTACTCAGAGATGACAATTTATGGACTTAATTTGTATTGCCCTAAAGGTGACACTGCAAGATGTTAGCATTAGAAAAGGCAAAATACCGACTACACATGGATTAACACACAAGGAAAACACATTCACTGTTCCTATAGACCCTGTTAATTAAAGTGAACCATGAGTAGCTCTACTGTACCACATCTATAAGACCTTTCTTGAAAATGATCAGACTTGTATACACAGTAGGATCAAAGGAAGTATTAAAATGAATGGGCTTGATGATCAGATGATGTAAATCAATGTTGCACCGTTGACTTCAATTAAACGATATCAGCTGACAACTGCTGAGGATCTGCCCAGTATGTTATAAGAGGAGGACAGAGCACCTGTTTCCTCCGTCTCAGTGGAGCTCCATCTGCTGTCAACACACACCATCACAGCAGAAATTGGGATAAAGCCACAACAACAGATCCCATGCATACTGACATTCTAGATCATGGCTCTTTTCCTGATATATGAAAATAACAGCAATTAGTTTGATACCCCTGCTTCTCCCTTGGAGGAACAGAGTAAGCCAAAACAGCTTATTTTTGATATGCTCCTTTCACCCAGAGAACACAGACATTTAACTCCAAATAAAAAAGTTGTGAATACATTTGTTTTCCTCCTTTAAATGTACTCAACTGAATTATTAGCAGTAATACACTTCAAACAAATGTACCAAACAAGAAGAAAACCCCACGGTCTGAGATTAACTGCTGATCTAGTTTCACTTTTGGGGGGAGGCATATTATGTTCCTCTACTCTGTATCAAGACCTAAACATTTAATATTTAGCAGTTATTCCGGGTGGAAAAATGACAGCAGGTCCAAAACATCGTGCTGATTTCTAACTAATACTTCATTTTTGGACTTGCCTAGAAATTACCCATTTACCTGACACGCCACATCAAATTCAACATTCTTCTCTTTCAGAGTCACTTGAGTTACTGGGGGCTATATGATAAAAGCAGCTACAAACTTTAGGATTCTTCTTAATTAAAAATAAAAGAAAACCCTCTTGGTTTTCCCCACTATTTTATCGATCCTTTCCCGGTCATATCAATCATAGATACAGTAATAAGCCTTAATGAAAGCTGACTCATGAAATCACAGTGAAATATATATTTGAATGGTAATAATTATTTGATTAGATTATTTCCCTGTGCAGAGGCTGGCAAGATAAAGATGGCAAACTCCCATTTCAAACATAATCCCCTTTAGGATCATGAGTTGAGTTTAAACACAGTTGTTGTAATATCCATTGCCCAATCTGTAAGATTAAAATCAGAGTTCTAAAAGATGGGGGGAAGAGGGTACAGTTATAGTCTGAACAGTAACAACTGAAATAGGATCAAACAGAAAAGGGTGCAATGAGCAATATTAAAAAGTCACAAGCTGGACCCTCATCATCATGCATCTTGTTATTTTTACTCACATGGTAGTAGGTGGTGTCTGGCCCAGGTGTGCCAATGGTGTCTTGTCTTAATGAATCCATTTGTAAACTAGGCAGCAAGGAGTAATGACTTGGACTATTATTCTTGTCTCCTTTCTTTTTGGATTTTTTCCCTGTATCCTTTTTGCTACTCCTTTGAAACATGTAGTCATCCTGAGCTATTTTTTCATTGCTCATATAACGAAGTAATGAATTTTCTGTTGAAAAAGGAATAAGACTGAATTGCAAATCATTTAATAAATGCCATTTCTTCTTCCTAAATATACCGCACTCTTCTGTTGCTAAGGTTTACCTTCATTTTTAAAGTATTTGGCTCATAAAACAAAATGTATTTCAAAAATAATTTGTATGTTGTGAATATACTACCATAGCAATAGTTATTTTGGCATGGACCAGGTTCAAGATTCATGTCAAAGAAACTAGAAAAAAAAAGTCACTTGCCCTCAGGTCTTCCCCCAAATACACAGTTATTACTTTACTATGACATCTGCAGTCTTGCTCTTAGAACAATGCCCTTAATGAAACTAGATCATAGATGAATAAGGTGGTGTACATTTTGCATTGACTATTTCACTTTACCTTGTCCTCCCTCCTGGTTTCTATCCATCTGTTGAGTCTAATCTTACATTTGGACAGCAAGCTTCTTAGGATAGGGACGGCTTTTCAATTGTGTGTGCACCAAGAACAATAGGCTTCTGATCCTTCAATACTGAACACCACCACAATACAAATAATTCCTTTTTGTAGTGGTAAGACAAACTAAGCTAGTGGTCTTTTGCTGCATACAGTAAGCTATAGCCTTTCTTTTTATTAGTGTATCATTGGAGTTTAAGAGTTAGCAATAATACTATAGCCTCAGAACTTCAAATTACAAGGTGTGAACATAAAACAATGATGGGGCAAGGACTGTTTGTTAAAACACTGGTCTTTCCCTAGAGAATATGCTTTTCTGGGGTGGGACCACATCTTCACGTATTGGTATAGTGCTTAGCACAATGCAGTCTACGGGTACTAATGCGATAAACACATTCAACAATGGGCATGTTTTAAATTTGTTTTGCCTTGAGCTCAATATATGGGCAACTGGGTGAAATTTTATCACCTGGTATACAGACAGTTGGACTAGATGTTCTGATTGTTCATTCTGGTCTTAAAATCTATGAATATATTGGATGGCTGCCCAATGGAATTCTGCAACTGAACCTCTCGTGTGGGGAACATCTAATCTCTGACCTGTTTCTAGCTGAGCCCTCCTAGCTCCCCTTGGGATGTTTTCCAGCCAAAAATAAAAATCCATCCAGCTAAGTGGATTTAAAATATCCGTATTAATTGTGTGTCATAACAGTAAAACAAATTAACTATAATTTTATGAAATTTTGGGGCCAATTTCAAAGAGTCAGATGGCACTGTCTTCAAAAAATGCAATGTCAATATAATGAAACACGGTCAAACTGAACTGGTATCCCTTTGCTGTGCATCTTCCTCAGGCCCTATACAGGAAACATGGGGTTGAGCAAAAACCAAGTATACATAATGAAAAATGGGAACACTCCAAGATCATGTTAACAGAAATCCACATTTTAAGTGAGGGACCAAATGAGGACTTGACTTAAGAAAGCTCAATACGGGTTAAGTGATGCTAAGAAAAACATATAGCATTTTCACAATATTAGTGTCCCAGGTCACTTACCTCTCCTACTATCTCTTTTTATCTTATTGGGATCTTCATAATCCCCTATCCAGTTATATTCCACTGGCATAGAGATAGGTCTTAGTTTGCCTAAAACAGAGAAAAAATGATGTCACTGTCTTCTTCTTACAATGTCTTGTATAACTCAACATATTTTAAATGAAGTGTTAATATGTACATTAATTCTACAAGGGTAATTATTTATTGGAAAAGATCCAGTATATCCTCTGTATAAGAGGTTAAAATGCAAATTCATTCAGTCCATTATTGTTAATGGTCTAAGTGGAAGTTAAGTATTCCATGGAACTTCTCAAAAAATTTAGGAAATAACCCCAGTGACATTGAAAAAATTCCTGTCAGTCACTGGCGCTGACTTCCCCTTTTTCCCATGGGTGCTTGACCCCCTCCCCCACCCCTGGTCCTGCCCCCACTCCACCCCTTCCATGAGACCCCACCCCTGCCCCACCTTTTCTCACCCCTTTCCTGCCCCCCATTCTAACCTCTTCCCCAAAGTCCCCACCCCTGGAGCTTGCTAATGCTGCCAAACAGCTGTTTGGTGGCGGCCAGGCAGGACAGGTTGGGAGATAGGCAGAGGAGCGGGGACGCAGTGCACTCAAGGGAGGGGGAAGCTTGGTTCACCCACTATTTTTTCCCCATGGCTCTAGCCCCACAGAGTCAGCGCCTATGCTGTCAGTAACATCAGACCTAAAACTCAAGATTTAGAAGGTGCTTCTTTCAACTGCACAAAGGCTTCCAAGTCATTTCCACTTAGCATTGCTAATTACTCTGTAATGCAATTTGAGATATAGAGAGAATTATTTTATGCCCTATGTGAAATGAGCTTTTGGTCTCGGACTAACTGATATCAGACCTGTGTCCATATCACAAAAACACCTCCACAAATGGCATCTTTGTGTCTGTCTTAGTAGATACATCAGTGACTTGGCATGGAAACAACAATCTCGAACCTCAAGAGGAGATCCTTTGGATGAAGTATTTCACCCACCCCAAAACACAGCATATTAAGTCTGGAAAATTCACTCACATTTTAGAATATAACAACAGAAAAGAGACAGATCAAATTATTATACTTAAAGTTTTATTTTGAGAGCAAGGGGGGTATTTTAAAAAATGCTGTAAATTGTTATTCCTTTTAAGAAAGTTCCAAAAGTACAGACAGTCGATGGAAAGGAGTTTTGCACAACCTAATTACTAGCTATTTAAGGAGATCTGAAATATTCAACAAGTTAAATAATGTACTGATACAAGATAACAATACAACCTCATAGCGTATACTGCAATATCTAGCAGTCCAAAATCAGAATCTTTTAAACCCTTTTGCAAACAGAATAAATTATTAATTTTGATTACCAATCCATTAGTCACAATGCATAACAGTATGAATATAACTTCAGTCTCAAAACACAGAAAAATTCAAATGAAAATAACCTAGAAAGTTTTATCAAATTACATTACTAGAAAAATTTCAGTAAATAAATATATAGAAAGACAAAATATACAGTTTGTCAGGGCTGAATCTCCACTCTGTCACTTTGAGTACAGAAAATGCGGGCCCACAAGGATTTTAAAAATGAGTACTTGAATGAGAACTTGCCACTCCAAGCTTCTATTAAACTCCCAAGGTTATAGCTTTTCTCTGACTTTGGCTTGGTAAATGCTGACACCACCCAAATGCAAAAAACCTCCTTGCACCCAAAAAGGATCATTTGGGAATTCCTCTCTGGGGGTACCCTCAAAGCCCTTTCGACCCCATCTGGAGAAGAGCTGAGAAAGAAAATAAAGGAAATTAGCTGTTGCTACCAGCTAATCAAACAACATGCAGAAGCCTCTTAGGGCACCAAAAATCCAAGAAAAATCCTGTTCTTAAAAAAGGCAAATTTTATTTATTTTATTTAAAAGGCAAATTTTAAAAAAGGAAGAAAATACATCTGGAACTTAGGCTTTTGCTAGATTTTAAAAAAGCAATTGTAAAAATTAAGCACCCAAAATAGCTTTCTTGAGGTTCAGCTTAAAGGTTACAAGCAAACAAAAGCATCTGGAGTTAGCACAGAGGAGTCCATAAGCCTTAAAAAAACAAACAAAAATAAATCTAATTGCGTCTTCATAAATCTTCCTAATTTACTTACATATTTGGGTTGTTAAAAGTAGTTCTAGGCATGAACTAATGGTTTTCATATCAGGTTCGAACTTTACACAGCATTCCAGACAATGGGAAAGTTCCCCAGTTTTAAAAATTCTAGCTTTCCCATTGGTTCTTTTGGTCAGGTGTTCACTTTTTTTCTTTACCTGGGGAACATTTTAACCCTTTACAGGTAAAGCAAGCAGAGAACAGCTACCAAGAGGGATTTTACAGCTAACTGGCTGGCTGGGTGTCCATGCATCAAAGGGAGCTCCCACCCCGCACACATACTTAATTTATCACACAGTTAAACAGAAAACAAATACTCAAGCATGTCTGTCAACCCGTTCAAGTATGTCATGTATGGAATTAATAAAATCACGTTATGTGTTTTGTATACTGAAGAGGTCATTTATAATCCTCAAAAATAAATAAGAAGAATATCTTTTTTTAAAGTTCTGTATTGTCAATGGGTACAAATCAGGAAAATATCTCTAATCAGGAAATCATTTAAATACGGTACCTGCTTAACTAAACTGCTTCACTGAAACACATGCTTAAGTGCTTTCCTGAATAGGGACAGTGTTGAACTGATGCCTATATTAGCCTCCTATATTTGTACATTTAAGAATTTTCATGGTTACTTCTCTGGAAATACGAACATTTCTCTTCTGTGCTGCATTGTACTGAACTCAAACCATACTATACAGAAAATACTGCATCTACCACAAGACTTTTCGTAAAGCTGTAATAAAAACCAGGTAGGTCTGATCATTACTAAGGACCACATTAATAATAAATGTTTTCTCTAGGTGCTGATTTCTAAAGTTCCATGTTTATTCATAAAGGAAATATCCATTGGATTGTCTAAATGATCTCCTTCCCATGATGGTAAATTTCATTCATCTTCCTACTCTGCCAATCTCCTCTTCAACCCACATGGATCCTTTACATCTACTTTCTCTAAAGAACGTTCTCAGGGAAACTTCTAATTTGGGATATAAGCGGAAGCTATCAGAGGTCAATTATCAATAACTGTATGGTAGCTGCCAGTCAGTGATAGTGAACTAGTCAGAAATCTACCCTTTAAAATTCGCAGAAAAAACAATTCCCTCATTCCTGAACAATAACAAAGTCTTTTTTATCTCAACTGAAGGAGCAAGTCCAAAGGCATTTAAAAATGATTTTATCATATTATTGATTACTAGTGTAAAAGCCCGTGGACATGGGCCAATGGAAACGGCTCGCCCCCCCCCTCGCTCAGCTCCCTCCCCCCCCCACGACCCTCCCCTCGCTCAGCTCCCTCCCCCCCCCAACGACCCCCCCCTCGCTCAGCTCCCTCCCCCCCCCAACGACCCCCCCCTCGCTCAGCTCCCTCCAACTATGTCTAACTTTATATGTATAACTGCTCCTTGGTGCTCTAGCTCCGTGTGACTGAGGATCCCTCAGGTGGGCACGTACAGCAGCCATTTTGTGCCTCCAAACTACAACTCCCAGCATGCCGTTCGTCCAGGCCGTCTCTACTGCGCATGACGGCTTCACACAAACTTCTCTAGCCGATTTATTATATAGGATGAGCTTGTGCCAAAAGCAATTAATGCTCTGGACTCTCCAACTCTATTTGGCAAGCACTAGTAATTCACCACAAAACAAACCAATTGTTTTGGTTTACACATTTCTGTGAAATCACCAGGTCATGTTCACGTCACATATAAACCCTGTGTTGATAAATTATGTGTGGAAAGCTTTGGGGGCATTTAGTGACTTGAACTTCAATACTCTTAAAAGTTAAGTACAGTAAACCCTCGATTTAATGGACCCAGATTTAACGGACTTCGGATGCAACGGACAAAATTTCCGATGCATCCGAAATCCGTTATTCGGGGGCTGCCGGCTCCCGCCCGGGTCCCACCTGCGGATGGGCTGGCTGGCTGCTGGCTCCCGCCTGCGGGCGGGCTGGCTGGCTGCTGGCTCCCGCCTGCGGGCGGGCTGGCTGGCTGCTGGCTCCCGCCTGCGGATGGGCTGGCTGGCTGCTGGCTCCCGCCTGCGGGTGGGCTGGCTGGCTGCTGGCTCCCGCCTGCGGGCGGGCGGGCTGCCGGCTCCCGCCCGGCTCCCTGCAGGCGGGAACCAGCAGCCAGCCAGCCCACCCGCAGGCCAGGTTGACAGCTCCCGCCCGAGTCCCAGCAGTGGGGAGCCGGGCGGGCGGGTTGACGGCTCCCGCCCGGGTCCCACCAGCCGGGGTCCCGGGTGGGCAGGCTGCTGGCTGCTGCTGGGCGGGCTGACTCGCGGCTCCCGGCCGTGATCAGTAAAACCTCTATATAATATAACCTCTATATAATCTATATAACGGACTGATTCGGGTGAGGGGGTCCTGTTATTTAATGATTTTAAATAACGGACTTTCGGCTTTAACGGATACCCCCTCGCCCGAATTAGTCCGTTATATCGAGGTTTCACTGTACACTTTAACTAATAAACACTGATGGGATTGAATAGTATGGTGTACACAAGAAAAACAAATTAAATTACAATCAACTAATGAAGATGAAAGGCTCTATAGACGGATTAAATAACCTCACTGTTTCCCAGTGCTAACTATGATCCACATATTTATAGCTCAGTCCTCACAGTGGCAACTTGAAAAAGTATCATGTAGCATAATAATTGACCTCTGGGCATATCTTTAAGCATCCCCATGTTGCTATGCACCTAAACGTTGACCATCTGTACTTTATATCTGTGGCATTCAAATCCTAATGCAGCTCAGAATGTGACTGCACTCTGCAATTATAATAAATGAAACATTTAATTTTAATAGGTATAACTAAGTTGATGTAATGCCCAGAGTGTTTTAGAGAGAACTGTAAGCTGTAGCAGAAAATGTGCACACAATTCAAAATTAAAGGGATGATGAGAATTTTGCACGAGGATTTATATGCTGTGGCATTCTGAACCAAGAAGAGGTGTTGCACCAGCCTTACAAAAGAGATACCCAGTAGCAAGACACTGTAGTACACACCCATTAATTATGTTGCATAGGTATAAATAGCAATTTAAGCATCTGACTTAGAAGAGGGCACAGTCTAGCAATGTGGCTCAGTTAAAGGCAGTATAGCTACCTTTCTGAGCTAATACAATGGTCAATAGAGAAGTACAGTGAAAAGTTATTCCACCAGTCTTTTAATGATATACAGATTTTGGGATTTTTTTCACAAGAGTATAATCACATAATGATTATAAAGTTAACTATAATTCTCCAGCTAAAACAACATCTTAACAAAATAATGAGTGCTACTTTCTGCTCCACCCAAGTTAGAAAACCATAAGAAAATATGGGTATGCCTATTTTTATCTCAAATAATAGGGAGTGCTCCCACTGCGACAACAGTCTAACTCTAAGTAAGAACACTGAGGGCAAAGAATAGTCTCTATAGTAGGGGTGGCCAAACTGTGGCTCTGGAGCTGCATGAGGCTCTTCAGAAGTTAATAGGTGGCTCCTTGTATAGGCACCGACTCTGGGGCTGGAACTACAGATGCTAACTTTCCACTGCTAAACCCCAGGCCCTGCCCCCACTCTACTCCTTACCTGAAAGCTCCCGCTCCTTCCTGCCCCCTCCCCTGAGCCTGCTGCACCCTTGCTCCTCCCCCTTCCATCCCAGAGCTGCCTGAACACTGCGAAACACCTGATCTGCAAGGCTGCTGGCGGGCAGGAGGTGTTGCAGGTGGTGGCGGCTAATGTATTACTGTGGCTCTTTGGCAATGTACATTAGTAAATTCTGGCTTCTCAGGCTCAGGTTGGCCACCTCTGCTCTGTAGTCTGCTCCTTTTTGAGGGAAAATGACGTTCATGTGGCTCAGTCCAGCATACTAGAGAACTTGATATTCAACACCAAATACTGATTTGGGATGCATGGAAAACTCACCTACAGTCTTTCTAGAGGCTATTTTAGATGGACAATGTATTTGCATTACATTTTATTTTGACACAGATCTCAATAACAACTAGTTTTAGGGCTGGTAGAGGGGAAATAGGTGAGAAGAAGTTTTAATTATTCAGGCCCGAATCCTGCAAATGTTCTGTGAACTATTGTTATGCTTAAAGTTAAATACATGGATAAGTGTTTGTAGGGTTTAGGTCCTTAAAATACAGTGACAATTCTTTTCAGTGGAAAAAAATTAAGCATCAACATGTACGTGGAAATATAGTTTCTTTCAGCATTTTGGGACAAATTGTTGACAAACCCTCAAAAATAAGTAGAATTTATGAAGAGCAGAAATCTGGGGCACACAATGTATCTCAATGATAGCATTTCTCCGTATGATCAGCCTAGTTTAAAAAGTATTCTAAATGTACTCATGGAACCATTCTTATACATCTGGGATCATATTGGAAAGCTTTCTTTTTAAAAAAGTGAGTGAAAGGTGCCACAGAGAAATTGCAAAGTACTGTATTGTCACACATTCTATTTTACTGCAGAGGAAATTATTATTCTCAAAACACTAAGGGCTATGCTCATCCATTCCCATGAAAGAACAGAAGGAAATAAAACCAGAGGCAATAATGATAGGGACTGTGGAACATGACTCCCTGCGTTCATGGCATCATTAAAATATCTGCACTTTATATCCACTGTTGGGTGGTTAAACATATTCAACACAATGGCCACAACCAACATACACTTAAAAAAAAATAAATGCTGCAACATGTATGTTGCTATAGGAGATTGGAGAGATACAAACATTCATATGGTATTTTTGCTCAACGGTTTAGGTTTTAAAGATCCTTATGCTTCATGCTGCCATCATTCCCTTTTGGCTGCTACACCTAAATGATGTTGGTTCCCTCAGCTACAGTAGCAGCAAGCAGATGGGAATTATAGTTGCTTTGAAAAAGGATTCCTGAGGGATCCTAGAATACCCCACCCTGCAATTTTTATTTTATATATAGAGAACAATCACTTGCTTCTACTTGCTTTGACTCTTCCCTTTAAAAAAATAAAGTGAGGGCTGGGATAAAACTGACAAAACTGTCTTTAAGGATGCTCCGGGGCCCGTTTCCTCCACTCTTCTCTTTTTTAAAAGGCACACTCTGAAAACAGGTGCATCTTTATGAAAATGCATCCTTTAATATTCTGTATGTGTATTACACAAAGTCCTGAGAATATTTTATACAGTTTGAATTCAGTTTGTCAGTTTCTGTCTCTAAGGATTTCAAAAGCTTGGCTGCAATCAAGGACTGAGTATGCTGTACTGATTCTGTGAACTGTGATAAATTAATTCTACTGTCTTCTCCTCAAAAGAAAGGTGGTGTCAACAGGGCCGGCGACAGGAATTTTGGGGCCCCGTACGCTGATAGTTTATGGGGTCCCTCCCGCCCGGTGTCCCGCCGCCCGCCCCCTCCCCCCGGTCTCCCGCTGCCCCCCCCCCCCAGCCGGACTCCCGCCGCCCGCGCCCCCCCCCCGGTCTCCTGTCGCCCGCCGCCCCCCCCCGGCCGGTCTCCCGCCACCCCTCCCGCCACCCGCACCCCCCCCGGCCCTGTTCTGACCCCATGGCGTGCAAGGGGCACGGTGACCCCCGCCCCACGGCAGCGTGGCCGGCTTGCTCCCTACCCCACGCGGGACAGCGGACCCGCCCCAGTCCGAGGCAGGACACGCACCGCTCCAGTCATGCCCACTTCCCCCTGCATGCGCTCTCCCCCTCTGGGGGAGCAGAGCTGTCACGCGCTGGGGCTCCGCGTGGCCCGGCCGGGAGAAGCAAAGGGGGGGCGGGGGGAGCCTGCTGGGGGCCGGGGGAGGGGGCTGATGAGCGCTGCAGCGGCTGCCCGGAGCCGTGCCTTGCTGTGCAGGCCCGGCGACAAGGGGCTACAGCTGCGTACCGGGCCCGCCCCGTACTTCAGGGGGCCCCCCCTGAAGTCCGGGGCCCGGTACAGCTGTACCCGTTGTACCACCCTGTCGCCGGCCCTGGGTGTCAAGATTAGCACAGTTACTCCAACGTGCAGCTTACATTGAACGTGATAATTAAAATAAAACAGCAAATGCATTCAACAGTATTCAATAATGTGCTCAGCTAAAATTACAGCCGTCAAAACAGTCTGATTCTCTACACAACAGTTATGCTCAATACATTCTGATTATTTTTTGGAGACAGACAAAACTTAGTTAAATTCTTTTTTCTTTTTTTTTTTTTGCAATGTAAAGGTATGAGAATAGGTATAGTATGTGAGGGAATGGGTACAAACTCTGAAATGGCTCAGTTTACTTCATCACTACATCATAGTGGTGAGAACCCCACTGGTATAAGCCCTGTCTGAATTCGGGCAGTGAGGAAAATTCCACAAATAGATGCCTCAGTTGGACCTAAAACAGAAAATATATGATACCTGGGGACTCCCTCCTAACTTTTTTCTTTCTCAATTTTCAGCAGGAACAGGAACAAAATTCTTCTCTTCTAAAGCTGTGAAAATGTACTACTTCAGCTAGAAGCTCCACAGTGTGATAAGCTGTGAAAATGTACTACTTCAGTAGAAGCTCCACAGTGTGATAAGAATATGGATTATAGCTGGGTTTTTCAAAGGAGCCTAAGGGTGTTAGCTGCTCAACACCCATTGGTATTCCTTTGGAAGTACCATCCTATATTTTCTTTGGAACAACCACTAGAGGAACACATTAACAGGTCTGAAATTCCAGCAGAGCGCAATAGTGTTGTGTATATTTATGTGTGTGTACACACATACATGTTTGCACACTCCACATTACTAGATGAATTTTTGTTGTAAGAATATTGGTTCCAGCTTCACATCAAGACCTGAAGATGAGCTCTGTGTAGCTTGAAAGCTTATCTCTTTCCCCAGCACAAGTTGATCCAATAAAAGATGTTACCTCATCAACCCTGTCTCATTATCAGATGGACATATTCATAAGGTGTAGAGGAGTACTCAGTAACCTGCATGCTGTGACAATATATTACCATGTGATGGTAACATGTTAAACAAGTAAGGGGTAAACTGCAAGAAAGAACTAATTTAAACTATCCTACCACGATGAGTGAAGTTGAGGCAGTGGCCACATCTGACAATGGAGAGGTAAGCCACTGCTGTAACCTCAGTTTTTAATTTAAACAGGGTGTCCCAAAAATAAATGGTGCAATTGATTTAAAATCTCAATTCCGGAATGGAGCAAGTATCTATCACAAAGAATAGGCTCTCAGTTTATTGTTATAGCTGGGTTGGCATGATTGAAAAACACTCGGACAGTATTTTGTATTTACTTTTGGACATGGTTTTCAACCTGTTGCATTGCATTAAAACTTTTTAAAAAAATCTTTTGGATTTGGACACGCAAAATATTTCCCATTATGATGGTTCGGATCCTAGTTGCTGCTCCAGTAGTTTCTGAACACCTTCTTTAATATAATGCAAGGTGAGAACTGATCGTTCCTATTCCCATGCATGGAGTAATTCTACTTGTTAGCAGAATGGGTGCTACATTTTTGCTTTTTGTTATCTTTAGTAGCTATGACCGTTTGGCTTCCACCTTTGAATCTAGTAATAATAATACATGCAAATGACTGTTTAGTAGTGATGGTAACATGTTAAACAAGTAAGGGGTAAACTGCAAGAAAGGGGGAGAGAGAAGATTTATTATTGTGATTTATTATAATTAAAAAGTTGTCACAATCCAGATACTTTAAGGTAAACAAGAATTCACATAATGTTACAAAATGCAGGCAATCAGTCATTCTTCATTTTTGGAAATAGAGAAAAACTACAGGATAGTTCTTACTAATATAGCCATTTTTAATATCTATGAAACATATAGCATTATTCAGGGAACCACTTGCATCCTTTATCCTTGTTGTAAATAAATTGGCTACTGGCTGCTTTCCTTACACAGTGGTACTCAAAGTTATCTCCTGAAGACCTGGGAGAAGTTGTAAACTGCGGTAAGAGTAGTAATCCAATAATTTTGAAGGCAAAGCTGGTAATATTATAAAGCACATCTTGGACAGAAAAATTGTTTGATAATCATCATAAAGAATATGGTATTGGACTAATATCCCATTTTTTTATGCCTTAAAACATTCAGTAGGTTTTTTTGATACACAACATCGAACACTTTCAGCCTGAGATCTTCCCATAATAAAAGTTATAGAAAATCAGATGGATATGCACATATTTTCTATTTCAAAAAGAAACAAACCAACAAATCTACTAAACAAGGGGAGTTGGATTCTACTGATTAGAACAATTCCATACCATATGTTGGAGTGCTCTCTCTCCTCCCAGAGCCGCTTGTTCTTCCTTTCTCATATTCATAGCAGTATAAGACTGCATCTTCTTCAACCACATTAAAGCGCTTCCGATATTCCTGGTCAAGAAATGAATTTGGAGATTCGGAACCCTTATGAACTGGCTTGCCCACTATATGTCTGCCAATATCATCACATGGAAGATTTCCCTTTTCATCCCTGTAGTAAACAAGAGCGATTTTGAATGAATTGAGATTTTAAAAAAGGTTCAAGACAAAAAAATGTCCTAAGTGTGGCGCTGCATATCAATTTTTATATGATCAATACATTGATAATATTGACTAGAGCCATTATATTTGGGGGCTGCAGTACTATGAAAGCTACTCCTTATCTCTCTGGCAATTTAGTCCAATTGCAATATGAATTTACTCTTTCCTAGTCTTATATAGACTGAATTCTGGATATATTGGAAAGCTCATCTATCATCCTTGGTCTTTTGAGAAGGGAGGTGGACAATGAGGGCTGCAAGGTAAACTACTATTTGGATTTTTTTATAACTAGCATTTTCTGTTTTCAGATATTGTCCTTCAAAGTCACCCTTCAAAAAACTGACCAGACTGGATCCTGTTTAGCTTTGGAGATGTGATAGTATATTAATGCATCGATAACCACCAAGAACTCCATGAATTCCTTAGCTCGAGTAATGAAAAGATTGTTTCTGTAGTTGATAATCCCACAGTCTATCCCTACTTATGACAAAGTCCTGGGTGACCACAGGATGAGGTAAAATGACATCTGAAGTCCTAGGCCCATCTAAGACAGCTAAGCCCCAACCTTTCACAATCAGCAGATACAATAGTCAAAATAATAGCAAACCTGAGCCATTTATTCATTGGGAAATGAATGTAGTCTCTTTAACACCAAACCAAAGACCTCTACTATACAGTAAAGAAGAATAATTTCAGTTAGTTGTGGTAGAGTTTATAGCCTCTTTCCAGGCTGATTGTACAGAGTCTGGGATCACAAAAGGAATCACCTTAAGATCAAGTTTTTGGAGCTGAAGTTCCTCATTTCTAACTCCCATGCCTCACATGTGCAGTTCAGCTAGCAACTTTGGTGTCCGTTTGCTGCCATAATTTGTTACATACTGACACCCAACTGCCGAATATGAATCTCAGATGTTCCCACTGCATTTTGTATGGGAGAAATATATAGAAGTATTGACTAACTGTGCCTATGAAAATATGATGGATGGGTAGCTCTGTTCAAATAGAATCTATGAGTTCTAAATGACTGTCCCACAAAGAAGACAAGCCCCAATACTGTTCCAACTAAACATTCTCTAGTTTCACTGGTAACTTGTCTCTGCTGTTTGTGGACTCAGTCAGACTCTAAGGTGGTATGGCTACAGAGATATACAATATACAATGAAGCAGTGAAACCCTATTATTTTACAGTAGCAAAAGAATTATTGCTTTTGTTGTAGTCAAGCAAGAACACACACAGCAACAGCAACCCAGGAGAGTGGCATCAAACTAGTTGATGGTACACAAAATAAAAATAAATAAATGCATAAATACATATAATTATAGACAAAGACTGCTGAAATGCCAGAACACATCTTTCAATCAAGTCATATTATGAAATATATTATGTGATGGGTTTGTGAAGTGAACTACAGTTCAATAGGATTAAGCTGACAAAAAGATTACAGAAATGCACAGCTTAGTCATGCTATAAGCTTAGTTTTTTAGGTGCATTGAACTGCTAAGTTATTGATATAGTATTTCATTACTGTCGGTCCACACACCAACATTACCATGACTTATTTTTTTATGTCTAAAATAAATCATATAAAGGATGAAGTTTTAAACATCACAAATTCTGTGATAGACGGGTTATCAGTTGTTGAAGTAGGATTGCACATTAAAAATGCTGTGTAAAACCAATTCATTTTCTCATTTAATAAAAATAATATAGTAAAAGAAGCAGAGCTGGATGTACGATAATCAGTTTATTGGCATTACTTCTCTGAGCCCAGAAACATATTTTAGCTTCAGTTTCAAAGATAAAAGGTCCATAGTCTACAACTATACGGTTTACATCTAAAGAGAAACCCGAAGAACTCTGACTGCTTTATATACTTTCCTTTTAGCCTGAAGTGTTTAGAATTAAATCTTTGAGGCCTGAAGATAATTTTTCTGAGGGCACAACATTCTTTCAGTAGCACTTGCATAGAGATATGGTGACATCCAACAAGATGAATTAAAGACATGTTTATTCCCTATGGGCATTTCAAACAAATTAGAAGAAAAAATCCTTAATGAGAAACTACCTGTACTGTCAATTTTTAAAGACAAATTGGAATAATTGTTTAAGCAGGGGCTAGCTATGTTGCATACTCCATAAAGTATCAGCATAAAGATAAGACAATGGAGTGACCAGGAATAAATTACAGGATTCAATTCAGGGCTTCAGAGAAGAATTGTGATGTCATCAAAACTATGAACAAGAAATTCAGTGTTCTGACTGAGAAGGTTTTCAATATCTTTGGAGAATTAAGAATTTCTCATAAATGCACATTTCTCTCCCCCTGCCAGTTTAAGTTGCCATTCCTCTCACCCTGGGATAACCCATAAGTAAACCTTGTCAGCATCAGGTAATACATCTTATCAACTGGGTGGAAGAGTCACTGTTGAGTGACTGTAATCACCCCTAAGGAAATATGCACATTGCTTTCTCAACATAGCCCAGTAATTGTAACAAGAGACTGCCGGGGGGGAAAAAAGGCTTTTTAATCACTATTTGGTCATATAATGTTCTACACACACTAATACGAAAACATTTTAAGAAAAATCTGTTCCTCTGAATTATGTTCTCTTGCTAGTCTCACTGTATATTTTAAGGCATCTGTATTGCTTACGATGCATATTTTACAAATGTATCCATATACTATAATAATCCATACAGGATTATTGGAGAGGAACAACAGGGTGTATTGTGGTAGCATACTGAATTAGATGAGTGGTAATAGGACAGTGTGATAAACCGAAGGATGAATGCTGCACTTCTGACTCCCTAATGGGAGGCTGACAGCTCAGTCAGAAGGAAAATGTTCTGTGACACAGAGGAGGACAGCTAGAGACTTGAAGGGACAGTGACAAAGGTGGCTGTTTCAGTGCAGAGTGGCATATATATTTATGGAACAATTGGGTAGCTACAGAATATAAAATGTAAGCCATTCCTCAAATATTGTCCTAGCAATTAGCTCCAATGTTGTTATATAAAATGCATCTAAAAAGGAATTACCATGGCTATAGAAAAGTAGCAGTCCACTGCAATAAGAGCCTCTCCCTGTAGTTCAATCCCTGCCATTGACCAAGATGGCAGACATCACAGACACAAAGTATTCTTTCTACTTTTGCTTCCGGGTTCAAGACAATCTTTCAATACTAGGGATTAGGATGACACCACCAAGGGGCAGATTAGCCTACATTTACCTACTCTGAGGGTCTTGCACCTTTCGCTGCAATAAATGGCGTGGGCCACTGCAGGAGGCACAATGCTGAATCAAACAAACCATGGGTCTGATCAGTGTATACTGGATCTTATATTTCTAACAACTAGTCAAACTCCCTGGGAAAATATCAGAGGCCTCATCTTCCAATCCACATACATGAATAGGTACTTTCAACAAGTGTCATCATTTTTCTTAACTTTAACTACTGTCTTAAACTTGTTTGAATGCTCAATCTTTTACAAGTGCCATTCTTTGTCCATTGTATGAACCTGAAACATTATCATTAGCTTTTTACCTGGGAATATAAGGCTCTACTGGAGGAGGAGGTATGTACAGATCCTGGAGTGCTGAACTGTCTCTTTTCGTGGGTGTGCTGATCGTGCTGGATGGTGTAGCAACGCTGCTTGTAGGGCTTCTAGGAATAAGCGGCTGGTTAAAATAAAAAGAGAGAAAAAACCCACATGGGTATCTAGCATATTCTTATTTTCAAATTAAAATTAAAGACAAACTTTACATACACTGATAAAATAAAACCTAAAAATAAATACTTGTGATATTATATGGTTGTTTAAAACTATGTGAAAAACTGTTCATGATAACGAGAAGGGATACTTGCAAACTATAAAAGGGTCATGAGCTATGCTTGTGTAACAGACTCCTCTTGCTTAGTACAAACTACCCTATTGTCAGTGCCCATAAAAATAGTCATGCAGGGACACCAGTGGAAGTGTCACTAATGTAAGTTACCCAGAAGCTAGTGACTTGTTTAAATTATAGTGTTTACAATAAAAGTTGTATAGATATGTATTACAATGATGTCATTTAAATTCAAAAATACCAGTGTTATTATGTAAGAAATATCAGTGGAAGTTTAAGTTTTTCTATGGCTTTGGATACTGTAGCTCTGACTTCAGATCTTATAGCAGAAATATTACGACAGAGCAAATGGGAGTCTATTATTCTTCACTCTTCAGGGCACATTTCCATCAAACAACATTTCACATGCTTTTTAGCATCTTCTATCCTACCCAAACCTTAGTCAGGCAATGAACACCTCCCTTACAGACTATGCCTGGATTCTAGCTACCACGCCAGCCTGAGCTTGGTGTTCTTTCTCTCAATAGCTCTGATTAACAGCCCCATTAGTGCTCACATCTCTTTTTCTGAGTGAGTGAGAGAGAGAGAGAGAGACAGAAACAGAGAGAAGTGCAATGAAGGAAATAAGAGACTGCAGTTTGCTCAGTCTCACAATATTTCTGCTGACTAGCATTAAGTCTGGGCTTTTATGCTAGCTACACTCAGAAAAGAAAGCAAATGCCATTATTTTGATCCATGCTGAGTAATTCTAATATTAAAAATGCATTGGTTTTTATTTTGTTTTGATTTTAGAGCGTTCCCTTTCCTTCCATTTATTAAAAATATATGCCTTGAAGAATAAATCTTACAGGCTTGAAAGTACACAGTGGTCACTACAGCTATGGATTCCTCACATACATCAGTGCTTTAGGACACAACTTTTTATGTTGTACTTAGAACAGGGAAGCTATGAGCTCAGGCTAAGAGGACACTATGCATAGAAGACACTCCTGCAAGCTCTGTAAAGAATACATTGTGACAGGTCAATGGGGCACTTCTGTAAAGAGTAATCAGCTCTCTTTCCCACTATATTAATCATGACACCTCTGCAGTACCTAGACTACAGCAAACCCTGAGTGTTTAACAACAAACCTTCTTCTGAATATTGGCCTTCTGTAAAACAGCAATGAGCTGCTGTCTTCTTGCTAAACCGATTAGACTTTTCAATCTTTCGTAACTGGATATATCAAAAATTGTCTGCATGTTACTGTAGCATTTCCTTTTTGCATCTTTAAATATTGTTAGAATCATGTGTGCCATTTAGGATATCTGAAACATCTTACAAATGTGAATGGAAATCCTGTGCCACAGAATATTTTCAAAATGTTACTTGGGAGTGGTATTGTGTTAGATTTCCTTCTGGAATTTTTCTTGGTCCAATGTTAATCTTGCAATGTGTTTCTGGAATATTAATTTTATCATCACTTTTAAATCCTGTCCTGCTAATCTTAGTGATCTTTAACTTTAAACAATGGCAAACCAAAGTGTTTGCTAATTCTTTTGCTAGTTAGTTATTCTAAAACCACTAAAATAAATGTGAATCCCTTATAGTTTGAATCTGTAAAAAATAAAACAACAACAACAACAACAACAAAATAACAAATCAAACAAACTACAGCCTCCGTTTGGGGGAGGTTTGGCAGGGAGAGAAAGACGTACAGAGGAAGGAACAGATAAAAGACCAGCTCAGTATTAAAAACAATCATGAGCCTGATTCAGGAATCAGGAATTCTAAAATCAAAAACCCCCTCCTGACCTAAGACAACAGAAATCTCATCACTGAAGATTTCAACCATAAAAACTAACTCTGAACCACCTACTAAAGCAAAATATTTTATTTCCTTTCTAATGGATGCTCAATATCGGAAGTGCCTTTTCAGGCTTAATGGGTGTAATGGGAGTGAATTTTCCTTCCAGACCACTGCCAGTTGGCATCCAAGTGGTCTTGATTCACTAGGCTGCAGGTGCAAAGAAAGAGTTTCCCTGTGTGTTGGCCTAGAAGGCCCTCCAGGCCTCATATATGTTTGAGAGACAGATCCAGCTTCTGATGAAGACTTTTTGTTTCAAACTGGCAGTCCTGCAAGGATCACTTCATAGCAGGTGGTACATGAGTCCAAGATTTGGTTAAGGCCATCCAGGTGTATTAGTTGGTTTTCTGTTCAGAATAGTTCTGATAATGGACTCTGGATATTTGGTGGGTTCATAAGTCTTTAAGAATGAGAGATTTCAGTCTCTTCACTGTTCAGGTGAGCCAGTGGAAGCTCTGATCTTGCCTTTGGAAGATGTTATATTCAGTCCATCAGAGAAGAGTGTGTGCGTGCATGTGCATACATCCTGCTGACTGGGTTTGGGGGTCTGAAGATAACTTGAGGAAAACCCTTAGCTTCCACGTTGGGCAGCTGAACTTGGGCTGTGGTATCAGAGTTGCTTTTTGAGTGAATTCTCCAGGGATTTGAGCAACTCTAGTGTCTTGCTTGACAGTAGCTTAGCTAGCTCTACCAAGATGACTCTCAAAGTTTGGGAATACTGTTCCAAAATAGATCTGGAAGTGTCCTATCCTTGCCACCTTCAACACAGGCTGTAAAATTCACCTGTTTAGCTTATTCCATAAAAACAGAGCAGAAGAAAAGCCTGGCAGTGTGCCTAGAAGTTGAAGCCTATTTTTCAACCAAGGAATGGAAAAGTGAAACAACTGTCCCTGACAGATGTGTGTCACTGTTTTCAACAGATATGACAACAAACCCTTTAAAAATGAGTTCAAATTGGGTCACCTGGCAGTAGCTCAGGAAGCTGGTACTTCTTTGTGGTGGCTGCCATTTCGTGCTACAGAAGCTCAGGTTTCATTTAAAAAAATATTAAAAATTTTCGATCCTGATGGCTGTGAAGATAACCTTCCAAATGAGAAGTAAAAGCAGCTGATAATGGGATGAATACCAGACCTGAAAACAGCTTGAACAAGAGCTGTTAGGTATGAGCTGCTCTCACATTGGAGCTCAGTGGGGTGTTAAACTTGAGGCCTAATTCTGACAATTATCAGAATGTTCATCTTTAAACATCAGAATTGTGGATGGTGATCCAAGCATGCAACAAAAGAGGAGGACTAAATGAATGGCATAACGTATTAGCAGTACAAGTGAGTAGAGTTTAGATTGTAGGCAGAGTCTTGCAGAGTACAACTACTTTCATCCACTCTCTCTCTTTCTCTCCCCTACATTCAGCCATAGAGGATCTCAAAGCATTTTACAAACATTAATAAATGAAACTTCACAACATCTTTCAAATGAAGGTAAGGAAAATCTGCAATGACATACATTGTTTCCTGCACAATGGGACTTGCAATCTAGAAGAAAGCAAAATCTTTTTCATGGCTTCCTTCTATGTTATCAGAAGTCACTAAGATCCTTATGATAGAGGATATATTTCGACAAGCTGAGGCAGCTTATTCAAAACATTTCATGCACACACATACACACATTAGTACCAGACACAACCAAAGATGAAACACTATACTCCCTCCAAATATTTCAACTTTGGTTGTGTCTGGGACTGGCATTTTCACCTAGTTATTTCTCTATCATTGTCTGGAACTTACAATGCTGCAATCAGTGTCATTTTGTAGACTGGGAGGGACAGCTCGCCTAGTAATACGATTAAAATCCTTCCCTCTCCAGAGACCAAATATATTACCCATTGTATGCCATGGTCTGATAGTGAAGTTCAAAGGTTACAGTTAAAATGAGTGAGAGAAATTGTGATACTGTGTGTGTGTGTCCACATGTAAACATAGAGAATCACAGTAGTCAAGCAGTGATAAATAAACTCTAGAGGAAGATATATAACTTTTAAAAATACAAGTTAAACCAACACAAAGTTTTTTAGTAGTAATATTTTTTTACAGTGTCTTCATCAGTAAACAACTGTGTTTTAGTCATAAGAAGTAACAATTTTTTGAACAAAACATTCCCAATAAACTATATTGTTTAGCCATTTCAGTCTATTGCAGCATGCAACTAAGAAATGAAGAGGTAATGAAATATTGTATAAAAAATGCAGGTTTTGTAGGAAATCTGGTCAGAATCCATTTAAATAACACTAGAGAGCGTGCCAAATTCCTATGTAGTTAAAAAGATAACTAGGCAACTAAATAAAGATTACAGGGGTTTATTTAAATGTAATGATTAAAACTGTAATTTCATTAATTTAATCCCAAATAACTAACAAAACCAGAACAAAATGTTATCACTAGAGGAATGCAGAGGCAATATAAGCAAATTAACAAAGGGGCGGGGATGATAAATAATCAAATCAGAATTTCCTCTCAAACCTAAGGTAAGGAAAAAGCTAAAGAACATAAGAATGGCCACACTAGGTCAGACCAATGGTCCATCTAGCCCAGCATCCTGCCTTCCAACAGTGGCCAATGCCAGGTGCTTCAGAAGGAATGAACAGAATGGGCAATCATCAAGTTTTCCATCCCCTGTCATCCATTCCCAGCTTCTGGTAATCAAAGCATAAGGACACCTAGAGCATGGGGTTGCGTCCCTGACCATTTGGCTAACAGCTATTGGTGGACCTATCCTCCATGAACTTATCTAGTTCTTTTTTGAACTCCAGTACACTTTTCGCCTTCACAACATCCCCTGGCAATGAGTTCCACTATGTGTTACGTGAAGAAATACTTTCTTTTGCTTGTTTTAAATCTGCTGCCTGCGTGATCCCTGGTTCACTAGTTATGTGAAGGAGTAAATAACACTTCCTTATTCAATTTCTCCATACCAGTCATGATTTTATACAATTCTATTATATCTCCCCTTAGTTGTCTCTTTTCAGAGCTGAAAAGTCCCAGTCTTCTTAATCTCTCCTCATTCAGAAGCTGTTCATTTTGTTGCCCTTCTCTGCACCTTTTCCAATTATAAGATATCTTTCTTGAGATGGGGTGATCAGAACTGTACTCAGTATTCAAGGTGTGGGCATACCATAGATTGATATAGGGGCATGATGATATTTTCTGTCTTATCTATCCCTTTCCTAATGGTTCCTAACATTATTGGCTTTTTTGACTGCCCTTGCACATTGAGAAGATGTTTTCAGAGAACTATCCACAACGACGTCAAGATGTCTTTTTAGTTCAGCAAAGAAGCTGAAGAGTTGAGTACAGCAAAGTGAATATGTAACCACAAATGAAGGTCTAAGCATCAGAACCTTGCATGATGAGCTACTAAAAATACTTTACCAACAGCCTTAGTAGTGCAATACATTATTTAAAAATTAACAAAATTTATCATCCAAATACTCTAGATCAAAATGGTGATGACTAATAATGGATTAACACAGAATCATAAATCATAGACATGTAGGATTGGACCTTGAGAAGCCATCAAATCCAGTTCAGTCCATCAATCCAGTCTCTCATGCTGAGGCAACACTAAGTAAACCTAGACTATTTCCAACAGCGTTTGTCCAACCCCTTCTTAAAAACATTTAGTGATGGGGATTTCACAACCTCCCTTGGAGCCTTTTCCAGAGCTCAACTACCCTTACAGTTCGAAAGGTTTTCCTAATATCTATCCTAAATCTCCTTGGCTGTAGATTAAGCCCATTACTTCTTGTCCTCCTTCAGGGAACACTCAGAACAACTGATTCCAATCCTCTTTATAACAACCCTTAACATATCTGAAGACTTATCAGGTTTCCCTCAGTCTTCTTTTCTCAAAACTAAACAGGTCCAATTTTTAAAAATCTTTCCATGCAGATCCGTTTTCTAAACCTTTTATCACTTCTGCTGATCTCTTCTGGGCTCTCTCCAATTTGACCACATCTCTCCTAAAGTGTGGGATCCAGAACTGGACATATTACTCTAGATGAGGTCTTACCAGTGCCCAGTAGAATAGGATAGTTACCTTCCAAGTCTTGCATAAAACACTTCTATTAATACACCCTAGGATGATATATGCCTTTTTCACAATTGCATCACTTTGTTGACTCATTCAATTTATGATCCTCTGTGAACTACAGATCCTTTTCTGCTAGCCAGTTATTTCCCATTTTGTAGTTGTGCATTTGACTATATTTTGCACTTGTATTTAAAGAATTTCATCTTGTTGATTTCAGACCAATTTTCTGATTTGTCAAGATTTGTCATTTTGGATTCTATCATATTCTCCAAAGTGCTTACAACCTCTCTCAGCTTGGTGTCAGCTGCAACATTTTATAAGCAAATTTTCCATTCCATTATCCAAGTAATTTATGAAAACATTGAATAGTACCAGACCCAGGACTGACCCCCTATAGAACCTGACTAGATGTCAGAGTGGTCAGGAAAATTCAGGTAAACTCTTGATAAACATTTCAAAGTCTGGATGCTGATTACCTATTTGGGCCTGATCCAAATCTCACTGAAGTGAATGAGAGTATTTCCATTGACACCAATCGTGTGCACTGGGCCCTCATAGCTTAGTTGAACCCAGTCAAGAAGCATCACTCCCCGCTTCTCTAGTCCTGCTTTGAGCCTGTGAAAAAGTTCAGTCTGGATCAGGAATCTTCAGCAGGTTAGTTCAAAGTCCTTTTGGCCAAAAGCACAAGCACATAGCAAGGGCTAGAGGTAGGCTTTATAGCTTATCCTGAAACAGCCCCTGCCTATTTTAAATTCCATGAGCTGAAAAATCTTCTTCTTTATTAACTTTCACCTCAGAGATCAAAAGTAGACCTTGGAATGCTCAAATTGTACTGTGGGGAGCCACTACCAGGGAAGCCCCAGAAATAATGAAAAGATGAGGTCAGGAAGAAGAGTGTAGATTGAAACAGAAGGTATGAGGTATAGCAAACATTCAAATCAGCAAACACTCTAAATCTTAGAAGGATTGTTCTAAGGACAGACAAAGTTTGCATAGTTCTCAGGTAAAGTATTAAACTATCTCAACTTGTGGCAGAAATGAAAAACATAGCTTGAAGATAAAACTCCATACCTGACACATATCATTAAGTCTAATGATTGTCAAAAATATGATCATTATGATCTGGGAACGTCATTTTAGACTTCACACAATGAACCACAGTAGCAATGGAAAGGGAGTGGGAAAAACAAATCTAGTAAGATTCATGGTTGCATTCACGACATGTTAGCATTTATTGTATGATCACAAAATAATTAATATTTTCAACTGCAGAACACATCTTAAAAAGCCCCATTACTGTAGCTGCCTAATTCAAGTTTTATAAAAAAATATACATTTAAAATCCCTGCAATTCACAAATTATGATGTGATAAAAATGTATAAAACATAGAACTTTGAAAAGCCACAAAAAGGTGGAAAATATTAATTTATGGAGATTTAAACAGAGCGCCTTCAGGTATCCTTTATTGTCAAAAATGCATTTGTTTTAAACAAGTATAGAACAAAATGGATGTTTTCTCCTCTTCTGGTGGACATTATAGTTCAAGCTACACGCACGCCAGTACACGGGCTGGAACCTCATATAACGTTGTGCAATATATAAAGCCATATTCTAGTCGGCATTATTCTGTATGCTGAGTCATATTTTTGCACTCTGGTTTCCAGCATGCTACAGAGTTTTGTGATTTTTTTTATTTTACTTTTTTACCTCTCAGAGATATTTTTAGCTTATAATAATTGTGAAAACACAAATTAGTCAATTTCTGCTAAAAAAAAGGAAACCAAATGAAGGAGTCAACAGAAAGTTCTATTTGTTAAATGTCACCTGCGCATTATCAATGGCAAGACACTTACAACAGAAACAATATGTGGAAAATAAACATATTGCTTTCACAAAAATAAGCTTGTGGGACTCACAGTTTTTCAGATTTGCCAACTGGCACTACCAACAAGCCCTTTTCACATCTACAGGCCATGAACTTTTAGTTGATGTATTACAAGTTTAGAGCACTATAGGAGGAGAAAAGTTTTTCAGTGGACAACAGGTGGTTAAGAATATTACCAGGGCATATTTAAAAAAGCTTAAAAGTCTCACATCCCTTGTCATCTCCTGAACCAAAATGATTCATACACCAGAGTCATTAGTAGCACTTACACAGTGCTGACGTTGGAGTACTTCATCTAGTAGTCACCCATCTTATTGGCATACTCAATATTGCTCTATTAAACCTCTGATTTTTTATCTTGCTGCAAATGACGAACTTTCATGTTCGTACCTACAATTATCAACTAAGCAAGCAAAGGGCAGTTTACTGACTAATGTGTCAATATTATTCAGTCTCTGTTAGAACTGTGATTTAAAAGGTTTCAGTTACAACATCACAATGTAAATGAGCCCTTAATTTAATTTGCTGAACCATATATGCCTCCAAGTTTGATGTGACAACTATTAGAGATATTTGCTGATGCAGGCGCTTGCAAAAACAAAATCTGTTTCACTTCCAGTGCTTCTTACATTTTGCCAAATCCGACTTTCCCCTCCAACACTCAATACTATTTGATTAATCTCTGAAATCACATTTCCCCCCTTTCTTCTGTTCTCTCCTCTTGCAGAAGTGAAATAAAAAGGTAATTTACAGGTGCTAAGTCAATAACTAATTAGTATTTCTTCTCCATACTTATTGCTACTGAGGTATCGTATATTTTGTGCTTCAACAAAAACTTATTTTGAGGTGTGTATTTTATTATTGCTTATGTGTGCTGAAATTGTTGAACAGTTTTAGCTTTGAAATGATTGTACACTTATAACATTCTCAGTTATTTCATGGCATCTATACCAAATATGTTATGGTTCCAAAAAAGAGACTATGGAGATGCTCCTTTTATCTATTTACGTTAACATCCATTTTTTCACTCTCTCCTCATAGTACATTTTTCTCACTGTCATTAAACAAAATATCAGCTGTCTGTGAAACTGGCATATACAGATCTGAGGAAACACAAAACAGCATTTTCTATTTGCAAAGTGTACATTTTGGAGTAAAGTGTATCCTGAATAGTAGGATTTGTAGAGAAATGAAAATATCATCAAAATAGTATGGATAATCGATGAAGCTGTCTGATGCTAATCATTTCATATTTTTGAACAGCTGTGAGAGTGTGGCAATTATTTTGCTTTTATATTAATCAAAATTTGCCATAGCTATTACACACTTATTCAGTATTTAAGCTTTAAAATTGATTTCAACTGGGGCCAACTGGTACTCTGTTTAGCTCCAATTTGTTTAAGTTAACAAGACAGATCTTAGCATTATGCAGATTGTGAAATTTGTATTACTGATCGTTGAAACTTTTTCTACAGAAAATAATCATCCCTCACTTTAGAAAGCCATGAAGATCTGCAGATATGCACGTATATATACAAACACACGGAAATAAGATTCTTGGCTTTTTTATGTCGTGTCTAGTAAGACTATAACATGTAACCATGTCATATCAGGTCTGCATTTATAATATTTTAATAGGTTCAGTTTCTATTAATCAAAATATCCTCAAAAACTACCAGTATTTCCCATACTGTTATTGTAAGAAAAAAAATCTTTAAAATTCACTTTAAAAACTGTATCTGCTCTGTGTTGTTCTAAGTATGCTACACTGTAAACTTAGACCCAAATTGAACAAACAAAGAGCAAAGTGCCATGTGCACATGCAAACCTTTTCATACAGCGGTTAAATTAAGATGTTGAGGAGTGGGTGAATTATAGGCCTCACGCTTGCATGTTGGTGCATGCGCATTCATTTGGGTCATTTCAGAAAAAATCAGGGAGTGCGGGGCAAAGCTGTGTCACCACCTGCACTTCTGCCACAGCTGCTTGTGTGGGGTTAGGGGGCCGGTCAAACTCTCAAGGAGGGGGTGCTGGTGGCCTGATCCTATCCCAGAGAGATGGGAAGGGTGGCAGGCCACAAGAGGTGTCTCACATATGGCTGGCCTAGTGCAGGGACCAGGTCTCTCTTCTCAGACCTGGCCCAGGCCACTAGCCCATCCTGCTAGTGGGGAGAGACAGACGGTGCTGACAATGGCCTTCCTCCCCCAGAGGCTGCCACAGGCCTGGGGGAGACACCACAGCACTGTGTGGTGAGGATCTATGAAAATGACGGGGGAGGAGATGGGGGAAAAGGGAGGAAATTGCCTCCTCATCTCATAGCAAATGACTTCCCTGATGCACACATCACAGAAGTAGACGCATCTGAACAAGGGAAGGCTGATGGCTTGTGTACACTGCCCTGACATCAGAATCTTAAGGGGGTGTTTAATAGATTCTCATTCCCATGTAAGAGGGCTCATAGAGCCCTTTAAACACCCATGCTCTCTTGCTGCTTGAAGCTAAAGGGTGGAAGCTGGTTGCTGTCTTATTTCCCCACCGTGCCTTTGGAGTAGCCTGTCAACTCTCTTGATTTAACTGCACATTCATGTGTCTCCACTACTGGTATCCCTATACAATCCTGCTGTGGAATCTCTAGTGGGAATAGTCTAGTGGCAGACACTCAAGTAGCACCAGAACAAATATTTACTTAAATGAACAGACATTATGGCACCAAAAAATACTACAGAAGAAACAGGGTACAGTCTCATTTTATGCCATGTATTTTTCACTCATGGTTATATTGTCAACAAAAAAACTTTGATAAAATCACAACTTTCAAGTACATTCATATGCCCATTATAATGCATACATATTTTCAGTACTCAGAGGCTGATAAGCTATTGACTGGTTGAAACTTAATGCCACATTTCCAGTGAGTACTTCATGTTTTAAATGCTAAGACAACTTAAAATCTTTTTACAGCTATTCAACTTGAAAGGCAATGGTAAATTCAACCATGAGGGTGGGGTTGAGGAAAGGAAACCATGAATGGGATTAGTTGCCTGTTAGTATTTTAAATGGCAAAGAAAGCCGCTATCAGCAGTGGCATTTCCATATCTCATTTTCCTGCACAATATGATTTTTTATTCCAATGAACGGTATTCATTTTTAAATTCGAATATGTTTAAGACAGGATAATAATCTCTCCTAAAAATGCAATTTTTATGCAAGGAAAATAAAATTCTTCCTTCTTCCTAGATTATGTCCCAACTGAAGAGAAGAGGAAATACATTATTTTTCCGCTTTTGTCAATTGGTAAAATGGTTTAATCAGTCTGGAGATGGATTATTTTGGACTTCCTAAAATTTAACTTAGGAAATAAAGCTATCACAGTGATGTTTTATACTAAAGTAAAATGTTATTTTTTGACTAAACTATTTCCATTTTTGGCATACTGTAGTTTTATTAAAAAAACAAGAGAAATAAGGGGTCAACCTAGACCTTCTGTAGACCTGCACATATTTTAAGCACTAAGGAACTGATCCTTACAAATTATTTAGGCATACCTTTGCTCACGTGAGCAGACGTCAAGGAGATTACTCAGTGGAGTAAAGTCATGCACTTGTCCAAAGTCCTGGCTCACAAAATATTTAGGCACATGCTTAAAGTTGTGCACTAATTAAGTACTTTTCCTAAATTGAAAACAAAGCACGTTTCTCCATTTATAAAAGATGCTGCAATGTAACCTTAAAAAGAACCTAAACTTTAATTTTGCAGCTTCCTAACTATGCATTGAAAAATGAATGGGAGGCCTCAAACAACTGATGTACATCAGAAGAATTACTCTGGGATCATTTTTACATATTTCCAAACCAGAAAAGATCTTATGGATTGTCTTTTCATTTTAAAAGGTCTAACTAATGGATTGAATTTAAACTGAGTCTATGAGAACAAGCTGTGCAGATATCATTTCACAAACAAGTTTTCAAAGCATACAAGATTAAATCCATATGCTGCTGAGATGAAGCACAATAAAGCATCACTGAGATAATCTATAGTTAAAATGATGGTGTATGACTTATGATTAAGCTTCATTACCTGCAGAGCAAGGGGCTTCCATCTCATATTTTTCAGTAAAGCTGGTGCTGAGGTAAGCATGCTCTGAGGTCGCTTTTTCAAAGTTAAGATAACACCACTCGGATCCTCTCGTAGTGCATTCACCAAATTTTTCAACTGCCACCCCACCTGGTAACCAGCAAAATCATTACAATAAAATTGAGGTACAGTATTCAAGAGGTAATGTTCCCTTCTTAATAATAACATAATAGGTTTGTGTATATATATTTTAGAAGATTAACTCTGTAAAACTGTCAAAATTTAAATTACAGTATTAGAAAACATGCCAACTAAAAATAATACCTATTACGGTACACTAAAATGGGTATGTACCATTTCAACTATTAGAATGAATAAATTACTGCTACTCCATCCTAAATACACAGTTTAATCTCACTGAGATTTTTAAACTAATTATAACTGAACACTGATGTATTTCCTTAGAGTTAAAGGGACCTAGCTTCTATCTCGTACAGTCTAACCCACAGTAACATAATTTAATTGCACATCTTATGCTTCATAATTACTATAAACTGTATTAAATATATGTTGCATACCTCTTTAAAAATGCTAATACTATACTATTAATATTACTATAAACACCATTAAAATATTACTACTTCAGGCAGATGCAAGCATAACAGGGTTCAGTTAAGGCTTCTACGCTTTCAAATGCTATAAAATAAATTTAAAAAGCTAGTTAATTTAAACACCACAGCTTTTGAAATTTTATTCTAAGTATTTTCATCAATTTAAATTACAATAAATTTATAAATGAAATGTAATCTCGCTATACTTGATCAGTCCAAAAATAAATGCTCCCATTTACATTACAGTATTTTGCAAATATTGTGAAATATGGCACTTGACAAGTGTGAAAAGACTAATTGTCCCTTTCTTCTAAATACTTGGTAGATTTTTCTGGAATAATTTGTTGTATGTAGCTTTTTTAAAAAGAAATGTTGTTATGGTACACAACTTGAGTAAGCTTTTCAAAAGTGACTAATGATGGATTTTGGATTGCTAGTATTGGACACCTTAAAGATAACAGATTTTCAGAGAGCAACCCCTCAGTGTATTAAAATAAATTATTATTAATAAATAAAATAATAATAATAATAATAATAATAATCAGGCCCTGTTAAAGTGTCTCAGATTGACCTCCTAAAAGCTGAGGTACCCAAAATCACAAGTCACTTGAAAATCTTAGCTTATGTGTTTAGAAAGCTACTTGTTTTGACATATTTTACATCCCTAAAGTCTCTCTCCTTTTCTCCTTTTAAACATTAATAACTATATTATGTTTTCTCCTAACTTTAAAGGATCATGATTAAAACATTCTTAATTTTGTTATTTTTACAAGAAGATTTTCTAACTGGTATATGAAATTTCCAAACCTATGAAATAAATACACACAGTACAATGCTACCTATAGCATGCTGCTACTTATGGAAAGATAAAATAGAAAAATATCAAGAAGTGGAGCATTGATGTTGTCCTTCATTAATCTTTTATAGCAGTGAAACACATCTGTAGGTTGATTCCCTTTCATTTCAAGGCATTTACTCTTGGGTGCATGAGAACAAACTCAGACTTACTGCAAAACAGGTAACCAAATTTATGCTGCCAAGAAATTAAGTTCAAAGTAAGATTCTCAGAATATACATATTATTTAGCTTGTTCATCCATTATGCCAGATCACATACTGATTTTTCCAATCACCAATTATTTTCAGAGCTGCTGATCGCTGATTAATATGCAATATGCCAATTTAAGTCAGCAACAGTGCCTATGTCAATAGTCTTGAGGCACAGGAAGGCTGCCATCATCATTCTTCATGTGCTACAGTAAACCTGGTCATCCTTTCTCAGTATAGCAAAATGCATTGCATTAAATGTTAAATTCTCATCTTCTCTCCACCAAGGATGTGTTTATACAGTATATCAATGTAAACCAGGAAGCAGAACACTGACAACATTGCTCGTATGGAATCCCTTCTGGACTCCACACTGGACTTCTAAGCGTGGCTGGAACTTTTATATATAATATAAAGGTATATATGCAGCTTCATTTCTTCATATATGTCCTTTCCCAGTGTTTTTCACTCCAAAACCACTACTCATTTTACTATAGTACCTCGAATAAAACTACACATATTCATTTATCAATTTTTGTGGAATACATTCTCCATCTTGCCAAAGTCTCCATTTTACTTTAATAATATGTGTATCAACTAGAAGATTACAGAATAAAATTTTAAAAACTTTTCATTCTGAGTACTACTTTCTTGAGAAAAACCACTGTGTGTGTCCATAATGGTGCTTTCTGATTCACATGGATGTGATCAACATTTGTTGTGTTTTTAAGGATCAAGGAAAGTTACCACCTTGAATATACCTGCAAATTTCATTCTCCTTTATGCTGTCAGAAAGTCTGAATTAAAATTCTTACAAATTAAACACACTCTCTATATATGTAACCCACTGTTCATTTTAATTCTATAACGGTGTACATCAGCTGAAGAGATTTCTGTGAGGAAATCCTGGTGCAGAATAAAGCAAAACTAAGAGCTTTGAAGATGACATGGTGCATGTTACAGAGTTATGGCAGTAATGCAAGAGTCTGGTCATAAAGTTGCATGAGAGAATCGTGCTTTGTGCTTTAATATCATCCCATTTCTAATATAACAGGCAGAAAGATAAATAAATGGATTTTTTGGGTTATGCTGGCAGATTTTTAAAAAAACTACTTAATGTACATTTTCAAACTATGCTGAGATGAACACTGTCCTGCCTTTCCTGGGGTACTTTCAAATAAACAGAAGATTCCCTAAACATGAGAGTTGTGGGGATTAAAGAAGAATTATTAGAATTTGTACATTCCAATTTAGATTATCTGGGGCAAAACCAGTTTTACTTGACTAAGATCTTTCCAAATGAAAAATTAGCTATAATCTTCAAATGAAGTCCACCTTCTGCTTTCATTGATGCTCTCGTAAGAATCTCATTTCTGGACCAGTCAGCCCTCAGACTGTTTCATCTCTCTTGAATAGGAAATACTAAGTTTCTTGAAGGGAACAAGACAGCTATCAGATTGGCAAAGACAGACTAAGGGAAACTGCTACTCAGCACTGATGATCTCCGGGAAGCATGAACAAACCAATGATCATCATAAGACTCCAGCAAAACAGAATAAAACAAAAGTATCAATACAAACTGAACGACAGATTTAATTTTATTTTAGTGGAGAAGGGGGCAGTTAAAAGTAGGAAGAGAAGGGGGAGCATGCTTTGAAACTGAAAAATGTCAGAGCAAGCTACCGTAAAGGCCCTGGATTAAAGTAAACTAAATTTATCTTCCATGAGCTCTCTTCAAGTTACCATCACCCCCAACAATTTCCAATTTCCCCCTTTAAGACTTCAGACTTTCAGCACTTCTAGGAGTTCAGGGCACCCTCACATTTGTGTAGGCCAAAAGTGGGATTGTGGTTGGAGACAAGACAGGAGGGTATCTTGGCCACTTGTAATCAAACCTTTCTTTGTGTGACACCATACACATTCTGTCAGCAAAACTGCTGTGTTCTTTTGATCCTGCTGTTGAGAGAGGGTGGAATGTATCTTGCAAGGCCGGTCCAAATTCCAGGTAGCTACCCTCCTGCTTCGGGCAAAGCTAGCTGATTTGCTGCCAAAATTAGTGTTTACTGCTAGTCTCATTTATTCGCTTGGGGAGCTGTGTGAGCAAGACAAGCCACCTCACATTAGACCGGAGAACTAGCTGTCCGTCAAACCACTGAGTACACTGAACAGATCAATTTTGGGTGATATCATTAGGACCCTAATATCTTTGCCCGCAGTAGATAATCACATCAGGGAGAGGCAAAGTCAAGCAAGCCCATGTGACATAATGCTTTGGTATTTTCGGTTTCTCCATCTATCTACTTTTGGATATACCACCTCCATGGCAAAGCAATTTGAATTCCTTAGATAAAATATGTTTCTAATCTTCAAGAAAAGAAATAGAAAAGTAAATGAAAAGCAGTTGTTAGGGCAGACTCAGTTTCCCTTGCTCCTTCTCACCATGTATTCTTCCTCACCAGCAATCACATAGTTAAACTCCCAAGGATTGTAAATCATTCGCTTGAGGCTTTAGAAGTTCAGTGTAATAGTGCTGCACAACAAGTTGTTTATGTACTGTTATCTATACCGAGAATGTGACCTTGCCTAGACAATCACAGTCTGTAGGCCTCACTAGATGAGCTAATGTGTTATATCTCCAGATTGCATTATATGTATGTAACGACTTTGCTATAGAACGAATAGACTCTTATTCATAAGCTTGTTGGCATCATGTAAGCGTTCTCAAGGTCCACACACCAGGTGCCTCAAGAGGGCACTGACCTAGGAGTGATGTAAGGGTTTGCTGATGCACATGCTTCAAGTAGGTCTTTCCCTCCCTCCACCCATTCCCCCTCCCCTTTGAATATACTCTATAAATGTTTGCTTGGTACTGATAATAAAGGGAGCTGCTGCTAACCCCCTTTCTTGACCGAGAGGAGGGTGCCTCAGTTTCCCCTTTGATCAAAGTTGAGTTGTGTGTTTCTTCAATGGTCTCTGACAGCTTATGAGCTACTTGCCTCAACTCCGCCACAGCGATCTGGAGTGTAAAGGTAAGGGGGAGAGACGTGCCATTAATTTCCCCTGACACAGTCACAAGTGTTACAGTTGTCTTCAAAATTCTGTATAAAGAAGCTCCTTCCAAATTGCCCTAACACACTCAAATCCGTGTATCAAAGAGAGGCACTTCAATGCTAATTATTTAATTTAATTCTGTGTGCTGCCTGAGGAGGAACATATATGTATTTCTAACAAGTTGATTCACTTATCACCTACATTAATTTCAGGGCAATTTATTTCTAAATTTTCACCACTATAAAACACTAAACTGATCCTGTTTCAGTTTGTCATGTTTTGTAGATCTTGAGGTAAACAACAAACCTAGTCTGGACACAGAACGTTGTTATATGCAAGGTTACACAAGAATTTCCAGTTTTCATTTTATTATTTAAAAGGATTTAAAATTTAAAAGGATACAAAATTACACAATATTTTACAAAATAAGCACCGTGTGGTAGAGCTATGCCTGAGCTTTCAAACTGAGCTTTGCATTAATGCTAGCTTTTTGTATGAAATTTCAAAATGTATTAATAAATGTCAGCTAGCCCACATGTAGGATTTGATCAAACAGCAGAAGTAATTTTCAAAGCAACTATGTTTTTAGACCACTGTATTTGATGCATTTTCTTATCTTAAATTCTGTGGATTATTCCATGTTCTGTAAATAGGAAGAACAAACAAAACCAACAAAAAAGACATGAAAGTTTTAGTACTTAGTTAAGCATTCAAGGAAAGGAGAATTTCATTCACAGCAAACTCCTTTATTTGAATCCTGTTGAAGGGTTCAGAACCAGTTTTGTTTGGACGGGACTGATTGGGTTTGTTTTAACACACTGTATTTTAACTCATGATATGACTTAAGAAGCCTACCTGTCCGCTTTTAAAAGTTAAGATTAATATAAGTAACTTAAAAATAATTTACATCATCAATTTTTTTCAATGTGATCTAATCACGACAGGTCTTTTTAGCTGTAGGCTGACCCCACTGTTTCATTTTGCTAAGTAGAATGCATGTTACCTCTGACTCAGGACACATTACTCACGTTATAGTTGATTATCTAGAGGTAGAGCCTGTAATGACAGAGACACATAGATCTTTAAGGATGACAAGAACTACAGCTCCAACAAACTCTCCTCTTTGGTATGTGAACCCTGCTTTTAGTCGGTACATTTGACTTATAGTGTCACCATAGTCTAACTTATACTTTATTCTGAATTTTCAGTTGCTGTTAAAATCTGATAAAATAATTTTTTTAGTTTGGTCTTCGCCCAGAGCCTTTTTTCACCTGAGACAGTTAGTAAAATCTTAAGTTGTCTGGATATGAAAAATACTCCATACCCTGATCATTTAAATATAGCTTTGTTTAAAATCTTCACACTTAGCATACATGCAAGAAAAGACTGCATCTCCCTTACAGCTTAGCACACTGTGGATACTACAAGAAATAAATAATAGTGCAAATAACTCCTACAAAATCTTCTCTGAGGTTTCCCCTCTTTATGCCGCTTTAGGAAAATTGATATTAGCAGCCCTCTTTTCTTTATCTCCTTTCCTAAAGTAAAATGGGAGAGAGTCTAACTACTTCCTTGTCCTAGGACCGTCAGTCTTCTAATCCCTCTTCCCCCCGATCTTTTTGGCATTTTGGAAGAGTTGTGGGCTGGAAATGATTTTCTGCTCCTTTAGAGTGCCAGATGGTAAACCAGCTCCCCATCCTCAAAAAGCGACGTCAGCACTTTCTGAAGCACCTGTTCTCATGCACAGTACTGCAGGGCAGCCGGGGCATCTCCACAAAAACATTTACAGGCTCAGCAGAAACACAAGGACTCAAGTGGAGTATTTTTAGGATGCCAGGGGTTATAGGCAGATGACAGCACTGAATTATCTAAAGTTCCAGAAATTCAGCAAGCATATCTCAAACAACAGAGGCATGTGAGCTGTTGCATTTTTTTTAAAATGGTACTCTAATTCACATTGCAATGTTTATTGGCTAGAGGATGGAGTTAGGGAAGGGATACAGTGCCAGACTGAATGAATTGGTATAGGATTTAAAGGAGGTATTCTTTAAAGGAGCAAAAATGGGGGGGCTTTAAAATTGGCATGATAGGGAGCCAACCCCCTCCCTCCTACGTAGCCATCCCCCTAACCCTCATTCGAGGGGGTGGGGATGGTGAGGTCCCAGCAGCACATTGTCTAGGGATCAGGATAGGTAAGGGGGAGGGGGCGGCTTACAGAATCTCCCCAACATATATCAAAATGATCATGGAATTACCTTTACTATACGCTTTTATTTGCTGGGCATTCCCAGACATTTAAGACTAAAGTTGAAGCCTAATTAAACCACATCCAGAGTCTCCTGTCCTTCCAACACAGCCAAACAAAGTGTGTCTAAGGAAGAGGGTTGGCAGAAAGCAATGCCTTTGTGAAGGGAGGACTACATATTTTACATCTAGGTTAATTCATTCACAATCTACAGAAAAACTGGTGATGTCATTCAACTTTTGGAGGAAAGAAATATTTTCCTGCTCAATATAAACTGTAGGGCAGTGGTGGGCAACCTGGGTCCCATCAGGGTAATCCGCTGGCGGGCCACAAGATGGTTTGTTTACATTGACTGTCCATAGGCATGGCTGCCTGCAGCTCCCATTGACCAGGAACAGCAAACCACAGCCACTGGGATCTGCAAGCAGCCGTGTATGTGGACAGTCGATATAAACAAACTGTCTCGCGGCCCGCCAGCAGATTACCCTGACGGGTGTGCACAGCTTGTGGGCTGCAGGTTGCCCACCATTGCTCTTAGGCCTTCTATACTGTTTTTCTGCTTAACACACATGCTGATTCTACCAGAAGATTTAATTAAAAGTTATTGTTGAAGGAAATCAAAGCTCTCATGTTAGTACCTTTCCTTAATTTTGTTTGTGACTGAACAAAAGACTTCTTTCAATATCAGTGATCTTATAAATAGCTTCTCTTTTAATTTGTGTGGTGGATGGGAGGGCTCCATTCACTCAACTAGTTTTCAGTTATTTATGATATCCAAAAACTCTAACAAATTATCTGGTCAGATTTCTCTCCTCGCAATGAATAAAAAATAATAATAATAATTATGCATGAAACATTACATTGCAGCTATGAAATGATTACCCAAATAACTAGTAACCCGCTGCTCAGTTAAAATGATCTGCTGTACAGTCATGCAGGTGGCAAGACAAAATATTAAAAGGAGGCATTTTTATTCTGCCAATGGTTGGGTTGGTAACATGACCTTAAACTATCTGACATGAGGTTGGTAAATAAGCAGACTGACTCCCCCTAAAAGAGATCAGAGAGGAAGGATATCAGCTGGCAGTGATGTGAAAATCCAGAAAGAATTAAGCAAACAATAGGTTTACCTTTCCTCCCTCCATCCCTTCTGAAGACCACTGGAAAAGAATAGAATGCTTCAGGACTACCTCCTCCAGAATACATTATAGGGTTGGGAAGGAGTGAATGCCTAAAGTTTAAAGAAGCATCAACAGACTCCCAAATTCTGATTTTTTTCAGGTTACCTTGTCACCAGTAATGAATACATATTCCACACTTCAACAATATTTTTCATCCAAACATCTATGCTTATACACCCTGTGATTCTGAATGAGAGATACATCACTTGCCTTATATGAAGAAGTTTGACTAAATGAGTTGCCCAAGGACACACAGAAAGTCCGTGGCACAAGAAGTGTACACTAAGAACTCCTGAGTCCTAATCTAGTGGCCTAACCATACAACTACCCTTCAGGAGACGAGTGATGGTAGACATACAGTAGTAACCTTTCAAGATCTCATAGATGAAATAAATTTATCATGAAGCAAAACTGTACAATTCTCATTAGAAGTATTGTTCATTCAGCAATAATCCTTAACTTTGACTTTTCACCTCCACAGTGTTTTGTAGAAGTTTTAAGCCAATTTTTAATTTTTTTCATCTCAGACAAAAGTGTAGGAAATCTTTAAGTGCATCTCTGAACAGTTAGATCATTGCATCATGTTAAGCAGCAAGATACGTGAAACAGAGAGATACCTGAAAGAGGTCGACTGCACTGATTTGGGTACACATTGTTTTAAAAACTACGCTTAGCCAGTGAATGGATACTTGCATGGAAGTGATAGAAAATTGTTCATTTTCCTATTTTAGCCTACATCCTAGGAGTCTGTGTACGTGGCTGTGTACTGTATGTTCTCTGATTAAAAGTCTTAAAACTGCAGCCAGCAACGGAGTTTAAAACTTGCAGATTTAAAGCTGCGCCAGATTTCCAATGTCCTGGCATGCGTCATTCTCACTCCAATAGTTTCCTCAGGATACTCTGGGGAACGAGAGAGACACTACAGTGGATTTTAAATGGCAGGCTGCAACTTTAACAAAGTAACACCAGGTAGGGGCGTTGCATACCCACCCATCTCGCATAGCCAGCATTTAACTGGATCCAATAGAGCGTTAAAGGGCTCCCACTAAGGAAGTAGTAACTCAAGGTAGATCTGCCCATCCACAACCTCCTAGGACTCAGTTCACTTCTGAGTCCCCTAACCTTCCTCCCCTGTGGGGATGGGCTACAGTGTGTCTTTAGGCCTCTGCTTACCCGTACAAGGTTCACAAGTTAAAATCCTAGGTCTTATTTACCTCTGGGAGCTGCACCTTTTAGCCTTTACTCACACTGGACATTGCTACAAGTTGCAACTACATATTTCTTTAGTTTCTTTTAATTGTCTTCTAAATCCCAGTATTTGCCTCCACAATGCTGTGAGGAAGGCAAAAAATCCCACAAGACCTCAGCTAATTTCGCCCAGTGGGGAAAAAAAAAATCCTTCCTAATCCACAAAAATATGGTCAGACCCAGAACACCCTAGCTCACTATCTATAGCTATAAGGCGAAGGAAGGTCGGTTTGTTTTTGAAGGCTGGAGTGGCACAGGGAAAGATATAACTTACCAGGGAGGAGCCAATCAGCTACTACAAACCTCCCTTGGCCAGCCAAAAGGATGCAGCAAAAACTGAAGGGAAGGCACAGTTTTGACATGCACCCCTCTCCATTTTGGAGGGCATGATTTTTCATTCCCTTTCCCCCATATTTGCCTTCCAGGAACACTATATTCTTCCTGAAGTCTGGGCAAATGGCCCATGCTCTGAGATGGGGGGGGGGGGATATATTTCCACCTCATCTTTTTTAGAGCATGAAAAAAATGACTTGAGATGACCACATGCACCACTACAGCCCATAGATCAGGCCTGCACAACTTGAAAAGCAACAAGGCTCATATTACTGCAAAAAAACCAGCTGCGGGCCAAAAAGCCCCGCCCTCACCTGCTTCTCCCCCCCGCTTGGCTTGCCCCAAACCTACTTACCCCCCACGGGCCGCACAGTGAGCCCATACGGTCCGCATGTGGCCCCCGGGCCGCATGTTGTGCAGGCCTGCCATAGATGCTGCTACCTTTGAAAGAGATGCTTAAACTGGATATTCATTTAACATTTCATAATCAAGACACCTATAGCCACCTTAGTATTTTTATATTGCTCAGTCCTCCTGAAGTCCAATAGAATATCTCTGCCACAGAACATGAGACAGGCAAAAACAACACTGAACTGATATAAAACTGCACTATAAACACGCACTCAGCTGAGACATAGTTATGTTTTTTATGCTTCAATCAACTACGATTGATTAAAGAATTCTTCTACATTGATTTTTATCCCCATGGTAAAGTATTAACTTGTTTTGCTTACAATTTTAAGCTACATTTGCAAGAGCTCTCATCACCATCTTACTCCGTTTCTACATTTACTTCTCACTGCACAGAAATAAGAACGTAATGAATTATGCATGTGTCTAATTTAAAGTAAATACTTTAAGGAGGCCCAATCGACTGGACAGCCACACTAAAACTTGTAGTCTTCCTTTAAAATCTGACATAATTTCATGTAAAGTAAGTCTGCAGTTCTTAGGATAACTAGAGACTAATCAAAAGCACACCTGCGTGTGATCTACTCTTACTAATTAAAATTCAGCACAAAAAAAGATTAAAAATAAATTTAAAATGATTCTGTTGTGGGGGAATAGTAATTATTTGGAAATAAGGACTTTGTGAAACAAGGAAAAAAGAAAATATAAAATATATAGCCAATATCACCCACTACTCAACCAAAACAGCTACCTAATGTGAGGGTTTGTCTAGATGAACAGTTAGTGCAAACTTGGGTGTAAATCTACCTTGCACTAACCTACAATGCACTGTTTGTGTGAACCTTGCTGCCATGTGCTAAAAGTTCCATAGTGCACCCATTTCAAAGTGAGGTGGATCAAAGTGCACTAAAGAACTTTTAGTGCACAGCAGGGTTCACACATGCAAGCTAGCGTAAGGTCGATTTACCGTATTTTTCGCCCTATAAGACGCACTTTTTCTTCCCCAAAACGGGGGGGAAAAAGTTGGTGCGTCTTATAGGGCGAATGTGCGCCCCGGTTCCCCCCTCCCCGCCGCGGGCGGGCTGCCGGGAGCGTCCCGGTTCCCCCCTCCCCGCCGCGGGCGGGCTGCCGAGGTTTCCCCCTCCCCGCCGCGGGCGGGCTGCCGGGAGCGCTCCCGGCAGCCCGCCCGCGGCGGGGAGGGGGGAACCGGGACGCTCCCGGCAGCCCGCCCGCGGCGGGGAGGGGGGAACCGGGACGCTCCCGGCAGCCCGCCCGCGGCGGGGAGGGGGGAACCTCGGCAGCCCGCCCGCGCGGCGGGGACGGGAGAGCGAGGCGCTTTTTTTTTTTTTTTTTTTTTTTTTTTGTCCGGCTTTTTTATTAAAAAACGAGGGGGCGTCTTATAGGCTGGAGCGTCCTATAGGACGAAAAATACGGTATATCTTGTTGTGAACTCACTCCTCGTCTAGACAAGCTCTGATGTCACACACAAAAGTCTGATTTTTTAATGTCTTTATTTGGCCCATATAGGACTATTGGAAATCATGGTTTCTCCAACCATTTTTAGCATGAATTATTTTAAAGGTTATTATTATTTAACATTGGGCTACATTCAGATTCTGCTGTCATTTATACTGGTGTTAATTGTGCAAAGACTTGCAAATCCATGGCATACTCAAGGCAAACTTGGGGAGAAAGCTGTATCTGGCTTTCAGTGTTTGGGATGATGAATGTATTTTATTTAGATAGCTATCTATGCACAATAAAGCAACAAATACATCCATACACACAAAACAACCTACAGATACGGTATACTGAAAAGGAAGAAAAGAGAACAGTATATCCCTGGTAACTGTTGCAGTCTCCTCTTTTATCCTGTGAAACAGGAATCATAGACAGTCTCTCATGGTGCCTCCAACTGCAAACAAAGAGGCAAAGAAATGCACAACCCACCCCCTCTTTCTGTAGACCTCAGGCACACTCTGTCCCGTTAGTGAAAGATGCTCCCACAGCACAGATGAAAAGACAGAACAAAAGACTGAATACACTCCTCTGACTTTTGTACAGACAGTCCCAGTGATTCCCCAAGAGAGGAGGAGGGTGCAGTGTAAGATGGGAAAAGAAGAGACAATGACAAACAGAATGACCAGGTATGTTATTTTCCCTTCTTGTGCATCTCTCTCTTCTCCTTCTCTTCTAGGACACAGGAGTCATGGACAGATAAAGGATATAGAGCCCAAGAGGCAAGCTTAATTTCTTTGCTCTTCGCACAACTTTGCAAAGGCAGCCTAAGAGGTGATAGTGAAGGTGAGGAGAAAATTGGGTTGCAAAGCAGATGCCTCAGCTCTCACTGTCCACGATGTGGAGACTCTAAGTGAATGGCATTTTACTACCCTGGGATGAGGTTTACCAGCTTGATCACATGGTATCAGAATACAGTCAGACTTACCTAGTGATAGTAGCTCAGGGCACAATTTTATAAACACTTGCAAATAGCAAAGAATGCTTCAGGACTAATTCAATATCCAACAAATGTAGCCGCTTATCTAGGAAGACGCCACATTTGAGCAAAGAGTAGGGAGAACGATGGACTCATTCACATGGAATTCAGGAATCACCTTAGGAATTAATTCTGGAGGAAGCAAAAAACCCACCTTGTTTGGCAAGGGGCATGTAAAATGAATATATGACGAGTGAGTTCCATTCCCTCACTCACCTGGCAAAGGTAACCAGAATAAGGAAAACCGCCTGAAAAGAAAATAAATACTAAAGGAGCCTGCCCAAAATGGGGACCTCCAATCATACCTGCAAGGCAAAGTCTAGGTGCTGCTGAGGACTGACTGGCAGGGTCGGCTCTACCTTTTCTGCCGCTCTAAGCAGAGGGTCGGCATTCCGGGCGCTGAGAGGTCAGCCGGCCAGACCCACGGCTTCAGTGGCATGCCTTTGGCAGGTCTGGCGGTCCCGTGGCTTTGGCAGACCTGCCGTACTTGTGCCGCCGAATACGCGGATTCGGTCGGCTGACCTGCCGCAGCCATGCTGCTTAATCCACGGGAGAGGCTGCCCTGTCAGCGACTGGAATGCTGCCCCCCAAGCATGCGAATGCTGTGCTGGGGCCTGGAGCCGGCCCTGCTGACTGGATGAACCACCACTTTACAGAGATAATGGGAAAAAACACTTCTGTGGATCTGGGCTTAAATCCACACAGGCTAATTAGCAGCCCAATAACTGAAGGTTGCTACTGGCAAGAACCAGTGAGGAGGCCCTGACAGTCGAGAAAGTGCTCAACAAGAAATAAGAGTGTGTCTAGGGAAATGAAAGCTTTTCATAGGAGACAGCTCAAGATCAGACTGAAATGGGGGTGCTGCAAAAGATAACTCTGCTGAAACCCCTTAAGGCAAGAGGTTGAAAGAGCTCAAACAAGGATAAGGGTACAAACGTCCACTCATGACAAAGACTGGAGATCAGCATCACTAGGATCTTCACATATACCTGGGTGGGAGGGGGGAAGAAGTAGGAGACAGGCCAACTGGAAAGGTAATGAATTGGTAATGGCTCTTCCTGTGGGTGACATGAAGGAAGCATCAGTTGTCATACAGAATGTAGCTATGTAAATAGGAATCTTTCAGGTTTGTACAACAGACCAAGAAGAACCCCTTTGTAAGAGCAGATGCTTGATCTCTGACAGAGGCTTGATTGGAACAAGGAGGATTTCAATCTTGGACCGAACTCTACTGAGTATCCCTGAGAAAATACATCCCTAACACAAGCATCTGATGAAACATCAGCAGGTGGCCTTCCACAGTGGTGGAGCTAATGCTCCACAGCAGGTTGGGGGTGGACCTGGCCTGATTGCTGTAGGGTTGCTTTGGGAGGTCAGGAATGGAAAGGGAAGTGTCTTGGCAGTCATCTTTTTCTTCTGCCCCCCCCCCCCACCCCACCTTGTTTGGAAAGGCCCGCCCCGGCCCTTCATTATAGAAAAATAAAGGGGGAGGAGGAGAGGCAGAAGGAGGGAGAAAGAAAGAACTCTGGTGATTGTTCCAAAGGTGGCAAAGCAAACTAAAGGGATCATGTCTGGCAGAGACTTATGTCATTCAGGGGGAGGGCCTCAGGTTTTCCTCCTTGCTTCCAGCTGGTGGCACCATAGCACCGTCTGGCCTTGACTCCTATGTCATAACATGAGAGAAGAGGTAGACTGAAAATTATCTATACATGTGTATACAAATACAAATGAAAAACCTATATGTCTAAATTTGTTTAAGTTATCTTAGTGCCCCTAACCCACTTCCTCAAATTGTTGTCCTTTCATGAAAAACCACTAAGCAGTTTATCATGGTTAAATATCTTTGTTCAGGAGGCATGGTAGTTAAATAGCAGTGAGGTTGAAGATCAGGACCGAAGTCAAACAACATTGTGTAATGTTTGTAGTACCTGTCAACTGGCCTCTTGACTGACAAATTGAAAGCATAAAGGAGTTCAGAAGTATCGAATCCCAACAGAGCGGAGGGTAGGAGAAGGAGGAGGGGCAAGGAAAAAACCTCCCAAGCACAAAGTCTATTCACTGGTTAGGTACAAAATTCTGACCACTGCATTCTAACTAGTTAAGCACTAGAACTATGCTCACCTCTGTAGATAACACAAAGAGACAGTCTTTGCCTCAAGCATCTTACAATTTAACAGTCTTAAATATCTCAATTGTACCTTAATATTTTTATTATACATTTATGTGGTGACATTATATGTACATGGTAATAGGGTATGTCTTCACTACCCCCCGAATCGGCGGGTAGCCATTGATCTTCTGGCGTTCGATTTCTCGTGTCTTCTGGAGTCGACGGGGGAACGCGCCGCCGACTGCCGCCGCCATGAGGACGGACGGTAAGTCGGCTGCAGATACGCAAACTTCAGCTACGTGATTCATGTAGCTGAAGTTGCGTATCTGCAGTCGATCCCCCCTCTCCCCCCGTAGTGGAGACCAGCCCTTAGAGAATCATCTCTAGAGAACCAATATCTAATTATTTTGAAAAATTCATCAGTATTCTGATTTTAAAAAGCAACAAAAATTCCCAATTACCGCTATTTTGGTATGAGCATCACACTTTGTACCAAAGCAACACCTTGTAATGCTTTACAACATATAAGTCATCTATCTAATAATTAGGAACTACAATATTGTGTCACCCCCTGATAAGTATTAGATAGCCCACACCTTCAGAGTCCTTGAAGGTTCTTCCAATGCTTTTGCTGATGATTTATAGCATTCTTAGTGCAAATTCATATAATGTTCCACATTCTTCAGGGGATAATTTATATAAAGGTCAGACTTTTTCTTCTTGTAATAGAAACACTATTACTTCAACTCAAAATGTAGCCCAACCTAAACATTTGTACAGTAGCATATATTTTTAGCACTCAACATTTATTCAGAAGCTTCTGTAAAGAAAAATCCCAAATGAATCATTCAGTGGAATATAGCAGCCGCCCTCAGGCATGACCACTACAGAACATTTTTTCCAAAGGGAAGGGAAGAATCCCTAACCTACTTAAATAGTAATCAAAACAAAATATCTAATTCCAAAGGTAAATTACAGCAGAATTATACACAATAGAGTTGTCCAGATTGGGATTCAGCCAGGACAATGGAATGAATGAGAAACACACTTATGAAAAATGCTATTGGATATTTTAAATGACTACACATGGTCAGGATCTCTGTTTTACATCTCATTTGAAGGAAAAGACATCCAGGAGAGTGCAGTGGTCCGAATGCAATGCCAAAGTTCTAGTCATGTACTGACTGAGAGGAAAGAGGGTTTCCAACTGCATCACAGTCAGCAATTCCTTCAGTTCTGTCCTCTAAAAACCTCCAATCCAGTTCCTGACCAAGTCTGATCTTACTTAGTGTTGCTCTCATTTTATATACACAAATGCCATATTTACATATAATGGTATCCATGCTCATCACAATGGTGTCTGTTCACCTGACATTGCTAGCAGGGATTATGGTTGAAAGTAATGACTGAAGAATAAAATGGAAAAGAAATGAAATAGACAGAAATATAGAGAAACTGCACATATGGGCTGGCAGAAGATCCACAAGCCCCTTCTTAAAATTCTGCCAGAATGAAGGCAAGCTTGAGATAATTTTGATTTCTTTGATGGGTAACGCTAAATCCTTTCTGTCAGTGATGATTTGTCCCCGGGGCTGTCGGCCTAAATATTGTTAACTTTTTTCTTTCATGTATTTTTTAGAACAGACCAGACTCCACCAAATGATAGGTATTTTCAAAAATTACTGCTGAGAAACCACCTCTGATCTCTTATAAGGCCTTCACAGCACCCCTCTTCAAATTAGCAGTTGAAAACTATATATATAGTTGAACATGCTATATTATGACTATACTCCATTTTTTTTCCCTGAAGAAAAAGGCAGCTTAATATAGGTGCATTTGTTAAGTAACAAGGCCTCTTCCTTGGTTAGTTACATGAAAGAGTGTTCACATGTGGAAACAAATGAGTAGATTATCCCATCTCTCTCTAACATACACATCTCTGGTGCATGTGATTTAAGCACAAGCACAACACTATTCTCTGTCTGGGTTTCTCTCTCTCTCTCTCTCTCTCTCTCTCTCTCTCTCAAGTCTTATATAATGTCTTTTATATAATGTTCTTGACAGATGTGAAATTCCTTGTACGAACTTAAATTATAATACAAACTGTATGCAGAGGTAATTTAATTTCAAAATACTTTAAAGGGTATGTGTGAGGGGACACCACTATTTAATACCTTATACCAATATTGTGTAACAGTTTAGGAAACTAAGAATGAAGTATCCTACTGAAACTTCAGGAGGAATTAGGAGGTCAGAATCCAATCACCTAAGCTGAACTTTGAACTTGGATCTTCAGTATCCTGGAGGGCAGTAGTCTATGACAGGGGACTCAGGACAGAGTTCTGAAATAAACTGCAAAACCATTTCCATTAACTAACATGGGTTTGGCATTTAGCATTTTTGAAGAGGCCTGAAAAAGCATTAGGCTACAACATCCCACTACTCCTAAAAACAACTGATTCCTGTCGACCAATATCAAACCATGATGCACAGGACTGACCAGAGGATTTTCAGAAGGGATAGAAAGGTTATTTCTTTGGGATATGCTCCTGATTCATCTTTCATAAATGCATGTGGATATCATCAACAGAAGTAGTAGATCCCCATTCTTTGTTCCTTTGAACTTTAGTGATTTTTGCTGCATTATTCTGTGTGCTCAAGGCTATCTTTATATGGAAAAGAACTAGAAACTTTATTTTAAAATGTAAGATAAGAGGCTTCTTTAATATTTCTATTTCTTCCATATCAAAAGTGCTACTCTAGCCAAATTGATTTGTAATTGCATCTGCATTATTAAAGGCTGATGGATGCTGTAGTCCAAGGTGCTATAGACTGGATGCTTAGAATTCTGAGGCAGACTGAATACTCCACTAATCCACCTGGGGCCAAATTTCTTTTTTCATTATTTCCCTCAGGCCAGACATATAAGGCCTTGAGCTAAAGCACTTTCATTTAGGAGAAAAACTGGCTTTGAATCCTAGATCGTGAGAGATCTTCTATCCATCCCCCTTCACGTAAGGAGGACTAAGTATTATCTAGACCAGGGATTCTCAATCTTTTTCTTTATGAGGATGCCCCCAACAGGTAAAAAAACTCCACAGCCCACCTGTCACACAATTGCTTTTCTGCATATGAAAGTCAGGACTGGCATTAAGTAGTAGCAAGTAGGGCAATTGCTCAGGCTTCGGCTTTAGCCCCAAGTGGTGGGACTTTGGCTTTCCAGCTTTTCCAACCTGGGCCTCAGTGAGTCTAACACTGCCCTTGGACCCCTGTTTGAAAACTGGTGATCTAGACCATCCCTGACAGCTGTTTGTCTAACCTGCTCTTAAAAATCTCCATTGATGGAGGTTCTACAACCTCCGTAGGCAATTTATTCCAGTGCTTAATGATCCTTACAGTTATGAAGTTTTTCCTGATGTGCAACCTACCCACTGCTTCTTGTCCTGCCCTCGGAGGTTAAGAAGAACATTTTACTCCCTCCTCCTTGTAACAACCTTTTATGTACTTGACACCTTTATCATGTCCCCTCTCAGGCTTCTCTTCTCCAGACTAAACACACCCTATTTTTTTTAAATCTTTCCTCATAGGTCATGTTTTCTAGACCTGTAATCATTTTTATTTCTCTTCTCTGGACTTTCTCCAATTTCTCCACATCCTTCCTGAAAGATGGCGCCCAGAACTGGACATGATAGTCCAGTGGAGGCCTAATCAGTGTGGAGTAGAGAAGAAAGAATTACTTCTCACATCTTGCTTACAACACTCACGATGATACATCCCAGAATGATGTTTGTCTGGTTTTTTGTACAACAGTGTTACACTGTTGACTCTTATTTAACTTGTGATCCCCTATGATCCCCAGTTCTGTTTCAGCTGTACTCCTTCCTAGGCATTTTGTATGTGTTCCTTCCAGTGTGGTATGTTGATTTGTCCTTACTGATTTTCATCCAGATCATTCTGAATTTCAATCCTATTCTCCAAAACACTTGTAACCCCTGATAGCTTGGTATCATCTGAAAACTTTTAATAGGTGTACTCTCTATGCCATTATCTAATTCACTGATGAAAATATTGAAGAACTGGACCCAGGACTAATCTCTGCAGGACCTCATTTGATATGCCCTTCCAGCTTGACTGTGAAGCACTGATAACTACTCTCTGGGAATGGTTTCCCAATTAATTAGGTACCCACCTTATAGTAGCTCAATTTAGGTTGTATTTCCCTCGTTTGTTTATGAGACGGTCATGTGACATAGTACCAAAAAGCCTTCCTAATGTCAAGATATACCACATATACTGATTCTGTCAAAGAAATCTATTAGGTTGGTTTGACATGATTTGTTCTTGACAAACCCATGCAGATACTTATCTCCTTATTAATCTTCTCCATGTTTGCTGATTGCTTAATTACAGTATATACTCGATCATAAGCCCGTTCATTTATAAGTCAACCCCTCCCCCCAAGATGGATAAGTAAAAATGGAAATTTTTTTATGACCCACTCATAAGCTGACCCTATAATTCAGGGTGAGTAAACTTTGGCTCCTGAGACATCAAGATAAGCCTTTGGTGGTGTGACGGGGCTGAGCGGCCCCGCACCTGTACAATAGGGGTTAACCCTTCTCACTGGACAGAGGAAGCCACGCCCCGGAAGCTCTGCTGGGCATGCTCCAGCTGGAGGTCTAGCATAAAAACCAGCAGAGCTGCTCAGTTGGGGCTGACCACCAGAAGGGAAGGACACACGTTGCCAGCTCCTAAGGAGGAACGGCCAGCATTCTGGGACCCAGACGACAGCCTGGCTGTGACGCTGCTGGAGGCCCCACCCGCCGTCGGCCCGGAGGGAGAACACTCTGACGGACCCCCGGACACCGAAGGCAGGGTAGGCAGTGACCCAGGGGACTTTTAAAGGGACAGACTAGCTCAGCGTGTTGCAGGCGGATCCCCGCCGAGCGTGGGGCAAGACCAGCCCCGCTGATAGGTGAGCCCTGGGTCGGGACCCGGTGGAGTGGGCGGGCCCGGGTCCCCCTACCCCTACGGCCATTGGGCCACGCTACCCCGAGAGCAGGAAGCTCTTCTATAGACTCCGGCCATTGGGCCACGCTTTCCCGAGTGCGGGGAGCCCTTCTATAGACTCCGGCCATTGGGCCACGCCACCCCGAGAGTGGGGGGCCCTTCTATAGACTCCGGCCATTGGGCCACGCTACCCCGAGAGCGGGGAATGCTTGTATTGACTCCGGCCATTGGGCCATGCTGCCCCCCCCTTAAGGGGGGGTTAGAGACAGGTGGAGGTCCGCTGCCATGCCTGGCCCCAGCCTTCAGAGGGCGCTGTGGAACAGGACCTGCCACAGGCGGGCTAAGACGGTTTGTTTACCTCAAGCATCCACAGGCACAGACAAACAAAGTGTCTCTGCTCGCCAGCTGTTTACCCTGACAGGCTGGAGCACCAAGTTGTGGGTAATTTTTTTTTTGTCGGGGGAGAAGCTGGGGGTCAGGGAGTAACCCCTGTGACCACCCCCACATGACTCACCCCTAGCCTCAGACCCCCAAACTCTCCCCAGAGCAGGCCAGGGGAGGATGTCTCTGGGTTGGCCCTGAGCTGCTCCAGCCTGCTGGGTGGCGTGACCACAGCCTGCTCTGGTGAGCCTGACTGGGTGGCGAGGGAGTGGCGTGCTCCGGCGGGAGGGGCTGGGTGGGTAGGCCATAGCAGCTCCTTCGGAGGCTGAGGGGAGAGGAGCATGGCCAGAAGCAGAGAGACTCTAGCCCCGCCTCCTTCCTTCTGGCTCTGCGGGCAGTGCTGCCTCTGCTTGCCCCCTCTGTTGGGAGGAGGGGCTGCATCCCACCTCTCCATCTCTATACCCGTTCATAAGCTGACCCCCCTTTTCTGATGCTTCCCCTTCTTACTAAAAAAATTCGGCTTATGAATGAGTACATATGGTATGTGCTTCATTATGTTTCTGGTTACTGAACTTAACCTGATTTATCTGTAATTCCTTGGGTTGTTTTTATTTCCCTTTTTATAGACAGGCACTACATTTGCCCTTTTCCAGTCCTCTGGAATCTCTTCCATCTTCCATGATTTTTCGAAGATAATCACTAATGGCTCAGATATCTCCTCAGGCATCTTCCGGAGTATTCTAGGATGTAGATCATCAGGCCCTGTTGACTTGAAGATATGCAATTTAAGTACTTTTTAACTTGTCTTTCCCTATTTTAGCCTCAAATCCTACCTCATTTTCCCGAGCTTTCACCATTTTACATGTCCATACGTTATCAAACTAAAAGTCGTTTAGCACTTCTGCCATTTCCACATTTTCTGTTATTGTTTCCTCCCACCCCTCGTAGACTCATGGGCTTACCAAGTGCTTGGTTTTCCTCTTGCTTCTACTGTATTTGTAGAATGTTTTCTTATCTTTTGTAATCTGACCTAGTTTCCAATTTTTGTATAACTCTTTTTTCAGTTTCAGATCATTGAAGGTCCCCTGGTTAAGTCATGGTGGTCTTGTGTCATACTTCTTATCTTTCCTATGCAGTGGGATAGTTTGTTTTTGCCCTTAATAATGTCTCCTTGAAAAATTGCCAGCTCTCTTGAACAGTTTTTCCCGTTAGACTTGCTTTGCATGGGCTCTTGCTTACCAACTCCCTGAGGCCGGTTCCACGCTATCCGCCAGATCAGCGGGTAGCGATCGATCTTTCAGGGATTGATTTATCGTGTTTAGTCTAGACCTGATAAATCGATCCCTAAGCGTTCTCCCATTAACTCCAGAATTCCACCGCTGTGAGAGGTGCAGGCAGAGTCAATGGGGGAGCAGCAGCAGTTGACTCAGCGCCGTGAAGACGCCGCTGTAAGTTGACCTAAATACATCAACTTAAGCTATGCTATTTGCATGCTGTTGAGTATCTTAAGTCTATCCTTCCTCCCCCCTCCCCCGGTGTAGACCAGGGCTGAGTTTGCTAAAGTCTGTCTTCTTAAAATCCATAAAATCTTTATTGTGCTATTTCCTCCCTTGCCATTCCTTAGTATTACAAACTCTATCATTTCATGATCACTTTCATCTACACAGACTTCCACTTTCAAATTCCCAACCAGTTCCTCCCTATTTGTCAAAACCAAATCTAGAAGAGCCTCTACACCCTAGTAGCTTTCTCCAATTTCTAAAATAAAAAATTGTCTCCAATATTTTCCAATAACTTGTTGGATAATCTGTGATCTGCTGTGTTATTTTCTCAAAAGATGTCCGGGTAGATAAAGTCCTATGCTTTGGATGATTTTGTTAGTTTAGTCGAACTGCAACAGCTACTTTAAAAAAAAAAAATGGAAAAGGAACTAAAGTTTTCCACAGGAGGAACGAACAAAAATATCAGAGAACCACTCTATAACTAGTAATGGACAACAAATAAATACATGGAAACTCAAACTAAACAACTGATATTGTCCTTTTAGCTCATACAACACATAGATTTGGATGAACTAGAACAGAATATGCAAGCATAATCCACCAGGGTGGAACAACAGTAGGTGCTGGGTTCTACTGGGGAGGATCTTTGAAGCTTATAGTATAGGTCCAGACAACTTAAACTTCACCCAACTTCAACAAATTTAACTTCTTAACCATTGAGAAGGTCTGGGAAAATGAAAGCGTATTACATGTCACAGCATGCACCACAATAAAAATGTCTGTGAGGTGATTATTATTATTTCCTTAACACAATTTGACACTTCTCTGCTCATGCTATAAGCACTATAGTTTCAGCCCTAACTAGAATTTTTAAAGCAATTATGCATTTTATGAAAAAAAAATATATTAAAATCCCTTAATTTTAGATAAGTGAGTGGCTTTGTTCCCAAAGCCCAAATCATACTGCTAGCTTCTGAGAAAGGCTCTTTTTCACACAGACTATGTTAAAATTACCAGAAAACTGGGATTAATCCTCAGAACAGCTCTTTAACATGTGGAAGAGAAACTTTAATGTACACTGAATTTAGCTCAATACTAACACTCTTTAATTTTATGAGGAGATAGTTAAGTAGGTATTAGAAACTCACTTATATGCCTATCTCCAAAGACAAAAATGATTAAATGTTTTATATTTCATGAAAGTATAGGATCGTTTACACTTTGATTAAACCTTCTAAGCCAGGAGGGATTTATTATTAACAATGTGTCAGTTTACTGTGTGAAGACATGAAGCAACTTCCACAGCTCAAATCCTGTTGACTTGGCCAATATGATCCAAAAGGAGTTTCCCATAGAGTTGCTAACATGCTTTGAGACAGCTAGGTATTATTATCATCTGTATATCACCTAGCTCCAAGATTAAGTTTAAACTGTAACTGTGTGTAAGTGTATAGGAATTAATAGTCACCACATAAGACTGCCCACCAGTGATATACCTGAGATACATCAATGATATTTTCATTCTCTGGACAGACAATTTAAACTCCCTCATAGATTCCCACCACAACTTCAGCAATCACCACCCATCTATCAAACGTTCTCTAAAACACGTCCACACTAACATCAACTTCCTGGGCACCACAATCAGCTTCAGCAATGGAACCTTACAGACACCGATATTCAGTTCACCACACTTACCTTCCTAGACCCAGTAACCACCCCAAATACAACAAGAAATCTGTTATCTACAGCCAGGCACTCTGATACCACAGAATATGCTCTGAGGAGAAAGTCCTGGTTGTACACTTTAACACATTTTAAACCATCTTCCTCAAACAAGGACACTCCACTAGAGAAGTAGATCATACCATGGAAGAGGCCACCCCAAATAGCCCAAGAGAACCTCCTTCAACACAGAAATAAAATCCCTTCTGGCTGCAAATCCCTAGTTGTCATCTACCATTCAACACTGGAACCCATAATAGGTATCATCAAACAACTCAGTGGGGACCCCATCCTGAAAGAAATCTTTCCTAATTCCCCAATTCTGGCCTTCAAACTTCTGGCCTTCAAACAACCCCCGACCTGTCCATGCTCAACATCAGAAGAAAGATTCCCCACAGACCAGGACAAACCAACTCAAAGCAACAACAGACCCTGCCACAACAGTGCAGATATATCTTCACCGCTAGAATGAACAATATCCCCCACAACATAGATTTCAAGATTTATGGACCCTACACATGCCTATCCCAACAACATGGAATACTTTATCCAGTGCACTAAATGCCCCAACAACAATTATATAAGTGAAACCAGACAATCTCTATGCTCTCAAATGAACTCACGCAGGAAAATAATGAAAGACAAAAACACTATCACCTGTGGGCGAATGCTTTTTACAAAACGATCAGTCTATATCTGACCCCTCAGTCCTCATTCTCAAAGGAAATCTGCACAATACTTTCAAAAGACAAACCTGGATGCTTAAATCCATTACACTAAAAATCATGGACTGAACAGAGACACTGGATTTATGGCTTATTACCACAATCTGTTACCCACTAACCCCCTCTTTTTGTCCTATGATTGGTGTTAACAGGCCATTCTACCTTGAATGATCCCTTAAAATATGTGTTAACTACTTAGGCTAAACAATCCTTTCCACTTTGCATTTTGCTGTGAGGCTGGGAGTTTCTTTCCCAGACCTGAAGAAGAGCTGTGCGGCTGGAAAGTTAGTGTCTCTCTCATCAACAGAAGTTGGTCCAATAAAAAATATTACCTCATCCACCTTGCCTCTTTAATGTCCACTAATTAGTTAAATTTGCCCTAGTTTTTGACATCCATTGGTTGACTGAATCAGAAATGATGGTACATATTTTCTGGTGAGTTTTAGCTAATAAAAATACATAAAATATAAAGATCTACTGCTGCACATCAATTCAACCTTTCATCAGAACTGCATATAATATGCCAAAGACATTTCTAAATGATAGAAAATACTTCCACTTCACGGGAGATTGATTAACAATCATCAACTACTCAGCTATCCTACACTGTCAGTGCATACTGCTGTGGTTTTTCCTTTACAAACCTAAAGTACAGATTTATTACAGACATATCCGAAATACTAGAGGTAACTGTGTACAATAATAGTTCCCCTGAGAGATATCAACAACCATTCTCCCAAGACTTTTTGGCTGATCAAGAGAGTGTAAGAAGGGTTGTCTTGGAACACACCTGAATAATAGATATGAAGTTGTTTGAGCACTGGTACCTGGTACATATTCTGCTATGTTTGGTTTTTTAATATTTGTACAAGAGATTTTTTAGGCAAAAGGCATTTTATGGAGATTAACACTGGAATTTTCACGGAAACTTAAAGTAGTGAGGAGCCCATAATCCACTGAATTTCAGTGAAAGGGATGGGCATCTAAACCTTTGAATACTTCAGAGATCCCAGCCTACAATAGTAAGCCAAAATATTGCATTGATGGAACTCTGCTGTAGTTATTTAAGTTCAGTAAACTACAATAAACAAGGAAGTTTTTCTGAATTGCAAATTAACATATTTTCTAAACTAATTTAAACTTCATTTTTAACATTAATAAGAACATTTAAATTCCAATGTTTATGCCAAAAAAATGGCTTGTGTTGTATTATGTAGGCTTAATACAAATATAGAATAAAGAATCATGACACTCACTTGAGACCCTTTGATTCCAGTGCCAATTTCAAGAACCATATGCATTAAGTACCAGCACTCGTACAGAGGATGCCAATAAAGAATGGTTTGACATTCAGCATAAGAACACGTTAATTGGAACATGCATCATGAAAATAAGCATGAATAAGTCATTTATCTTGCTTTGCCAGTTTGTTATGCTGTTTACTTTAAAATCAGCAGACATTTGCAAAGAAGCAGCTTTCTCAAGATTAATACACTGATTTTGTGTCAGGAGTTGGCTGAAAATCTTGTTCATTATGCAGTTATAAATTAACATCTTTTTTTCCCCAATTTATATTCATTCTCATATTGAAGCAGGAAAATGAGCACTGAAAATGTAGTACTGATTTTTTAAAACATAAGCAAAAAGTATTCAGCATTTTGCTCAATTTTTCAGTTTATGCTAAAGTTAAACAGAATCTTTTAAGTAAAATTATGGTTAGGTTTCCCACATGCAAGGTAGGAAATTAATTACAATTATAGGTTAATAGTATTTTTGTATAGTTCTATAATCTAACTGAGGCAAGCCATTTTTTTCTGATGAAAATCTCCAATGACTTGGTAATAATTATTTTAACTTTAAAGAGGGGTTTGAAAAGGACTCAGGGTTGATAAATGGATAGGTAAGAGATGATCTACAGAAGCAATCTGAAAAACAGAACCACCCGTCTCGACTGTCTAATAATATAATAAGTGAGAAGACATAGATGCTTAAAAAAGACAGAAAGGCTGGAAAATCCAGTGTGTAGCATCCTCAGAAACCTGAGCCTCCAAATGATGGAAAAGCTGAAAGTATAATTGATCTACGGTGGGCTTTTTTTAGACAAAAACGGCTCACCACAGTTAGACTAAGTTCTTCAGGACACGTACCGGCCTGTTCAATAATAGCACACCAGGGTCTGATCATGGTTGGGGACATAAAACAGAATATTTTTTGAAGTGAACTGGAGTATTGGATATCACTAATAGGATGATAGATGCTTATATTATAAATTTCTAGTCCTCAAAATAAAGAAAAAATCCCGGGTGCAGTGATAAAAACATATCTATATAATCACTGCACCTATGATCTTCCTTCTCTCTCTCTCTGAGAAACAGAAAGAAAAAATATGTAAGAGAAAAGATCCTAGCTGCAGTGAGGCCACAAATAAATATTTTAAAAATCTGCATTTATTCAAAATCCAGAGTGTAGGAGATAAGACAAACTTTTTTTTGCCTCCACAATATCATCTGAAGCAATTGTCACTTTTAGCGTTGTAGGCAAATGAGTTTTACATATTTTCAACACTCCAAAATACATATATATATATGGATCATATATTGTGGGCCTACAAATCCCAGTCAAGTGGAAGGCCCAGTCTTCCTTGTAAGGCAAATGTAGAAGATTTGTTTCAGTATCCAGCAAATGTGCTCATTTGTCATCTGGGGAGAAGCAGTACTTATTTTGGAATGCTGAAAATATGTAAAAACCATTTGACTAGAATACCAAAGATGACAATTGCCTCAGAACATATTGTGGAAGCAATAAAAGTCTGTGTTTTATATTACAGAAACTAGATTTTTAATGAATGTACTATTCTATTACAATACATATACTCTATACTGCACATTATAGCATACAAAATAAAATTGTAAATTATATAATAGGAAATTGTTGAAGTAAAAATAAATTGCAAAGGAATTCTACATCTCAAAAGTGTGTGGTATCTGGTTTATTGCTCAGGGGGAAAATGAACTTTCAGAAACTGAATTTAAAGTGGAACTATGATTCTTAGATAACAAAAGATCATCTCAAGATTTCTGTCATATCATTTGCAAGTAAAAATCTGCCCTCATCACAAAGTAAAGGGAATACAAATATGACACGAGAGTCAAATGGTTGAAATTTTTAGAGCTGACTAAACAATTTAGTGACAACTTCCATTGAAATTAATAGGAAGTACATTCATTCCAGTCTGAAGACTGAGTGCTTGTTGATGTGCTTCTTAGGACTTGTATACTTTTTGATTGATTTTAATATGGTTTTGATATGAAAAGCTTTTAAAGATTGAAGGATATTTTTGGATTCCTGTAGTTGGGAAAAATAAAGAAAAGACTCGAAATGTATTATGTATAATGACATCTAGCTTTAGCATTTTATATAGTTGAACTTAATAGTACAAATTGAAATGGTTATTCCACAGATCAAAAATGACTAGGAAAAAACTCCACCTTGCCCTGTTCTGGTTAGGTTTATCAATTTAAATTCCCCAGTACAAAAGATAGCACCTCATCAGTTAACTTTCATGCATATACTGTGTATTTTACACAGATTTAGCTGGAGGGCATAATGAAATACTATAATGAGTTATGCAGAGGAGCTGACATACTATTCATATAATTGACAATGACATACAATTTCATCAGTTCCCAAAGCCATAAATCTTACTCTACAAGGAATTTAGAAACATATTTTTAACAAACCATTGCTGTACAAACAAAATTTTAGAAACATTTTTGTTCAGTTAAATTGTTTGCAAGAATACTTTTTCATTAAAATATATTATTTTCACTATACTTAATGAAAGACAGATAGCCTATACAATTATATTTCTTTTATGTTATAAGATATAAGAAGATGTTTATCATAAAACCTCTTAGAAAAATAGATTTTTCTTTAGATTGCAGTAGTTAATAGTCCTAAATAAGGTCAGCAGAAACTAATGTACAGCACTTCAATTTTGGTAGTGATAATAGGGAATTATTAGATATACCTAATGGTTTTTTCACACCTAAATTTCCAATTTTGAAAAATTTAAATTATGTGTATCAACAATGGTTAGATTTAGTCAGAATAGTACCTATATATGCACCTTTTTTTTTTCTGGCATACAAACACAGGTGGGGTTCATTCTATTTAATTTAAAATTAAAGAAGCTTTCCAGTTCCTAGCAAGTAATCTTAATCTTTAGCTTGCAACTACTGTACCATTCAAATTACCTGAATCTCTCCTATCCAAAACTTCTATTACCCAGAACAAAGGTATGTCAATTGATAATGCCTAGTCAAAATGAAAATTCCCAGGTTATCCAAAACCTCAGCTATCTAAGATAATTCAACATCTCAATATTCATAAGAACATAAGAATGGCCATACTGGGTCAGACCAATGGTCCACCTAGCCCAGTATCCTGTCTTCCGACAGTGGCCAATGTCAGGTGTCCCAGAGGGAATGATATTCAAGTGATCCATTTAGTCGCTCATTCCCAGCTTCTGGCAAACAGAGGCTAGGAACACCATTCCTACCCATCCTAGTTAATACCATTGATGGACCTATCCTCCATGAACTTATCTAGTTCTTTTTTGAACCGTTACAGTCTTGGCCTTCACAACATCCTCCAGCAAAGAGTTCCACAGGTTGACTGTGCGTTGTGTGAAGTAATACTTCCTTACTCAGATGATAAAATATAAGCATGAACACCACATATTTTCCTCTCCCAGAAATTGTGTAATTCTGTTACAAACTAAGTGCATTTGGAAGGTGGGGGGAGAGGGCAAGGAATAAAAGAAAACTTGCATGTAAAACCCACTAATAGCTTAGCAAAATATAAAAAAATTCTACACATTTCTTCTGTATACATGCTGAAATGCCAGTGCACCACTATCTCCAATTGACACAGAACATATTTATACATACCACAGTTTGGTGGTTAACTTGAATCACTTCATCTCCAGCATGGATTTTCTTGCACCGATCTGCAGGTGACTGAATTTAAAATAAAAGAGATGATAAAGAAGACAGTTCTTACTGGTCACCATCTCTCTTTCAGCAGTTATGATTGCTATGCTATGTAAGTCAGGTTAGATTCAGAAGTACAATCTCCAGTGAAGTAAATCAATTTAAAAGATTTTTAATTAAGTCATTCATAGTTGTTAGAGACAATATTCTGTATAATTGTATGCAAGACAGCCAAATGTTAAAAAAGATAGTAATATTTATATTATCAAAGGTTAACGAGTTTCTAAGGATGCCTTTTTAATACTAATAAATGACCGATCGTTTTAAGCGATTTAATATCTGTAAACCTTAGAGGTCCACCTTCTGCTAATGCTCGGAGTGCCAGAGCTCTAATGGACAACAGCTTCATAAATATACTTTGCAACACTAGGTCTTTCATGTTCTCAACTAATTAAAATGAATACTTCAAGCGAACTTCAGAAAAATCAATATTTTTTGCAGGCGGATACAATCAGTATCCAGGCTATGTAGAGAAGACAGATAAACTGTAAATTTATATTTCTAAACTATTATTAGTTGTTAGAGATGTAACTAGACCAGGATCTTGTAAAAATCCATACCTTCAAAGATGAATTAGTAGAGATAATTTTGCTTCTCTAAATAACAGCCTAATTTTAAAAACTTTTCTATTTCTCCCTTTAATATTTGCAGTGATGTCTTAGAAGGGCTCTGTGGAGCCCCAAAGTACATCTCTTTTGCAAACAGAAGTTAGTATCTTTTATCTGACCATCTCATCCAACTCGTTTCTTTAACATTTGCAATAGATTAATTATTCTTGGTGAAAAACAATTACACTAAGCTTTCTATAAAGCAATACTTCTTTGACTTTTCCTACCCAGTCTGCAGTTGATAGCATGAAGCGGGGTTAGGGAAGAAGGCCACCCATTGAATCATAGACTATCGTATATAGTTGTGCAGGCAAAGGTGCCATTGTGCATATAACATGTCAAATTGAAGTCCTGGGCCACTCATTGAACTCTTTTAGTACTAAAGATAATTTCATTCCTCTTATTAAGAGGGGTTTTGATTTTGTGATTGGTTGGTTTTTCAAGCAGGAATTAATACAGACACCCACAATGATTAATATTTGCTTTTACAGTTTAGTTTAGTGAAAGCAGAGGGGACACTTTATGAATAACTATTATCTAGGAATTTCATACGGTGATTGTTAGAATAAAAAAAGCAAAGATCCCATTCTTGGAGCACTAGTGTGTGGACTGATACATGACACAACATGGACACCACTTGGAAAATATTTCCTTTTGAATCCCTTACCAGGATACTCATCAGAGAATTAAATGTACTCACCTGTCTCTTTGCACCATGTACAAACTCCCTCCCCACTCCATATACTCATGCCTGACCCATCACTCTGCCTCAATGCATCCCACATAATCATTACGCTCAAGCAAAAGTCTGAGCAAAGAGATACGCCTTGAACTGTGAGGTTAACACATTCTAGCTCTGCAGGAGCACCAGACAAAACACAGTACTGAGCCAAGAGACCCTCCATGGCGAATCTGACTCCATGCTCTCGGAGTTCTAATCTAAAGATTTATAGCAGAAATGCCCAACTAATTTTAACTGTTAAAATGGCATATTGGGAGAGACATGGCGTCTAACGTTGCCAATATTCAAATCACAGAGGGCTGTAGAGATGGACATCAAAGCCTTGAATCACACCTAGCAAGGTTAAGGATAACAAATGTAATATGCACCAAGTGCTTTGAAATACTAAGTAAATAGGTAGCTGTATTCTTCACAGGAAACAGCTTCTCAGTAGTCTTCTAGGATAGCTTCATGGAAAGAGTATTGCATGAATCCTAAGTGGAGGTTACAATAGCTATGAAATAGCTTTCTCCATATCAGAAAAAGAAATCACAAACATTTGGGCATATGTAGATGTAAAGAGTTTTTGTTGGTTTTTTTACTGCTAATACTGCCTTTTAGAAATCCAGTAGCATCCCAGATTGCAAACTATCAGCAGAAAAAGGTAGGTAACATCTTCCCAGTAATGACGGGCATCAATCCTTCCAGAATCTGTTGGTGCTGCTTCTTTTCCATATTGTGCATGGTGCTAACAACCACATGTCTGAAAGTTGCTAACAGCTTACTCTCCATTAAAACTTTATTAGCCATTAGTATTAGTATGCCCTATCCAGCTGGTAGGCTGAAGCTTTCCTAACAACTCCAGGGCTGCAGTGCATAAAACTGATCAAGACCAATTTTTTTAAAAAAAACATGGTGTTTGCTTCCTCCTGACAGGACTCTGTTACTATGGAATTATATTGATGCATCAGGGAGGAAAGTAAGAATCAAATCTCAAGATTCTTAGGGAATTCATTGTCTTCACCTTTGTGACTAAAAAAAAAAAGAGCTCAGCAACCACCTGTGCTGTGACATCATTGGGGATACTGTTCCGGACAGCTTGTATTCCATGTTTGTGTGGGATGTTTGTGTAGAGCCTCTACATCCATGGTGGCTAGGATGGTGTTTTCTGGAAGGTCACCAATGCATTGTAGTTTCCTCAGGAAGTCGGTGGTATCACAGAGATAGCTGGGAGTGCTGGTGGCATAGGGTCTGAGTAGAGAGTCCACATATCCAGACAGTCCTTCAGTGAGAGTGCCAATGCCCGAGATGATGGGGCGTCCAGGGTTTCCAGGTTTGTGGATCTTGGGTAGTAGATAGAATAACCCCGGTTGGGGCTCTAAGGGTATATTAATTTGTTCCTGTGTTAGTGCAGGGAGAGTCCTGAGTAGATGGTGCAGTTTTTTAGTATATTCCTCAGTGGGATCGGAGGTAAGTGGCCTGTAGAAATTGGTATTGGAGAGTTGTCTGGTAGCCTCCTTTTGGTAGTCTGACCTGTCCATGATGACAACAGCACCGCCTTTATCAGCCTCTTTGATTATGATGTCAGGGTTGTTTCTGAGGCTGTGGGTAGCATTGCGTTCTGCACGACTTAGGTTGTGAGGCAGGTGATGTTGTTTTTCCACAATTTCTGCCTGTGCACGTCGGCGGAAGCATTCTATGTATAGGTCCAGACTGTCATTTCGACCCTCAGGAGGAGTCCATGTGGAGTTCTTCTTCTTGTGCTGCTGGTGGGATGGTGTCTGTGTATCAGTGTGCTGTTCCATGTTGTCTTGAAAGTATTCTTTGAGTCGGAGACGGCGAAAGTAGGCTTCCAGATCACCGCAGAATTGTATCATGTTTGTGTGGGTGATGGGGCAGAATGAGAGTCCTCGAGATAGGACAGACTCTTCTGCCGGGCTGAGTGTGTAGCGGGATAGATTGATGATATTGCTGGATGAGTTAGGGGTACCACTGTTGTGGCCCCATGTGGTAGGTAGGATTTTAGATAGTTTGCGGTCCTTTTTCTTTTGTAGAGAGGTGAAGTGTGTGATGTAGATCTCCTGTCTTATTTTAGTAAAGTCTGTTTGTGTGGAAGGTTGGTGTTTATGAAGATCTCCAGGTTGGAAAGCTCTTTTTTGATGTTTTCCTGTTTGCTGTACAGGATGCTGATCAGATGGTTCCTCAGTTTCTTAGATAGTGTCTGGCATAATCTCTCACTGTGGTCTGTGCAGTATGTAGATAGCAATGGATTTTTCACCTTCAGTCCATTGGTATGATGTCCATCCATTTGCATTTGGAGAGAAAGATGATATCTGTCTGTACTTGTGCAAGTTTCTTCATGAGGTTGATGGATTTCCACTCCATACGGCTAAATGCAGTGCCTTGCATGATGTCAAGAATCAGAGAGGTAGCCGTGTTAGTCTGGAATAGCAGAGGTAACAAAGAGTCCTGTGGCACCTTAAAGACTAACTAAAGTTTTGAAGCATAAGCTTTCGTGGGCTAATACCCACTTTGTCGGATGCTTCAAAACTTTAGTTAGTCTTTAAGGTGCCACAGGACTCTTTGTTACCTCTGCTATTCCAGACTAACACGGCTATCTCTCTGATTCTGATTTGTGACTAAAACATCCCAGTAATGTGTAGACTGAGTTGGTTGCATATCTTAGTTTTTTTAAGTTTAAGGGAAATTCAAATTTTAAAACTCTCTTGTTTTCGCTTATGTCTCCCAGAAACATCACAACCCTCCTGCACCAACACAGAATTGTACTTAATTCCACCTGTGATGCTGAGAGCTGTGGGTTTGATTTGTAAGAAGTCTTCAAGTTCCTTAATGGCTTATGTTGCTCCTCCTTCCAGGAAGGCTGGTATTCACAGAAGTCTTACCACAGACATATTATAGAATACAGCCCAACAACATTGTCTGTAGCAAGAGAAAGAAGAAATGGTCAACGGTCCAAGAAAAGCTTGCACGCTGCAGGTCCTGGCATGAGATATTTCCAGAGTCCCAGTGCAAAAATCAGATGTAAAAGTATTCAGTATTTGAGACACTTCATGTTTGTCAGGAAATGTAGCAGAGTAGAACAAGTATTTCTTTGTAAGTTTGTTTGAAGAGGAGCTCATCAAAGTTTTCAAGAGAAATTGACTAACCTGTCCTGAAAGCTGCAGTCCTGCTCTATATCTATTGTTATGGATTAAAGCCCCAAAAAACCCCATCAGCTTGCCAACTCCCTAATGGGCAGCCGATTCTGTACAAAGAGGGTGGAGGAGAAGGGGAAAGCAAACTGTAAGGCAGCTGAAAAGTATGCGGTTGTGTTTTGAGTTCCCTTTGCTGTCCTTCAGTGAGTAATCTCACATTTAAGTGATCCCTACCATAGAGAGACACGAGTCAGGTAATATCTTTTATTGGACCAACTTCTGTTGGAGAGACACCAGCTTTTGAGCCATATAGAGCTCTGCTTCAAAATCTGTGTAGCTCCTAAGCTTGTCTCTCTCACTAACAGAAGTTGGCCCAATAAAAGATAGTGTCCCTCACCCACTTTGTCTCTCTAACATCCTGGAATCGACATGCCTACATCTACACTTCCCTACTACAAACCTTTTTCAGAAGTCTGTGCAGAAACGTACAACAACATTTTTTGTGTCAACTACTAAGGATGCCCTTATTTCCATGTTTTCACTTCCATTAGAAAGTCAAATGAAGTTAGACATAAAAACTGTTTTTTCTTGTGCCACAGCAAACTCCAGCATATCAGTCAGCACATATTAAAAACATTTATCTTTTACACACAGTCCAAGAAAACCCCAGCAAGTCAACTATCTCCTAATTTGATCAAGGGAAGCATTTTAAATACCTTGCAAGAATGAAGTAAAGCTGACTGTCCTGGATTAATAAACAAAAGCAATTGTATTTATGCCCTCCAACTTGCCATTGATCCCTCACAGCCAACTAGAAGAGTTTTGCAAGCAAAATATAGTCTAGTGAAGGGAAGGCATTAATCAAATGTACGGTCAAAAAAGCTTCCAGGCCTGAATGTACAGTATTAACAATACTTACATTTTCTGTTGTTCCAGTAATTACATGGAGACCATCATATGTTGATTTAATGTACATACCCTAAGAAAAAGACATCATGGGAAAGAATTTGTAAAGTATTTCATAAACTATTACCATCCAAAACAATTTGCATATCTCGCTAAAAGGAAAATCTATCAATTGCATGAGCTATCAATTAGTACATGCCATGAAGAATACCTCTCTGGACAGAAAATTGTGGTGTGGTGTTTTGTTTTCTGGGATGGGGGTAAAGGAGGGAAGTTAACCGAGATAGAACAATAAGACTGAATGATCCTACACCTATACCAAAGTTGCAATTTGAAGCTTTATCTTTGTAAATATCCCTGTCTTTAGTGGTACCTCACAGATACTCCTTATACTAGAAACACCACTGCAACATTATCTGCTTACAAAGAAACTCAACTGCTGTATTAGGATGACTGGCACCTTCAGCTTTCTTCCTGGAGGCTATCAGAATCTAAGGTTTAATAAAAAATACGTTCTTTAGCCATTAAGATTGCAAAGATAAACTTTCAAATATGAACCAAGTGGAAACCGAACCTGTGTACCTAAAACAACTGCTCGAAGAATTGCTAATTGCCTCATTCATCTCAACACCACGTAACTGTAAACCTTAATCATGACAATTTGCTAACTATTCCAATGCTGATCAAAGCATACCAAAAAGGAGAAAGATTACCATATATGCAGAACTGTACAATCTCCTGAGAGAGACATCTCATTTTGAAGTCGTAAGAACATAAAGATTAGTTTGTGGGCAGATGTTGGGACAATACCAGAATTACCTCGTACATTTTAATAGAAACCACTGAGACAAAAATGGGGGAAAACACTACAAAACTAACTGCTTTCTTTTTTAAAGACAGACCCATCTGCGGTCTGATAGTATTTTGTACAAGTAAGAAAACTAACCTTATCATCTATTTATGATTTTGCCAAGTTTAAGACCTGCATAACACACTCTTAGCAAACCGGATGCCTGGCAACCATAGCCAGAGTCAGAGTTGGGGGAGCTGCCACATTCCGAGTCATGCCCCGTACCCTCACCCTCCATGCAAAATTATATCATTCTCTGAGTGATATCAGTAAAGAGGCCCATATTGTTCCCCATAAATGCCATGTGTTGGAGGGGGGAGAAACCTAAAGGGGTTCATTCAATCATTTCTGCAGCAACTCCCTTCCTTCCCTTTCACCAGACCTCTCTGCAGAAAGGACAGACACTGGTGACCACTGCTTCCATTCTAGCCCATCAGATCAACCTGGAAAAGATAGACACCAGAGACTAGATCAGTGGTCCTCAAGTTTTGTAGGGTTGTGCCACCTCTTACCCATGTCCACACTGTGCCCTCCCCCAAAACTGGGGCCTGGACTGTGGACGTGGCTCCACATAAGGTGACCGCGTCTGGGGTTGCAGCTGAGGCCGGGTTTGGGAGCAAGGCTGGGGGTGGGACTAGGAACAGAGCCTTGGACGGGGGCTGAGTCTGGGGAAGGGGCCAGGGCTGTGGCTAGGGACAGGAGTGGAGCTGGGGGTGTAGTGGGGCTGGGTGGCACTCCACTGGACTGGACTGCCCCCCCCCCCCGAACGTTCCTCCATGTCCCCATAGGGGGACATGCTCCACAGTTTGGGGACCTCTGGACTAGACTGTGAGGACACATGGAGTCTCCAGATAGAGGTCCTTGGGTGCCTGAAAAATCTCCTGGGATTAATGATGTATGGGGCCAAATTTTGAAACCTTTCTGATGATGAGATGGGGTGGGCAACCACTCCCAAAATGAAACAAAGTGAGGGGAGAATCCCTCAAGTGGCCCATTGAAGATTTCCTCCCTCAAAATCCACCTCCTCTCCAAGAAAGGAGGTGGATTATCTAACTCCAAATTTTTAACTTCCCTATTACTTAAATCATTCTGCTCTGCAATGATATCTGCAAAGATCATTCTGCTCCACATAACCCTTGGCAGTAAATCATTGGCATCACCTCTACTGGATATGCCATGTTACCAAGGGCAAAGTAGAAACTGAGTTCCACTCCATGCTGCTCAGTATGCTCCATGAGGATCCCTTTATCTCCTCCCCCCACCCTTTTATGCCATCACACATCTTGCTCACTCCACACTCACCCACTACTGGGGACTAGAAGGGAAAACCATTGTAATCCAAAGATTCATAGGACAATGTCATTTTCCCATTAATTTGTTACCCTCAACATGCGATTTTCTATTTAGAGATCTATCTTTAATAGCGGTCACCGCTGTATGGTAAGGAAGTGCTATTATTCCCATTTTAGAAATGGGGAACTAAGGTACAAAGAGGCTAAGGCTATATCTACACAATGGGCACTACAGCAACACAGCCATAGCACTGTACTTACAGGATGTTGCTGTAGCACTACAGGGTAGATGTTTTCAACAGCGATGAAAGGGGTTTTTCTGTCACTATGGGCTGGTCTTCACTATGGGGGTGGGGGGGGGAATCGACTGCAGATACGCAACTTCAGCTACGTGGCGTATCTCCAGCCGACTTACCTGCCGTCTTCACGGCGGCGGCAGTTGGCGGCGCACTCCCCTGTCGACTCCAGCTTGCGCCTCTCGGTGAGCTGGAGTTCCGTAGTCGACAGGGGTGCCGCGGGCGATCGATTTCTCGCGTCTTCACCAGCTGCGAGAAATCAATCGCTAACAGATCGATCGCTACCCGCCAATCCGGCAGGTAGTGAAGACAAGCCATATAGCTGTGCTAGCTTGATGAAAGCATGTTGATCTAAATTCTGAGTTCAGACCAGGGCTAAGTGACTTGGCCGAGAGTCACAGATGAAGTCTATGACAGAGTAAGGAACTGAAAATAGATCCGAGTCCTGGGTTAGCATTCTAACCACTGGACCATCCAATCTCATTTGTGCAGGAGTTCAGCACAAATCAATGTTTTCAGAATTGTTAGGGTAGTAAAACTCCAACTGATTTTAGTGAGAGCAGAATTAGGTCAACACAGAGATTAAAAAAATCCTCACTTTCAACATGCAAGAAAAATGAGCTATTGCATTCAATCGAACAGCCAAATATACGAGTTTCCATTACTATCTCATCTCTTGAATGGCCAGAAGAACTAAACAAAAAGTTTGTTTTTAATGAAGTTATATTTACTATACACACAACATACTGATGTTAAAAAAGGTAAAAACTACTCCTGATGTTTCACTGAAACATTGCACATAATCTTAGTGGAGAAAAAAAACAGGCATAATCAAGAACAAAATACCGTATTTTTCGTCCCATAGGACGCTCCGGCGTATAAGACGCCCCCGCGTTTTCGGACCAAAAAAAAAAAAGCGCCGCTTTTTTCGCGCCGCTCTCCCGTCCCCGCCGCGCGGGCGGGCTGCTGGGAGCGCGCCGCTCTCCCGTCCCCGCCGCGCGGGCGGGCTGCTGGGAGCGCGCCGCTCTCCCGTCCCTGCCGCGAAAAAAGCGGCGCTTTTTTTTTTTTTTTTGGTCCGGCCGATATTCGGCGTATAAGACGCCCCCCCTAATATTGAAAGTATTTTTGGGGGTTAAAAAGGCGTCTTATACGCCGAAAAATACGGTAATCTTAATGTATATCTCCAACATAAATTAGATCTATAAAGTGAACTAGGTTCAAAATAGGCACATACATAAATTGTAAAGTACTGAAAAGAAGTAAACAATGATCAGTATTAGATGTTCAGCCAGAAAGTAAATGGATAGAGTCTCACACCTTCGTGTATATTTCTGTATTTTAGCTTTAATTTAGCATTACTCTGAAGATGCTAAGGTCTTACAAATATGCTTTGGCAAAGGATTACAGCCCCTTTGCAATCTATTCCTTTCCAGAAATGAAAATAGTGACTTTTAATTCAAGAGTAGGAAAGAGGTGGGTTGTAGAAAATTTTCCAGTGTTGGATTTGCACACCATTCAGGGGGGAGGGGACGGAGGAGGAAAGGAAGCTGTTCCCTTGATTATATAACGTCACAACTGTGTGAGAGCCAAAGTGTTTTTAAATGAACAAAAGAACCCCCTTTTACCCTTCAGCACATATTCTGTTTGCTTTACTTGAACAACAGTGTATGCTAAAAGGCAGTAGCCATAGAATCATAGAATATTAGGGTTGGAAGGGACCTCTGGAGGTCATCTAGTCCAACCCCCCCGCTCAAAGCAGGACCAATCCCCTGCTATGAGGGGATACATGGCTTTGAGGGGATATGTACGATTTGTAGCCCCTTGAAAATGAGGAAATGACAGAAGTTTACAGGGTTGTTTTCCCCCTAACAATATTATAATAGCACCCTCACTGAACATGGTGCATCATGTCTGCTGTTCAACAGCACTAAAGTTGGCAGGGATAATGCTCTAGTATTCAAAGGCAATTCTAAAGTTCTGTAGAATTTATAATGGGTCATGCCAAACAAATTGAGTGATAATCCAGTTAATCTGCCTGAAATAACCTTTGAGTGCAATCACCATAAGAACAAGGAACTCGTGTGCACTTAATTTAAGGACTAGCCTTCTTAATGGATGCTGCATGTTTAATAACATTGGAGAGTACCCAGATCAGTTATTGGCAGATGGTCTGATTTAAAACCAATTAACAAATTTTATCTTGGGGCTAAATAATATTCACTTAAAGATAAAAACTTCTCCCAGACTCTCTTTTTTAAAAGGAGGAAAAAATACAGTTAGATGTACATTATGCAGTGATTTTATATGTATTGCATTTTGTGATTTAGCTGTCTATGATACTGGACTGAATGGCAACAAGATGATAAGTTCATTTTACCTCATATTTAACTCAATTTGAACACTGAGATGGTCATATGATGCTTTTCCCCCCAAACACAAAGAAAAGGCTTCCTTAGTAAACATTACATGTGCTCTGAAAGTGGTCTAGTCAGCATTCTTCAAAACTAAAGTAACACACCTCTCCAATTCAACTCTAGAGTTCAGTGAAGCTAACAAAGACCATTAAGAGCCTTATAACTGTCATACAGCTTCATGCATCCTCTTCTCAAAGTCTCACCTTCCTCATTATTTCAGATTATACGACTCTGAGGAATATTAGTATACCTGGACTTTCAGCTAGCAAAACCACCAGTAGTATACTGCTCTCAAACAGCTACACTCAACCTCTTTCCATTTATTTGCCATGTGAACAAACTTGAGACCTTCTGCCTATAACAGACTAATTTTAAGTTTGTTCCAGCAATCAGAGAAACAAAAGGAACTTCCAGTCTGTAAAATGTTTTGAAATACTAACCTCTATACTTCCTAATCCTTAAAAAAAATATAACCCCTACAAATAACTACATCTTGAATAAAGAACAAGAAGTACTTGTGGCACCTTATAGAGAGTGGGTTTTAACCTATGAAAGCTTATGGCCAAATAAATGTTTTAGTCTCTAAGGTGCCACAACTAGTCCTCATTCTTTTTGTGGATACAGACTAACATGGCTACTACTCTGAAATAGGTCTTGAATGAAACTGTCTGATAACAGTATTTGAAGTGTAAAGGACAGCACTAAAATGAAAAACTGAACTAGAAAATCTCAATAAATCAAATTTCATAATGCCACAAACCTGCTTTGAAATTCCATATTGTCATTTTTTAAAAAATTCAAAAGGCACAGAAGTGTGTCAGAAAACCTTGCAAAGGGTTAGAAAAAACATGCACAGCTGTAACGAGATTCTGTTTTTCTGCTAACAAAACACATGCACATTTTGGTTCTTTACAGTGCTGAACACACTATTCTCAAACTCTTTATATCAGTTGAAATATTTCAGATGCCATTACCTTAGGGTAAAGGATTACCAGCTAAACTAGTCAATTTCTTTTCTGTGGAACATGAACAGCAGACAGAAGCACTAAGGGTACTTATATACTACCTGCCCTCCGGCGGGTAGTGTTCAATGTATCAGGGATCGATTTATTGCATCTCGTCAGGGCGCGATAAATCGATCCCCAAAAGCACTCCCGTTGACTCTGGAACTCCAGCTCAGCAAGATGAGTAAGCAGAGTCGATGGGGGGAGCTCCTGCATTCAACCCACCGCTGTGAGGATGGCCAGGTAAGTTGAACTAAGGTACTTCGACTTCAGCTATGCAAATAGCGTAGCTGAAATTCGAACCCCTCCGCTAGCATAGCTCAGGCCTGAGTTACATTCTGTCTAATGATACAGAAGAATCAACTTTCAAGTCTTTTCTCAATGGGATCTCTCTATAAATGTCTGCAAAGCTGACCAACACTTAACTGCTATTAAGGCTTTTTAGGAGAGATCTGTATTTTACAATTTCATTTTCATCTTCACATTTCTTGATGCTGTAGGCTAGATCCCTTCTTCTTGCAATACTCATGAGGTATTACACATAGGCAAACAACCACAGAGCCAAAATCAGGCACCAGACTGGGGAGGGAAAACAACAACATACCACTCTACTCAAGCTCCATCCAGAAAGAATTCCCCAAACATCATGACAATAATCACAATATTTTCCTGCTTGCTATGCTTATTTTGTCATGTCTTTCCACGTGTTAACTACAATATGCATTACTATAAAACTCATGAAATATTTAATTGTGAAAAGAGCACATGTACACTAGTTTGATAGTTCACATTTAGTTCACATCACATGACTGATATTTAAATTTCAGTATGTTTTTCAATGTACAATTTCAGAGGTACTGAATTAAAACGGATATTTTAGTACTTATACCAGATGTCAAAATTCATTTTTAAAAAAAAATTAAATTCAAGTTGTCCCTTCCAACACCATGTACAGTAACCACTCATCCATCCATATGCACCTTTCCTACTCCCCAGATCCCAAGAACAATTTAAAACAGAAATTCAGATAAGTCTGACTCTGCTTTCTATTTTTATTTTCCTCCCTCCTTTTCCTACTTTAACTTCTTAGAGACTCTCCTCTCCAGATATTTCAGATATTTCACTTATCTTGGTTGGCAGACCGTCTTCAAAGGTATGAGCGACTCTTGCCTATTTACTGCCCTGCTTGCAGGCAGACCTTCCATTTCTCTTTTGTTAACGACATTAATATTGTTAACAGCTTTGCCAGTACAAAAGTCCAGTATGTGTCCAAACCACTGAGAGGAGGTCAGTCATAACTCTATCTTCCCAATTCCATTATGACATGGATCCTGGAAAAAGGTTTTGTTAGGTCAAGAAGTCATCACAAGTTCCTTATGGAATTAAGTGGTAAAAGGCCCTCAAGGTGCCATCCACTATCAACTACAAGACCATCAATAACTTGTAGAACTGACAACTTGGGAACCAGGTCAGTGATAATGACAATAAATCAGAATGTGTTGAATACATCTTAAAAACTCCACAAAATGCTGCACCTTTCATACAAAACATCAGAAAATGGTTTAACAAAGATAACCAGTTATTAGGATTACCATTTTATACAACCCAAACATTTGCTATGCACCTCATACTACAAATAAACAAACACATGGTCCCTGCTCCAAAGAGCTTACAGACTAGATGACGTGACTCAAAAAACTGGTAACAAAACAGTGGCATGAGGACAAGAGGAGGAAGGGGAAGAAGGAAGACATAGTAATAAAATCATGCACAGCTAAAGCTTGTACACAGCACAGTTGATTCTTTTCCCCACCATTAAAAATACACACAATTATCACTATTTGTATTATCATAGTGCCTAAAGGTCCCATTTGAGATCACGGCCCCATTGTGCTAGGTGTACAAATGCATATTAAGAGACAGTCCTTGCTATGAAGTGCTTACAATCTACACAGACAGGATAGACTGAAGACTGGGGGGTGGGGAGGGGGACACAGAGGTGCAAGAGGGTAAGTGACTTGCCTATAGTCATGGCAGAGCTGGAAACAGAACCACAAAAATAATTTTGCTTTAAAAGAATACTGTACTGGTTGACTCGCTTTTTGTCAGAATTATGAGAAAACGGGGGCCATAGGAAGGATCTGAATGAGGAAAGAGTGCTGGAAAACCAGTGCAGCCACGGTTCAGGCCTTGCATCAAACACGGAGAGAGCTCCAGAAAGATGATCCAGAAAAAGTGAGAATGTCCCTTCCCAGTGGAAATGGGATAAAAGAGAAGGGATGAACAGGCAGCAGAGTAAGAACAGGATGTCAAATTGGTAGAGTGGAGTCCATGGAGAGCTGAAAACCTGAAGGGCAATTTTAAATGGATTCAGACATGAAAAGAAAGCCAGTGAAATAAACAGAAAGATGGGGTAATATTTACCAATTAAAAATAAAATTCCTTTAATTTTAATTAATTGTTATTTGTCTGAAGAGAGACATACCAAGTAAATCATTATTTCTAGGTACCTGGGTATAAGAAAAGTTGCAAAAAGATTAAAATTAAATAAAAAATAAAAGCCATTAAATCAAAAAATAACTTATGGAATGGGAGCACAGCAGTACAGATACTACACAAGTAGATGTACCATGGATGTGTGTAGGCAGAAAAAGAGTGTGTAAAAGCAATTTCTCAAGAAAATGATTAATTGAATTCCGAACATCTTCTGGTGTCTCCAGGTAAGTAGGTGGCATAGTTATTCATGGTGTCAAATGTCATTTCTCTAGTTGTAATCAGTGTTGTCTCTTTTATGCAATGGTTGCTATCTGCATGCATAATCCAAGCAGCAGTGGTCACTCAAGGATGTCATGACTGACACTGAAAGGATTTCTACATTGGTCTTTTACAGCCATCTGATTAAGCATGTAGACTTCTTGAAATACAATTTAAGATTCTACTTTTCTCCAGGGAATTGCTGTAGAGTCCTTGAATAAAAGTGTTTTATTTCTCAGGAAGAGATGTTATGAAGCAAATTCCAGAATTTGACAGTTCTGTGCATAATCTCACCCAAACTTCATGGCCAGGGTTTATTTATTAATTTAAATCACCTACCCACCCCCAAATTTCAAGATCCTAGAATAGTTAAAATATTTCAGAATTTGATGTAAACTGGTGAGAATTACTTTCTATTACTTTCTAGTCGCTACATGTTGATGCAATAGTTATTCACGTGAAAGACCCATAACATTAGCCCAGCTGTGTGAAAATCAAACTAAATAAACATTAAAAACAAAAAAAAGAGTCTTGTCTCTACCTCCCAGTATAGATCTTATTTACAAAATTAACTCTCTTATCTTTGACAACTGTTTTGATTAACTGCGTACTTCTTACCAGCCCTTCACTTGGTTTTATGTTTGTTAGCTGGATCACTTCAAGGTGAGCAGACTGCGAAACCAGAGGATCAGATGAGAGAGATATAATGTGGTCACAGACGCCAGAGAGTGTTTTACACTAGAAGGGGGGGAAAAAAGGAAAACTACAGTAAATATACCATGATTATTTGAATAGTTTTCTTCCTGATAAAAACATTTAAAAGAACTAGCATTCTTTACTTATACAACTAAATAATATTCTTGAGTCTTCCTTCTAATAAAGTTATCTGGGATAAGGCAAACATAGATGAAAGACTACTACAGACCACTCACAATGTTACTGAGTTCAATTATGGTTCATAGTTTTAAAAACGAATTCAGATTGTCTAAGAAGTTGGGACCAATCGTCCTCATTTTACAGTCATATAAAAAATTTAAATTGTGAATTTTGAAGAATTTGAAGTTTTCTACTACTATGAAATTAATTGTATTGGTCCCCCAAAATATTTTCATTTTTACTATACAAAGATATTTGTGCGGGTTTTTGTTTTGTATTTTAAAGTCAAAGATCACCAAAGTTAAGCCTTGATCCCGCATCTATGGATGCTGCATTTGTGTGGAATTCTACTGAAGTCAATGGATTCCATGCTAGTAAATTCAAGTTCAGGATCAGGGGTTTCTACCAGAAAGGCTTAAAATAAAATTGGGGAGAGGGAATAAATTTGAATTTAAAGGTTTCAGCCTTGGCAAAGATACATGTAATTACCTCATATCCTTGAGTCACTACTGTGGCCTATAATGAATAAATCTCTTGGCCTGCACAATTATAGTTAGCTTATCAAAAACAAAATTTGGTGGACAAAATTTAATTTCATCATCACTGACAAAATTTCATTTAGCAATATAATACAGCACCCAATCGTTGTAGTGGGACAAACCCGGCAGAACATTAGAACTGAAAACACAAACTCAAATACTTTTGCCTCAACCGGAAAAAAAAATTCACGTGTGCATTCTCTCCCCACTTCCTATCATTAAACCCACTGCGCATCAGTGTCTTAATGTTCGGATGCACAGTATGTGCATGGAATATAGTCTTCTCACCTGTTTTCAAGGTGCGGAGTACCTACTGACTTCAGCAGAGGCTGAAGGTGCTCAGAACACATGAAAATCAAGTCATTAACAACCATAGGCAACTCACATTAATGCTGAAGGCTGTTTTGTACTTATAAAAATTTCCCCAAAAGTCAATTTATATAAAATTTAGCAATTCCAAGAGTGAATCTATTTATTGATACAGTCTATGGCAAAAAGGGACCATTGTGATCATTTTCTGGTTGACCTTTGGTAAATGGTTCTAATCATTAATTAATCTCACCATTAAAAATGTACATCTTGGAACCCCAAAGAAGTTGAAGCCTACACAGATAAGCATGTTCATAATGCGGCAATACTTAGACTTTCTACCCTGTCCCTGACTGTATTTTTTCTGTAAAACTAAAATAAATAAAAAATTCTGGAGCTTTCTAAAGGCCTATAATTATGGTGTATGTATTTTAAACCTTTTCCCAGATTATTTTCTCTTGTCTGAGGATGGTAAATAGTGATAATTTCTTTTGTGCACTTCTTTTGTATTTTTGGAGCTCGTAATTTTGGAAAGCTTCAAAGCTATGCCTTATTGGTGGCAGAACTCTGGGTTTCACAACACAGATTTCCTATAAGAGAGTAACTGTTAGCACACTGAATTATGACAACATTCTTTTGGTCACAGCACTGTGGTAACTGAAGAAGTAATCAAGAACCAGTGTAATTGCCCTCAAATTCAAAAGGACAAAAGCAAATCAGACTGCTCAAGTAAGTGAAATGCCTCGCTTGCTGTACAAGTCACCCTTTCAAGTAGCAATTAGTGCATTATAATCAAAATGAATCCACATAAATGCTAACTTCTCTTCAGGAGTCTATAGAAATACCTGTGGAAACCTGTATAAATTATATGCATCAAACTAAACTTTGCTTGTCAAACTCACAGTTGTAATTTCAAACCACAAAACAAACGGTGAAATAAAACCAAGAGTTATAGATGAAAACAAACAAAACAGTATAACAGCAAACATGATAATATAGCAGGATCCTAAATCCTAACCCCTGAATTTGCCTTATTTTTATCACTTGTAGGAAGCAGGGACCTTGGTTTAGCATATAGATGGCATATTTTATTGAACTCTAATGTTTCAGTCTCTTTATAACAAGAGTATGTAGGGAAACCATTTCCACCCTGATTTGTAATAATTTGCACAGCAGGAGCAAGAAAATTAGCAGTTGAAAATGAAACTAGTATTTCTCCCAGAGTTTAACTGTTGCTATATTTCCAAAATGACTGTAAATCAGTATCAGATCACTGGTAGAGGACTTATTGAAAAAAAATACAACTTTAGGGCCTGATACCATAATAGTTGAGTCAATTAACTCTTATGTGTCAGTGTTTGCTAGACTGGACCACCAAAGAGTCTAGAATAGTGTACACACAAACTATTTCTATATTTTCCACAGTTTTAAACACCAAATCATACAAATACCTTGCAACAGTTATAAAAAGAAAACATGGATGGATTGCCAATTACCCAGAGGTATTGTATAACTTGTATAGTGTGCATATGCATACACAGTGAAGATACCCATATTATAAATGGCAGAATTTTCTGATATGTATCTTTCATGCACCCTTATACTCTTTAACCACTGCACCCATATTCTTCCCTCGTCCCTCCAAATATTACTTCTAACATTACAAAATCATGAGCAGCATCAAGCAGTTGCCATTTTAGAAGAATCAACATGCTAGACAAATGTTTCTTCCTATTCATTCAAAATTACACTGGGTCGAGGTTCTGCATAAGTGGCCAGGTTTGAGGTCCATTATCTTATGTACTATCAAGGCTAGAAACAGGATCTTAACACTGTCTCACACTTTCAGCTTTCCAAGCTACTCATTCACTAAACATAGAAACTCTCCAAATATTGGATGTAAAAATCACCATATTATGATGTACAGAAGAGCCACCTTATGTAGCTGTTAGACATTTTTAAGCATACTAGAATTTTTCTCCCCAACAGCTCTTAAATGTGTGGCATCTATATACGTAAGAGTTTTATACTGCTGCCCATCAAAGTACCTGAGAACTTTCCACATAATATCAATTTGCAACAGCAAAGCCCCTGGCAGATGTCATGATGTTCTGTGCTTCCATGCCACAGTGATGGTTCTCGGGGTACCCGGGACTAGCAGATACCTGTTACCCCCTGACTCAAAAAGAGGGAGTCTTGCCTTTGGTAGCCGGGGGTCAACTCCCTAACACCATCAACTTTGCACCCACCCAAGCAATCTTGCTTTGGGCTATGCCAACCCTGCTACCTCCTTGCAGGTGACCAATAGGTGCTCTCCAGTCCTCGAGTCCCTTTGAAACGTTCCCATTATCTCTCTCAATCTCATACCGGCTACTTACAGAAATCCCAGATCCTCTGCCTCCAAAGGAACACTGTGACCCAGTTTACTAGTTTTACCTTAAACCATTGTTCCTGTAAGCCACACAGAACTTGTGAGTACTTATAAATAAACCTACTTTTGTTTTATTAAGCAAGAATACAGATTTAGCTAGAAACAATGAATAATGGCAACATATGGTTATAATATGAAACTAAATCATAAAACATGAACCCGGGTCTCTATTTATTAACAGTTACCTTTCCTACCTAATCAAGCCGGCTGGCTTCATAGGAACTAAGATCCCCCCCCCCTTTTTTTTTTTAAATGAGAACACCTCAGTTGTTCAAGATGTCTCCTCAGTGAAAGAATTCAGAGAATGTTTCCCTCCTCCGTGTTATACTGAAACAGTCATTTGTTTTTACTCACAGACAGGGAGAATGTCTTATAATGTTCCTTTTTTACTTTCAAGAGGTTTGGGTTGTTTGCCATTCTCTGATGAATTTCTATTGAAAGTCTTGGGATTGAGCAAGGTTTAAGAACTGACCTTGCACTGCATCTCTGGCTAAACATTCCAGTCATTCAAAACAAAATGGGGTACCTCAGAGTGGAAAAAGCAATTCATCAAGCCTTTGAAGACTTCTGTCATAACTCACAACTTAAACAAGGTGTAAAATGTGTTTCAGGTAGGAAAAGCACTGTTTTTATTTTTAAATGAGTCTGTAAAAATAAAAAATAATTCTTATGAGGACATATTTAAAAGGATTTTTTAAAAAGATTTTTCTGCAGAACTAGCTTTTATGCTGACATTCAGAGTATATGAGCACATCCCACAGAGCCCCTCCTGTAGTATCTGAGTTCCTAACATTGTAGTAACTAGTGGGCAAATTTTCAAAAGTGTCTCAGTGACTTAGGTACCTAAGTCCCATTGATTTTTAATGGGATTTAATAGCCTAAGGATATATCTATAGTGCAATTGAAGGTGGGACTGCAACACAGGCAGGAATACCCATACCCTAGCTTTAGGTCTACCTAGTACATCTAAAAACAATTGTGAAAACATGGCAGCAACGGCTTCAGCATGGACTTTACAAGGTGGCTTTGTCCCCCTTCCTAAGGACTCACATTACTAGCCTAGGCTGCAGCCTCTTTGCTGCTATTTTTAGCTGTGCTAGTTAAATGAAAGCTGGCATGGGCATGCCTACCCAACCTGCAATTGCACCCTTAGGGTATGTCTACACCGCACGCTTGTTTCAGCAGGGTGTGGCGTACATGCCATCTAGCCCTAGCATAGGTATAAAGTGTAGCCGGTGAGGCCCAGCTTAGATAGGAAGAGACAGGCCTGAAAGATGAGGGTATGTATGTGAGGACAGAGCCATTACACTCACTACTCACCCAAGCAGGGCCTCCCTGTCTACACTGATTTTATTTTTTAATGCAGTCTACTGTCCCACTGCCTCCCCTACTGCTGGAGTCCTTCCCCTTCACAGGAAAGGCTCTCCCAGCAGGGAAAGGCTCAGAGTGGGGAAGCAGCAGAGAAAGTCGGGGGGGGGGGGGGGGGGGAGGGGGGGAGGGGAGATGAAGGGAAATAGCTCTGCCAGCTAACCACCCTGGAGCATCTCCCTGCTACAGGGAAAGACTCTGGCGGAGGGAGGCAGCTTGGAAAGGCTTGGGGGGACGGGGGGGAGCTGGGAGATGCTCCCCCCACTGCCAAATCCATTCTCCTGATACAAGGAAAAGGCTGACAGCTCCCTGCTGCTAGAACCCTTTCTCTGCCATAGTGAAGGCTCTGGTAGCTAGTAGTGTGTAGTGCAGACGTAGCCCTAGTGACTCAGGCATTTTTAAAATCGGATTTAAGCACTTTACATTCCCCCCCCCCCCCCAATATCTGTATGTAACAGGATCCAGGCGGGGGCGGCTTCGCGCTCGGCAAAGGGGCCGGGAAGCGCCTGGGGGAGCCGCCGGCACCGCGCGGCCACCATTAGCCAGGCAGCAAAAGGAGGAGCCGCAGGGAGCCGACGGTCAGGGGGGGGGGGGGTTGGGCTGGGGGGCAGGCAAGGGGGTGGGAGGTGAGGGGGGCAGAAGACTAGGCTGGATGGGGTGGGCGAGGCGTGGGTGCGGGAGGGAAGGAAGTTTGGTGGGGGGAGGCTGGGCTGGGCGGGTCAGGCATGGGGGGGCAGGAGGCTGGGTTGGGAGTGGGAGGGGGGAGGAGGTTAGGTTCGGTGGGGTGGGCCGGGCCAGGCAGGGGGTGGGGGAGGAAAGGCGGTTAGATGGGGGGAGGCTGGGTCACCCCCTACACCCAGGCTCATAGTGGGAGCTGACTGGGACAGGCGGCAGGACCCCAGCTGGCAAGGGGCCAGCGGGGGAAACCCCAAAGCAGTGCAGGGCTAACTAAGCACTCCGCCTGCCACTGCTTCGGGGTTTCCCCCGCTGGCCCTTTGCCAGCTGGGGTCTCAGCTCCCGTTGCCAGCCGGGGCTTCCTCGGGGGGGGGGGAGGGGGAGTGGCCCGCGAATGACATTATAAATGTCCAAATGGCCCTTGGCAGAAAAAAGGTTCCCCACCCCTGATTTAAGCTTTCATATACCTACAGACTACCTTCCTTGGACATCTCGGTGGCTTAGATAGCTCAGTGTCTAATGTAGAGCTTTAGTTTCCAAGAGCAACAACTGCACCAGTGAACAACAAAGCAACAACTTTGTTCAGTGAAACTACTAATGGCACTGATATAATACATTTTCAGAACCTTAAGATGGCAGCCTTTTAAAGATCTGTTAAAAATCATCAGTGTGTGCTAATATGAGTCAGTTAGAAACACCGGCAGAGAATAAAAACCTACACCAAAATGGAAATGAAAAATTTCTGTAAATCATTTGCCTCATTTTCTGATTAGCTCTACTTAATACAACATTCACAAAAGAAAAAGAAAAAAAGGCACCAAGCATTAATAGACTTGAGAACTTCAATAAGATGGTGCTATAACCACTGAATCCTTAAAGAGGATCCCATGAAAAATAGTTACTTTAGATAATGTGATCTAATGATAAAGTTGTCTACTTAGTAATTAAAGAATAGCTTGGTCCAACGCACAAACTTCACAAAAACAATGTTTCACCATCGAACCGTCTCCAATCTATTTTGTTGCTGGAGGGTATGAATTACTGAATGACAAATTGGAAAGTATATGTTGTCTTTACTTGCTCTTTTGTTTTCATATACATTTGTACAGCACTCATCAGATTGATGACACTAAGTGTTTTGGTTTGTCCATTTGTTTGTTTTTACATTGAATTGCATACACGAGAAATCATTGCTTTAATACTTGAGAGCAAAATGAGAATGGATAATACTCTTGGCCAACCATCTCCTAAAGACTTTCAGGATGAAAATAACCTTTTTGCCATACAAGTCAAAAAATTTGGCTGTTCTTAGAAAATCTCTGAAGTCTCTTGTAAATGTATACTGAAAATAAATACATATATAAACTGTTAATGGTGTACCCTACCCAATCCTTACAGACCGAGCTGATTATATACAATTTAGTCATTCTTCATTACAAATATTTCTTTCTAGGGCAAAATATACTACCTGGCTAGCTACCTTTCACATCTTAATAAAATGTTCTGTTAGGCTTTTAAACAATTATCTTTATAGTGTTTATTATGGTAATACCTCAGGGCAACAGAACAGATCCCAATTGTCCTAGACACTGTATAAACAGAGAATAAGAGGCAGTGCCTGCCCCCAAAGAGTTTACAATCTAAATAGGGAAAGGATATGAACAGAACTTATAAGCAAGGAGAACAATACAATGGCACCAAATGTCACGTAAACTACATGATTTTTTTTGGTTCATTAGAATTTTTTTTGTGTGTTGGGGTTATATAAGAAGGTGTAACAGGGGTCTGGCCAGGAGGTCCTGAGCCAGGCTCCTCTTGGCCCAGTGCCAATTAAAAAGGATTAATTAGGGCTGGCTGAGTATGCCACACTGTCAGGGGGAAATTAATGGCCGGTCTCTCCCCCTTACCGTTACACTCCGGATTGCTGTGGCGGAGTTGAGGCAAGTAGCTCACAAGCTGTCAGAGACCATTGAAGAAACACACAACTCAAAACTGAGGCACCCTCCTCTCGGTCAAGAAAGGGGGTTGGCAGCAGCTCCGTTTATTATCAGTACCAAGCAAACGTTTATAGAGTATATTCAAAGGGGAGGGGGAATGGGTGGAGGGAGGGAAAGACCTACTTGAAGCATGCGCATCAGCAAACCCTTACATCACTCCTAGGTCAGTGCCCTCTTGAGGCACCTGGTGTGTGGACCTTGAGAACGCTTACATGATGCCAACAAGCTTATGAATAAGAGTCTATTCGTTCTCTAGCAAAGTCATTACATACTTATAATGCAATCTGGAGATAGAACACATTAGCTCATCTAGTGAGGCCTACAGACTGTAATTGTTTAGGCAAGGTCACATTCTCGGTATAGATAACAGTACATAAACAACCTGTTGTCAAGCACTATTGCACTGAACTTCTAAAGCCTCAAGCGAATGATTTACAATCCTTGGGAGTTTAACTATGTGATTGCTGGTGAGGAAGAATACATGGTGAGAAGGAGCGAGGGAAACTGAGGTTGCCCTAACAACACCTAATTGCTAGAAGAGAAACACCTGCAGGCCTCATTAGCCAGGAGACTATATAAATTGGGCAGGAAGGAAGGAAGAGGAAGGGGAGGAGCCAAAGGCCCCCTATCCCTGCTGGCCGGAGAAGCTAGCTGTCCCCCAGGCTAGAAGGTGGTGGGAACTGACATGAGAAAATAGAAAGCACTGATGAGTGCACCGAGGAGGGGCATATAGCTTATTTTGGGTGAGGGCTAGAGAAGGCCTTGTTACAGGAGGGTATTAGCCAGAGGTGAAAGTAAGCCGGTACGGCCCGGTACTCTGTACCGGTAAAAAAAGGTGCAGCAGCGTACCGGCAAATAAGTGAAGCATTCAGTTACTTTCACTTTCAGCTACATAACAATCACTTTAAACTCAAAGCTCACAGTCACGTTTGTTGTTTCTCTTCCTCTCCTCCTCCAGCCAGGCTGCAGAGGGCTAGACTCTGCAGTCGTCATCCCCGTCCACTCAGCAGGGGGTGCAGCGGCTCCCCTCTAGCTTGTAGCAGGAAGAGGAGACTGGCTGAGAGAGAAGCCTCCCCAGGCAGCCTGCTGCTTGCATAGGAACAATTTAAACTTAGCTGTTCACCAGGGGTAGGATCAGGGGCTATTTCTGGCATCTCCCTTAATTTCACTCACAGTTTTTTTTTTTTTGGGGGGGGGGGGTTTAAGACCAACGCAGAGGCAGAATAGAATAGGCATTTGCACAGCTTAAATGCAGAGCAAATAAAAGCCAGTGGAAGGGGAAAAGTCACTGTCACAGTGGTTTCTCTCCTCCCTCCTCCTCTAGTCAAATGCTTGTGGACAGGGCTAGGCTCTGTGCTTTCCCCAACCCCCGCATTCAGCAGGGGCTGTAACACCTCCCCTCTATCTTGCAACAGGGAGCTGGGGACTGGCCACTGGTGTCCCCCCTGCACACTTGTGGATTAATCTCCCTTCCAGGCACTTAAAAGTGTGCAGGGGACACACCAATGGGTGGCTATTAGTAGGGGAAGGTAGGGGTGAAAGAAGGACAACTAGAATAGCCTGCATGAAATATACAAAATGCTTAGAGAAAGTTTTGTCAATTTCAGTCTCTGCACTCTGCAGGACACCAACACAAGAAAAAGAGATCTTAGCCCAGGGGTCTCAAACATGCGGCCCGGGGGCCACATGCGGCCCGCCAAGCTTCCCGGCGCCCCCCGCCCCCCCCATAGCAGTTTGCTGGATGGAGGGGCCAGAAGTGGAGGCTTCTCTGCTGCCTGGCTGGGCCGCGCGTGTTTCTAGCACTGGACTTCCTATATTGCTCTTGCTTTGTTTGCCAAACAGCTGTTGGTGGTGCCTAGTGCTTTCCAGGAGGGAATGGGGAGCTGCGTGCTCAGAGGAGGAGGTGGGGCAGGGGTGGGACCTCTTGGAAGGGGTGGAGTGGGGGCGGAGCCGGGGCAGCGAGGGCAGGGTGTGTGTCAGTGGTGCGGCCCTCGGGCCAGTGCACTAGTCCTCATGGAAGGGGTGGAGTGGGGGCAGAGCCGGGGCAGCGAGGGTATGTGTGTGTGTCAGTGGTGCGGCCCTCGGGCCAGTGCACTAGTCCTCATGCGGCCCTCATGGTCATTTGAGTTTGAGACCCCTGTCTTAGCCTCTATGTCCTAAGGACATTTCAGGTGTTTAATTTTATATATAAAGAGGGTGGAATGAAAACTATTTTTTTTCCAAGGAGGCACAATAATTTGCCTGAATATCCAGTTTTCCCCTCCAATGCCTTTGTAATTTTGTCTATTGGGCTATTTGCTTTCCTTGTGAATCTTTAGTTGTTTTAGCAAAACTGCTTTGCCCAAAATAAAGCCTAATCATCAGGACACATCTTCCCACCATGTTCTTCATGTTTTTGGTTTTGTTTAAAAAAAAAAAACACAGTAACATTTAAAAGAGGATCTGCAAGCAGTCTGGGCATCACAACCATGATCCTCCGCTGGGGAGGGAATGGGATAGATTTGAACTTGGAAATGGTTCCTGATTTTGATTGTATTTTTTGTGTATTATACTATTGGAGATTGCCTCATCCGGGGGCAGAAAAGAACTTCCCCTGCTTTGGTAACCCCCCCCCCCCAACAACAACTGAGAGTGAAATTAACAAAGGATGCCAGAAATGGCCCCCAATCCCAGTCTGAACCACGGAGGGAGCAGCTAGTTTAAACTGTTCCTATGCAAGCATCAGGAAAGGCATCTCCCTCAGCCAGTCCCCCGCTCCCTGTTGCAAGCTAGAGGGGAGGTGTACAGCCCCTGCTGAGTGCGGGGGTTGGGGAAAGCCGGAACCTAGCCCTAGTCGGCAGGCGTCTGACTAGAGGAGAGAGGAGAGAAACCAATGTGACAGTGACTTTTCCTCTTCCACTGGATTTTATTTGCTCTGCATTTAAGCTGTACAAATACCTATTCTGCCACTACCTTGGTCTAACCCGCCCCCCCCCCAACTGTGAGTGAAATTAAGGGAGATGCCAGAAATAGCCCCTAATCCTACCCCTGGTGAACAGCTAAGTTTAAACTGTTCCTATGCAAGCAGCAGGCTACCTGGGGAGGCTTCTCTCTCAGCCAGTCCCCTCTTCCTGCTACAAGCTAGAGGGGAGCAGCTGCACCCCCTGCTGAGTGGAAGGGTCGGAGAAATGCAGAGCCTAGCCACGTGGGCAGCCTGGCTGGAGGAAGAGAGGAAGAGAATCAACAAACGTGACCGTGAGCTTTCACTTTTTAAGGCTTATTCCAATGGTAAAGTTTTATTAGACAGTCCTGGTAGTAGTAATAGTAGCTTTATTTTTTATATCTAAGTCATGAAATGGGAGGGATATAGGAGAGGTGGGTTGCTTGTGCTTGGACTGTACAGGTAAGACATGTAACTTACTTCCGCCTGAGGCCCCGCCCCTTCCGGGGAGGAGGAGGAAGTGGCCCAGTACCGGTAAAAGCTGTAGTTTACTTTCACTCCTGCGATTAGCTAAGTGGAAAGACTCCCAGACTGATCGACTTTAAGGCCAGAAAGGACCATCGTGATCATCTAGTTTGACCTCCTGCACACTGCAGACCACAGAACCTTACCCACTCCAGAAACAGACCCCTAACCTCTGGCTGAGTTACCGAAGTCCTAAAATCATGGTTTAAATATTTCAAGTTACAGAGAATTCATCATTTACACATATAGTTTAAATCTGAAAGTGAACCATGCCCCATGCTGCAGAGGAAGGCAACTAACTCTCAGGGTCTCGGCCAATCTGACCTGGGGGAAAATTCCTTCCCGATCCCAAGACAAAGGGAGGGAAGGAGCAGGAAGCCATGAAGGGTGGAGCAGGCACTGTTGGAGCAAAGAGGCGGTCAGCACAAGGGAAATATCATCAGTGTCCCTCAGTCGCTGCTTGAAATGCTTTATGCCAGGGGTCTGAAAACTGTTTCCCCCGCGGCCCCTTTCCGCAGAGGGAAAAGTCTAGCAGCCCCGGGATGGGTATATCCGCCGAAATGCCGACGCAAAAACCGGAAGCTACTGGCAGCGGCGGCATTTCGGTGGGACCAAAATAGCCCGCCCGGGAGTTCGGCAGTCTCCCGGGTGGTCTCAGTGGCGGCGCCGGGGTCTCGTGCACCCCCTGGAGTGGTGTCACGCACCCAAGTTTGACAACCACTGCTTTAGGCAGCTACTGCGCTGGCTTCGATCTCTGACTGGCTCCTCCCTTTGTATTATCTGAATTCATCCACCCGATGCATATGCATTATGATACTGGTTTTAACCGATCTCATAATATTTTTTCCAGAGGATCCCTCTCCCATTTAGTGCAAAGGATGGATGCTGCTAGAGGTATAAATTCCAGTTAGAGAAGCACACCTCCTGTGATAAATGAAGGAAGAGGGAGCTCCCTTTTATGGACACCCGGTCAGCCAGTTAGCTATAAAATGCCTGTTAGTAGCTGTTCTCTACTTGTTTTAACTGTAACGGGTTAAAAAGTCCATAGGAAAAAAGGAAGGGAGTAGACACCTGATCAAAAGAGCCAATGGGAAGGCTAGAACTTTTTAAAATTTGGGAAAAAAACTTCCCCTTTGTCTGTTGTTCTCCTGGAGAGCAGAGACAGGGCTGGCACTATGCTGTAAAACCTTGGGCCAGGTATGAAAATCATCAGATCATACCTAGAAACTACTCATTTGAAACCCCAGATATTTAAGTAAGGCAATGTCTAGGAAGATGCAATCAGGTTTCTCTCTTTTATTTCTTTATGGTTTATGGACTCCTCTGTGCTAACCTAACCCCAGGTACTTTTGTTTTGCTTATAACCTTTAAGCTGGACTGCAAGAAGCTATCTTGATGCTTGATCCTTGTCATTTTTTTTAAATCTAGCAAAAAGTCTAAGTTCCAGATGTATTTTCTTTCTTTTTGTTTTTAATAAAATTTACCTTTTTTAAGAACAGGATTGGATTTTTGTGTCCCTAAGAGGTTTGTGCATATGTTGTTTAATTAGCTGGTGGCAACAGCAGATTTCTTTTGTTTTCGTTCTCTAGGGTTATCACATTTTAACAATTAAAAAAGAGGACACAGGGCAGGGCACCCTAGCCCCACCACTGCCCTAGTCCCCCTCAGAACCCCCAACTCTCCCCACCCGCTCCTTATCCCCTGACTGCCCCCTCCTGGGACCCCTCCAGCCTAACTGCCCCCCAGGGCCCTACCCCGTACCTGTCCCCTGACTGCACCAACCCTTATCCACACACACTCCCAGACAGACCCCCAGGACTCCCATGCCCTATCCAATCACTCCCTGCCCCCGACAGACCCTCCCCCCAGAACCCTCGATCCATCCAACCCCCCCATTCCCTGTCCCTTGACTGCCCCCTCCAGAAACCCCCTGCCCCTTCTCCAACCCCCCTGGCCTGTTCCCTTACTGTGCGGCTCAAAGCAGTGTGTCTCCCCGCCCTCACAGAGCGCTACTGGAATGGCATGCTGGGCAGCAGGGGAGAAAATCTCTACAGCTGTCCCAATAATAGAGCCAGGCTGCGGGGGAAGAGGGGAGGGGAGGAGCTCAACCTCTACAGCTGCAGGAGACTGATGCAATCTGGCCGGGCCGTTCTGAGAATGCAGCGGGGAGGGGGGAGGAGGGGAGGAGCTGTAGAACTGCACCAGCTGGCCATGGGAAAATGCAGCAGGGGAAGGAGGAGGAGGAGGAGCTGCTCTCGCTGCCGGAGTGGCTCAATCCCGTGGCCTCCCTCAGCCATGCCGCGCTCTGCACGGGGAGTGGAGGGAAATCCGGACCTTTTCCAGTTTCTGCCCGGACTCTATTTATAGCGCAAAAAGCCAGACATTTCCGGAGGAATCCCGACTTATGGTAACCCTACGTTCTCAGCTCTTCCCCGGGAGTGTGTGAGAGAAAGGGCTTAAGGAAACCCCACAGGAAGGAATTCTCAAGTGTGCCTTCCTGTGTTTTCAAAGGGGTTTTGCATTTAGGTGGTGGCAGCATCTACCCATCCAAGGTCAAAGAAAAGCTGTAACCTTGGGAGTTTAATACAGGCCTGGAGTGGCCAGTATTAATTTATAGAATCCCTGTGGGCCTCCACATTCTGCACTCCAGTGCCAGAGTGGGGAATCAGCTTTGACACCTGCACTAGTTCTGTTCGAGCTAGCATGTTAAAAATAGCAGTATAGTGCAGCAGGACAAGCCGCCCCAAGTACACACCTGTCAGAGACACTAGGTGCACACTCCAGAAAGCTAGCCACTCATTCTGCTGCAACTACCCTTTTCCTTTAGGTATGTCTCATCAAGCTGGAAATTACATCTTCCAGCTCCAGTGCAGACATACCTCAGCAAGCAACTGTTTGCTATTTCCTTTTCTCCTTATTGTTCATCATATTGCCCCTGCCTTATTTACTGCAGACTGTTCAAACCCTGCTCTGAAGACTGAATTTTTAATTTCCTCACAGGCTCATCACTAGAGTATAGTGCCTCACAAACATTATAGTCATAATTTATTTCTATTTTACTGAGGGGAAAACTGAAACAGAGATTACTGTGAGAAGTGCGCACTAAATGTGGATGCCCAACTTGAGACACCTAGGACCTGATTTTTCAGAGTATGTAGCACTGTATAGAACTTTATATATTGAAAGTACAGCTTCCACTGGCTTCAGTTGCAGCTGGGAGCACTCAGCACATGTTCAAATCCAACACCAGGGTCTCAAGTCATGCCCCCAGAAAATGAAGAACATACATTTAGTGATCACATGTGGGAAATCTTGTTTCAATGTCTCGACTAGCATCTCACAGGAACTCTGTGGCAGTATTCAGCTATCCTAACCATGAGACCCTACTTTCTTCCTGCAATCCCCTACCTCATCACTGCACACCTCCCAACTTCTCCAATAAATGAAACAGAGGTCCTACAGTCTACTTCACTATGCAAACCCGATTCATCCCCAGAGCAGGTCTATCCCTTTCACTGAACAAGGCAGAAGTCCTGTGGAGAGAACAATATGTGATCATGTAATTTAAGACTACCACAATGCATATCACAAGAGGGGCAAATTAAGGTTGCACAGGCAACCTTAATTCTGGCACTTTCTAACTTCGGAGTGCTACACTTTGCAACCTTAATATGCTTCTTTTAACACAGAAATTGCACACACACACAAAATCAAAGGTTTAAAAAAAAGAAAACTGAAAAAAGTGTCATCAGAAGGTTTTATCCCTTTAGATCCACCACACAAACCTGTGCCACTTGAGTTAACAGAGTAACTGATAGCAACAATAGCTTGTAATCTTTCTATGTGGAGCAACCACTAGAGCGGGAGGAGATGCACACTTGGCCAGTGGGCTTCACAGATATTTGCTGACAAAAAGAAATGGCGAAACTCAGGAATCTTGAGTTCCACTCCAGGATCTGGAGGGGAGCATCCTCTGCTGGGCACAGGTGTCTGACTTGTGGTCCTTTCTGCTCTTAAACTCTATGACTCTAGGTTCCCACTCCTGGAGTGGGGGAGCTGGGCTCAGCACCAGGAGGAGCTGCTGCTCCCAGATGAGCATGGAGCAGGATAACTCTCCAGCCCACCACCTACGACCCATCATTCAAATATGTTAAGGTCTGCTATAAAGAGGATGGTGATCAGCAGTGGCCTAGGTTTATTTGGTCCTATCTCAGTGTAGGGGACTGGACTTTGTAATCCCTCAAGGTCCCTTCCAGCCCAACATTTCTATGACTATGATCCCGCTGGTGGCAAAACCTGTCTCTGCCACTGCTGAGAAATAGGGGAAAATTTGCATCATTGCTGCTCATTTTGTACCTTCACTGTGGATCAAGGACTTCAGTCTGCAAGAGATGCTAGCACTTTCTAGAGCTGAACATGCTAATTTAAGAAACAAACACTCAATGAATTTTGAAGCAAGCAGTTCTTGATTTCTTAATACTTTCCTCCACAAACATTGCAGAGTTTTGAACAATGGTTGCTTCTCAAGATCAGCTTTGCATGCTTGGACTTAAGACCATATAAGACTTTGCCTGTTGCTGTAAAGTAGCATGGAATATACCTTTACTTCACAGCTTTACCCAAGCTTTCTCTGACTTTCCCAGCCTTCCTTGGAGTTTGAAGCTTGTTTGATCCAAATGGAGTTAATGACTGAGGGGGAAACAGAAGAAACTAATTTTGTTTGTACCGTTGTTGAAACTGTGCATATGGGCAACCAACTATTTTTTCTCACTATGTAAGAAAAGTAGACAAATAGCACTCTTGTGTTAATGATATTATAGGCAATTTAGAAAGTTATTAATATTCAATACAACCAATTCAGTATAAGCTATATATCACAGAAATGTCAAGTTTCATTGAAAACTGATGCCAATATAAAGCACGTGTATTCAGGAAACAGACATTACCTTTTATTGTTTTCTAAAACTGCACTAGTGATTAAGGAAATTTTGCTAATATTATTTATGATGCTTTATCATACTTAATGCCATAACTGTCGATTCTCTACTGCAGTGAAATTTATAAACACCTTACAGGTATTCCAGTGATTGATAGGTTTGCTGATATAGCAAACAAATTCATGGAACATATTTAATCCTCTCTCTTGGGCAGCAAATTCTAGATACGCTCCATTTGTATTGTCCAAGGAAAAAGAGTAGGCACTGGATGAACTGATCTTTGTGCATCGTATCTTCCCTGATTCACAGACTGTATTAAGTGTTTTCTTACGACCTCTTTCTAGACACAGGTGTGAATTTGTGACACGGAGGTGGGGGGACGGGTAAAGAAAAAGTGTTGTCAGAATGACTGGGCAAGGGAAAAAACTCTGCTCTTTTCAAATAACCAGGAAAGTCTAGAGGCAAATGACTGATGAGGAAAACTCTGAACTTAAATGTCAAAAAGTAAAGGGCATGCTTCAAGTACAATATGAAAATATCTAAAATAATACAAAGTATATTCATTACAGTTGCAAAACTAAACATGTGGTGAGATCAGAATTAAGAATACTAGTTAATAATTACTAGTTATTGTAATTGCAGATTATGGTTTCCATTCAACTGTGCCAGGTTCTCTCTCAGGGCAGCTGGGGACGGGGGTGACCAAGGGGAAGCAACAGCAAAAGCTACTAAGCCCCCTTTACGTATTCCTCTTTTCGGGGGCTAGCAAACAGCCGCCAGAACAAGTTAGAGAAGCCACCAAGCTACCCTAACTTATGATGGCTAAGACAAGTCCCCTTTCAGTAGTTGTCTGGGGATCAATGCGTGTACCACACTCCAGTTCCACATTTCTAGTGCCCATCAATATTGCCTAAATTAGCTGCTCATTAAGGGCTATTTTAAAGGTCATTGCACCATCCTGGAGGCACAAAAGGACCTTACAGGAAGCTGAAGATGAGACTGGAAGTCCTTACAAAAGCTTCTGAGCTATTCAGGATATTCTGTGCACCAATGAAATCAACCAGTTGCTGCATTCCAGTGAGCAGTAGAGATTTTGTTACTATGGTATTGACAAGATCACTAACAGACAACTTAAATATTTCACAGTTCTTTAGCCTACAGAATATGCTTCACAAAATGTCCATGTTTGCAAAGTCAAATTCCACAGGAAAATTCTTTTTTCTCCCTCTGAATGGCAAATGAATGATTATCCCGAAAAATTATAATGAAAAACAAGTGTAGAAAATAACTGCTAAGTAGATTTTAGCACAAAGTCTCCTTTCTATAATCAGTCCTGCTTGCTTTGTTTTGAACATTTACAGTATCACTTTATGAACTAGATGCTCCTATAATATACAGCATTAATTAATAATATTTAATTATTCTCCAAGGTGTTTGCGCTTCTGGTATTTCAACAAAAATGTTCTCTGGACAGACTCCGCAACCAGGAACACAACTTCCAGACCATCACCTATACATAGTTCTAGAACAGCTTTCCACATTAATCTTTTCTGCAGGCTTCAGTATGTAACAACAGGTCTCAAATTAATCAGTGGCTATGTCTGCATTAACACGGGAGCATGAGTACATACACTGCACACAATCTTAGCATAGGTATAAACAGAAGCATAGAGATCATGAGGTACTGCATAGGTGAGAAGAGTACAGGTACACCAGAACCTCGGGGGATCCACCCTACATGACTCTCTTCACATGAAAGCAGTGCCTCCCATGTCTACATTGCTATTTTTAGCAATACAGTGTCCCGATGCATCCCCGCTGCCATAGCTGTTCCCTATGGCAGTGAAAGGCTCCAGCAGTGGGGAAGCAGCAGAGAAATGCTCTGACAGCATCCTGCTGCTGGAGCCTTTCCCCGCCACAGGGAGCTGCCAGAAAGACTTCAGCAGCAGGGAAAGGCTCTGGCAGGCGGGAAGCAGTGAGGCACTAGGTTGGTAAAAATGAGCAGGGACATGCCAGAGCCTTTCCCCATTGCCTCCCACTTGCCTGAGCCTTTCCTCACCACAGTAAAAGTCTCTGGCAGCAGGGAACTCCTGGAGCCTTTCCAATTTGCTTCCCCCTGCCAGGGCCTTTCACTGCTGCACAGAGCTACACATTGCAGTGCAAATGTAGCCTGCTTTTCAGGGATACATGTAGCTACATACATCCTACACATCACTGACAGCATAGATAAGATTGACTAGTAAACATCCCTTTAAAAACTGCTGTGATAGTCAAAATTTACTATCAATAAATAAATTGTTAGAACGTGATCTAAAATTTATACATAATTGATAACACATGTGCGATGGAGTGCAAAGTAGACACATGTGCGACAGAGCACTCTGCCCACACTACAGCCCAAACTCTGATCTCACGGCCAAGGAGGTGAGGAACTAACACAATATTCACTGGGATCTCAAAAACGACTCATGCTGTCAGATCTATAGCAGCTTGAATTTTACTTGTCTCATTAAAACAAATATAGGTCAGCATTATTCATGAAGAGCAAAACCACCATCTGAACTTTCCATGACTGTCCAACAACATATGTCTTATGTTAACTAAATATTTGATTTCCTAGTCAAACTAAAAACTAATGAGTGTCACTGATGCAGCATAGCTAAACACTACGCTAGAGCATCCAAGTAATTTTTGTAACTGTGTACAAAATACTGCCGGGGGGGAGAGGAGAGGGAAAGGGAAGATACGTCGGTAGTTTGAATATTGGCCTGCTAAACTCAGGATTGTGAGCTCAATCCTTGAGAGGGCCATTTAGGGATATGGGGCAAAAATCTGTTGGATGATTAATTGGGGATTGGTCCTGCTTTGAGAGGAGGGTTAGACTAGATGGTCTACTGAGGTCCCTTCCATCCCTGATATTCTAGGATTCTATGAACTCTATTTTTGTCATTCACACTTTGTTTCCCTCTGTAATGATATTTAACTTGGACTAGGTTTTTTTGGAGTCATCTGGAACCAAACATAGGTACTACCACACGAGATCGGACCAGAGACCCATCTAATCTAGCATCCAGTGTCTGACTGTAGCCAGTTCCAAATGCTTCAGAGGAAGGTGCAAGAAAACAGAAAGTGGTTTATTCCCTGAAGTATAAAGATTTATATAGCTAATTTATTTTATCCTATTTAGTGAAACTGTAGATGTTCTCATTATTCCTTTTAAAAAAGCTTATCTAAAATACTGGTGGAAATTACATATTGTGGCAGTGAGTTCCACAGGCTAATTGGCATTTTCATCATTTGTCAACTTATTGCCTTTCAATGTAATTGAATATCCCCATGTTTTTGTATGACAGAAAGAACTAACTTTCTCTCCACATATTTTTGACCTTATCTTTGCTCTTATGCACCTCTAAAACGTTCTCAGTTTTTCTAATCATTCATGTTATTCCTTCCATCCCTCTAATCATTTTAGTCCCCATTCTCTTGATCTGACCTCCCCTCAAATTGTTGCCTCATCTTCTTTCTACCCTTCTTCTCCACACTCACTGAGCACACCATCTACACCAGGTATTTTATATTCCTTACCTTTAATCCTAATCTCAAATCTGGTTTCCACTCCCTGCACTTCACTGAAACTGCTCTCATCAAGACCTCCAATGACCTCATCCTAACCATATCAAAGGGCTTTCATTGTCACTCTCCTTGAACTTTGACATTGTCCACTACATTCTTCTCAAAATCCTATCATTCCTTCCTGACCCTGTCCTCTCCTGTTTCTCCCCCCCCCCCCCCCCGCCCCCAAGTTCTTGGATCTTATGGTCTTGTTTGGTGGATCTTTCTCCACAACTCTCCCTCTTTCAGTGGAGGTCCCTCAGGCCTCGGCCTTACCTCTTCTCCTTTCACACACACATTCTCAGAAACGTGATTTTGACTTCCCTCTTTGAAATAATGACTCACAAATCTGTGAGTTTGCTGCAGACCTGCCTTCCTCCATCCATATTATAATTTCAGCCACTCTCTGCCATCTTTTCATGGATGTCCAACTCAACCTGGCCAAAAGCAAGCTGCTGACCTTTCCCAAAAGCACCTAGCATGCTGCATCCTGCATAGGTTATTTTTGTTACCTTGTGATCCCCACCTCCCTGTGAGTTTGCTGCAGACCTGCTTTCCTCCATCCATACTATAATTTCAGCCCCACCTTCCTACTTGACCTGCTTCATCTTGTCTTTTAGATTGCAAGTTTTTTGGAACAGGTACTGTCATTTACTATGTTTATACGATGCCGTAGTACAATGGGATTGTGACTCAGTTGATCTCTCTGAACACTGCTGCAATATAAATGTTAAATAACATTTCTGTAACCTCTTTCTTTTGAGACAGGGTGAGCACCACTGAACTTCATGTTCCAGCTGAGGGTGTGACATAGATTTGAACACTAGCATTACAGTATTCATGTTATTTCTACACCACTCTTTGTACATTCGAACACTGTGTGCTTTTTGAACCCCCTACTGAGCAGTGAGTGGGGAATTTCATTAAATTGTCCACAATGACATCTAGGTTGTTTTCCTGAGTGGTTACAGTTGAGTAAAACCCAGATGCATGTGTGAGTTCAAATTATGCATAGAAATGCACATTGAAAAGTATTTGTCACCAGTTCCATCTGTATCCAATTGGCCTATTCACCTAGCTTTGTTAGATTCCTCTGAAGTTTTCCATAATCTAGTCTGGACTATGCTAAATAAGGCTGTACCACCTGTAAATATTGTCACCTCACTTTACACCCTGTTTCAGACCATTGGTAAGCGCAATACATTTTCTTATTTTATACACATACACACAAATACAGGGTATTATCTCTGTATGTGTAAGAAAAAACACTTACTAACTTTTAGCTGCCAGAATTTTTTCCTGTAGTGCACTCTGGTACCACCCACTCACAGTGCTGTATAAAGGGCCCTACCGACCCCATGTCCCTTCAGTTTCTTCTTACCAACTGACTCCAGTAAGGGAACGGAGGTCAGATCATGGAATGGACATGTGCAACACAGCTCAAAGAATAACAGTTACAGAAAGGTTAGTAACAGTGTTTTTCATTTTCAAGGGCTTGCACATGTCCATTCCAATGCAAATGATTCACAAGCAGTTGCACAAGAGGTGCGCTCGGAGTTTAAGTACACGCTGACTGCACGGCCAAAGTTGGCATCATCTCTGGCTTGCTGGGTAATGGCATAGCGCACTGAGAATGTGTGTGCACCCTTCTTCAACTGACAAAGAGAACACCTGTCTGGTGTCTTGGGGGAGCATGTCCTTAAATTTTTAGATATTAAAATCAGAGAGACCTAGCAAAGCTTGATAGTTCGCTATTCGGAGATGTAAGCCACCGGCCTAATAGGCTTTTTGGCCAAACAAGTCCAGCTTTTGGGAGAACTTTGCCTTGAGTATGAGGCCCATTTGACCTTGATGGTCCCTCTTATTGAAGACCATCACCACTAGGGACCCTGGAGGAGAGAGGAAAATTGAAATTCATACTCTTTGGCTAGTGCGCAGTATTTGCACTCTGTCCTTTTGGCCGTAGGAGGAAGGGAACCAGGGATCGGCTGGTTTTGGCTGTAGGAGGAAGGGAACCAGGGATCGGATGATTGTCTCATTAAGGGGTAGAGTCACTCTCGAAGGACCTGCTGCTGATAAAATGTCTAGTAAACCATGCGTCATCGCTTTGTGCATTTTGGCTTGGATATCCCAGTTCAAGGCCTTCCACTTCAACAAGTCCTGGTAGGCCTTGTGATCATCTTGAATATCCATCACTGCCTCATCTGGAGATGACGAGGAAGAGGCTAAAGCTGGTTGCGGATCCTCCACCTCTTTCTCTGTTTCGAACAAGATTTGTGGGACCTCCTCTTGAGGTTCAACACCAGAAACCAGGTTGGGGGTCTTGCAGCACGGTACCGGAGGGGCCTTACTTTCCGAGGCCATGGAATATGAACACCTTGAAACAGTACCCTGGCCTGGGGAACACCTTTCCCCCTCCCTCCCCCCGATTCCAAAAAGGCCATTTCATGGGTGCTGGTCCCCATGGTCGCAGAGGCCATAGTAGAAACAGAGCAGGGAGTAGTACTGGCCATCCTGATGGCGGCGAGAGTAGGATCCCCCTTCGAACTCCAATGATGAAGACGAGTGCAGGGGGAGACCAAGGTAGTACCAACTCTGTCAGTGCCAGTGAACAGTGCTACAGAGAGGTCCAAGCTAAGAACGGTGCCCAGACAGCAAATGTGAAAAATCGGGACAGGAGATGGGGGAATAGGAGCCTATATAAGAAACAGGCCCCAAAATCGGGACATCTGGTCACCCCAAAGCTAAGGATATCATAAGAGGCTTTCCCCTAGAGGGTAGCCATAGTGCCACACAAAAGTTGGGGAACGTCTCTCTGCCGCTCATAGGTACTGACAGTTCTGAGTCCTGAATCTCCGGGGACCCTGGGACTGAGAGAGTAAGTAGGTCTCAAACAGCCACAAATGCTTCTGGGGTTGGCAGTACAGCAAACTGACTGGTACGCTGTCTGCTGGAGGATGGCACTTCCCATGCCAGAGCTAGCAGAGTCTACGGGGATACCAAGGCTGGCGGAGGTGAAAGGGAGAGCAGCCCAACATGGGCCTCACTTCATCCAGAACCCCTTACCTGCTTTCTTTTGGCACCGGGCAAAGACTCTTCTCCTGGTGATTACAATGCTGCTTCTTAGGCAACCAGGTAAGAGGATCAGTGCCACCAGGACTCTCGACTGGTGGGAGGAACACTCTGCACCAAAGCTGAAGTGTTTGGTGTTGAGTCCAAACCTGGCTCTGATGCTGGTCTTAGGGCTGCCTCCCTGAGAAGGACCTTCAACCTTGCCTCCTAGTGTTTCGTGGTGTGGAGTCCGAAGTCCCTGCAGATCTGGCAACAGTCTTGCCAATGAGCTTCCTAGGCACCTGAGACAGCTTGGGTGCAGGTTCCTCAAGGGCATTGACTTGCCACAGGAAGGGGAGGGCTTGAAGCCTCGTGACCGAGACACACCCAGGCACTGGGGAATGGACAAGCTTCTCCAACCAAGGAGAAAGGCATCCAAAACTCACTAACTACTAAAACTACTACTCACTAAGTAAACTAAAAGAGCTATATACACGAGAAAGAGAAGAAGAACCAGTGGGAGAAATTGCCTGACCAATAAGGGAAGTTCCAGCAACTGTCACAGGCAGTAAGGAGGAACTGAAGGGGCATAGGGTTGGCAGGGGCCTTCATACTGGTGCTATGAGTGTGCAGCACCAGAGGTATCCAATGGATACTACTAAGGCAAAATAATCCAACTGTGCTTGGGGCAAGCACACACCTACTTTGGAATGAACATGTGCAAGCACTCGAAGAAGAACAGTTCCAACATGCAGCATTTCAACGTTTTGCCAAGGGTGCACCATTAAAAACTTTATTATTTAAATGCTTGTAGAGATCAGTCAGTCAAAGATGACGAAGTCAGGCTTACCACAAACACTAATACTTTTTGTCCCATAGGGAAAAAATGTCAGTGCAATTGAAGAATCCAAGGAGTCTTTTTTTGTTCTGCAGTTACTGTAAAATCAAAAGTGTCAGCAGCCAAAGAATTGCACTTGCTAGGCATTTGATTTGGGAGCATTTAAAAAAATATTTATAGAAAATCTTTTGTAAAGCCTCAGATCCAACGAAGTAGAAATGAAGAAAATTTACTTGAGTACTTAAATAGCATAAAGAATACGTATCAAAGTCTATCCAACCAGTGAAATAAAAAGCACATTGAAAGTGAAAACAATTCATTACTTGCTCTCAGGAACAGCAAACTATTTGTGGCTGACTTTAAAAACATGGTCAGTATTAACTCAATACCTACCAAAATATAGTCATAGTCTGACAAGCAATTAAATATCTTATACTAGGGTTCCACGTTCATTGCCTCAATAATTTTGAGAAAAACTTTGCTCATATTTTTGTCTCCTCACCCCCTCCATCGAGCAGCCCTCCAAACACAAACTGCATTTTGAAAGTCAGACGTATTATAAACAGCAATAAAGATTATGTAAGTGGAACTTAGTAAGCATTTCTGCTAATGATACATGAGCCAGGAAGAATAGGTTTATTCTCCCATAGTTTTATTGGGTCTGCAGTGGAAACAGGAGTAAAAAGTAGTATAAACTTTAAACCTTTTCAATGAAGTAAACAGATGTTACTTTGTATGCCTAGACAGCAGATTTGTTGAGTCAAATGTCATTTTTACATAGCCATTTCTGTGACCATAGCCACACTTTAATATCTGTTGTCCATCAGCAGAGATGGGCCCAAATCAGAGTTTGAATTGAGAGGCAAGCTTCTCCAAAACTGAGGGGTATTCAGATCCAGCACCCTGCTTCAGGCATATCTCTACTTATTTGCTAATGATCCCCCAGGTTGCTGGTTATTAAAAATGATACATCATGCCCAAATTAGTTCACCATCACAGACACTACTGCTAAGAAAAGAAAAAATAAAGTCATAATTGTTACACAGTAGAGATGCGTGTTTAAAGAAAGCCAAGGACTACTCACCACATGAAGAATTTTATTCTCTGTTTCATATACTGTACAATCCTGAAAAGAGAAAGTAGAAGAGGAACATTAAGTCACTAAGTAAAACATCCCTTGGAAAATTGCTTTTATTAGGGTTAATCATACTGAAAAATGTATAGAGAAAATCCCATTTCAGTGGCCCAACTATGATGAAAGGATTTATGTAACCCCAATAGAGAGAATAGAATAACAAGGAAATCCTGAGTAACAAAGACATATGCCTCTGGTTCTCCCCTTTATTTTCAGTGAAATCCCACAAAATGGATTTATTCCCGTCTCCCTAATATCCTTTTGTGCCATGCCCTGCTACAGTATGGCTGGCTGGCATCTTTCCCCTCACCCATTTCTCTTTCCTCCTCCTTTTTCATTTTATCCTTACTTGTACTTAATAAAACCCTGTATCACGAAAACATTTCCCATCCACAAAAAACAAAATGTAACCCAGCAAACATTTCACTCCATTTAAAATAGGTGTGAGAAGCTAAAACATTTCCCTAGTGCAGAAAGCAATTTTCGCTCCTATTCCCATCTGATCTGGGAAATAGGGAGAGGGAGTTGAATTATCCACAGTACACGGAGTTGAATCATCATGATTATGTAGCACTCCAGAGAGAGGGGGCAAGTTTAGAGAAGAAGAGAAAAAAAAGGTGAGTTGAATCATCACCCATGGACTTGGGGACATGGAGGATGGAGAATGAAGAAGAAAAGTGAGTTAGACTGTTACACACACACAGCAGACTGGGGGTTGTACTCATGATCATTTTGCTAAGAATGTACAGTACTATCAACAAAAATTAGAATGCATAGAAAGGTAGAGGATAGAGGATCCGGGATTGGATTAAGGACAGAAATTCTGGCAGATACAGAGACTAGGAAATTCAGGGAAGAGGGAAACAAAGAGGAGGAATATTTTTGTGCATATGAAATAAAATGTATGCTACTGAAGGCATTAGTCCAGTTTCAGATGGAGCCTCTAGTCTCTACTGTAATACAAATAATAATGCAAAAAATGGTGCTCATCTTTTAGTCTTACATTTCTTAAATGTTTTTACAATAGTGCAAAAAGTACAATGTGGACAATTCTAAACCATGAAACACTTCTGGTGCTAATCATAAAGAAAAAAAAAAAAACACACCCAAAACTAACCTGCTCTTAAGATTCACAGAGTAGAACCAGCAGGTTAACCTGAGAGCACTTTCCTAAGAGTGGCTGTTTGTATTGGCAAAACATTGCTAATAATACAGCCAAATGAAAATCTAGCCAAATGGAAATCTAACAATTATATGCAGACATCAATGAAGCATCTGCATTCTTACCTGAAAAAGACACATTTCACTTATAAATGCGAGAAAGCAAGTAACATTTTTAATTTGGAATCATTTTGCAAAAATAGCAATGAAAAACTGCAAAACATGTTAGCAAAATTTTAAAATCCAAGTGTCACTCAGCAGATAGGAAACTATTCATACTACAAATGAAACTACAGCAAATCAAGTAGTCAACTTAAAGGGACCACAGTCTAATCAGTTATTTACTCTGGAGAAAATGCTATTTTTCTTTATTTGCCTGAATTACATAATACTGAAAACAAATAAAACAGTTCAAAATGAGCATAACTTTATAATAATTAAAATATTTTTCTTCACTTAAGTAAAACAAGAATGACTATATAACAAATATTTTAATAGCCAAGAGGAAAAACTATTAAATTGTGGGTAAATAATATAGGTCACTTATGATGAAATATCAATAGCTATTTAAGTAGAAGTGCTAAATTACACAACAGTTTGCTCTGATTCCACATTTTAAACCATTTTAAAAAACACACACGAAAGAGAAAACTAAATAATGTATAAAATAATAGATTTATGTGGGCTTTGGGTTACAAACTTTGTCTGTTGTTGCCCCGTCTTCCGTTTCATCCCAAAATGAACCAATCAGAAACTTTGTAACTAGGTGGTTATTGAGAAGCAGTGATTTTAGTATTGGCAACTCAGTCCGACAGACAACCAGCACATCCACAACATGCCAAAACCAGAACAAAAATATTATATTTTTATAAACATTAGAAGAAACCATATGTCCCGGGCTTAGACTCCAAAGAAAGAGGAGCAAACTCCCTAGTTCTGACAGACCAATAACTACAATGCTAGAAATTGAAAACCAACTGGGAAATTCTTAGAATTAGATTTCTAGGTCTGAATAGAATAACATGGCCAAAAGACTTATACTCACTGCCAGTCCTACATGTATGATGAATGGACTCACCAGCCCAAGATTTACTGTACTCCTGAAACTCCCCCAAAAGACACACCAAAGCTAAAAAAGCAAATAAAATCAAAATGCTGTATACCTCAAGGCTTGTCTATATACAAACACTTACGCAATGTCTACACTGTACCACAGTGCGGACAATGGGGCTCTGAATAGCAGTGAGCACAAAAGTGCTGCACTGTAATTCCCCTGTGTGGAAATTGTGGGCATGACCTAAAAAGTTTCTAGTTTCCATTAATATAGTCCTGTTTGAAAGGAGCATGAGAAAGGGTGCTAAGGGGTAATGCTGAAAGAGACCAAGTGATAGTTAGAGATGGGGGAACTCTGCGAGAGAGAATGCACATGTGCAGTGTTTGCTAAAGACCATGTCAAGTTAACAGCCTTTATGGTGAATAGAAGAGTTGAACAAGGGCTGCAGGTCAAATGAAGAGGTCGGGGTGAGGAAACGTGCAGTTAAGAAAACAGATGGGTCATCAACATGGAAGCTGAAGGGGCTGAAGTTAAGTGTAGGAGATGATGAGGAAGAGAAAGTGTGACAGGAGTCCAAGTCAGAGAGGAGGGCTGATGGGGGAGGAACTAGATGCACAGTAGATGACAGAAACATGGAGGGAGAGAGGAGAGGAAAGTTGGACGTAGTATTGTTCAAAAGGAGAGAGTTGCAAGGGAGAAGAAGGAAGAGTTGGAAGCAGTAGGAACAAGAGAGCAGAAGCCCAGCACGCTCACCACAGTCTGATCCAGGACAGGGAGAATGAGAAAAGAAGAGGCCTCCAGGAGAGGACAGCTGCAGAACCAGTGACACCAAAGGATCCATTTTCTCTATGAAATCCAGGAGTGGGAGCGAGCAAGGCATGAAAGGCTTGTGGATGGCTGTGATCTTTTTTAGAGATGGAGTGAGAGTTCCAGAGAGAGCAAGGGAAGAGTGGGAGCAGCAAGAGGTTAGGAAGAGTGGCATGAGAGGGGCAGAGATGCTCGCAAGGGCAGCTGAAGGATGTGAAGATGTTGGGTGGTGAAGATGCTGGGTGGAAGGGAGGGGCCAGGGTTAGGGGAAATATGATCAGAGGTGAGGAGTTGGTGCATGTGGCATCTCCTAATAATTTAGGAGGTGTTCCTGAAGTCAGTGAAGCTTGGCAGGGATGCAAATGCCCATGCATTCTAGCAGACCTAATGCAGGATCAAGGTCTTGGTTTCATCTAATTTAAATCCCTGCCTCATAGTTTATTTCATTTTATTGTTTCTAACTATTCCTGTAAATAAGTATTTCACTTTCTCGAATATCTCCAACAATAATTTAACTGCACTCCTAACTTAAGCTAAATTGCTTCTGCTACAGTTTCAGTCTATTACTTTGTGTTCTAGCCTCACCAATTGGTCAGAATGCCAGTCATATTTATAACATCCCTTTATAGAGAAGGAAATATTGGCCATTTATTATGGAGATCCTTACAATTTGCAAGTATGGCTTTTCATACCCATTTCATTTAACAGTTTAATACATTTGAGAACTGCAAAGTGCTGCTAAATGCACAATCAGCATCTAATTAGTGTTTTAATACCACACCACCTTTCTTCCCTCCACATGTAAAGAGTTAGCTATGTCCCACTTCTGAAAATTCCCCTCAAAAATTATTCAATTAGGATATTTGATTATTGCAATTAAGTTGGTGAAAAGCTCACATACAAGGTAAAGTTCAACTTTTTTTTCTCTTTAGAAAAGCTAGTATGCATATAAACTGTCGCCCACAGCCAAACTGTACAAGAGATCCCAATTAGTTACCATTTCTGTGAAACAATAGCACGATTACTCCTCTAAGCAGAATACACACAAACAGAAAGTTTTTTTGTTCTACACATTAGCACGCTGCACTCAAAAATTTTCTTAATGGACAAATTTTAACTGAACCTAGGCTATTTGAGCTTAGCTTTACCCTATTAGTACCATTTCAACTAAAACAGTTAAACAAGGTTGATTGTTACTCAAATGGATGAATATTGCAATATGCATAAAGCTAGAGCTACTACACATATTGTATGTACCAGAAAACCAAAAAGATTTCTTTAGTCTGTGTGATGGGCCAGATTCCTGGCTAGTAAAACCTGGCATAAGCTAGTGCGCACTGATTTACACTAGTCACGGATCTGACCTCATATTTATAGTTCAGAAAATCCAGCAAAAGGGTTTGTCTCAGAAATAGTACATATTCCATCATCTGCATCAAAATGAAAAGGAGTGATGACAATTATCATCACCAGGGTCCAGTGGTCTCTCCCTCCAGTCCCTCCACAAACAGCAATAATTAACTCTATAAAAGCAGCTGGGATCAAGCTACGAATTCACAACATGAAAGGAAAAGAGAAGACTCAAGATAGAGAGGGGAGGAAATAATTACACATGCGGAAGAGGTTACAAAATATAAGTAAAGGTTAAAACGCAACAAAACAAAACAAGCCTATGGAAAGACAGGTTTACCTTTAATATCATTAAAATATAAATAAAAATATAAGTTTAGTATCATTTAGAAAGCTTGGTAAACTTCAGTATTGAAGCACTCATATACCGCACCCCTCATATTTCTCATAAACATTCTTCTGCAGTCGGTCTATTAAGATAGTAAGATATTTAGAACAGAATGAAACTCATCTGCAAAGTGCCTCTCTTGCTTTGGGTATTACATACACAATAGAGAGTTTAAAGAGAAAGTGAATCTAGACAAAATTAGATATAGTATATTTGACAGCAATGGATCAAGTAAAAAGCACTGATATATACCACAGATATATATGCACATTTTACACACAGACAGAGCAGTTTAGAGGTAGAGTCTATTACAGTCTTTTCATGACTCTTTCAGGGCATCCCAAGTAATTACTTGGGGATTTACGTCCAATGGCTCAAACTTTCCTCATTAAAGCTCAGCAGACCAGAGACAGCAGGATCATGCCTGAGGTTTTTCTTTTATAGCTGAAACCTGCTGCCAAGTGTTTTGAGCACAGCATGTGTCCGAAGATTCCTCATTTTTGAGCCCACAATCTCAAACTCCTTGAAGTTAAAATTCTCTTTCCTATGAATACACAAGTAATCCAGCTATATTGATTTACAATAAAGCAATTGTCAGTCATTCATTATAACAGGATAGTAAGTTGAAGACAATAGAAGTAATATTAATTTGATTCATGCTGTATATACACATCTTGAGAATACACAACCAAATGCTAAATAAAGACCTTTGCTCTAATGACATTGGAGTATAGTTGCATATTTAAGGTAATTAGAGTTTCAGAATACAGACAGACAAAACATACACACAGCATCTTCCTTGATTTCACATCAGCACAAATCAATACTCTATTAACCCCTTTTCACATCTCTGATACCCTCACACAAGTGAATTGTCCTGATTCCAATTGCATTTATCGCAGTTTCCATTTTCCTTCCCATCACTAACTTTTATGAGGCAGTATGTTTCTAGTGTTTTCTTCTCTCTCTCATTATCTCTCTAATTCTCCTGTTTATTATTTCCCTGTTCTGTTTTCCACTTCTTTGAAAAAATAACTGCTGCAGCATCTTTTTACTCTGTTGTCCACTCCTTTGAATCAGAGCTCATTATAAATCATCTCACAATGAGGTGATGCAATTTTATGGAACCACCAGCTCAAATAATATCCTATGACTCTAACATACCATAGGAACAACACTCTTACAATTTCACGGAATTAACAGAGGGCAACGTTCAACAAAAATATCAAAGTTCCACAGGTATGATGTTGCATAGGCTAGTGGAATCCAGATTTAGCAGCTAATAATATTCTTTATATCAAATTGATCAATATGCTATGGATTCCTCCCTTTGACTTCGTCTCCCAAACCTACTAATGAATCAGTACATGGAAGTTGGCCAGGGCAGATTACATAAACTGTTAATGAATGAATTGGACGTACACCTAGGGCTCAATCCTGCAAGGTGCTGATCACTGTGGCCCTGATACAGCAAAGCAGTTCAGTGCATGCTTCACTTTAAATGTGAGTAGTCCCAGAGACATCAGTGGGACTACTCATATAAAGTTAAGCAGATGAAACACTTTGCTGAATCTGGGCCAGAATGCTCAGCACCTAGCCTACAAGAGAACAATTACATCAATACATGAAAACATCACCCAATAGGCTGAAAATAACTTGGACATTTTCCAGTATCAAAAAATTTGCACTCTAGGGAACCTTATGGAAAAGAATAAGATTAATCTGGATTTCTGTGCCCAGATGGGCATCACTTCTGTGAGTGCCTACGGGCTATGATCTTGTGTCACGATATTGCCATTGCTCTTATTCTTTCTGTTACAGTTTCAGGGTATTCCGCACCCCCATGTTCCACTATAGGGGAGTGCCCAGTTAGGTCTCAGGCCTCCAGCTGTCACCCATCTTGGGACAGGAACCCTTATCCTGGTCTCTCCTTGACTGGGTTGGATTTTTTTTTGTTTGTTTTTTTAGGCAGCGCACCTCCCTGCCTTGCACTGTGATATTCACAGCAAGCCAATCTACCTAAAGGCCAGTCCCTGTGCATTGCTTTCTATCTGAGGCAGTTTGGCAGTCACAAGTACTTGTGTGCCCTATGATTTTATTCCCATCTTTGTAAAACTGTTCTAATTAGAAAATAAGATGCAGTCACAAAGTTATGGGATGATAAAAACACAGAAGCAAATAATAAACTTTCATTTGTTTATTGCAAAAATAAATAAAAGTAAATAAAATTAAATTAAAATGTCAGTTGTATTACTCACTCTTAGATGAAGGAGCACAAGAAGCAATAACCACTTCTCATATTTGAAGGAGTATATTCCTAGCCATTAGACTCCCTTATTCATTAATTTATTAGGTTCTTCCTGCAATGTCACTGTGAAGCAAGGAAAACTTATAGATGGAGATCTGAGAAACAGATAGATTAAATGGATTTGGCAGAAAAAGAATCCAGGTCTCCTTATTTATTCCTAGTCTAATGAGTTAATCATAAAATAATTCATTCCTCTCCACTTTTATGATCGCTCATTAATGATCTGAAGGATGGTGTGGACTGCACCCTCACCTTTAGTGACACTAAACTGGGAAGAGTGATATATCCACTGGAGGGTATGGATAGGATACAGTGGGACCTACACAAATTAGAGGATTGGGCCAAAAGAAACCTGATGAGCTTCAACAAGGACAAATTCAGAGTCCTGCACTTAGGACAGAAGAATCCCATGCATCGCTACAGACTAGGAACCGAATGGCTAGGCAGCTGTTCTGCAGAAAAGGACCTAGGGATTACAGTGCATAAAATTATTATGGGACTGGAGCACATTACTTATGCAGAAAGGCCGAGTGAACTGGGATTGTTTAGTCTGCAAAAAGAGAAGAATGAGGGGAAATTTGATAGCTGCTTTCAACTACCTGAAAGGGGGTTCCAAAGAAGATGGATCTAGACTGTTCTCAGTGGTAGCAGATCACAGAACAAGGAGTAATGGTCTCAAGTTGCAGAGGGAGAGGTTTAGGTTGGATATTAGGAAAACTTTCACTAGGAGGGTGGTGAATCACTGGAATGGGTTATCTAGGGAGGTGGCAGAATCTCCTTCCTTAGAGGTTTTTAAGGTCAGGCTTGACAAAGCCCTGGCTGGGATGATTTAGTTGGGGATTGGTCCTGCTTTGAGCAGGGGGTTGAACTAGATGACCTCCTGAGATCCCTTACAACCCTGATATTCTATGATTCTATGACTTCTTAGGGCCATGTGAAGTCAAGGTAGTTCAACCAGGCTGCACGGCACTAGGGAGGTAGAATAAACTGAAACAGAGAGTTGAAGAGCATAAGAATTCATCTGTAAGAAGTCTCTTTCCCAAAGCAGCTCTTGAATTAACTGCATTTCAGCTTCTTCACCACTGATTTCATTGCTTTCTTTCGCAGTCTTCCAGAGCTTGCACAACTAAGGCACTCATGTATATATCTTTTATGTCAGATTTTCAGTCTCTGAAACACACACAAGGTTATGAACATAATTCAAGAATGGTGATCAAGTCACTTGGGAAACAGAAATGTCCTTCACAGGCAATTCAATCTACCCTCCACACTTAGTCATATGAGGGCAGCAAACTTAAGCAGTTTGTTTACTGCTTAAAAACGGTTAGTTGGTAAAACTGCTTTTGCTTTTTGTCTAAAGGTCATATCTGATGTTCTAAGATAGATTACTATAACTCCACCTCCACCCCATCCCCCAAACATCAACTAATGATTTATGACAAGAGGGATCAAGATGGTCAGGGACACAACCCCATCCTCCCAGTGTCCCTAAATCACCAATGGCCAAAAGCTGGGCCTGGATGACAGAAGATGGATCATTCCAAATTGGCTTGCTCTGTTCATTGTCTCTGAAGCGTCTGGCCCTGATCACTCTCCAAGACAGGATACTGAGTTACATGGACCATTGATCTGACCCAGTATGGCTCTTCTTATATTTGAAAATGATCTCTTTAAGACTAAAAATAAAGAGAAAACTAGCCACAGAAACATTATACGTTATTTTATTCTGTATGAACTCTACCACTGTAACTTTAATAATTACAGGGGATTAAAATTAGTGTTTGGAGGGGGCTACAATTTATATATATATAAAAAAAGCACCAAATGATTTAAAGGTGATACTGCAGCCAATCTACACCATCAGTAAATCAAAGAAATTATTGCAATGAACACATGCACGTCACCAGAAGATGAACATTTAATATTGATAGCATACAATGAAAAGTTTATTTTCCTGTTTTTCTCTCTACCACCTCCAAACAAATAACAACTGAGAGCAAATTAGTAAGCTTTTACAGAACACTGAAGTCTTTAATTAAAGTAGGAGGAAATGGTTTAGAAACGCTTTAATACTGTTTTCTTTCTGTAACTGTTCAATACCTATTCTGCAAACCTTGCTTTTTACAGTATTTTGTAAAATCTCTCCAAAAATTCTATAATAGTTTAAAAACCTTACCTAAGCAAATATGTAAAAAGTGCAAATCATCAATTCTTTGTACTTTTTATATTCACATGTCTAACTATAAATAAATATATTGCCCCAGATGAGGAAAGTATACATGTCATTATATCCATTTTGTATGGGGAAGGAGGGGAGATCAAGAAATGGATATAGAATTACTCCCACATTACTTTTACAAATAACACAAGGCAAGTGAGATCTGACAGATTAAATTATTTAATGTAGCTTTAATTATACCCAGAAGCTGTTCTTTAGGCCCTTCTGCTCTTCTAGTTACAAAGTCTATTATTCTTGAGATTTTACAGGAATGAATAGTGACATTCCTTGCTGCAACTATGGGATATTTATATACTCACCTAAACAAATAAGGTATATAGAGAAATCTCCATGATGCAAAATGAAATTAATCTGACAAGATATTCGTCTCTCACACAATTCTAAATTACACAGTAACAAATAGATATCAATGTAGTTTTCAGAAAAGTGACTCTAAGCATAGGCTCTATTTTTATTTTCCGTTAATGATTTACAGACTAAGTGTTTTCAATTTACAAATAAAAATTCCATTTAAAACTATATTTACATAGAGCATAAGTTGTGAAGGTAACTCTTAAGAAGTTTAATTAGTTAGTAACATGCAAAATTAAACTGTCCATAAGACCATGAATCAGGGATTGAACTGGATTTTTTATTGTAGACTATGACAAGAGTTCTTTAAAAACAGACAAATTTAGGAAGGAGTGCAGCAGGTGGAAGATACTCTACAGATCTATTTTTCATCAGTATTTATTGTTTGTATAGTGACAACAATGAACTAGGTACTTTACAGAGAACTACAAAAACAAGGTTGATTAAATCAATTTAGTCGGTCATTATTGAAAATACCAAATACATGAAAACTCTGGTTAATGAAACTCAGGTGCGAACCGAATTACTTTGGGGTGGTTCAGAAACAGTAAATTAGGTCAAAATAATCTAACCTATGGAAAAATTGAAGCAGATGTTGTTTTGAGCACACTTTGGTAAAAAACAGCTCTTGTATAATGATTCGTAAACTGAGGATATTTAAAGAGCTTTATTGCCAAAACCACGATTTACAGGAATGCAATCAATAAATGTTCAAAGCCTGATTGTTTTATGATGAGTAATCAAATTTGGAGTGAGAGTGAGAGTGTGTGAGTGAAAGAGACAGAGATACACTCAAGTGTATTTTCCAAAGAACTACACAAAACATTTGAACACAAAATGCAGAAAAACAGCCTCATTAAAATATATATTTGCTTTGGATTAAAAATGTAGAAAAAATAAGGTAAGGAACAAATGTGCATTAAGAGGGGGGCGAACTGTATGATGGTGAGGTCTTTTACTTTTTTTTTTTTATTTTCTTTATGTATGTATGTGTGTAAAGTTGGTATTTCCAAAAAGACAAAGGTCACAATAAAAAGGGTGAGGTTTTGCTTTTTTGTTTGTTGTGTTTTTGAGTTTTGTGAGAGGTTTTTTAAATACATTTTAAGAGATCATGCTATACTACGAAAAATGTCTTAAAATATATATATACGTACCAAATGAAATGGACGAAATTTAAAGTTAAGATAGCTTAAAGATGACATTTAATCTTTGAATTTCCTTGCTTTTCCTCTGTTACAGTTTAAAAGTGACCTTCTTATATAGTTAATTGTACCTTTTCTTTACAATTTCTTAGCACATCAAAGGATGACATACAAATAAGGAAACATCACTCATAAGGACCACACAGCATGAAAGTTAATAGGTTTATTGGAGTTATTAAAGTTTATCACATTTTTAAAAGATTTTCAGATATTAAATATAGTTATGGGCAATGGGTACTAATGGCTATATACCTGATGCTCCAGTGTGCACTATACCAGTAAATTTACCATGGTTTTGTTTCACTCCCAGTAGTGCCAGGATTGACACAAAATGGCATATATGGCTAATAAAGAAGGACCCGGGCAATAGGATAACTCTTTTTGCATCTGGACATCTCAAGTACCATTACTGAGCACAGCACGCACCAGCAAGACTGTGCTTAGTGTCACAGTTTCAGGATATGTGTGTGTATCCCAGGAGTGTCCAGTCAGGTCTCCAGTCATCACCGGTCTTTAGGTGGGGACCCTTGTCCCAATCCCTTCTGACCAGGGGTTTTAAGGCAGCACAGCTTCCTGTCTTTGCGTTAGGTTACACTTACAGGATTATAGCGCTTTTGGTTATAGCGGTACCCATATACCGCAATAGGTATAGCGCTATAGGATGTCCTGGCATGGCCACATTTGCTGCAACTGCTGCAGCACAGGGAGTGGTGCATTATGGGCAGCTATCCCAGCATTCAGCTGGGTGCAACATGCTTTCCAAAGGAGGGAGGTGAGGGGGAACGTGTACGGAGGGAGAGAACTTCATGCGGTCAGTGATTTTTCTGTAGAGAGAAGTAGCAGGCTCTGAATTTCACTCACACAGCTCCATCGGTAAGCACTTTCACTGCTTAATTGCTGAGTTAAGAGCGGAGTTCTGAAAAGGTACTTCCGCATTCCTTCTTCCCTTTGCAAAACACCACAAAGACGTCAATTACCTTAAATGGCTTCTTAATTGCCTTAAATGGCTCGGAGGCGTGCCAGAGATCCCTTATAGCGTAATGACTGATTACACTTGCCATAACACGCTACAGGGAATACGCAAAAGCTTTTATTCCTTTTGAAAAGGTGGTTTACAAGTAGCGCGATAAGCTCAGACTTTTAGCACAATATGTGGCTTGCCAGTGTGTTCAGGGACAGAGTTATAGCGCTCCTGGAGGCTATATAACGCTATAAAGTGCCAGTGTAACCAAGGCCTTACACTGTAATATTGTAGAGGTAACAAAGTCCTGTGGCACCTTAAAGACTAACTATAAAGTTTTGAAGCATAAGCTTTCGTGGGCTAATACCCACTTCGTCAGATGCAAGCAGTGGAAGTGTCCAGAGGCAGAACTGAATTTTATAATTGGTCAATGAAAACTGATGTAAACTTTAACTTTGTTCTGCCAGCCACCCTTTATGAACAACAGAAAGGAACAACTGTCTAAGACTGGGATGCTGTTTCCAATATTTATTACAATTAGTACCTCCTGTGAAAGTTTAGTTAGTAAGAGACAGGATCTTGTATTGTGTCCATGATAAGCAGATTAGAGAAATGTTGGGGGCCTGAAGCCCCAATGTAAATTATTTTAGTTGTAAAATTTAGCAAGGCTTGATTTAAATGTATTCTGCTGAATATAAAATACTGCTGTCTGCATACCTTTGAAGGATTCCGTAAGATTGTCTGTCTGAATGAGGAATGCATACATCAGGAAAAGATAAGGTATGAAGGCCATCCCAAATGTCCAGATGGTCAGGAAAGAATGAGAGACTTGGAAACACCGGAAAACAATCAGAAAACATTCATTGTATTTGATGCTAAACATGTTGAGCAGCATTGACGGCCTTAGAAGTGAGGCAAGCACCCCCAAAGGCAAGACAACAAATAGGAGATAACGATGGGAAGCCCGACAATAACCATCAAACGATGACAACAGGAAACCCAAAAATTAACACCACTTAAGGACTAATGATTACAGGATAACATTGCAAAATGCATGGACTCAAATGAGAATTTACAAGTATAAAGCTGTGGTGTTTTTGCCATGAAACTCTGGGTTCAGTCCTGCAAAGCCTCCGAGCATCCAGCCATGACTGACAAGAGTCCAGCTCCTCACTTGTGCTCAATCTAACTGGCCATTAGATTGACTCGAGCTAGAACATCCACTGGCAGAGGGGGGGGGGGAGAGAAAGAGAGAAAGAGAGAGAGAGAGAGAGAGAGAGAGAGAGAGAGAGAGAGAGAGAGAGAGAGAGAGAAAGAGAAAGAGAAAGAGAAAGAGAAAGAGAAAGAGAAAGAGAAAGAGAAAGAGAAAGAGAAAGAGAAAGAGAAAGAGAAAGAGAAAGAGAAAGAGAGAGAGAAAGAGAAAGAGAAAGAGAAAGAGAAAGAGAAAGAGAAAGAGAAAGAGAAAGAGAAAGAGAAAGAGAAAGAGAGAGAGAGAGAAAGAGAGAGAGAGAGAGAGAGAGAGAGAGAGAAAGAGAAAGAGACACTGACTAAAAGGCATATGATAACTTGTATTCTTAATAAACATAGTGTATATTAGCCTTCCTCTTATAAAAGATCCTGTGTGCTTTGTATAGCATAACAATATCACCAGCAAGCTAAACTGCCTTAAGGCCAATCCTTGTGGATTGCTCTTTCTCCAAGGGCTATGAATAGTGTATTGTCAGCACTTACAAGTTACCACAAAACTCCTTCTAAGAAAGCACCTTTATTCTTGAGGTAAAAGCACTGCAAAAATATTACAATGAAAACAAATGTTTTTTAAGTAAACATAACAAGAGTCACCAATCACCCTTATGGTGCCCTAGTAAGCAAAAGTCTTTCCAAATCTTCTACCAGGGTAAGGTCCCCACTTAGACAGAAGATCCTCTCCCTTTGCTTGATCAGAAAGGCGGCCACAAATCAGTTCAATCTCATTCTTGTGTACCAAAAGTTCTGTCTCCTAGTCTCTGGAAAACCTAGCTTGAGCCAGTATATACAAATTACTGCAGGGGTGGTACCTCAACTGTTTAGTTTCTGTGATGCACATTAATCATCTACCACTGTGTCCTGGAGGAGCTGTGGTAACCTTCCCCCATGGAGTAGAACACAATCATACATAGGACTACAATTTAGTCAAAGGTATTTTCAGTGAAATCATGAAACAGGTCATGGAGAATAATAAATTCACACCCCATGACCTGTACATGACTTGTACTATAAAAACTCCAGATTAAATCATAACTGGGAGGCGCTGCTCAGTGGAAACCTGGCAAAGCCACTGGTTGGGGGGGAGGGAGGACCACGGCCAGCAGCACCAGCTGCTGGGGGCCACCAAGCAGCAGCTGCTCCAACCACCCCCAGGGCCTCCCACCTACCATTGCTTTGGACCGCTGTCAGAAGCTGCCAAGCTGCAGCTGCTCCCACTGCCCCCAGGGCCACTGCTCAGGAAGTCCCTAAGGTTGCCCAAACAGTGGCCAGGGAAGCTGGCTGCGGGGCCACCTGACTGACTGGGTGCAGAGCCGCTCCAGCTCCGACCAGTGAGGCTGGCCCTGGGGTCGCTCCAGCAGCAGCCAGTGTGGCGAGCCCTAGGGGCAGCCACACTGGCCTCTGCAGAAGTCACAGAGGTCACGGAAAGTCACAGAATCCATAACTTCCTCTGTGACAGACACAGTGCCCTACTCATATGTAAACCATTCAGAGATTTAATACAGTATGGTCTCCAAAGCTACTGCATGAGATCGCAGAATCTGTCACAATTGGGACTCCTAATGCTACAGAATTAGGCAAATGAGGTAATGCTCTTTTCTGCCAATAGGAAACAGATTAGGGGCATGACAAGTTTAGGCGTTTCCTTCTGCAGTGGTGCAAAAAGACTTTGAATAGAGCAGGCCTAGAATAAATTCCTTTAAAATCCATAAACGCTAAAATGTTTTTTTAAAAATGTCAAGGCTAGGGATGAAAAGGAATTAGGCCTTGCACAGTTTGGCAGTTCTAAATTTGAACACCAAAGTGAGGGGGAAGATGAGGCTGGTGAATGCCAAGAGCAGATACTGAATCCACCTTTTCCACTGCAATTGTCCTTATGGAACGAGGGTGGATTTTTATTTTAACATCTGAACTTTTAATGAATCTACCACTACTTAGTAAAATCAATGCCTATGTCTCTCCTCATTGGCACCTACCACGTATGCCAAATATTTAAATTATTTAGACACTGACAAACAAATATTAAAATGATATATGTGTGGCAGGGTGCTGGCCAGGAGTGCCTGAGCCAGCCCTGCGGGCCCTTTAAGAGGGAGCAGAAGCCTGCAAACCTCCCCTTGCAGAGAAGGCTAATCAGCCACCTGGGCTGCAGGGCAATTAGCCTGGAGGGATTGCACCTGGCAGCAGCCTCAGAGGGATAAAAGGCCTGCCAGGAAGGAAGCCCAGTGTGGTGGGGATGGTATAAAGTGAGGTGGTGGTTTGAGCTATTCAGAGCTGAGTGTTTGGAGTTGTAAGCTGGACTATATAGAGTCTGTAGAGCTGGGAACTGTACAAAGCTGTATATATCGGTGGTGGGATCCTGCACTGTTAATTAAAGAGCACTCTTTGACGCAAAGAAGGGTTTTCCTGCCTGTTCCTGAGAGGGGTGAGAGAGCGGTCTGTCACAAGTGGTGTCAGAGGTGGGATCGCCACACCAGCAGCACAACTGGTGACCCCGAGATGGAGGGAACCCTGCAGTGGCTCGTGGAGCAGCAAAAACAGACCCAGCAGGCCATGCACGCCTTGCAGCAGGCCCAAGCCGAGCAGCAGAAGACGCTGCAGGACTTTATCCAGGAGCAGGCAAAGACCCAGGCAACTCTCCTGCAGCAGCTGGTGAGTCGTGGGGCAGGAGAGGGCATGCGGCTGCCGGGCTGGGGGCTCTGTAAGATGAGCCCGGCGGATGACCCCGATGCCTTCCTGGGGACCTTCGAGAGGGTAGCCACCACAGCCGGGTGGGAAAGGACCACCTGGGCCCTCCGGCTTGCTCCCTATCTTGTGGGCGAAGCCCAGGCAGCCTATATGGCCCTGGGGAATGCAGAGGCCCAGGACTTTGATATTGTAAGAGCGGCCATTTTGGACCGGGTCGGGTTGTCTGCAGAGACATACCGGCAGAGGCTGCGGGCAGCCCGCTGGACGCAGGCGGTGCGGCCCCGGGCGTTTGCCCAGAGGTTAAGAGACTGGGCGACGCGCTGGCTAAGGCCGGAGGCCCGGTCTGGGGAGGAAATCATGGACTCCCTGATCTTAGAGCAGTTTTTGCTCAGCCTCCCCGAGACTGTCCGTACCTGGGTCAGGAGGCACCAGCCGGAGACGGTGGAGTCTGCGGTGCGCCTGACCGAGGAGTACGTGGAGGCAGAAGGACCTCGGGGAGAAGACCGACCGCGACGGGTCTGGGAATTGGGGCGTCGGCCCATGGACTCCCCCCCAGCTAAGGGAAAAGGGACTAATGGGAAGCCCAGAGGGGCGCCAGAGAGAACTGCCAGGCTTACCTGCTGGCAGTGTGGGAAGCCAGGGCACATTAAGAGGGACTGCCCTGCCATGGACTGTGGCTACACCGATTGGTGTGGGTGGACCAAGGTTTGGGGGCGGAAACCGCATAAGGGGATACCCACTCTGCGGGTACAGGTGGGAAGGAAGTCCCAACCGGTGGTAGTGGATTCAGCCTCCCCCTGTACGCTCGTCCGCAGGGCGTTGGTACGCCCCGAGTGGCTGATCCCAGGGGCTACAATGGACCTGCAGTGTGTCCACGGGGACAGGAAGTCCTGTCAGGTGGCCCAGGTCCCCCTAGAAATCAGCGCCCGATTCCGCTGGAAGCGGGTCGGGGTGCCAGAGGGGTTGCCGTGCCCCGTAATCATTGGGCGGGACTGGGGCCCGGTGGGAGATACGAGACCCCGGGCTGCCCCAAGGCTGGGCGTGAGAACCCATACGGGGGGCTCGGTCAAGCGAAGGGGCGGGTCCCAGCCCACTAACCCAGCGAAGGACCTAGACAGCCAGGAAGGGCTGAGGCCAGAGCAGGAGGTGAGCTCCACGGAGGAAGCCCTGAGCTCCTGTGAGAGCCAGGAGGAAATTGAGGCCGGGGAAGTTGCCCTGTGTGATGAGGCGCCATGCGAGTGGTGTGAGCGCCGAAGGGCACAGGGGCGGCCGATACCCTGCCTTTATTGTGCAAGGCTGGAGGTAGGGCTCTCTGCCTCAGCCGCGAGGGAAGCTGAGGCAGAGGAGGCTGGCCCTAGCCCTAAAAAGCAGGGGGGCAATAATCCACAATCCCGGACCGGGCGGCGCCGGTGAAAGGGGAAATATTGAAGGGTCCGAGCCAGCCCGATGGGGCTAGGCTAAGGGGAGAGGTGTGTGGCAGGGTGCTGGCCAGGAGTGCCTGAGCCAGCCCTGCGGGCCCTTTAAGAGGGAGCAGAAGCCTGCAAACCTCCCCTTGCAGAGAAGGCTAATCAGCCACCTGGGCTGCAGGGCAATTAGCCTGGAGGGATTGCACCTGGCAGCAGCCTCAGAGGGATAAAAGGCCTGCCAGGAAGGAAGCCCAGTGTGGTGGGGATGGTATAAAGTGAGGTGGTGGTTTGAGCTATTCAGAGCTGAGTGTTTGGAGTTGTAAGCTGGACTATATAGAGTCTGTAGAGCTGGGAACTGTACAAAGCTGTATATATTGGTGGTGGGGTCCTGCACTGTTAATTAAAGAGCACTGTTTGACGCAAAGAAGGGTTTTCCTGCCTGTTCCTGAGAGGGGTGAGAGAGCGGTCTGTCACATATGATACAAATAGGCTTCACAGTCTCTGTACCTTCCTATCTCTTTAACTATTCCCTAAGAGTCTCCCATCCTGGCTTGTCCTTCTCCATCTCATTTTGTCAGTGTCCCAAAGAGCTCGGCTTTCAACTCTTTCCTCTTCTACATCTACCCTAGGGTGACCAGACGTCCCGATTTTATCAGGACAGTCCCGATGTTAGGGTACTTGTCCCGCGTCCCGACCGTACCTCGGTCGGGATGCCCTTTGTCCCGATATTTGGGACCGAGGGAAGTTCCGGGAACGCAGGCAGAAGCTCACAGCTTCTCTGCCTAGGGAAGCTCCCAGCAGGAGCTTGCAGATTGGCCCCAGGCAGGCACAGAAGCAGCGAGGTCTCTCCGCTGCAGCATGTTGCAGGGGCGGGGCTTCCAGAGAGTCCCCGGCCACTCCTTCCCCCCCCCCCCCCCAAGGTAAGCACTGCCTGCGCCCAGCCTATTGGGGGGAGGGGGTCTGGGCTGCCGACCCGTAGCGGGGGACTGCACCCGGAGGCGGGGGGGAGGGGGGGACGACACGACATGCGTCGCTGGAGGGCTGAATCCAGAGCCAGGGGGAGCTGCACCTCCGACCTGTGGAGGGGGGGGGGGGGGAAGGCTGCCCCTGGAGCTGGGGGGGGGGGGCTGTGGGGCTGTGCTGCCAACCTGAGGGGGGGGGGCTGCGCCCAGCCCTGGAGCAGAGGGAGGCCCCCTGCGCTGCCAACCCACAGTTGGGTGGGGGGCTGTGCCCGAAGGGGGTTGGGGGTTGTGCCGCTGACCCGTGGCTGGGAGGGCTGCACCCAGAGCCGGGGAGAGGGGGTGCCACCCACCGGCAGGCTTTGTATCTCATGCCCCCATTGGTAGGGAGGGGTCTGGCTCCCTCCCCCCTTTACCCTCCCCCCCCCCCGATGTGTCCCGATATTTTGTTATTGTCATCTGGTCACCCTAATCTACCCCCTGTTGTTGGGCAGCATCTTAAATTCATGCTGCTTTAATTACCATCTCTGTACTGATGATTCACAGATCTCTCTCCCCTTCTGTTCAGATTTCACAGCTTTGAATCTCCTCCTGGATATCTGTCACCAACTATAACACTACATGACTAAAAAATGAACTCATGTTTCCTCCAAAATCCTCCCCACTCCCTTCTTTCTCCATCCCTGTCAACAACGCCACCACCACCTTCTATCCCACAGGCTCAGAACCTGGGTGCCATTTTCAACTCCTCTTCCTTTCCCCCACATATTCTGTTGATTCTCTCCCTGCAGCATTTCAAAAATCTTTTCAGTTCCCTCAGTTCAAACTACAAAAATCCTTGTCCACACTTTTACCGTCTGGTGCCTCAATGGATGTTATTAACCTCTCTCTAACCTCCTTGGCTCACATTTTGTTCCCTGCCCCAATTCAATCTACCCAGAACTCAGCTGTGAAAAAATTATCCATCTTATCCACCACCAATAGAATCAGGAACATCATATCTAAGCACATTTGGGTGGGAGAAGGGAATATATTGTATACATCCATCTATGGACGGTAAAGAAAATATTCTTTTGAAAAGAGGCATGTGAGGGGAAATATAATGTAAGTTATTTAAAAAAAATCTATTTTATAAAAGTAATTGCCTATAAAGATTATAACAACTATTTTTTTTAAAAAACCATAGGGCTTTTTTTCCTGAATATTTTGTGAAACCGTAATTTTCTCTAAGGTCTTCTATCCTTAAATATAACGCAAACTAAAAGTAATCATTACCCAGGTGGTTGAACACAAAGAGAATTGCCTTAACATTATTTATTTTAACAATTTATATACAGCGGCACCTATAACCATGGCAACTAGACATTTCATGCAAAAATTCAACACATAACTTACATAAATCAGCCAGAATGGGTAGCATTAGATCAACCCTTTGCTGTTACAGCTAGAACAAAAGAAATCTATAACCATTTTCTGGGATACAATTAATAGTTACATTATATAAGAGAAGGTTCTTTTCCTCTACCAATCTAAACTGAATTATTTTTATCCTTTCTGTAAAAAAAATGCTATCTTATTTTCACTAAATATCTGGTCACATTTTTGTCTGCAGTTTACATATGCTGTGAAGACAGTAAAATACCTTCCTGATGTAATAATTCTAAGATGAATTGATACACTGAGGGCAGAAATCACAAACATTATTTCAGCACTGACAAGAAGTGCGTGGGTGTCTACTTATATATCTCGCTGGCTCTAGCTGCTGACAGAACTCTGAATGCAACTTCAGTTCTAAGGGTGATTTCTCCAGCTAAAGGCATTTCCAATCAATAGGTGAAAATCTCCACTAAAATCATTAACAGATGAGATGCTGAAAATTATAGTGTCCAAAATGTTCCAAACAGTTTCTCTTTTTTTAGATGATAAAAAAAAGGGGCAACACATAAACTATTGGTTTAATAGTTTGATACTGGCAGGTGTCATTAACCCTAAAATAAAGCTTTTTGTAATGACAAAATTTCATTCCTTGAATGAAAAACTTTCAATTCCACTTTCAATTCCATGTTCAAATGCTGAATATCGTTTAGGACCAAATGACTTTCTAGGTGCCTTTTACTCCTATTTTCTTCCTAAATTATAAATACAGTAATTGCTCCTGGGTATCGAAATGATTTGTAGTAAAGTATATTTTTAGATGCATATAATCCTCAGATGCTCACTCACCTGGCCACAGAGGGAATACATTTAATTGAATTTCAGCAATACAAAAAAAAGTACATAGCATTTCTGACTCAACTATCACTAACATTTATACCACGAATTTTAGGCAGACAGTCTCATTTGAAATGTTTGCTCTAATAAACAAACCTCTGATGTGCACACCGACCTTACCAGTTTGCTGAGACAGGACTTGACCCTGCATTTCTTGAACATCTAAAGTTCACCATGGTAAAGTTGAAGCATCAGTTTTAGGCGTGTAAGAAATGCAGGGTCTGAACCTTCATTTCTACAATTAACTCTGATTCCAATAATTCCAGTAAAATTACAAAGTTAACATTTTTGTGAAGAGTTAACAAGGGAGAAAGTGAAATACTCTTCTCTTTTTTTGCCTCTATTTAATAAAGGAAATAACTCTGGAATCTGAGATACCAATGTGCAATAGTTGGTAAGTTATGTCTTTAACAGTATCCAAAGTATCTATCTTTTATTTGCTTTCTAGTTATTGTCTTTAAGGTGCACAGAGATCATATTTATTTTGTTTTTCTCTCCAACCATGATTGTTAGAAACTTTTTTTTTTTGTGAAAGCTGACAGTTCACATATTGACATATTCTGGGAGCTGAGGATTTATTGTGTAAGATTTTTAAAAGCACCTCAGTGACTTGAGAAATGAAGGTTAAAATTTTCAAAGAATCTGTCTGATTGAGGAGTCTAAATCCCATTTTAAAAAGTGAGAGTCTTCAGAGCCCAAGTCTCACTGCAAGTCAATGAAACTTTAGATATTTTTAAATACTGGATCATTGGTGGGTAAACTATGAATGTCTTCAGACTTGGGTTCTGGAGTGCCCAAATAATTTTTGAAAGTTGAATTTAGGCATACCAGAGCCCATGTCTCATGATATTAATAAATATAGTATTAGAAAAGCAAACAAAAATGGATAAAAATTATGATCAAATTTACAAAATATATACATAAACACCTTAAAAATTCTCTAAAGCCCAGAGTCGGACTGCAACTTATCCAAACTAAACTATGTCCCTTGAGGTTTGCAGTTAAAAAAATTGTGTTATACAGAAATAATTTCCATTTATTCCATCTAATTTCCATTTTACCCAGGATTATCTCTACTCTTAAGAGAATAATATGAAACTGCTGTTGTATCACTTTTCCTAAATAGAATCAGGTTTTGTATTTCCAGTGGTCCTTTAACCTACATTTCACCTTATCACTAGCCATCATATAATCTTTGAATTATAAATGGGAAGAAAATGACAACAAGGGATAATGTGTACCCTGGAACAATTCTAATTATGAGCACCATTTTGATATTTCAACAACGTGGATCCTAGGCAGTAAATGTTTTAAAATATCATATGCTATAAACCTGTTTCCAGTGAGTTATAGCATACCAAAAACTTCATCATTTGGGCTGTTTACTATATTTAGTTTGTGCTTGGAGGCCTGGGTAAAAGTTTTTGAAACTTTCAGCCAAACCTTCTACCAAATATATAAAAGAAAAGTTGCAAGTGTGTGAATTTCCCCGTCTCCTCTCAATTTTTTTTTATTTTAATGTACTTTGTTTTCAAGATGGTTTGCCTGCAAATATTCGGTGATGGGTTTTGGTGCTTAAGTGTACAATTTTCAAGATGGTGTTATCCACTTAAAAAGCTACTGTATTTATATTCCTCAAACTTGACCGGTTTTGTAGATCTCACTGAAACAGGAAATGTAAGGCCTCTTTAAAAACACACCAATTAGTAGTTTTAATGGTGTGAATATTTAAAGACAGATCATTAGTTAAGAATAGCTGACACAGACAACTATCTAGCTGAGCTGAGCTTAAGACCTACAGTTTTAGAGTTATATTTGGCAAATTCATAGCAATTAGCACTTTAAAAAATGGAAATAAGGCATCCTCAGTGGAAAAGATTTTAAATAAGAAGCACAAGAATATTATTTTAACAGATTTATTTTTACATTTATATGTATTTTACATTTCCTCAGTACAAAAATAAATAGGACAATTCTGTATATTTCATGTAAAAGTAATACTGAACTATTTCAGAAATGATATGCAATCATATTTATTATTTGTCTAAATTATAGATCATTGCCCCACTATGTTAGTTGCTGTGCATAAGAAGCTGCCCCTGCCCCAAAGAGCATACAATACAAATAAACCAAAAGTCGGAGAAAGGAAGTAAAAGTATCCATATTCTACAGACAGGAACTGTGCCACAGAGAAATTAAAAGATTTGACCAAGGTCATAAAAGTAGTCTGACAGAGCTCGGGACAGATCTCCCAAGCCCTGGTCCTAGTCAACCACAAAACCATCCTTGCCTTCCATGACCCCTGTTCAGTAAGATACTTAAGCACGTGTAACTTTAAGCACAAGTAATCCTATTAAAGCGTTCGGTGGGACCATTCACATGTTTAAAGTTATGCATCTGCTCAAGGATCTTGCTAAATCGGGTCCCACATTATTAAAGTGTATCTTAATGTATAAGCACAAGAGGGCAGGGTTACAGTTGAGAGTCAAACCCTAGCTTTTGCTAAGCTAAAATCACAGAGAATTATTAAAGAAAGGTGAAACAAGCCTTTTTTTGGAAAATAACATAACACACAAAATAGGAATAAGGCATAAGGTATGTTTTCAGTAAATATTTTATTTTAAAGGGGCTGATTACTTTGAAGACAATTAACATAAAATGAGACTTCTTGGATATTACCAAAGTTTTTAGGATTTGAATCCCTAGAAAGAAGATAGTCCAATCTTTATATTGAAAAAAATATATTAAGATACTCCAGGAATGTGGAGAATGAGAAGATAGAAAAGCTACCTATAGATGGCCTAGAAAAGCAATCAATCTTTTGCTCCTTCCAGTACCATCCTAACCATTTGTACTACTTTACATTCAGGGACCTGCTTGTTTACATGCAACAAAGGCTATACACCACCTGAACCTATAGGGTGAAATTCCAGCCCTACTGAAATCAATGGAAAATCTCCCATTAACTTCAACGGTAGAAGGATTTCACCCCTATCATGATAGTGCCTAAATGCCCACCAACAGGTTCTCTGCAATCTTCTGCCAAAGGTTCCTTGAGAGGGCTGCCGCCTTCTCCCTCAGTAGGAAACTTCGCTGTGCCAGTTGGCAATTACTTCTGCACACACCAAAGCAGCACACAGCTGGTCTGCACCTGCATGCATGCAGGAGCTGAACCCTCGCATCCTCAGTTACCCACAGGAGTGAGATATCGGCTTTCATTCCCCCACCTCCGCCTGCGGAAAATGGTGCCAGTATTCAGAATAGTGTCCCCAGGCACTTGTATTGATCCCCCTCTGAAACATCCAATACTTTGTCCTATCATCTCCTCTCCCCCCTGTGAGGCCAAACTCATCATGGTTAGGGCTTTTGCCCTGCCGTGTGCCTGCCAAGGTAAAGTGAGAAAGTGGTGTATGTAACTTGTATGAATTAAGGCTGTGAGAGTGCACTCAATAGTTCTTCGGTCTATTGTTTCTTTAGATGCTGCAGATGTGCTCATGTACACCAGCTGAGCAGCCCAGTCTGATAAGTGGTTCCCTCAGGAGGAGTAAGAAAGACATTTTCAGGGAGTTGTGGCAATTGGCTGCTGCTGCTGCTAACAGTCTCTCCCATGCTCTGTGCTTATCAATGAAAAACTGAGAGTGAAGAGTCAGGAGAGGAAAAAGGGACAGGAGCAGATGATACAGCTGCTCGATGACCAAACAGATATGCTAAGGTCCCTAACTGTGCTGCAGATGGAACACATCTGTGCTCTCCTCCCCCATACAAAACTGCCTTTCTTGCTCTCCTCAAACTTCCCACACACATTCCTCACATGTTCCCGGGTGGCTGCAGTACCCCCATATGCTCCATCCATCCGGAGGGATATGTTTCACAATGACAGCTGGACCGACACCCAGCCCTGAGAGCCTCATTTCAAAAAGTTCTCTTCATTATCTTGTCCCTTGTAGGAAATTGAAATATTTATACAGTTGTAGAATAAAAATGTACTTATAAAAATGAATCTATTTGTCTCCTACACATGGTGGTTGCTGCTGAAATTCATAAAGAGTGACAATCCGTGGATTTGCAGGGTAAAATTAATGCACTCAGAGCAATAATTAGAAAGGTCATGTTAAGGTGCAAGAAAGAAATGCCTAGCGCAATGCATTACAGAATGAGCCCCAGTGATGTGTCTTTGTCAAAAAGCTCCTTCAAAGCCTCCCTGATTTGAATATTCCCATTGAGCCCCTCTAGCACCCTCATATCTGGCTGCTCAAAAGCAGCTACCAGACGATCCACCTCAACTCTCCACCCCAGGGAAACTGTTCTCCCATAGCTTCAAAAATGTTATGCAGAGCACAGCAGGCTGTTATGACCATGGGAATATTTTCCTCACTGAGGTCTACTCTGTCAAAAAGGCAGCACCAACAACCCTTTACTCTGCCAAAGGCACATTCAACAGTTATTCTAAAACTGCTGACCCTGTTGTTGAAGCGCTCCTTGCTGCAGTCAAGGTTGCTGGTGTAAGGTTTCATGAGCCATGGTAGCATAGGGTAGGGCTGGGTCTCCCAGAATCACAACTGGCCTTTCCACATCCCCAAATTGGAATCTTCTGATCTGAAAAGAAAGTCCCTGCTTGCAGCTTTCTATACAGGCTAGCATTCCTGAAGAGGCAGGTATCGTGCACTTTCTCTGACCACCCCATGTTGATGTCGATGAATTGACCCCGGTGATCCACTAGCACTTACAAGACCATAGAAAAGTAGCCTTTTATGTTGATGTACTTGCAAGGCTGGCTGGGGCCAAAATGGGGGTATGCTTTCCATCTATCGTCCCACCATAGTTAGGGTCTCTCATTGCCTCAAAGCCATCTGTTATTTCCCGCACATTGCCCAGAGTCACAGTCCTTCACAGCAGGAATCAATTATTGGCCCTGCCCACTGTATCATTGCAACCCCCAAAGAGGACTTCCCCACTCCAAACTGATTCATGACTGACCAGAAGCAGTCTTGTTTTGCCAGCTTCCACACAGCAATCACCACTCGATTCTCCACAGTTCAGGCAGCTCTCCTTTTGGTTTCCTTACGCCATAGAGTAGGGGGTGAGTTCCACCCACTGTTCCAGGAAGGTGGCTTTGTGCATCTAAAAGTTCTGCAGCCACCACTCATTATCCTTCAATCATCAATGCAATCCTACCACTCAGTGCTTCTTTCCCGAGCCCCGTGCTGATGGTCTTACTGTGTGCAGCTGCTCTGTAAATGCCAAAAGCAATCTTGAATTGCTTCTTGTCATTGCACACAGCAGGGCAGACACCACGGTGTCATTATCAGATTTGCAGCTCATGAAATACTGCAGGATGAGCCACTTTGTGTTCATGATGCTCATCACAAGACTGGAGATCAATGCAGGATCCATGCTTTCAGACAGATGGAGGGCACACAGTTTATGGGGGCTGTTGAAAAGTGGCATGGAAGCCATAGAATGATGGGATAGAGAAAAATGTATGACTGTATGCTGAGCCCACCCTCCAGGAGGCACTGCAACCCCTTCCCAGAGTCCCCGGCAGCAGATGGCAGCGAATTACACAGCGGGATAGCCACCCATGATACACTGCTCTCTCCACTGATGGAAGAGCACCAACTGTGGACACACACTGCTGTCACAAGGAGCGTCATTTGGATATGCAAAAGCACTGTAATTACAGCTATAGATGATCATCAACGTTACTTAAATCAATTTAGCTTTGTAGTACAGACATAGCCTGTAGTACAGACAGTCCCTGTCCTGAAGGGCTACAGCCTAAGTAGACAAGACAGATAAAGATATGGGGACAGGGATAGAATATAAAACCAGAGTAAGCAATGCCAAGGAGGAAAACATCATGCTAGCAACACAATTTTTATTTTTTAAATATTTTCAGTTGGGTTATGCTAGGAAGAGATTAATTAGATGGAAAAACAAAGGGAGGTGTTGGGGCAAATAGCCAATCAGCACAGAGGAAAGAATGTTAGCAATGATAATGGCAGAAAGCATTCTGAGAACATTAATGTCTCAGTCCTTGCTTCAAACGCTTTTGGGAGCTGCTTTACTGGCTTCATTCTGAGGCCGACACCTCTGTGCCGTTTCTTTCCCAAAGCCCACATGGCCCAGGGGAGAGGTAGGGAACACTACATGGGTCATACTGCCCCCAGAGATGGTCTCCTCTGCATAATTCTGGATAAAAGGGGTAGTGGGCAGAGTTACACCCTCCACTCCCAATATAGCAGTTCCTGCTTGAACTTCTTCAAACTGCTTCAAAACAGAATTGATCAAAAAAAAGGTTCAGATTTTCCAATCAACTGTAACTAGGAGTAAGAGAACTAATTAACTAATAAGTGAACTAGTGAAGAGGAACAGCTGACGGGAGTTTTGCGAGGTAGTTTAGAGGAGTAGTGGGAGAGGGCTAGATACACTTCATTAACATCCTTTAAACTTAAGGCAATAAACACCCCCGATAAAAACAAAACAAACCAATAAAGAAAAGAGCTGCAGGAGTAAACAGAGAATGCAGGCAGAAGTCCAATAATAGAGAGGGGGCTATCCAGTTTGCTGCACTGAATGCAGCATGTATGATTACCTGCCTTATGAGTAGGTGGTGAATACATTTGATGCAAGAACCTCCTGACCCTCAGAGACCGTGTACTGGTTTTGGAGGCCAGGGTGGCTGAGCTGGAGGAGCTAAGGGAGACAGAGAGGTACACAGATGAGACTTTCTGGGACACAGAAGAATGATCCCATCCCAGATCTGACGGTCTCTATGCTGTGGAGGAGGATGAAAGTCTCAGGAAGGAGAACATCAAACTCGAGCAGGGGGAAATGATCCCATATTTGGGACCCTCCTTCCAAAAGATGCCATGATATCCTCCCGCACTGAGGACACCTCTTCAGGGGAGGCAACTCCAGTTATTAGGAAGAGACAGGTATTAGTAATGGGAGATTTGATCATTAGAAACAGATAGCTGGGCTTGCAATGACCAGGAGAACCGCATGGTGACTTGTCTGCCAGGTCAAAAGTTGCATCTCTCTTGAGACATCTAGACAGGCTTATGTGTTATGCCAGAGGATCCAGTGATCGTGGTACATGTAGGTAGCAATGACATGGAAAGGTAGGAGAGAGGTCCTGAAGGCCAAAATTTAGGCCAAGTTCCTGAGCTAGATAGACTCTGGTCTGGCCCAGTATGGCCGGTCTTATGTCTCTTAAGATACCGTCACACTGTCTTTGCCACAATCCTGCAACAGTTCTAATAAAGTGAAGTCTGACCTGTATAAGAACCGGCCTGTAAAGACACAGTATTCCCACCACATTCTCAACACATCACATATCTTAGTGAAGTGTCCAAATCTATCTTCTTCATAGGCTTTGCTTTTGTGACTACAACAAAACATTAGCCTCAGACCAAGCTTAGCTTTTCCTAGGGATTCTCCCCGTCAAAAGGAAATACTTACTAATTAGATGAGGAATCCATGATGGAAACAATTTTTAATAACAAGTTCAAAATTATGATTGTAACAGGTTATTTTATTGGGTTTCTATATATCTGTATTTTAAGTTTCATCAGTACAAAAAATTAATAACATTCCTCTATTGTGCATGTACAAAACATTACAAAAGTAAACTCTCTCAGTCCCTATTTCTGGCTCTCCGGACAGACATTCCAAGTGGAGATAACAAGATCTCCTGGCAACTATGAGTTAGCAGAAATTATTTTGCATCTTTATGCAGTGCTGTGGCACCTAACAGGAGGCTTCAACTTCTGTGGCAAACAAGAAGCCTAAGAGTGAGATGGAGGTAGAAACTGGTACACTAGCCAATTCAGACTATAATCAACTTCTAGAATCCTGTCTATAGGGATGTTTTTCTTACTGACTGAATTAATTGCAATTCTATGTTTAGTATATTAAAAGGGTTGCTATTATTGACACTTTGTATTACATCAGCACTCAGGCTCCAGCCTTGAATGCAGCTGTACGCACATAGGAAGACACCGTACCGACACCTCAAAGACCTTACAATTTAATATCACACAAAGATGTTTGTTTTCACAGACATGGAGAAGGCCCCATAAAACATGCCTTTCCCCATCTAACAAATAATGATTAGGGTGGTTTCCTTTTTTAAAGAGGCCCAGGCATCAAAGGGCTTAGTTTTTATGCTCATAAATTACATTTAAGAGAGCGGAAACTGATTATTCTTTGCTGCTCTCCATTGGTTAACCTGTTATTGTTAGGAATATATAGCCATAAATGGATTACATTTTAAAGGCACAGTGGCTTTTTTGTAGGACTTCTGTGAGGATGAGACTATAGGAACTACAGAGCCTTGAAGGAGTTCCAGATTAATTTCAAATCATATTTAACTGTGTTGAATACTAACTACCCCGATACAGTGCTTGCTATTACTTCTTTTAAAATATACAGTCATGTTATGTTTTATTTTTTTCTGGCTGAAATTATTATTAATTCTGCAGAAGTTCATACAGTGCCTCCTGCCCCCCAAATAGGATCAGATCTCCATTGTAATAGGTATGTACCAACACACAGGAGACAGTCCTTGCCCTGACCATATACAAACTAATAAGTGTTTTCATTTTGAATTACTATGACTCTCCTCCACAGCTCCCACCAGTACCACAGAATCTTATCTTCATGGGTTCTATGCTGGTGTGGGTGTTTTTTCAATCCTGTCTTTACTCCCACTGTCTAATTACTTCTAACTGATCTTCTGAAGAACATGATTCAGGAGATTAAAAAAATTAACTCCATACCCTTGTACAATTATGAATGTGATGTTAGTGACAAACTGTGACAGTTTAGATCATTGTTGCAACCAGGGTCCTATGGTTGCACAAGGTCTTGTACAAAGGTGGTCAAATGGGGGTGTCTATAGAAAGGTTGTAGTTTGCTGGTTATGATTATGCTCTCTGTATGAGTAGGGGTAGCTCTATGTTTTTTGCCGCCAGAAGTGCGGCACTCAGGTGGCCTTCTGCGGCATGCCGGCGGGAGGTCGGCTGGACCTGCCCCGATTCGGTGGCGTTTCTGTGGGAGGTACCTGCTGCCGAAATGCCGCCAAATCCGTGGGACCGGCAGACTTCCCGCAGACATGCCACTGAAGGCAGCCTGACTACCGCTCTAACAGCAACCGGCAGGCTGCCCCCTGAAGCTTGCCGACCCAGGTACGCACTTGCTGCGCTGGTGCCTGGAGCCGCCCCTGTGTATGAGTTTATCATTTTTGTATTTGAAGTTATGAATATTGGCTATGTACTTCTATCTCGATCTGTTTGATTCTAAGTAGCCTCAGTGAAGCAGTTTGGTCAGCTTCTTGAGAAAGGAGTATTCTCAGTAAGTGCCCAATCAAGAAACATTTAACTGACAATGGACTTTGGGAGACACCAACCCACATCTGAGCTTTTCTGGGAACATTCAAACTAACATGTAAACAATGGCATCAGCCTGAAAAAAGCTTAATCATTCATGGACATGTGACTGCCCAGGTGGCTACAACTCCATTTTGTTGCTGTGACTTTGTACAGAAGAACAAAGGGGTTTCCGCCCACAAGAGAGAATATAAAAGGCTTTGGAAATCCCTCTATTTGGTCTTTAGCTGTCTCAAGAGATAGACTCTCCATCTCTAAGTGATGCCTGAAATAAACTGGAACAAAGGACAGTAACTACAGGGGTGTGAGTGACTGCTGGATCCAGGCTAGGAAGGAGCCCCAGGCATGGTGCTGTCTGCCACTTCCCGCAGTCCTCATTGGACCGGGATGGCAAATCGCGGCCACTGGGAACTGCGATAGGTGAACCGCCAGGGAAACAAACCGGTGGGGTCCATTAAGGGTGATTACCCTGCGCTCCTAAGTGCCAAGGGTGCTGAAGTATATCTTCCTACTGTATGTTCCATTCTATGCATCCAATGAAGTAGGCTGTAGCCCATGAAAGCTTATGTTTAAATAAATTTGTTAGTCTCTAAGCTGACAGAAGTACTCCTGTTCTTTTTGCAGTCTGTGAAAGAAGCTTATTGGGACATCTCTGAGGGTGAGAAACTATATTCAGTTTCCTATTGTATTAGGCTTAGATTTGTTTGTTTTGTTTTGTTTCACTTGGTAACTTACTTTGTTCTGTCTATTATTACTTGGAACCACTTAAATCCTATTTTTTAAACTTAATAAATTTACTTTTGCTTATTAATTGACCCAGAGTAAGTAATAGCTGGGGGAGCACACAGCTGTGCATATTTCTCTATCAGTGTTAAAGAGCAGCGTTCTTCAAAGTTTTTACTCTATGGCCCCTTATCCCTGTCCCGCCGCCACTCGCGGCCCCTGGGGTATGTCCACCAAAATGCCATCGAATAGAAAATGTCTGCTTTCTTTCTGCGGCATTTCGGTGAGACAAAAATAGATCACGACTTCGGTGGTCTCATGGGTAGGATCGGCAGCAGCACCGGAGTCGCGCACACCCCCGGGGGTGGTCTCACGCACCCCACTTTGAAGACCACTGTTATAGAGGGTGGATAATTTATAAGCTTACCCTGTATAAGCTTTATACAGAATAAAACAGCTTTATTTGGGGATTTTGATCCCATTGGGAGCTGGGTGTCTGTAAAGTTAGAAAAACACCCACTGTCAATGGACATGCTTTTCAGAAATGGTGCAGAGAGAAAAATTGTTGCATCGTGTCCTTTTCACTCTGTTTAGTAGTGAACACAGTCAAAGCTTCTGCAATGTAGTTGCAAAGTGATCATCTCTTTTCTTAAGATTACCGTATTTTTCGTCTTATAGGACGCTCCGTCCTATAAGACGCCCCCTCATTTTTAAATAAAAAATCCGGAAAAAAAAAAAAAAAAAAAAAAAAAGCGCCTCGCTCTCCCGTCCCCGCCGCGCGGGCGGGCTGCCAAGGTTCCCCCCTCCCCGCCGCGGGCGGGCTGCCGGGGTTCCCCCCTCCCCGCCGGACGGGAAAAAAAAAAAAAAAAAAAAAAAAAAAAAGCGCCTCGCTCTCCCGTCCCCGCCGCGCGGGCGGGCTGCCAAGGTTCCCCCCTCCCCGCCGCGGGCGGGCTGCCGGGGTTCCCCCCTCCCCGCCGGACGGGGGAAAAAAAAAAAAAAAAAAAAAAAAAAAAAAGCGCCTCGCTCTTCCGTCCCCGCCGCGCGGGCGGGCTGCCGGGAGCGTCCCGGTTCCCCCCTTCCCGCCGCGGGCGGGCTGCCGGGAGCGCGCCCGCGGCAGGGACGGAAGAGCGAGGCGCTTTTTTTTTTTTTTTTTTTTTTTTGCATTCGCCCTATAAGACGCACCAACTTTTTCCCCCCCGTTTTGGGGAAGAAAAAGTGCGTCTTATAGGGCGAAAAATACGGTACTTAAATCTCCTAGGGCCTACTGCTGGCACCTTTAGTCATGCCAAATGGAACCCTACTCCACAAAGTACATCACTGAGCAAAACTGCATAGCTTGTGGAGCAAGATCCTTCTCTACATATGGGTGGTGGAACTGGTCCCTTAACAACTTCAAGATACAAAGCCTATATAGCCCTGTAACGGAAATGGCAGACAGATGTCTGAACTGCCACTATTTGCAATACCTCTGGAATCTAAGGCTTTTCTCTAGATCGAAGATGTTTTTTATAAAGATAGCCTTTGAAGTCTTCAGAGTTAATAGAAGAGTATCAGTAAAATTGACTTGCATTACAGCTCAGAAATCAGCTACTAGTAAAGGCTTGTTTCAACTATCCCAGAGTTCCCAAGATGAAAGTTGGGAGATAAAGCTACTACTTAATAACACTCCAAAGTCCCAGAAAAAAAAATTAAATAAAAAAAAATAGGCCAAATAGTACAACAGCAGAAAAGTAGACGTTTAGTGTCAACACAGTCTTCTTCAGGTTACAATAGCAGCCTGTAATGCTCTGAGGAAACTATTTGTCAATGGCAGATATCCATTTCTGTGGCAGACAAATACAGAACAGTTACTTGGCTCCAGCTGGCTTGTAACTAAAATAGCAAATGAATTAGTTAATATAATGTTTAACATATCCTATATTGCATTATGTATGGCTATTTTTGTGTCACGGAGGTCATGAAAGTCATGGAATTGGTGACTTTCAGAGACCTCCGTGATATTCCCTGCTTCAGCCCCAGGGCCTGGGGGACTCTGGACCTGGCAGCCAGCAGGGCCCTGGCAGGGTTCCAGTGACAGGTGACAGTGGGCCCTCTGCAAGGTTCCAACAACAGGTGACAGACTCCCGAGGGAGCCCTCCTCAGGTTCCAGTGACGGGCTCGCACAGGGAGAGTCGGACGCGTGGGTGAGTGGCTGGGAGTGGTTTATTGCCCATGATCTGTCCATGACTTTTACTAAAAATAACCATGACAAAAATCGTAGCCTTAATTCTATACAATGGCTTGTCCTAAGAACTCTATATTGCACCTCATACACAAGTATGATGAATTTTCCTAGAGTCCATACTTCCAATTATTTCTTCATTATCCACTTTGTACTGATAACAGTAAAATGCAATCCTCTTTATACCAAACATTGCCCCTACAATTAACCTCAAGCCAGCAAAATTATTTAAATATGCCATTTTAATTTTACTCACTTTAGCTAGAGAACAATGTTTCTGTTAATAATTCTGAAGACTTTTCAGCTGTAAGCGAGTGATACAAAATTGGGTTTGAATCCTCAGAGGCCTCATTCAGTGCATGCTGAAGATCAGGGTGCTATTTTTAAACTGTATATGAAATAGCTGACTGACAACAATTTACAAGAGCCAAAGACAGAATTTAAACAAATGCACACTTGATGTGTTGGCATTTAAAAATGCCACTAGTCTTTTTAAAAACCTCTTAATAGTTAAGTTCAGGTATGGGACTGACACAGAAGTATTTTAAATGCAGGTAAACTGACACAGAAGTATTTTAAATGCAAAAGTAAAGGGAATCGGAGATTAAACATCTCATGCAACATTTAGACATTCAGTTTGTAGCTCAAAACAGTAATACAGTGGGGAATTTAACTGTATTCCATTTGGAATACTTAAATACGGTTAACAATTCTGATCTCCATATTAAAGAAAAATGAATTTAAACTGAAACAGGTGCAGAGAAGAGCTGCTTGGAAGATCAGAGCAATGGAAGGTTTATTTTATGAGAGGAGACTGGAAGTGCTTGGCTTGTTTAGTCTAGCAAAAAGATGCCTGGGAAGGGATACGATTGTCCTCAATAAAGACAGTAGTGGGGTAAACATCAGGGAAAGTGAAGAGCTATTTAAGATAAAGGATAATGTTGGCACAAGAACAAAGGGGATATAAGCGATCCGTAAACAAATTCAGACTGGAACCTAGAAGAAGGTTTCTAACCATCAGAGGGATGAGATTCTGGAATGGCCTCCCAATAGGAACTGTGGGGGCAAGCAATTTAGTTAGTTTTGAGAGAGAGTGCTAGACAAATTTGTGAATGGAACTGTATGATGGAATTACTTGTGATGGTGGTAGGCAGGGCTCAACAGCCCTGGGGCTCAACTCTGGATTATGTCTTATTTTCCTAAAGCTCATGCTTCAGGGTTTCATCTGACCACCAGCAAGGGTCAGGAAGAGATTCTCCCTACCCATGCCAATGTATTCTGGGATTTTTTTAAATCTCCTTTCTCTGAAACCTGAGGGATGACCAAGGCTGGAGATGGACACTGGGCAGGATGGGCCAGGGCTCTGAAGTGGCATAAATCACTCTCTCAGATGCTTGTCTAGCTAGTCCTTACTCACATGCTCAGGGTCCAACTGATCGCCACACATGGGGTGGGGCAGGAATTTACCCCGAGGTCAGATTACCAGAAACTTTAGGGTTTTTTCATCTTCATCGGTAGCATATGGATGCAGATCACCTGCCAGGATTATCTGGGCATCTCTTACTTCATCATTTCTCTGCCACTGAAGGGGCCTTAAGCACTGGTGCACCTCAATCCCTCCTATTCTCTACTTGTGGCACATAATAGTCTAGTCTCCTGGGGGTCTCGTTAACTTTGATCTAATTGCCCTTGTTGGATTTAGTGTGAGGGTGCTAGGTGGTGCTGGTGACCTGTGATATACAGGAGGTTCAGACTAGATGATCTAGTAGTCTCTTCTGGCCTTAATCTCTATGATCATAGGAAACAAAAGATAAGTGAATATATACTAAGTTACTAGGATGGAACATATGTGCTGTAAATAAAAATCAGAACAGATGAGTTTGGGACCAGCAATGGAATTTATCATTATCCCGGTCCTGACAAAAATCCCAAGACAGCTTCAGCACATGTTAAGCATCATGCTGCAGTGCTTTCCTGATTGGGGCCTAATGTTACCTTTGGGGAGGCTGATTCTTCTCTTTTCTAGTGGCAAGTGAATATAATTTGCTGTTACTCCTGTAGGTGAATGACTCTCGAAATTCCCCAGTTTCAAAGGTTGGGTGTACTTTCGAAAAAATGTAGGAAGCTGGCAGTAACGAGTAGGGGGATGAATTTGTGAGAAAATGATTGATAAGTTACAAGCTCCCCAGTTAGTTAAAAAAAAAAAAAAAGACCTGTGAAAAGGAATAGGAGGCGTTTCCAGTCAACGACGTATAGCAAGGGTGACAACAGATGGACCGCAGGCCAAATTTGGACCGCCAGACACTTTTGAAAAGACCCTGAAATCTTTTTATTTACTTGTTGTTTTCACTATTTTTAAATTATTTTCTACCTTGTCCAAGAAATATGGACCTTGACAAAAATATTACTGACTATTCCTGACTACAGATAACGACAGGTGCAACTTTGGCAACAGACGCCCACACAGCCATCCTCTGGGGTTATGGCCTTTTCCCAAAGCACAAGAAGGGCTCTAATAAGCTTTGTAAGATAAATACATACTTTAAACCACAAACCAACCAACTAGAGCACTTGGCTCTTAGCCAAATGAAATGCAAACTCAATCAAACTCTGGAATTGTAAAATGACGGACTAAAAAAAATAGAAAATTTATTATACAACCAAGAATAGACATATTTGTTGCACAAGATACAAAGATAAGTCAAACCAAGCTGGGCAAAAAGTTCATAGCAAAAGAATAAACCCATTCAAATGGCTGTTTTTCACAATGGGGAATTTCACAACAGTTCTTTGCCCCAGGTATGGAGTAATTTGCAGGGCAGGAAGGATTAAAGCTTTGAGTGAGCTCTTGTGGTTTTGAGTTTGCTTAGCTCTAACATCCAACACACCTGAAGGTACAACCCTAACCTTCAACAAAACCCTCAGACCCAAACTACAGGTTTTATTTTGTCAATGCACCACTGCAAGCCGAATTCTGCTAGGTTCACACAGGTCTAATAAAAAAGCCAGGGGTACCACAGGTTCATAAAAATTAATAACTTACAAGGAGTAAAATATCCAGAAGCAAACAAAACCATCCTTTTATTTAAAAAGAATCCATCCAAAATATAGAATTTATTATCTAATCCCTCATGCCATCTATTCTCCAGTCAGGAATCATAACTAACAAATAAGCAGCTTTGCATTTTTAAGAAACAAAAACATCATTAGATAGAAAGGCAGGCTCTCTGGCTGGCCTATACAATTAATTCACTGTAGAATGGGAATTCACAACTGGCCCCTCAAAACTTAGATAACAACCAGGGGTATTAACTAAACCTATATAATCATCAACAAGATTTAAACACAATTGAGAATGAGAGAGGTAGCCGTGTTAGTCTGGAATAGCAGAGGTAACAAAGAGTCCTTGGCACCTTAAAGAGTCCTTGGCACCTTAAAGAGTCCTTGGCACCTTAAAGACTAACTAAAGTATTGAAGCATAAGCTTTCATGGGCTAATACCCACTTCGTCGGATGCAAACAGCTGCTTGCATCCGACGAAGTGGGTATTAGCCCACGAAAGCTTATGCTTCAATACTTTAGTTAAACACAATTGATTACAGCCACATTAATAGGGTCACTGGAAAACACCAGGACAGATATTTGGGCTGTTTGAATCAACTTCACTCAGTTGAAGAGAACTGCTTTCATGTCTAGCATTCATCCATCGAATGGAATGGGTGCCAACATTGGTTTGGACTATAACAAAAGGTGCTTTTCATTTTTACCGGAAGGATAGCCAAGAGTGGGGACAGGTCTAAATTACAGACACACAACGGTATTATTGTTATATAGAAATTTTCATCAATCAATCAATCAATAAATATGGAAACTGGGGAATGTTCTAGGTTATATACACCCTCAGAATTCAAGCAATTTTCCCTTCTATTTCAAGAAACTGAAGTCATACCTTTAAACCAGTGGTTCCCAAGCTTGTTCTGCAGCTTGCTCAGGGTAAACCTGGCGGTCCACGGAACGCTTAGTTTACCTGGCCGTCTGCAGCTACAGCCGCTCGCAGCTCCCAGTGCCCGCAGTTCGCCATTCCTGTCCAATGGGAGCTGTGGGAAGCAGTAGCCCAGCCCGCACCACTTCCTACAGCTCCCATTGGCTGGGACTGGCAAACCGCAGCCACTGGGAGCTGCGAGCAGCCGTAGCTGTGGACGGTCAGGTAAACTAAGCATTCCACGGCCCACCAGGGGCTTACCCTGAGCAAGCCACGGAACAAGTTTGGAAACCCCTGCTATAAACAAAAGACTAAGTAACTGGTTGTGGCTCTCTTGAACACCGAATTTAAGAAAACTAATATACAACATTTTAGACACATCAGAAAATATACAATATCTGCAGAAAATTCTAGGTATTATGAATTGTGCAAAAAGGAAGGTTACAGCACAAATGCAGAGTAATACAAAGAGATCTTCTGAATTACTCCATTTAGTGAAAAATAAGTGAGAAACCATTACAAGTGAAATACAATATCAAATAGGAATTTTCAACTTGACAATTATATAGACTAAGGAATTCAAAATAAAGCTCAGCACTGCAACACAGGAGAGAAGTACATGCATAGGACAGCCAAAATCAAAGTTATGCAGACAGTGAAACAGATATTTCTAAAAATCATTTTACTATCACAACAGTTTTCCTTTTATGCTGTAACTGAACACAGAAAAAAGGGGGATACAAAATGATTCAATTTAGTTGCAAAGGACCACTTACCATCAAATAGGCAACAATAAATTCAAATGAGAATAATAAGTGTATAGTCTCATACCTGTTGTACAATTGTTGTTAATTCCAGGCAGAGCTGAATGACATTATTTCTTGTTACTGAGTAATCTGTCACAGCAGCAAAAGGTGATCTAAAAAAATAAAAAGAAAGAACGTTCATGGGGAGGATGAATTTTCCCTGATTCAGTGGAACATAATGCATTTTAAACACAGATTGCTTTAATACTAATTCTTAACAGGACTGGATAATACATCAGAAATATTTAAAAGCCATTGTTAGTACCAGAACGTAGTTTTATAAAATGGACGCTTCAATTCTCTTCTTGGCTTTTGGGGATTTTTTAAATCATTCTGAGAAAAGTTCTAATCATAAAGACATCATTTCCTCAAGATCCTGTAGCTTCTTTCTGAAACTGCCTCCACTTCACCATATGAGTCCTAGGTATACATGTCCTAGGTAGGGCATGTCTTTTGAGGTAGTCTAAGCGCACACTTACTGAGAAAAGAAAAGGTATTGTTTCCATCTGTTGTACAGTTGGTGCCCAGGTATGAATACAGTCATTAATGCATTTGGCTAATGCACTGTATGTCTTAGGGTCTGAACTAAGGCTCAGGGAAGTCAATAGAAATACTCTGGGTCAAGCCCTTAGTTCTGCTTCTAAAAAGGGCAAAACAATCATAATCAGAATAGACTTTCTAAGAAGCAGATGTAAAGGTTGATTTGGAACCATGATCTTTCAATCCAAGGGGTTTTGTTATAAGAATTTTAAAATATTACTAAAAACACATTTTCTTAGGACAGCGGTCCTCGCCTTTCACTATTGAAGGCCTACATTCAAATACAGACTTGGTCTCAAGTTACCTGAGTCTACCACTTACATCTCTTTTCCATTTTAAACAAATTATCAAACTCTTTGGCAGGACTTGAAGTCTCTGCAGGACAAGTCTGAGATTTTAACAATAGGCATGTTGTAAATGAGGATTTAGGCACATTGACAGTTTTACACGAATTGTATCAGTCCACAATCAACTGGGAAGGAATGTTCAATAGACTGCCTGGGATGGATGCAGTGATTGTAGGTATGTGGGCCATAGATGCCCCCACTTTGGATCCATCACCTGACCAATGGCTGGGGATGGGTGAACAAGCTAACCAACTGGCTCTCATGGCCCCCATCACCTAGTTAAACTCCTGTGGGCTTTTCAAAAATGTCTTGTTCTGGCTAGCTTCCCTGCTCTCCCTCCCCTTTGTTGCAGTGTTCATGTCATGTTTTTCAGGATGCTACAGGTCTGGCTGATCACCTGTTTTGGTATCAGGAAGGGTTTTTTTTTTCCTTTTGGACAAAACTGGCAAAAGGTATAGTGGGTTTTTTTTTGTTTGTTTGTTTTTTGCCTTCCTCACAGCATTATGGAGGTACTGTTAGGTTATAACAATAAGACAGTGTTTAATATCCGGAAAGTAAGAGTGTTTAACTTGTTACAACTTGTGGCCAGTGGCCACCGTGGTTCAGGCTAAAAGGGACTAGCTCCAAGAGGTAAATATCTTGCTGGTGGTCCTTTTGCCAATAGGCACCAACTTTCTAAAGTGCTCAGGGGTGCTCCCTCCCTAGTTCTGCCACAGGCCCTGCCCCCATTCTACCCCTTACCCCAAGTCCCCGCCCCTGCCCTGTCCCACTCCTGCCTTGACTCTTACTGCCCTGTTCCGCCCCCTCCCCCAAGCACACCCTGCCCTCACTCCTTCACCGCAGGAACAGCTGATCCACAGCGGGTGGGAGGCACTGGGGGAAAGGGGAGGCACTGACGGGGGGTTGCCCGCCATTTTTTTCCCTATGCTTGCTCCAGCCCTGAAGCACCCACGGAGTCAGCGTCTAAGGTTTTGCCAATAGGAAAAAAGGAGACTTGTAGTCCTTGCAGATGGATATCCTCTTTTGGCAACTTCTATATACTTCCACGTGGGAAAGGGTGGGGAGGATTCAGAAGTGAGCGGAATCCAAGGGGTGGGCCTAGATGGGTCTACATCAAGTTACTGGTTGTTTAGTGGGACTCCTGAACACTGCCATGGATAAATGCCTAATATGAGGGAGCGGGAAGTGCTTCCCACCAATGTTGAATAACATTACTTCCTGCTGCTTAAAATCCATCCCTTGTGTGTTGTTCATTCACCTGCATATCCTGATCAACTGAATTTCTCTCTCTCAGACACACATGACACTACTTCAATTCTGTATAGAACAAATATAGAAAACACATGATGCTGTGATATAAAGGTTTCATTGCCACTCATCTGAGATATGCTCAGAGCCCACTCACGTAAGTAATGCATCCACCCCAAATGAATATCAATAAAAGCTTTGTATTGTGTCATCATGTGTCTTCTGTATGCCACATACTTTACAGGAAAAGTTTAGAGTTTTACAATCTTACTTGATATTTTTCCTACTGTAAAGTCAGTCAAAGTCCAGTTACTATGAGTTCAGTAATAAAAAGCTCTGTACACAAGAGTCATCATAAGTAGTACATTTTAGATAATTCTTAAAGGTTTCTACAATAGTTTCTCCATGTGATGTAATATTGCAATTTTAAAGTCAACTATCTTGGAACTTTCCTAAGAAAGAACGAGAGGTGTTTCCCAACAGAAAACCAGAATCTCCTCCCCTTTCTAATGGTTTAAAACTCCCATTCTAGCCCTCACAGGTTACAAGATGCACATTGTCAGAGTTGAATATGTACCTGAATTTGATGTAATTATGGGGGAGGAAATTCCATATATTAGATGCAAGAAGGTAACATTTCTCTGGCATTGTGTTCTTTTTAGAATAGAAGTTTGGCTGATAGAAGCTGTGCAGAGGCTAGGAAAACTAAACGCAGTTCTGAAAGTGAGGGATTAGTGGACAGAGTGCAGATCAGGAGTTCAAGGGTGCTTGCCAAAACAACTTGTCAAATTCTACAATCACTATTTACATGCAGCTTTTGTATACACGCTACAACATGTGTACAGTATGCTAAGTCTACCTTCACACACACACACCTTTACCAAATTACAATAAAAACATGAAGTTATTATATGTTTGAAACCTGAATTAACTCTTCAGTTATGAACTATATATAATCTCTTAAAACAAGACTATTGCATCCAAGAGGGTCAGAAATATTTGTATTTATTTTTAATTCACAATTGCCACTGTTAAGATGAGAAAACCCTTCTAAAGCCATGATTTAAAAAGATGATACCCATTTATGAATTCTCACCTTTATTTAGAACAAATGAGTTCAAGCCACAAATGGTACTATTTTACTTTATGTTTGGATGTTATTACAACTTGATCTTCAAAATTACACAGCTTGAATCTATTTGATGGTTCAAAGCCTCTAGCATTTTTCCAAATAAAATTCTATGGTAGGCTTTTGGTTCTAATGCAGCATGATCTTCTCGCACAGTTTTACTATTTGTTAGGTTACACAGCTCATAAAGACAACAACGAAGCCTTTATTACATTGTTCTTAATGAAGAACATTGAAAATACCCAAATATATTGAGTTTAACTCAAATTAAAGATCAAGAAAATGGCACTGGAGTGCAAATGTAACTTAACAAAAACAAATGGAACATAAACAAAAATGAGAAAATAATGGTGAGGGTAAGTGGATTTTGGAGCAGGGTAGACCGGAAAACTAGTAAGGAATTGTCTCATTCCAGCAGCTGAAATCAGTAACAAATGGTGAGAAATAAAGTGGGTTAGGCTAATCTCATTTTCAAATGTTGAGTTTCAATGAGACTTCCACTCCTAAATCAATTTTGAAAATTTCACCTAGGATGTTTAGTACAGGATCACTGGACAAATTCCATGATGGACACAATTTGAAGCCTCAGTCTGACACATAAAATCCTGTTTTCATTAATAAAATAGCCACCCTGACAATAAGGCATGTAACATTGTTTTACATTGTATTAAAACTATCAGATTGTTTCCAGATAGGACAGACAGAACCTAAATAGCAGCAGATAACTGTTAAACCTTGATAACATTGTGCATTGATTATCACAACATTCTCCTCCTCCTTACACTCATGATAATGCCATTTGAATCTACCATTAATGCAACCGGTAATGAGGCATTCCACGCCAAGTCAGAACACATCTTCCCAACTTCTTTTAAGTAGGGTGACCAGATGTCCCGATTTTATAGGGACAGTCCCAATTTTGGGGTCTTTTTCTTATATAGGCTCCAATTACCCCACAACCCCATCCCGATTTTTCACACTTGCTCTCTGGTCACCCTGCTTTCAAGTCCCCAGCTAATTGTATCAAGTTTCAACTTCTGCCCTCCACCTTCAAAACCAAACAACTCTACATTCCTCTGACCCATCACTCTCAGATAGCATCTAATGCCCCAAGAAGACTAGCGGTATTTTGGGTCGTATAAGGGCTTGTCCTCACTACGGCAGGGAAGCATCGATCTTTTGGCGATCGATTTATCGCATCTCATCAAGACGCAATAAATCGATCGCCAGCGGCTCCCCCATCGACTCCGGAACTCCAGCTCGTCAAGAGGCGCAAGCTGGAGTCGATGGGGGAGCGCAACGCCGACTGCCACCGCCATGAGGACGGCAGGTAAGTCGGCTGTAGAGACGCCGATTTCAGCTACATTATTAACGTAGCTGAAATTGCGTATCTACAGTCGATTTCCCCCCCTAGTGGAGACCAGCCTTAAGTAGGGGCATTTCCAGCAGATCTAGGGACTGCTAGGTAATCTAGGGTAATTATTCCCTTCTCTTTGGCATTGGTGAGGCTTCATCTGCAGAATGGTGTCCAGTTTTGGGGCCCACACTACAAGAAGGATGTGGAAAAATTGGAAAGAGTCCAGCAGTAGGCAACACAAATGAGTAGGGTGCTGGAGCACATGACCTACGAGAAGAGGCTGAGGGAACTGGGTTTTGTTTAGTCTGCAGAATAAAATAATAAGGGGGGATTTGATAGGTGCTTTCAACTACCTGAAAGGGGGTTCCAAAGATGAATCTAGACTGTTCTCAGTGGTAGCAGATCACAGAACAAGGAGTAATGGTCTTAAGTTGCAGAGGGGGAGGTTTAGGTTGGATATTGGGAAAAACGTTTTCACTAAGAGGGTGGTGAAGCACTGGAATGGGTTACCTAGGGAGGTGGTGGAATCTCCTTCCTTAGTGATTTTTAAGGTCAGGCTTGACAAAGCCCTGGCTGGGATGATTTAGTAGGGGATTGGTCCTGCTTTGAGCAGGGGGTTGGACTAGATGACCTCCTGAGGTCCCTTCCAACCCTGATATTCTATAATTCTATGATCCAGGAAAGCACTTACATATGTATATAGTTTCCAGTATGTGATTAGTCTGCTTAAATACTGTTCTGGATTGGGGCCCTAATACATTCGCTCACTTCTAGAAGTGATGTCAGCCTTAATGCCTCATTTACCCATAGCCATCCCTAGGACTTTTTCCATGTTTGTCTCTATATGCGCAGAATACCCTCTCTTTCCCAGTCTTTCATAGGGTTATGCTTTGTCCATTCAAAAGTTTCCTGAAGATTCCCTTCCCTTGCAACATCCACAACAAATGAAGCAATAATTCAAGAAGTCGTCCTATAAATCCTATTGATTCCCTCCCACAGGCCTTCTAGCATTTCCTGTCAGCCTTTTTAGATTAATAGTTATTTCTAACTGCTGTTTGACAAAGTAAATAAAAACAAGAGCCATAGAAGGTTGCTTTTTTAATTGGGACTTTCATTAAATCACTAGTGATATCACAACCTTTTAGGGATTTTAAAAAGTTGATACGTTCACTATTAAAATCACATTGCAGAACTGGGAGAAGAATCAGCTAAAAGAATGCATCTTAATTAACAATGGTTTAGTCTCATGCTACTCTTCTGTCTGTTATAGGTTATTCTTTTCAACAGCCATATGTAACCAATGATTGCAAACAAATGAAAATTATAGTTCAAGAATACATTAAACAGTAAACAACATACTACTAAAAGAACAATGGTTCCTTTGTAACCATGAGGAGGGATAAACTTGGCACTTCCAGACCATACATCTTTCAATACCACAATCAGACACATCCACATTTATACTTCACCTTCTGTTTGATTTGACTTGGTCCAGGCAAAGTATTGGTAACCCCTACTCTAAGATGTAGTTTTGAAAATGACAGTGTTTGTAAACAAATGCATCACTTAACACAATTTGTATTGATATGACCTAAATGTCTTATTAACAAAAACATTAACAACTGCAGTAACCAAGTGCCACTACTAACAATAGAAACAAGCACTTTTATCACAGTAAAAGTAATGGGATGCCTAGAGTTAACCTCATTCTTACCCTAGAATCAGATCAAGGGAACAAGTGTGCAAAAGAATTTAAGCTTAATAACTAGAACCCATTTTGAGAGTTTCTTCTAGCCTAAAAAAATTCAGGATAATCCAGTCTATCATAATTCTGCCCTCAGAGAGGACAGGCAAACAAAACCTCGAACAAATGAAGAAAAACACAGTAGTTTACATTGTAGTCCACGTAACTGTGCCAGTATCCCATCTAAGAATCATGTAGGAAACTGTCATGTCCTATGTTTTACCTGTATTTGTAATTGGACTGTTTAATTCATTATAAGTAGGAAATACAATTAACTTCATCTATATATATAAAAGTCAAATGGTGTATGCGTGTATGTACGTGCACTTACTCCTTCCACACAGTTTGAGCTAGAGACTTGAAATTTGGTACAGTTATAGGTCTTAGGGTCCTAATCAGGGTAAGAGTCGAAAATTTTTCAAATCTCACCTCTGACACCCCCCCAGGGGTGAAATTATTTAAAGGCCAATCACATCAGCTGGGCAGCTGCTGTTCTCTGTGACATAGTTATGATGTCATAATACCCCCTCCAACGGACCCTGCACTTTCTCAGCTCTCTGCCCCCCCTCCTCCCCCGGACCCTGCACTTGCTCAGCTCTCTGCCCCCTCCCCACCTCCGACGGACCCGAGTTGGGTTTGGTAGGAGGGTAAGTGAGGTAGGGGTGTCGGGTTTGGTCAGGGGTGAGGTGGGGGCGTCGGGTTTGGTCGGGGGGTAAGTGAGCCGGGGGTGTTGGGTTTGGTCTGGGGGGGGAGGGGGAAGGTGTCGGGGTGGGTGAGGGGTGAGGGGTGGGTGTTGGGGTTGGTCAGGGGGTGTTGGGTTTGGTAGGGGGGTAGAGGTGGGGGTGTTGGGTTTGATTGGGGGGGTGAGGAGGGGGGTCGGGGTTGGTCGAGGGGTAAGTGAGGTGTGGGTCTCGGGTTTGTTTGTGGTGGTAGGTAGGGGTGTCGGGTTTGGTTGGGGGGGAAAGTGAGGTGGGTGTGTCAGGTTTGGTCTACGGGGGGTGAGGTGTGGGTGTTGGTCAGGGGGTGTTGGGGTTGGTAGGGGGGTGACGTGGGGGTGTTGGGTTTGGGTGGGGGGGTGAAAATGTGAGTCGGGGTTCGTCGAGGGGTTAAGTGCAGTGGGGGTGTCGGGTTTGGTCGGGGGGGTGAGGTGGGGGTGTCAGGTTTGCTCTCTGCCCCCTCCCCCCTCCAACGGACCCCGCACTCACTCAGCTCTCTGCCTCCTCCTCACCTCCGATGGACCCGAGCAACGCCGGGTATTTTCGCTAGTATTGAATAAAAGAGAATTAATGCTTTCTTAAACATTTGCAGCTACTCCTTTGGCACTAATAGCGCTAAGTGCTGTAGCAATTTTAGGTAATATTTATTGATATGTTCATTACCCCCATTTCAAATTAACATAAAGGGGAGTACATAAAGGAATTATAAGGCCCATGGACAACAAACTGAAAAAGTGACAGAAAAGCACTTAAATTGATTTTTTGTATCTATTTATAAAGACACGATTAATAATTGTTTTTCACCTCCTGGAATACTAAACAATTGTCAGGACAACCACCAACCAACCATGGCTCAAGATTGTACAAAATCACAGCACACAGTGAAGGGGATTGTTGCTTTCAAAGTATGAGTTGCTGGTTTGACACATTTTGGTGACTGGGAACACTTTAGGCACTATACTTCCAGGCAAGGCATACCTGCTATTCCCTTTTCCTCTGTAACTAACAACCAGCCACATTGTGGGTAAGGCCCATTGATTGGAAACAATGAAAGAAATAACTTATAAAATGTACACAAAATAGTCTTACTGAACATAGCACAATGGCAAAAAGAAACCAATTCCTTAGTGGAAGGTGAATTCTACAGTGAAATTACTGCAATCCAAAGCATTCAAATAATGTACTAAAGCTGAATACTAAAACATTTCTGCATTTGAACAGCAGTGGGTGAATCAGCACATGTTGTACTGAACATATAAACAGGAATCCTAAATTGCGTTCCAGGGCACCAGCATACACAACTGAGAGCAGGAAGGCTTATAGGTCCTGATTCAGCTATCCATATCTATTCAGCAATGCACTTAATTTTAGGCACATGCTTACATCCCATTCCAACAAGACTTAAGTTTGTGTTTAAGTGTTTTGAGGAGTAGCTTTGCTTAGTTAAGGTCATGGTCTCTTGCACGTCAAAGGAATTAATTTCCTTAATCTACCTTCTTGGTGTGAAATTTAAGAACTCCTACTTTTCACTAAGGACAACATTCGTCAGTAGATTACCACCCTTTTCTCCTTTTTAAAGATAGGTAAGAAAGAGTATGGCTTCTAATTCACTTTTTTACTCTGCTTTTTCACATATAAGACACCAGGATGCTAAACTATCAAACTAGTGGATAGCTCAGCCTGTTAATTCTTCTTTATGCATCAGACTGACAGGTTGGAAAACATCATTTTACCACCACAAGATGTTTTTGTTCCCATTTCCTAATGTTTAATGTAGATTGTAGCAGTAGTTTAAGTATTTGATATGCAAAGAGTGTGGCCAGTACTGGGGAGAAAACATGGATCATGTTACAGTTCAGCAGCCCTGAAAGACAGACTGAGTAACCAGTCCACATGTGGCTAGAATAAACAGCACACTCAAAAATCCAATGTTCCCTGTAGAACAGGGGTGGGGAACCTTTTTTCTGCGAAGGGCCATTTGGACATTTATAATGTCATTCGTGGGCCGGTCCATCCCCCCCCCCCCCACCACTCCCGAGGAAGCCCGGGCTGGCAATGGGAGTTGAGACCCCAGCTGGCAAGGGGCCAGCGGGGGAAACCCCAAAGCAGTGGCAGGCGGAGTGCTTAGCCCTGCACTGCTTTGGGGTTTCCCCCGCTGGCCCCCTGCCAGCCAGGGTCCTGCCGCCTGCCCCAGTCAGCTCCCACTGTCAGCCTGGGTGTAGGGGGTGACCTTCCTTTACCCTCACCCAGCCTCCCCCCATCTAACCACCTTTCCTCCCCCACCCCTGCCTGGCCCGGCCCATCCCACCGAACCTAACCTCCTCCCAACCCAGCTTCCTGCCCCCCATGCCTGACCCGCCCAGCCCCGCCTCCCCCCCACCAAACCTCCTTCCCTCCCGCACCCACCCCATCCAGCCTAGTCTCCTGCCCCCTCTCCCCGCCCGCCCAGCCTGTCCTCCCCCCCACCGCCCCCTTGTCTGCCCCCCAGCCCAGCCTCCCCCCCACACCCTCTTGACCATCAGCTCACCGTCGCTCCTCCTTACCCTGCCCGGCTAATGGTGGCCACGCGGCACCGGCGGCTCCCCCAGGCGCTTCCCGGCCCCTTCGCGGAGCGCAGAGCCGCCCCCGCATGGCAGCCCGCACGCGTCCCTGGCCGGCAGCTCCCCCAGGCGCTTCCCGGCCTCTTCGTCGAGCGCAGAGCCGCCCTGGGCCGCCAGGCGGGGGCGGCTCCGCGTTCGGCAAAGGAGCCGGGAAGCGCCTGGGGGAGCCGCCCCCGCCTGGCGGCCCGCGCGCGTCCCTGGCCGGCAGCTCCCCCAGGCGCTTCCGGCCTCTTCGCTGAGCACAGAGCCGCCCCGCGCCGCCAGGTGGTGGCGGCTCCGCGTTCGGCAAAGGGACCGGGAAGCGCCTGGGAGAGCCGCCGTCCAGGGACGCGCGTGGGCCGGATGGAAGGCTTTGGCGGGCCATATAAGGCCTGCGGGCCGGAGGTTCCCCACCCCTGCTGTAGAAATACCTAATACACAATTAACATCTTCAAAAAATACTGGGGTGGTTACTGCACAAAATATCAACTACATTTTCTTCCATTCTTAATTAAACATTTCTCTACTACATTATGGTGCATGAGCCTTCGATGAAGGAGGAGGGGCAAAGGTGTTTGATTTTGTGCAAGTAGAAAGTTGGCAACCCTACTCCCAGCTTCACATAATACACAACATACAGACAGCTCCTACTCCCCAAAAAATTACAACCTAAACAAGACAGAATAGACAAATGTATTGGGAAGCCCAGATACAGTAGTAATTAGGAATTTTATTTACAGTTTATTATATTGACTCTCATTCTGGATAACAGAAAATAAGTAAGAGACAAGGTGGGAGAGGTAGTATCTTTTACTGGACCACCTTCTATTGAGAGAGACACAAAAATAGGTTTTCAGAAGTGGTTTCTTTGTCCGAAAGACAGCAGTTTGGCAGACTAGAATCAGGACGACATTCAAAACAGAGAGCAATGTGGTGGAGGAAAAGCAGATACACATCAAAATTAATATTATTGGTGGAGCACAAGGGACAGGTGATGAGAGACCACACACAGACAAACTATTTTAGTGCTACTGCATGTTACACAAGGATCATCCTCTATTAAGCATATTCATGAAATGGCGGCATTATAATGTAGAGCAGGACCAACTCTTTTCTGGAAGCTAAAATGATGGATCTTATCTTTTAAATCAAGTTTTCCCATGGAAGAACCATATAGTCAAAAATATGTTATGCTGGAATGTGAGGTAGAACATGATCTGAAGAAATAGGTCCTCTCTTAATTGAAACTTGAAAGATCCTTGATTTTGCAGGAGTTTCCCCACTTAGAGAAAAAAATAGGCTAGTGAGTAGGCATAACCAAGGAACTGAGAGTCCTTGCCCAATTTTAGGTGAAGACAAAGACAACTTTTTTGTCTGTCAGGTCAGAATACAGCTAAATCTTATGGCAGGAAGAATAGTGTTCTGGTTAAGAAACTGAACTGGCCTAGACTGGGACTCTGTTCTGGTTTCAGTTTCTTGCTCTGCTGTACACTTCCTGTGTGCCATTGGACAAGTCACATAAGCTCACAGTGTCTCAGTTCCTCACCTATAAACTGGGCTTAATATTGTTGTGAGGATACGTACATTAATGTTTGAGATCCTCAGATTCACAAATCTAGGATTCATTTCAGAAGTTTAAGTGAGACCTGTAGGTACTGGAACAAGGAGTACTGGGGGCACTGCTGCACCCCCTGGCTTAAAGTGGTTTCCATTAAATACAGGGTTTACAGTGTGGTTCAATGGCTCTCAGCATCCCCACTATAAAAACAACTGTACAAGAACAATGAATTAGCCATGTCCCAACTGAAGAAAAGATGACATCTAAATGCTGCTGCACTGCTCAGCAGTCAGAGTTTCCTGGGCGTTCTCTCAGGTGGCACCTCTATGATGTCACTGTTCTGCAATTTTCTTAGTGCCTCAAGAGCCAACTGTGAGGTGTGCATAGGTGCCACTAAGGGTACAATTTGGGTTGCAGAATCAAACATGGTGCTGGAGATAGAAACAACAATAGCTTGACCCTCAGAAGCCTGGTTGAGTTTACAATGCTCACAGAAAAAAACAGATTAACTGCATACAGTTGATATGGAACTCAGTGAAAAATGGTTCGGATGGAATCCCACAACTGCAATTAATTTTTAGAGGGTGCTTTCAATGGGACTGTACAAGAGCGACCCCAACCAAAACTTTGTAAACAATTCTGATTTGCTAGCAGGAATAAAAATATACTTTTTCAATAAAGAGAGAAAATATGACCAGATAACTTCTTACTCAGGAGATTAGTGTATCATTTTCACAAAGTGGCTTTACACCATAGAATTGCTATGCACTGAGACTGTATGGCCATAACCACACTTTAGTGAGCTTTCGCTCCCTAAACCAGTCTGCAATATAAGATTCCATTCTAGTTTGCCTTAATTGTATGTTTATCTCCAGCACACACACAATTTTTAACCTCAATTTTATTTTCCATTTAATTTGTAATCAGTCTTACATTTAAACTGTCAGTTCTGTGTTTTTTGCAGTTTATTTCTGGAAAGTGAATGTTTTCGTGTATCTTTTTTCATTCCTTTGATCAGTTTTTTCTGATCATTTAGTTTACTTTCCTTTTGACAGAGCTTTTTTTTATTGCCACTGTTCCAATTTTCCTAGGTCTTTTGTCTGTCTATTTTTTCCCTTTGAATATTTTAATAAAAAGGTGAAAAATAGCACTCTCTACTCCAGTGGTTCTCAAACTGGAGGTCATGACCCCTCAGAGGATTGTGAGGTTATAACGCGTTGCCTCCAGCGTTTATAACAGTGTTAAATATAAAACTAGTTTTTTTTAATTTATAAGGAGGAGTCACACTCACAGGCTTGCTGTGTGAAAAAGGTCACCAATACAAAAGTTTGGGAACCACTTCTCTACTCATTACAGTGGCTGCTTCAGCTCTGTGTTGTCTATAACTTCGCTGCTTCATGGCCAAACACACAAAGCAGTGCACTGGCAATGTGATTAGAGTGCCTAATTTTCTTTTCTTCCTCTCCCCTATTTCAGAAATGTTTTTAGTGAAAACAAAGAGCCTCAGTTTTTTGAAAGCTGTGTGTTATGGCTAATAGCCATTCAATAGGGATAATGAGAAATAAATTCCATAGGATTGTCACAGATGATCTTTAGAGAGACAAGGAGAGTGAACGAATATTTTTAGTGAACCAACTTCTGTTGGTCAAAAAGACAAGCTTTTGACCTACACAGTGCTCTTCTTGGGAAAGGTACTCAGAGTGTCACAGTTCAATAAAAGGTGGAACATACTGTTTAGCATAAGTATTTCACATATTTCAAGGGATACAACAGATGATCTTTGTAATTAGGTATCAGACAGACACAGCACTGAAGACTTCCCTCTACAGAAGGGTTTCTCAAACTGGGGGTCGCAAAGCGCTCCCCGGGGGATTGTGAGCTCCTGCCACCGCAACTTGCGGCGGCGGGGCCGGCACGCACCCGGCAGCCCGCCCGCTGCGGGAACTGGGGCCGGCATGCACCCGGCCGCCCACCCGCAGTGGGGACCGGGGGGGCGGGGGGGAGGAGGTCGCGCCGCAGCTGGCTGCCGGACCGGAGGGGTCGCAGCGCGCCGATGGCGCAGGAAAAGGGGTCGCTGTTTCAATAAGTTTGAGAACCGCTGCTCTACAGGACAGAGTGCATCAGTTCTATAAGACAGAAAAAATAGGAATCTACCATGTCAGAAAAGAAGAATTTATAATAGTGCTATATGTTAATAATCTCAAGAGAAAAGTTCCTGTGACTGCAAAAACAATGGTTCACAGTAACTCTGAGATAGGTTTTAATACTAATTATATGGAATACCCAAATGGCCACAACATGATAATTCTGTAAGACCCAAACATATTTCCTTAAACAAAAATATGTCCATACATATGAGGCAGTATTATTTGACCCTACGGGCTTGATGTAAATCAATAGAAAGCAGTGATTCAAGGCAGCTGTTTGGTTGCCAAGGCCTGTATTCCAAGCCAGTTGGCATCTAAATGTACCCAAAGACATTTTTTAAGAAAACAAAGCTCTAACAGGCAAAAGATCAGAGGAACAGGGAAAAGTATACAAAAACATGAATATAAAACATTAGGACAACACCCCTTTTAGAAGGAGAAGAGAATTCTATGGCTTGGTGAGAGAAAGAGGGAAGTCAAAGTGTTCTTGTATGAAAACCACAACCACCTTAATGTCCTGAGCCCTGATACTTTTCAGGGTGTGTAGATCAGATTCCCATGTAGGCTCCTAAAACAGCCAGACAGACCCATCTGGAAACAGAGGTTTGGAAGCCTTCTACAAAAACTCCCAATCCCTACTAAGTTAAACCAAAAGACTAACAACTTGGGGGGAAAAATAGAAATTTTAAACTATGCCCGGATGCTCATTGATCTCTGGATCTGATCAGTCACTGGAAGAAGCAGATTCTAGAGGAATGAACCCTCCACAAAGAATGGCCTGATACCAGCCATGGCCAGTTCAACCCTGGGAACCAACAGGGAGAGTAACCCAACAGATCACAAGTCTCAACAGACCACAGAGGAAAAGGCAAGCTCTCGGATATCTGGGCACAACTCATTTAGGTCTTCATAGGTCTGTAACCTACAAGGTGAAATTGCATTCAGAAATGAACACACTGGTAGTGCAGAGATGGAGCGCAAGTTTTACGTGCTCTCCACCCAAGAAGCAAACTGGTGCATTCAGACCCAGCTGGAGCCACTAGTTGCTTTTTCCAGGGTGGCCCCAGGTCAATGTGTGTATCACTGATCCAGTCTGGGAGTTACAATGGCATGTGCCACTGAGTTAATGTCCATCCACATTCTTCCTTTGAATTAATTCATTTGTCACAGATGGAAATAGCTGCCACCCGAGAATCCAAGACCAGAAATATATCAAATCACTCCAGGGCTGCAAACTATTGTCAGAGGAGAGAAATGCTAACAACCCTCACCCTTTCACCTCAATGCCTCCCTTTCATTTTATACGGGGAAAGTCTATGCAGGCTTAATCACAAACATTGCCTCATCTCTCTCAGGCACTGAAAGCACAATGGTTAAGTTACATGAAAAATAAGATTTGATATAAAATGCAGATTTCCCTAAGGCTAGCCTTGAGAAGCAGTCAGACACTTAAGCTAGACTGTCTATAAAAGCATCATATAGAAAATGTCTTCAGGTCTTCAAGGATATAAAAAAACACTAGAAAAACACTCCCACTGAGAACCTATCAAAAAATACTGCTCGAACTATTCGACAGAAAAATGCAGCCCATTTTATCTTAGGTAGCACCAATCATATAGTATCTCTGCAACAGCAAAGTCTGGGGCTCAGCTTTGACTGTCAGGACTAATAGTAGCAAAACCATATATGTGTAAAAGAAAAAAAAATCTTTCTATTTCCCCCAGTTGCCATTAACAGGAAGTGACAGAACCCTATGGATCTCCAGATATTCATTCTCTTAAGGAGAAAGAATACATAGCCATTAACCTGCCCCCTTGAGACATCTGAAAGAGGAAAAATGAACCTACTGAATGAAAAATATTATATATTAGAAGAAAATCCTACTATTTCACAAAAAACATACACAAGAATGTTTAAATGATATACCTGTTCAAAATAGCTGTTTCTGTACAATTAAGTGAAATTCCAATATCATTTCTAGAAATCCCCATTCAGGTACAAAAGACAACATTTTCAAAAGCAGCCTCTCATTTTGACTGCTCTAATTTCTGAGTGCCTTGAAATTTGAAACTCCTTGAGATTCCATTTTCAGATGTGCAGAGCAGCCACAGCTCCAGATGAGCTCAAAAGGGCAAGTAACAGAAAGTAAAATTGGGGACTATATTTTTAAGATGATTTTATTAACTCTCTCAATTTTTTGTTTGCCTGTTGTATTATCTTTGACTGATATAACGTGGCTGCCTTTATAAATAATCTAATTATAATTTCAGTAAAGAATGACAGAGCATGCACTGCTGGGGCACATCCACACTTATCAGAGGGCTTTGGCTTTATGTCTAATCCTAAAGAATGCAATCTTGTCACAACCTGGGATATCATGTCACACATTAGTGTTCAAATGGAACAACTATTATATTGCATTTGGATTTCAGTAGCTGATTATTCCTCAAGAAAAAGCAGGAGGGCATGTGTGTTTTCATCTATAGTTTATGTTTATAGAGGCAGAGAAATCAATTGTCAGCTGACCTCATCACCTTCTAAGAGTCTCTTGCCATCAGTAAGCGTACATTACAACCTAAAATCAGTAGCACAATCATAGGCAATGACTCTGTGGGTGTTCTGGGGTTGGAGCACCCACAGGGAAAAAGGCTTAGAAGTGGAGGGGGAGAAGTGAGGACATGGCACGCTCTGGAGAGGAATGGGGTGGGAAGAGGATTTGGGGGAAGGGTTGGAGTGCAGGCGAGGCCTGGGGCTGAACCAGAGTTTGAGCCCCACCCGCTACATTGGAAAGTAGGTGCCTGTGATAGCACTACATGTGTGATGGACACTTTTACAATAGCTAGGGCAATTCTATTTTAGATCTAATAAAAAGTTAATTTATTTTTAAACATTTTCAATTAAACCCCCCCCTACATTTCATAACACCCAACAGTCTTTTGGCACAAATATTTTAATTGTCACATACATTTTTAGTGGCAGAAGTGGTGCAACAGCATGTGTAATTATAGTACAAGTTGTAATGTGCTGCAGCAGGCAAGCAGGAAACTGTAGCCTTATGTTATTGGCATCTTTTAAGATTACGAGTACTAGACCTTAAAGTATTTACGATTAACCCTCGGCAAAGAAGAGCTAAAGTATTTTAAAAAGGCACGTTAAAACTAGTGAAATTGCAGGCAAGTTTGAAGTGTAACTTTTAAAAATAAAGGTGCCTCCAATTAAGTTATTCTCAGTACAGATTTTATGTGATTTTGTAAGTGCAGATATCAGAAATCAGAAAATATTACAAAAGATATTTTAAACAAAAAAATGATTCTTAAAGGAAAAGACTTTTCCTGCTTTTTAATCGGTGTCTACTTTGGGTTCCTAAGTCTATATTTAGGCATTAAAGTAAAGAACTGCCAGGTCAATTGGAGCTTCAAGGTGCTCGGCCTTTTGGTAAACCAGGTTACACTTATTACATAATAAATAATAATTATTTATAATTAAATAACCAGCTCTTACCTAGGGCTTTTCATCAGGGGAGCTCAAAGTGCTTTACAAAACAGGTAAGTATCATTTATATTTTATAGGATAACTGAGGCACAATGACTCACCCAAAGTCACCCAGCAGGTTAGCAGCAGAGCCAGGATTAGAATCCAGGTCTCCCGAATCCAATCCAGTACTCTGTCCACTAAGAAACATTACCCCTCCTGGTGCCTAAATATGGACTTAGAAGTCTAACATTAGGCATCCATTTTGTAAAAATTCTGGTTGTAATGCTGTAGCCAAACATAGAGCAAAACACAGAATCTATGTTATTTACACATAACCAACAAATTATTCCTTAAACAGCAAGATGACTTTTCCATTATTTGTTTTCTAGTTTTAGCCCAATCTTTCAAACTTCAAGACAAGCAGTCAATGGCAGTTACAGTTCCTACAGCAAAAGCGGGACTTTGGAGAATACATTCTTAAAAACTGGACAGGTGCATTCTTCACTTAAAACAAACCACTTCTGTTCAGAGAGTTTCTTTTAGGGGACAAAGGTAATTTTCCCAACAAAAAGAAAATTTGGATTTTCAGAGTCTCTCCCCCCGCCACACACACACACACATTATTTTTGTGTGCTTAATCTACAGTGTATCACAGCTTCAGTTGGTGATACAAATATGAATTGCCCTTTACTAACTGCATATTCAAATCAAGACAAGACAAGCAGACTGTTTATGGTTGACTATAAAATGACTTGTGAGGTGTTTTTATAAAGGCATACGCTAAAAAGCAGAATCATTTTAACCACTTGAGAAATTGCAATAATCATCTTTACTACTTGGAGAGTCTCAGTGCCATGATGAATAAAATTGGAACATAGAAATGTAGTAAGAAGGTCAGGCCTGTCCTGAATATTTGTATTCAGATATTGTAAAGTAAGGGCATGATCCAGCTCCCATTGATTTCAATAATAGTCTTTCCATTGAGTTATCAGATCCTATGAGCTTAACATCAATGGGAGCTGATCAGAAAAGTTCTATTTGTGTCCAGAGGCTTCAAAGACATTCCATGATGGCATGTAAAGATATTCCATAACTGCAACATTGATACAGTTGAAGTAGGTATTAGGTACAATGACCAATAGGTTCAAAAATTTTACCAGCACAATTAACATCAAAAGAACTTGTTTGAATTAAACAGTTCATTTAAAAGTTTGTCCCTCCACCAATACAAAAATTCATCAATTTTTCTTACCCATTTTAGTCATAATATTCAATTCCAGATAAGCCAACTGTTACAGTATTTTTAAAAATATGATCCCCAGTGCAGTCCAAACTGCATGCTAAAGTTTCATCTTTTTTTAAAATTTAAGTTAAATTTCCATTCTTTAAAGTCAACTGGTAGTTTTAGCTTACACTTAAAATCAATATAAAATGATTTTAAAAGGTTTGTTTTGGGTGTGTGCATGAACTGGTTACCTGTGAAACATTTGGGAGATTTTACCTGTCCAACCAAGCCAGCAGACTTTTAGCTGCTCCAATCAGATCCACCACAGAGGTCAGGAAGTCATTTGGTAATTTTCGGCTGGTCCTGCCATCATAGTGACCACTCCTCCTCCTCCCAGTTATAAAGTTCTGCAGATTTTTGGCAGATGCGTTTAGCTTGTGAGAAAGGGTTTTTAGATTTTCTGTTTCCAAGCCATAGTTCTGCATTTAAAAGAAATAAAATTAAAATAAAGTTAGTATTTTTTGCCAAGATGTAGAACTGAGAAACAGTAATAATGCTCTTATGTGTTGAAACTTAGCCATTCCTGATAATTAAGGTAGGAACATGCCTACTCATTAATGTTTTTTTTGTTTGTTTGTTTGTTTGTTTTTTGGTAACTGGCATGTTCTGTTTCAACAGGATACAGAATAGAAATGGACAAAAAGCAAAACTGTAATTAAACTTTTAACTGTTTTAAAAGTATAAAATCTGTGTGCTTAAAAATCAGAGCTACCATTGGGGGGGGGGGGGGAGTTCAGACTTGCTTCTGCTCTGAAAAGTGGCAATGCATTACTACTCAAGAGATCTGATGACTATGGGACAGATTCAGATACTCTTACTCACCCTGAATAATACCTTACTTTACAATTAGTCCCATTAGTTTGCAGTGGGACCACTTCTGTAGCAAGATACTACTCAACATAGAATCATCGAATATTAGGGTTGGAAGAGACCTCAGGAGGTCATTTGTACCAATCCCCTGCTCAAGGCAGGACCAACACCAACTAAATCATCCCAGCTAAGGCTGTGTTAAGACAGGCCTTAAAATCCTCTAAGGATGGAGATTCCACCACCTCCCTAAGTAACCCATTCCAATGCTTCACCACCCTCCTAGTGAAATAGTATTTCTGAATATCCAACCTACACCTCCCCTACTGCAACTTGAGACCATTGCTTCTTGTTATGTCATCTGCCGTCACTGAGAACCGCCTAGCTCCATCCTCTCTGGAACTCCCTTTCAGGTAATTGAAGGCTGCTATCAAATCCCCCCACTCTTCTCTTCTGCAGACTAAATAATTCCAGTTCCCTCAGCCTCTTCTCAAAAATCATGTGCCCCAGCCTCCTAATCATTTTCGTAGCTCTCCACTGGACTCTCTCCAATTTGTTCACATCCCTTCTGTAGTGGGAAGGGAGGGGGACATCAAAACTGGATGTAATATTCCAGGTGTGGCCTCATTAGTGTCAAAGAGAGGGTAATAATCACTTCCTTCAATCTGCTGGCAATGCTCCTACTAATACAGTCCAATATGCCATTGACCTTCTTGGCAAAAACGGAACACTGCTGACTCATATCCAGCTTCTTGTCCACTGTAATCCCCAGGTCTTTTTCTGCAGAGCTGCTGGTTAGCCAGTCGGTCCCCAATCCATAGCGGTACTTAGGATTCTTCCTTCTTAAGTGCAGAACTCTGCACTTGTTCTTGTTGAACCTCATGAGATTATTTTTGGCCCAATCCTCCAATTTGTCTAGGTCACTCTGGACTCTCTCTCTACCTTCCAGCATATCTATCTCTCCCCCCAGCTTAGTGTCATCTGCAAACATGCTAAGAGTGCAATTAATCTCATCATCCAAATCATTAACAAAACTGGCCCCAGCGTGATACCGGCTGCCAAATAGACATTCATCACTACCTGTTGAGCCCGACAAACTAGCCAGCTTTCTGTATACCTTACAGTCCATTCATCCAGTCCATACTTTTTTAACTTGCTGGCAAGAATACCGTGGGAGACTGTATCAAAAGCTTTGCTAAAGCCAAGATATATCACATCCACAACTTTCCCCATATCCACAGAGCCAGTTATCTCATCCTAGAAGGCAATGATGGGAAGGCATGACTTGCCCTTAGTGAATCCACGTTGACTGTTCCTGATCACCTTCCTCTCCTTCAAGTGCTTCCAAATGGATTCCTGGAGGACCTGCCCCATGATTTTGCCGGGGACTGAAGTGAGGCTGATTGGTCCGTAGTTCCCTGGGTTCTCTTTCTTCCCTTTTTTAAAGATGGGGACTATATTTGCCTTTTTTCCAGTCATCCAGGACCTCCCTGGATTGCCATGAGTTTTCAAAGATAATGACCACTGCCTCTACAATCACATCAGCCAACTCCCTCAGCACCCTTGGATACATTAGAGCTGGACCCATGGACTTGTGCATGTCCAGCTTTTCTAAATAGTCCTTAGCCTGTTCTTTCACTACTGCGGGCTGCTCACCTACTCCCCATGCTGTGTTGCCCAGTGCAGAAGTCTGGGAGCTGCCCTTGTCTGTGAAGACTGAGACAAAAAAAGCATTGAGTACTTCACCTTTTTCCACATAATCTCTCACTATGTTGCCTCCCCCATTCAGTAAGGGTCACTTTCCCTGACTTTCTTCTTGTTGCTACAATACCTGTAGAAACCCTTCTCATCCCTTGCTAGCTGCAACTCCAATTGTACCTTGGCCTTCCTGATTACACCCCTACATGCTCCAGCAATATTTTTTTACTCCTCCCTAGTCATCTGTCCAAATTTCCCACTTCTTGTAAGCTTCCTTTTTTAACTTAAACTCACCGAAGATTTCACTGTTAAGCCAAGTTGGTTGCCTGCCATATTTGCTATTCTTTCTGCACTTCGGGGTGGTTTGTTCCTGTGCCCTCAATGAGGCTTCTTTAAAATACAGTCAGCTCTCCTGGACTCCTTTTCCCCTCATAGAGTGACCAGACAGCAAGTGTGAAAAATCAGGACGGGGGGTAGGGACTAATAGGAGCCTATATAAGAAAAAGACCCCAAAAATCAGGACTATCCCTATAAAATCGGGACATCTTATATTGTGTAACCCCTTAGACTGAAATTATGGACTCCTTCAATATGCAGCAGATATGCACTGAATTATATAGCAATATTAATTGATTACAAAAATTTGGTAATCCTTCCATTTTATGGAAATATTTCTGAAAAATGCATCATAAAATGAAATATAATTCTCATGTATACAGTGAAACCTCGATATAACGGACTAATTCAGGTAAGCCGAAAGTCCGTTATTTAATAATTTTTAAAAATCATTAAATAACAGGACTTTTGGCTTTAACGGACACCCCCTCACCCGAATTAGTCCATTATATAGAGGTTTTACTTATCACGGCTGGGAGCCGTGAGTCAGCCCGCCCGGCGGCAGCCAGCAGCCCGCCCGCCGGGGACCCTGGCTGCTGGGACCCGGGCGGGAGCCGTCAACCCGCCCGCCCGGCTCCCTGCTGCGGGGACCCGGGCGGGAGCCGTCAACCCGCCCGCCCGGCTCCCCGCTGCTGGGACCCGGGCGGGAGCTGTCAGCCCGCCCACCCGGATCCTGGCTGCTGGGACCCGGGCGGCAGCCAGCGGCCCGCCCGCCTGTCCGGGTCCCCGCTGCTGGGACCCGGGCGGCAGCCAGCAGCCGGGACCCGGGCGGGCTGGCTGACGGCTCCCGCCCGGGTCCCAGCAGCCGGGACCCCGGCGGGCTGGCAGCGGGGAGCCGGCAGGCAGCCCGCCTGCTGCCTGGACCCCGGCAGCCAGCCCCCGATTTAACGGATTTTGGACGCATCGGACTTGCTCCTAAATTTTGTCCGTTGCATCCGAAGTCCGTTAAATCGGAGTCCGTTAAATCGGGGTTTCACTGTATTATTAAATGGACCTATACAACCAAATCCAGGAATGCTATCTTAAGCCTAAAGTGTCTGTTCACTCAATATGAGGCACTGGAAGCAGCTACAAGCACGGTTGAGAAGTCTTTTTGTTCAGAATATCACCAGACTGGATCATCACTGGGTTTTCAAAGCCTCGTACCATTCCATTTTTGAATTCTCAGCCATTTTGACTTTATAAATTTCATCTCTGATGTACCCATGCATTACCAAGAGTCAAAGGGCTGGTCTTCACTCACGCGGTGCGGGATCGATCCTCTGGCGATCGATTTATCGCGTCTTGTTAACACGCGATAAATCGATCGCCCGGAGCTCCCCCGTCGACTCCAGAACTCCAGCTCGCCGGGAGGTGCAAGCTAGAGTCGACGGGGGAGCGCGCCGTCGCCTGCCGCCGCCGTGGGGACGAGAGGTAAGTCGGCGGCAGATACGCAAACTTCAGCTACGTGATTCACGTAGCTGAAGTTGCGTATCTGCAGTCGATCCTCCCCTCCCCCCCCCCAGTGAGGACCAGCCCCTAGACCATTGAGATATCAGGAGTAACTCAAATAAATCACCACCCTTACTCTACAGCACCACCCTTACTCTCAGCAACTATGAAAAGAATAAGGTCACTCAACCTTTTCTGCTACTTCCTCAAAAACCCAACTTTTGGCAAAATAATGATGAAGAACCAGACACCTTCATCATCTCCTACCCTTGTGTCTGAAGTGTATTACAAATTATGTTACTCCTGGGGGAATTCAGCGCCACTGCACAGAATTTCCTTTCCCCCGCCACAGAAATGGGCTGCACAGCTGCTGGCTACCACTAGGGGGTGCTGGACCCAGCAGAGCCCAGCTTTCAAACAGAAGACACTGCCAGGGAGAGACAGAAGTTAGAAGCTGGAGGGTTCCCAGCAGCCGCAGTTCCTGGCAAGCCCTGGAGGAAGGAAGCAACACGCAAGAAACTTCATACAAGTCCAGGACCCAGCAACAGGCTGTTTCTCCTCTGGATCCCTGGGCTCTGGGAGGGTAGGGGGTGAAAATGTCTGGGCTGGGGGGCGCCCCATGGCTGGGCTCTGGGAGTAGGTGGCGAGGTGTCTGGATTGTGGGGGCACAGCTGGGTTCTGAGGGGACAGGTGTCCATGTGATTGTCGGGGCTGTGGGCTGGGCTCTGGGGAGTAGAGGGTGAGAGTGTCTGGGCTGAGGGTGGCTGGATTCTGGGGGGAAGGGATACAAGTGTCTGGGATGGGGAAGGCGCAGTTGGGCTCTGGGGGAGGAGGTGGCATGAGTATCTGGGCTGGGGGAAACGTGACTAAGCTCTGGGAGGAGGGGGTGCGAGTGTGTGGACTGTGGGGTGCCCCATGGCTGGACTCAGGGGGCAGGGAAGTGGGGTCTGGCCCCTTGGCTGGGCTCTGGAGGGGAGAAGGCAGATAAACAGGAACTGGGTTATCATAGGGATTTCTTTAACTCTCTGCCCCTGAGAGAATTTGTGTGTGTCTGTACTGTTACAGACATTTGCTGACAAGGATTTAGTAATAAATTACCAAAATAATTGAAACTGGCATGATTATATAATATTAGTTTAACAAATTAAATATGCAGAATTTTAAAATGTTGTGTGCAGAATTTTTAATTTTTGGCACAGAATTCCCCTAGGGGTATTTTTAACCGTCCTGTGAAAAAGAGAGGAGATGGTTAGGATGTACCGTATTTTTCGTCCTACAGGACGCTCCGGCGTATAAGACGCCCCCGAGTTTTTAAATAAAAAAGCCGGGAAAAAAAGAAAAAGAAAAAAAAAAAAGCGCCGCTTTTTTCGCGCCGCTCTCCCGTCCCTGCCGCGCGGGCGGGCTGCCGGGAGCGTCCCGGTTCCCCCCTCCCCCTGAGGCCAGGTTCCAGACACCTCCTGCCTCGACCCATCTCCCGCTGCCCTGGGGTGTCCGCCCCGCCCGGCAATTCCCCCGCCCCGCAACTCCCTCCCCCCGGCCTCTCTTGCCCCCTGGCCGAGGGAGCCGAAGCCCATCGGCCCCAGTGAGCTGCGGAGGGGGAGGTGCATCCTGGGAAGGAGCAGCCCGACATGGGTCTCCGCCTGAGCGGCTCGCAGCCCCTGCCACCGCCTCCTCCGTGTGCAGCTCCCCTGAGCCGCCTGCCGCCCGGAGCTGAGCGGGCGGGGGAGGAGGCACTTGGCGGCCTGGCCCGGAGCGGCGGGGGGGACGCGGCGCTGCCCGCCCCGCATGAGGGAAGGGGGGGCCGTTCCCACCCACCCTGCTCGGTCCCCGTTGCCGCCGCCGCCGCGCACGCAGGGCCCGAGCGCAGTCCCCGCGCCCCGCTCGCTCCCCCAATGATGGATAGGAACTACCCGCCGACTCCCAGCTTCACCGACCCGCTGGCCCCAGCCGCCGCCGCCGCGCAGCCAGCCGCCGCCGCCTGGGCCTACGAGCGGGGAGGGGGGAACCGGGACGCTCCCGGCAGCCCGCCCGCGGCGGGGAGGGGGGAACCGGGGCGCACATTCACCCTATAAGATGCACCAACTTTTTCCCCCCGTTTTGGGGAAGAAAAAGTGCGTCTTATAGGGCGAAAAATACGGTATATAATTTGCTCCTAGGGATCACTTCAGAACAGAACTTCAGTAAAATTAATGGGTCTTAACAAGTCATTCGGGTGATAATAGAAAGGGGAGTTCACATGTACTGCTACTTATGAGCAGAACGGTTTTCTATTAGGTGCTGTTGATGGAGCGTTGGAATAGAAAGCAGACAACTCCACTGGGGCTGAGATCCGCATGGAAGAATCTGCATCCTGCAAGCATTCCCTGACCACAGAAATACCATGGGCCCTTTAACATTGGATGCCCCTGTATCCCACACCTTTGGCTGGTGACACAGTCTCTGCTCCTGGAGAAGTGTTACAACCCGCCAGAGGGGAGCAACCTAAGAGTTTGTGCACATTTCCCATCATACTGACCAGAGTCTCTTTTTACTTGCAGTCATTCAGCAACTGCACATTTACTTTTCACAGCAGAGCTGCACTTAAAACTATTTGAATAATGTAGGGGGATTAAAGGTAAATAAAGGTTTATTTAAGGTAAATAAAAATAAACCACAGAGACACATACAACCCCTGAGAACCAGAGGCTTCAAGACGATCTTATCTGTTAGCCCACCACATATTTTCTGACCACAGAAGCTTTAATACTTAATTGTTGATTGTACAGTTGCTGACTTTTCTTCCTAGTCACACACAAGCCCTTAGAAAGAGACTTAGTTGCCGATTAAATACACAGTATACTGAAGGCAATCATTTTTCTCCGCTATTTAAAGATTCTGTACCAATTATACGATAGACAGATTTAGAATATAAGTAGAAAAACTTTATAAGCCGACATTAAAATTAACCTGGAAAAAGTAATGCATGCTTTATAATGCATTATAAAGAACTGACATTAATTAATCACCCCCATCAAAACCACTAAATTATGTTATCACCATGGACAACAGATACAATAAAAATAGATTTGCTATGCCCAGTAGTTGGAGATATATGATGAGCATAATAGTAGAACCAGGACTATTATTTTTCAGTAAATAGTAAGTTTGCTGATGAATGCATTTTTCAGGGCATCAAAATTATTCAAAAATTCAGGTCCAATTCAGCACATAGATTTGGCCAGAAATTTTATTTTAAAAAGTAAAAACTGTCTGTTTTAACTATTTTGAACTGAAACATTACATATCAAAATGCCATTTTGTTTGAAATGTAATTTAATTTTAATAAAAGGGTAAAACACGCCTGAAAATGCCCATAAGGGATAACAATCCCTCTTCCCCCCCCCATGAAATGGTTTAATTTCTTCTCAAATTGCTTTGTTTGACTGGAACAAAAGGTGTTTTGGTTATTTTGTTCCAGCCAGAAAAACTGAAAAAAAATCAGTTTCAGTTCAACCAAACCAATTTCTCCCTGAATTTTTTGGTTCAACTCCCACACCAAAAACTCACTGAGCTCTAGCTAAAACACACAAGGAAAAGGTTGAAGAACAGTACACCATCCCTTTCTTGTCTGGTCATCTCCCCCAGATGCCTGGTTCAATTCACCACAAACAATGCAGGAAACAAATGAACTAAGTTACAGTGGGCTAAGACCTGGCATGTGAAATTTCATACAGATCAGTCTGGGTTTGGCAAAGTTAAGGGAATCATGCTTACACCAGTAACCAATATTCCTCAAACTATAGAGGGACTGGTATCTCCATAATAAACTTTTAATGTTGAGAAGTCATTTACAATTATATTTTTAAACACACAACACAGTCTTACTTCACAGTTCATCATTAGTGAAGATGCTGTCAAGCAGCTAACTGTGGTTATCAAATCACCTCCTAGTCTTCTGCAACCTAGTGATGAAGGTTTATGTTTTCTTATCAGTTCTTCAGACAGTGCCTCTTAACTTTTCCAAACCCTTAATATCCTTTGTTTTAGAGAATTATTTTTCAAAATAGCATTTGTGCTTGAAGACTGACCATAAATAATATTCCTTTTACACTACTGTCCTGAGTACACAAGAGTGCAGTAAGTTTTAAGTATAGTCATAACAACAACAGGGACCATCAACTCCATGATCTGTCCTAGGGGTGGCCAACCTGTGGCTCCGGAGACAGGGGCGGCTCTTCAAAAGTTAATATGTGGCTCCTTGTATAGGCACCAACTCCAGGGCTGGAGCTTCAGGTTCCAACTTTCCAGTGTGCCAGGCGGTGCTCGCTGCTCAACCCCCGGTTCTGGCACAGATCCTACCCCCACTCCACCCCATCCCACCTCTTCCCCTGAGCCTGCTGTGCCCTTGCTCCTCCCCCCCCCCCCCCCCAGGAGCCTCTGGCGCCCTACGAAACAGCTGATTAGGAGGTGTGGGGAGGATGGGGGAGGCGCTGATCGGTGGGGCTGCCAGTTGGTGGGAGGCGCTGTGAGCAGGGGACAGAGCTGATGGTGGGGCTGCTGATGTATTATTGTGGTTCTTTGTCTCTCTACATTGGTAAATTCTGGCTTCTCTGTCTTAGATTGGCCACCCCTGCTCTATTGGATTAAGCCTCTTTTACGTAAATCAAAGCAAAATGTCTTATAGCTACAGCTTATATTTACATTCTGTTCACCATCACAAATCATTTCCTTCACATTTCTCTTCCATTATACTACACATCTCTGTTTAGGATTATTATAGCATAAATTCACTCGCATTTCTTCAGAAATTTAATCTCACGCTCTGTTGATTTCTGCTCATTTTCCGAATTTCTCTTATATATATTGATACTTTAGATAAAAACCTAACTGAGGCAGAGATAACTACTTATACTCCAAAGATTCAAACAATGTCTTTGTCACCTCTTCTTCTAGAGTACTACCTCTTTAATGCATCTCCATTTGCATGCTATTTCAGCACATGCGACATGTAACTGATCCAGTCAATAACTGGATACTAGCAAAACCTCAACAACAAAAAGATGAAGATGCAACCATAAACAGAAGGATCTTTGCTCTTGCGATTTTTGTTTATATCAGCTATCAAATCTTTATAGCTAAACTTAAAAATGCAAATTACTCGTATGTTTTTGTGGGAGGAGGGAGGTGAGCAATTATGTGATTTTAGCAGTGTGGTCTAGTTGATAGTGCATTAGGCTGAGAGTAAGAATACTTCAGTTCTGCCTCTGCCCCTGATCTGCTGAAACAACTTGGACAAGTCACTTTCTCTCTTCCCCCCCCCCCCCCCTTCTCTGACTGTCTTATCTATTTAGGCTGTAAGCTTTTTAGGGCAGTTATATGCTTGTACATTGCCTAACACAATGGCACTCAAACCAAGGCTTAGGCCTTGAATTCCACTAGAATGTAAATAATTAAACTAATAATAATATGCAATTTTGCTCAATTCTTCACTTTTAAATCAAGGCATGCAGGCTTAGAATACTATTCTAAATACACTTTTGCTACATTTGAATGATTATGTAAAATGCAATACAGATTTATATGAAAAAAATACTTAGAAAAGTAATTACTATGAACAGTTTAGGGCGTTAAGGCCACATTAAAGATGCACATTTTGACTATTTAAAGAATATCTGTCTCTCTTTTGGATGTCTTCCCTCACTAGCACAGGTGGGGAAGGGGAAATGAGGATGGTAAAAACAACAAAACCGGTTTCCCTTATAGAGCCATCACCTGCTCTTATTTAAAAAATATAATAAACAGGAGCACAAGCTAATGCCTGAAATCGATACATTTTAGAACATTTTATATTAGTAGTGGAGTCTATGTCACTGAAGTCTCTATGCAAACAGAATACAGTGATAGCAAGGACTGGGACTATAGGTGTATCAAATTTCTGCCAGAATATCATTTTTGCACAGCTGTGTTTCTTAAAACCCCCTTTAAATAAAAAAAATACCTTTAAAACAGTGGCCAAACTAACAACCCTTTCCCGCATCACTGGGCTATATTAAAAAGAAAAGTTGTACATGTTAAACTTGCATCCTATGGAAAATATTATGGTTCCACAATCCAAAATAAAAACCAACCACTGAAGAATTATCAGAGATTAAACAAGTTCAGAAATCTGTTTTTACAACTGAAAGACAAAACTCCTTTTTGCAACAGGAGTTACCCTAATCATGCCACAAAACTGCATAATGGCTCTAAAGGAATCTTCTACAAGTATCAGAAAACAAGAACCTGAGGAAACTGAACTATAACAGAATGCTGTGAACTTAGCAGCAGGTGTTTGAGCTAAAGGTGATGGGGTCCATTAATAGAAATTTTACCTGCTAATTGCTTTTCTACATCTTCCTATGACAGTTTGTGAGTGATGAATTGCAGCCCCTTCTCAAATTGACAACCAGCAGCACCAGTCACCATCCATTATTTCTATATTTTGTACCTGCAAATGCTCTGTGCTATTTGTAGGGCCCTACCAAATTAATGACCACGAAAAATCTGTCACGAACTATGAAATCTGCTCTCCCACTGTGAAAGCTGGTCTTTTGTGTGCTTTAACCACATACTGTACAGATTTGCCAGGGGAGACCAGCTTTTCTCAAATTGGGACTCCTGACTCAAAAGTTAGTTCTAGGGAGGTCACAAGGTTATTTTAGGGGGGCTGTGGTTTTGTCACCCTACTTCTGCGCTGCCTTCAGAGCTAGGTGACCGAAGAGCAGCGGCTGGTGGCTGCAGGGTGGTGGCTGTTGGCCCGGTGCCCAGCTCTGAAAGCGGCACCCCGCCAGCAGCAGGGCGGTGACAGTATCATTCTATGCCCCCCTTACTTCTGCACTGCTCCCTGCAGAGCTGGGCATCCAGAGAGAGGTGACTGCTGACTGAGGGCCCAGCTCTGCAGGCAGCAGTGCAGAAGTAAGAGCAGCATGATATGGTATTGCCACCCTTACTTCTGCACTGCTGCTGGCAGCAGCTCTGCTTTCAGAGCTGGGCTCCCAGCCAACAGTTGGCACTCTACAACTGCCCGGCTTTGAGCGCCGCCACCAGCAGCAGCGCAGAAGTAAGGGTAGCAATACTGCAAACCCCCCACCGCCCCTCCCCACACAATAACCTTATGACACCCCCATGCAGGCACACACAAAACCTTTTTGGGTCAGGACTGTGAAATTTCAGATTGAACTTGCTGAAATCATGAAATTAATGATTTTTAAAATCCTATGACCATGAAATTGACCAAAATGGACCTTGAATTTGGTAGGACCCTAGCCATTTGATGCCATGAGGGGGGAAGCTGAATGAAAACACTTTGGACTAGCTTGAACAAAGTTGCTTAATATCAAAACAATACAAAAAATCCCACTTCAAAATACAAACCTAAAAAAAACTAGCTGAACATTTGCTAATAAGCTAAATCACTTCACATCACAGCATAGATAAGAAGAAAGGCTGGATGTTCCAAACTGGTGTAGGGATACAGTGTCAAGCCTAACATATCTGCTCTGTCAGCACACCCATTTAAAGCTGCGGAGAGCCACACCTCAGTTCCAATAGCAGTTTCACAGACCTTTAAAATTGATGGGTGGATTATAAATTCTTACACTAGCACTATTGCCCTGATGTCTTTGAGCACATCTGAGATCAAGGTCACTTTATGTCTTTTAAAAACATACAAGGCTGAGGAAGGACCATATGACCACCTTGCATAATTCCCTCAACCATTGTTTCTCCCTTTTCACCACAGAAAGCAGCTGCAATCCATGTGGAGGAAGTAAACATATTCATTGATCAGAATGGCTTTGCTGCTATGTAGATTCATGTGAACTCTCTCCACTATAGACAACTGACAGTCCCATTGTGTATTCCACCCACTAAGTGATACAAGTGGTTCTGACCTGCAGAAATCTTTATCCCTTTAATAGGTGTAGAAAAGGGATACTATTTCCCCTAGAGGACAAAAAATCTGAAATGCCTGAGAAATTATTTGGTTTAGGTGAAAAATAAGCATTACCCAAACCACAAAGAATAGGACAACTCTACAGAACACAGGAGCAGATATTACTGCGAATATTTCTGCTTGAGGCAAAGGAAAAAAATAGGAACAGAACTAGGACAGGAATATTTAGAACTCCAATGACAGTGATTTATTAGCTGCTGACTCCCATCTGGAGGAGGCAGTAGGAGCAGTAGGGTTGCCAGGCATCGGGTTTTTGACTGGAACACCCTGTCAAAAAGGGACCCTGGTGGCTCTGGTGAGCACTGCTGACCGGGCTGCTAAAAGTTCAGTCAGTGGTGTAGCGTGGCTAAGGCAGGCTCCCTGCCTGCCTTAGCTCCCTTCAACCCCCAGAAGCGGCTAGCATGTCCAGCTCCTAGGCGCAGGGGCAGCCATGGGGGCTCCCCACACTGCCCCTGCCCGAGCACCAGCTCCACAACTCCCATTGGCCAAGAACCGTGCCCCCTCCGCTTAGGACGTAGGAGCTACTCAGCCATAGCTTGCATCCCGAACCCCCCGCAACCCTGAACCTCCTCCCACAGGTTGGAACCCCATCCTCCACCATAACTCCATCCCAGAGCCTGTACCGCATATTCCCTCCTGCACCCCAAAGCCCTGACCCAGCCCTGAGCCCCCATCCAGCATCCTAAACCCTCATTTCTGGCCCCACTCCAGAGCCTACACCCCTTGCCAGAGCTCTCACTCCCTCCTGCACCCATATCCCCTGCCCCAACCCAGAGAAAGTGAGTGAGGGTGGGGGAGAGCAAGAGACAAAGGGAGGGGGGATGAAGTGAGCGGGGGGTGGAGTCTTGGGGAAGAGCAGGGGCATTTGGGACATTTGGTTTTGTGCAATTTAAAAGCTGACAACCCTAAGCAGCAACAGAAGTAGAAGATTCCCCCCCCACTCCCCCGGCAAATATTTGTCATTACACCTAAAACATTTTTAAAGACAAGGATAATTATGGATTCTGGATCTTTTAAAAAATGCTTTTAGTCTAAATCACCAAGACAACCTTTTGAAATGCTAAAAAGTCTAGAAGATAACTTCACTAAATCCTAAATAATAAATTACATACTTTGGAATGTAACTTCTTGATTATGCCTGACATTTCTCAATGATGTGAATAAAATGTACAAGGATGAAGTTATACATTTTCTTTCCTCTGAATTATTATTTTACCCATTCTTTAAATGAGGTAGTGTCTTGTGAAAAACATTCTGTGTGGTTGTATAATTAAAGACTGTATAATGATGCAAATGCAGAGGGGGGCCAAATTAAGGTTTCATGCAACCTTAATTCTGGCATTTTCCAGCTTCTAAGTGATTGATTTTGCAGCCCTAATAATGTTCTTTAAAAAATTATGTAAAAAGACAAAAAAATATTCCATCATGTGGAATATTGACATAGTATGAATATTTCAACACACAAACCTCTACCATTTTAAGTAACAAAGTAAATGGTAGCTGTAGTAGGCTGTTCTCCTTTACGCGGAGCAGACAACAGAGGAGAGATGAGACACATACTTTGCTACTGGGATTCAGTTATTTGCTGACAGAAAAGGAATGTGAAGACTCAGGATTTCTGAGTTCAATTCCAGGTTCTGGAGGGGAGTATGTGCTCTAGTGGTTATAAACCTTTCTGTTCCTGTGTCCCTAGCCTCACTCCCCCTCTACTTCTATCCAAACCCACACCATACCTCATCACCAGCTCCTGCCCACTCTGCTCTGATTCACTCCCCAGCTCCTGTCCCCCTCCTGTTCTAGCTTGTGGAATCCTCTCTTCCCTTGTCCCCCCGCCCCTTCAAATCTCTCACCTCTCTGTATTCTAGTGTAGCTGCCTCCTCCTTTTCGACCTCACTGAATGGATGCTAGATGGCGATAATTGAGAGCACAGAAAATACAGTCTGCCTCTTCTCAGTTCCTGTGCCCAGTGCCACAGAGGACCCAATCAGCCAGGAGAAGCAATTGCAGGAAAAGTCCTGGTCAGCCCCTGTAACACTAGGCTGGAAAATGTTGCTAGAGATGGAGCATGCTCAATAAAAAAAATTCTCTGGGGGAGAATATAGCCGCCAAACTGAACAAGTCTATTGAGCTTGTGCAAACAGATTTTCAGAGACTTAAAACTTAGCCAAATTTGGGTCAGTTTTTGCAAGGCCAGCACCCTGACACCAGAGCAAACACCTTGCCAAATTTCAAGTCTGCTGCAAAGCAAGGTGGTGTTTGATTAAACTGTTTCCAAATGTGTGTGTGTGTGGTGGGGGGAAGGAGAGGGTAACATAAGCAAACAATATTTTTTCCAAGCTTCGTTCTCAGAAATGACTGAACCATGTTAGCTAAAGCAAAAAACAAAAACAAAAACAAAAAAAGCCTGAGGAAAACAGCCGGCACTGAAAAAGTTCAGCCCAAACGGTTACATATTGACAAAGTTATAAACATATAAACAACTGAAAACAGGCTCTTATAATGGGAAGTGTTGGGCATCCTTAACCACAGGCATTGCTACCAGCTCCATCGACAATACATATTTCTCTGCCCCTGCCTCCTCTCCCAGGGTCTTTAAATGACAACACAAAGTTTAAGAAGCATATCAATCTTTCTTCTCATTGAAGAAGCATTACCAAGTAGATTAATCTACAGTGTTTAAATTATGCTGTTTTATAAGTATACAGTGTGTTCCTCACACTTCATCTTCATAAATACAAAACAATAAGACGACTAGCTCTGTTTCAATAATTATTTATTCCAAATGACTTATTTAATTACTGAGAGATAGAAGACAGTTCAATCTTTTATTGGACCAACTTCTGTCGATGGAAGAGACAAGCTTTGGAGCTTCACAGAGCTCTTCTGCAGGTAACTAGAGTGCCACAGAACGACACCACTAAATACAAGGTGGAACAGATTGTTAAGCATAAGGGGTAAACACATGCTGCAAGCAGGGCCGGCTCTAAGCACCAGCAGAGGAAGCATGTGCTTGGGGTGGCATTCTGGCCAATCTTGGGATGGCACATTCCAGCTGCCTTCTTTTGCTTTGGCGCGCTTGCTGCTTGGGGCGGCAAAAAAAGGCTAGAGCCGGCCTGGTTGCAAGAAACCACTTAAAATGAAATGGGCAATTAACACCACTGCAGTCTCCAGACAAAAAGGGGTTAGTAGGTTACAAATTGTTGTAAGGAACCATAAAACCAGTCTCTGTTGAGACCATGATTTTTAGTGTCTAGCAGGAGTTATGAATTTAAGTTTCCAGGCTTGTCTTTTGAAAGTGATGTATAGGTTTCCGCCGAGGACAAAGACTATGAGGTCAGATTGAAGTTATCACATTTTGAAAAGTATTTGCCCAGAGAGCTAGATAAGAAGAAAGAAAATATGTTGCCTCTCTATAAATCCATGATACGTCCACATCTTGAATACTGGGTGCAGATGTGGTTGCCCCCTCTCTCTCAAAGAAAAGATATATTGGAATTGGAAAAGGTTCAGAAAAGGGCAAAAAAAATTATTGGCGGTTGTCACGGTACTGAAATAGTTTGGTACCGTGTAGATCAATGGGTGCACGAAATATTATGTGAAGGGGGTCATAACAGGTGTCTTATGTATGTATCTATTCCATGTGTGTGTATCTATTCTGTAACTAAAGTTAAAGGTGCCTGTAATGCAAGCTTAGGCTTGGCTCCTGTGAAGGCTCAGACAGGCTGGGGCTGCCTGATGGCCCATTAAGGGACATCAACCACACAATGGACTTTGTATATGCCTGTCCACACCCGAGCTGCTCTAGGAATGTCACTGCCTGGTCAGAAACTGAATAATGGAAAGTCTGGTGATTGGACCTTGTGACTATGAGCCTCCATTTTGCAACCGTACTCTGCAAAAGAAGGAGGAGGGTCTTGGCCCAGAAGAAAAAGTCTATAAAAGCTGGAAGAACATTCCCCATTTTGTCTTTACCTCCAGACTTCAGCCTGCCTTGCTTCCAGCTTTGGATGGAACTTTGCTACTCTGGGAACTCTGGACTAAGGTGCTGACCCACCCCTAAATGGGGTGCATCCAAAGACTTTGATTTGAACCTGAAGTTATTCTACCTTTGCTGCAAGCCTGAGCTAAGAAATGTGCCATTACTGCATGTAATTGATTTCTTTTAACCATTCATAACCCTCACCTATACCTTTTTCCTTTTGTAATAAACCTTTAGATTTTAGATTCTAAAGGATTGGCAACAGCGTGATTTGTGGTAAGATCTGATTGGTATATTGACCTGGGTCTGGGGCCTGATTCTTTGGAATTGGGGAGAACCGTTTTCTTTATTTGGGGTATTGGTTTTCATAACCATTGATCCCCAGGACAGGTGGCTGCTGGTGGTGATACTGGGAATCTGGAGTGTCTTAAGGGGATTGCTTGTGTGACTTGTGGTTAGCCAGTGGGGTGAGACCAAAGTCTTTTCTGTTTAGCTGGTTTGGTTTGCCTTAGTGTGGAAAAACCCCAGCTTTGGGCTGTAGTTGCCCTTTTGGAAGCAATCTGTCCTGATCTGACACTCACAGTTGGATCCCACCAGGAACAGCACCGTCACAGCGGTATGGAACGGCTTCTGTACGAGGAGAGATTAAGAAGACTGGGACTTTTCAGCTTGGAAAAGAGGTGACTAAGGGGGGATATGATTGAAGTCTATAAAATCATGACTGGTGTGAAGAAAGCAAATAAGGAAGTGTTATTTACTCCTTCTTATAACACAAGAACCAGGGGGTCACAAAATGAAATTAATAGACAGCAGGTTTAAAACAAACAAAAGGAAGTATTTCTTCAATGTCAACCTATGGAACTCTTTTCCAGAGGATGTTGTGAAGGTCAAGACTATAAAAGGGTTAAAGATAAGTTCAAGGAGGTTAAGTCCATCAGTGGCTATTAGCTATGATGGGCAGGGATGGTGTCCCCAACCTCTGTTTGCCAGAAGCTGGGAATGAGTGACAGAGAATGGATCACTGAATGATTCTGTTCATTCCCTCTGGGACACCTGGCATTGGTGTTGGAAGACAGGATACTGGGCTAGATGGATCTTTGGTTTGACTCAGTATGGCCGTTCTTATGACTGACAGGCTTTTTTTGTCTTTCACCATTTTTTGTTTGAGTTCATTCGAGAGCCCAATTGCTTGGTTCCACCCACATAGCTGTAGTTGGAGCATTTGATGTGCTGCTTGAGGTACACCACATGTTGTGATAGGCACATTCCTGTGGTGGGAAGAACACCTCAACAGCCCAACACTGTGGCATTTAATTTCAGAAAGGAGAACTATGCAAAAATGAGGGGGTCAGTTAAACAGAAATTAAAAAGGTACAGTGACTAAAGTGAAATCCCTGCAAGCTGCATGGACACTTTTCAAAGACACCATAAGAGAGGCCCAACTTAAACATATACCCCAAATTTTTAAAAAACAGGCAAAGAACTAAGGAAGAGCCACAGTGGCATAACAACCATGTAAAAGAAGCAATAAAAGTGGAAATCAAATCCTAGTGAGGTATATAGAAAGGAGAATAAAACTGCCAAATTAAGTGTAAAAATGTAATAAGAAAAGCCAAAAAGGAGTTTGAAGAATCAGAAAAGAGATCTTGGAGTCATCGTGGATAGTTCTCTGAAGACATCCATGCAACATGCAGCAGCAGTCAAAAAAGCTAACAGGATGTTAGGAATCATTTAAAAAGGGATAGAGAATAAGACACAGAATATCTTATTGCCCTTATATAGATCCATGGTGCGCCCACATCTTCAATACTGTGTAGAAATGTGGTCTCCTCATCTCAAAAAAGATATACTGGCATTAGAAAAGGTTCAGAGAAGGGCAACTAAAATGATTAGGGGTTTGAAACAGGTCCCATATGAGGAGAGATGAAAGAGACTAGGACTTTTCAGCTTTGAAAAGAAGAGACTAAGGGGGGATATGATAAAATCATGAGTGGTATGGAAAAGTGAATAAGGAAAAGTTATTTACTTGTTCCCATAATATAAGAACTAGGGGTCACCAAATGAAAGTAATGGGCAGCAGTTTTAAAACAAATAAAAGGAAGTTCTTCACACAGCGCACAGTCAACCTGTACAAGTCCTTGCCTGAGGAGGTTGTGAAGGCTAGGACTATAACAGGATTTAAGAGAGAACTGGATAAATTCTTGGAAGTTAATTCCATTAATGGCTATTAGCCAGGATGGGTAAGGAATGGTGTCCCGAGTCTCTGTTTGTCGGAGGTGGGTGATGGATGGCAGGAGAGAGATCACTTGATCATTACCGGTTAAGTTCACTCACTCCAGGGCACCTGGCTTTGACCACTGTCAGTAGACAGGATACTGAGCTGGATGGACCTCTGGTCTGACCTAGTACAGCCTTTCTTATGTTCACATGCAGGACCCATGAATCTTGAAATGTACATTATAAAGGATATTGATTATTGTATCAGTGGCGATGCATCTGCAGGTTTTGAATCTCTTGTTTTGGTAGGGTCTAGTGCTGCTTTGAATTGGTCTGTCCTGGTCTGTGGGGAGCTTGCTTCTGATGATAAGCTTGGTGAGTTTGGGGGTTGGGGTTGTTTGAAGAGGGGGTTTGGGAAAAATTTCTTTCAGAATATGGTCCCCATCAAGCATGGGTTATAATTGTTTGATGTTACTCCATATGGTACTCCTTGTGCTTAGCAGTCTATCTCAACTTGTAATTTAGCTGTGACACTCTGGATACCTTTTCGAGACCTGCAGAAGAGCTCTGTGAAGCTCCAAAGCTTGTGTCTTCCATCAACAGAAGTTGGTCCAATAAAAGATGTTACTTTGTCCATCTTTTGTCTCTCCTCTCCAACAGAGCTACAACAACATTTCTCTTATTATTATTTGCTATGAGATTTTGCAGACTGAAAAGCAAACTCTGCCCATGTGATTACAATGTTTAATGACTACTATCCTGTTAAAGGAAGTGCTAGAGTGAGGGAAAGCAATTCTGCATAATTCCTTGAAGTTTGAGAGTCTCACATAAATGACGATCTTGGCCCCAGCAATCCCATTTGTGCTTTTCAGATACTGCAGCGATACAGAAATCGCTATCTACTGGGGCATCGGAAAGGCAAATTCTGCTTATGACACTGAAAATTATCACTAATAAAGCATGTATACAATTATTTTATTAGTCCAATTCAATCAGAGTCCATAAAATAAAGTAGTAATTACCCTTATTTTTCTTGATGTTCTCTCGAATAGATCACTGTGGTCCTAGTTAGCCAATTGCTCTCACTCCTCTATAATTTAGTATGTCAGAATACCATTTTACAGTAGTACACCCAGATCTCAGACTGATATCTTAAAAAAAGCAGGAAAACCTCTGGCATTGTCATGAATGTGACACCAGTTTAAAACTTGTTATTCCATAATGGACATCTTTAAACACCTATTCCTTTGGATGGGTGTGCATCTTTTTAAACTCTTATAAGCAGCCATCAAAATTAATTAATTAATTAAAATTCAGACCCTCAATACAGACTGTAAACCCCTTAACTTCACATGGAGGGGGAGGCAGAGGCAGTTTTGTGCATGGGTCTACTTCTCCACAGAAAGGGAAATCAGATAACATCACAGTGCCTTCCTACATGGGTTTGAGATACATGTGTGGAGAAGGGATGGAGTCTGGGTGGACCAGGAGAAAGCTGAATAAGCCAAAGGCAAAAGGGAACCATCATCCCCACCAGGTCCCTTCAAAGACTCCCCATAAAGGATAATACAACATTGAGGTGTGTTATCTTTTCCGCAGAACCTCCTCTCAGGAGTCCTGGTGCCAGATGGGGCCATAAGGAGTTCCTAGTGACATAGCTTCAAGGGCAGCACCAGACAAAAAGCCCATGCATGAACACAGCCCCTTCTAACCAGATACCTGGCCTCCCACAGCTCCCTGGGAATCCATCAAGTTTGGTTATATGGCCTTATTCCCGGGGGGAGAGGAGGGCCTGAGAGAAATGTGTGCATGGGATATCTCCCTAAATGGATCCTCTTCTCACTGAGGTTTTCATCTCTTGAGGCCCCTACCCACGGCTTCTCTGTTTTTGTCATTTTGTGAAAGGGGGATCATTTGGGCCTTTAGCATTAACATAGTTTTCCTGCCAGGTTCCAAGTGAACTGCCCAATTACACTTTAAAAAAAGCAATAAGAACCTTCAAAGTGACCTGTGTGGGCTATTGGGGAGATCCTTTTACTTCCTCTTCAAAGTGACCTGTGTGGGCTATTGGGGAGATCCTTTTACTTCCTCTTCAAAGTGACCTGTGTGGGCTATTGGGGAGATCCTTTTACTTCCTCACTTTATTGACCAATTATGGACTTTTGATTCTGTCATTTAGCTCAGGCCAAAGATGGGAAAGAAACAGCCATATGAATGCAACTGTAGCTTATAAAGGCCAATGATAAAAGGGATTAAGTAGTTTTACTCCTATGAAAAGACGTTATTGCCAATAAATCTTAACTTTAGTACATATGATCTTCCGTTCCTAAATGGAATCTTCTTCTCAGTAGCACAGGGGTGATTAAGTTTAATGTTCACCATTATTAACAAATGTAATTTTGAGACTTAACTAGGGATAAAGGCAGAGGCACAGGATTTCTGCTTAAGAAATGGTTTCAGAAGATGAGATTAAGACAAAACGTATATTCTTAAGAAGACTCATTCATGGATAAAGTAGTTCTATTCTTCCAGTCATTGGCACAGAAATATTTCATGTTAGTAATAATTAATTTCATAGTGGGTGCACATCAATATTTTCTCTGGCAAATCACACTGATGCCTTGTCTGCAGTAACCCTCAAGTTTCACAATTTTGAATGCACCGAATATAACCGAGTTCTAGTAGCAGCCATAGCAATTTAAGCAACTGACATTAAGAAAGTTTCTAAGCACACCGGATCTGCTACTTTCCCTGTAACCTATGCAAGACTCAAAGTAAAAAATATGTATTATTTCCTTCTTTTAGAGGGCTTTGCCTTTCCCCATCACCACGTTCTCCCTCAATAGATTGCACTTCAAGAATGGTTTCATTCAGCGACCGACCTTCAGGCCAGAATCTTCAGCTGATGTAAATCAGTGACGCTATGCCAATTTATACCATTCCAAGGTATGACCCATAGTTTTTAAAATGCTGTCCAGAAACAGCCTCCTACATCCCAATCCACAGAGCTCAAACATAAAAACATAAGAAGGGCTAGACCAGGGTCAGACCAATGGTCCAGTGGCCAGTGCCACATGCTTCAAAGAGAATGAACTGAACAGGGCAATTATCAAGTGATCCACCTCATGCTGTTCACACCCAGCTTCTGGCAGTCAGAGGTTTAGGGACATGCAGAGCATAGGGTTGCATCCCTGATCATCTTGGCTAATAGCCATTGAGGAGCCCATCTGCCATGAACATATCTAACTCTTTTTTTATTCTAGTTATACTTTTGGCCTTTAAACCTGGTGCCTAATAATTTCTTTGAGTGACGTCTAATTCTTGTGTTACGTGAAGATGCAAATAACACTTCCTTATTCACTTTCTCCATACTAGAGTTATGATTTTATAGACCTCTATCATATTTCCCCCATCCGTCATCTTTTTTGTAAGATGAACGGTCCTAGCCTTTTTAATCTCTTCTTATATGGAAGTTGTTTCATGCCCCTAATTATTTTTGTTGCCCTTCTCTGTACTTTTTCCAATTCCATTTTTTTTAGATGAGATGACCAGAATTGCATGCAGTATTCAAGGTGTGGACATACAATGGATTTATATAGCAGCGGTGTGATATTTTCTATCTTATATTCTATCGCTTTCTAAATACCTTCTAAGTTTCAGTTAGCCTTTTTTGACTGCTGATGCCTATTCAATAAATGCTTTCAGAGAACTATTCATGATGACACCAAGATCTCTGTTTGAGAGGTAACAGCTTATTTAGACCCCCATCCTGCTGCAGCTTCCAGCTGGGCTCTGAAGGCAGCACCACTGCAGAGCTTCCTATAGCTTGTGGTGGTTCCCGAAGGAGAGTCTGTCCCAGCCTCAGAAGTGGCCCTTGCAGGGTAAGAGGAAGTGCCTCCTCTCTCCAGCCCAGCATGGTAGGATCCCCGCTATGCTACCATAGCCAGATTTCATGGGGAAGATCAGATTTCATGGTCCATGATGTGTTTTTCATGACCATGAATTTGGTAGGTCCCTAACCATAATTAATGGTTTCATACTGCCTTTCAAGTTCTAAGTGTATATAGACATAAATGAGGCAAAGTGTGCAAACTTCTGAAACTGCACCCAGTCTAAGCAGTGTATCATAAATGTAGGAGTTGACCTACATTAGTTAGGAGTGTTAATCAGGTTCTGGGACTAATATAATTATTTGGGAAGTGGGTTAGAAGGGCTGATTGCTATTAATCCATTGGAAAGGAGACCGGGGTGAACTGACCAAACTGTGTTTTGTGCTCTAGTTTTGGATTGCTTTTCCTCTTTTGCATTAGCAACACCAGTGCTGAGAACCAGCTGGCACAAGCGCGGCCCTATTCTGAGGAACTCAATCAAAAATCTAAACAAAGTGATTAAGTGTAAGTATTGTTTTCTATTGTGGTTGTGTGAAGTGAGTCTTAAAAAAAGGAAATGGTTATATCAACCAATTTTCTAGTTTGTGCTAGCCAAATCATAACTCAATACAATTTTTGTTCTCTTATATCCTTATAGTATTAGCTGCTACTGTTAAGGATATTTATAAAGCCAATAAAACTAAATTCAACTTGAATCCTTTTCTTTAGTTAAGCAATTGAAATTAAAAGAACCCTAGGAAAGGAGGTACAGGTAATCAATTAAGCACTTGCTTAAATAAGGTTAGTTTTATACCCTATCTTTCTTACATACCTATACATAACATTGGTGATCCATGTCTAGACTATAGAACAAACTAAGCATGATATTTAACCCTCACTACAAATTCCTCATATTTTGCACATGTAATCCAACTCCATTATATTATTTTGTATGTGTGGTAACTATAAATACATGGTGCACCTATTTCTCAAAAAAATAAATGATAGTAACTGGGCATGAGGAAACCAGTATATACCAGCTATAACAAAACAATGCTCACTCAGTGTAACTAAACACTTTTATGAAAAAAAAATTAATCTGTCTTGTGCATATTATTGTGCAGCCACTCCAAACACACTAATTTCAATTTTGTTTTTTCTGAGTTAATAAAACTTCATTTTCTTTATATTTTCATTGTACTTTATCCTGTAGCATATAACCTACTTTACATCCTTTTGCACATCAGCAGCAGTTCTCAGAAGATTCTGTATAAAGACATACACACACATATGTGTGTACACACACAAAATTTTAAATATGTTCAGACTGCAGCAGTAGGTTCTCCTATTGCACTCAAGCTCTGTGTGTCATTGTCAACAGTGGTACAACTCTGCAGAATGTTCTTAAGGGAAAGTATGTTCAAAACCCAACCTCTATCTTATTTCTTGTCTTATTGTTTTTCCCTCGTCTTTTTAATTTGAGTCCCGTCCCCGCTCCAAACTCCCATTAAAGACATGACAATACGACCTACACACTTGTTGCATGGACAAAACTTTGGCAGCTACACAGGACTACAAAGTCAACTGAAGAACAATTGAACCCTTCACCTTGCATTTGCTCCACTGGGATTAGGCTTCCCTACAGATGCTTCTGAAGCTCTGAAAGCTAGCTCATATTAAAAACCCTAGTAATTTGGAAAAGCAACAACATTTTAGTGGAAAACCCACTATTTTATCATTTTATAATCCCATGCCCAGTAGTAGCACCCATCCCGCAGCTGAGAATGCAGACAACCTTCTTAGTAAGTGTTAAACCATTCATGACTGTAACCAGATGTCAGGAAGCATACATATTATTTACACAATTAGATAATTATGTCAACAGCTAATCCTTTTTACTGTAAAATAAAAGCAGCTATGTTTTAACAAACTGGAATAATCATCCAACGTGTAATTTATAATTCTCTACGGGAGTACATGAAAGGGACACTGGAAACTGACTTGATGAATATCAGGACCTTTTGTTTTTAAAGGGCAACCAGAATCCAATTATTGCACTCTCATACAACAAATTCACATTACAATTTGAAAAGAAACTAGCCTTTGAGAACGGGAATTGATCTAGGATGATTTTTTTCTGAAGGCTGATCTGCAAGCCTTTCTGCCTCAAATCTGTGACACCAGTTTATTAAATTAAAAGCCTCTTTCTAATCAGCGGCTCAGCATGATGGCATGTACTACTTTGTATTTTATAAAATATAAGCAATTTAGCATTTAAAATGTCAAGAATTTGTTGAACTATTCAGCAGTTTCTCAAATAATAGATATTTCCTGTTTTTCTCTCCTCCCCTATTTCCCAGGAAGTTTACCAATGCGCAGAGCAAATCCACTGCTTCCAAGATAAGCTCCTGGTGGCCAATTCGGGTGACTCCCAGATCCTCCAGTTCTTGGTGAGTAATACGTAGTAGCTGGTCCCCGCTAATCTTCTCTCTCTCAAAGTTCTTAATATACTGCTGCAGGCAATCATCAAGACCTACAAGAAGAGAGGAAAAGGGGAAAAACTTAATAACATTCTAGACTCCACAAATAAAACATCAAACTAAAATGGACTAAATAAACAAAAGCCCATGAAGGACAAGCAACATGTTTAAGCTTTATGCTGCACAGAGAGGAGAGAAGGTGGCTTTAGACCACCTTTGCATGCTTCAGATTATGGGCTGCCCTGGGGCCAAAAAGCAGCCCTGGTTCCTCCATTTATGGCAGCCCTGAATCCCTGTAGTGCCATATATTATGCATGTGAATCTGGCACATCTTCTATGCCAGATCTTCCAAGGACAGCAGCCTAGGGTCACTTAGGACAAACCTATGCTCCTGGGAATCTCCCCTGCCCAGCTGCCGTGCACTAATAGCTGCCAAATATTAATAGAACAGTGTATGGGGGTTGGACTAGGGGAAGGAATCTGTCCAAAGAATGAGCAAGACGATGTGGAACACGCAATTTAAGACTTAGTTTGAGTCTAGCTTACTAAACTTTTTTTTGCCTATGGAAAAAAAACACATTATTTGACATAACTGGTTAGAGGTTGGTTTTTTCGGTTGAGGTATTTTTTGTTTTTTGTTTGTTTGTTTGTTTGGACTGGTAGTCTTTGTAGGAGAGGCCCAGAACTGGCAAAACTTACTGGGAAGTTTGTGTAATCCAGACACCTCCTGGGTGTCGTGTTCTATCTCCTGTAGTGGCACTGAGACCACAGAGATTAATGAGTCTGCTCTACACTGTCTGCTAAGAGCCATGTTGCTTTTAGCTCATGCAGCAGAGGCTCATGCATTTAGCTCCCAAGGTCTTAGATCCAATCCCACCCTCCGACAACTGGGGTCTGTCAGTGTCACCCTTCAGAGCATGCGGTCATACTATGTCCATTGCTATTAGTCTCTGAATTGCATGAAGGCAATGAAGGACACTATAATTTTATTAGGTGGTTATAAGGTGTCCTACAAGTTACTTATCCATCTAGAAATTCACTGTGCAAGATTTAAAAAAACTCTTAAAATAAGTACATCATATATTTAGAGTTATCTGAAGCCATTTAGTAGCATTACTTAACAAAAAGGAATATCCATAACTAATTTGAAATGGACTAATTTTACTATAGAGACAAGGGGGATGAGATAATATCTTTTATTGGACCAACTTCTGTTGGTGAGAGAGACAAGCTTTAGAGTCACATAGAGCTCTTCTTCAGCTTCTGCACCGCCCTCACCCCGCCCCCATTTCACCCCTTCCCAAAGTCCCCACCTCCTTCCCCCAAGTCCCCGCCCTTGCCCCACCTCTTCCTGCATCCTCCCATGTGTGCACCGCACCCTCACTCCTCCTCCTCCCTCCCTGCTATCATAGGGATAGGCACTGGAGCAAACACGGGGAAAAATTAGCAAGTGCTCTACACTCACTAGCAGCTAAGCTCCCCCAACCCCCACCTTCTTCCCTCCCTCCCCCGAGTGTGCCACATCCCCACTACTCCTCCTCCCTCCTAGCGCTTTCCACCCCCCCCCCCCCATCACCTAACAGCTGTTTGGCGGTGCTTGGAACTTTCAGGGAGAGAGGGGAAGGAGTGGGGACGCAGTGCACACATGGGAGGAGGCAGGAAGAGGTGGGGCAAGGGCGGGGACTTGGGGGAAGGACGTAGGAAGGGGTGGGGACTTTGGGAAGGGGTGGAATGGGGGCGGGGTGAGGGCGGTGCAGAAGCAGGGTTAGGGAGGGGTCAATCATCCACCTGGCAGAGGGGAAGTCAGTGCCTATAATCCTGGGAATGACACGGCTGCAACAGTGCATACCTTTACTATAGAGATTTTAACAAACAATCACAACTAGTAACAGGAGTTTCTACTTTCCTCATCTTGATACAGTGAAACCTCGATTTAACGGACTAATTGGGGCGAGGGGGTGTCCGTTAAAGCCAAAAGTCCGTTATTTAATAATTTTTAAAAATCATTAAATAACAGGACTTTTGGCTTTAATGGACACCCCCTCACCCGAATTAGTCCCTTATATAGAGGTTTTAGGAGCTGTCAAACCCCCCCCCCCCCCGCCTGGCTCCCCGCAACGGGGAGCCGGGCGGGTGGGCTGAGAGCTCCCACCTGGCTCCCCGCTGCGGGGAGCCAGGCGGGAACTGTCAACCCCCCCGCCCGGCTCCCCGCAGCGGGGAGCCCGGCGGGAGCTGTCAACTCGCCCGGCTCCCCGCAGCGGGGAGCCCGGCGGGAACTTTCAGCCCGCCCGCCCGGCTCCCCGCAGCGGGGAGCCCGGCGGGAGCTGCCAAACCCCCCCCCCCTCCCCGCTGCCGGGAGCCGGGCGGGGGAGTTGACAGCTCCCGCCGGGCTCCCTGCAGCGGGGAGCCCGGCGGGAGCTGTCAACCCCCCCGCCCAGCTCCCGGCAGCGGGGAGCCCGGCGGGAACTTTCAGCCCGCCCGCCCAGCTCACTGTCAAACCCCCCCCCCCCCCCGCCGGGCTCCCTGCAGCGGGGAGCCCGGCGGGAGCTGTCAAACCCCCCCCCCCGCCCGGCTCCCCGCTACGGGGAGCCGGGGGGGGGGGAGGGGGCTTTGACAGCTCCCGCCCGGCTCTCTGCTGCGGGGAGCCGGGCAGGAGCTGTCAAACCGGCCGCCCGGCTCCCGCTGCAGGGAGCCAGGCGGGAACTGTCAACCCCCCCCCCCCTCCCTGCTGCGGGGAGGGGGGGGGTTGACAGCTCCTGCCCGGCTCTCCGCTGCGGGGAGCCGGGCAGGAGCTGTCAACCCGGCCGCCCGGCTCCCCTCTGCGGGGAGCCGGGCGGGAGCTGTCAGCCCGCCCGGCTCCCCTCTGCGGGGAGCCGGGCAGTCGGGTTGACAGCTCCTGCCCGGCTCAAAACCCCCCCGTCCGTCCGTCTCCCCGCTGCGAGGAGCCGGGCAGGGGGGTTGACAGCTCCCGCTTGGCTCCCCCCAGCGGGAAGCCCGGCGGGAGCTGTCAAACCCCCCGCCCGGCTCCCGCTGCGGGGAGCCGAGCGGGGGCTCTCAAACGCCCCCCCCCCCCGCCCGTTGCGGGGAGCCGGGCGGGGGGGTTGACAGCTCCCGCCCGGCTTCCCGCTGGGGGGAGTCGAGCGGGAGCTCTCAAACCCCCCCCCCCCCCGGCTCCCCGTTGCGGGGAGCCGGGCGGGGGGGTTGACAGCTCCCGCTCTGCACCCCCCAGCGGGGAGCCGGGCGGGAGCTCTCAAACCCCCCCCTGCCCGGCTCCCCGTTGCGGGGAGCCGGGCGGGGGGGTTGACAGCTTCCGCCCGGCTCCCCGCAGAGGGGAGCCGGGCGGGAGCTGTCAGCCCACCCGCCCGGCTCCCCGTTGCGGGAGGGCGGAGGGGGGTTTGACAGCTCCCGCAGGGGTCCCTGCTGCGGGGAGCCGGGCGGGAGCTGTCAAGCCAGCCGCCTCCCTGCGGCGGGAGCCGGCAGCCCCCAATAACGGATTTCGGATGCATCGGAAATTTTGTCCGTTGCATCCGAAGTCCGTTAAATCGGGGTCCGTTAAATCGAGGGTTTACTGTATAAAGGTAATAAACAATCTACTCTTCAAAAATTGTTACCTTATTTGGGAACGAAAGACAACACTTTTATTGAAAAATTAGAAAGCCTAAAAATCAAAGTAAGGCAAAATGCGAGTCCAGGAGCCCATATGTCTGCTGAACAGGAACTCCACAGAAGTCCCAGGTTATGCAGAAAATTCTATGGGGTTTTGTTTTCATTTTATATGAGGTTTTCCTCTTGGAGAGAAATTAAAACATACCACATACAGCCATAATCTCTTCATACATCTTAAATCCATATATTTCAAACTACAAAAACAAACTGTATCTCATCATACCATGTAAACAGGAAAACTCTGTCTTCCTGCTCCGATTTCTAGACAGCAAATCCTGTTCACTTTCCCACATGAAAGCAGACTGGACTTGTTTGAGGGGCTGAGCATAGCCAGGTGCAGATGCATCTAATTACCTCAGTTCAGAGAGGCTTTCAAGTGGAGCTCTGAATGGCCCTTCCAGGATTCAGTCCACAAACCTCTATGCCACTCGCTCATGGATGCAGGTCCCTATCTCAGGTAAAGCAAGAAGTCTGCATCCCAGCACAAGTAAATTTACCTAGAATATGTTCTCTGCAGCTGGAAAGTTGCTAGTCAAGCCTGACAGATTCTTCTGCGGAGGACATGATATGGTTTATTTGTATTACAGTACACTAGAAGCCCCAATCAAGATTAAGTTCCCATTGTTCCAGACACCACACACACACACAGTTCAACTCCAGCCTACCCTACAATTTAACTCAAACTGCTGATCCAAGTTGCCATGTCTTCACTGCTATTTTTCACCCAAAGTTAGCCAATGCAGGTTATAAGAACATGCTTTTCTCCTCCTCCCCAAGAAGTGTAAACAAACTCAGAGGCACCACACTATCTACCTATTATTTTGTATCTTCAGTGCTCCTTTTCTAATTGAGTAGCTGTCCACTCACTGAAAGAGACACATACAACAACATATTAAGAGAAAAATACGCATTTTAACAACAAATGGTGTTCTCTGCTTATTTTACACTAAATACTCTCTCCACTTTCTAATTCTTGAATGTATAGGCTTGGCTCTTGGAAAGCTAAAAATGTCCCCTTACTCTTCAGTAAGGGAAAAGGCAATAGCCTGGTGTTCAATAATGAGAGCTGATATTATAAAGTCCCTGCCCTCTTATCTCTTGAATCAATTCTGAAAAAAGGGGAGAAGGGATTCTGGATTGGTTAAACTGGACCACTGAAGACAAATGGTAGATCAAAGCACTGTATGGTTTGGTTGCCATCAATAGAAAAAAGGGGTGATTTAAATAAAGTAGAAACACTTAAGATCTGCCACGCCAATACAATATGGCCTGTCATTTTTGGATGTGTTACCACATTAGCCAGTTCATGTGATATTTATTAAATATTAATTATTGTTATTACTACAAAGGAAAAACAAGAATTGATGCTTTGGGATCCAATCCTCATTAAAGAAAAAATGTATAAAAATGTAAGATTATAAGCCAGGATCTACACCCATGGCACAGTGTGTGCGCACGTGCACACATGCTTAAGAGAATCTTTCTTTTTTCACAGAATATAGACACCATTACGTCCTCCCAAGGTAGAATCCCTATTCCTAGCCCAGAAGAATCAGTTCTAGTTGTTCCCATCATTTGAATGGGAGGTCCTCAGTTCACTCAAGTGCTATCATATCTTTCCAGGGCTCTCACTACCAGTTACATTCAGTATGGACATGGGGAATGAAGTCCAGCACTGTTAAACGATACCTACGTAGCAGTACTTTCTTTCTGTCATTTCCCTTGCAAAAAGGGCGGTTTTACATTACTACATTGCTACATTCTAATTTGTGCAGGTGCTGCCTCCCTTTATTGGAAAGCTTAAAAGTACAACTGAAGTTGAGAAAAGGATTGATCTGACTTTATTCAAAGATTACCGACTCCTAAAAAGCATTTATTCACACCCACACATGCACCACTCCCCCAAACATATGAAAATAGTTTTCACTGATTTTTTTCTGAATAATCCATATTCATATACTTTCCCAGAAAGCTGTTAGAGGCCTTGTTAGGCTTTTGCAATTTGAGAATCTCATTTTCCAAGTATTTCACATCTGAAATCTCTCATGTAATGGCACATGGATTTTTTGAAAGGAACTAAATATAGTACTTCAAACTATTGGCAGAACATTTTTTTCTGACGATACTACATGAATTATATATGGAAAAAAAAATGTGTTAAAACAGATTGCAGACACTTGATATTTTTTTCATAGTAGCCGCCCCCCCCCCAAAAAAGGTCAATATGTATCTTTGATATTTCATTTAACAATTCCCACATTGCTTACATAGACTATGAGGAAATAATCAAATGAAACATTGATGTAATCAGAAAAACTAATTTCCTATCACTACTAGCTAATAATACAAATTAAGAATGAGTCATTATAGAGCCATTCAATAAACATATATTATGTCAGTTCTAAAGAAAACTGCATTCAAATAGGTTTGGGTTTGTTTTTTGTTTTTTCTATATTTTTTAATTGTCACTCGGGTATAAAAGACAGTCTGGAGGGGGAGAGAAATGCAGGCAACTGCCTGCCTCACCAAGTTCATAAAACCAAGAAAGAGCAAAGCCATAATTTAAATGTAGACTATGGGACATTTTGAGAATAGCATGCCACAATAAATGAATGAGCTGCATTACTTGCTGCTATCCCAAATTAGAACATCCTTTCTAAGTCATTTATTTTTTTTCATTCTATTTTTTACATAATGAGCAACTGAAAATCAGGGCCAGATTTAGGGGAAAGCGACTGCCCGGGATCCTGGGTTCAGGGTGTTGTTTTTGTTGTTAGCGGCAAAAGGGAAAATACAACGTTTGAGGTAAAATGTTTCAGGTACTCCATATATGGATTCATTATTCACTAATCTCCTATAATGTTCGGGATCTTTGTAGAATCTTAGGGAACCTTCTAGACTTTTGGAGAACTACATTTTCCTTGAACCTCCAAAAATGTTGTCAGCCATGCCCTTGTGGGTATATAAAGGACGAGGTGTTGCCAGTCAGTGAGATATAAGAAGAAAGAGAATTAGGAGCCCAATTGTGGTACTGCGAACTTTTTTTATTGTGTAATTGTGAAAGTGTACTTGTGTTTTAAGCCTTGCAGAGTGTAAGTAACAACTAATAAAGGATGTATATAATGAAACGTGAATGATATCTTCTTCAAGTCTCTGTGTGGCTCAATGTGGTCCAATGAAAGATTTGTCCCTCACCCACTTGCTCTCTCCAATATCCTGGGACCAACATGGCTACAACTACACTCCATACAGACTTAAGGTTGTCAGCACAATCTTTGACTCCATTGTGTATATGTGTTATAGCTGTATAAAGTTTTTTCCTACCAGAGGAAACAGCATGAATATAGTAGCAACCTAATTTAGCAAAGTACCAGAAATGCACAAGGAGACAAAGTAGAAGAATTTTTTTATTTTATTTTTCCATTTTGTTCTATTCTTTGTCAGGAGAGGGGGAGCAATATGCTATAGGAGTTGAAAGGAACAACAGAGGAAATATAGGGATCTTCACATTAGGCTGGATCTAGGAAGCAAAGACGTATGATTGGGGTAATGTGAACGGTTCCAGTAGAAAGGTGGGATGAAACAGTTGTCCCCCCACCATTTCGGATACTACTTCCCTAAGCTAAATTCACGTCCTGTCAATGTAATTAAAATTTCTTGTTTTCATGCCTGCAGAGTTTGCTGTAGACAAACTTGAAAATTCACGGACCTCTGGGTGCTCTTTGTTTTAATATACCCACCTGCCAACTCAGAAAGATAGTTTCAACATTGTCAAAAGTTCACAGCTAAACCCATTTTCTTTTTTTGTAAGGAAAACTTAAAATGTGGAGAAAACTGCTAAATGCAGTGAGAAGACCCAAATTTTGCAATTCTGTCCATATTTCTATGAAACCTGAGGATCGGGAGTCTCTGATTCTTATTGTTCTCGATGTAAGAGATTATCATTGCTTTATTTAGGATGATTTTTATTGGATTACAAATGATATATTGTTCAACGTACAGCTGTGGCCTTTGCACACCAAAAATGCTGAAGCATGCTGAGAGTTTGTGTGGTTGTCAATGGGAATAGAAATGTCTCGGGGGTAAAGGGGAGAGGGAGGAAGAAGCCTGCCAAACAACCCACAGCAGCAAAAGTCAGGAATCCTTTGAATGAAGCCAACATTAATGCCATCTCTCATACAGGGAATGCAGGCATTTATTCAAAATAGTTTGCTATGACTGGCTGCAAAGGGGGGAGGAGGATGGTATGCATTCATTGTGGTATTTGATGCTTTAATTTAAGAGATCTTCTTTGCCTGGTGTTGGAATGGTTTAAAGCCTCAAAGTTCAACACAATTTGAGAGTTTAGTTATAAACTAGAGAGACCAGAAACTTCATGAAACATCTGCAAACACCTCAATTTTCAGGAAATTTAGATCTGGATCCAAATTTTCCAAGCTAAGCCCATCATTACTAAGAAAAAAAGGTGTGCTTTTTTTTTTTTTAAATAAACATAGTTTGTTACCTTATATTTAAAAATCCTCCAGTAAGGTGTCCAAGCAATATCTAACATGCTTAGCACAAAGTGAAAATATCTACAGATAGCTTATCACAGTGAGGCTCCAATCATTTCCTTAAAACTTTCCTTTATAAAATTAATGTTTTCATAAAGAATGATATTGAACTTGGCACATTAGAAAATGAATTTGTATGTACAGCCTAGACCCTAGCAATTTCTGAAGTTGAACTATAAAAAAAACTAGTAACAGGTTAGATTATCTGTATATATAAAAGTCAAATGGTGTATGCGTGCGTGTATGTATGCTGCCTTACTCCTTCCACAGTTTGAGCTAGAGACTTGAAATTTGGTACAGTTATAGGCTTTAGGGTCCTAATCAGGGTAAGAGTTGAAAATTTTTCAAATCTCACCTCTGACGCCCCCCAGGGGTGAAATTCTTTAAAGCCCATTCACATCAGCTGGGCAGCAGGTTAACACCTGCTGTTCTCTGTGACATAGTTATGATGTCATAATACCCCCCCTCCAACGGACCCCGCACTCACTCAGCTCTCTGCCCTCTCCCCCCTCCAATGGACCCCGCACTCGCTCAGCTCTCTGCCCCCTCCCCCCTCCAACAGCCTCCGCACTCGCTCAGCTCTCTCCCCCCTCAGGTAAGAATAAAAAAATTTTAAAATCTCACCCCCCTCCAATGGCCCCCGCAGTCGCTCATCTCTCTCCCCCCTCCACCCCACTACAACAGCCCCCCCAAATCGCTCAGCTCTCTACCCCCACATCTACATGCAAGAGAATGAAATTAATTAGACAAAATGAGACTTCTGAACAAAATTTGTACTAATAAAAACATTGCAGTCTTTTTACATCCCAGTTTCCAATTAGAAATACCCCGAGCAACACCGGGTATTTTTGCTACCGGTAGTATGTAATAATAAATTATTTAAGGGTTGTATGAAGGTTTCATGTGCCAGTAATATATTTTAACGTGTTTAGAAGGTCTCTTTCTACAAGTCTATAATATAGAACTAAACTAGTGTGTTATGTAAAGTAAATAAGGTTTTTAAAATGTTTAAGAAGCTTCCTTTAAAATTAAATTAAAATGCAGAGCCTCCCAGACAGGTGGCCAGGACCCGGGCAGTGTGAGTGCCACTGAAAATCAGCTCACGTGCCAGCTTCAGCACCCGTGCCATAGATGTGTCTAGCTCAGAGGTAGACAATTAGGCCCAATTCCCCCCATCCTTTCACCTCATGTAATCATTTGCAGCCGTGCTAACCAAATATAAAATGCACCCATATTGGAACGGTAGTAATTGACATCAGTACAAATGGCTACAGAAGGTAGAGGCTATTAATAATCAGGCCTAATGTAGACAGAATGCAAGCTTTGCCAAACTGTGAGTCAAGCACCCTTAATTCTCCCTTGCAATGCCCAGGCAATTCCTAGTCTTCAGTCTTTGTTAAAAAAAAATTCTGTTTGTGAATCTGGCATAATTTGTGGTTTATAATAGTTTTGAGACCAATGGTTTTGTAGGACCCAAAAAAGTGACTACATTGGTAAGGGACTTTTTGTAACTTAAAAGCGTTGATCAAATACACTAATATATTTATGTCTAAAAAAGTTAGAAGTTTGTTCTTAATACCCTTAATCATTTTGTAAAAATTGCGCTACTAGACAGTGATACCTCAGATTTTACAGCCTAACCTAAAAATTAGATGTTTAAAAAATCATTAATATATCTACAAAATACCCAGAACCTTGCACACATATGCAAGCCAATCGCGTACATGGACATTAATCATGTACAAGAGTACTGGTCATTGTTTTTTATACCTTTTACCATTGCTTGTGTCCTTCTAGGATATGCTTCAGAAGACACTTTCCAAGTATGCATATATTGGAATGCATCTAGTCCAAACAAGTAGCAGCACCACAGCAGACACTCCCCACCAAAAAAAACTAAAATAAAAAAACCCACAGCAATATCAAGCCCATAATTAATATCTCTACTACTTCTTTATATATTTTCCCATCCTTGGTAAATACCAGGAATGTGCAAGTAAGTCTCATCAGTCTGCTCCGCTTTCATACTCTGATACCATCATTCGGCACTGGTAATATGTTGGGATAATATATTTGTGCAAAATGCTGCAGTTTTGTTTTTCATGCATTTCTCACACATAACCATAGCAAATTTTATTATAACTGGTTCAGAGGTTTAAACTGGCACAACCCATAGCAGAACTTGACCTGATGTCACCAGGTTTTGCTGCTGCTGCAAAGACCTGATGCACCTAGAATGCTCCACACTGGCGGATGGGAAAGAGGCAGGACTGCCAGCCACGCATTGAAGGACTGAGACAGGCAAATAGCCTTAAAAACTTCAGAGGTGAGAATTCCAAGTCTCTACCCCCACACAACCCCTTTGAAGATAACTCAAAAAGAGAACCTCCCAGGACCCATTTGGTAGGGAACCTGGGTTTGGTGGAGCCTCCAAGGAGGACATGGGGGATTAAACCTGAGCCCAATTTTACCTGGGTTTCTTCTTCAGCACATACTTGGATTGAATTTAAAGATAGTCATGAAATCTGGTATGCTTCACCTGGTTTGGGGGTTTGTGTTTTTAATAAACAAAAAGCACACACAGTTTTACCATTGGATTCTATTTTGTGTTTGGATTTGGATTTTCCCTAAATAATCCTCATTACCAACTATGGATATAGTATAACAAGTAGCACCAAATAATGATATTACTGGGTGGTGAGGGAAGAAGAAAGAGGTGCAGAAGTTGCTGCCTTAATCATGAATGTTCCTATCAATCTTCATAGGAGAGCAACAAAGAGGAGAATACAGTTTAACATTTGCTATATTAGCTATAGCCAATTATAGCACACTATTTTTATTTTATTAAGAACATTGCTTTATTTACCAGTACTGGAAAAGTGGATTTATATGTAAAATATCATTTATTTTCAATGTCACCCATTACAGCTGGTTGAAAAGTAGAAAAAATCATGCAATTTTTCAAAATAATTTTCATCCCACAGATTTCTACGGAAAAAGTTACAGGAAGTTGTATTGCTTGCTTACCTTATTGGCTATTTTTATGATGTATTTTACAGTGACATCAAGCATGCCTAAAGCATATGGCTAGCTGCCCTTATTAATAGTTGCACAGTCCAAACGTATAGTTCTTAAGTAGAAATAGTAATCCCAGTTTACTTTCCCCATCTCTGTGCCTTAGATCTGCTGTGGAATCTTCTGGCACCATAGCAAAGCTCCTGAACCATGATAATACTCCAGAGGATGACATTTTAGAAAGTGCCTGATCTGAGGAATCTGCAAACATATCACTTAACATCCATTACTTCTGACTGCCAAACGACCTATCAAACATGCATTTATCAGTCACACTCCTAACTTCCATTGTTCTGAATCCATACTAATGCTTAGATAATATTTCAGTCTCAAGCATATTCCACACATGCAGTACCTTAAAGTCTTTACTTCACACTGAAAGGCAGTCCTGGCACACAGACAACCCGCCAACCTTAAACAGATTCTCACCAGCAACAGCACACCGCACGCGCCACAATAACTCCAACTCAAGAACCAATCCATGCAGCAAACCTCGACGCCAACTCTGCCCACATATCTACACCAGCAACACCATCACAGGACCTAACCAGATCAGTCACACCGTCACTGGTTCATTCACCTGCACATCTACCAATGTCATATATACCATTATATGCCACCAATGTCCCTCTGCTATGAACATCGGCCAAACTGGACAGTCCCTACGAAAAAGGATAAATGGACACAAATCAGATATCAGGAATGGCAATATACAAAAGCCTGTAGGAGAACACTTCAACCTGCCTGGACACACAATTACAGATTTAAAAGTTACCATACTGCAGCAAAAAAACTTCAAGACCAGACTGCAAAGAGAAACTGCAGAGCTGCAATTCATTTGCAAACTTGACACAATCAATCTGGGATTGAACAAAGATCTTGAGTGGCTTGCTAATTACAAAAACAGCTTCTCCTCTCTCCAAGTTCACACCTTCAATTCAGCTGCTAGAGGAATACCTCACCCTCCCTGATTTGAGATAACAAGCTGGTTCAAGCTGATTGGACTAACCTTGTTACCTCCTACCTGGTTCTTGCCTTATCTATACCTGACCCTGGACACTTCCACTACTTGCATCCAACGAAGTGGGTATTAGCCCACGAAAGCTTATGCTTCAATACTTTAGTTAGTCTTTAAGGTGCCACAGGACTCTTTGTTACCACTGAAATTCTTGTATTAATTAGAACCGCTCTTTATCTCCACTGCAATGGTGTCTTTCAACAGTAAGGCTTTTGCCTTAAGCCAAGCACTGGTGGATAAGGACAACTTGTACTGCTTATGAACAAAAACTAAGGTTCACCCAGATGCAGACAGCATGCCCCACTGACATCCCATTTTCAGCTGATCCTCTGCACAGTGATGAATTTCACCATTGTGAAGAGGGGAAAAATAAGAGAATGGGAAAAAAAGTTTCATACACACAGTGCCGGCTCTAGATTTTTTGCTGACCCAAGTCAAAAAGTTTTTTTTTTTTTGGCTTTTACACGTTTGCAGTTTGCAATGTGTAAAAAAAAATGTTTTTTGTTTTGTTTTGACTATTTAAAATTTAAAAAAATGAAAACAGAGAATTTGTAGTTAGTGAAATAAAACAATTTCCTACTGGTGTACTCATTTAATTTTAACAAAATCACAATTACAAACAATTTGGGTTCAACTATACACTATATTGAAAAATGTTAGTGTCTTCCAGTGCACCCAGTTTTTCATAAATTAAAAGAATTGATATGAACTGATTTTTTCTGGTTTTTATACTTGCGTAGTCTTTCAATAATTCAGTGAAATCTATAATTTTTTTTTGCAATGGTACCTTCAATTGAAATTAATGCAAGTCCTGACAAATGATTTTGAGACACGGTGGAGCTTCAGTTTTGAGAAACTGTGCTCACCAGAAGCCACTGATACTGGTAATGTTCAAAGAATTAATAATGCTATAGCTGTGTTTGGACTGAAAAAAATCATTTCTTGCTATACATTCTAATACTTTTAGAGGAGAAGTTTTAGGATGCATTAGCTCAGATAAAGCTATTAATTCACCATACAATTCTACTCCATCAATGTCAGCAGTGTTATCAGAACTGAGTGCTAAATGTAGGTCTTGACAGTGCTTCATGAGGTCTTTTTTGGAAAACTGATTTTTAATATTTCCAATATCGTATGAAAATTCAAAAAAAGTTTCACAATGACCATCCAACTGATAAAATCTTTCTTCTATGGAAGTTATACTTACATCAAAAATACAAAAGAAATATTTAACTTTAAACTTTTCTTTTGGATTGAGAATAGGATCATCATGAGCCTTATAACAAAACTGTATTGGTTTTTTTCAAACCAATGAATTCTTGAGGTGCAAACATCAGTTCAAAATCAAGACCCTCTGCTATTGTTGTTGCTTCTTTAACAGTTTCTTCAAATCCTTCATCCGAACGGTATTTTTTTTAATATTCTGGCATTCTATTCAAAATCGTCTTTGCCTCAGATATGGCTATGGTTATGTTCTGCATAACTTTGCTGGTAAAATTAATTTGATTTAGATTATGCCAAATAACTGTGCAACATGAAAATTGAAACTGCGTCATCTTCTGAGCCAATGTTTCAACTTCATGTCGAAATGAAGGATTATACGACAGGTGCTGCCTTATTTTGAATAGTGCATTGTAAATCTCTCCTGATGAATACCGGAATGGTCTAATAGCAATCTCTCCTGCTTTCCCATCTAGTTTGACTTAGAGCTTTAAGTGTGAGTTTTGTTCAAGATGCTTCTTCAAGACTGCCCAAAGATGTGGGGAAGCACTAAAAAAGTTGTAAATTGCTTGCAATGTGGTAAAATATGAAACGGCAACTTTAGATGATTTGGCAGAATCACTGACAACCAGACTGAGCGAATGTGCATGGCAAGAAATGAAAAAAGCTTGATTATTTAAATTCCATATTCTTTGCTGTACACCTGTATGTCGTCCTTGCATGTTTGAGCCATTACCCTTGGCCGTGCATATTTTCTAAAAGTATTCTATAGTGTTCCAATCTCCACAGAATTACATGTGTGGGCTTTCCCAGTAGTTTTCATACATTGGAGGATTCCAGAAAAATAAAAAAGGATGGCCGGCGCTGGAATGTCGCCCCTAAAATGTGCCACCCCAAGCACATGCTTACTTTGCTGGTATCTAGAGCTGGTTCTGCATACACATTACATTTTTGCAATGTTGTGTAGACACACATATCCTGCACTAAAAATTCAGCAACATGTTAGCTGGTCTCTTTAAAAGGATTTTTTTTAAAACAAAAAAGGGGGGGAAAAATAGTGTGACAAGATGCTACATACAGATTTGTGACAGTAGACAATACTTTGTTTAAAAATAAACATACATGGCATTTTGTATTTTAGTAACTGTGACACTCAGTACAGAAGAACCCTTCTAACATAGGTAGCCTCTCTCACCACATTATCCTAATAGCTCAAATCACCATCACTGTATCTTCTAGACAGAAGGATAAGCATATGCTCTCCTTCAAGGCAATCACCAGTGTAACTTGCAGACTAGCCAGTGGAGAGAAATTTAACCATTTTGAAGCCAGCTTCTCAATTTCCACCTCACAGGAAACTGTAGCACTAGCACAGTGTTCCCAGGCTCTAATAATGAAAGGAGCACTCTGGTTTGTTGCACAGCCGTGAAGGTTTTCTTCACAACATATTGATCACAATGACATAAGTCTTCATTAGGTGAGGATCTATGGCAGGCCTTGAACTATTTTACTAGACATTTAACAGAAAACTAAACCTAGTTGTCAAAAGGTGGACAAGAAAGAGATCTCTGAATGACATTCTGCTGAGAAACCCAATTCTTCCATCCCCAGCTGCTGAGAAAGGAGAAGGTACTGGGATTCCTGCATGGGGGCTCCTTCTTACAACCAGACAGAGGTGGATATAAAATTCTGGTAAATTTGAAGTGGGACGGAGAAAAGATCTCACTTCATCCTTCCTCAGCCCCCAAACTAGCCAAACCCACACCTTAGAATCTCTGCTACTCTACCCACCACATAGCCCCAGTGCCTTCCTCTATTGTCCCTCATAGCTTTCCTAAGCAGCAGAAGCACTGAACAGCAATGAACTGACCAGCCTCCTGATGAATTCACCGCTGCCTAGAGGGTTCTGAATAGCAACAGTGAAACAGACTGGAGAGTCTCGTTAGTTTCACTTTGTTGATGATGCTTGAGAAAGCTATGAACTGCAGAGCAGTCACTGGAGCCATCTGTCTGAAGACTCAGGAAGACAGTCCTGTAATGGGTTATCACGGTTAAAAGGAATATAAAATTAATCACAGTTAACTCAAGCGATTAATACAAAAATATTAACTAGATTTAAAAAAATTATTCACGATTAATCATTGTTAATCACACTGTTAAACAATAACAGAATACCATTATTTTCGGCTGTTTTCTATATTTTCAAATATACTGATTTCAATTACAACACAGACTACAAAGTGTACAGTGATCATTTGTATTATTCAAATATTTGTGCTGTAAAAAAGCAACAAAATAAATATTCTTCAATTCGTCTCATACAAGAACTAGAGTGCAATCTTTATCGTGAAAGTGCAACTTACAACTGTACTTTTTTTTTTAACATAACTGCACTCAAAAATAAAAGAGTGAAAAACTTTAGAGCCTACAAGTTCACTCAGTCCTACTTCTTGTTCAGCCAATCGCTTAGATAAACAAGCTTCTTTACATTTATGGAAGATAATTCTGCCCATTTCTTATTTACAATGTCACCTGAAAGTGAGAACAGGTGTTCACCTGGCACTGTTGTAGCCAGCGTTGCAGGTATTTACATACCAGACATGCTAAACATTCAATTAATCAATTTTTAAAATAATTTGAGTCCTATAAATTAATATCTATCTTTAAAATTCTTCAGAAATTGATGGCTGACATCCCCATCATTCATCAGGAAAAGCTTTCCACTATCATTGGTCAATAGATTTTACAAAGGCAGTCCCAGAATAAGCTATGGATATTGTAAACCAACCTTTGATGGGAAAAAAGGAGCATTTTGAGAAGCCCTTACTTGATTTCAATGTTACTACCTATAAAGTGTCCTAATTTCAATGAAACCTTACTGAATCACTTCATTTTTGCATATATGGTCTTATTTGTATCTAATGTAGTCATAGAACCAAAGTGACCTAACAATATTGTAGTGTTGAACCCATCTTCTCTGACACAATTTGACACTTTAGTCATATGTTAAACTCTGAAGCATCTGTTCGATAATAAACCATTAAACACTTGCCAGGAACCTAAGGATTGCCTCTTGAATAAGCGTTGCTAAATTGCAAGCCATAATTTAATACTCATCTGTTATGATGGTGACCCAATGTTTAATGGAGCTTAATGCTCTTCTGATGCTACTGATTAAATTATTGTGCAGTAGCCCAGTTTCATAATCTACAATTTGCAAAGAGACAAGACAGATATCCAGACACTGTCTTCACTCATGTCAGTGAATCATTTAACTATCAGGAAAAGGTTTCTTAAATATAACTTAAATTAATGAGTGCATCATTCATTGGAATTGTTTTGGTGTTTTAAGACAGCTATCTTATTATGAAAAAGTGAAGCACAAATTATTCCTGACCGTAAAGTGGGAGGCGCAGGGGATGAAGGAGTGGTGGGGGAATGGCTAAGGGCACTGACCCAGCATGTGCAATGACTTCATAACATGCAGAGCACTGCCCAGGAAATTTAATGTTCCGGCCAACAAGCGTGTCTCATTCATTTTTCCTCCACTCGGTTGTTTAATGGTTTGGTCACTGCCTAGATGCAGCTGTGCAAACAATCTTTCAATGTCTGGCCACCCATCATTGGATTTTAGTCCAAAGCCTCTCTCTCTTTTTTAATTAGGATGAGGAAGGCTAATAAGCAAATCAAGATTTGAAAACACAGGGTTACAGGTTTCTCAGACAAACAGAATTAAGTATGCAGACATTAGCAGATTTTGAAAGCATCAATAGAGTAAACTGGTGAATAATATTCTATTTTACATTTAAGGTCAATGAGCAGGCAACTGAACAACAATACTTTAAAAAAAATCTGAAAAAGATTTACCCTTCCCATCTTGTATAATATTGTAGGTTCAAAATGTCAAGAATGCACTACAAAAATTACTACATTTTCACCAAACCAGGATTTCCATTTTGAAATACATGGATATAATATTATTGCTTCCCTCGGTGAATAAGTTGCTCACAGCAGCCTTAAACAGTACAAAATTGAATATGGGCTCCTTCTTCAGAGTAGCACTATCATATTATGAACAGAAGCTAAGTATGTTGCATGAAGTAAAGAACAATAGAGAATACATATTGAAATGTAAAAGTAACAACATAAATGTAACAAAGAGTCCTGTGGCACCTTAAAGACTAACTATAAAGTTTTGAAGCATAAGCTTTCGTGGGCTAATACCCACTTCGTCGGATGCAAGCAGTGGTGCAAAGTGGAACAGATTGTTTAGCAAAACTAGTTAGCCCATATTATAAGGGACCATTCCTAGTAGAATTGCCGGTTAACATCTCTGAAGACATAGGACAAAAAGAGAAGGTTAGTGGATTACAGCTTGTTGTAATAAACCATAAACCCAGTGTCTCTGCTGAGTCTGTGATTTTTGGAGTCTAGCAGAGTAATGAATTTAAGCTGCCAGGCTTGTCTTTTGAAAGTGTTGTGCACATTTCTTTTGAGGGTGAAAACGGAGGGGTCAGATATAGACTGACTGCCTTGTTAAAAGTATTCACCCACATGATAGTGTGTTTTTTTTCTTTTATCATTTGCCTATGTGAGTTGATTTGAGAGAGTAGTGATTGTCTGGTTTCACCCACATAATTGGTGTTAGGGCATTTAGTGCACTGGATAAGGTATACCACATTGTTGTGATAGGCATGTTCAGGATCCATGGATCTTAAAAGATGTATTGTGGGGAGTACTGATCATTGTAATAGTGGAGATACATCTGCAGGTTTTGCATCTGTTGTTATGGCAGGGTTTGGTACTGCTTTGAGTTGGTGTGTCCTGTTCTGCAGGAACCCTGCTTCTGATCATGAGCTTGGAGAGGTTGGGGGAGTTGTCTGACCACCAGAAGTGGGGATTTAGGAAAGAGTTCTTTCAAAACGGGGTTCTCATCGAGTATGGTTTGTAGTTTGATTATACCATTCAACACAGGAATCCATACAGGGTAAGTGACAACAGAAGGGGTTTTATTTCTGCATTGAAGCAAGTTCCCTCATGGTATTTAGGTGGCCCATTCCATGAAGCAATCTACTTTTCTGATAGTGTTTCCTTATTTTGTAAAGACTGTTTTAAGCATGTTAAGATGTATATCCTGGACTTTCTCCTCAGAGCGGTATCAGAGTGCCTGGCTGTAGACAGCACATTTCTTGTTGTGTTTGGGTTGGTTACTAGGTCCAGGAAGATAGGGGTGGTGGTCCATGGGTTTCTTATATATGGTTGTCTGTAGGGTTTCACTGCTGAAGCTGACTGTGTTGTCCAGGAAGTGGATGCTAGTGTGGGTGTGTTCCAGAGAGAGAATAATGGATGTGTGGTGATTATTGAAATTGTGGTGGAAATCTATGAGGGAGTGTCGTAAGTGTGGAGTCTTGTTTTGCCTGTGTGGGGTTAATGTTACCTGAGAGGGAGTGACATAGAGAGCCCCCCTGGAGGAAGAACCAGGAAATCTCTTCAGTTCTGTCCGGAGTGTGGACTGACTCCATCTTTTCTAGCTATGGGAGAGATGAAGCACCCTTCTAATTCTAAGATTAGGCTGACTGTAACATTTTGATTTCCTAAGTTTTTTGTACCAAATCTAGAGTGTCACTGACTTTCCCAGGGAGGGTGTGGTTAGGAAGCTTTATATCTGTGAAGTGTATTAAGTGTATGCTTGTCTTTTCTTTATTAAACTTTTTATACCTATAAGAATTGTCTGGTAATTCTAGTAAAGTGATCGGAGTGTTGAAACTGGCAGGCTCACGGGGAGTGAGTCGTGGTGCTGTGTCTGCTTTGCTCAAGGCTAAACAGGGAGGAGTGGAACAGCATCTGAGGGTCCCAATCGCTCAGGGAGAAGGAAAGGGAGTTTGGGGGTGTTTGTGTGCCCTCTCCAGGTCTTGGAAATTCACACAAATGGTGGCAGCGGACCCCAAGTCCTAACTAGTCAAGTTTGAAGGATTTGGGGAGACAGGATTTAACTTAGGCTGGGAAAATAGCTTAAAGTTAGTGGTCTGCAAAGGAGGAGAGAACCACACTCTGCTACCCTAGGCTCAGGGTGTGGAAAGGTATACTCTTTCACCACAGGGAGTGTAAGCCATCTGTGCAGATGATGAAAATATCATTGAAGTATTTCAGGTATATCATTGGTTCTGTGGTGCATTTGTCCAGAAATTCTTCTGCAAGACGGTCCATGAAGAGGTTGGTATATTGGAGCCATCTGAGTATCCATGGATCTCTGCCTTGTTTTGACAAAAAAAACCACATTTGTTCTTGAACGCAAAATGGAAAGGATGAAATGTATGAGTTTGACAATGTGTTTGGGAGTGGATATCTGAAGGTTGTCCATTGTCATGTAAATATTTGAGGCAGGCAGCTATGCCCTCACTGTGAAGGATGTTGGTGCAGGGAGAGAGATGACATCCATGGTGGCAAGGATGGTGTTCTGAGGGAAATTGTTAATATTGTGGAGGAGGTCAGTATTTTCTTTTCTCTTAAAATGTATTCCATTTTGTAAAAAATAAAAATAAAATAAATTAGCAACCTAAAACTTGACAATCATTAAGCAGTCTCTAAAGATTATTAAGGAAATGTAGTCCAACATAACTCAGGAATCACAGAATCCAGGCATAGTTTTACTTGATCAGATTTTCAGTTACTCCTTAATGAAAACATTGCCATTCTGCGTAAAGTAAAAAACATGCATTTATGGGAAATTACATTTATTCTCCTGTAGTTCAGCTTTCACCAAGCTCCACGATTGCTACAATCATCATTCTGGGACCTATTTTCCTCAGTCATCTTCAGCATAATCTATTTCCATTTGTTGCCTCGCATTCCACAGGTAAGGGAACCTCTTCTTCCCCAACTATGCTGCCATGAAATTTGTATCTCTCTCTATCACTATTGGGGGAGCTGGCAGCAAACCGTATACCTAGGTTGTCTAGCTTTCCCTTATAAAAAGATTTATACAACCACTGTTTGCAGCAGCCTTTGGTATTTGGCAGGAGGAACAGCACAGAGTTGGGGAATCACCTTTTCCTTGTCCTGTGAAATTTCATTTAGCTTTTACAGAGATAAAAACTGTTACAAATTGCCTTTTGCCAACTTCACATGCTCGGATATTTTTAAGAGTACCATCAATAAAAATTAAGATGCTTTTGACAAAGCTTCAATTTTGTGCTGCTGTGTATGCTCAGAGTAGGCCTGGATATAGGAGTAGATTCTTTAATTACAGAGGTATATGGGAGTTGGTAGTTTTACTTTACAACTATTTGGAATGCAGTTGTATGGGTTAGGTTAAAATGAGGAAAAATTGTGCTTTACAACTTTGCGGTGCTCTGAAGATTAGAAAATGTCCTTTGATTTATAATTCAATGTTCCCTTTATTGTAAGCAGGGTAGTTGCACATTTCTAAGTGTTTTGGAGATTTCACGTGAATTATGGAGAAGCAAACCAATGTAAAGTGCTACTCTTAGAAGACTAGAGTTGTATCATCCTTTTAACATTTCATTAAATAGTAGACCACTCGTCATAGAAAGAAAAAAATCATCTCAAATACTAAAGATACACAAAGCCTTAAAGCCAAATGAGAGGATCCAGTTTCCAGACTGTACGTTTTTAAAAATCCTGAATGCACAGAAACACTTTATTAATGGTTTCAGTTGTTAGGCAATTAAAAATAACTTTCCAGAGGAGAATGATACTCAGTTTATTAAAGCCAGTAGTCAAAACATTTCACAAGGAAAACAGCAAGATGTATGTGACACTGGTAGACCAGGTGCCAAATTACGTCAAAGCCCTTGGCCTTACCGAACAGGACAAATGTATAGCTGGAAACCAGTGTTGCTTATCTGTGTGTTAGCATTATCAAAATAAATATTAGAAGTTAAATTGATAAGAATGTGCTTAGTATTTTATAAAATGTGTTTAGGATGCTGCATGTCTTGTTCTCACTCAAGTAACCCATCAAACAAGAAAGAAGCCTTATGTAATGCAAATGATGGTCTCTTACAAGGTGATGTTAAATTCTGTTAGTTAAACACAAATGAGCCATTATGCAAAATCAAAGACTTCCTCCCCACTCCCCCACTCGGAAGAAGAAGGAGCTTGTGTGGGAACTGTTGCTGTCAGTTTGGTTTCTGGGAGAAGCAGCTATAAATATGGACAAAAGGAAAAATCCTCCACCTCTGGACTGTTTGGATTCTAACAGGCAGAATAACGGAATGAGAAGACTGAGATCCCCAGAGTTACTCTGGGTAGCCTAGAAGACTTTTGGGAAACTGCCAGAATACTACATCTCTGCTACTCCTTCCACATTCGGGGGCAGCTGTTTGGCAGACGCTTTCAGGCACGCAGCATGTCCGCCGAAAAGCCACCAATTGCAGAAGCAATCAATTCGGCAGCATGCCAACGGCATGGGGAGCTCACGACCCCTCTGGAAGCGGGTGTGATCCCCCCTCCCCCTGGTTTGAGAACTGCTGGTATAGACCATGACTATATTTTTACCTGCTTTAACCTCTCAAACTCTCATTCCTTTTTCTTAGCTAACAACCCGTTAATTTTACTATAGAATTGAGATCCTGGACGCAAGGCGACCTGGGTGAGTGACTGGGACTGCTTGTAACCTAAATATTTTGTGATTTTTTGTGTGACTATTTATCACATAAACCAGCTTGTTTGGGCGGCAAGAAAGATAGAAGTGTCTAAGGGGGTTGTCTCTGACTCTATTAAAAGACTACTGTTGTGCTTTGGGAGTTCAAATTAGTACTAGGTTGGTGAAATGTAATTATAGAACGTATCACTGGTTGGGGCTTCTGACCCTCTTTTGGCAGTCTGCCCTGAGATAGGTCGTGAGCCAGGCCAGACAATATGACAATGTATTTTAATTTTAATTATTTAATTTTAATTGCAATTGGTATTTTTGCACCTGGCACCACTGGCTGCCATTCTGTTAGGAAAGGGCATTACAATTAAACATGCTTCAAGTGTCTTAACTTACCTTAAAATGTCAATATTTAAAGATGAGTGTTCAAAGAATATGTTAAAAAAAATCAACCAGACCTTCCTTTGAGTATATTGTTGACCAATGTACTACCTGCTTTAGTTTTGCTTTAACAAGCAGAACTGTATTTGTAAATTGTAGCTTAAACATTCAACCTAAATATCTTGTTTATGATAGAAAGGACTTCAATGTGTTTAGATTCACATTTACCTGCAGTAGGGTTTTTTTTTTTTTCACTGACCATGTTACATATCATCTCACACTTCAGTAAGAGGATAGCCACCAGGTTAAGAAATGCAAACTGTAATTAAAATACTAATGTTTAAAAAACCTACAAACCTCACCTTATACAGTTTAATCCATCTAAAAAGGTCTTCTTTGTTTACTTTGAGCATGTACTACATGCTTTGTGGTTGCAAGCCCTCCAGAGCTGAAGCAGATTCACTCTCAGTGAGCGTATCAATATTCCACTAATACTAATGGGAGGTATACATAATCACTAGGAGACATTTGGCCTAAACCTTGTGTACAGCCATAATGTATACAGAGCAACTTTGGGGGAGGTGTATGTGGATGCCCAAATGGCACCTCTGTTCTCCTACTTCTGAGCCTACTTAGCTCTGGGCTGGTTGAGCCAAAACAGCAACTAAAGAAGCACCTTCTATACTCCTTATACCAGAAATATAAAGGAGGTGATGAATGAGCCTCTCTGCTAGCTCTCCACCAGCAGAGGATTCCCTACAATGCAGTGATCATCCCTCAACAAATACTATCTTTACAGATAAAACCACCAACAAGACTGTATAAAGCAGACACAAGATCTAACTTCATAGCCTTTGGCATATGGTAAACATGCTTCATAGTCATTTTCTACTGTAAATAATGTTTATTTAAGTACAGAATGAAAGTTTAGTTTGTCACAGAGTGGACTGGAACCTTTAAGAAGTGCTGCAGCCCACCTGTGTCCCATTAACAGGCTTAATGAGGCCACATAAGAGGACTGGTGTTCCCCATAAAGAGCCAGAGGAAAGCAGTAAATGGAAGCTCTGGCAGACAAGAGCTGGAGTGAGTAGAAAATTATGAGGGGGAGAAGGGTTGAGGCCTGGAAGGCAGAGCCAAAAGGATGAACTTCAGCTAGGGGTACTACTGGCAGAGAATAAAGAAACTATGACCCAGCTATGGTAGGAGGACTTTAGCCCCCTACCTCAGGGCAGAGAGTCATTTACCTAATTCAGCATCAGGACAGCAAATATGTGTCAAGACTAAATAAATTAAAACCCTACAAGGGGAGTTGTTTTAATTACCCTTGGTCTGTGATCTTAAGTTTTTGAAGGGAAATTGAGGCAGGGCGCTGCAGAGGGACCTCTGGCACCAACAGGCACTCAACAGACAGCTGGCCCTGTTACATACTATATTATAAAAATGGTGCATAGTAAATTGAGAACATTTTGCATTATTTATTCATATTAATATGTTAAAATTTGTTGCACCACATTTTCTACATAACTTGAAAATTATTCTTATTAATTATTTTGTGGGAGCTGTACAGTAGAATATACAGTTTTTCCTTGGCCTCAAACTATACAATGACTTCACGTCAAAATTGCTTTTAAAATGTTTTTTGGGTCTGTCAGTAAATGCTTTGCCCGAGAAAATGTTCCTTTTAAGAGCTGTACTGATCCTCAGAAATAAAAGCTGAAACGGAGAAGGCTGCTGTTATAGAAATGTCAAAATTCACTAAACACTTACTAGAGAGTGTTCTAGAGGGTACCATTCCACATTTTGTATTATTCTTTGCATATATATACACACACACCAGAGAGACTCAAAGGATTCGTTAGTTTCATTTGCGAAGTTTTTCTTTAAAAAAGTCTTTAGTTATATATGGTTATGCTCAAAAGGTATTGACGACTGCTTGAATCACAAACTTATTTGAGACTGGGTGTGAATACGTCCTTCAATTAACATTATGTCAATATAAATGAATGAGAAGCCCCTCAACTATGACAAAAAGGGATTGTGAAGCTGCCCGGGGGGTTGGATTGAGTAGACAGAGGGGTTTTGCAGCATACTGGGGGGAGAGAGAGGAGGGTGCATGTGTATGCAACGCAACACAGAGACAAAATCTGGGAGGCACACAGAAACAGGCAGGCAGCCAAAACTGCAGCTAAATGCATGGTGTCTGACTCCAAAAAATATTTTTGACTCATGAGTGCAGGCTGAAAAAGAGCGTTCTTGGTGCTATGAGCAAAAGGACCTGTTTCCTTCTCTATGTATTCAGAGACACAGGAGTTTGTACATTACTAACATATAAACAACAAGATTGCGTCAAATACAATACGAGACTCAATCAATTTTTGCTTCCAACTACAACATCCCCATGAGCCCAGACTTTGACTAGTCACTCAGGTCAAAAAGGGGCAATATTATGTGAGCAACATAAAACTCCTGTTTTCAAGCCCTGTGCATTCTGCAACAAACAGAATATAAATTCAGTAGCTAGAAGCCCCATCTCTCCTCCAGATGAGTGTGGTGCATCATATTAAGTTCTAAGGGACACAGACATTTTTATTACAGCTTTACGTGAATTCTGAAACAGGTTTATGTTTTATGAGTACAAATCTGTCTCCACGAACAAACATTAAATCAGAACCCATAAGAACATAAGAAAGGCCATACTGGGTCAGACCAACGGTCCATATAGACCAGTATCCTGTCTACCGACAGTGGCCAATGCCAGGTGCCCCGGAGTGAGTGAAACTAACAGGTAATGATCAAGTGATCTCTCTCCTGCCATCCATCACCCCCCTCTGACAGACAGAGACTCGGGACACCATTCCTTACCCATCCTGGCTAATAGCCATTAATGGACTTAACCTCCATGAATTTATCCAGTTCTCTTTTAAACCCTGTTATAGTCCTAGCCTTCACAGCCTCCTCAGTGAAGGAGTTCCACAGGTTGACTGTGTGCTGTGTGAAGAACTTCCTTTTATTTGTTTTAAACCTGCTGCCCACTAATTTCATTGGGTGGCCCCTAGTGCTTATATTATGGGAACAAGTAAATAACTTTTCCTTATTCACTTTCTCCACACCACTAAATTTTATATACCTCTATTATATTCCCCCTTAGTCTCGTCTTTTCGAAGCTAAAATGTCCTAGCCTCTTTAATCTCTCCTGATATGGGATCCATTCCAAACCCCCAGTCATTTTAGTTGCCCTTCTCTGAACCTTTTCTAATGCCAGTATATCCTTTTTGAGATGAGATGACCACATTTGTACACAGTATTCCAGATGTAGGTGCACCATGGATTTGTATAAGGGCAATAAGATATTCTCCATCTTATTCTCTATCCCTTTTTTAATGATTCCTAACATCCTGTTAGCTTTTTTGACTGCCACTGCACATTGCGTGGATGTCTTCAGAGAACTATCCACAATGACTCCAAGATCTTTTTCCTGATTAGTTGTAGCTAAATTAGCCCCCATCACATTGTATGTATAGTTGGGGGTTTTTTTCCAATGTGCATTACTTTACATTTATCCACATGAAATTTAATTTGTCATTTTGTTGCCCAAACACTTAGTTTTGTGAGATCTTTTTGAAGTTCTTCACAGTCTGCTTTGATCTTAACTATCTTGAGCAGTTTAGTATCATCTGAAAACTTTGCCACCTCACTGTTTACCCCTTCCTCCAAATCATTTATGAATAAGTTGAATAGCATTGGTCCTAGAACTGATCCTTGGGGAACACCACAAGTTAACCGTCTCCATTCAGAAAATTTGTATCTATCTCTCTATTTATTCCTACTCTTTGTTCCCTGTCTTTTAACCAGTTCTCAATCCATGAAAGGATCTTCCTTCTTATCCCATGGCAACTTAATTTAAATATGAGCCTTTGGTGAGGGACCTTGTCAAAGGCTTTCTGGAAATCTAAGTACACTATGTCCACTGGATCCCCGTTGTCCACGTTTGTTGACCCCTTCAAAGAACTCTAATAGATTAGTAAGACGTGATTTCTCTTTACAGAAACCATGTTGACTTTTGCCCAACAATTTATGTTTTTCTATGTGCCTGACAATATTATTCTTTACTATTGTTTCAACTAATTTGCCTCATATTGCCTTACTGGTCTGTAATTGCCGGGATAACCTCTAGAGCCCTTTTTCAATATTGGCATTACATTAGCTATCTTCCAGTCATTGGGCACAGATGCTGATTTAAAGAACAGCTTACAAACTCTAGTTAATAGTTCCTCAATAGTTCCTTCAGAACTCTTGGGTGAATGCCATCTGGTCCTGGTGACTTGTTACAGTTAAGTTTATCAATTAGTTCCAAAACCTCCTCTAGTGACACTTAAATCTGTGACAATTCCTCAGATTTGTCACCTACAAAAGACGGCTCAGGTTTGGGAATCTCCCTAATGTCCTCAGCCGTGAAGACTGAAGCAAAGAATTCATTTAGTTTCTTCGCAATGACTTTATCATCTTTAAGTGCTCCTTTTGTATCTCTATCATCCAGGGGCCCCACTGGTTGTTTAGCAGGCTTCCTGCTTCTGACATATTTAAAAAACATTTTATTATTAACCTTTGAGTTTTTGGCTAGCTGTTTTTCAAACTCCATTTTGTCTTTTCTTATTACATTTTTACACTTAATTTAGCAGTGTTTATGCTCCTTTCTAGTTATCTCCCTAGGATTTGACTTCCACTTTTTAAAAGATGCCTTTTTATTTCTCGCTGCTTCTTTTACATGGTTTTTAAGCCACGATGGCTCTTTTTTAGTTCTTTGACTTTGTTTTTAATTTGGGGTATACATTTAAGTTGGGCCTCTATTATGGTGTCTTTGAAAAGTGTCCATGCAGCTTGCAGAGATTTCACTTTAGTCACTTTACATATTAATTTCTGTTTAACTAACCAACCCCCTCATTTTTACCTAGTTCCCCTTCCTGAAATTAAATGCCACAGTGTTGGGCTGCTGAGGTATTATTCCCACCACAGGAATGTTAAATATTATTATAGTATGATCACTATTTCCAGGTGGTCCTGTTATAGTTACCTCTTGGACCAGCTCCTGCGCTCCACTCAGGACTAACTCAAGAGTTGCCTCTCCCCTTGTGGATGATCCCCAATGGATCTACTCTAATTTATATCAAGTGATGATATCTTACATCTAGGGACACTCCATAACTATCAATTGTTCATAAACTTCATCTATGGGGGAAAAACACTTATTACTCATGACCTCTCTTCCTCCCTCTGTTGATTTCACCCACCTGTTATGTACTGCCTTAATCTAGATCAATGGTTCTCACTGTGGTCAGCCGCTTGTTCGAGGAAAGGTTGTTTACCTGCCGCCTCTGCAGGTTCGGCCAATCACGGCTCCCACTGGCTGCGGGAAGCGGTGCGAGCTGAGCGATGTGCTGACCACCACTTCCTGCAGCCCCCATTGGCCTAGAGCGGCAAACAGCAGCCAGTGGGAGCCGCAATCAAGCAAACCTGCAGAGGCGACATGTAAACAAACTGGCCTGGCCCACCAATGGCTTTCCCTGAACAAACAGTGGATCACATTGAAAACCACTGATCTAGATCATAAGGGACTACCTTTTACTACATATGTATCTGTAGGACACAACACAGTGGGGTCCCAAAAGGTACATCCACAATACATTAATTATGAATAAGTGTTTTCTCTCATATTAAACTCAGAACAACAATTAAGTAGGTGGCAAGTTGCAATGATTTCTGCTTTGCCAAGAAATGTGCACACCTTTTATTTTTGTTACCCATGCTCCCCCCATTTATCACCCCAGCTGCATGTTTGTCTCATCTATCTGTTGTGTCTTGTCTTTTAGACTGCAAGCACTTTTAAGTCATGGATACCTGTTATAATGTTGATAGAGTACTTCACACAATAGAACCTCAACATATTTGATCTCCATACACTAAGATTATTTATTAAATATAAATAATAAACTCAATAGGAGTCTCAGTTTTAGAATATTTATGGATTGTTTTACTCAAATTTTCTGTTTTCAGCATGTTGCAGAATTGTGTCTCTACATGTAACAATACAGTAAGAAGTGGTCAGGGGAGAGCTGGAGATTTTGATATCAGGGGCAGAAAGACGTATAGTGGTTTTGGTGCACAAGCCACAACTGCAGCTTTTGGTACTGGAGAAGGAAAATGCCTTCAGTTCCTCTTTCAATTGGGACCACAGGAGAAAGGGGCTTGAGTTTCATCTGGGAGGAAGAATGAAGCCTGAACTTCTAATGACCTGTACCAGTAACTTTTGACAGCAATCAATCATCTCAATGTTTTCACGGGCCAGGCACAATAGATAAGTATGTTGATATTTTGGCTAAACATTAATATTTTATATTCCAACAGTGTTCAAAGATCCCATCCAAGATTATCAGGGTCATTGTGCTAAGCACTTAACATTCACATAAAACATAATTTCTGTCTCAAACAGCAGCAAAGTAATGAATGCTGACATTTTAACTGATCGTTCAATTTCAAATTTAACATCTCATTGAGGTAAATGTGTCCAGTTCTGAACTATTTTTTACTAATTTCAGGCTGTTTAGCGATTCAGGTGGATTAAGCCAACCGAGCATAAACCAATACAATCTTCACAAGCAGAAGGGAAAGAATGTTTGAGTGGGATTTTTTAAAAACACTTAGCACTGGTCTAACTCTGCTCTCATTGATGTTAATGGGAAAAAAATTAATTAACTTCACTAAATGCATAATTAGTCAATACTGAGTGCTTTTGAAAACTCCCATTCCTACATATTTTAGAGCAGGGGTCTCAAACTCCAATGAGCACAAGGGTCACAGGAGGACTAGTGCATTGACCCAAGGGCCGCATCACTGACACCCCTCCTCGCTGCCTTCACCCCCACTCCACCCCTTCCATGAGGCCCCGCCCCTTCCCTACCCCATTCCAACCCCTTCCCCGAAGTCCCCACCCCAACGCTGCCCCCTCCCTGCCCCCAGGGTTGCAGAAGGGGTGCAGGGTGTGGCAGGGACTCAAGGCAGGGAGTTGGTGTGTAGGGTGCAAGAGGGGTGAGGAATGTGGCAGGAGGTCAGGGGGCAGCAGGTGGCTCAGGGCAGGGAGTGCAGGAGTGGTGCAGGGTCTGGCAGGGGGCTCAAAGAAGCGAGTTGGGGTGTGGGATGCAGCAGGAGGCTCAGGGCAGGGCATTGGGGTGTGGGAGGGGTTTCAGGGTGTGAGCTCCAGCCTGGCACCGCTTACCTAGAGCGGGCTCCAACCCGGCGCCACTCCGCTCCAGAAAGTGGCTGGAACCAGTCCCTGCAGCCCCTGGGAGGGGTGGGGAGGGGTTTGGTTCAGGGTTCCGTGCATGTGCTGCTCTTGCCGTTCCTTCAGGGGGCAATCCCGTGGGCTGGATTCTGCCCGCAGGCCTGGAGGTCGACAGAGGGCAGGAAGCTTAGTGGGCTGCACACAAGAGCCCTGCATGTTTGTTTGAGACCCCTGTTTTTGAGGAAGCTTAGATTTTGCAATAGCATCCTGGATTCTGGGGCCAACTTCACGGCAGTAGAAAGCATGGAGGTCCTAATCATGGTATTATAATTGAAAAGGGGAAAATGCCACCTGGAAATGTAAAGATAAGAGTGCATTATAGGTGATTACAGTTTTTCAATCACAGATATGTACCAGATAAAATATGGGGTTCACCAAAATATCAAAGTCGTTCCACAGGAAGATGTCAATTTCAACTAAATATTCTAATTAGTCCATTCAAGATTTTGACATTTCCCTTCCAACAAATATGTATATGGCTGGCTACCTTCCATTCTGACAGCCAGTTAGCCTCTTCTAGAGGAGCAGTGTTATTTGGAGTGCCAAAGCTCCAGGTCAGGTGTAAGAAGGAGAAGTGCCCTTTCAATTCTCGAGCTTCTTCAGTGCACACTTAAATCAGTTCTGAATAAAAAAAGTGTAGCAAGTGAAGTGGTAGATGGGACAGCATATTGACTTAAAACAATTCCAAAGGGCTGCACCGAACATGGAGCACTTGGGAAAGAATAGTTTTGCCTCTTCATTTAAAAAGCATTTTTCCAGTCTGACAAGCTTTTAGAAAGACTGCTAGTTAAGGCACATTGTGTGTTATAATTAACTTTATTTAAAGAAATTCCTAGGTTTAAATGTATCAGACTAAATTTTCCCTCAATTTAGCCTTGCCATCAGGCAGAGCCACTTAAGTATGTGGAACTAATGGTCTCTTATGACAAAGAACACAAAAAATGTTCTCTAGTATTAATGGTTTTTGTATTTACAAATGTGTAAAATGTTTTAATGCCTTATTATTTGTTAGTTTATACAAATTCGGTACAGTGGAGTCCAATTAAACTAATATCAACAAGAAATAAATCTGCCATGGAGAATATAATTTTTGCATACCAAACAAGATATATGTAGAATAATATAATGGAGATTTTTTAATTAGATAGCCATATAAAGAACTTATTAGAAAAGCTTCTTTTGAATAAAAAGGAAGGTTGGCAATTAGGAGATTTTTCAATGCATCTAAAGATGATAATCTTTTATATAAGTTTTAGAGCAGAAAACTCTTGAGCATTTTCTTGCAGCACAATACAGTACATAATAAAGAATCACATCATCACAAGAATGTTGCCAATTCTGGAGTGGAACACATAGCAACCCTACATGAGAGAAGATGAGAAACACATTATGTATAAAGGGAAATATTCAGTAGCAAAAAGTACAGTACATTATTACCCAAATTAGAGTTTGACTAAAACAGCCTTACTCTTCCAAAAGGAGTTACAGGGTCTTTAATATCCAAGAGTAATTAGGATTTAAATAGCAGGTTAGCAAAAAATGGTACCTCCAGTGGTACTATACTCCATAGCAATATACAAAGGAGAAAACAACACCTATACCACCAACTCATGCAGCATTTGGATGTTCCATGGAAATCTACCACATGACTGAATAGATTATAAAGCAATTTCTGCTTTACCAAACAGGTTAGATTTTTAATGTATTGAAATATTTGTTCCTTAGCAAGGCCTAAAACTCTCTGTTATATCTTCTGGGGAAATTCTGCACCACTGCATGGGCGTAGAATTCAGATCCCTCTTCAGATTTATTTGCTTCCCTGCAGAAAATGACAGGGAAGCAAAGGGAAGCCGCAAAGGCAGTCACATGCCCATGTGGTTTCTGGTGCCCAAAGCAGCAGGCCTGGGTCACTCATGGGTGTAGTCTGCGGGGAGCAGTGCCTCCTGAACACAAGCCACTCCCCCCATTTCTGCAAGTGCAGAGCTGCCCAGCTGAAGGATGATTTGGCTCCTGCTGCTGACTCTGTAGCTGAATGCTGCCTCCTGGATCATAGAATCATAGAATATCAGGGTTGGAAGGGACCTCTGGAGGTCATCTAGTCCAACCCACTGCTCAAAGCAGGACCAGTCTCCAACTAAATCATCCCAGCCAGGGCTTTGTCAAGGAGAGGAGACAGTGGGGAGGGGAAGGGGTATGGAGTTGGGATGAGGCAGTGGGAAAGGAGGATGGGAAGGGGAGAAAGGTAGGGAGGTGGGAGCCCAGCTTGCGGCATCCTCTCAGCAGCAGCTGGGACTCCCCCATTAAGCAGGCACATCAAACCACCCAAAGAGCTCCCCCCACACCTGGATGACCACAAACCCCCTGTACCCGAACCCTCACCCCACTGAGCCCAATCGCTTCCAATTAGACCCCCACATTAGCTCCTGTAAAGAGTGTCAGATGGTAACACTATATTTCAATTGTTTTCCTCTAACGGATCCATCTTTAGTTCTGTGATGAATTGGAGCTGTGTGTGTACAATTTAGGCATTCTTATCATGATGCTTAAAGGTAGGGCTCCATCCCACCAAGTCCCACTGCCCTCAGCACAGCCCCCAAACACTGAGACCCCCCACCACCACCCTTCCTTCTCTCCTCCCATCAGGGGGAGTTGAACAAAAATTTTCTGTGAATGCAGCTCACCCATTGTTCCCACATGTCTGCACCAGAATATGGATGTTGATTCCTAAGCATTGCCCCTATTGTGTCTGTCAGGGGTGTACCATCCTGCGACAGGACCTGTAAGTAATGGTGGCTCTACACATCTATAAGTAGGACTTTACCAAATTCATGGTCCATTCTGGTCAATTTCATGGTCATAGGATTTAAAAAGTTGTAAATTTCAGGATGTCTGCTATTTAAACCTGAAATGTCATGGTGGTGTAATTGTAGAGATCCTGAACCAAAAAGGAGATGTGCAAGGGGTTGCAAGGTTATTGTAGATGGGATTGCAGTACTGCTACCCTTACTTCTGTGTTGCTACCGGCGGCGATGGCACTGCCTTCAGAGCTGGACAGCTGGAGAGAGAGCTGCTGGCTGGGAGCCCAGCTCTAAGGCAGAGCCACCACCAGAACCAGCCAGGAGTAAGGATGGCATGGTACAGTATCATCACCCTTACTTCTGTGCTGCTGCTGGCCAGGCGTTGTCTTCAGAGCTGGATGCCCCAGCCAACGGCGAACACTCTCCAGCCACCCAGCTCTGAAAGCAGCACAGAAGGAATGCACTGCCATGATAACACCCCCCCCCCCCATAATCTTTGAACCCCCCTGCAAATCCCTTTTGAGACAAGACCCCCAATCTGAGAAATGCTAGTCTCCCCCATGACATATGTAGAGTATAGAGTAAAGCACACAAAAGGGGAGACCAGATTTCACGGTCCGTGATGCATTTTTCATGGCTGTGAATTGGATAGGGCCCTACCTATAAGCACTCATAAGAATTCCTAAACTTTACACACATAGCCCCAGTTCATCACAGAACTAAAGATGGATCCATTAGAGGAAAACAATTGAAATATATTACCATCTTACATGGTTTACAGGGAATAATGTTTTGCAACACACCTTTAAAACCTTATTAAGCTTATTACTTTTTAGTTCCTGACCAGGATGACTATTTTAAAAACTGGCACATGTCCCATTATGAACATTTAAATCTTTAATAACTTATTCTAATCTATCTGAACATTTAATTCTGAATGGAATTCAAATGAAATATTTTAAAGTTTAGTGAAGTCTATAAAGAGTTAACAAAATTATTTTTACTAGACAATGCAACTGGATTAAGAAAGCAGAGAGAAAAAAAAATCACATATGCAACAGTGAAATGACACTAAAAACAAGGCATGCAACAGTTTAAGTTGGCCTTATAAGCTCCTTCTCAACTCCAGTTTACTTCCCATCTGCCCCATTACAGTAACTTTAGGGGACCACATAAGGGCCTCATCCAAGCCCACTGAAGTTAAAGATCCTTAGAGAGCTTGATTACATGAAGGAACTATGCATCACCTCTGTAACTGTGCTGGCTACTTCATAAATACCGTGAAGTGCTAACTAAACTATGATTATGTAAATGCACCTATATAATGCAATGGTAATATTAGGAGACTGCAATATTGATCTTTAAAAAAACCTCACTTATTTGTAAGCCACTTTAATTCCAGAATTTGCAGTATATTGATAATTTTTAATTGCTGGTGTGCCTTGAACTAGAGAATTCTACAGTAAACTCTGATACTCAGCAATCAGTTATTTTAGAGGTCCATAGTGTTACTGTAATTCTTCCAATAGGACAAATATTTTGATTTTGTAACATTTACTAATAAGAAATTCTGCCAAGGCAGTACTTCCAATACTTTTAAAATAATACAAAACAGAGCACATGCTTAGGATTTCTAGTTTTAATTAACAGTGGAACACAGCATCCTCCATGCATGTGTAAAAGGTAGAACTAGTTATTGACTTGTACAAAGTTTACTAATATAATAGCAGTGAAAAAAAAATCAGATGCCCCAAGATAACATTTGTGGTTCCTAGCAGTCATTGTACTTCATTCTGTCTTAGTTATTGAAACCAATACAATTTAATTGAGATGAAACTTGTATGTATGTAAAGTTATGAGAATACTAATTTTCCTTTGAAATGTGTGATAAAAAAAATCTGCCTTGTCAACACATCCACAATAATACTATTTTCAGTTCAAATGGGCTGGTATATTCCAGTATATTACAAAAGCAAATGTTCATACCTTTTTAAGGTTGAGTATTGTTTTACTTTTTTATATTAAATATTAATAAAAGATTGGACCAGGATTTTATTGTTATTCTATTTCATTTATCATCTGTATTTTGAGTAAGAAAGATTCCTTTCAGTTGCCTAATCTTTTTCCTCAGTCAGCACTTTTTAAACTGTCTCATTTCTAAATAAAAATTTTCAGTTTTTCTATGATGTACCAAGTGCCTGACGTTTGCAAAGTGCAGACTGTCCTGAACTCACATTGTTAGGAAGACAATCAGAGCTCATGGCACGCAGCCTCCTGGAGAATCAAGCCTCTGAACCCAAATTTGTCATAATTCAAATCTAACATATATCACCACAGGATGTCACAATCTACCTCTGAAAAACTGCCAGCAACCCAGGGGTCTGATTACTGCACCCACCTCACCCAGGCTTACTCATTCAGAGGACATCATCTGCTTCCAAAACCTCTGACAGAACTTGCAACTCCACAGTTCGCTTTAGTTTACAGCAATCTGATACAGAATAGCTTGGATGAAGAGGACAAAAAATTAATTGAGGCTTAAATAAGTGAAGATAGAAATAATTTTTATTAACCAAGACTGAATACCAAAATAAAAAAAACTTCACTGATGGGATGGACCATATCCTGCCTTTCAACATTTTGGCAATTAAATAGAATCTCCCCTCCATTCTCCTTACCAAACCCCACCTGCTATCTTATAATGAACATTAGATGCTAACTTGGATATATATTTACAGAAATGAAAATGTTTTTTTGCCCAAAATGTTTCATTGTCATGTAAAAGACTCTTGTAATTACTGCAATTGTAAGTGACTTTCCAAATGCTAATGTTTCAAACAAAGTGATGAATTGCACACCTTAACAGCACTGGCATGACTCTTCCAGCAGCCTCGTCTAAACCAACTGAATTACAGTAAAACCTCGATTTAACGGACCTCGATTTAATGGACTTCGGATGCAATTGACAAAATTTCTGATCCATATCAGACTGCAACCCCTCCCTGCTGCGGCCCCGGTCCCCTTCCCTGGTGGCCGTCTGCTGGCTCCTGGCTGCCTCCCCAGTCCCGGCAGCAGGCGGGCTGGCTCCTGGCTCCCGGCTGCCTCCCCGGTCCCGGCAGCAGGCGGGCTGGATCCTGGCTCCCGGCTGCTGCCCGGGTCCCAGCCACTAACGGGCTGGCTGCCGGCTCCCGGCTGCCGCCCGGGTCCCAGTAGCGGGCGAGCCGCGGAGCTGCCGCCCCGACCCTGTGGCGGGCGGGCTGCTGCTCCGACAGCTCGGTTGTTTTTTTTTAAATTAAATAACGGACTTTTTGATTTAACGGACACCCCCTCGCCCGAATTAGTCCGTTAAATGGAGGTTTTACTGTATTATGAGCTCTGATGCTAACACACAAATATTTAGGGGAAACACTAATTTCAGGATGTCTGAAAGTTTCATGATTACAGAAGCTTTGTTTTCTTTTGTAGAGTTGTTCACTGTGGTTTCATAACTTGCATGCATATGCAGATATTACCCAAACGCACTAAATAGTATGCTTAAAGCAATGTCGAGAAACTGGATTAAAAATTCAGAGAGAAACCTGAAACAAACACCTTTCTCTATGCTTAAAAAAAATCTACTTCGAACTTCAGAGACCTTGCCAACAAAAACATTCTTGAAATAGATACATCTCCACAAAATGTTTAATCTTAGATGAAAACACATTCCAGCCACCTCTATTAAGCATTATTTTGCTGCACAGTCCAAGATTATAACAGAAGAAGGAAATCCCTGAAACAGCAGAGTCAAATGTATTGCTACTCTGGATATGCACTGTATTGAGATTACTGATAATGAAGCAGATACCAGCAGTCAGAAATTGGAAAGGGTCCATTAATACCATTCAAGTTCATGTCTATTGGAAACCATCATTCAGAGCTGCTTTCTTTGCAAAGTACTACGAAGAGCGGGCCAGCTTGCACAATCTTCATACTATACCTCATTGAAACACTTCAAATGCACAATGCATGAATTCACACCATTTGCAATACAAAAAAATATATACCTTAGCACCATATTAAATCTAGGTCTTCTTAAATACAAGTACTATTGGAGAGCCAAAAGGGCTAATTTACTGCATTATATCAAACAGCAATTTCCTTAATTTCCCACCCACCCACGTCTCTTCCCAAAACATTTATCCAAGTTGAACCACCATTTTTGCTGATGCTATGATTTTTTGAGATGAGTGTACATGCTACGGCACATCTGTTAACTAATTTCTGTAATAATTTAATAACTTAAAAGAGATCTTGGGAACTAACTTCACATAAGAAACAGAGCAGCAGATGTCCTTCCATCAGGCATATTCTCCTCCTTCAGGACCTTTCCTACAAGAGATTAGATTTCAAAGAAGGGTCTTTGGTTTTTGGGCCAGGTGAATGCAGGTTTATCCATTCGATTTGACATTTGTTCTCATGAATTTACATAAAGGAGCTCATGCTTGTCTTTGTATACATCCCACAACGAATGGATCATTTGAAGCCTGCACTACACACAGAAGTGTAACTAACTTCTACTGGAATGAAACCAAGTACTTGTTACTCTCCCATGCAAACTTCATTTACGGACATACACAATTCCACGTTACTTTAGAGGGACAGTGAGCACATAAGCAATACTTATAGTGTCCCAAACTCACTCACTCTCGCTCATGCCAAACCTTCAGAGAACTTTCTGAAGATCAACGATGGTTAGGATAGCACAGAAGTACTTACAAAGAGTTCATGAGATTAAAAGGGAAATTGTGGTTGTTGTAGTATTTATTTTGAAACTAAGGATATGTCTAAAGATTTCTTTATTTAACAACGACTAATATACACAAGCCTGTTATTCTCTTAAGAGAACAGACTACAATAAAAGTAGCAATGAATCTAAAATCCAATCAAAGTTGGTAGCACAGCAATTTAAAAAACAAGAACTTACTTATTTACTGTACTCTACTTCTATCATTTTAACTCCCATCGTTGCCACATATACTACTACACAAAGTCCTTGTCCACAATACGAGCGAACGTCAACTTTCTAGAGTTCAAATTTAAAAAGCCAATGGTATTCATTTGATTGTGTGTGTCCCCAGTAAGCGGGCTAATTCGGCAGATCATGTTCATGGTTCTGCGGCTAGCGTCGACTCTCAGAGTGGCGCACTGTGGGTAAGTATCCAACAGTGCCCGGCAGCTCCTTGGAATACTGGGTAAAGCTGGCATTGTATGATGGGGGCAAAAACAGTCACGCGGGTTATTCGTTTGCGCTCCCGTCACTCACCCCTCCCTCTGTGCAAGGTTGGCAGACAGCCATTTCGTGCCTTTTGGGCCCGCAGACACCAGACTGCTTTCGACAGACAGAACAGTGGTCAGCCAGCCACCACTCCTGCTAGAGCTCTGCTCTCAAGTCACCTGCTATCCTACTGTACTCCAGGCAATCCTGAAACTACGTCAAGTCGCCTGCTATTATTTCATGCTCCAAGCACGCGTAAAAAGTACATAAAGTCTGGTGGCTTCGGCAACTCCCACCGAGTGGCATCTCTTTTCCCTCCGAGCGGTATCTCTTCTCTCATCTTTCTTCTTTCATCTTCAGTCAAACGTTTCTGCTGCTAGCTCTGCCCTTTTCATGGATTGCCAGTGGGAGTCTGCCTCAAAGGTCCTCCCATTATTCGGCCAGAATATCTATTCTGGTGGCATCAGAATCAATAGTTCTGTGGCTGCTATTCTACCTTAATTTTAACACAGCACGGTTGTGCGTCCCTATTGTGGCCTCTCTCCATCTCCTGGGAGACTTTGGTATACATATTGGCATTTCTTTTTTTGGACCCCGCCAGCATGGATTAGTCTCCCCACATGGCAATCAAATCCAGCACCTCCCTTGCGGTCCATATGGGGTCCCTTTTTCGATTCTGGGTCTGCATGGTCTCCTTTGCTGGTGGGCTCTGCAGGAGATCTCGCCACACTGGCCAAAGAGGAAGTGAGATTCAAAAATTCCCGGGGCTCTTCCTGTCTAACTGCCCAGTGCATCCCATGTTCAGAGTGCTGTCCAGAACAGTCACACTGGAGCACTCTGGGATAGTTCCCGGAGGCCAGTAACGTTGGATTACATGCTCACTAACACTAATTCAACCCGGAAACATCTATTTCAGCACTACTCCCCTTGTCGGGCAGGAGTTTAAATCGATTTCCAAAGACCCTTTTAGGTTGACCTAAATGGCATCATAGTGAGGACGGCAAAGTGGAAGGATCGATTTAACATGGATAAATTCAACCTTACCACGTAGTGTAGACCAGGCCAAAGAAGAAATTTAATATTTGTTTTTAGATCTATATAGGGCAAGCCATAATGGAGAAAAAAATATTTTCAATAGTTTAATAGATAATATTTATCATTTCTTGATTAAACTTATTCTAAGTTGATTGTATGTTTATAGTTTTCCCCCATTATCATTAAAAAATAGCATTAAACAAGGACGACACATATTCCACTCCAAATACTTAATACAACAATGTTTTAAATTTCTACAGAGGAATCTCTTCATCCACCAAATAAACCTTGCCAGCACTGGATAAAAATGGCAACTGTTTAACAGCAACCAGCAATTTACTACACATCAATTTAAGACAGTAGCCAAAGATACTCTATTCATAGAAACCGCAAGGATAATTTAATTATGCAGAATATAATCAGAGCACCATGTTTAACATTTGTACTTTTTCTACGTTTACAAAAAGTGCCAAGGGTGGACATCAGGACTTCTGTTTAGCACCTTACTAAAAGATAGCTTATTTCGTCAGCATTGCATTTCACTACCCTGCAGGGGGAATGGATTCAATACAGACTCAGAGGGAAGAATGCCACCTAGTGAATCACCATCACAGTCCTACAACTCTTCCTATCTCCCAGAAATCTCTCATCGAAAAAACGTATCTGGCCTGACCTCAGTGATGGGATCACAGCACTGGATGGCATGGATGCAGATTTTGTTCATCTTTATTAACTATACATATTATCAGGGTGAAAGGAAGGAGAGGAGAGAAGGACCTATTTTAAAATAGCTCATTGACAATGTGGCATTTGTTGACTTGGTAATCATGTTAGAGTAAAAATAAAATGAATAATAAATATTACTGTCTACCTTAAGCTGTAAGAGTTTTGCATTGTAAACAGTCTTACTTTCTGTGAACCTCACTGCATGAGCTGAGCCCTTTTGAGACAGCCTGGCTAGTAATCTTAAAAGATCTGATCTCCGGTCTAGAGGATGTGGCTAAAAATCAGTAAAATACTAGCAAGTCATTTTGTATGGCATCCAAAATCTGAAGATGGCTAATAAGTTTCATATGCATTTCCTAGAGAACCTTATTCAGAAATCTGCAGTGCCTATGTTGCTCTAGCTGTTTTGCAGGTCAGGACAAAAAATGTTTTCAGTAACACACCCTCCAATATATGCACTCTGAGCATCCAAGCAAGAAAACAGCCAGACAGTCAGTGGGGGTGGGGAGGACCAGCCAATCAAAGTGGGGAAAAAAGCCCAGAGGTACAGTGCCCGGTGGAAGTTGTGCCCAGGATGAGTGCCCTGCTTGCCCACCCCTAGAACACACCTGGATGCCCTAAGTGGCAGGATATCACTGAAGCTAACAGGAGCTTTGCCAATGACTTCAATAAGTGCAGCTGCTAAATCATTAAAAACATTTATTTACATGACAACATTGACACTTAAATTAAAGTCTGAATAAGTTTAGTAGATTTACTATTTTTACTTTATGAAGCCAATCTACTTAAACACAGAGGGATAACGTGAATATGCACAACATGGTAACCCATGGTATTAGAATAACCTACTTCAGTAGTATGCAGCTTAACTAGAGTAATCCAGTGCGCTCTTTTATATTAATTAACAGTTTACTTGGAAATTACTGCCATATGGTATGGTAGTAGAGGTTAATTACATAAAGCCCAATACTGCAAAGATGTTGGACACACTCTGGGAGGTGCTGAGCTTCCTCAACTCCCACTGAAGTAAACATGAGTTGAAGGTGCTTAGTACCCACCAGGCTCAGACCCATGCTTATTTTCAAAGAGCATGTTCTGTGAAGGCAGACAGAACATGAAAGGCTGGACATAGCCAGTGGAGAATTCCCTTTATGTAGGACAGTGTTTTTCAAACTGGGGTCCGCAGACCCCTGTAGGTTCACGAGGGTACTCCGGGGGGGGGGGGGCACTGATCAATTCCTGCCACTCCCTCCCTACAAGCGCCTCCTGCACGCTGGGGAACAGTTGTTCAGTGGCATGTAGAAGGCACTGGGAAAAAGAACGCTGAAGAGAGGGGGAAGAAAGAGGTGGGGAAGAGTAAGAGCATGGGTGGAGTGGGGGAGGGAAGAGGTGGGGCCTTTGGGAATGGATGGAGTGGGAGCAGAGGCTGGGGCTAAGTGAGGGGCTTGGGGATCCACAATAAATTTTAAATCAAAATGGGGGTTCCTCAGGTTGTTAAAGTCTGAGAACCACTGGTGTAAGGGAACCTGCTGAGGTGGAACACTGTGACTTGCCTCCCTCAGCCATCCTCCTAACCCTGCTGTATGGGGAGGATGGGATGTGATCAGGGCATTCCCAGGTTGAAGTGAAGGAGTGTGATAGACCAGAGCTTTACAACACAACACCTTATCCCCCACTGGCAGAAAGCCCCCAGTGGGAAGTGGAAGCTCCAGGAAGTGGCTTCATCCCCTCAGCAGCCCAGCTGCAGCAAATGTTACAGCAAGTCCCTGTGCTGGTCCTATTTACTTACAAGTTAGAACAGACTCCCTGGGGCTGGAATGCCAAGGAATTTAAACCAGCTTCTCGAAGCTATCCTTCTCCTCTACATCTGAGCACGACTTCGATAGAGTGAAGTATCAGGGCCTAAAAAATCTCTCTTTTTTTTGCCAATTACAACTGAACAAATACCATTCTCAAACTCTCCTTTTAAAAAAACATAAAAGTGAATCTAAACTAGAACAGAAGAACTAAGAAAGCAACAGGATACTGTGAAATATCCTTAACTTAAATTTATTTTAAATATTCAAAAAGCTAACAATCTTATATGTTTTAAAACAAAAAACAATCATTTTGAGAAATGTTCTCCTGCGTTTTTCTTGTTATCCATTAAATTTCTGGCTGCGATTTTTTTTTTTTTTAAGGAAAACTAACAGGATTCAGTTTGACTAGTAAGTACCATACTAGTATAGTTCCTTGATTTGGGCATAATATATTTTAATTCTAAAGCTAAAATTAACCAGGTAATAGAAAAATGCTAGATTAAAGCTTTGGTTGAAGTGATAATGTCGACATGATTTAATCAGAACAAAAATGTCTTTTAAAATGTATGCAGTGTAGCTGTAGTCATGTTGGTCTCAGGATGAGAGACACAAGGTGCATATGATAATATCTTTTATTGGACAACTTCCTTTGGTTACAGAGAGACAAGCTTTCGAGCTTACACAGAGCTTTTACTTCGGGTCCGAGAAATGTACTCTGTGTCACAGCTAAATACAAGATGGAACAGACTGCACAGTATAAGCAGTTAACACATATTGTAAGGGACAGACATTGGACCAGTAAAAGATATAACCTCACCCACCTTGTCTCTTTAAAAAAAAGAAAAACCACATGCATAGTCAAAGTTTGAAGACCCAGCTGCAGACATCTCTTCTTGTGATACATTTTACTTTCCTCCTGGCTACATACAATCAGATGCATGTCTGAAAATGAGGAACTCTCTCACACCAACAACAGTCTTCCTTGCTTCCCTTGAAATCGCTAAGAAAAACATCCACAGATTCAATGGAAGCAGAACTGAGCTCAATAGAATGTCCATTACTGAGACACACAGACTAGCTTCCACAATGCCAACTGAATGTCACTGAGATTTGGTAACAATTGGTGGTTCTTGGAAGCAGACACAAAATTTGGAGCACTCAGCATTTGGGAATTTACACAGTGAACAAGTACAATTCATTATTCATGAACTGATATTAGAAAGCATGCCGCCAAAATTCCTATAAAATAGACATTTCTAAACTCTAATATAAAAACTGATATGGTTCACATTACTTCTACATTTTGCAAGATTGCCATCAAATAGTAAGTCTGTCAAGAATGCTCCATGCCCATTTGTAAATTGTTTGGCTTAAGTGAGCATGCTGTACTGAGTAACAAAACCCAAAATAACTATGAAAGACGAGAACCTAGCACTGCTATGAACATAGCATATAACCATTGTGGAAATTGCTTGAGAAAACACATTGTGAGGCTATGTTTAAACCAACAGATGTCTTAAAAAGAGAACAAAATAAAGGTGTAACAGACAATATTAAAAGGCCACTTTTACGGTACTTTCATGTTGAATAAAATTGCCTCATCCAATAAGACTACCCACCTAGAAGAGTAACACCTTACATAATGTATGTGCTTTATGTTATGTTTAAAATATGGTTTAGTTAATTTGCAAAGTGGCCGATTGCCATAGCAAAGACAATGTTACCCAACCAAGGGACTTTTAAGCACTGTCGCATATATTAATTTCAACTCAAGTTTTGGTTTCGGCTCATAAACCATGACACTTAAAGCATCTCAGTCTCTGACTAATATATCTGAATAGATAACCAGAACTGCTTTAAGTGACAGCTATCAATGTTATTAAAATTCATGTGATAAGGATGAGCAAAAATATTGGAGATGCTCACAGAAAGAAAAGAGGAGGTAAAATATGTAACTTTCAGTGATGATCCTTCACTGCAGTTTTAAAAGTTGAATTATTTTAAAATGAAATTTGATGCAGTAAATTAAACTAAAAAAGATTAGTCTTTTCACTACTGTAGGGAACAACTCATTGTTATTCTGAAATTTGCATTAATAAAATTTTCAGAATAGTATCAAAGCTGTAAGAAAGAAAAACATTCAACGGTTCCTCATAATAAAAAGTCTAAAGCACAGCCCCCCCTATTTCATTGTTTTTCCAACAACATCTTTCCTTGTTATGCTTTAAATTCTAATGGCATCACTTCAAAAGTGAATGAAGTGTTGTATGCACCCTCTGATCTGGCAGAATTTCAATTTGTTTTTCTGAAAGAAACTTTATATTTTAATGCTAATACCATGCAAGTCTGACCTGTTCCACACGGGACAATTAGCAATGACCATTTTTCACCATTGTGCAATACTTGGACTACCTACACAGTCTCAGCAATTAATACAAAATTGCAGATCCTGTGTATTTTTCATACCTTTTACATAGGCAGCCTTATTTCCAAAAGAAAAAAAACAGGGAAATTACAATTAATTCTGGTGAATATGTTTTGCAAGTAACTTATGAATAATCTATTATAATACAAAAAGCCAGGCTGACAAAGTAGACTCTAATGTAAACATTTGTTCATATATAAATGGCATTATATACAAGAGCTCAACATTTTTTAAACCAAAGAGCCTAATAAACCATTGGAAGACATTTGGAAGGAGGTAACTTTGAAAGGCTTGTCTATGGGCCAGGTTGGTGTTTGTCTCCCTCCCTCCCTCCCCCCCCCCACCCCCACCCCCAACATAGAAGAGGCAAGAGTGAAAACTTTGTGACTTCCTCCCAAGAGAAATCCACAGCTGCAGGGGCAAGACACAGAAATGGAGCCATACTGGTGGGTGATTGTGAGAGGGAGGGGACACACATATCACCAGCATTACAGCAGATAGCTTGATTAAATTATAGTTTTACTATGTTTTGATTTACTAATGTGTTTGCATGTCAGAGGAACTTTATTCAGGGAAAGCCAAGTCCAAAAATGAGTTTTGAAAGAAGTTCTGAAAGTGAGCATATCTGTGGTCATTCTTAGTGATTATAAGAATGAATTCCATATTCTAAGTTCAGCTCCTGTGAAAGTTCTCTCTCTTTCACTCATGAGTCTCCTCATTATTGCTTGTCAGTTTCATTGTTCCAGTGGAAAGTAGCTGTCATTGCAGGTAATGGGCACAGAGGAATAAGTGATCTTTCTCGGGCACTTAGGCCAGTTCCATGGAGAGATTTTTAATACCAGAGACCTTTAACTGAGCTGACACCGCATTTAATGGAAAGCTAGTGCAGAGAAAACGGGTGGTATGTTCACAGCAAATGCTGTTGCCGAGCAGACAGTGGCTGCATTTTTGCCATTTAAGAGTATTTTCAGAGCTTGGGGCTTCATTCCTAGATGTAACCAGTTGCAGTGACCAAGCTTGGAGGTCACAAATGTATGTTTCAACATAGCCATAGCTGCGTTCACTAGGATGGGGCATATTTCTTGCCACCATGGCTATATGGACAGCCAAATACAAGGTAGAGGATTGTAAAAGACCCCTAAAGCTAAAGATACCCTAAAGATGCAGACCATTCTTAAAAGAGTCTCTCTTTCTACCAGTCTTCTCCAAGTTCATGTTTAGCCATCGCTTTTCCTCAGGGTGCCAAGTATCGAGAAAGCTGGGAGATAGAAGATAAAGAGCCGTGTCTCTGTACTGCTGGCACTTCACCCCATGCTGTCTAACCAACCTTGCCAAATGCCTTTGCATAGATTTTGAATAATAAGATGAATGATTAAACCTGTGGAATTCTGCAAGGGAGGGCTCTAGATTTGGCAGAACAGTTGCCCATGAAACCACTCTGGTTTGGTCTGAAAGGAAAGACCAGAACCATTTCAGGGAATTTCCATACAGCCCTGCAATTTCTTGGGCCAGGAGTGCTGGGTGATTGTTAAGCATAAAACATATATCACTGAAATGCAGTCACCTCAGACGAGGAAGCCATCTGTCAATTAAAGCACTGCTGTCAGGAGGGAATGGTGATACCAGAAAAACTCATGCTCTTATGAAGAGGGCTATGGAATCTCTCTTTATGCAGGATAGACAGGGACTCACTTTCGATGCCTCATTTAAAATATACACACACAGTAACCTACGTAGTACTCTACCTACCTTGAAAAAAGTATTATTCTGAGGAAATTAACAGTGTTTCATATTAAACACACACAAAAAAATTAAGCATCTTCCTAATTACTTTCTGCTTTTATTTTATTAGCACTTCCATGCTACTTGTCCCCCCTACATAGACTGCTTTTTAAAAGATATTATGTATGGGGGGAAAATATAGCATTAAAAGCCATGAGAGAAACTCAATGCATCAGATTTCAGTTTCTGTTTACGACAAGCAAAGCGCAATGGCAATATTAATCTACTGTGTGTTTTTTTTATATATATATTAATCTAGCTTATTTAGTGAAAAGTATAAGCTTCATTAGATGGTTTAATTCAGTTTTTCAAAACTGATTAACTTTTTCCCCAGCATGGCATCCCTTTTTGGAATATGGAGGTGTGACGGAATGATGGGTTTTTTTTCCCCTTGGGTTTCCTATGGGTTGCATGCAGAGGAGGTGGGACTCAATTTCTTTGAGTGTTACTGATTTAACAAGGTGATGGGAGAGGGAGTTTTTTGTTCCAGAGGACCCCTGAGGGAACTTGGAACACCAGCCAATGGCCTGGAGATTGGAGACCCCAGCGACCGGTGACCTGGCGCCCAGCACAGGAGTGGCAGGCAGTGCTGGCCAGAGGGAGAACAATGGGCTGCAAAGAGAGGCTCCCCAGGTACCCACCTACCAGTTCCAGCTCGAGGCCCAGACGACCCTGTTTACCTGAAGACAGGACAACGGACAGAGGCGGGACTTGTGGGAGTGAGATCAGCTGCCCAGCTGGGAAGAGAGGGGGAGCAGCAGAGCTCACCTGGATGCAGGGAGACTTGGAGATGCTGGGCTGAGGGAGGCCAAGGGTCCTGAGAGTTCCTGTGCTGTGTTCAATGCTCAATAAACTCTCCTGTTTTATGCTGGCTGCGAGTCACTCCGGTCTAGAGAACAGGGCTGCATCATCCCCTTCAGGGGTGGAAGCCCCGGGGGTCCCAGGCAAGGGGACTCCCTGAGGGAGCCCACAGCAGAGGCAGGCGTGCTAAGTCTCGGAGAGGTGTGGATCCAGAAGGTGGAGGACTTACCCGGGAGAGAGTTGACCCCCAAGAAGGGCTGTCTCACTGAAAGGGTCACCACTCATGGACCGCAAAGGGCCAAGAGTGGACATGACCTGTGAGTCCGTGACAACAGGCGGAAAGCATTAGATTAAAACTAACTAGCACTTTTTGAAAACTAATGGGTCACCATATCAACCACAGTAAATCAAGCAATTTTCAGCAAACTACAACTATCATAAATAATCTTATAAGGGATGTAATTAATAAAAATATAAGACCCTGCAAAGTGCATCTTGGTGTTTGGAGAGTAATCATAAATCTTGTCCTCAACATTTCCCCAATGCTTCAAAAAAAAAAAAAAAATCTGAAATGTATCCGACAGCTCCACTTCTGGAAGAAGTGCATACTATGACTCCCAATAAGAATCATCCATGGAATATGTCAATGTCTCAATTCCTCTGTGAAATCCACATATGTCCTCATAGGAAAAAGCAGAGGAGTTGATTGACATCAACTTAGTTCAGTGATCCATGAAGAGCCTTTAAAAACAGTCATTAAACATGTGGGTGGGGGGAGCATTTTTAAGACATTAAAATATTCTTTTCTTCCAAGCTCCCCATACAAGATAACATACTGTAGTATGTTAGACACAGAGAAAAAGCCAACCCTGCTGCTGGTCTGACAGTTCGTGACAGTTGTTAATTTTAAGTTTGCAAAATATCTATGCTGACACAAGCTGAATGCATTTTGTCCTTTTTTAATTGTGAGTTGTGACTAACTAATATTGATTCTTCCACTTTTATAGATTTCCACTGATGATTTGAATGTTGATCAACTAAATGCAGCTAAGCCAATTCTATAACCACTATGTCCTTTTCAGCCATAGATCATTTGAAAGCTATTGGGCCCCATTGTGTATATTGGAGTCATTAGAAGTTTAAAAATCTTACTTTAAGAGATTTTTATTCAATGAAATATCCATGGACTTCATTCCTATTCCTTGCATACTCAGATCTCCTCCTGAAGTCTAGATATATTACATACTGCTTCTGAGCTTACAATGCTTTACTTACATTTGTTTATCTCCATTTATAATATAGAACTCAATCCTTTAGTCCTTACTCTAGCAAAATGCCCCTCCCTTTCCTGAAAAAATAATTCCAGACTGGGCCATTTATTGCAAGTGTTTAATTTATACAGTAAGATTATCATCACATAAATACCAAAAGCAATCTGAAGTGTTGCATTCTCACCACCACCACCCACCTACCCCTTCCAGATAATAGTAATCAGTAGGATTTATTAAAAAAAAAAAAAAAAAATGGGGGGGGGTTTGAACACTGAAAGCTTATCTAAAGAACAATTTTTTAGACAAACTGTTGTATACTCTTGAGAGATCTACCCTTAGAAGAAAGATTCTATAATGGAACATCTACGTAAAATGAGCTGTTATAACAGAGTTCAGTGTTTACAGTTTAACAAATAACCCAATTTCTAAAAACAAAAACATTGAAACAGCATTTGAGTTCTAATAACAAAAATTCAGTGCAATGGATTCAAACCAGAACTGATCTCCATTATGATGAAGATCCTTCATGCATTTTCTTCAGTATTCCACTGAAGTTCTAATGAAATACGACAGATGTACTAATTACACATTTTATTTCTTTTTCTTATAGATACAAATTAGTATATATTAAGCATATGAATATGCTATTTGAGACTTTGTTTAATACTGTATTAAATAAATGTTTAAAAGCATTAGGAAAACACAAGTGATTGAAATGGATATTACATGTCACCATCAGATATTTTATAAAAAATTGCAATAATTTAGAACAAATAATGATGGCAGTGAAATCATTGTGACTAACTCCACCTAACCTTTTCCATTACAGTATTTCCAACATTTGCATGCCATTATTCACCAAGTACAGTACACCACACCACTATTTATGTTTCTAATTTCTAAACCAAAGAGTTATAAAATTATATAATTATCTACATTTTTCTGCTCAGAGTTCTAGTCAAATGCTGAAGCTTCTTTCATAATGAGATGCAATGAATGTAAGCTTTCACCTTGAGTGCCAAGTACAAAAATAAAGAAAGGGAAGGTTAGAAGTGCTGTATGTCTGTTCACTGAGGTTGACATTACTTGCATAATTTGGCAGTATCACCACCCCCTCAATCTTCACACTTTCATGCCCTAGAAACCCCCACAATTGTTTCCTACTTTCCTTTAGTATTTACACTCAAGAGGCAATTCATCCTTTTTAAAGGAAATTATTTCACCAGCACCTCCTTAAATAATTTGAATTTTCATTTCATTCCTACAAAGATTAAGAACAATTTAACATGACTTTAAAACTTTTAAGTCAGTCATCAGTATTACTTGATACTGCAGTTTCGTTGCTAAGGCCTTGTCTACACTAAAGGGAAAAGATGATCTAAACTATGTAATTGGAGTTACTTGAATAGTGCAACTCAAATCAACATAGCTTAGATCTACTTACCGCACCACACAATGTCAACGGGAGCCCAACTGCCCTTACTTTTCCCGATCCGATGGCATACAGGAGTTGATAGGGAGAGCGATCAGTGGTTGATCCAGCAAGTCTTCACAAGACCCACTAAACTGACCGCCGCAACATAGATCCTCCAGTTAATGTAAGCAAGACCAACTAAAGCCAAACTAAATTTTTAGTTTAGACACATTTAAAATCAAGTTTTGCAATTTAAAATTCAAGCATAATTTGTGTTAACTATGTTTCTTTAATAAGCTTGCATGCATTTTTTTTTCCAGACACATAATACAGTGATCTCTAGACACAGGTTTCAGGCTACAAGTATTTAAATAGTGATATAATTTTGAATACTAGATCTATACCTGTAGTCATAAACAAGTTGGCATTATTTTAATGACTGATTTTACATAGGGGCAGTATTTTCAGGAAAAATATATAATGGATACATCTTGCCAACACATTTTTTTTTTTTTTAAGAAAAGAGTGTATGTTATTACATTTTTAGGACAGGACTAGAAAATATGATATAGCTACAAATAGATTTGGGAAGAGTGGGTCTTGGCCTACAAAGCCAAGAAAGGAGAAACTAGCTTGTTTAAAAGTCAGTAGTGGAGGAGGTTTACATTTGTCCACCCTATTCTAAGGCATTAATTGAGAAACTTCCAAATATTCTGTAATCTTTAACTTTTATTGGACTTGAATATTTAAATTAATACATCTCATGAAATATTTTACAGTTACAAGGTACATACTATCAATATTGACAACTTTCAGCCTGTTTCAATAGCTTTGTAAAATTTGGTTACTCTGTAATTTCTTAGATGATGAATGATGGTGCTATGCATGTTTGTTTGTTTTTTACGTTCTGTGACTAGGAAGGACTTCTACAACAGCAAGAAATGTGAGTGTTACTGAACATTATAACTATTTATGGCTATTAATGTTAGGGTAGAATAAGTGAAAACATATGCTATGTGCCTCAAATTTTAAGGATGATGATGCTGTCACATTAGTAAAGCGCAATATGTTATAAAGAACTCCCACAATGTAGCAGTTGTTCAAAAGTCATATTCATCCAGTTGTGCAGTCTTTAATAAAGGATACATAATACTATCCTTTATTCAAATCACAGCTGCAGCCTAGATTAGAAATGCAAAAAATTCTGTTTTTTAAATTAGAGTTTTAAAACTGTATCTGTATATAAGATAATATAAAAACATATTAAAGCTCAATTCCTATCTGGATGAGGTTTATTTTCAAAGGCTTGAGATGTGGGGTGAATAAATACGGTTCAATAAAGAGTTCCAGGTCAATGTATATAATGCATATTATTATTTTTAATAAGAGTTTAAAACTCTTACTAACATCTCGGGTTTAGATAGGCACTGGTTTATACAATGAAATACAATTTAGAACAAGATATTAATTTCCAATGCTTCATTCAAGGGGGGAGGCTTCTTATCATGCTCACAAGAGATGAAACCCTGACTAAAAATGGACTGATTACATCTCTCTCATATGGTAGATCTTGCTTAAAGTTTTAATCCTCTGAAAATAAAATACAATGATTAAAGCATGCTTTTAAATCAGTCATCTGTTAATTAATATCAGACATTATGTTAAACTTTTATTATGAGTCATTTCATATCCCATCTGTCAAGAATAGCCTGAGCTCAAATGCATAATGTGAGTTGTTTTTTCAATTGGACCAGTTAAGCTATTAAGACCCCAACAGATGCATTTTCATGCTCAAGTACTGGGAGTTAATTCTGAAAACAACTGACCCGGTTTCCTCCTGAACATAGGTACTGAATCTTAAAGTATGTAAATTACAGTGTATGAAATACATCATGGGTTGGGGGGGGGGGGGATTTAAACCACACTCCTTCCATTCCTATACAACCATCATTGAGTAGGCAAACACTATGCGGGTTACAAAGGTTGTGGATTGAGGCATCAGGCAGTATTACACCATATATAAGAGCCAAATGACCTTCACTCTCAATAAAAAAAAAACACGGGAAAACGGGTTAAAAAACTGAAAGGACCGATGTAAATGGGATGAAATGTTGCGGGGAGAGAGATAAGGGAACTGTTGCGCTCCCCGGCTGTACAGCCAATATACCGATCGCCTTTACACAAATACTCCACGGGCAGCCAGGGCTGGAGGCGCCCGATGACTCTGGCTGTACCCGGAGCGGAGAGGGAACCAAGCGCCCGCATCCTGCCATGCCAAACACGCCGCGCCGCTCACCCCGCCGCGGAAACCAGCAACCCGGCCCGGCGTGTGCGGACCAGGGGGCAGCTTGGGCGACCCCCGGCTCGGACAGGCTGGGCCGGGCGGCAGAAGTTGGGAAGGGTAACGCACAATGACCCGCCGGCGCGGAGGGGTGGGAAGGGCCGCTCCGACCCGCGAGCCCAGCAAGTCCCTGGCCACCCCAGGAGTGAAAGGAAGAGGCTGGGCGGGGAAGACGGCGGCGGATCAAATACCTGCCCCCCCCCCCCGGGGGACGGAGAGAACTTGATCCCTTCGGACCCGGCTCTCTCCCCGCAGCGCCCCGCCGGACTCGAGCACAGCGGGGTCAGAGGGGCCACTCGGTGCCCCTCCAGCCCCAGCCGCTGCCCGCAGCACCGGCCGGCGGAGGGGCAGCGCCGAGAAACGTCCCCCCGGGGTCAGCTCGAGACGCGCGTGGAACAGCCCGCGCGGGACACGGATCCGGCCCTCTCGGGCTGCGGACCCGGGGGCAGGTTGTCCCCATGGGCGTGTCCGAGCTCGGGGAACGCGGGGGTCACGCAGGTTTGTCTGACCCCCCCCCCCCCATCGCACCACACGCCACCAGCTCACTGGGAGGGGGGGGGGGTCAGACAAACCTGCGTGACCCCCGGGTTCCCCGAGCTCGGACACGCCCATGCAGGGACGGCTGCCGAGCCCCCCAGCGAGGGGAAGGGGCCGAGCCCCCGGGGATAGCGCCCAGCCTGGCCCCGCTAGTTACCTTTCATCCAGTCCACCACTTGACTCGGAGACCACTTACTCACGGGTTCCATGATGAGCGCCATCGCGGACCGGGGCCGGCGGAGACGCGCTGCCCCGCTCCCCTCGTCCCCCCGGGCAGCCGAGCGGCGGGGGGCGGAGGCGGGAGAAGGGTCGAGGTTGCTTTTGGCGGTGGGCGGGTTCCCGGCAGCCGCGCACCCGGCGAGCCGCTCGCAGCCCAGCGCCAGAGCCCGCCAGTGGAGGGGACCCCGCCGAAAGCCCGCTCGCCGGCTCTGCCTCTCTCTCGGGGGGGGTCAATTCATGATGCTGGCTCGGCGGGGAAGGAGAGGCGGCTGCTGCCGCTGCACGCTCCGTCGCCTCGGGCCTCCCGCCCCCGCTGCTCCCGAGCGATCCCGGGACTGCGCCGAAGGCAGAGGGCGGCTAAGCAGGCAACCGGGGGGCTCCTCCGCGGCAGCTCCACGCTTGTCTCTTGCTCCCGCGCGGCCGGGAGCCCGGCGGAAATGACGAGCTGCGAGGAGCTGGAGGAAAAGGCGAAGCCGCCCGGCTCCGCGCTGGGGAGATGCTGCTTCGCCAGCCGCTGCCGCCGCCGCCGGGAGAAGGCGGAATCTGGGGCGAGCGGCACCCGCGCAGCGCGCGCGCACTCCCCGCCCGGGCCGGCTCGGGGGCGGGCGCGGGAAGCGGCCGCGCCGGGCACCTGTTTCCACTAGTCCAACTTCTGAGCGCCGGCGGTGCTCGGGCGGCTGGTGAGTGGAAAGGTAAACCCCGGTCCTTCGGCGGGGGCGGGGCGGGGGAAGCAGCAGGAGCTGCTGGCGGGGCTGATGCATCAGGAGGAGGCGGAGGAGGAAATCAAGCCGGGAGGCATCGTGTTCCCTCTGCAAGCGTGGGCTCCGGGAGGTAATTGCCGAGAAAAGCCCCGCTGGAAAATGGCTGTGATTTTTAATCTAGTCACAGACCGAACATCCACATGATTGGACTAGCAGAGTGAAGGGGACGTCAAGTGGATGGGGGTTTTGCTCCTTCATGCATATTCAACGCGTAATTCACCTGCTACGCCTAGACAAGGATGGATGATTTAACTTCAGATAGTTCTGATTTATTAAGACTCGGCCCAGGTCTGCAGACCTCACTCCTGCTGAGTAATGCTCGTTTCCGCCACTGTTCCATTGGTTTTAATGAGATACTGGGGTAGTTAGGGACCATTGGAAGTGAGTAAAATTGGCAGAATTGGGGTCAGATTAAGGCAATCCCCAGACTCACCAACACTTGGGCTCTCTTTAGTCCGATCCCTGCTATAGTCTTGATCTCCATACCATCACACCACGTAGGGTGCTGGCAGCCAGGGGCATACAGAAATGCAGTCTTCTGGGTGGGGGATCTGCCATCGTTTCCTTTTGGGTAGGTTGGGCCTTCCTAATCCTTGTAGTCCTTGGGTCTCCTCCCCGCTCCTTGTCTCCAGGTGATCTTGGGTCCATCCAGGAGAAGAAAGGACTCATTCTCCATCCACCTGAGTGCAGGATTTAACAGCACACACACACCCTCCCGAAACAAAACCAGGATGGGATGGCAGCAGCAAGAGACCTCTACCAAGGTGGCAGAGTGGTATAGGTGTGCTCCTCCTAATCAACTCACGTGCAGGAACCCTGCTTGAAGGAGGTAGTAACTCTCCCCACCATTCCTATGCCAAGGGATGAGGTGAGGACCAGCATTCCCTCTTTGGTTGTGTGCAGAACAAATGGAATGTAACATCTCTGAGTGAAGACTCTCCTACTCTTACTCTATCCCTCTCTCATTCCATCTACACATTCATTTTCTCTCCTTCCTCGGTTATTCATATCCCATATTTATATTTGCCTACTTTCCACCACTCAGTCTTCCCCTCTCACTGGAGAGTAAGGCAGAGACCAAAAGAGTGAGAGAGTGAGCTATGGAGAGAATGCCAACCTGGCAAGAAGCAGTGGCACCCTCGTGAGTGGCAGGGGTGACAGCAGAGGGCTCTCCCATACAGAGAGAGAGACATCTTGGGTCCCCTCCCCTAGACAATGGCAGAAATTACAGAAGAGGTCCTCCCTCAGGAGAGTTGGGAGCAGAAGTGGTCCCCTCCCTCCAGCGAGCCGGGGGCAATCTAGTCCTGCTCATAACAGCACTGATTACATTATACTCAGGTCACTTTCAAGGTTTTCTTTGCAATTAACAGAGCTAGAAAGTCTTTTTTAATGAGGGATGAGATTCTGACATCGTTACTTGACTGTAGAAGAATTACTCTAGACTTGTCTATAGTGCATAGACCTTAAATCCAGCTCACTGGCAACTCAGTTTTTTTCTAAGAATGGTTCCTTTACTAAATGCCACTAAAACCTATAGTTTTCTGGATCTCAGGATTCCATTTCCAAAGTTTGATTTTAGTAATTTTCCCCTCTGAAAGGGTCAAAAGATGCAAATTCTTACAAAATTAAAGGAAACCATGGGCTATTGCTATTGTTAAGAATAGTTTCTATTAGCAACCTTTACTCTGAAAGACTTAGAAATGGATATCCAAATTCAGTCCAGACAGAAACATGCCTTGTAATTCATACCACTAATGTATAATTTACAACATTGTGGCTGAGGAGAGGGGCAATCATTTGCATGCTTGGTTAAGAAGAGTTCAAATATTTCACATTTTTTCTGTGGCTTTTTGCCCATTTTCTCAATACCCACATGTAAGAATCCTATAATATATACTTACAGAATAAACTACACACTGGGCAAAATGTTTGCAATGCTGGAGAAGATAATAGGTCCATCTCTGATCCTTTACCTCTAACAGTCAGTACGTGTTGCTTGAAAATGCTCCGACCTAATTATGAAATGGTGAATGGAAAATCCTTCCATACTGACTTCTTAAGTAAACAGCATACTGTATGTTCTGAAACAAAAGATTTGATTGCATTTGTTATTTTATCTGGCACAGCTATCATACAACTATTCAGTTAAATCCTGCTGTCTCTCGCAAACAAGTACTTTTAGTGAAGTCAATAGAACTACATGCATGGATTAAAGGAGAAGGATTTGGCCCATTAGAAGTGATAAAATTATCCAGTATTTAACCTGATGATCTACTGCAGCAGTAAATTCCACATTCCAGCCTGAGAATGTGCTGCAAAGAAGGTGTATTTTTAAAAAATTGTTCTAAATTCATTGCTTGGTTGATTTTATTCTTGGTCTCCTGTTAGGGTAAGCAGTCAAAAGGAGAGGCTGATGATGTTTACAGTGACTTACCCAATCTTAAATATCTCATTCAAATTATTTTTGACACTTTTCCTTTCCAGGCACTGACCCTGACCCTGCAATCCAATTCACCATCTTTTTGCCCTCTTAAATGAGGATCCATTCAAGTGACTCAAAGTACATATTGTATAATTCTAGTTTTTGTACTATCTCATCCTCTGCAATCGATCTGATACACACAATACTTTAAAATGTTAGCATGTATTTTTTAAAGTATCTACATTTGTATCTGTGAAGTCACACATGTCAATTAAATGCCTTTCCACTTTTAGAGAGTGAAAATAAAGATAAAAGTAAATCTATTGTTAAATAAAAATGGGGGGGGGAGAAATATATTTAATGCTGAATTACAAATCAAAAGCAGAAGATATGTCTGCTTAGGCCCCAGTGCTGAAAACACTTATATACATGCTTAATTTTACTACCACAAGTGACTTCAATGGGACTACTCCAGTAGTAAATTTCAGTAGTAAAACAGAAGTTTGTGTTAGGATTGAGGCTATAGAATATAAAATGTTTGAAACAGGGCCAATCTTTTGTTGTGTTCATAGAGTGCTCAGCACATTGGTCCCCTGATGCTTGACTTGGGCATTTTAGGTGCTACTGCAATACAAATTATTAATAACAACAAAAATGATGCAAAAGAGAATAAAGGTACTCTTTGGACCTGCTGGACCAATGTGACACAGCTTTAGGGTGGCAGATTTAGGCTCTTTGTAGGCACTGCATGGCTGGTCTGTTCAGCACCTTAGTAACTTTTTAGACAAACACACTCAGGTTTTATCTGCTGGAGCATAAATTATCCTTCACTTTTTATACCTTAATTTTATTTTCTTTTTCTTTTGCCTGAGTGAAGCAATACACTCAGGCAAAAGAGGGTGTCACTGATCATTTGCATTATTTACATGGGGCCAAACTGCACCCTCGCTCTGAGTGATGGCTTGCTGAATATCTGTGGATTTCCCAGAAATTTCAGGGAATGCTTATGGGGTACATAAGCCATGCACACTGTTCAATGACAAGTTAAAATCTTGTCCTGGAGTAAGAGAAGGAACTTGTTCTTCCAAATATATTGTTTCAGATTCCAGCAACAGAACCAAGTTATTCTAAGAGAAGTAATAATAAGGCTAATGGAAGTAGGTAGCCCCAAAATAGGCAAATTAGCTGGGATCTATTAAACATACCCAGAGGAAGTCTGTGAAAAAGATAATATTTCTTTCAAGCAAGGAAAGCTTGCCCATGCTTTGGCAAGATTCAAGTAGGAATTTATTTCAACAAATACATGCTCTTCCCCCCAAATGTTTCTGAGCACCTGATTCTGTCATCCATACTTGCACTGAATGATAGCTTACTTTGCAAAGTTTATGGGTCAGATTCTGATGTCCTTCGGTTGCGTAGCACCCAAGTTTAGTAGGACTAGCATGAGTAAGAATACTGAAATCTTCCACCAAATTATGGTGCACATTGGGACTATTTGTGTAGTAAGCTACCACTCAGGCCAAGAATTAAATCAGAAATGTCATTGACCTCTTTACTTAGGGGTAGACTCTGCTACCCAGTACTCGTACTAAGTTCAGTTCTCTTTCCTTCCCTTTATCCCCTCCCCTCACTGTTCAATTCATCTTCTCCTTCAATGTATTTGAAAGTATTATTTTAATGACAAATGTCATCTTACCCTGAATGTCATCTTACCTTTGGATATGCCTTAAATCCATGATCACTTAATATGATATGAACTAATTTTTGAGGATTAAACATTTTAATCTTGATTGTGTAATAACTACTTGATGTTATATTTATTGTGTAATCAGAAATACAAATCATAATCCCCCAAGGGACGTTTAATCATTTAAACCACTCAGGACTCACTTAAGGTATTAGATGAGAAAGGTGGCCGAGGGGTAAAAATTCAAAGACTTCAAACACCTTTTATAAAACAAAAGGTTATGGTTTTTAAAAGGATTTAAAAATGAACAGTCTGAGTATTTCCCCAAGAAATCCCTATCATTTTAATTAGGTTTCTTCATTAAACAAAAAAGAAATCCTGCCTGTGAATCTGTTTTACATACAATTTGAGCCCCATCACATCTCTTAAACAGGGGCAGTCAAATAAATTGTACATTGGGATTTGCTCCATTACTGGTTGTATAAGGAAATAAACAGGCTTAATAGATTTTAAGATCAGGAAGGGCCACTGTGAACATCTAAGCCTGACCTTTTCTATAACACAGGCCATACAATTTCACCCAGTCATATCTGCAAGGGCAGCGGGGGGTGGGGAGGAATTATTCTTTTCCATGGTTATACTTGTTTCTTGTACCAATATGTATCAGTTACTAATCTCTTTCCATGTGGAGTTAAGTGGTACATTTTGCCCTCTCAGGAAAACAAGTAGTAATTTAAACACTGTGGAGCCATTCAGGACTGGTGGAAGGATATTTCATGCTCTAGGTGAAACTTCCACCTGGCGGCACCCCCCTCCCGGCTGGGGAGACCTGCGGCAGCTCCCTGTCCCCCCCGCCCTGCAGCGCCCCTCCCTGTGGCAGTTCTCCACCACCCAGGGAACCCCTCCTCCCCCCCCATGGCAGCTCCCCGCCCCAGCTCACCTCGGCTCCACCTCCTTCCCTGAGCACACCGGGGCCACTCCACTTCTCCCGCCTCCCAGGCTTGCAGCACGAATCAGCTGTTTGGCCCAGCAAGCCTGGAAGGAGAGGAGAATTACAGCAGGGTGGCGTGCTTAGGGAAGGAGGCGGAGCGCGGGTGAGCTGGGGCAGGGAGTGGTTCCCCTGTGCATCCCCCCCATTACTTGTTGCGGGCACCCTCCCCAGGTCCCCCTCCCCAGCTCACCTCCACTCCACCGCCTCACTTTGGCGGCCTTAACCACTAGGCGCCCTAGGTGATCGCTTAGTGGTTGCACCAGCCCTGGAGCCATTAGTACTTAAAATCCATTGTCTATAGTATTTATAACTAATCTGAAATACTCATGTGTAACTAACTACAAAATGACAGAATTCAACCCAGGGGTGGTAGGGATACATGAAAGCTGACAGACTGTGACGCCAGGGCACTCCACCTGCTTTTTAGATGTAAACTAGTTAAATCACTTAGCACATGTAGAATTTTCAGGCAAAGCACTATTTCATTCATTTTTAAGTTTCACGTCCTCTTTGGAGTTATGGTACTTCTCTTTAAATAACCTGTAGCTAAGATCTTGCCCCTGACAGAAGTATTTGGGCTGCATACATAGTAAGTATCGTATGGCAGATTAAGAGCCACAAATTAGGTTGGGGGCTCATAGACTCACATACTTTAAGGTCAGAAGGGACCATAGTGATCATGTAGTCTGACCTACACATTGTAGGCCACAGAACACTCTGACCCGGTGAAAATTTCTTCCTGGCCCCAAATATGGCTGTGGTGAGCGGAAGATTACTGTGACGGCAATCGGTAGGGGGCGCAGTTACGCTTCTAAGTTGCCTCCAGGGAACGTATAATGAAGGTTATCAGCATGAGAATGGCCTTGTGTTCCTGTTATCTCGTGTGTGTGTGTCTGAGAACAGCTTCTCAGCTGTGTGATCTGTTTACCCAGTCTGTGTGAGAATGAGTGTGTGTGAAACTAGATGCAATGCAAAATAAAGCCGGACAGCGTGTAACCAATAAGTGCTGGACAGCGTGTAATGTACAGGTGCTTGCTGCTTGCTATTCATAAGATATGTTTATGTATGAGATGCAAATGAGCAGGAGTATTTCTGTGCTGACACACCCTTGTGTGTCTGGCTTCTTCCCTGGGCATTGCTTGGATGTGCCAGGTCCTCCATATCGTGGCTGTGCTGACCGGGCCCCCAGCATGGTGATGCCGTGACCTTCAATAAACTCACTACTTTCCATCTAGCTACTGTGTGTGAGCCTCGTCTCTACGGGACTCCCTAGGGTACCCTGCAACAATGGCGGTCAGTTAGACCCTCAGCATAGGGACAGGACCTACCAGGCAGATACCTGGGGACAGTGGCTTCACTGGGGGATTAGAGCCAAGGAGCTGCAGAATATGCTTCCCTTGAAATCTTCAAAGTTTTTTCTGGCTGTAGCAGTAACTCCCACTTACACAACTGCAGGAGTGGTACTAGAGCTTTGTTGTGCTAGCAGCAAGGAATTTCATTACAACGTAGCTCATGCGAGATGGTCAGTGCTGGCATGGGGAAGAAAGAGGTAAGTGAGAAGTGTGGAAGCTGTCGGCCTCCATGAAAATGATATTGCACACATGAATAGCCCAGGATATGCAGGTTCAGAGAGCACAGCCACCTGCCTGTTCCGTAGGTGTGGGATAGAGAGAAAATCCTGCTCCACTTTGAAAGAGGAAATGAGACCTCCTGGAGTTTCCTATTCCTTGGAGAAAAAGCACACACCGAGGTAGTATATGGCCATTTATGGTTTCCTATTTTTAGGAAGAGGAAAGGAGGTGGTTTGTTTGTTCAACTACCTTTTTAGAATAAGACTACATTTATACTACAGCAACAACTGCACTGCTTGAAACAATAAAAATCCCAAGGCAAATATTCATAGAAGTTCTTCTGTGTTAAAAGACTACTAGAGCAGATTATAAAGGAAAACAGCTAATAATTATAAACATTGGATTCCCACACATTAGCATCACAAATGTAAAATGGCAGCTCACAAGAGTCAGCTCAGAATTCTCATTAAAAATGTAACTTAGAAAGAAATGTTGCAGTTAATTTCTGGTTGTTCATACTGTTTTATTACCTTTTGAACATTCATATTGCTTGTCTAACCACAATGGGCGACGCCCCTTTAAGTATATTTTTACTGATAAATGTATATATGTGAAAGGATAATTAACATCTGATCATTTTCTAAACTGTTCCAAAAATAAAACAAAATTTTAGAATTGCCTAAGAATGTAGTAATCCAAATTACACAGTGCAGTACAAAAGGAAAAGAATAATGATACAGTAATATAAAAAGGGCAAAACCGCAGTGAGAAGGGACATTTGTCAGTATACTCAGAAAAGTACAATCTGTCTTCCTGGCAAGGAGTACAAGAAGTACTACATGCCAATTCTTCTTTCTGACTTCAAGAAGAGTTGCCATATGTCTTCAAAGTCAGAAACCTCCTCTTAAATATAGTATACTGTTTGCTTATACTGTGTGTAGCTGTAGCAGGGATAGGTGGCATTCACACTGACTAAATTGGAGCAGTTATAAATCTTCTAGTGCCACAAAATAATGTGTCAATCCAGTTTTTGTGGGGTTTTGATATCTGAAATAGGAAGGAGCAATCTGGATGCTAACAAATAAGGAAACTTCACAGTTGTACTTTGTCTCTCACACCTAACAACTTGCTCTAAAAGTTATTTTTTATAGAAAAAGCCCCACAATTTCTCAAGATGAAGGTGATTTTAGTATTTTCATATGTATACCATATTATTAGAATGAATTACTTGCATTTGCAAATGCATCTCTGTGCAATAATTAAATGTGTTTCCTAATATTACTATGATTATATCACTCATAAAATATCTTAAATGTATGTGGTGCTTCATACATAATGGCATTATACATTAAGTAGAAGGAATTGCTGAACATTTTTCTGTCAACACTTGATGAACACAAAAGGCAGCCATAGAAGATTGTGACTGATGACACCTTTTGACCACCTTCCCTATGACTAACAAATTGCCTTTTACTGGATGGTTGTTCGCAGCCTAGTTACGGGGATCAGATTTTCACCTGAGAAATGGACACCATCCTAGCCAGACAGATTCCCACCAATCAGAAATGCCAACCTTGGAATCTGATAAAGCTGGTCTCCTTTCTTGGGTTGACTTAGACCAGCACTAAAAAATTCAGGAAATGGGAAACTTAAGTACCTCTGAATGAGATTTTGGCAAAGGAGGTGAGTAAAACCTCTTAGTTCTGTTCTTTGAGTAACAGTTGTGAGGCAGTTGTTTCAGAAATCCCTTAACCTTCTTAATTTTAAAAGCCCTGTTGATGGCTTTTACCCTACCCACACCTACCCAATCTATCTGGGCGTTTCTATTTTGCTCCTTCCTGTGGTGTCTGAGCATTTTATGGAATTAAATGGGTCCACTATGTAGTCAAATTAATATTGATGTTTGGTTTTCTCTCTTGTTCACCCATCTGGGAAGGAAGGGAGATATATTTTATTACTAAAGTTATTATTGTGGGAAAGCTATGAAGAAGAGTGGAATCTTCTTCATAGCTTTCCCACAATAATAATAGTTTTGTCCAGAAGGCAGTGAGATTTGTGATTATACTAAACTCTTGAGGGAGAGAGTTCCAGAGCTGTTGCTCACCCATCAGAGAAAGCTGTGTCTCCCACTCTCATGACTCAGTGGGCCTGTTTACATTAAGGAAATTTGCATGGATGTAATGACATTGATGGTTAAAATGTAGACATGCTGCATAGGTGCAGAGTTTACACCAATGCAGTGTAATCCGGTAACATACCAAAATAAACTGTGAAGTGTAAGGTATGGTTTGTATCAGTGCAAAACTTTTATATTAGGGCTTGCACAATGTTGTTACACTGATGCCAATTTCCCTTATGTAGATAGAGCCTCACGCTTCCTCCTGAGGAATGCAGCTATCATGAAAGGTCAGTTACACAGAAAGAGTTGAGTCTCTGAAGTAGCCTAGATTCAGCCCTTTGAGTGTTTTGAAGGACCGGAATCCTGAATTTGGTCTGGTATTTCTTGGGTGTGAAGTGTAACATCTGGAGCCATAGAATGATGTATTTGCATTGTGTGTGTTATTTAATAGGTGAGCTGCTGCAGTTTGAACCATACTGAAGTTTTGTGTTCCCCTGGAGAGGATGATGATGTTTCCAAGTGCAGCACACTGCATTAGGTGAGCCTAAAAGTCACATATACCTGGATCTATACAGCCAAGTGGGTATATGATAGGACAGGGCCTAGTCTGTTGGCCAGTGGTGGATGGAACAAAGTGTTTCTGGCTGCGGCTATTTGAAAATCCAGTAACAACACAGCCCATGAGGATCCAAAGGCTGTGAACTCTTTTGGCTTCCTTGATTATGGATGATATTAGAGTTTTGCTTAGTTTTTTGAAATGTTCTCTTCCCATTAACATTTTGATCAGGTTTAGATGCTCTCAGTTACTATTGATCCCAACATTGATCTTGCTTGGGCATTGCGAAAGCTGGGAGGCGGTACTGTTAGCATTTACTGTGAAAGAGAAGTAGAATTGCATGCCACCCTCATACTGGAGGTATTCAGAGACGGAATGTTGCGTGATCTCCTTAAAGGTTGTAGATGCATGTTGAAGAGAATAAGAATGTGGACAGAACACTGTATAACTTCACAAGTGAGATCTCTAGAGGTAGAGGTGCAGATGCCCATTACAAACTGCTGAGATTGTTCCAAGAGGAAGGATCTGAACCAGAGCTGCACATTTCCACTGCCAGAGATTTGAGGTGCAGCAATAGCATCTCCTGGGTGATAATATTCAACACTTCTGTGAGGTCCAGCAGTATGGCAGTGAGTGTTTATCCATAGTCCATGCCAAAAGGAAATAATAGTTTTTGCTACCAGCACCATCGATGGACCTAAAATGAACTTGCCTCAATAGACCATATATGGAAAATTACATTAAATCATTTTGGCTTTTTCTCTCAATTCGACGGAAAGAAAGTGACAGTTCAAAAGGAGAAAATCTTGAGCAGACTTCATGCCTGACACATCCTACTACACTCTGCAAAAATTACCATACCTACCTCCAATAATTACATGCTAAATTCTACACAAATGTATAAAGCAACATAAAGATATCCCAATTTCCATGACACCTGTCTCATCATTAGCAGTAATAAATTTTCTATATAACAGCCAATAATCCTGGAGTAACTAGAAGGACTATATGGTATGAATGTGTCATTTAAACAGTTATCATTTGCTCAAGGCAAAATTAAATCAATTTGTGAAAGACATGATGTTATAGTCTCATATACATACATCTAAAAGATATAAAAGTCTTAGGGATGTAATCTCATTTTGGATATTTTGTATGAGCTCATATCACTGCACACTATTGTAAACACAGCTACAAGCACAATGGGAGTAAAAAGAGATTTTAGAAGATAGCTGATGACATTATATCTTGTATGAGATCAAAATTAAACCATTAGTTTGACCAGATGATCCAGTATTGCTATAAGAAATGAGATTAAAACCTGATGTAATCCATTCAAGGGGAAAGAGTTCGTTAAACTGATTGCAGTAAAATAAGGTATTTTTATGGGCTGTTTTTTTGTTGAGTTGGACATATGTATTTCAAGAAACAGATGTAGCTAACCAATTCTGATCTCTGCATCTACTCTGCCGGATCTGCAAAGATGGGAACTGTTGGGAAATTGACCCTACAAATTTACTTTAGTTGTGAGTTCAATATGAAGGTTCGTAAAATGTTAAAATAACCTACAATAATAAATGTTAACAGAAGGTAAGCCAAGTTGCTTTCAATAATGAATGTTATAAACAGATGCAAAAGAACCAGACAGAAAGAGTAAATTAGTCCAAACAAAAAGGCTAAGTTGAATAATTTAAGGACTATGTTGAAATCATGCTTGGTAAAAGCAGAAAATGTGGAACCAGAAATTAATTAACCAATATTAGGCCACACTAGTGGACAAAATAATGAGGGAATGAGCTATTCCACCCTCCATTCTTTTTGTGGTTCCTTAAGAAAGAACAGGTGGAAGAGAAATACACGTGGAGGCTATTGGAGTAAGTTTCACCAACATAGCTGCTACTCCAAATGCCTCCTGAGACCCCAGGACCCAAAAAGAGGGACCCAGATAACATTGCCACCTCTAGCAGCTCCAGCTGAATCCCAGCTACTACGTGAGGTGACATGCGATTGAACTTTAACAGCAACAGCTCTGGCCATCTCAATGAACTTCTTCGCTTTTCCCCAAAAGGACAATTACCATCTTTGGTACCATAAGAGACTGGAGGGTTTTCTTCCTAAAATTCTCTCCAGCTAAAGGGAATTGGAACAAGAAGTGTTCTTAAAATGAAAACCTTGTTACATTTCAAATACTTTAACAGTTTTCCCTTTGTTTCTGTATCTTTAATAAAAGGTTTTAAAAGATTTTTAGTGGTGTATTAACCATGGTACTGAGCAGGCTGAGATCTCTGTATATGAAATCCCAAACCTTGTTTAACCCAGTCACTGTCCAGCACTAAACAGTGTTATGTGAACACCTTTGGCCCAGTTATTCAATCTCAATTAATACAACAGAACTTTTGTTAGATTGAATAAAAAGAAACAATCTACTTCATAAACTTTCATAAAGTCCTGGTAAAATATAGTAATAGCCTCTCCCTGCCAATACTTTTGATACTAACACAATAAATTCTGCAGGATATGTTGCACAATCAATATTGCCCGTCTTTGTGTATACTATAACTTTCCAAAATATATACGTATTCTCTGGGTAATTCCTGTTTCAAGTATCTTCTCTATGGACGGTGTAAAGCTTATACGCCTAATGTTTCCAGGGATATTTTAAATAGAGATGTTAAACTATTCTCCGGGCCAGTAATACTTGTCCCTTTTTCCAAATAGATTTAAAGTACATATCCATTAGACGATTCCATAATCTTTAGTTATCCTTTAATAATTTTGGAAAGGCATTACAAAATATTTCGTTGAAACTTAGAGACTGGGGGGTGCTGCCAGCCCGCTGCAAAATGCTGACTGCCTTCCACTCTCATTGAAGGGTTGCATAGAGCTGCTAAAACAAAACAGCGGATGAGTTTACTATACATCAGCTTTTTGTCTTCCTACTTTTCTAAAATATCCTTTGAGTCTATGTGCTATTAATCCCCTTGACATTACTCCACTGGGCCAAATTCTGCTCTGAGTTACAAATACAGAGTATCTAAAAGTGGAATCTGGCACATTGACTTCAACAGAATTATGCTGAAATAGCATCAGAATAGTGACATCAGAATTAGGACCCCTTGTGCATAAATGGTTGTGAATACCAAGTACCTTGAAGTTTGTTTTAGAGACCTTAGTTAGCACTGTAGCAGCCCTGGCACAGTAGCCAGGGCCGGCGACAGGGGGGTACTATGGGTACAGCTGTACCGGGCCCGGGACTGAAGGAGGGCCCCCTTAAGTCCGGGGCCCGGTACACAGCTGTACCCGTAGTTGTCCCCCCTTGTCGCTGGGCCTGGAGAGCGGGGAAGGGGCGGGGAGGCGGCGCGGCTCTCCTCCGGAGCAGCAGCACAGCAGCGCGCGGGACGAGCACGCGTGTCCCCGTCAGGAGCAGTGAGCCCGGCCGGCGGCAGCAGCGCACCACCACCTGCGAAGAGGGTGAGGGCGGGGAGGCTCCGCAGCAAGGTAGGGCTTCCCCCACCGGACATGGCATCATGCAATCCCTGCGCCAATCAAGGGCGGGGAGCGGCCCTCCCCCTGCCTTGACCCCAGGCTCCTCCCACGCTGGCCCCGGGGGGTGCGGCTGGTCACAGCAGCGGAGACGCCGCAGGGTCTCATGCAGGTCCGGGGGGGGGGAAGGGCGCATGCGGGGGGGGGGGGGAGAGCAGCAAGGGCGGCTCGCGCCGCTCCCGGGCTCTGACTCTTTCGGGCCGCGGCTCGCGCTCCCGCAGGACCCTGCCGGGTACGAGAGCGCAGCAAACGCCCAGGCGGTGGCAATGCTCGGAGGCTCTCACTGCCCCCAGCTGCTGTCAGCTGGGGAGGGGGGGCAAACAATCAGAGTAGGGGCCCCCAAAATTTCTGTCGCCAGCCCTGACAGTAGCCCTTAAAGTTTTTTAGAAATTGTTATATTATTTTTCAATTTTGAAACTTTGACATTTCTGTACAGGATGAGAGATATAGCAGAAGAAGAAGTTGTTCTGCTTTTTTCCTCCTAAAAGTCAATTAATTAGGTTTGTCACACGTATCACCTCTCTCTCTCAAACAGGTCAAGTCTTTCCAGAGAAACCAAGCCAATATTGAGAAACATATGTTGAAATATTTTGCAAATAAACTGGTATAACAATGTGTAGGAGATCCGCTCTTCCCCCATGTCACAAATAGGCAGGAGACTCTTCTGTGGCTCCCAACAGTGCTCTTTATTTACAGTGCAAGCCCCACCACCGAAATACAGCTTTACAGGTTTCAGGACAGCTCAGGCCCAGCCCTCACTTGACTGGCCTCAGGAATAGTTAGCTCAGCTACCTTCCTCAGCTCTACTCCCTTCCCTGTACCTTCTCTGTCTCCTTCTCTCTCCACACTACCAGCTCCTCTGCCACACCACCCTGGGCTTCCTCCCCGGCAGGCTTTTATCCTCTGGCGAGGCTGCCAGGTGCAGCACATAACCCTGAGCCCTCTGCAGCCCAGGTGGCTGATTAGCCTTCCCTGCAAGGGGAGGCTTTCAGAGGTTTTTTTCCCTCTTAAAGGACCAGCAGGGCTGGCTCGGGCACTCCTGGCCAGCACCCTGCCACAAATGATTATTTTTGTTCCTTTTGTTTGACTCTTGCAGTGAGAACAAAGGAAGAGAAAGCAGTTGATATTTTAAAAATATTTATTTTTCATCTATACTAATCCTCACAGGTTGCCAATGGTGGGTTTTTTGAGGGGTGGGGGGGCGGGTTGTAATGCTTCAAAATGTCTTTGCTTGATATAAGCAACTGATTCCTCTTATATGAAAAGTCAAGATTCTTATAATTTGAAATCAAGCGGCTATTCAGGAAGCTAGGGCAAATTCTGTCAAACTGTAAGAATTGTTTAAGTAAATTTTCATCTCATCCACAGAGGGCATAATATCTACAATATTTAAAAGTTTGATGGAATCCTAATATACAGTTTATATCTTGCAAGGTAAGTGAATAGTTAGGGTGGGTTTTTTGTTTTCCCTCATTAAGGGAGTATTAACAATCTAAGATCTAACTTGTGTCTCTCAGGATTTCTCTCACTGTAGGTCAATCATTAGGCACAGCGTATTTAACATGTGTAGCGATGTCGTCCACTCACCCGGCGGCGCCCCCGTCTGGTCTTCATAGGAATCAGCTCTTTTGACCCCGGAGCGCCCTCTGCCGGCTGACGCTCGCCTCTTCACTCTGGCCCCGTGTCCCTCCCGGACCCCGACGCCCTTCAGCTGAGGGTGCTGCACCCCTGCAGTACCCCCCTGGTTTTAGGGTCTCCCCCCCCCCGGGGAGCCCTCCACCCACTATCCCCCAACTCACCTCAGATCTGGCCACTGCCTGTCACCACTTGCCTTGGTTCGCTGAGGCCGACTGCAGTCTCATGGCCACTCATCACAGGCAAGAAGGGGCTGGGTCTGCTGCTCATACCCAGCCCAGGGCCGCCCCCTTGCAGCCCCAGTACCCCGTGGGTCAGGCCTTCCCTAGGCTCAGCAGGCTGGGGCCCTCTCCCTAGAGCTTAGTCGCTCCCTGGCTCCCAGCTGCTTTGCCCTCGCCCTGTCCCAGTCCGGGTACTCTGTTAATGGCTCCCTGCAGCCAGGCCCTGTCTCCCTCTCTGCTTACAGAGGGAGACTGTCTGCTTCCCTGGCCTGCCTCTCAGGCTTTTATACAGCCTGAGGGTTTGGGGCGTGGCCACCCAGCTGAGCCTGCCTCCCAATCAGCCTGGGAGTTTGCAGGCTCACAGCCACAGCCCCTGTCCTGGGCTGTTACAAGCCCCCTTCCTGGGGCTACCCCAGCCCCTTTTCAGGGGAGGAGTGGGTGGTTACCCCGCTACAACATGATGTTGGAGTGTAGAGTATGTAGTTTTGGTTCTAATCATGGAATGGAGCAGGCAGACAAACTGTACTGTTTCCTGCTTCCATTGCTTCACAATACTGATAATTAGCCCCCTTTCTGTTTGTGTTTCATGCTAAAGCACCAGCATAGTCACTTTTGTCCCAGAACCAGATTAACCATTACACTGCTTAACCCCAGACCTAATGGCCCAAATTATAGATACACGTTGTCCCCCGATAGAGGATAACACAAATGTTTGTATTTCATATTATGATCTCTCATTGGCTTCCAGAAAGATTTTAATCAATCAAGCTCATCCAGCTATGTATGGATGTCTCTTCTCTATCATCCCTTGTATAAAAGAACTGAAGAGCTGCCATACTGGGTTAGACCAGTGGTCCATCTAGCCCCATATCCTGTCTTTGAACAGTGGCTATTGCTAGATACTCTGGAGGGAATTAACAGAACAGTTATCAACTGAGCCATTCCCTGTCATCCAGTCCCAGTTTCTGGATGTTAGAGATTTAGGGATATCTGGAGCATGGGGTTGCACCTGATCATCTTGGCCAATAGCCATTGATGGACCTACGCCCCATGAATTTATCTAATTCTTTTTTAATCTGGTTTTACTTTTGGCTTTCAAACATCCCATGATTGTCCACTTAGTGAAGAACTACTTCCTTTTGTTTGTTTTAGAACTGCTGCCTATTAATTTCATCGGGTGACCCCTAGTTCTTGTGTTATGTGAAGGGGTAAATAACACTTCCTTATTTACTTTCTCCACACCAGTCATGATTTCATTGACCTTTATCATAACCTCGTTTAGTCGCCTCCTTTCTAAGATGAACAGTTCCAGTCCCTTTTAGTCTCTACTAATATGGAAGCTTTTCCATACCCTAAAAATTTGAATGGGACCACCAGGGACGGCTTGAACTTGGTGGGGCCTGGGGCCTCAGCCCCACTGCCCAGGGCCAAAGCCAAAGATGAAGCTTCAGCCCTGGGCAGCAGGGCTCAGATTTCAGGCCCACTACCTGGGGCTGAAGCCCTCGAGCTTCAGCTTTGTCCCTCCTGTCCAAAGCGGTGGGGCTCGGGCTTTGGCCCCTCACCCAGGGCAGAGAGACTTGGATGGGCACAGGCTTTGGTCCCCCCTCCTGGGGTTGTGAAGTGATTTTTGTTGTCAGAAGGGTGCAGTGAAGTTTGAAAACCCCTGATCTATCCCTTTCCTAATGGAACCTAATATTGTTAGTGTTTTTGACTGCTTTTGCACACTGAGCAGCTATTTTCACAGAACTATCTATGATGGCTCCAAGATATCTTTCTTGAGTGGTAACAGCTAATTTAGACCCCACATATGTATAGCTGGGATAATTTTTTCCAGTCTGAATTATTTTGTACTTATCATTATTGAATTTCATCTGCCATTTTGTTGCCCAGTCACCCAGTTTTATGAGATCCCCTTAGTAACTCTTCAGTCAGTTTTGGACCTAACAATCTTGAGTAATTTTGTATTGTCTACAAATTTTGCCATTTTACTGTTCACTCCCTTTTACAGATCATGTATGTATATGTCTAATGGCATAGGTCCCAGTACAGATCCTTGGGGGGACTCTGCTATTTATTGTGAAAATTGAACACTTATTCCTACACTTTTCCCTTTGTCTTTTAACAGACTACTGATCCCTGATAGGACCTTCCCTCTGATCCCATGACAGCTTACTCTGCTTAAGAAATTTAAGCGCTATACAGATAATGATTTGTGGAAGAAGGAGGCAAAAAGAGAGGTCAGCTTTTTAATTTAGCTAATAACTGACCAATTTCACTGCCGACGCTCTGTAGAGATAACAAGCACCTTCAGCGTCAAACTATTTTTTGAAGACTAATTCCAAATGAATAACAGAATTATTTTCTACTCTTTTTATTGCTCAGGTTGTGATCTAAGAGGTTATTTCAGCCAGCTGTCAGTCAGATAAATAATACTATTTCATATTTATAAGGCACATTACATTCAGTAATCTCAGGCATTACAAATATTAATGAATTAAGCACAAGGAGCTAAGGAACCTGTTCAACACACAAAGTAAGACTGTGGTGCAGCTGGGAAGAGAACCCAGATCTCCTGGCTCCTGGCCTGTAACTACACAGCCGTCCTTCCTTTCAGATATTTCAAAGGGTGAGCATATAATTCACAGAGCAATTTGCAAACCATGAGGCTCATGAAATTTTACAAAATGAAAAATTGAATAAAATTTAGACATAGCATTGGCCGAATATGGTAATGACCCAGTTCTTTACCATGAAATGTACTTGAATAGGACCTTTTTGGTATATTGCTGTACTTTTATAAAGTATGTAAGTGCAAAGATAGAAAATGGATCCTTGGATGTGAGGTACATATTGTGTTTAACACTTTTCATAAGCGCTAATCTTCCACTACTTTCAAACACAGTTTACACATTGGGCCTGATCCTGTAAGAAATTGAGTGCTTCCACCATCCAATGAAGTCAGTCTAAAATTCACTTTACAATGCTCACAGCTTTGGGTTCACAGTGTGTGTGTGTTTGATTATATGAAGATAAATAGTTCCGGGAAGTTATGGAAGTATGAGAACTGGCTTTAGATGTATTACTGTGAAAGGAACATGAAAATAAGGCTAAAAGGACAATATTGGAATTAGAGGAACAGAATAAAAGAAGAGAGGAAAAGAAAGTTTAAAAAGAAAAGGGAGGGAAGGGAGGGAAGGCATTTCCCCGCTATTCCCCTCCTAATGCATGCTGATTTGTTAACATCATGAGGAGTGCTCCTGTTCAGAGCAGCAGATATTATGTCACATTATTAGTATTTTCTGTTTCTTAGAGAATGGTATTCAACTGTGCTATGTTGGCTTAGCTTATCTAGTATTAATGTCATACATTTTTTTAAACTTCTGCCATACACTAATACTTATTTTTGAGACTCTCTTTTTCTTATCATCCCCTACTGTGGTAAACTTTCCTCTGTCCAGGAGGATAGGAAGCATGGTCTGCTGCAAGGCCCTTATAACTAGTGCACAGTAGATTTGTCTGTCAAAAGGGCCTGAGGTGCTTTGCAGCCTGCCCCCTGAAGACCACATGTGTCATCTTCTGTGATTCTCCATCTAGAAGGGAAGCAGCAGTCCGTAGGTCACTCCTGAACCCCTCCCCTGAGTTTCTCCTTAAATTCAGTTTCCCTGTGAGAATGTAATATGTTTCTACTGAGTCAGCTCTTCTGTTGTATTTTAAAATGTTTATATATATGCGTGTGCGCGCTCACACACACACATACAGAGAGTAGTTTTAGTGATAGAAAACAAACTATTATTGTTTCAAAACTATAACCGGCACCATTCTGTAAACTCACTAAAGATTTTAGTCAGTCAAAACACCTTCTTCTGCCAAAAAATAATTTTGACAAGCAATTTATGACTGGCCCTACTTATCAATGCATGTGACATTTGGAACCTTATTCAGATTAATCTTATCACGATTATTCTCCTTTACAGCCATCTTTAGGGCCCAAAACAATACAAATTCTTAATTAGCCAAATGGAATACTGAATAGCATCACTGCTCATTAAGGGCCCAATCTTGCAAGGGCAATCAGCTCCTCATGGGAAAAGGAGCTACTTTACAGGAGCACTTTACAGGATAAAGTGTGGCAGTAGGCAGTCCACTATCAACTGTCATTAATATGTCTCCAATTCCAAATTTCATATAATGAAATTAGAGGAAATACATGAAAAATAATGGTGAGAAAGCATTACACTTAGGGTACGTCTATAGTACCCGTTGGATCGGCGGATAGTGTTCAATGTATCAGGGTTCAATTTATCGCATCTCGCCTAGACTCCAGACTCCAGAACTCCATCTCTGCAAGAGGAGGAAGTGGAGACGACGGGGAAGCAGCAGTGGTCAACTCACCGCCGTGAGGATGGCCAGGTAAATCGATCTAAGATACTTCGACTTCAGGTACGCTATCAGCATAGCTGAAGTTGCATATCTTAGGTCGACCCTCCCCCTGAGTGTAGACCAGCCCTTAGTATCAGTTTGAAACAAGTTATAAAAACAATGTACTGTGTTGCATATTTCTGTACCTGCTACATGCAAAGAGGGGAAGATATATAGTTGCTCTGGGGGCAGAGTTAAGATGATTTGGATGTCTTGTTTGAGAATTACACCTTCATTTCTTGATCTCCTACACCCTTGAGAGTTAATATGAACTGAAACCATTGATAGGATCTTGCAACCTTATCTTCACCGTACTATTTATGTATGGAAATTTAAATAGTATACACATGCTCAACAGATACTGTAAAAGATCATTCCACATATATATATATATAGACCAAGTGGAATCTTTCAAAAAAATCATAGTTATCCACACCCTCCTCATTTTCAGGCTCTCCAATTATTTTCACATTTTATACATGAAGATGATAGTCCAGCGTAGCTATTGTTGAGTGTAGAGCCTTATTCTTTTTAATTACACCTGTGCATAATGCATTCATCTTTTTTACTACTCTTCCATTTCTAATCTGGTCTGTGTCATCAACTGCACTATTGTATCCATGCAAGTCTCTGTGCTGCAGCTGGAAACTCCCAAAGACAACAGTTCAAATGTATTGTGCACTGCAACAATGCTTGCATGGACAGTGTCCATATATTTACTCAGAGCACTTCACAGAGGACTGCATTGAAAGGTACTAAAGTACTAACAGTCGCCGTGTGTGCCACATCCCCTTAATGTTCTTTGGGCAAATTCTCAGCTTCATGGAAGTCTGTGACAAACTCCCACTCACTTCTGCAAGGGCTCCATGACAAACTCCCACTCACTTCTGCAAGGGCTCCATTTTTCATAGAAGTTGGGGCTCTTGGAGCCAGATCCTCAACTGTAAATCATCGCAGCTCCATTTATTCCACTGATGTCAAAGAACTGGGCTGATTTACACCAGCTGAGCATCTGCCACTTATTTCCCTTTAGGCTTCGTGGTATCCTAGATAGAACTTCCATTTCAAAAGCTCTAAATTAAAACATTGATTTACCAGTGTTAAGGCATTCATGCCAAGCTTGCAGAAGAGAGATCATTTTAATAAAGTTTACTAACCAAGTGACATCCATATGGGCTTGACTGAAAGCCCATTGAAGTAAATAAGAGTCTTTCCATTGACTTCAGTGGGCTTTGGATCAGGCCTTCCAGCAAGAAATACATGGAAGAGTCAATGTTAACCAATACTTACAAAAATGAATAGTGTTATTAGCAACACACATGGGGACTCATCGTTTTTTGAAACTTATAAAAGAGATTACATTATTTATAAGTCAGTGGGTTGGTAGTCAGAGTTTAGTAAATGGATAGAAAAATCCTGCTGCTGTGGACAGAAAATTCTACAGAAGCAATGCATTTCCAACCGGTGTTGGAATTGAAATTTTTGAGCAATAAAAGAGAGGAAGTCATTGATCAACGTCTTCTTAAATCTGGAGGTGTGTATTTAATTAATGGAAAGTGCTAAGAGTAGTTGATGGATGCAGTCTGTACTGTCTTTTTTAAAATACTTATTAAGAATTCCACCTATGCGTGAAATAGCCTTTCCAATTTATGTATGCCAAATTCTCTCCCGCTCTTCATTCAAAAAACGTACTAAACACATCCTCAGTCCTAGCCATGTGACTGCCACTCTTTGTGGCCCAAAACCACAGGTGAACACCATACCCAGGCGCAATGATCGATGCAGCCATAAGGGTCTCCCCATGTGGAACAGTTTGCAGGCTGGGATCTAAGTTTGTTTGGCTTTATTTTTTCTGTTTGTTTCTGCTTGTGCCTGGAGATTGTAATGTCTTCAGAAGCTAGATTCTGCTAGCCGGTCCTCCCAGCTCACCCATGGTAAACTACAGTGGACATTTATATGGGCATACATTTTACTGAGCTGCATGAAATAATTTGGTGTTGAGTCATGGTTATTGAAAAAAATCTAACCCTTATTTAAGATTAAAAATAGAAGAGTTTCACTATAATAAAAGTTGTTCTCTATATTGGTTCAACTCAGTGAACTGAAGTTGTAATAACCAGGTTGCCTTCCTAATTGGCTTTGAGCATATTGCTAAATCTGAGACACTTCCTTAAATGAAAAACAGGATAAATATGACTTATAATTACATTATTAAATATAATCCGATTAAAGAGCAAGACCATCTTTATTTACTTGCTGTTTAATGAACATTGAGCAGTTTTTGCAGACAATGCATGTCTGGTTAGCCAGAGTTCACATGCAGGAGGATCTGCTAGACTGGTTATAGCAGGAAAGTTCCAGGTTAGCATTAAGGTGCTCTGGCACATTACTTAAACATCTTATGTTGGGATCTATTCAGTGCTTTTATTGTATCTTTGACCTTTGTAAACATCACATTTTCACAAATTTAAGAAGAAAAATAATCCTGGCATACATACACATACAGAGCAAACCCAAGAAATTCATGTTTGTTTCTGACAATCATTGTATTGTGGAAGGAAAAATAGGCATAGTGGTATGATTTTGTGAACTTTGAATCTAGTGATTCATAACTCCCAGGAGTTAATTGAAATAGTTATTATGTCACAAAGGCCAAAAAGCCTTCATCGGAGCCAATCAAATCATTTGGTTTAATAAGCAATAAGGGATAAAATGTGAATAATATTTATTCTGCACAGCAGTTTTGTTCTCTCATGTAAATACTTAATTACAAAAAATGATCCAGATTGTTTATCAGAGCAGCATCTGTTCTCGTCTTTTGGACAGGCTGCATGGTTTGGCAACTTATTATCAGGAGTATTACGTAGCTAATATGTGATAAGAAAGATTCTACTGGACCTGTCCAGTCAGATTATTAATCTAAGCATTTTGCATAAAATACGATAATGTGTTATATCAAAGTTATACTCCATGTGCACTGAATATTTTGTTTTCTTTTAATATGCAATTATAAAAACTCAAGCAGAAAATTTAATTTAATAAATTTCTTTGCCATGACTACCACTCCTATTATGTTTAATTCAGCCTTCTGTACACACATTAGGACAGGCTGCCCATAAGTAATTACATATTTACCTTATGTTCAAGTAGTACCGCATCCTCTTTTCTCTGAGTATAAGATTATTTCTCCCCTAGATTTTGTACTACCAGATTCTCTGTTCCTGATATCTTCACTTAGATTATATTAATCTCATTAATCTAGAATAAAAAGAAATTGTTAAAACCTTGGAGTGTATCAACTTTATCTGGGCATATTACTAGTGCTATCTCAAGTAGAATCTTGTCCCCTCTCTTAGAGTGTATAAAGCAACAAACAAACCTGCTTACAAGATGCTGCCATTTAACATGATTTTCACATTAGCAACACTGGAATATGATTGACTCCTACTAAAATCAGATCACATGTATTTATCCCACATTAAACAGAGTGATCTTTTCAGTACCCCTTTGCATGCCATACGTGCAAGAAAAGAACCCCAAATATGATTAATGAACTGTTCAACCCATGATAATGAAATCTTCAAAGACTTTCTGTGGGTGTCCTTTGCATTCCCCCTCCCCCTCCCAAAGCCCTGTCAGAATTCACTTATAGTGATTTTGGGGATAATGCAATATGCCATATCCATCTTGCCTGAGATGCTCAATACTACAAAGGCTCCATTTTGTAATGACCCTTAATAGTCTTAATAGGAGATAAATTAAGGGGTTACTCATTTGGGAAATCTGAATACTTAGACCAGAGCTCTAGACTTTTCTGCTGCTGATAGTTATATTTTGCTTGTGCAAATGCACGTACACTGTAATAAAGCAATGCTCCAGCATTGTTTCAGTGACCATTTTCCTGAAGCAGGCACAGTCTTTTGAAATGTAAACATTGAAATTGTGGCTGATTGAAGTCAATGGCAAGACTCTCATTAACTTCAACAGAGCTAGGATTTCCCTCCAAGAGTATTCTTTATTTACTATTCTAATCAATTTAGTGTTCCTGTGCTCCTCTAAACCACCACCTCATTTTATCTCAGCTGTACCTGTATTTCACTGTGTATATATTATTTACACTATATATTATTTGAACATCACTTTGGTGAATTTGTAAAAATCTTTGAGATACTTTGGGCTGACAAGCACTAGATAATTGTGAGACATGATCTTTTTTTCTACTATTGTAATTTCAATATGCATGTGTGTATTTTCCATCTTTTCAAATTAATTCACTATTTCTATGGAATGGAATTAATAATATGCAAGAAAAAAAATGTTCTATTACCTTTTTTGGCGCTTTGTGTCTAAAACTCTGTTTTTGTTTCAATGTCTGGCCACACTGTTTGTTGTCTATTCTATTTAATTTAATTTGTTCAATTTAAATTATATTAAACTCCATCCTTCTGAACTTGAAGAAGGTGAGTGGACATCTGGCATAAATTCTTCTTGCATTGAAGTATTGAGGTACATGGGTTGATAACAATCCAATTGCAATAGGTGTGAGCAACAGATATATCCCTGACATTGTCCCCAAACTAGAAAAGCACTTAAAACATGCTTAATTTTAATTAATTGGACTACTCATATGTTTAAGTACTTTGCCAGATTGGGGCTGCTGTCTTTAAGGTCAGGACACATCCTTAATACTGTAATATCTTATTCCAAATGTCAGGCACGGATATTCTGTATTTGTGAATTGTCAGAAACTATTCACATAAAATGAGATTGATTATATATTTGTAGGTTCAAGAATAGCAGCCGTGTTAGTCTGTATCCGTAAAGAAAGCGAGAAATACTTGTAGCACCTTAGAGATTAACCAGTTTATTTCAGCATAAGCTTTCATGGGCTATAGCCCACTTCATCGGATGCTATAGCCCACGAAAGCTTTTGATGAAATAAACTGGTTAATCTCTAAGGTGCTACAAGTATTCCTCCCTTTCTTTATATATTTGTAGTATTTTTTTCTTTAGTTGAGGTCTATGTGAAGACATGCAACATCTCATACTGCACAAATATGCTGTTTTACTTTAAAAGGCATATTTATATGTAACCTGTCTCATGCACAGAAAGTACTAAGAAACACCATGGCTTTTAAAAAATAAAGCAAGTGCTAACGTTGTCACTGAAGTTGAAGTATTTTGGGATGCTAATATTTTTAGATGAGGTCATGCTCTTCTGTAATTTGAGTCTGATGGAAAAAATTAGGTGCAGGGACATATTACAAAGAAAATGCCTGCATCCTATGGGTCCATTCTGGAACCACCATGTTACATAATTTTAGTCTACCCTCATAAAAATGTGAAAAATATCCTCCCAATAAATATATTTTATCTCTTTAATAAAGATAAAAAGCAAATTCCTCAATGCCAAATTATAGTAAAAACAAATAAACAAAAAAACCCAAATCAAGCACTATGTGGAAGAATATAAAATGATTTGCCTGAAGAATATGCATTATTTTGAAATATGTACTGATAACAGCAATGACCAGATAGAATTACATAAACATGATCAAATAGTTAGCAATAAGGTACAGAATGTAATAAAATATCTTGATGGGAAAAGACTGTTCAGTAATAACAGGAAAAAAGTTAACTGAGGACATTTTTCAGACCAGTGAACATATTGCTTGCTGATCAGGAGAGAGACAGCACCTCTGTTGTTTAGATGTGTATGTACAATAACATGCAAATATAAGTGTCACAGCCAGGGCCGGCAACAGGAATTTTGGGGCCCCGTACGGCAGATCGTATGGGGGGCCCCCCCGGTCTCCCGCCGCCCGCGGGGCCCCCCCCCGGCCGGTCTCCCGCCGCCCGCGGGCCCCCCCCCGGCCGGTCTCCCGCCGCCCGCGGCCCCCCCCCCCGGCCAGTCTCCCGCCGCCCGCGGGGCCCACCCCCGGCCTGTCTCCCGCCGCCCGTGGGGCCCCCCCCGCCGGTCTCCCGCTGCCCGTGCCCCCCCCCCCAGTCTCCTACCTCCCGCAGGCCCCAACCCCCGCATGCGCTGCGGCCGCGTGGCCCGGCCGGGAGAAGCAAAGGGGGGTGGGGGGAGGCTGCTGGGTGCCGTGGGAGGGGGCTGGTGAGCGCGGCAGCGGCTGCCCGGAGCCGCGCCTTGCTCACAGCCCCGGTGACAAGGGGGTACAGCTGAGTACCGGGCCCGCCCCGGACTTCAGGGGGTCCCCCCTGAAGTCCGGGGCCTGGTACAGCTGTACCCATTGTACCCCCCTGTCGCCAGCCCTGGTCACAGCTTAGTCAGTGAATCTCAGGAGGAGCTGTGTTATTAAGATGTCCATTATGGAACAGTTATTAAATACCACTCCAGCTACCATAAAGTGGAGAAAAGTACTATTGAACTGCCATCGTTAGTAATGTGGCCCTTTAGGGCTCCATTCATCAAGGACGTTTGCTGTGTCTGTGCTTGTTACTTATTTATTCACTCAAAATATTGCACCCTGCCTCTTCCATGTAAATAATGGAAGATCAATATATTTAATGCAATTTAAAATGTGTTACTGGGCCTAATGGGAAATATTACCGTATAATGCTGAGGGTGTTTGCAAACTATAAAGAAGACAAAGGGCACCAGCAAGATTACATGGACAACCCTGATTCAGCACAAGTTACAGTAGCTTCTGAGTAGGTCCAAGTTGCACACTGTCCATTTGTTCAATTATTTAATATGTAGCATTATAAAGCAAATCATATTACCTGGTTAGATTCTTGCAATGTCTTACATTTTCCCTGAGCACTAGGTGATGCTGTCTTTCAGTCCTATTCCCTTCACCTTCAGCTTCACCTCTACAATCTTCTCCAATGAATACTTATTGTAAAGAACATCAGAACCCATTGACTGAATGCAGGCCCTTGTTCTACACTTGTGTCAGGTTTGTATGATTCCAATTTGATTCAGAATCTAAGAGGGTTCTGTAATTTTCTACATCTATCTAGCTATAATTTTGTATATCAATAGGTCTTTATCTTGTGGACAGGAACAGGGATTGCTTTCCTTAGTATCTCCTGAACTGTAAATTAAGTGTTAACAGCAACACTGCCATCAGAGTATTTTGAAAGAGTACTTTGTCTTTGAGTTTTAGTGTTGTATACTTTAGCGTTGTAGTGCAAAGTAACTGCAGTAGGAGCAGCACCAGCAAAAGCAGACTTTAGTAAAATACTTACAATCTTGCAACACAGCTGCTCCTGGCTATCAGACAGTACCCACAGAATCAGAGATTGAGGAATAAAGTTAAATTGCTCACTTTGAAGGAATTGCACTAATATCTGATATACATATAGATGTGAAGTGCTTGGGGTAGGGACCATGTCTTTCTGTGTGTTTGTACAGCTCCTAGTACTATATGGACTTGATTTTGATTGAGGTCTTTTAGTGCTTTTGATCGACAAATAGATAACAACAATCCAGTAGTTAATAGAAATGTAAAACCAAGCTTCCAACCATTTGTGGTCCTTAAAAATCTCATAGCATTTTTAATAATAAAGCATTAAAATAGAATTAGTTTGATGATAGAAGTATTATTATTATTGATTTGTATTAGCGCACCATCTAGAAGAACTCGACACGTCACTGTTTTACCAAGGCTTCAAACCTGAAGACCAAGAGGCAGTGATCACTTACAAGATCCTCCCACAAGAAAGAGGGTGGGGAGAATTGCCAACTGCTGTAGGCTGCCATAGGCTGACAGAGTCAGTGGTCTGCAGTAAGTGATCCATGGTCACCAAGAAAATGGGGGAACCAAGCTAAGTCATGTCTACCTACAGACCGGAGGGAAGTGCCACGCAGCGGTAACACAGTATATGTAGAGGTCTCTTTGTTGCTTTAATTCTATCCCTTGGAGTGTTGTGCACCATTTGACAAAATAAATCAAAATAAAAGAGCTACTTCTATGTGACGGCGCATTGCTATTGTCCATTGTCTTCACCTGAAGAGGAAGCTCTTGCAAACTGGGCCTATTAGGTATCCCAATTGGCAACCAGCGGATGTGACCCAGAGACCCAGTCAGACAGCAGTTGGATTGTGGGGTCCCATTTCAAAGAAAAGAAAAGTCACAGGCCTCTGTAGTAAGTGAAGGTAATGTAAGTAAAGGCTAAAGGCCTAATGAAGGCCCAGTATAAGGCCTGAACTAAAGTAATGGCCAAGCCTCTGCTAATATAAAGCAAAGTTCAGCTGTGAGCAAAAGGCAGATCCGGCTCACAGAAGTTGGCAAGGAAAAGGGCTGAGATTGCAGAAATACATATTCAGTTAGCATGGTTACAGTATAAACATACCTGGAGACACTATATACCAGAACATTCCTCAGATAACGGGAACAGGCCGGGAACAGGCCGACTTCTCCCAACGACAGGGGCAAAAGGGTAAAATGATGGATAGAGTTGTTTTGTTCGAACCAACATGTACGAGGTGCGAGGCGGCACCTCACTACGTAGGGGGGTTGAACCTTACTTCGTAGTGGGGCTGTACCTTGCTACGTAGAGGGTTGCACCTCAATACGTCAGGAATGATGTGTAACTTGTTCTGTACCTGTATAAGAATGAGTCCCTGAAGGGGCGTCTTTGTCCGGCTCGGGGGGGTAGTGGAGAGTCCAGCCACTGAGCTGTGTCCATTGCCGAATGGCACTCTCTAGCAGTATGCCCGGTAGACTGAGCACTCTACGGGGAACTGAAAGTGTGTCAGGGTCGCAATAAACCTGGCCGAGGTGCCTTTGTACCTTACTAAGACTCTGTGGTTATTGGGGGTTCTCGTCGGATTTGCTGTCAGCTATCTGCGCAGAGCTGGGGCAGCACACAGAGGGAACACACGCACGCAGCCGAGTGATATCAACAGGAGAAAGCAGAAGCACCATACCGGTAGCCTCTGGACAACACTACAACAGCCTCCACTTGAAAAGGGTGCTCTTGGGGACTGGAAAAGGGACTCAGAAGAGATAGAATCATACAGAATACAGTATGTCAGTGACATTCAACTATATATGTCATTCTGAACTGATGCAACCACTGCCACCACTAAAATATCCGAATGCACATAGGAAATTAGCTCTTGGGAGAACAACAGCCAGCTCTAGCTGAACCCACGAAGACCAAAGTGCTGTTGGTCAGAAATAGGAAATGCTTTGAAGAGGTGGCCAAGATGTTCTCTCCACCTTCCATCAAAGGCAAACAGCTCCCATTCAGCAAAGTGGTGTGAAACTTCAGGGTCCTGTCTGACTTCTCACTGAGCTTGGATGGCCTGGTAGCATCAGTTTCCAAAAATGCCTCTTTACTTCCAGCTTTCTAGGAAAACTAATCCTGTCCTCCTGGATGAGGACCTGGCCACAGTGGCCCACACATTTGTCACCTCCAGACTGGATTGCCATAACTCATTAATAGATTCATAGAGTTCAAGAAGTCTTACTGCTGTGGTCATCTGGTCTGACTTCCCATATAACAGGTCATAGAACATCCCCAAAATAATCCCTAAAGCAGACCTTTTAGAACAAACATCCAATCTTGATTCAAAAAGTCAGTGATGGAAATTCCACCAAGGCCTTCAGTAACCTTGTTCCAGTGGTTAATTACTCTTACTGTTAAAAATGTATACATTATGAATTTGTCTAGCTCGGGGGTGGGCAAACTGCAGCCCATGGGCCACATCCAACCCGCAGGCTATTCCTGTTTGGCCCTTCAGCTCCCGGCTGGGGAGGCTGCTCCCGGCCCCTCCTCTGTTCCCCCCACAGCTTCAGCGTACCTTGCAAGCAGCACTCTGGGGGGCAGGGCTGCCCGCTGTAGAGGATCAGTGAGGCAGCGTGTCTGGTGGCATGATAAGGGGGCTGGGGCCAGGGCAGGGGGGTTGGATAAGGGGCAGAGCGTCTCAGGGAGTGGTCGGGGGGGGGGAAGGGAGGGAGTTGGATAGGGCATGGAAGTCCCAGGGGGCCTGTCAGGATGTGGGGGTCTGGCTAGAAGTTAGGGCAGTCAGGGAGCAGAGGGGTTGGATATGGGGTGGGGTCCTGGGACAAGGGGGGGGTCTTTGGAGGAGGGAGGTCAGGGAACAAGGAGCGGAGGCTTAGATGGAGGTGGGGTCTTGGGGAGGTTAGGAGTGGGGGGACCTCAGGAGGGGGTAGTCAGGAGACAAGGAGCGGAGGGTGGTTGGATGGGTCAGGGATTTTGAAGGGGGCAGTCAGGGGGCTGGAAATGGGTGGAGGTCAGATAGGGGGCGGGGCCAGGATTTTTGGGGAGGCACAGCCTTCCCTACCCGGCCTTCTGTACAATTTTGAACCGGAATGTGGCCCTTGGGGCAAAACGTTTGCCCACGCCTGGTCTAGCTTCAACTTCCAACCACTGGACTAAGTCACACTGGATCAAGGGCTTGTCCTCACTGGGGTGGGGGATCGACGGCAGATATGCAAATGCTCAAGTGCTTCTACTGGCTCCAGTTAGCTTCTGATGCCTGTTTATGGCCTTGGCCCTTATTCTCAAAGCAATGAGTGGGTTAAGCCCCAGCTATATCAAGGACCAATTTTTTATCTAAGATCTTTTGTGACAGCTTCATTCCTCAGGGACAATGCAGATAACAAAGCCAAGGACAGTGCATGTGAAAGCTGTAGGCAAAGCATTCTCTGTCAAGGTGATCTGGCTATGGGACAGTCTTTGAGGGGAGATCAGGCAAATCCAGTCTTACCAGCTTCAGGAAATGATGCAAAACTTTCCTTATTGAGAAAGCCATCAGTAACACGCATAATTTGCACTTGCCTTTTATTCCCAAACCCCTAGCAACTCTCCCACCTCCAACATAAAACCAAAAACCAAACAAAAAACTACCCCATTCAATCTTTTGACCCTAAAAAGAGATATGCCAGAGACTCCATGAAGTTCAGTAGGGATTTCACTATTACTGTTGATTTTATGTGAAAGGAGCTCAGATGCTACAGTATAAAACTAATAGCGAGCACGAGAGAGAGAGAGAGAGAGAGAGAGAGAGAGAAGTATATGTAGTCATTTGTGAAACTTTAAAAACAAAAAAAATTCTGATTGCTACGGGCAGAGAGAGAGAGAGAGATACCAGAGCAAATGGCAGATAAAATAGACTAAACTCTTCAAAGTTTTGACAGGGATGTGATGTGCCTTAAATGTCCATTCATGATTACAATGACAAAATCGTAGACGAACCTTGTAGAATGACCCACAAATGATATAATACAGTAGAAGATCCTCTTGACCTGCCTAGCAGTAGAATAGTACAGAACACCTATGTTACTATGGTGTTTTATGGAGTTCATGTAGAAAGTATATTGAGAAAACTACACCCCTTACCGACAAAATTCATATCTATCAATTTTCTGGACTGAAAATAGAAGACAAATCTGAGAGAAACACTTTATAAAGATTGTGGTTACATGTACAATCTTCCTACTGATACAGCATTGCATGACTGAACTCATGAACAATTTCTAGAGTCAACATGAACATAAATATTTAGCTTTCTCCCTGATCCTAAACTCCTTATGCTTCATGTACTTTAACCTTTGTTTCCAAGATGGCCCATCTGACATTTCCACCAATTAAAACCAATAACTGTCATTGGAAGGGTGAGAGAAAGTAATGGAGGTGAAGCTGAAGCTGCATTGTAAAACACATTGTAGCAAGCATTGCCAAATAAATTTGACACTCAGCAAAAACTCCCACGACAGAGACAAGTACACTCAGTTCAGAATCTACATGCCAGATGATCCCCTGTTTCAGAATGGTAGCCGTGCTAGTCTGTATCAGCAAAAACAATGAGGAGTCCTTGTGGCACCTTAGAGACTAACAAATTTATTTGGGCATAAGTTTTCGTGGGCTAGAATCCACTTCATCAGATGCATGGAGTGGAAAATACAGTAGCAGGTATAAATACACCACACATGAAAAGATGGGAGTTGTCTCACCAAATGGGAGGTCAGTCTAACAAGACTATTCAATTAATAGCAGGATATCAAAGGAGGAAAACTAACTTTGTAGTGGTAATGAGAGTGGCCCGTTTCAAACAGTTGACAAGAAGGTGTGAGTAACAATAAAGGGAAATTAGTATGGGGGAAATTAAGTTTTGTAATGACCCACCCACTCCATCAGCAATAGCATCCCTGATACTATCACGGCAAACCAGGTGGCTGAACTTTGTGACTTTGTCCTCATCCACAACTATTTCAGATTTGGGGACAATTTATACCTTCAAGTCATCCACTTAGCCCCACACTATGTCAACATTTTTATGGCTGACTTAGAACAACGCTTCCTCAGCTCTCATCCCCTAACATCCCTATTCTATTTGCACTACATTGATACCTTCATCATCTGGATCCATGGGAAATTCCACCAAGATTTCAACAATTTCCCCTCCACCATCAACCTCAGCCTGGACAAGTCCACACAAAAGATCCACTTTCTAGACCCTACAATGCTAATAAGTGATGGTCATATAAACACCAACCTATACCGGAAACCTACTGACCGCTATACTTATCTACATGCCTCCAGCTTTCATCCAGACCACATCACACGATCCGTCTACAGCCAAGCTCTAAGATACAACCACATTTGCTCCAATCCCTCAGACAAAGACCTACAGGATCTCTATCAAGCATTCTTAAAACTACAATACCCACCTGCTAAAGTGAAGAAACAGATTCACAGAGCCAGAATGGTACCCAGCAGTCACTTACCATAAGATAGGTGCAACAAAGAACATTACAGAACGCCACTAGCTGTCACCTACAGCCCCCAACTAAAACCTCTCCAATGCATAATCAAGGATCTACAAACTATCCTGAAGGATGATCCCTCACTCTCACAGACCTTGGGAGACAAGCCAGTCCTCACTTACCGACAGCCCCGCAACCTAAAGCAAATATTCACCAGCAACTACACACCACACAACAAAAAAACCAACCCAGGAACCAAACTCTGCACCAAACCCTGGTGCCAACTCTGTCCACATATCTTTTCCAGGGACACCATCATAGGACCTAACCACATCAGTCACATCATCAGGAGCTCATTCACCTGTACATCTACCAACATGATATATGCCATCATGTGCCAGCAATGCCCCTCTGCCATGTACATTGGTCAAACGAAACAGGCTTTATGCAAAAGAATAAATGGACACAAATCTGACATCAGGAATTATAACATTCAAAAGCCAGTAAGCGAACACTTCAATCTCCCTAGTCACTCAATAATAAAACTAAAAGTGGCCATTCCTCAACAAAAAAAACCCTTTAAAAACAAATTCCGATGTGAAACTGCAGAACTGGAATTAATTTGCAAACTGGACGCCATCAAATTAGGCCTGAATAAAAGACTGGAAGTGGTTGGGTTATTACAAAACCTCATTTCCCCCATACTAATTTCTTGTCAACTATTTGAAATGGGCCACTGTCATTACCACTACAAAAGTGATTTTTCCTCCCTTGATATTGTCTGATAATTGAATTGTCTCTCATCTGACCCCAGGCCTGCCCAAGCAGCTGGCCCTGCTGACAGGAGGCACTGGGAACAGCCACACTAGCCGCTGTTGGAGCGGTTCTGCAGCCAGCCGCACTAGCCACTCCTCTGGTGGCCCCAGACAGCTGGCCCTGGGGACTGCCTAAGCAATGAGATGTGGCTTGCCCCAGGGAACACCTGAGCAACAGTCCTGGGGATGGTGGGAGCAGCCGCAGCTCAATGGCTCTCGGCAGTGGTCCTGGGGCAGCCAGAGCAGCCACTGGCTCCCTGGGCCTTCCCCCGGCAGTGGCCAGAATGGCAGCGGGCCCCTTGGGGCTTCCCCCCGGCAGATGGTGGGGCAGGTTCTCCAGGACATTCCCTGCAGCTGGTACTGTGGGCCCCCAGAGCTCTTCAAGATTCAATCAGGTGTATTTATAGTACAATTAATCATGGGTATTTTTAGTAAATGTCATGGACAGGTCACAGGCAAGAAACAAAAAATCACAGCTTGTCCATGACTTTTACTAAAAATACCCATGATTAAATTGTAGCCTTAATCATGACTTGATCACACGTATAATGCCCAAGCAGAATGAAGTCCAGATGGATAATATATATGCACTTGGTGCTTTAATAGAGCCAGTTTCACAAAGCTGAAAACAATTATGAAGAATTTAATCTGAAAAATGTGAATGATAACTGAGACTCATTTAAGAACACCCTGAAAGTGAGACAGAAGGCTATGCTAGATAAAAAAAACCAACTTGGTTTAGAGAGACAGCTGTAAAAAATAAAAAATATATATAACGAATTGAAGAAAGCGGAAGCTGATAGTAATGAATAATAATCAGAAGTTAGGAATTGTAGAAAATTAATAAGTGACCCAGGGGAAATCTATGGCCAGCTGAGTTAAAGACAATAAAAAGGATTTTTTAAAAACCAAAAGAATCCTGACAATGGTATTCGTCTATTACTACGTGGCAATGTTTGAATGACCAATAATTATGCAGAAAAAGCAGAAGGATACAATACATATTTTTGATCTGTATTTGGGGAAAAACAGATGATGCAGATGTATTTTATGGAGATGATAACACTTTTTCCATTCCTCTAGTATTTCTAAAGGATAAATGGGTTACAAATGACAGGTCTCAAACTGTAACTATAAATGGGGAATTCAGTGGGGTCATTAGCTCCCATAGGCTCTTGATTAGTTTCATTATCCTAGTAAAGATTTCTCACTGAATTCCTTTTCCCTGGAGTCAGCATCTTACAGGGTGAAATGCATTTGATTTATCAAGCTATCACACCTTTGCTGGCTTTTAACATTGTTGAAACACATGTAATATAAACCAACTTTTATTTCAGAGGTTCATATTCTTGAGAGTGTTAACTTTGTATTACACAGTAAAACCCAGGAAAGCTGTTTTGCCTATCTTGATAGAATAAATTAATGATAGAAAGGATAGCAAATTCTCAAATTAGTTGTCATCTGTGGTACTGTAAATGATTAATCTAATGCAAGAAAAGTCTCCAAGCCAGCATCATGGTCCTTTCCACAAAGCATCACTTTCCAAAACTTGGCTTTTTCACACATAAGGGTTTTAGGACTTTTTGGGGTGCATTACAAGTCTGTACTACTCACAATGTAGTGCTGAGGTTTACTGTCACAATTTAGCCCTTTTCAGTTTCTTAAACTGCCATAACACTACTTTTTAACTGAAACATACTTAAAGTGAAACTTAGTAAGCATTCCTCTGGCAGGTGTGAACAGAATAGTCATACATGGTTTCTTAAACCATCAAACAAGTATCAGTTGGGAAAACTTGTTTTATGTTGCTAAATGAGATACCTACCAAACTGATAGCTTTAGCTTATTATTTACAAAATGTGTCACACTATGATTCCTACTCCTCTTTTCATGTACCACTATGTTTGTTTTAGTTCTCTTTTCCTTCAGCAGTATTGCATTTTTGTCACAAGGTGATTTGTATCAAAACATTCACTGTGGTAATTAAATTGTTGATGTTTAAATGTTGCTCTACATAATGAAGGCAAAGACATTTGTACAGAAGAGGAAAAGTACAAAGAGTGGATTGAATGGCTTGTTTTTCTCCAGCCAGGGATCTTAGTTTATCAGTATCAATACTGTTATATTCTACAACTCAGTCATTTGCTGCATCTATATAACTGAACAGATTCATCCAGTATACAAAGACACATACATATTCACTCTCTCACACACAGTCATGATAACCTCCACAGAAATTCCTACATCTCACAACAGTGATATAAATTAACTTTATACTGCACATGTGGATTTAACCAAACTCCTTTCACACAAATGACTATATTGTTTCCATAGTAACTAATGCACTTCACACAGGCAATGTGGGATGAGATCTATAAAAATGAAAAAGGCATTAAAAACACCCCAAAGCCTCAAGATATATATTCAACATAAAAAAAAAAAGCCAATTATGTGAGGTACTAGAAAGGTCGGGATGGCCAGATTGCTATATTGCTAAATCATTCATTACTGTAGATGTATTGTATCCTCCAGAATACTTTGCTAGCTGACAATAAGTTTCGAGGGTGAAATTCACTATTGTGCAGAAGTTCCAGCCCAAGGCCCTGTTGACCATTTAAGATACATTTCTCCCTTTATATGAGCAGTAATTTATGATTTTCTACTAAAAAGAGCAGAAAATCCCTTTGTTTATCAGGAGTTGTAGATACTACTGGATCCTGTGTCGTGGCTTTTATATAAAGAAATGAAAGAAGAAGCAGAACAGCCACATTTTTCTCTTCAAATTCACAGCTAGCTTGCCCTGGTTTTCATACCTTGATTTTGCTGTAACCAGTGCACTGAATTGTTCAGGTTTTCTAACTCAGCTCTGCTGAGTCCTGTAGTAGTCAGTCTAGCAGATCTGCTACGTTTAGTGCTTAATGCTGAGTTGGCTGCTGTGTTTAAACCTGGTTTTGTTTCCTGGCAGGTTCTGGCTGGCTGCTATATCACCAGAGAAGTATGGTGGACGCCTCAAGTCTGAAATATTTTTACATAATATGAGCATGACTACTGCTCTGCTTTGCTACAAGGCTGTCTGTTCCTTGGCAACGGTTTGCTTATTGTTTCAGCTTCAGCTTTAGCTGAATCAGCGCAAAGCAAATTGCAGGTACTCTCCTTAGTATTTGTATCCCTTGTCAAAATGATCAGCTACACGTCTAAAAGGGCTACGGCCTAAAAACCAGAGAAACTCTGAAAAATGAAAGATTGCATTTATTTATTTATTTTTGAGGGTTTGGGAACAGTTTAGTCTTGCATGGCTTATCATCAAAATGGGTTTTCCAGCACTGCCTAACGTCTGAGACCGAGATAAGATACATGGTGCTATACAATTTTTTTTAGTAATTTTCCTTTCTCAGTTTCTTGGTCCTTCTCTTTATGTGTGTTGATTAACTCAGGTTACTTTAAAGGGCCTGTTTCCCTTTGACTTTCTTTTTCTTTGTTTGCCTCCTCTTTGCTAGTGGCAAAATTCATAATACCTTTACCACTATTCTAGAGAATGTCATGCTGCTATCACGCCCTGCTGTTGTGGGGGTGTTGAGCCAGTAACTAGAACAAATGTGAGGAATTTGCCTCTTTGTGGAGACTTGAACCAAGAACAGAGGCTCTCATAACAGCTTTAGCAGCGGCACTACCAAAGGATTTCCATTTTTCTGGGATAAGTAACACTTATAGCTTCTTTCCAGGCCTCCAGTCATGAAGGGTGAGTGTGTGACATCATTTTACAAGTGATATCACCTCTTAGAACAGTAAGTGTGAGCTGTTTATGGGAAGAAAAAATAACTAAATGCAAGATTATGAGATGATGGAAGATCTCAGGAGACTGGGGATGAACTATAGAAATTTCCATCACTTAGTCATCAGTTGAAAATTAGTCCAGGTTTGTAATGGCCCCAAATAATTACTATCTGTCAGTTGTTCAGCCGTCTGTGTGAAAAGAGTTGGCAGGGATGCTGTTCGGTTCTTAGTGGGCACATGTAGTTGTAACAAAAATCAATACCACAACTTCTGCCCTTTGTTGGCAGTCTCAGCAGAGATGCCTAGGAGTGAACTGGTATGCAGACTGAATAACCCTCTCATCTCTAGAAGTGGGCATTCCAGGTCAGGACTAGACTGTATTGGTGAAGTTGTAACAAAGAATGGTGAAGAGATCTGAAAGCTAATTAAGTTAGCCACTTAGGGGCTGTCCATAAATTGTGTAAGGCAGTAGGGGATAGGTGGTTCGTAATTGTGTGTGTTTCTTTGAGTGTTACAAGCGGTGGTTGGGTCTTGAAAATCACCATAAAATGTGTTACCTAATTTATGACAGCCCATTGAACCCAAATCCTAGAAGGTATTTAGGTGCCTAACTCCTAATCAGTGGGAGTTAGGAAACTCAGTACCTTTGAAGATCTGGATCTTAGGGCCTGTTTCTCACCAAGATCCCTTTACAATGTTTTGGCAGTGTAAAGGAGCCTCAAAATGGATATTAATGTAATTTACACCTACTTAACTTCTACACTGCCAGATTGGTATAATGGGTCTTAGGGTGAAAGAGAATTAGGCCTTTACTTTCTCAGTTCTCATTTACCTCAAAGATATCCTTGTTAACCAGGTTACCATCTCCAATGTTTAGAGCTACCCAGTCGTGCCTTGTGGTTCATACATGGCTCCTCAACTGAGCACCCAAAATCACCAGTCAGTTTCAAAACATCTTGCAGCTAGTCTCCAAGGAGGATGTTGCTGGTGGCACTTTTCTATTGTACTCCCTCCTGGCTACTGCATGCAATTCTATTAATATTATTGCTGTCAAATCAGAGGCCCTAGAGGTATCCCCCACTCGCTTGGATAACAAGGTGTTCATTCATGGCAGGGACTGGGTCTTCATACATGCTTAGAAAGTGCCTAGCACATGGTGGATGCTCCCACAATCCAAACAAAAATAATCAGATGCTTACAGAACGGTGGTCAAGGGCAAAAAACAGAGTAAAATGGCAGGCCTAACTGCTGAAGAAACCAGAATGTCTTTTGAAAGTGCATCAGTACTGCCTAGAGTATGTAAATCTGAGATCGTTAGCAACAAGCTGACAAGATAGAATGTGTATAGTTACTTAATCTAATTAGATGTGCCAACTCCTAATCAAGATATAAAAGTACATAATGCTCTGTTTCATTACAGCAGCTTTATTAAAATGTGCTATTGTTGAAGCAGGATAACAGTATGTATTATGGCTAACTATAATATTGGGAGATTGGCTGTTAACACTTGGTAGCTAGATGGGAGTCTTCTGAATAGCTTAGAACATATATTTAGAACCCATCCACAATCTTCTTTTAAAATCTCTCTGTTAAACTATAATGGCAGCAAGGCCAAGTTTTTGGTACTGTGATATCTCAAGTGTCCGCTGTGAGGTGTGCGGACTTTAGGACAGATTCTGATGCCTTTATTCCTGTTAAATAGTACCTGACATCACATGTGGACCTAATGAGGAGAGTGGGATCACTCAGGGAGTAAAGTAAGAGTAAGGGTATCAGATTCTAGCCCTTTGTGTGTTGGAGGGAGTGACATCAACACAGAGGAAAAAAGACCCCGCTATATAGGCAGCTATAGATGTTTGTTTTCAGCTCATGTGATAGAGTCCTATGTTTGTGGAGCTGAAGTGCAAGGATTCTAGTCCTAGCTCTTCCCTTTGTTTGATTTATAAAATAACTGAGTCTGCTCGTACGTATTTATTAAAAATCCCAACGTCCTAGAACTTTGAGTTGTTCCCTTTCCATGGCTTCCTCCTCTGCATTGAGTTAAAGAACATCCATTTCTCTCGTGTCTTCTGGCTGCCTGCACTCAGGCCCATCTGTTCAAATAGGCTGATGTTGCTTTCAGATTAGACTCTTGCTCAGGCATAGATCTCAAGTGAAGAAGGGATTATATGAGCTGTCCGCTTAACATTGGAAGCATCATCTCTTAAGCAGGAAGTATTCCTTTGTGCTAGCACTAAAGAACTGGTAGTATATGTCTCTGTGCTTAATCCCACGTATTGACACTTAGTATATTGTACATATACATCATAAAAATCTTAAACAGCAGAGTGTGCATGCTAGTAGGAAGAAAGGCAAAACCGTGGTGGTCAGGAGCACTTCTAGCATCTAACGCTATGTTTTGTTACTGTTGGTACCCTGAAGATCCCCTGAGCTGGCCCAATGTATGAAACACAAAAATACTGTTTGCATTACTGCTGTGTAAATGTAATGTCATGGATGGCAGTGGTGCACTGGGAACAAACTAAAGAGAGGAGCTGGGTACTTACATCAAAAAGAAATCAAGCAGCCTAAGAATTGCAACTTGCTTCATGAGTAGTAAGGTGTACTGATGCTTGCTTACATGAGGCAAAGGCAAAAATATTTACACATGTTGGTTCTAAGTGAAAATTTCCCTTAAATTCACAGAACATGTGTTAAAACAAAATAGTGGTGCAAAGCAAGGCAAAATATTATTAGTGCATTCAGAAGGGAAAGGATATTCAAATTCTAACAAATGCCCATTGCCAAACCAAAAGGGACAGAGAGATATAGGCAAAAACTCCATAGAGCAAGGGCAGCAACATTCAGAACATAAAGGCACAGCGATTGTGTGGATACAGTGGAGGAAGACATGTCATTTCTGAAGTTTACTGCTGTGCAAAATGAAATAAATTAAACCGGTTTGCAAAAACATGCAAATCAGACACGCACAAAAATGATATATGATAAATAGGGTCCTACCAAATTCACGGCCATGAAAAGATGCCTCATGGATCATGAAATCTGGTCTCCTCCGTGAAATATGCTCTTCTGTGTACTTTTACCCTGTACTATACAGATTTCACCAGAGTTTCTCAAACTGAGGGTCCCGACCCAAAAGGTTAGTGTGTGTGTGTGTGTGTGTGTGTGTGTGTGTGTGTGTGTGTGCGGGGGGGAGTCACAGTATTGCCACCCTTACTTCTGTGCTGAGCGGCCTTCGGAGCTGGGTGGCCAGAGAGTGACAGCTGGTGACTGATGGGCCCAGCTCTGCAGGCAGCAGTTCAGAAGTAAGGGTGGCAATACCATGACCCCTCCTCCCTCACCGTCAGGACCCCGACGGTTACAACAACATGAAATTTCAGATTTAAATATCTGAAATAATGAAATGTACAATGTTATGACTGTGAAATTGACAAAAAAGGACTGTGACTTTGGTAGGGCCCTAATGATAAACCAACAGGTAACTGAGAACAGTAGTGTCTGATCACACACTTTTTACAGAGAGTCAGAGCTAAAATGAATCAGCCATGAATAAACACAAGTGTTTTGAACGTATCTCAAGGCAGGGAGGTCCTTTAACAGAGTTTATGTGAATGGCTGCATGGGAGAGCTCCCCCCTTTTCTCCCTCCAGAATGTGAAAAATCTGCGGCAGGACTTTTTATTTTTCAAGGGCTGCATCAGAGGGGAATCCATCCAGGGACAGTATGTGTTTGGTGCACAGACTTCTGGGAGTGACAACATTCTGGAAGGCTGGGGTGGCCTGGCTGCACTAGAAGTGAAGAGAGCAGAGGACCCTTCTCCTGAAGGCTGTGGTTCATGTGTGTCTAAAAATCCTATGGTGCCCATGGCTCACATGTGAACTCTTATTAGTTTATTTAAATTATTCTGTTTGTATGCAGTCAAAAAAATGCGCAATGTGTGACATCCTGGACTTTGACCATATACAGCCAGGAGTAGAATTCACCACTTATTTTGGGGAAGAGGGAAGTTTAGTGTTGGTTATTCAATTATTATATTTGCTGGGCCATGTATGGTTAGAATGTTAAGAAACCAGGCACCATGGCTTATCTTCACTCCCACCATTGATCCTTCGGGGATGGTATTTTACACACTGCCAGCATAAGAAGGGAAGAAGAAGTAATGGGACAGAACATGGGGCAGAGGAGAGTGAGAGTTGGTGACTGTGGGTGAGATGTGGAAAACACTGGCACAGTGTAGAAGTGTTTTGATAAAACATGCTTCTTTGAGAATGACTGGAATGTTTATCGCTATGCTGAATCTAACCAGGCCTGACAGCTGCAAGGAAGCTGCAGGAGTGGAGTGGATTCCAGCTGAGGTTCAGAGAAGAGCAAAAGAGCAGGTTATCCAAAATGTCACGCAGATTATGCTGCTCTGAGACCAACTTGGACAAAAATATCCTCTCAGACAGATTTATGGTCCACATACTTTTCTAGTTCTTTGGATATTTGGACCCTACATACACACAGCTCATCTTCCAGATATCCGAACTCCTTCCAAATGAGGTATTAGCTGTTTGACAGTTAATAACAGCAGTGTCCTACAAATGTATCCTTTCCCCCTTAAAGTTGGACCTCAGGTACTTCAGGCCTCCATGCAGCTTTGAACTGTTTTGGGGTAAAGTGCACTTGTTCACTTTATTTTAGCTTTCCATTATTTTGTAACATGAAGATCAAAGAATACCCACATTATAAACAAACATACTATATTTCCAATCATTGTGGCCACAACCTTTCCAGCCCAGCCCACCCCACTGTACTACCAGCAAGAAATACACTGCTGACTAGTTTAACTATAGCTCAGACTATATAGCTGAATCTTTCATTGAGACCTCCAAACTCAGAGTCTGATGGCCCATACACAAACACAAGAGTCCTCCACTAAAAATAATTTGATTCCCTGTGTTCTGGCAAAGATAGCAAAAGAGCATGACAACTAATGGATCTACTATGTCATGAGAGAGAAGAGGGTGAGGTAAGGGATTGGGACGGGGAAAAAAGAGAGCAAGAAAGAAGGGAGAGAAAGAAGCTTGGAAAAAAAAAGTGAGAGCAAGTCAGTGGCATATGTTACTGTTTAATGATTTGTATTACGGTAGCACCTAAGGTATGTCCTCATTGCAATTAAATACCCGCTCTGGCCCAGGTCAAATGATTTGGGCTCCGACTGCGGGGCTACAAAATTTCAGTGTAGACATTTGGGCTCAGGCTTGAGCCAAGGCTCTGGGACCCTCCAGTCTGGTGGGGTCCCAGAACGTGGGTTCCATATTGAGCCCAAATTTTAGTATATGTGATCTACATTGCAATTTTATAGCCCTGCAGCCTGACTCAGCTGACACTGGCTTGCTGCAGGAGTTTTATTGCAGCATAGACATACCCTTCAAGGCCCCAACTGAGATCATCACCCTGTTGTGCTGGGCACTATTATACTTGTCAGTCGTCACTGGTGTAGTGCTCTGCTCAGTGTTGACAACAGTCGGAGGCATGCGTGTGTTCCCTCTGTGTGCTACCTCAGCTCTGCGCGCGACCTCAGCTCTGCGCAGATAGCTGACACAGAAGACCCCAAGAGAACCCCCAGTGACCACAGACCGGATCCGATAAGGTACGAAGGCACCCAGCCAGCCTTATTGTCAAACGAAGCACAGTAATAGCTTCCTGCAGACTCTATAGGACATACTATGAATTTGTGGCCCCTGATAATGGACACATCTCAGTTAGTGGCGGGATACTCCACTGCTCCCTAGGCTGGACAGAGTCACCACCCCAGGGATGCTTTCTTTTACATAGGTACAAACAAGTTACACATCACTCCTAACGTGTTTAGGTACAACCCCTCTACGTAGCAAGGTGCTGCCTCTCACCTTGTGCGTGTTGGTTCGAACACAATAACTCTATCCATCCTATGTCCCTTTTACCTCTGTCTTTAGGATGGGTCAGCTTGTTCCTTTTTATGTGTGTGGAATGTGCAAGTCTGAGTGTCCGATATCTCCAGTGTCCGGTACCTTTTAGGTATGTATCTTCTTCCAACATCTGCCCTTTCCTTGCTAGCTTCTGTGAGCAGGGCCTGCTTCTGGCTCACAGCTTAACTTTGCTTTATGTTAGCATTACTTTAGTTCAGGCCTTAGGCCTCACACTGGGCCTCTGATACAAGGGTTTATGTTTCAGGGCCTCATCTTTACTAAAATGCTAATGGGAAGAAATGGACTAAAAATTTGTCTGAGTGGAAATACAGTGAGGAAATTAAGAACTATGACCAGTAGATTCCTAGTATATTTGAGGGGGGAGGCAGGAGTGAACTCCTGCGATTTCCCCTGCTAGTTCTTAATCTGTCTCAAACAGCTCAACTGTGTAGTTAGTGTTCTGCCTTCACCGAACCTTGAATACAGTGGGGTTGCACACACAGGTGTAAAGTGAGGTGAGAAGCTGGAGCCCAGTATTAATCATTTGAGTCAAGTGAATAATTTGCAATGAATAATTTCAATATAAGCAACAAATTGCATCACTTTTCTATTCACTAATTGTCCACTAGGAGAGACCTTTCCCCAAATATAGTCATTATTCAGGTTTTTGGCGATCAATAACAGAAGTATCTTTGGGAATATTAACAATTTTCAGTTCACAAGTTAGATTCTGTTGATTAGTCACATAGTTTTTCTGTGCCCTGGGTGGACAAGGTTCTGTCCTCTGGTTAGGTAACATCTGTGCGCTGCCTAAAAGCAATGGCAGGACAAGCTTACGTATATGACCAAATATTTATACAATGAAACCACCTATAGTCTTGTAGTCCTTGTTTCTAGTGCTTTGTTTCTTAAAACTGTGGGGAAATTCCAACTTACACAGCAAAGTGCAGGAATTTGGGTCGAGAAGCTTGTAAGCAGGAGCAAACTCAGAAGCAGCAGCATTATTCTCATCAAGAGTGTGAACAGCATCATTATTGGCCCATCTGCAGGGCTCAGATTCCAGGCTGCAGCTGAGGAGCACACAGCACACCTCATTAGGTGGGAGGAGTGAGGGAGGGCAGAGAGTGGCTTTTGCAGTCCCACAAACCTGTGACCTCTGCTCCAGTCCCCAGCTGAAGCTGGAATAACCTGAAGGCACACACAACTTGTGCAGGCTACTTATATTTAAAGGGCAATTTCCTAGCTAGTGATTGCAGTGATCTGGGGGAGTCCCGGCTTTGGCCCCTACTCCAGCTGGGTGAGGAAATAGCTAGGTTCTGACTGAGTAGGACATCTAAGCTAAGTCCCATAAACCAAATTACAGGACACACTCAGAAATGGCAAAAACGGAAGTAACAGAGAAGCGTCTCCTCATAAATGCGGGTATCAGAGCCCCTACTGCTCCCACAGCTGCCTCTTCCTTAGCATGAGTCTGAATGTGGTCTGTTAACACAGGCAGCTATGTTGCCTTTTCCCATAGAAGAAGGCACATAACTAAGTGAACACAGCAGTTTTCCACTACAAGACTGTACATGCTGTAAAACACACAAAGCAAACCAGTTAAGGGTTAAAAGTAAGGTGGAAAATAGGGCTTCACCCACTCTGTTTGCAAATCACATGCAAAATGGATTTTATATTCAAAGATAGTGCCCCCTATTACCATTGCATGGCATTGTTTCAATATCAGCTCTGGAAAAGGGACCCCTCCTGAATCAGCAACTCCACTTGCCACAACACATCTGGATTGTCCCCAGAGTTTTCTCATGCAAGTGCTGAGATCTGACAAGTTTGTCACGGGATAGCCACAAGCATGCAAAACAGGGATAAACAATTTCATTTCACTGCCAACCTCCAGCAATGTTAATCTGGAACTCCAGAACATTTTGATTACTTTCATCCCTCAGTGGATCTTTGTGGCATGTATAATACTATAATTGTAGGACATTCCACCCCCTGAAAATACATAATTCATGCTGGCATCGGCACAGGCTTTGCTCAACTTCAGGGAGAATGTTAATTTCCAACAAGGGGATTCCTTATTTATCCATAGCAAAAAATAATGTAGATGGCAGCACGTTATGCATCAACAAAGGAGTTGGTGCCATACCGTCAGTGAGCACTGCACAGAGCTGAGGGTTTGTATGTGCCACGGGAAATAAGTTGTGCTTGATTAAGCTCATGTTCCCATCTTGAGACTGATGGTATGTAGCCTCTACTGTGTCACCCAAAATTATGCAGTGGCACCAAGAGCAGAGACTGTGTGAAGGGAACAGCTCATTAAGGCATCAGAAGTGGCAGATTGAAGTGAACAGAATGCTATGTTGGTATTTTAATTATTTGTCAGACCCTCTCTCCTTTTGCCCTGTTCTATTACTGTTAAGTAAGATTTGCAAGATCTTTCTCAATGATATTGATTCATAAAGATTAGCTCTGTGGTCAGAAATGGAGCATTGTAGTTTCTGGCAGACCAATTCTGAATTTACCACAAACACACAAAGGAAACCAAGAATTAAAATGGTCTTGTAACGGGCTGTGAAATAAACCGCACAAGATAAAGATGTTTTGGAACTGTGTTTGTTCATATCTCTTCTTTTCAGCATCTTCGCTTTAACTTTGTATTTTTCGCCTTCCTTTGAAATGTAGCAACTTTGTAAGTATAATTAAGGATGGGTCTGTGTGTGCTCTGTACTTTGCAAACATGTGGATGCTGCCATGGCAACTGCAAAGGCACACAGAAAAGAAGCTCTTGCTGATTAATGTAATTACACAGCAAGCATGTATAATGCCTTTAAATGCAGCTTACTTCTGCATGAAGGAGACATGAAAAATGGATTATATGTTGTATGTGTGCTAACTTCTAAAAATGGTCTGTGAATATATTGCTATATTATCAGTTATTGCAGACTCTATTTACTTCATCAGGGTTCCATTGTGGCATGGTAAGAAGATCACCAGGGAGGGAATTTGATTAAAAAACCTCAAACTTTTATTAAGACGATATATTGGAACATAAAGGTGGGGTGGGGTGGGAGTGGAATAAAGGATGATCTACACCTGGTTAGTTTCGGTAACATTTTAAGCTGTTTTCCAAATGTGAAGCTTTCTCAGTGCAATTCATTTTACAGCTTTAGTGTTCAAACTGCACATCCTTATGCACATGAGTAACATTACTCTTGTTTGAAGTCTTGTTTTCGAGTAAAAGGGAGTGCTCATATGAATAACATTTCCTAGTGTCAGGGCCTCTGAAGTATTGATGTAATTCTCATTAGCAACTAATGGCACATGCATTTGTCCCAGACCTGCAATCCTTCAACATTCACCCACTCAGTAGGTATTTTTGGTATGTAAGGAACAGAGAATGCAGAGTTGGGGTCTCTAAAGGAATTAAAAAATCCCTACGATGCTCATGAAATAAGGTGGGAATGAACCTTTTAAATCGTTTATTAAGAAGCTCATTCTAACACCACTCAGACCCTTTCAGTAAGAGATTTTGAGAAAGGAAGAAAGGGGAGAACACTACTTTCTATTCAGGTGTACTCTTTGAACATGACCATTTATGGAAATAGTACACCCATGGATGCTATGGAAACTGAATTGCAAATTACAAACTGTGGGTGTAGTCTGCACACACAAAACAGGGGATATCCTTCTAAATATGTACTTTGTATCCAGGGGACATTCCTCAGTAGATTTTAGCAATTATATCAAATTTTGGGTGCAAACTCTTGGGCAATGGCAATGTCTCAGGAAATGTAAGAAAATATATTGCTGTTGTAGGTTTTGTAAATGATCTTCAAACTGCACCAAGAAAGCTGAAAATTGACATTTGATAGTACCAACATGTACTCGTGATCCAAGAATTGTCTTTTAAAAGATGAATTAGTCTGAATCCAATTTAAATTAAGCAATCAGTGTTATTATACAATCACAGAATATCAGGGTTGGAAGGGACCTCAGGAGGTCATCTAGTCCAACCCCCTGCTCAAAGCAGGACCAATCCCCAACTAAATCATCCCAGCCAGGGCTTTGTCAAGCCTGATCTTCAAAACCTCTAAGGAAGGAGATTCCACCACCTCCCTAGGTAACCCATTCCAATGCTTCACCACACTCCTGGTGAAAAAGTTTTTCCTAATATCCAACCTAAAACTCCCCCACTGCAACTTGAGACCATTACTTCTTGTTCGGTCATCTGGTGCCACTGAGAACAGTATAGATCCATCCTCTTTGGAACCCCCTTTCAGGTAGTTGAAAGCTTCTATCAAATCCCCCCTCATTCTTCTCTTCTGCAGACTAAAAAATCCCAGTCTATATTTTTACGCTATCTTTCCTAACACTTATAAGCCAAAATTCAGTATATGGAAACATACCAGGTGAGGATCTGGTCCAATGTAGTCTTATTTGGAGCTTATTTTTCATTGGGATGCGTACGGATGTGCCAATTCTCGGGTCTGTCTATCAAACTTTTGGCACAGGATCCAAAGAGTCTTTATGCCATCTTTATATCTTTATATTCCTTCAATTTTGGAGCCTGTCTTAGGTTGGTACAGCCCACAAAATAATTTAGAGCATCTTCAGGGCTGCTCTAAATTGTGCACCGCTGTCCACAGTTCCAAGGAGCCATTCTGACATCCAGAAATAGCTAGAGCATAGCAATATCCTGGGTTATGTCTCCTGCTACTATGACAACCAATTGTTATGAATCTCATATACATTTTACTGTAGCTCACTGTGGCGGGGTGACCACCTGCCCCCTACCAGAAGGGGCTTGGGAAAGCCCCTTAAGGGGTTTGAAAGCCCAGGAAGGGGGTTTGAAGCTGGGAGCCAGCAGGCTTTTCAGGCCTGATTGGGCATGAGGCCCAGCTGGGCGGCCACGCCCCAAACACTCCCAGCCAGGATATAAGGCAGGGGGCAGTCTCCTCTGCATTCAGAGGGAGACAGGCCTAGCTGCAGGAGCTGAGCCAGGTACCTGGGTTAGGGCAGAGCTGGGGCAGGGCAGAAGGAGCTGGGTGGGCTCTAGCCACGAGCCCCAGGCCTCCAGGCCTGATACAAGGCCCGACCCACAAGTACCAGGGTTGCAGGGGGCAGCATAGGGCTGGAGATAGCAGCAGCAGGCCAACCCTCCTTGCCTGTGATGAGAAGCCATGATACTGCAGTCCGCCCCAGTGAGCGGGGGCAAGTGGTGACTGACAGTGGCACACTCTGAGGCGAGGTGGGGATAGGGGGTAGAGGGTTCCCCTGGGGAGGGGAGACCCTCACACCAAGGGGGTACTGCAGGGCTGCAGCACCCACAGTTGGAGGGCACCGGGGTCCGGGAGGGACACGGGGCCAGCAAAGGAGCGGGGCATCAACCCGCGGAGGGCGCTCTGGACGCTGAAGGAGCTGATTCCCCAGATGACCAGCGGGAGGCGCCGCGGGGGTGAGTGGTGACCCCGTTACACTCACCTTTCCACCACTTCCCTACCTTGTAGTCTGTGTCTTCCACCTATTTCATCTTTCATAGTATTAGAATGTGAGAGCTCTCTGGGGCAAGACTGGTCTGGTTTTGGGAGGGCAGGGCACATGACGGGGAGTTGGTACTTTGGAGCCTCAATTCTGATTGACATCTCTGTGCATTACTGTAATACAGCTAATAACTGTAACAACTTATACTGTACACATGGGGATCTCTGTTTCCTTAGTTTCATCTAGAACCTACTGTTTAGAACCCAGCTCATGTAGTCCTTTCTTGTAGACTGTTCAGTAGATGACTAAAAATAAGATTTTGCATTTCATTCCTGTGACTGTTAAGATTTGTATAAAAGTGTAAGTGGTAAATTATTGGACTTTTCCCATCAGAAAATAAAACCCTTCACTTAATGATCCAGTATATCACAGAAGCAATATGAATTTATGTTTTGAATTTCACACTAGGTAATAAAGAAGCTAGAATAAGCCTTGTTCAAATGGATTGCATTTTGAAAGAGATTTTGTACAAAGATACTTCCCTCCCTCAGAAAGGATTCATGTGCTTCTGAAAAAGAGTGTGTGATTGACGGTGCACCATATACCTGTAAATTTATCTGGTGATGTAAATCAAGTAATAGGGCCCAACACTAAGCAAGAGGTTCTCTTTTGCTTTGAAGGTTGCACATATAGCTGTAGCTTTTCAGCCAAGCTGTGGGAAGTATTTGAGCTGCAAATTTCAAAGCAATCTAAGTTAACAGAAAAAATGTGATTCTTACTTTTCTGGCAATCCTCTAAATCAGATTTGTTTTCATACTAGATGAAGGTTGAACTTCAAACTATATAGCTCCATTATAAACCCCTTTCTGTGAGTGGATATTTTTACAAGGAATTCTGCACCAAATCTAGGAATGAAAGATATTAGTTATTGACTTTTTAAAAAAATATTTTAAGTCATACAAAGACACAGCTAGAGAGTATTAATATTTTTCATGCGGCTAGCTTGTGAGACACATACATTTGAAGAAGTGGCTTCAGATTTGCAAACCTTGTTTCTCCTATAGGATGATGTGAGGGATCACAGAGAATTTTTTCTGTGGGAGGGAGTGATCTCACCCTTAGGAGCTAATCTCATTGATTAGTACAGTACTGATTATAACGTTGTCTTATTTTTGCTTTCTCAGGAGATGCTGACCTATTGCCTGGTCCTCCCCCATTTAAATCAGCAGCAGCTTTATCCTTGAGTTCGGTGGGTGCGGAATCAAGTGCTTAGTTTCCACTTCTGTTTTCTGAATATTCACTGGCCAAATTCCAAAAGGTTCAGGGATTTGGGGCTAGATCCACAGAGGAGATTTAGGTGGGAACGGCTCACCCAACTGTTATCCACTCTGCTACATCTGGTATCTAGGCTCCTATAGAAAGTTTGGGGAGAGTTAGGGACATAAGAACAGGATTCCTAAAAGCCAGAAAGATGAGCAGGGAGCCATCTAAGCTGACCATTAGGAAATGCTGAGGAGAGGGGCTTGGCCTAAATCCCGCCCCTGAAAGGTAGTTAGGTGCCTACCTCCAGTTCTGAGGAAGAAGTCGCTCTCTTTTCAGGATTCATAGGTGTGAAAACTCTCTTAGGGTTAAGTGCCTAAGCCAAGTATCTCTTCTCTCTTAGGGTGGGAGGGAGGAAAGGGAGAGTACCCCCCATTATAGGCAATAGCTCACTGGGTAGAGCCCTCACCATGTGAGAGACCTGTTTTCAAATCCTTAGTCTATCTGATTGGAATAGTGACTTGAATCCAGGTCTCCCTGATCACGGGGCTATTATCAGTCTCTCCTTTAGAAGCTGTTCCACACAGTGCATAAATAATTAAATATTCATTGCCACGGGGACTGGAACCTGCCTCCCACACCTACCAGGAGAGCTCTATAATACAGAACCATAGAGTCTCTTTCCTTCTCTTGCCCGTGAATATTTAATACAAAGTGGAACAGCTTCACCAGGTGAAATTTAAAATCACTGAGCCCAGAATAGCCATTAGCCTGGGAGTTAGGAGCAGGAGCCACTTTAGCCCCTGCTCCAATGCAAGCATTAAAATATGGGTCTCCCAAATCCCAGAGCTCTAACCACTGGGCTGATAGGTAGTGCCTCTGCCTGCCCCTCTGTGAGCGTTAGTTGTGTTATAGGGCCTGCCTACTGGATCAGCCCCCACAAGCAAGATAGGAAGGGTAATGCTTAGTTTGTGAATGACACCAGGGCTCAGGGGTGAGGGAGTGAAGACTCTGCATGGCTTGGCATCATCAGGACTTCAAGAGCTTTGTGCATATGAAAGACGCCCTAAGCTTATTTTTACCGTCTTAGATTAAAAGTTCCCCAGGGCACAAATCCTTTCCTTGTCCTTAGACGATATTGCTGCCACCACCAAGTGATTTAGATAAAAACTTAGAAAACAGACCACTTGGAGTCCCTATTTCCCCAAGTCCCTTCACTCCCTTTCCTGGGGAGGCTTGAGAATAATATACTAACCAATTGGTTACAATGTGAACACAAACCAAACCCCTTGGTTTTTAGGACACTGAAAATCAATCAGGTTTTTAAAAGAAGAATTGTATGAAAAAAAGTAAAAGACTTGCACTGCAAAACCAGGATGGAAGGTAACTTTACAGGGTAAAAAAAATGATTTAAAACACAGAGGATTCCCCTCTGACTTTGCTTCCCAGTTATAAAACAGGAATGAAATTATCTTTTAGCATAGGGAAAATTCACAAACTAAAACAAACGATAATCTAACGCATTTTCTTGCCTTAGTTACATTTTCTGTAATTTTAGATGCTCATTTCAGGTATGTTTTTAGGAGTAGTTTTTCCTGCCTGGACCCTCTCCATCCAGCGAGGGAACAAACAGAGCACAAACAAAACCTCCCACCTCCCAGATTTGAAAGTATCTTCTGTCCCCATTGGTTCTTCTGGTCAGGTGCCAACTAGGTTAATTGAACAGATTAACCCTTTATAGGTAAGGCAATTCAGCTTCCCTGTGTATATTTGACACTCCCACACTGCAAAACCAAATAGGTGGAATCCTGACTGAAATGGGGCCAGGATTTCATCCAGTATTTTGTCTATGGAGGTATGTTTATTGAAATTTATAATTAAAAGTTGTTCATTAATTAAAAGCTATGTAAACTAGGCCAAGTTCTGTCAACTTACTGATTTTAATGGAAGCTGCATCCATATATCTGAACGCAGTATTTGGGCCAATGAGCATTCAGTGGGGGTTTTCTAGAATATCATGCAAATATCATACACTTCCCCTCAGTTCACTAGTGTGCATTCAAAGAAGCAAAAATGAAGGCAGGCTCTGGGAGGCATTGTGTTGTAGTGTCTAGGATGCTAGACTGGAGTGATCAGGAAATCTGGGTTCTATTCCTGGCTCTGCCCCTACCATGTTATGTGACCATAGCCAAGTCATTTCACATATCTATAACTCTGTTTCCCTTCCTGCCCATTGTTTGTCTCCTCTATTGACACTGTAAGATCTTGGGGGGTGGAGGGGAGTGGGGGTGTAGTCAAGGACTCTCTCTTACTCTGCATATGTACAATAGCAAGCACAATGAAGCTCAATCTTGGTTGGGACCATAAGGGTACTGGTAATACAAATATGTAATAATAAAATATTGCTTTTGGCCTAAATGTTTCCATTAACTATGCCACTTCATCTTTGTGAAGAAAAGTTGTTGTGCCAGGCCAGTTGGGGGTGTCCCACATGTGATATGCTCCTATTTTATTACATATCCATAAAGAAAACAATATAAATCTTTGTATGGCTGGGCTAATGTAGATAAATAACTACTCCTTCTCATGAAGACAGGGCAATATGCCAATCACAAGGACGGATCTCTCTTGAAGAGTTCTCTAATTTTCTGCCTCTTTGAAAAGAAGCCAGTGTCACATATTCCATAATTCAGCTTAAATGCACTGTGGGTGGGGTCTCTCATTCTCTTTCAGAGCCAAATTTAGTACATAGATAATATAAAAGTACTAGTTTTGCTTTGGTATAGGCAGGGTCAGATTAAGACCTCTAGAGGCCCTAAACACTGAAAAGATTATGGTGTCCCCCATATGTAATTAAAAATAAAATCAATACTGTACTGTAAAATAAAATTTTATTTTTCAAAATGACACAAGTCTGTCCTGACACATTGTTGTTCTCTTGGGTTTTTTATTCTTTTCAGCTGAGAAAAAGAGCATTCTGTGGAGCAGTTAGTAATCATCAATGTTAGAAAAATACATAGTGCAATCTCTACATTTGGAAATACTCATTGTTTTCCATCTTTCAATATTGTGTCATGAAGATCATGAAGATCAATGTGACTGAATTTCATTTTTCCTGTGTCATTAAACTTTGCACACATATAACAGTGGAACTGCCATACTTCTCCACAGAGATTCATGTTCAAGTCAACAGTCAATTAGCTTTTGGGAATCTTGTGAATATTGTTTGTCAGATAAGTCCATATTGTTTAGAAAAGAAAATCGACTTGATACTTCTTTGTACACTTCACCTCTCCTCTTCATATGAGCTTCAAGTATATCAATTATAGCATAGTAAGTAGTTACACAAAATCTGTCTCTGGAATTCAATGCTGTTTCTGTTGCACTGCTATCATTTTCTTGTTTTTTCCTAATTCGCTTGCGTGACTGGGCTTCTTTGTAGTATCAGGCAAGATATCTTTTGATAAGTCTTCAAATCCTTCAAAATCATTCCTTAAAGTGTGTAGGTGCTCTGCTAATGATTGATAGAGGTCTGCACATGTTTTAAAATCCAATTTATTTTCTCGGAGAGCTTTCCTTGTGTGGTAAAAGTGTTGTAAAATTTCATTCCACATGGTCAACATGAATACAAACTCTAGTTCTTGCATCTTGTCTGCAATGTTTTCTGCCTCTCATACAGTTTCTCCCTTTTGTGATTGGTCTTCAGCTATACTATCTAATGCATCCACAGTCTTTGAGTACGACTCTAGAATTGCACTTATTGACACTACATGTGCCTCCCAGTGAGTATTAGAAAGATTTCAACACACGATCATTGTCCAAATATGTTTTAAGAACTGCCCATCGGTATGTTGAGGCAGAGAAAAATGTATAAAGTAACTGGACTGTGGAGAAAAAACTTACTGCCACCGTACAACAATCAACAGCTCTGCGGCCAACAAGATTGAGAGAGTGTGCAGCACAAGGTATGAATACGGTATATTCTGTTCTAAAAGCTTCTTCTGCATTCCTTGATAACACTCTGACATGTTGGCAGCGTTGTCATAAAATTGACCTCTGCACTTTAATAAATCTATTTTGCAAACTTGACACAGATAATGCAGAACTTGATTTGTCATTTTTTCACCAGTGTGGCTTTTCAAACTGAGGAATGTTATAAATCGTTTAGCTGGTTTTCATCTGTGGGAGACACTTTCCTTAATACTCAATTGATCAATATGTGAAAGATCAGGTGTAGAGTCGACAGATAAACTGAAGTACCCAGGAGTACTTATTTCATCCACGATAGCTGAACAAACTTTGTCACTCATTAGACCAATGAGTTCATCACATATTGTCTTGGATAAGTATTATGGGTTACCTTTGCCAGCATTCCCATATTTTGAGATACAGCCTGCTAAAAATGGGTCAAACTGAGCCACAAGCTCCAACAATCCCAAGAAAGAAAAAGAAAAAAATCAAGGACGTATAACTCAGAAGAAAATATCAATAATAAAACATAAATGTATTGCAATACATGACAGGATCTGATTTCCTCGCATTATTTCGATCTACATTAGTAGGACATCCCCCTGGTTTTGGGGGAGGGTGATAAGTAATAAAAATAGAACAGAAAAATGGGGGAAGAGTTTGTAGTGGAGTGTAAGGAAATCTAACAAAGTTCTGATTTTTCCCATGATGACTACTTCGATGCTTTTTTTGAAATATCAAATATCAATTTTTTTCCAAAAAAAAATCTAATTTTTTTTGTGCCCTCTGCTTTGCTGGTGCCCTAAGCACATGATTAGTCTGCCTATTGGGTAATCCAGCCCTGGGTATAGGTCTATTTCATTTGGTTTGTTTCACATTTGGTGCTCACCAAAATCAGTAAATAGGAGCCAGACTGTAATAAGGAAGCCCCTTTCCTGTTGCCATCATCACTACAAAAAGTCACAATGGACTTGATCCAACTCCCACTGAAGTAAGGGGGAAGATTATTATGGATTTGAATGGAATTTGGGTTAAGCAGAGTAAATGTTCTGTATTCATACACATTTACTAAACAGTTACTGTTAGCTACCGCTCGTTCACAGAGAGTCAGACATCAACCCCCTGCCATCTTCTTCTTAGTAGGCAATAGGTTGGATGCAGACTGTTGAGATGACACATTTTTACATAAATAAAAGAGCCCAAGCTGCAATATAGTAAAACAAGTCCTTGGAACTCATTGTCCAACAAATCGTCATAGTGTACCATATTATTAGCCAAACTAGCAAGCTCTTCAAGCTAACACTGATTAGCTAAATCTCCACAGTGAAGCAGTCCATGTCACTTTCTGTGACAAAACAACAAAAGAGATTTCTTTGAATAACCATTGATTTGTCAGGAAGTTAGACAAATCCACTCCAGCATCTATCTTCGGCATTTCAGACAAAGAGGTATATTTAGAAAGAAACTGAGAAAACACCAGATTGTATCAAGCACCAAACAGATGCAACTCTTTAATGGACCCGGTTTATACCAGTGGAGAATCAAGACCAGAAATTTTAAATTAGAGCGGTGTTCAGAAAGATCAGATCACAAGATACCATTTTCAATTTACCATTCATCATACAGATACATCCTCTTGTGCAGTAGGATGTGAATTTAAACAGAAACAGTTGAATCAAGCCCCCTGCATAGCCACTCTAATATTGGTGAGGGAGGGTTGATTTAGCGGACATGGATTGGAAATAGGTCCTGCCCATTATTGAAAAATAAATGCTTTATCTGTAAGACATTTAGTCTGTTCTCATCCAAAACAATTTTTTCCCTTTTCCCCAATTTTGTTTAAAGGTTGTGTCTAATAATCATTGGCTTGGAAAATGCACCTGGTTTCAGCCTGAGTTTTAGTGAGAGCAGCAGGAGCACACTGACCAGGCTTTCCAATGCTTTACTACTCTGTGCTTCTGACTCTGGCCTCCCTGTGGGCCTGATATTTCTTGATCTATTTGCTGCATATGATTCTATTAATTATGTGGGATTGCATGATTGTAGCCCTGTGTCAACTAGCTGGTGCAATCTTTGTATTTCTCACCGTGTTTTTAGTCTCTTCTCTGGATAGTGGTGTCTTGTGGCCAGAGCCTCCATTTGTATACATGCATGTGGCAGAACTTGACCTTCTTATTTTTACCGGATTCTGTATTCTTTACTCTAGCAAAACTCCCAAATTTTGCCACTTGGGGTCCTTGGGCCCCCAAAGTTGCAAGCAACACATATGCCCATGTGGAACCCAGTTGACTTCAGTGGGAATTTGTGTAGGCAAAGGGATCTGCCCATGTCGATCAGCTTGCAAGATTAGGGTTTTAGGTTCTAGTTCAATGCCCAATTAAGATAATAACTCTTTCTGAAAGTTTCAAGGGGCTTTGGATCAGGTCCATTGAGAAGAGTGTCATAGAATCAGGCACTTGTGTTTTTAACAATCTGTGTCACCCTGGACACATATTTTTCACTTACATGGACATATTTTATCTTTTCTCACCTAGCAATAGCCATCATTAATGTTGCACGTCTATACTTCTGTTTAATTTTTAATCTTTTGGGGAGGGGGTACTTGTAGCTCTTATCCTAATTTCTATGGGATCTCTACACATGTTAAAACTAAAAAAAAAAAAAGAAAATCACAAAGCTGTACTCAATGGCTCAGAAATGCATAACTATTCTTCCAATAGAAGGACATAAAGATAAAGGAAGGTGGAGAAAGCACAGCTGCCATCTTGATATTACAGTATAATCATGCCTGTCAAATGTCCACTCCTGGAAATCCAAGAATTTTCTTGACTTCATGCTGATAAAAGAAGATAGTGAGAGCAGAACTAAAACATGTCTTAGAATCTTTTTTTCCTTGCTGTACCCTTTGATGTTTTCTGTATTTTAACAGTCATTTGAGTAGAGTTTTGGTTTATGTCTTGAGTTTAATCAAAATTCTGTGGGAAGATAAATTTTAGTACTTAAATTTTTTATCACCACTCTACAGGCAGATTTATCTGATTCAGACCTTGGAATGGTTATCCATGCTTTTGTTACTTCAAGATTAGACTATTCAGACTTCTTTCTGGTTGGCTTCCCTGATAAAGCCCTCTATAAACTGCAACTGTTACAGAACATGTACTGTTTGCAAGATCATTGTAGTAGCTATTGATTAGATGCTGCATTTATAAATATTACATTACACCATTAACCTATTAAAAAGTCTGAATGGCCTTAATCTAACATATCCCTAGATAGTTTAACTTTTTATTTAGTGATCATATAGGAACAGATTATTTTTCCTGACATTGAGTAATACCTTATTCCATGAGTAGGATCCATTTACATCAGTGGGGCGACTTCCAAAGTAAGGTGCCAATCAGTGTAAATAAGGGTAGCAAAACTGGTCCATAGTGAAGAAAATCTGTTGGATGTCCCAAAGATTTTTAAGACTGTTATGGGTACTATATTTTAATTATTTACTTTACAGCTAAAGTAACCACCTTAGCGTACAACTGTAAAATAACCACCTTAGAGTATGCTAACCTAAGTGTTACACTAACCTAAGCATTATGCTAAGCTGTAAAGTAACCACCTTAAAGAAAAGTATAGAAAAGTAAACACCTTATAGAAGGCTTTGTATTTTCCCCTTCAACATTCAGTATCTACAAAGTATCTTATAGAGGAAGAGGGAGCCAAATAAAACCAGTATAATCTCTATAGAGTCCCCAAGTCCAACTCAGTAATGACTACAAATAATTCTGAACTAAAATCCTGCATTCTCAACTTTGTGTGCATGTGAGGGAGACACAGAATCTGAGTTCAGATTTGAATCTAAATTTTGCTCCTACCTGCTAGCTGTGCATTGTCTGAAACAAGATTCCAAAAATCAAGTACAGTAAAACCTCGATTTAATGGACCTCGATTTAACGGACTTCGGATGCAACGGACAAAATTTCTGATCCATATCAGACTGCAACCCCTCCCTGCTGCGGCCCCGGTCCCCTTCCCTGGCGGCCGTCTGCTGGCTCCCGGCTGCCTCCCCAGTCCCGGCAGCAGGCGGGCTGGCTCCTGGCTCCTGGCTGCCTCCCCAGTCCCGGCAGCAGGCGGGCTGGATCCTGGCTCCCAGCTGCCGCCCGGGTCCCAGCAACTAACGGGCTGGCTGCCGGCTGCCGCCCGGGTCCCAGCAGCGGGCGGGCAGGCTGCCGGCTCCCGGCTGCCGCCCGGATCCCAGTAGCGGGTGAGCTGCGGAGCTGCCGCCCCGACCCTGTGGCGGGCGGGCTGCTGTTCCGACACCTCGGGTTTTTTTTTTTATTATTAAATAACGGACTTTTTGATTTAACGGACACCCCCTCGCCCGAATTAGTCCGTTAAATGGAGGTTTTACTGTAGTCCAAAACTTTACTCTGTTTAACATCTGGAAATGAATCATGGTTCAGCACCATCCCAAGGAATCATTTATATTTACTATGTCTAACTGAAAATCCCAGTTTCCACTTTTAATTAAGTTCCCTCTAAATGATGGTTATGTTATATTCTGGCATTGACTGAGGGCAAGACCTTGATCCACAGCCATATATTCTTACCAAGATTCTCTTCGTGGTTCCTGTCCCATAGGACAACTGATATTGTGTACTGACATTCTGCATCAGCAGTCCCATCTGTTGTGAGCTGAAATGGGGCCCTCTTTGCTTGCCATATGAACATTTGCAGGGTATCCCTTGATCTGTCACCCAGGCATGTGCAGTTGGACAAATAGCACATTATTTTCAGACAGGAGGACTGGCAGCAGGACCACACTACATTTGGGCAGTTCTTTTGCACAAGACACATGAAGCTAAGCTGTTCCTGGCAACTATACTCAGACAGAGACTATTTTAATATTGAGAAATACGTAGCCAAGCATCTCTTGACTGCAAGGATTAGTAATGCTACATGATATTCTAATGAGGAGTATATTAATCGATACATGTGGCTGTGCTTCTATATATTTTAATTAGTTATGGGAGTAGGGATATACACAAACTCCTTTTAACATTTGACGGTTTCAGAATTTATTTTAATTAAATTCTCAATCTATAAAATACCTTTATCTGATATCCTATATGCACATGGATACAAAAAATAAAAGCAAGCTGATTAACAACACCGTAACTAAACAGGCTCCCACGTAAAAATAGGTCATTATCTTCCCTGCAATGAATACTCCAAAACAAGAGCCGAAGGAATAGATGAGCGTTGTAATGTTCCCTGAAGGTCAAAAGACTGGCAGTGATAAAACAATAAGGGGATCAAATTCCAACATAGATGCACCTCTTATGAGAATTCCCCTCCTCCAAACTCCTCAGATGTAAAGGATAGAGACTATTAACAAAATGCCTCCGCTGATTTTGACTCTTGAGGTGGTTAATGAAGAAAGAAGCAACCTCTGAGATAGCCAGGATTTGATACTTTAAAATAAATAACTCAAATTTTACTCAGAAACAGACTGAAAAAAGAGGTAACAAAGAGTCCTGTGGCACCTTAAAGACTAACTAAAGTATTGAAGCATCAGCTTTTGTGGGCTAATACCCACTTCGTCGGATGCAGGCAGACGAAGTGGGTATTAGCCCAAGAAAGTTTATGTTTCAATACTTTAGTTAGTCTTTAAGGTGCCACAGGACTCTTTGTTACCTCTGCTATTCCAGACTAACACGGCTACCTCTCTGATTCTAGACTGAAAAAAGTGTGTGGTTTCAAAAAGTCTATAGAATCTGAAGATTCAGAGCATAATAGCAATGGTAGGCCAATATAATGGACAGTGCAATAATCCAATAAGCACGGGTGCTATAGGATTAGTTCAAGAGTCAAAGGTACCTAACTCACACTGCAATAGAACATATCATGCAGTATGAAAGAAAGGAGTTGCAGGGCAAATTAGCCATCAATAGTGAAGTTATGACATAAGTAAGTTTCCTAGAGAAAATCACCTCACTCAGAGGTACATGGAGTACTCTAAATTATTTCTGTAAGAAGAAACAAGATTGCCTATGATGAAATCTATTGGCCCTGCTGTGTTTGGAATAACTTGCCAATATAGTGTTTAATTTTTAAGCTAAATTTGGATCAGATTGTGGGGGACATAGTGAAGTTTAGATCAATAAATTAGCAACATTGGCACCGGCACAAAATAAACATTATGTTTTAATGGTGCAGTATCGGCCTCCTATATTTTTAAAAATCATTAAGGGCTTTTATCATGCTGTCACTGAAAACAATAGGAACAGAACTGCATCATCTATTTGTAGTATGCTGCCAGTATTGTAGTTTCCCTGAGATTAAATGTGAATTGGCTCATTCCAAAGGTTTTATTTGTTTGTTTGAGAAGCAGGTGAGGATGAACCAGCTTTTCTTTTATCCCCTCCTCCTATCTTCTCACACACTGGTTACTTTAAATAACACAGATACATTATTGCACCTGAGGTAGTACACACAGTGGTAATTTTCATATTGCGATATACTTGTTGATATATTGTCATTGAAATGTCTAAACTTTTTGCTATTATTATACTAATGCTGAGAACGTTGTAGCTTAGATATTTTTTTTCTGGACTACTTTTGAATTTTTTTTATCACCACAAATCTTTCCTAAAGTTATTGTGAGGATTACCTCACCACAATTCCAAATGCATTTTCAGAGAGACTTCTAATGTTCTGACATCTAATTTTTCTATTGAGCGAGTAAAGATGGCCTTGCAGTTATAGAGCACTGGCATGGCATTCACAATATCTGAGTTGTACTCCTGACTCTGCCATAGATTCCCTGTATGTCTTTGGGCAATTCACCTACTCTCTGTGTGGGTCAATTCCCCATCTATGAAATGGGGATAATAATCTGCCTTTTTCCTTCTTAGAGAGACAAGGTAGGTGAGGTAATATCTTTTATTGGACCAAAGTCTGTTTGCAAAAGAGACAAGCTTTCAAGCTGACAGAGAGCTCTTCTTCAGGTCTGGGAAAAGTACTGAGAGTGACAATGTTAAATACAAGGTGGAACAGGTTGTTTAACATAAGTAGTTAACACATATTCAAAGGGAACATACCTGAAGAAGTAGGGTTTTTTACCCACGAAAGCTTATGCCCAAATAAAGCTGTTAGTCTTTAAAGTGCCACTGGACTTGTTATTTGAGGTGAAATCACCCATTAATACCGCTGTAGTTATAGGGGAAAAAAAGGGGGTTAGTGGGTTAGATTGTTGTAAGTTTTAGTGTCTAGAAAAGTTATGAATTTAAGCTCCCAGGCTCATCTTTGAAGGGATTATGCATGTTGCCTTTGAGGATGAAGACTGAGAGTTCAGATATGGAGTGATGGTTTTGTGAAAAGTGTTTTCACCCAAGGGACAGGGTGTTTTTGTCTTTTATAATTTTTCTATGGGAGTTCTTTTGAAAGCATAGTGATTGTCTGGTTTCACCTACCTAGTTATTGGGGGCATTTAATGCATGGGATGAGATGCACCACATTATGTAATAGGTATGTGCAGGAACCATGAGTCTTTAAAGATATGTTGGGTTGGGTATTGATCATCATAGCAGTGGAGATATGTCTTCAGGCTCTGCATCTGTTATGGCAGGGTCTGGTGCCGCTTTGAGTTTGTGTGTCCTGATATGAGCTTGCTTCTGATTATAAGCTTGGTGAAGTTGGGGTTAGGTGTTTTCTGAAGGCAAGAAGAGAGGGTTCACAAAAGATTTATTTCAAGTTGTGGTCCTCATCGAGTATGGACTGTAATTATTTAATGATACCCTGTATGGAGTCCAGTGTTTGGTTATAGGTGACAAATAGGGGTGTGTGGTCAAAGGGGTGTTTTCCCCCTGTATTGTCTCCTCATTTGATTAGCCTATTCCATTATGTGATCTACTTCTCTGGTGGAACGTCTTTGTTTGGTGAAGGCAATTTGAAGTGTGTCAAGATGTATATCTCAGATTATCTCCTTAGGGCATATTATAAAAGCATACATAAAATTACCTGCAATGGCACCATTGACTAGCAGCCAGGAGAGTCACCCCTTTCATTTATAATAAATAAGAGACAGTCAAGAGGAAAGGATTATGGGCCATATACAAAGTTTCCCAAAAGAAATCTTTCCATTAACTTCAGTGGACTTTGGATCAGGCCCTATATATTTTAAAATTGTTATAAAGCAAAAAGCATGGATTCTAGACAAATTTAGTCCTAAACAGTTTTAAATCATATATTATGTTATATTAAAATCTACTTTCTGCTGACGGCTTGGAAAAATGGGTTTTATTTTCAAATGTAATGAAAAATCAAACATGCAATTTTTAAAGTAATTTATTTAATTTGACATTAGACTTGTAGCCTTTATATTCTGAAGGGATTGGTATTACCAATGGGATCTTAAACCAAAGTAACCTGTGCCACAGTTCGTCCTCCAATAGTATTAGAATTAGCAGGGCAAAAACCATCAATATAAATGTCATTGGGTTTGGAGACTGTAGGAGCCCACAAAGAACAACAGCAGAGACCACAACAGCATCCACAAGTTACCAATCTTCCCTTTATGAAAAATCTTACTACACAGATAATCAATAACACAATTACTGATACCGGTATATAAATGAAGAAAGAGCAAACCATAATATGTCCAGCATCATTGTTCTCATACCTCATTTCTCCAAGTGTACCATAAAGATGAGTGGCTCACTCAATAAGTGATCATCTGTGGAGGGTCTCCTGATGGATTCTTCCTCTCTGTTCATGCTGGGGAACCCCTCTTATGCTGTGCTATGATCACAACTATAATCCATATGCATTTGTCTGAGGACTCCAATCTTTTCCCCTTATCAAGATTTCCACACCTCATAAAATTTGGGCTTCCCCACTTTTCATAGGCTATTCTCTTAGTTCTCCATATTTTCACTAGCATCTATGTCAACAAGTTCCCATAGTAACCTGCAGTCACTGCAGAATTTTCCATGACATTGAAATCAAGCATCTTGTGTTGCTGATGGGTACCAAACATCACCTATTAGCATGTATTTTATAGTAAAGTTATTCTTGGGTCACCTCCTCATGACAACCCTTCTTTAGGCCTGGCCCTAAGGCCTAATGTGACTAAGCTAAAATCTTACAGGACTCTGGCTGCAGGCTTTGCATTACAACCTTGCTTTTCTTATATACCTACAGGGATGCTGGAACAATTTGCATATTGGGAGTGCTGAGATCCATTAAAACAAAACTGTAAATCCTGTATATAATGGAAACCACTTCAAGCAAGTGACTGCAGCATCATCTCCAGCGACAGTACCTATGTACCTAATTCATATGCATCACTCATAAATGTTTATCAACCTTATACCCCTATAATATTATCCTACTTATTCCTATACCTAATACCTAGAACTTAAGTCTATTCATCACATATTGGTTACATATGAATTAACCACAATATATAACAGAGCTAACTGATTATATAAGGTGATTGAAACAGAAATTTATGTCCAGTGCTTATATTATTAGTGCTGTTCAGTAAATCCACAAATCTGTTTTCTTTTGTTGTTTTATGTATAAAAACCTAGTGACTTAGTGCTACGTCGGAATAAACTACTACAAAGTGTTTGGGGACAGACAAAGGGAAGAAGCTTAGCCACTGATCTCTAATCACACAGACCCTTACTAAAGGATGCAGTTTCCTTAGCCTCATTCCAGACTAAGGATTGCAGAGCTACCCCAGGTGGGTTCTCTGTGGCCCAGACCAGTACAAAGCCCATTTATTGTGGCTTGGTGTGTGGTTGACTACACCTTTAGTAACAAGCAAGTACTCCTCACCATCTCCCTAAAGCAGTACGGTATGGCTGAAGGGAGTGCTCTGATCTAGGCATTGACTGCTGTTTCAAGTTGCAATCAAAGGCTTGAGAACTAGCCATTTTGTTTATCTTTTGACTTAAGTGCACTGAAAATATATTTGCTTCAATGGGTCCAGTAAAAATTAGCTAGACAGGAAGCTTATTTTTAGGTAGGAACTGTACACGATTAAAAAATGGCCCAGTGTTTTAGTTCACATATTCCATCTGGTTTCAAATACTGCACATTCTCCTTGCAAATTTTTTTCCTTCACTTTGTATTAGTTGAACTGGGTTCTTCCCTACAAAATTTAGAAACACTTAGCTACTAATGCTTCCTATTTATTTAAAAATATAATTAAAACATTTACTACTTAGGTGTATTTCTCGGTTTTGGTGTCTACCAATGGGTCTTTTTTGTGGTAAGGCTCTGTTGAGAAAATTTTAGTTTGATATTTCAGTCCAGCAAGCCTAGGAGTTTGTTTAAATAAAGATCATGACAACCCTAAGTGTGCCTGGTTCACCAATCTTTTTAAAAGTTATTTTGCAGAGAAAAGTGCCCTTTGAATATTTGAGATGTAGATTTAAAAAAAACAGATGGCTTGAAAGGTATGAATTAAATCTTAGTTTAAAAATTATTGAGCCTCACATTGAACATGTTTACTTGCTTGTAAAGCAACCTGTGAGGAGATTTTAAGCCAGAAACTCAGCTACTGTAATTCCGTACAGCACCATTTTCCTCATAATATGTAACCGGTTGCTTGCATTAATTTTTTTGTATATTTACATATACAATGTATTCAAAACTAAAAGCGTCTGTATTTTCAGAAGATTGGGGCACTGAAGTTTTAATTATCCTACATATTATCATCATCACAGTTTTTTGGACTTCATTGGAGCACAAATATTTCAAGGGCACAGAGGTTGATAAGCAAACCATCTTAATTCTCTGTGGACATTTGAAGGGGAAGTTTGGAGCATCTGTCCCACCAAACACCATTTCTGTTAAATTTTGTGATGGCTGAAACTCAAGAAGTCCAAACTTTGGGTTTGTCAGCCAAACCTCACAAGTCTGCACAAAATGAGCTGGAAATCTTACAAGCAGCCTTTCTTGAAAGATTTCTTCAGCTTCTTGCTTCTAGTTAATACCTTTTCCATGATATTTTGAGACTTATTCCTGATTCTGGGCAGTGACCTGGGAAAACTGAGAGCTACAAGAGTGACCAATAATTTGAACTAGTTAGTTTGCGTAGTTAAAAGAGTCACACTACCAGCTTTAGGACCCCAGGCTACTAGCTCTATCAAAGAGGAGAGACAACAGCCATCTCACAGTGTATTAAATATTTCATGGATATTATTCTCTTGGGGCCAAATCTTGGGGCCCACAAAGCAATGCGGGGAGGCCCAAAAGACAGAAAATATGCTGTGTGGGGGAGAGGAAAATGAAGAGGCTTTTCAGAGAAACAATGCAGTCCATTCTTTACAGTGGAGCCTAGCTCACAGGAAGATTATGTGGATGTGAGAAAGTTAGGGACGTAATAGGGGCATGGCCCATGTGTCTGCAATTCACTATATCGCCACATTTTGCAATGCTGAAGAGAAGTACAGCCTTCAAATACAGTGGTGGAAGTGGTTAGGTGTTTCATACCCTGTCTCCATATAGGAAGAAGTAAGTTTCCAAACACCCACATAGTATTCTATGCAAAGCAATTTTACTCAGGCTCTGCACAGTGGGCCAGAACTTCAGTGCTGACAAACAATTAGTACTGCATATTCGTTTTCCTGTGGAACCAGAAGTTGCAAAGCACAAGCCATCAATTAATTTTGTGAGATGGCAAGATTGTCTTGGGTGCAGCACACTCTATACCTGTGTCTGTTAGTGTGTCATTCTGTAATAAGGCCAGCTTCAGAAACTGATCTTTTCAAGTCCTCAATATGCAGGTGATGTGTGGAGCAGAAAGGCATATAATTATTGATCTGGTTGCAGAGTTCCCAGGATGATGCTATGATTCATATGATTTAAGATTATGATCTTGCCAAGCCTTCTCAGACTTGTAATATTAAGGACAGCCCGCTGGTCAGTACGTTTTAAGAGGAAAGGAGATTTGCATATATTTTTTCTATTGCTTTAGCGTTTCTAATTTAATTTCCATTAATGTTATTTATTTGTATTTCACTAGCACCCTCAATACACTAGTAACTGTCCACACACTCAGGAATGTTTGGCCCCTGTCATAAAGAATGTGTTCCATTTACAACGTTCATTTTCACAGCTGCTTACAAAATTTCCCATGTATAAAACGCCCCATTCAAATTCTCAGTCATTTATTGGCATTAGGCATGTACCACACCCAATCTTAAAAATGACTTCTGGCATCTTAGAAATGTTACACATGCCTTGAACAAATGATACTGCTGTACATAACACATTGCCCTTCCACGGTATGTCAGATGTTCCTAACATTGCATATTACATAACTTCTCCATATATAAAGAATTTAAGTTTCATGGCAAAGCTGAGAAAGATTTTTGGAAGCTGAGGCATTTTTGGAAGCTCAGGCTCTGACATTGAATAGCTCATCCTTAATGATGGCTTCACCACTCCTCTAGCCCACCCCTAAGAAAGGCAGAACTATAATAAATGGGCTCACATAACAAGTTCCCTGAAGCGTTGTAAGCAAACAAGAGCTCATACCAAGAATGGGTATTATTTAATATTGTATTGCGTTAGCACCTAAGAGTTACTTTACAGTTATGATGTAATGAGAAGGTATTTTTATTTGAGGAAAATTCTGTCTAATGCCCCTAAATTTAACATTTTTCAAAGTGGCTATTATTTACCAATTGAATATAGCAACTCCATAGGTAAGCATGACGTGTGCAGAGTCCAGATAGCTAGATGATCCCAGACCCAAGGCCCCTGACTGTTGATTAGCTATTGTATTATTAATAATTATTTCTGAACACCAGAATGTGTTAGTTGCCTCAGAAAAACAAGACAGATCCTCACCTGAAGAGCTTGCAGTCTAAATCTTCTGCATGATATATCACATGTTCTACATGATATAACACACAACTCTGGGACAGACTGCATCAGACAGGGGATGATCCAGACTTCCACAAAGTCAGTCTACAAGGTTGCTTATTTTTGCAAGTTACACTTCATGCTATTTCACTCTTGTTTAGTGGAGCTTGAGGGGAATTTGAAGGAAGTTGTGTAGCACCTAGGATAAGAGAGGACATTCCCGGTGTAGGGATGAGGAAAGCAAAGGAAATACTTGTGGGAGAGAATGGAAAAGAGGACATTAATGTCTTTTTAGTTGTAGTACATAAGCCATTATGCCACGGTGTTGTTACATAGTGAATGGTGTACTGCAGCGATGTCCAATACATTCGCCACTAGCCACATGTGGTGAATAGGCTATTGAATTATGGCTAATGCATGAGCAATGTGTTGGTGTATTGAAGACAGCAGTACTGGAAGACAGGTTGCATACTTTGATATACAGCTTGATAACGTAGCTAGGATATAGTGCGAGAGAGACAACAGCATAGACTATAGTGGATGTGTGTGTGCTGCATGTAATAGCGACAGGCGCTAGTGCATATGTGTAGTGTGTTTTTTAATCCTTTTTTATAATATGGTGAATAAAAAAAATTCAAAACCACAAGTGTGGCTAGCATCAAATTTCTATTGGACACCGCTGGTGTACTGTGTGCATCTGTCAGATGGCAGCCATTCTTTTTATTTTGTTAGGATCAATTTGTGAAAAATGTGAAAGATTTAGGTTTAATTGCTTTCGCACCTTGTTTTACTGAAAGTGTTACGAAGGCAGCCAAGTCATCTTGTAGTCTGTGTATTTTGTTTATGGGAGGGTAAGTAATCTTTTCCAGCTTCCCTTATCCTTCTTTGGTATGTTCCACAAATAGGCATGACATGTTTCACTGAGAAAGATTCAAATTTTTATGTAGATGCTACCACATCTTCTTGTGGACCACTAACAAGGTATGTGGTGGCTATTATTAAATCCATAATTGTGTCATTGGAGATGCTGAGGAATGGAAATGGACTAGAAGACCAGGCCCCGCCCATATTTAATTTAAATGCATTAGGATGGGTGAAGAGAATGCACCTCAGACTCTCACCTCCTGAATGATATCATGTGAGGAAGGAGGCAATGCAGCAACGGGTAGGGTTTTGGTTTTGTTTACAAAGAAGTCCTTACCCATACAAGAAACTACATAAATCTTTGATACAATATATTATTGGAGACTTACAGACAGAGAGATTAACAGTGCTGGTTCTTTGGATATGCTAGCAGCTGTCTTTAGATACAGTATATTTCTAATATCAAAGAGAGGAGTAAAAGTAAATCAAACTGAGCATTCACATTTAGAGTACGTTTTTTTCCTGTGGGCGTTCAGTGCATGTTTCCTTTGAACTACACTCCAGTCTTTTGATAGATTTTCAGTACATTTTGTTGTGACAGGGTGGGTGACAGGAGAGTGGGAATGTAAGGGTTTAGGGCCTGATCAAAAGCCCATAGAAATCAGGGGCTGGGGTGGGGAGGGGGGAAACTTTCCACTGACCTCTGTGGATTTTAGATCAGGCCTTTACCAAGTTTCCCTTTTGAGTTGTGGGATTTGCTTATCCACGTCTTGTGTATATGTATGTTTGATTCTTTAAGCTGTTCTTTGCTTTCTAAGATGGGTCAGGGGGCTGTCTCTCTCTTAACCATTTCCATTACTGTTCCTGTTTTATGATGTGAAGGACAGAGAGCTCTCTTGTGCTGGAAGCCTGTAACTATATATAATGAAGAACAAGCTGTTGTTTTTGACTTGGATACATAGATTAAAACAGAAAGTAAGGTGCCTCTGAAAACACAATGGGTAAAATTGTCACCTGTGAGCAGGTGCAGAATTAGTTAAGTCAAGTGAGTTGTACTGACCTAGTTCAAAAGTAAATTTGCCTTAAGGAGCTAACAACCTAGACAAAAAGCATGGTAGAAACTGTGATGAGTTTGGGGGCAATCCAGACCATTGAAGGGTCGTATCACCACCTGTCCTTTAACACTGAGTGCCTCTCAATGCCCTGCTGCTGTAGCTTCTGACATACGATGCTTACAACCAGCCTGCAAGCACACCCGGACTGTCTGTATGTTGTGCCGCCCTGGTTCAGCAGGTCTGAGTCCAGCAGCCTGTCTATAGCCCTCAGCCCCACTCTGGCTTCCTGCAGCCTTGGTTACTACTTACAGGGTGACCCCAACACACTCCCAGTCCTGAACTGTCCCCAGACCATTTGTTCTGTAATGTCCAGCCCTCTTCTGGACACTTCAGAGAAATAAGAAGGCTGGTTTGTTCCTCTAAAGACACAAAACACACCAGCTTGTCACATCAGCTGGAGTGAACATTTGCTTTCATTCAAACACAGCACTGGTGGTTTTGATTACTGATAAAACAAATGTATTAAAAAAGTCGATCGTATTTTAAGTGAGTTCATATAAACGAGATGCATGTAACCCTTGCTAAATGTGAAAATGCATCTAAAGGTCTAAAACTCAGTCTGGCACTCACCTATATTTAGTTTTCAGAGACTTCAACTCCCGCCCTCTGGGGTGAAGGACCCATCTTTCTCAGTTTGCAAGAGCTCTGTTTCCTTGGGTCTTTTTAATGCTGGATACCAAAAATGGCTTCTGTCCTTGCTTACATCTTCCAAAGTTCAGTGACTGTTTCAAGAGACAGGATGCCCTCATGCTGTTCTTGTCTTCCTGTGGGCTTCCCGCCCCCTGTATGTAAATTGGGCTTCTGTTGTTTTGATTCCACCATACTTAATTTACATGGGAGATAGGTAAATAGCTGTGAGGGGGAACTTGTTTCTCCCTGTTTGGCCACAGTGATATTATCTTTTGAAGTCTAAGTATCCATATTTCCTAATTTGGTGTTAATACAGATTAATATCATTGTGAAATTGTCACCAGTGTGTCATTAGCATTTCGAAGAGACCTCTCTGTATATTTTGAAAATACAGTAATATTGTATCCAATTAGTTGATTAGAATCATAGAATATCAGGGTTGGAAGGGACCTCAGGAGGTCATTTAGTCCAATCCCCTGCTCAAAGCAGGACCAATCCTGTGGTGGGGCAGCTGCCCCATGCCTGAGATATTGGGCTAGGGCAGGCCATAGCGGCTGCACAGGCTGGTAGCCAGTCAAGAAGAGTCTGTGGGAGAACCAATGAGGGCTGAGCTGGAGGGGGCCAATCAGGTCCAGGTTCAGCCACATATAAAGGCTGCCCAGCAGAGGGGCAGGGCAGTGACTCCCAGACCTTTGAAGGGGAAGGATGGTCTCCTGAGAGGAGGAGACCAGCCCCTTGGACAGGGCAGTGCTGGGCAGGCTTGCGGGAGCAGGGAAGAACTCTGGCCTATTACCTGCCAGGCTGCAGCCCTGACTGGAAGGGCTGATAAGGTGCAAGTGGGCCAAAGGGGAAGTGGCCCAGGGAATGTAGTTCTACGAGGGGAGAGGAGGAAGGCAGGAAGACTGCTTCTAAAGGGTCCCTGGGTCAGGAACCAGAGTAGCGGGTGGGCCTGGGTCCCCCCCCCCCTCCTTCTCCCTTGTACCGCACCTAGCCATGGAGGAGTGGCCAAGACAGACTTACAACCAGCCCTTGAGCAGAGGGGTAGACTTTGGGGGCTGTGGTTGGCCACTGTGGCAGGCGCAAGTGGAAGGATATTTGTTACCCCCCTGGGAGGGGGTGCAATTGGACAAATGGGCATTACACCTTTCAGGACTGTCACAATCTCTAAATTTTGTTATTTGAAGTTATTCAGTATGTTTCATGCAAATAAATTTTAGCATATGGATTGTCATCACTCCCTCTATTTGTCATTACTACTGGATGATTGATCAGTCGGTGTTGCTATGGTACCTAGTGAGGACGGATGTCAGAAAGAGGGAGGGTCAAGTTACTGGCCTTTGTTTCTTCAGGGACAGGACCTCAGTAGTTTGTGGAATTAGACCAGCTGCACTATAGATTTTTAGGGTATTTTAAACATTTTCCTTCCCAGACCACTTGAGTCAGGCCTTTTCTAGGATGCCACTATTAGCATAATTAGGCCATTGTACTAGTCCAGTGTCTAGTGGTGAAGGTTTGGGTAAAGGGTTTAGACTCCAGGAAATAGGGGTCAGTCTGAAAAAAAGATGATGTTCACGGGAGAAGCAAGAGTAGGAGATGGAGGCTGTGTTCACTGGTAGAAGAGAGAAGGTGAAAGGCTCACAAGTCAGAAGTGCTAAAACTATTTCATTTCCAATCCAGCACAAAAAAGCCCATCACAAATAGATCTCATGTCATGTCTGCAGCACCATAATTACCTTAGTACAGTAAAGCAGTTCAGTCTCTCAGGATAACATGATGTGTGTTCAAGACCTGCTTAGCCCAGCTATAAATCCTACTAAAGCACAAAAGCATCTATCACTGCAATATGGCTTTGGCTCAGAGGCGAAAGTAGGCCATTAGGGCATACTAGCAAGAGCTGGTACACCGCCAACCATACTGGCTTCCCCAGGCTGGCGATTTAAAGAGCCCAGGGCTCACAGTGGCAGTCAGAGTCCTGGGCCCTTTAAATTGCCACCAGCGCCATTTTGTCAGAGCCTCAGGGTAGCAGTGGTGGCCGGGAGCCCCAGACGCTTTAAGTCTCTGCTGGAGGCCTGCTACCAGAGCCTTGGGGTAGTGGTGGTGGCCAGGAGCCCCCTGGGCTCTGGTGGCAATTTAAAGGAATCAGGGCTCTGCTGCAGTAGCGGCAGCTGGGAGCTCCACTGTCAGAGCTCCGAGGTAGCTCCAGGCCCTTTAAATCACCACCCGCGCCCTGGGACTCCCTGCCATCTCTGCAGATGGCAGCTCCGGCAATGATTTAAAGGGCCTGGGGCTCCCAGCCACCACTACTGCAGCTGAAGCCCCAGGCCCTTTAAACCTTGATATAAAGGGCCTGGGAATGTAATGGTCCCACCTCTTTGGATTAAGGCAAAATCCCTTCTAGTTGAGGCCACGTCCCCTGCTCAGGACTTGGTCATACCAGTAAGTCCTTTAAATTACTTTCACCCTTGTCTTGGCTCTACCCATCCTGCCACTCTGAGGCAACAGGCATGCAACCTATCTGCTGCACCCTGAAATTAATAAGCCTGTAAATAAATTTGAAATTTAACGCCATTCACATAAATATGCAATAGAAATGTACATTACGGTCCCTGGACATGTAAAGCTTGCATAAAACAATGACAATTTACACCCACTGTGGTAAGTTGATCATCACAATAAATACCGTGGGTGAAATCCTGATAGTCACTGGAGTCAGGATTTCACGTGGTGTATTATATGTATTCAGTGTGTGTGTAAATAAAAATGTCATCACTTAAAAAAAATCTTGTCCAATCTCTAGATCGGAGTACTTGACATGGAACCTCACGAGGGTATAGATAGCTCAGTGGTTTGAGTATTGGCCTGCTAAACCCAGCATTGTGAGTTCCAACCTTGAGGGGACTATTTAGGGATCTGGGGCAAAAAATCTGTTGGGGGACAGTACTTGGTCCTGCTAGTGATGCCAGGGGACTGGACTCAATGACCTTTCCAGTTCTATGAGATATACCTATCTCCATATATCATAATTTTAAAAAACCTTTTGTAAATACAGTATTATTCTCACACTAAAAATAAATTGAAAATATGTGGTGCTGATGCTTAACACCAGTGCCCACATATGTCCTGTGAGTTTGTGAAAATTAAAATACACAGAGTAGGAAAAAATTGCATAATATGAACTGCCTGTTCTACTCCAATTTGTTGATCTCTACTGTCATTTCTTTATTTTTCACTTATGACTATCTAAAAATTCAGGTCTGTCCCAAACAGTTCAACTGCAAATATGACAGGTACAAAATAATAAGGGAGAGACCCATATTCCCCCAAAAATGCTGCAGCCTCGCAAAAATTGTCCTTTGATTTTTCTTTAAAGAAACCAACCACAAACACTGTAGTCCAGATACATGCTGGTTCTCTTTGCCCTGGAACTTGAATAGAACATTTGCCTTGGCTGCCTTGTTCGACATCCATGAGGACTTTGAGTTTAAGATGATTAGGCTGTGTGGAAGACTGATTCATGGCATACAATAATATCCTTGCAAAAGTAGAAACCAATTCCATTAAATTAGGTCCCACAAGGATAGTTTACCCACAGATTAAGAGCTGGGGGAGAGTGGCAAAATGGCAATTAGTTTTCTTAATCTGGTTTGAGGACCAGACTAAAGAAAAATGAAATAGTTCTACAGTCTAAAAATTGCCCAGTTTTTTATTATGATTCATATGTAACTAAATAGTCAATATTTGGAATTTTAAAAGCAATATACAGCTCTGTTTCACAAAGTTAACAAATAGTAGCAACAGCAATTTACCAGATTCCAAAGATATACTATCTTTTGGGTTTTTGTTTTTTTTCACTCTTGACGAAATTCTGAGTTTTTTAATCAGTTTACTATTCCAGTGAACACAGAAACATAGCCACTAGAGGAATTAAGGTCTGCCACGTGAACTTCTATTTGCTTCAGTTTACCTGAAATGCCTTTCTCTCTCAATCCAGTTATTGATTCCCATGGAATACTGAATCTCTTGTGCCGTAACTGTGCTTTTGATCAGAGGAGTTACATTCCACTTGAACAGGCACTCAGACAATAAATGGAGTTCTGCTGGGTGAGGTCCTGCCCTGCAATGTAGATGATCTACCCTTCTCTTTTTCAGAATTAAAAACCCCACAGCCTGTAACTCCTTCTGGGGAATATCTCCCTTTCACACAGCTTCAACTATAAGGCAGCACTTGACTTGGAGTACAACGTGGTGGAGTTGAGGAAGTACAACTCTTATTACCTAACCCTCTCAATCAGCAGCTTCTTCACTAAAAAACCCCCCAAAACTTTGGTTTTGTATAGGGTTTGTGGAAGAATGAGTCTTAAGAAGGAGGTGATGGTGTTATAGATCAGTGGAGGGAATGTATTACATGCATAAGAAAAACATTGAAGATTGAAAAGGGTTGTGCTGTTCACATGGAGGGATTGGAAAGGTTCTCTTTTCCCTTACTCCCCGCTGGGAGTGGTTACCATGTTTGGGGGGTTTTGCCATTACCATTGCACCTCTTGTGATCCACTTGTGGGTCATGGACTACAGCTGGTCAGGGAAAAAAAGTTTGCAAAGAAATTCAGTGGTATTTGATTGGCCGGGTTTGAAATGGACCCACAGTTTTGTTCTTTGAATTTTTTCTTAATTTTAATTGAATTTTCCTTCAGTAAATGAAAATGCTAATAATTTTTTTGAAAAAACACACCCCAAAACAGATTTTCATATTTTAAAAAAAGAAGAATTTTTCCAACTAATTTCTTTTTCAAACAAACTTTTTGACTTTTTTCCAACTAATTTCTTTTTCAAACAAACTTTCAGCAACTCTTGCTATGAGCCTGTGGTATTAGCTGATTAAAATATGGCCATGCAAGTCATTGTTGCTACCACTGTTAGGTAATTGCAATGAATCTTATACAAAATGTGATGCATGGCCAGAAAGGGTTAAGCTTCCTGCATACTAAATGACCCAGAGTCAATCTGTAGAGGCATGTTAGAAAAGTATATAAATGATAATTATGGCTACTCCATTCTAGAAAGGCTAGAACTTTGAAATTCAAGCCTGTATTGTTAGAGAATTGGAGGAAATACTAATTTTATCTGTGTACTTGTATCATGTTAGCCATGTAAACAGATAGCTATAGTGACAGACAGGAACTATTGACTCAGATGAAAAGGAAATATTCACATTTAAATGAACGGTAAACATAGTAATATCACTGTATTCATCTCTTTGAAATGTATAGCAAATCACCTGAGAATGGTGGAAGACAGGCAATTGCCTTATGTTAATCCATATAGCCAATTACCAGTTATGCGTAGGAAATAGGCAATTATGGAGACTTTGAAATAGACCTATTGTTCGCCTGAGGACACCGAGCTGTCAAATACCTGGAAGAATGTCCTGGGTCTTGATCCCATTTATCTCAGATCTGCTTGAGCCTTCACACAGGGAAGCTAAAACAAAAGACTGAGATCTCCAGTCCTAATCTGGAATCACCCTGAATATAAATTTTGGCCTATAACCTATGAGTGCTTTCTGAACAAACTCTTTGCAACTACAAAGCTCACCATCTCTACTATGAATCTGAATCTCAAGAACTGCACTCATGTATACTGATAACCAATACTCTCTTTTTTAAATAAAATTTTAGTTTAGCTAATAAGAATTGGCTGTATGTATGTATGTATTTGGGTAAGATCTGGAATATTCATTAACCTGGGAGGCAATGTGTCTGATCCTTTGGGATTGATAGAACTTTCTTATATGAATAAGATTTTCAGTAATAGGTTCAAGAATAGCAGCCGTGTTAGTCTATATCCATAAAGAAAGCCAGGAATACTTGTAGCACCTTAGAGACTAAGTAGTTTATTTCAGCATAAGCTTTCGTGAGCTATAGCTCACTTCATTGGATGCATAGAATGGAACAGAAGTAAAATGCATTTATACACACAGAAAGAAAGAGAGAAAAAAAAGTACATTAGCATACCTATTCTAAGAGGGCTGTTAAAAGTAGATGGTCCATTATCACTAGGAGAAAAAAAAACACCTTTAGAAATTGAGATCTGTTGTCAGTGAAATTAACTCAGGAAATGCAATTAATTACTGTAATGAGAGAACCAATCGGAATTTCTGTTAAGCCCCTGGTTAATAGTGTCCAGTTTGAAAATTAATTCCAGTTCCTCGGTTTCTCATTGGAGTCTGTTTTGGAAGTTTTTCTGTTTCTAGAACAGGGTGGGCAAACTTTTTGGCTTGAGGGCCAGATAGGGGGCGGGGCCAGGCTGTTTGGGGAGGCACAGCCTTCCCTTCCTGGCCCGCCACACAATTTTGAACCCTGATCTGGCCCTCAAGCCAAAAAGTTTGCCCACCCTGTTCTAGAAGCCCACATTGTCCCTGCCTTGACCTCACCCTTGACCCTTTCCTGAAGACTGAGCACATCAATATACTCCTCAGTAAAACAGAAGGGGTTGCTCAAAGTGTTCATTCAAGAATCTTCCAGTAATTAGCATTTTGCTTCGAAAAGCCTGCCAGCATTTTGGTGTGCACCAAATACCTGATTTCAGTTTTAATAGGCAGTTGGCAGGATAGATCACTCAGAAGAGGAGGATAACATTTGATATCCTGCATACAAAATGGATAGCCTGTATTTTATCACTCACTTCTCTACTTTAAAAAAAAAGTCTGTAAAAGAAGAGAAGTTGCAAAGACAAAGGTTTACTGTTTGTCTGATTTAGGCGACAGATGAGCTGCCTTCTGAAATAATGTATTAAGAAAAAAGAAAAGTGATCTTTAACCTGGGGCAAGTAACCTGGCAGGAAATATTGATAGGAACGAGGTATGACAATGAAAACTGGTGGCAAGGAAGGAATAAAATCAATCACATTAGTGGAAATATGCATACAGAAGTCTAAAAAAGAAAAGATAGAACCTGAAGAAAAACAGAAAAAATTGCCTTTGCCCTAGTTCTAGGACGTGACAGAAGCAAAATTTAAAATCATTTACTTGTGTATGCAAAGTGGCTGACTTGCTTGTTTTCACTACATAAAGGTGAAATTATTAGATTTTACTAAGGAGATTGGATGGTACCTGTCTACAATACTACCGTGTTTCCCCGAAAATAAGACAGTGTCTTATATTAATTTTTGCTCCCAAAATTACATTACATTATATTACAGCGAGAGGCAAAACTGGAAGTACGTCTTATTTTCGGGGGATGTCTTACTTTCGGGGAAACAGGGTAGCACTTTTCTACTAGCTCTGCTGTTTTTTTAAAGTTAAGCATCTATTAAAAATAAAATTGAGTTTCTAGCCCTCATGATGGCAAAGGAAACCTTCCATTTGTAACCAGTGAAGTGCTGCTGCCTTCCTGAATCACAGGCAAAAGTAATTCAAGATGAGCAAGCAGTCAGATTTGTCCTATGGGACATTTACTCTAGAACCCAGTAATAGCAATATAATTTGTGAACTGTTGAGAAATAATTTTAACAGAATCTTTCAACTGTTCTGGGTTTTGAGTACATTGTGGCTGGAGCTTGGGTAGTAAACCACCACTTCACCCTATGCCTCATCATATTTGGGAGGGGAACAGAAGGACAAAGGATTAATGCTATATATTGTGACATTTTTAGGATCTGAATTTTCCTCTTAGGTTTTCCCTAGAACAGGGAAACCCCTGTACAAGATGAACCAGAGGGCATGGTTAGACTGGCGCTTTGCAGCGCAAAAACCCTCCTGTAGCGCTATAATTTTCATAGCGAACACACTTCAAAGGGAGATTTTGCGAAATGACTCCCTGTTTAAAGCGCAAGTGTTAAACCTCCTTTTCCAGAGTGATAAGCCTTTTTGCGCTAACGTTGTAGCGCAAGGGTGGGAATGTGGACACCCATGGGATCTCTTGCATGCCTCCAAGCCATGTAAAGCTATCAGCAAGCCATTGAAGGCCATCAGCAAGCCATTAAAGACAATCAACTTGCCATGTAAGGCAAATGACGTGAGGTGTTGTTTTATAAAGGCGGAAGTAGCTTTGCAGTTTCTCTCTAACAACTCACACAGCAAATAACCAATGAAAATGCTTGCCGACGGAGCTGTGTGTCTGAAATAGACAGCCTGTCAGTTTTCGCTAATGAAAACTAACTGACAGCCAGATCTCATCTCCCTGTGAACAACTTCCCAGTTCCCCGTCACCCCCCCCCCCCCCACACACACACACACTTTGCAAAGCACGTTGCACCCAGCTGAATGCTGGGATACCTGCCCTATCCCGCAACTGCTACTGCCGGCAGAAGCATGACAAATGTATCCATTATTTTGCGCTACAAGGTTTCAATTTGTACAGTCTCTAGCGCGATACCTATTGCGCTACATTGGGAAGCGCTACAAATAAACGTGCTACAATCTTCAGTCTAACCATACCCAGAGAGAAAACCTTGTAGAGAAATAGAGTCTTTATGGAAGTGATCAGGGAGAAATATATTTTTCCTTCCATTATCCTCCTCAAATGTCCCTTTTTGTCCAATGTTTATCCCATAAAGTTGATTGTCATCCAAAATTTATATTGTGGTTTCAGAGGTCAAGTGGGTTGGGCTCCCAATGTTAGGTGCTGTACAAGTACTAAAGGATTGTCACTGCCCTCAACAGCTTAAAATCAATGTTTATAAATGCATATTGTGCTCATCATTTAACCTAATACAACATACTGAACTAGGAATATCAGTGGTATCCTTTCTTTAGATAAATGAATAAATAAAATTTATTCCTCATTTTATAGGAATAAATACTTGTTTCTTCACTGTATCTTCACTATAGTTCATTAAGCATAACATCTTGTAGTGCAGGGGTAGGAAAACGTTTTGGCCCGAGGGCCACATTGAGATTCAAAATCATGCGGAGGGCCAGATAGGGAAGGCTGTGCCTCCCCAAACAGCCCGCCCCTGCCCCCTATCTGACCCCCACCCACTTTCCGCCACCTGACTGCCCCCCTCAGAACCCCCTACCCATCCAAACCCCTCCCCCCGCTGCTCCTCGTACCTTGATCGATCCCTCCCGAGACTCCCCACTCTAACTGCCCCTGCCCAGGAATCCAAACCCAGTCTAGCCCCCACACACACACTTTCTTCCCTGCTGCCCCCTCCCAAGATCCCCCCATCCTAACCACCACCCTCACGGACCCCACCCCCCATCTAAGACCCCGTGCTTTGTTCCATGACTACCCGCTCCTGAGATCCCCCCACCCTAACCACTACCTCTGAGGACCCCCTCCCTCCTGAGATCCCCCACCCTAATCACTACCACCCCACCTCCCTTGGAACCCCTTTCCCCCACAGATCCCCCCAGCCTAACCTGCCCCCCCCCCGGGATCCCACCCCCACACTTACCATACTCAGCCAGGCGCTTCTCGACCTGACCCTACCCGGCCGGCCCGGGAGCGTGGGGCCCAGTGGCTCCCCGTGGTCCTCCGTGGCTCCCTGCGCTGGGCCTGGCCAGGGAGGGTGGGGCCCCATGGCTTTCCACATGGCTCTGCCTCTGGCCCGGGAGCACGGGGATCCGTGGCTCACTGTGCTCGGGCTGGCCCCCAACCCAAGCTCGCGGGTCGTATGAAAATGGCCAGTGGGCCACATATGGCCCGCGGGCCGTAGTTTGCCCATCCCTGTTGTAGTGGAAATAGACAACACAAGAGTCAATATGCATTTTCTTTGATCAATCATATAAACTTGCAGAAATGCTAGTGAAAAACATATGAAAAGATTTTCTGGACCCTGCACACTAACACTTCTAAAATGAAAATCAAGAATAGGTCATGCTTTAAACTGTATAGTTTGGTGCTGTTAAATATTTGTCTACTACTGCAACAAAGTTAATTTGACATTTCTTGAATGGTGGGGTGAGTCGTGCTATTGAATGAGCTCTGACTATTCTCTTAGTGGTACAATACAACACTTAACTACCCACAATCAGCATTATGCTTGAAGGGAATTTTAATTAGTGCTATAAGACCATGGAGAACCTATACTTGTGAACAAGCTTTTTTCCTTCAAAAACCTGGATAAGCCATATATTCAAGGAGCACTCAGTTAAGAGAAACTGTACTTGCCTTTATCATCAAGAATTGCTTCCTTGCTTTGACTCTGCTTCCTGTGACTCCTGCTCCTGTGAATTAGCATAAGTATGCATTCAAATGACTGAAACAAAGCATACTGCTTTCCACTTGGACTCTTTCCCAGCTGAAACAGCCTACTCTGGTTCCCATGAGGTTTGAGCCATGAGGATCCAATAAATGTACTTAAACCAAAAATCATAATAGTTCAGTGGTGGAGACAGCATGCATTGCCCTGTGGCATGGGCAACACTTGATACAGACCTTGATTGATGGTTCTCTATGTCCCACTCCCTGACATTCAAGTAATCCCTTCAATTTCATAAATTATAAAGTACTAGCGAAAATACCCGGTGTTGCTCGGGTCCGTCGGAGGTGGGGAGGGGGCAGAGAGCTGAGCGAGTGCGGGGTCCGTTGGAGTGGGGAGGGGGCAGAGAGCTGAGCACGTGCAGGGTCTGTTGGAGGGGGTATTATGACATCATAACTATGTCACAGAGAACAGCAGCTGCCCCCCTGATGTGATTGGCCTTTAAATAATTTCACCCCTGGGGGGCGTCAGAGGTGAGATTTGAAAAATTTTCGACTCTTACCCTGATTAGGACCCTAAGACCTATAACTGTACCAAATTTCAAGTCTCTAGCTCAAACGGTGTGGAAGGAGTAAGTGCATGTACATACACGTATACATACACGCACGCATACACCATTTGACTTTTATATATATAGAAGAAAGGGCTATTATAATAATCTAGTCTGATCTCTTAGTTAAACCAGCTGTAGTACAGAGGAGTGCTGATCAGAGACTCACTTTAATTTCTAAGCCCAAGTCACCTGATATTTGGCCAGGGTTACCAAAGTTCTCATGTTTGTCACATGACAGATCAATTTCCAATGGCTACTATTACATTATTTAAAGTACTCTTGAAGTAAAATAGAATGTGTAAAATATTCTAAAAAGCACCTGAGTGACACTAAATCCCATTTTCAAAGGGGGCATAAAATACTTTTAAAAATCTGCATTTTAAAAAATGAGTTGGAGGATCCTGAGTCATTCGGGTGCTTTTGAACATTTTACCTTTAGGCTGCAAAATGCCTTCATTTTTGAAAATGGGATTTAGATGCATTCAAATATTTTAACCAGTATAAATTACATAGAACCAGCACATATTAATGCAGCCACTAATGAAGCATACAAGTAGAGACGTGTAACACAGAGGTAATTTGATGGGGAAGAGAGCAACCAGGCTTTTGTGGGAGAGTTATACTGGAGTGCTACAAATTCCTTTCTGCTTGAGATCATGTTGCAATTGATGGCCAGCAATACAGCAAAAGTTCTATCATCTAACTTGTAGGTCCCTAATGCTACAGTGCTAACAATGTCTTGTGCCTAGCGAAACCAGTGTTCCTAATAATTCCCTGAGGTAAAATGAATCATATTACGTAAAAGAATGCAGCCAGAAAGTATTATTTGAAAGTTTTATAGGATTGTGGAAAATGCTTGATTGTGCATTTTCCTCAAAATCTATATATATAAAAGTCAAATGGAGCTAGAGACTTGAAATTTGGTGCAGTTATAGGCTTTAGGGTCCTAATCACGGTAAGAGTTGAAAATTTTTCAAATCTCACCTCTGACACCCCCCAGGGGTGAAATTCTTTAAAACCCATTCATATCAGCTGGGCAGCAGGTTAACACCTGCTGTTCTCTGTGACATAGGTATGATGTCATAATACCTCCCTCCAACGGACCCCACACTCGCTCAGCTCTCTGCCCCCTCCCCCCGTCAACGGACCCGAGCAATGCTGAGACGTCTGAACAAAATTTGTATTAATAAAAAACATGGTAGTCATTTTACATCACAGTTTCCAATTACAAAAAAATTTGTATTAATAAAAAACATGGTAGTCTTTTTACATCACAGTTTCCAATTACAAATACCCCAAGCAACGCCGGGTATTTTTGCTAGTCTTGTATAAAATAGGGCCAGATTCATTAGTGCAAAATCTAGATGATAAAAGGGAAAATGTCTATAAGTTCTGAAGGGTCTCCTGACTATCCAAGGAGGAATTGGAGGAACTATCTGGACTCTGAGAGAAACAGAGGAATCCCTGGGGGAGCTCATTTACCTTTACTCACCACCAAATTCTGCAGTGAGGCATGAATATATGTTTGAGTTAAAATCATCATCATCTCCTACCCTCTCCTTTCCACATTTAGAGTGTTGCCTTTAACTTCATTCTCATCCCCAGCACATGGAAATATCTTAGTATTGCACTCTTTAAAAAACAAAAACCACCACCCACCCTTTACACAGACAATTTTAGTACTATGGAAAGTGCTAGTATTAGAGACTCAAAATCCCTCAGTGTTCCACAGAGCAGGTACAACAATAACTCAGCCTTCTGCATATGCCAATAAATGTGCAGTGACCAGAAGGGACCACCTTTGTAGTGACAGGATGTGAAGAGATAATTCAGTCACTGGCCTCTCAGCCAAGTCTGACAGGACAAAGTTGCTAATTAATGGTAACTGAAGTGGTGGGGTTTGTGACGTGAACAGCAGTTTTCTGAGAAATGGATTAACACTGCTGGTTGCTTGCATCGATCAATATGCCACCAACAGAGGGTAACAATTTTCAGAAACTACTAACCTGGACTATAGTCCCATTAAAGGCTCCATATTTATTTATGGAGATATAGGCTGACCATACTCCCTTGAGACAAAAATGGGACATTGGGATAGCAAAAACGGGACTGTATTCATGAAAAAGTAAGACAATAAAAAAAGTTTTATTACATGAACATATTGACTTGAGCTAACAATTATTCTTCAGTGACAGAACTCATACAAAAATTTAGGTAGACGTAAAGGGGGACTGTATTTCACCACGATTGTACCATGAATATTTCTCTGATGAAGTAATCTTACGCAGCAAATTTCGGTCTTTCGATACCTTATCATAAAACTTCTCACACTCCATGATTCTCTTCAGACACCTCAAATGACCCCCTATCTGCCTCTCCCAACCACATCAGCTTGTGGCTATGGCTCAGTTTCCTGCGTAGCATCTCACAGGCAGAAGTTTGTGCAACAAGAGCTTCCTCCAGGCCAGCCACTCTGCCTTCCTCCTCCAGGCAGGCCCCCAACCGCCTCCACTATCAGTAACCCTCTGACTGACCAAGTCCTCTCCCTACATCTCCTGGAGCAGAAACACGGCTTCTCACCAACCCCACCGCATCGCCCACGCATGCCACAGCCACCTGCCCAGGCCTTTACTGTGCCTTGAAGACTGATGCCCCGAATGGGCTCTGAGGCTTGGCCCAACCCCCGCATCCATGTGTTCAGGGAGGGGGTTAACCGTGGTACCCCTACCCACCTGCCATCTCCCCTACCCATCCCCTGCCCCTCTTCACATCCAGCCCTGGACTCCCCAGTACCTCCCTTCACAGACAACCCTGTGTCCCCCACGTCCCCCCCACCCCCTTCACTCACAGCCCTGGACCCCCCCCAGTACCCTCCTTCACACACAACCCTGTGCCCCCATTCCGTGCCCCCCCACTCCGCCAGTACCCCCATCACACACAGCCTCGTGCCCACCACCTACCACCCCCTTCACAAGCAGCCATGGCCCCCCCACTTCCCCTGTGCCCCTCTTCACATGCATCCCCAGTACCTCCCTTCACACACAACCCTGTGCCCCCCACTTCCACCCACTTTCACACACGGCCCCTATGCACCCCTCTTTCCCCCTGCCCCCCTCACACGCAGCCATGCCCCTACACCCCATACTCCCTCCCCCCTCCACCCCATGCCCCCCCGCCCGGTCCCCCCCCCCCCCACCTTCGCGCGCCTTGAGCAGCACGGTGTTGGCGACGATGTTCTCCAGCTCCATGGGGCCCGGGGCGGCGGCAGCGCTGCCTCCTCCCCTCCTGGGCTCGCGCTGCCTCCGGCTCCACTCGGCGCCCGCCCCCGCTGCCGGCCTCGCCTCCTGGCTCCCTGAGCTCGGCAATCCCCGCGCCTCCCGCGCCACCCCCTCATTGGGCCACACATCGTGTTTCCTCCACATGGGGGGGGGGGCGGGGAGAGCGAGGCGCCAGGCAGCCCCTGCCCGGCCAGCAGTTCCACTCCGCCCCATGTGGAGGCAGCCCAGCCAATCGTGCCATGTGGGCTCTGCGGCGGCAGAGGGGAGGGGGGAGCAGGCTGGGGCGGGGGGCCTGAGGCCGTGAGGGGAAGGGACTGAAGGGCTGCGGGAGGGGGTGGGAGGAGGCGGGACCTGGCCGTGGGTCCCTGAAATAAGCCGTGTTCCGTTTTTTTTTTAGCAAAAACGGGACAAATGTGATATTTATACTAAAAAGACGGGACGGTCGGAAAATATGTAAAAAACGGGAGTGTCCCGTTCAAAATGGGACGTATGGTCAGCCTATGGAGATACACTATCTCATAGAACTGGAAAGACCTTGAAAGGATGTTGAGTCGAATCCCCTGTCTACACAGGACCAAGTACTGTCCCCTAACAGATTTTTTGCCCCAGATCCCTAAATGGCCCCCTCAGGGATTGAGTTTACAGCCCTGGGTTTAGCAGGACAATGCTCAAACCACTGAGCTATCCCTCCCCTCTCCTCAGACAAGTTTTTTTAATTTACTTTTCTTTGTGCTGACTCTCCATCCTGGCCAACCCTCCTCAACTCACTGGCTACACCAGTGCAGGACTAGACCAAGCCACTGGTGTGAGAATTGTGCCTACAAATTTACCCAGGTTGTGAGCTCTACTGTGAAGAGTAAAAGTTTATAAAATGTCACGGTAACCAAGAACAATAAAGCAGTAACAATAAACAATAAAACAGTAAAGGAGCAAAAGGGAGAGAAAAGACTAGGTTCATTCAAACAAAAAAAGTATATTGAATTAACTCAAGTACTGTGTTAAAATCATGCCTGGTAAACAAGAGAAGTGTGGGGCTAAAAATCAGTAAACCAAAATTGGTGCATTAGAAGTTAGGTTTAATTGATGGACAAAATGAGAAGACAGGGTATTCCATCCACCACTCCATTTTGGGGAGGGGGGGGAGAGAGAGAGAGAGAGAGAGAGAGGAGAGAGAGAGAGGAGTGTGTGTGACTTTGGGAGGAAAATAGAGATGGATGTGAATGTTGGCCGACTGAAAGACCAGAGAAGGGGAAGGAGCAAACGTAACTTATGGCTGCCATCTCCACCATCCCCTGGGACCCGGACCTCTGTCATCCTGATCTTGAGAGATGTCCTGACCAGATTGGGATTCAAAGCAGGACCCAGGCAACACTGCTGCTTCCACTGGCTCCAGCAAAATCCTAACTACTATCTGGCAGGAGTCCTTTTCCTCCCCCATCTTATTTCTTCTCTTTCTTAACCCTGTCTTCCCTTCTGGATTATTTTGCACTACTGCTATAAGCCTCAGGGTGGTAGCCGTGTTAGTCTGGAATAGCTGAGTTAACAAAGTCCTGTGGCACCTTAAAGACTAACTTTATAGTTAGTCTTTAAGGTGCCACAGGACTTTGTTAACTCTGCTATAAGCCTGTGACCAGAGAGGCAATGCCCTAAAGAGTCTGACACTGGTACAAATTTGCCAGGTCAAGGAGTGAGTGGCTGATAAGTCCATGTGCTGAGCCTGTGGTTTTCCTGCACTGAGGTTGAAAGAGTCAGAGACAGAAGCTGCATTTGTTACCTTTGCTGTTCTTTTCTCACTTGTTTGTGTCTTATGTTGTCTGTTAGGAAACGGGAATCAGACTGTAACAGCTCCAGCCCATCTCAACTAACTTCTTCTCTTTCCCCCTAACTCTCCACAAAAGAATCATTACCACCATTTTTAATAGCATCTCAATGACAGTCAGACAAGGAATTTTTCCTTGGAAAAAAATCTCTTTACAGATCAGAATAACGTGAAAGGGAACATGGGATGCTGTCAAAATGAAACCCTTATTTCACGTTTTACATTTCAAATGTTTTAACTGATTTTTATTACAGCTACAGAAAAAGGAAAAGTTTTTAAAAAATGTAATGATTTATTTGCCATGATGCTAAGTAGGCTGAGGTCTCTGTATAGCAAACCCTGAATCTTGTTTAAAGTTTGACAGTTATGGGGTCATGTTAACACCTTTGCGTCTTTGGGCCCATTCATTTTATCTAAATTAATACAACAACAACACCTGATGCCGCAATGGTTGCTGTAGAGCCTATATTGAACAACCAGAAAAACACAGTGCAAAGGATAAAAGCAAGCTATTTGGTTGCCTTTATGCCAGTATGATGTAAAGGCCATGTCCATTAGGGTTTGAATCTCTCATTAGCAGCTCATTCCTGCTTTAATACCAATCTTTTGTTTTTTTAAGAATGCTGCTTCCTTGTTAGTTTGACCATGTTTTAGCATTTGTTTTAAGTTCGAAATATCTGTGGAATTTTCTGCTTTTGAGTAACCATTTCAAAATGTGATTTAAACAATCTGGTATTTGTGACCTAAAATATATATTGAAAATATATTATCAAAAGACAAATTTTAACCAATTACTCTTACAATTGAGAAATAAAGGAAATCAATTTCTAACCCCCTCCTCCCTAGCACCCTTGTTAAAAAGGCTACAGACAATGTTTTGAGTATATACTGTACTACTTTTCACGATTATTTGAGTTAACCCTCTTTCCCTTTCGCCACAAAATTTTCTTCTGTTCATTCTCCCCTTCCCGATCAGAGTTTTCTTAAGGTTTGCAGGAACAGATATTAAGTGGTGTTCAGGGAGCATAAGCATGTAGAGCTGGGTGCAGGGCTGAGGAGAGAAGGATCCTTGGAAGGGTTACACTGGAACTAGGACACACTCCCCCTGTCAGATTATTGCAGATAACTTTAATTTGCTCCCACTTTCTGTCCTTAATCAATGATCTGGTCAGGAAGTGCTGGAAAAACACAATCTAGCTGTAGTGACCCCACGATTAGTCTGACACCTTCCATCAGCTTGTCTGATTAGCTTCAATTCAGGTGGGAATTTTTTTTCCTGTTCCCATTGAAGTCCTTCTCCTTACCCTCTCCACCTCCAGGGACTGGCTCACATGCAGAGGTCTGTCTCAGTAAGGAAATCAGTTAGAGACATTTATCTTTCTAATGAAAGCATAGATCTCCTGTTATATGTTAAGCTCATTGGAAATGGTGAGCCAGAGAGAGATGCCTATATAAAATGTTAAGAACTTTTCAAATGTGATTGTAATCTGGTCATCTTTGGTCTTCTGCACTAACGTCCAGATCAAAAGATTTCAGTGGGCTTTGACTCAGATCCTACATCTCAACTGGGCAGGGGGAGGGAGAGGAAGGATTTAATGAAGTAGGTCTTCTCTCTCTCTCTCTCTCTCTCTCTCTCTCTCTCTCTCTCTCTCCTTCCATGATTAAGCAAAAGTGGAAGACTTTTTGAACTCAGGCGAACAGCTCCTACTTTATAAATCTCTTGTCCAATTCACTTCATATCTCAGTCCCACTTATAGCTTACAGATTTTCAGTCTGATATTACTTTGCCAAGAAAGGACTGTCGAAGTGGGAGAAGAAATTGAGTTGAAAAGGGAAATGCTGTTACAACCTTTACCATGAGGTGGGGATGGCTGCTGCTCCATCATAGAAATCTTTAAAAGCACTAAGAGCAATAAACTCCTCAGGTGCTAATAAACTCTCTATTTTATACTTTACCACTAGGATTTTATGATATTAAAGAGGGGGAGAAAAAACAAAACAAGGACTGTGTGGGATGAAGAAATTAGAATCCAACATGTAGCATTGCCCTACATAATGAAGAACAACTGAGACATGGGGAAATGGGTTAACTATTCCCAGGTCTGCTACTTAGAAACCTTACAGTATTCATTTAGTTTGGATGCCCTGGTGTGGTATTAATTGCTGCTAATATGTGGTACAGTCTCATGTCCAAATGTATTTGAATAGTTTTCATCATTTAAACTATTTAAAAATAGGCTTTTAAGCAAATGAAGTTAGCACATTCAAATATTTGTTCAGGATTTTATATGTTTGTTTTGTTTTGCAAGTGAGGCAAAGGAAAATGAGTATATAACAACCCGTGTAAGGTTTAAATAAAAGCAGGTGCTTGTGTTAAGTGTTTTCTCTTCTGCAAATAGTGTTAATGAGCTAGGGTTCATTATGGCATAGGGAAATCATTCAAAGGATTCAGTCCGCATTTACTTCAGTTGAGGACAAATTGGGTTTGAGCTGAAGAGGAAGGAATATTAGAGTTTCTACTCTAAAAATACATATTGCAGCTGTTTCAAGAAGCTTATAAAGCAAGCCAAGGAACTTGCTCCGCAGAAAAGCAAATCCAAGATGGCAGCTCGATTTCAAGGCTGCTGCAACATCCTATACAAGCTTGTCTTAAAGGCTGCACCACTTTAAAAGTGGCAGCATCGAGCATCTTCCCATGAAAAATGAGTCACTTCTCCAGATTTGGCAGACTCCTACGGGAACAGCATGGAGTCTGTGTTCAAAATAGCAGTGATAGTGACAACACGAGATGTGCCCACTGCTGTTTTAAAACCTACTTTTGTTGGGTTGTTTTTTTTAAATGTACAACTGGCTTTAAACACATGCTCTTAACAGAAATGTCACTACAAAGATTATATTTTATTAGGTGAAGCACAGGAGGTACATGGCCATATGAAGATGACATTGGATTTTCTAGATAGTTATCATGGCTGAGGACTTCAGTGTGAAGCCCTATATATAATAGCTTATAGACAACATTCATTTCAGTAACAGAACAGCTCAGGTTATCCCAACTAAAATCCTTCTGAAAAGTAAATGTCTGACAGATAGATACATGTGGCAGTTTTGTTTTGTCAGTGACAATATATTTGATAGCAATATGCTATATGCATCATGCAACCACAACGTAACTATCAAGCAAAATTCATCCTCCAAACTCAGTAGTCAAATGCTGTGAGGAGTTAAAACCCGATTGAAGATGTCACGTGGTATAAATTGCTGCTGAGAGCATTTCCCCAAAATCCATAGCCAGAACAACAAGTAACATACCACTTCAAGCATATTTTATATCAAATTCTTAAATTTCCTCTGATGAACGCCATGGATTTAATGTTGCCTTTTGCAGACCAAAAAAGAAAACAAGTGAAATAGTTGCTAATAATGTCAGGAGCTGGAGTTTTCCAACTTCTCTTTTTCATTAATATACTAAGGTGCCACAACATCCTAGTCAGATATTGTGTGGGGAACACAGTTGCCCCAAAGAGGACATTTTTCTGAATTCACGTCAGAGACATTGACAGTTGTACCTATTCATTGCAGCAAGATTTGGTAGCCAGAAAAAGCAGCCCAGGGTCAGAGTCATGGTCCAGATGCCAGAGCCAGAAGTTAGTACTGACCCTTGGCTCCGATTCTTGAGTCAGAGGCTAGATGCAAGAGTCAAAGGTCAGAGCTGGAGTTAGGAATTGGAGCCAAGGGTCAGAGGAGGTTGCCTGGAGCTGTGGCCAAGGCAGAAATAGGAGCTATAGCAGGCCTGGGCAAAGGCCTTGAGCAGCCATCAAATATTTTTGCCTCTTTCTTTTGTTTCATGGCAAAGCAGACTTGACTGAATAGTCTACAGACACCACCAACTATAATTCTGGAGTAGCTAGCAGTTTATATGTGCTCATTCTGCCTGCTGTCTTTCAGGCAAAGCAACACCTTTCTAATGCTATCCTCATTCCCTGCTATTTTTACTAAATGGCTTAAGGTAGCAAAATGTACGTTATGTTATTTAAATTCCACAGAAAGCTTTTCCTTGTCTGTATCAAAGCCCACGCATACCCATAAACAGGGGAACAAGTGCTTCTTCCCCCTTACATGGTGCACATAGTCCATCTTTGTTTATTTGTTCAAAAAAGACTTTTGTTTAAGCCACAATGGCTACTTTAGTACTCTAAACTAAGTCACTGCATTTTCCCCTGGACTAGGTGAATAGCTTCAACTCTAGGGCACAATTCAAAAAATTAAATCTTCTTCCTCTCTTTTAAGTACTCCAGTATTATTATTTTTTTTTAGCGCATTCCTCTTTTCTGTACATGGCTTTAGAATTCCCCTTTATCCAGGAGTATTTCTTTGTCAGTCCTTCCATTTCTTACAGTGCTTTTAGCAACTTTGGCCACCATTTTGTTATCTCAGTATACCCTAGTATCTAGGCTCATGCTGCATGTATCCCCGTCTATACCAGCTCTTATTAGACATAATTTCATTGATTAAATCACTTTTACACACAGGAACACCCTTTATTGTGACCATAAAGCCTGATACTGAGTCCAAGAAAAGTGTCCTCCTCTGCTGAGTGTACACCCCAAATCCAGTTTGACACAAGCAGTTTTGCTATTAGTTCAGCTGTCATGACAGCTGCAAAATAGTACATCTAAAAGACTATCCTAAGTCCTAATTTTGGTATACAATATGCCACACCGTTCTTTTTTTATTGGAACCATCTGTATATATCTGAAAACAACACCTCCTCTTTTCAGCTATGCACTGATACACTTCATTTTTTTTATACCTGTTATTGCCTTTTTACCCCTAACTTGATTAAACAAATCCACATTTGAATATGTCAGCCACCCAACTACCACTGCTGCTGGGCTTAAGAGCAGGTCTGCTGACTTGTCCTGCCAATGAGGTTGTGTAGTTAATCACACAGCCTACTACAGACCAACTGTGCTCATTAGGTTGCCCAAAGACTGGTGTGGGCCCAGATTCCTGACAATTAGCTTGCTCGCAGCATGTGTTTAAGCCTTTTTTTAGCCCTTCTTGGAAGTGAATGGGAGTTTTGCCTACACAAGGCCTTCTGTGTCAGGCTCAGTGTGATTGTTCCTCAGCGTTATTACCTGACATTGGCATCTACTAAGGGGCTAAGACGGACTATTTTTCTTTTTAATTAATATCAAAGCATCAAAGTCACTAGAACTTGGAAGCATAATGGAGTACAAGATAACTCCTTTTCTGTGACACTGTTCATTTGGAGTCCCACGCGCTTTGCTACACCGTGAAGTCCTCTCATGCTGGCATACCCAAGAGCTGAATGCTCTTGCCTGACTTTACAACAATAAGATTAACTCAAGGGTGGAAGTTCAAGATACAGCAAGTAATGTCGATTGTGTAGTAAATTTCTTGAGCACCTGCCACAAAGTTTTATCTGGTTAAAATCAATGGTAAAAAACCTGCTTCCTGAAAAATCATAAAATCAACTACTTCAGTCTCTAAAACCCTCAAAGCATTAAGATTAATATAGTACGATACAGGCACAATAGTTAGATATTATTTACTGCCACACTAAAAATCTTGAAATAGTCAATAGAAATATATTTCAGTTGCAGCCTTGTTTTTCCTGCATCAGCATTGGCCATAATATAGGCAAATAGGAATTTATACACAGGAGCAGATATTAAGACTGAAATTACAGCTCCCCAAATATATAAACAAACACTAGCAGTTTATACCACTGAAGACTGGTGAACCCTTAACAACTAACATGGGTAAAGAGGAAACATGAATGGATAAAATCACTTTTCAAAGTACCAAAGTCAGAATATTATGAAATCAAAATGAAATGGCTACACATAATACGCTTGCAGCTGCAAAGTCATCTGAACTGGCCCCTTGAGGACACCTGTGCTTTGAGGAATCTGCAAATAGCTCAGAACTACCTTCTGGCACAAGGGGCATGGTTGTAGGAAAGATGATCTCTGACTACTGCAAGGATGAGTTACGGGTTGAGGGCAACTGGATCAGCCCCCATGGGTCAGGCTAGCACAGACTTATCCCAGGATCTGGGGCTATGAAGGTGTCTTACAGCCATTTTAATTCCCAATTCCAGGCTTGTGCAAAGTGAAGCTCAATAGAAGCAGAGGATCTAGCCCATAGTGTTGATGGGATGAAGGCAATTAAAACACTACCAAGTTAGACATGGAACTGCAGTAACTTTACAGAGCAGGAAAGATTTCTAAAGTCTGCAGGATGACCTCCCACAGCCCCATTGATTTTTGCTTGTGAGTGATCATTGCACACAGCTCTAATCACCTCTGCATCTGAGCAAAGAATACTATTGTGTGGGTCTCACATAAATTTCCACTAAAACCAAGTTGTTCAAGGTCTGCAGAGAAGGTGAAGTAGTGTAGGTTCAGTTAGAAAACAATGCCCTATGATAAGAGTCAAAGCATGCAGAACACCGAGGAATTAGCCTTTACTTAGGCCAGTGATGGCAAACCTTTTTGAGCCCGAGTGCCCAAACTGCAAACCAAAACGACTTGTTTTTTTCAAAGTGCCAACACTGCAATTAAACCTGAATAACGAGGTTTTAGTTTAGAAAAAACAATTCGTACAGTTTTTCAAACTAATTAACAGCTTTTGTTTAAAAAGAAAAACACAAAAACACCTCCCCCCCCCCTTGCATTGCCTTGCCTCCTGCCTCGGCCCCGCCTCCGCTCTCCTTCCCGGGCTCCGGACGTCCTTTCACTCCCCCCCCCCCCCTTGCATTGCCTTGCCTCGCCTCCTGCCTCGGCCCCGCCTCCGCTCTCCTTCCCGGGCTCCGGCTGTCCTTTCACTCCCCCTTCCCCCCCCCCCCTGCATTGCCTTGCCTCCTGCCTCGGCCCCGCCTCCGCTCTCCTTCCCGGGCTCCGGCCGTCCTTTCACTCCCCCCCCCCTTGCATTGCCTTGCCTCGCCTCCTGCCTCGGCCCCGCCTCCGCTCTCCTTCCCGGGCTCCGGACGTCCTTTCACTCCCCTCCCCCGCCTTGCCTTGCCTTGCCTTGCCTTGCCTCGCCTCCTGCCTCGGCCCCGCCTCCGCTCTCCTTCCCGGGCTCCGGACGTCCTTTCACTCCCCCCCTCCCCTTGCATCGCCTTGCCTCCTGCCTCCTGCCTCGGCCCCGCCTCCGCTCTCCTTCCTGGGCTCCGGCTGTCCTTTCACCCCCCCCCCCCCCGCCTTGCCTTGCCTTGCCTTGCCTTGCCTCGCCTCCTGCCTCGGCCCCGCCTCCGCTCTCCTTCCCGGGCTCCGGCCGTCCTCTCACTTCCCCCCCCCCTTGCATTGCCTTGCCTCGCCTCCTGCCTCGTCCCCGCCTCCGCTCTCCTTCTTGCCTTGCCTCCTGCCTCGGCCCCGCCTCCGCTCTCCTTCCTGGGCTCCGGCCGTCCTTTCACTTCCTCCTCCACCCCCCGCTCGCCTCTTACTGACCCCGCCCCTCTGCTCCGGCGTTTTGACGGCGTGCCCACAGAGACGGCTCGGTGTGCCGGCAGCGGCACGCGTGCCACGGGTTCGCCATCACTGACTTAGGCTATGAATGGCTACATTATAGAACTTACAGTGGTATAGCTGCATTAGTGTAGCGCTGTTAGTGTAGATGCTCTAAGCTGACAGGAGAAAGCTCTCCCATCAACTTAATTAGCTCCCATGAGCAGTGGTGGCTGTGTCAGCGGGAGAAGCTGTCCCACTGACATAACACTGTCCATGCCAGCGCTTAGGTCAGTGTAATTTACATTGCTTGGAGCAGTGGCTTATTCACACCCCTGCACAACATTACTCATACTGACCAAAGCTTTGTACACGCTAAAGCTTATGTTACAGTTTTGCTGAAACTTGATGTTAGCCAGGAATCTACAGGTGCACTGCAAGCAGACTCCATTGTTTCAGAACATCACACAGCAGTAGATGCCTCAAACTCACCAACCCAGCCTTTCCCGAGTGCAGCCATTGCAGCTTCTCTATTCCACTCTTTAGTCCATGCACTCTGAATTACAAACCACCCCTTCTGGTTAATACAGAAGTAGGATTTTTCTGCACAAAGATATGGTGTGTTGTTCTTTTTTTATGATAACATGAAAGGTGGGTAACAGCCACATCAATTTAGGATTGTACATACCAAGCCAGAAACTATTCTTTAATTACTATAGTTATGTGCAATATAATGGATAAAATGATGCAAAGAGAAGTAGTCTAAGAGTAGTCAATTGTCTAAAGATAACCAAAGAAGGGGGCAGCAATCTACTTCTTAACTTTTATCATCATGTAGGGGCTAATCCTGTTATCCTTATTCCTGCTGAAGCACCACCTTGTCCTGTTAGTAACTTGGTTTGAGACTAGTCTGTAAAGCACCTAGCACATTAGTGGGATATAAATAATAATTATTCATTTTTTGAGCAATACCATTTTATTCAGATTCTGTTCCATCTCCTGGGGATGTCGACACATTTGGCAAGACTTAATACCTCACAAAATATTAGAATGTCAATGCTGGGGGGATCCTTGTCCCACTTTTTTGATGAATACCATATTTGAGTACAATTGTTTTCAGGAAGTCCAAGAAGTAATTACTAAGCAACCATTATACAATCATTGTTCTCTGGGCACACTACAGGACTATTTTAATAGCTCTTCACAAATTAAAATGCATTTATAGAATTTGATATGGAAAGATGTAAGTAGAGGCCAAGAATTTAAAAATGGATGTCTAAAATTAGACTAATTAATTTGCAGGCACCCAAATAATTGGTCTGATTTGCAAAAGTGCTGATCAGCTTATAATGAAGTCAAGGGGAACAACTGACAAAATCAGATTTCTTATAAGGTGTCTGAATATGGATTTAAAAGCCTATCTTAAGGAACCTTGACCGATATGTAAGATAGGCACTGAGCACAATTCTAGGCATGTTGGTAAATGTGCAGTCACTTTTTTGTTTTCATTTTAACCAGTTAATCCAAAAGATGATGACAGTAATGTAAAACAAATTAACTGAATTATAATTTAAGTAGTTAAGAGCATCATCTAAATCTACAAAACTTTAATGTACCAACAAAGTCATTTACCACACGAAAAACTGTATGCTTGCCAACAGTTTCCTCTGCATTTGTTACTTCAAACAACATTATTTTGCAATGATGAAAAGAGATCTGTGTCCCCCTCTTCCTAGTTACAATTATACATTCATTCAGCCATACTCATTCCTGGTGTAACTCCCTTGACATCCATCCCACAAATCATTCTGTATTACTACATATATCAGCATAAATCCTGCAATTAGATACAGGCCTGAGGACCCCAGACCACATCTGGAGGCCTACTGAAGTCAATTGGTCTTCTGCTTAGGGAAGTGGTCCTGCTGGGCTGGTTAGACTCCAGGACCTGGACTATGCTTTGTGATCATATAACAAAATATTTTATTGTATGCAAATAGGGAGAAGAGATACAGTTGGTGTGGAAATCATTGAGAGGACAGACATATGGGAAAAAAGTGGCGTGAAAAAAATATATTTTTGAATTTTTCAGTCTTAAAATAGACATTTTTGAACAAGCTCTAATATTCAGTCAGATTTAGGCCAATCAGTTCAAAAGATCAAGGCATGTCAGGATAAGGTATGGAAAGAGTTAATCTCAATTAATCTGGTCAATCTGTAGGGATGAATGTTATGATAGGATAGCCCTGTACTCCTAAATTAGGATGTCCAAACCAGTGCAAGGCCGTAAAGGAAATCAGCCACTTTGCAAACTGCAGCTACAGCAATGGCCTTTGGGTTAATGCAAACAGGCAATACGTGCACAAATACAGGTATCCCCCTCCACAGATTCCAGCTCTTTTCCGCTTCCAGAGTACAGTTTGCCATAAAAAAGGCCAGATCCTGGGTAATTGTACTACATGTAGGGAAGTCCTGAGTGGCTAAACCAATGTACCCAGCTTTCCACTACAGACTCCCAACTTTCAGAAATAGGTGGCAGGAGGAGCCAGAAGAAAATGCAGTGGGTATCACGGATGGCAGAAGGGCAGCATTTTTAGGAATGGATTCTTTTCTCCATTCTCTGCTTATAGGCACTTTCTAAATAGATTTGCTTCATTTTCTGTTATTTAGAAACAGGATTTCTCCTCCCACCCACCTTCCCTCCTAGACAGTGTGAAACACATTAGTTCTCAACTATGAAAAAGTCATTTTCCTTTCCCTTTTTATTCCCAAGCAGGTAGCCTGTAAAAATATATTCTCTTCTCTGATTTGTAAAGAGATTTCTCCCCTTTGGGCTCTTAACTGCAGTTCTGAAAGCTGTATAATTGTTTTTATTAAAAAATGCTACATACATCCATCATATCTATATCTATATATGTGAACCTGGAAGACATTCGGAGAGAGGAAGCAGTCCTGGGAGTAAGAAATGTTTGAGAAGAAATCCTGTTACTGTTTCTTTAAGAGCTCAGGGTCAGGAGCCTTGCAGAGAGGGAAGTCTCCCCTTTCACATGACCAATTGGGGATGAACTTGGAGAAAGGACCAGCATACGGCTCCTTCCTTTCTCATAACAGAGCGGTCATTATGAAATAATAGCAGGGAAAATCCACCCTGCTGAGCAGCCTAAATCTGCCCTGCTGAGCAGCCTGAAGGCTAATTAAGGAAAAGAAGCCAGCTCCTCCAGGGAGGAGCGCTGAGGAATTTTGCTTAGGAAGGACTAGAAAACCCAAATAAGAGAACCCATCTCCAGGAGGGCAACTAGGGACAATCCTGGGAAAGAAGAAAGTGTGGAACTAACTAATGTAGCCCAGTTCCAAAGAGGAGAGCTGGGGATTCCTGCTTAAAGAAGGCCTGGAAAGGAGTAACGCTGAGGAGAACCTGGAAAGTGTTCCCAAGCCAGAGACAGGTTTCAGATGCAAGAAGGAAGAATCTCCTAAAGGAAAGAGGCAGAGACGCTAGTTGGACTAAGCCTGAAGTGATGACAAGTTTCCCCAGGTGTATCCGAGTGAGCTTCTACCTGTGCTTATGACTATCAGTAATAAAGGAGATCTTTGGAAGAGGCATGCTGCTCAGTGAAAAAGGTCTGGGTGGATTTTCTCAAAACTCCTGTGAAAGGAAGTGAGGCAGGGCTCACCTCCAGCTCCATGCCGGACTGAAAGAGGCAGCACCAGGGTGATCTCATGTCATCACTCTTCTGCTTGCCACCATGGAATGTGAGGAAGGTGTCTGTGATGAAGGACCAATTGCCTGTTGATGCAGTTGGTCACTTGTATTTTGAGGCAGGAAATAAAACAGGACCTCCAATCAAGAAGTAACATGCATTCTGCCTAGCTTAGGGAGAATGCAAACCAAGGAAGGCTCATGAACCTAACCTTATTGAAAGCCCACCATAATTGGTCTATGACAGGGCTCCACTCACCACACTAGTGCTGCCCGCTGGTTGTCTTGGAGATCAGAGCCATAGGTTGGTGCACCCACTCCAGACAATGTCTTGCCCACCATCACTTCTGCTCCCAGACACACATCACTCCAATGACTGCAGCATCCTCTTCATGACAGAGTGTGGCTCAGCCAGAGGGCTGTGTTTCTCCCTTCTGGGGGCCAGTATGGCAGTCCAACTGCCCAGCCACTTCCTCAGTGGCAAGTGTGGGGAGGAGATCCAGGCTCACTCATCACTCCAGGTCCCAGGCCTATAGATGGCAGCCATGTGCTGCATCCCCTCCAATCTCAGTACATTTCCCTGGGCCACTTCCCCATGGCCTTAGCACCTTCTTTACGCTTACCTCATGGCCTCAGCATACCAGTCTTAGCAGTGAGGCAGGAGCTCTCGCTAGCTTCCTCAGTCTGGGCTAGTAGCACTGCTCTGTCTGGGGTGCTAACACTCCTTCCTCTTGTTAAGAACCTGGTCTTCCCTTCTTGAGCTCCAAGCAGCTACCAACTATGCCCTGCCCTGCAGCTCTTTTTATATGGGCCTGCCAGGCCGTGATTGGCTGCTCCTCACACCCCTCTCCTATTGGCTGTTTTTCACACAGCTTCCTTATGCTTATATTAACCCTTTGCAGGATAGTATGAAGCAGATGCCCCATCACATAGTCTCAGAATCAGGTACAATGCGCTAATGCATTCTTAAAAATAAAGCATCTGACAATGTTGCCAACTCTTGCAATTTGTATCCAGGGTTTTATGATATCTGGTGTTTTCTTGAAGACTCAGCTCCTGGGGTCTTCTGTCTACATGAGAATCTCAGCTTCAATTTTTTTTTAAGTAGGTTTCTAATACTCATATTTGTGGTGAAAATGTGAGAACGTTACCTGAGTGTGCTTTACAGACTCAGAAATGGTAGACTAATAAAACAGTTTTTTAAAACTCATTATTTTTAAGTCAACCTCATGATTTTGGTGGGACCTGATTCATAATTGTTGAACACTTGGGATTGGGGCAATCCCGGTGATACAATAACCAATATAATGCCATGACAATGAAAACAGTGTCCATCGTATCTTATCAATTCAGAGCTGACTTGTATGCAGATATAGATTTTTTTCTTATAGTGGTTGTACTGGACAAACTAGGTTATGTCCCAACTTCTGTTCTAAACACCTTTTTTATTGTTATATTTTTACAATATCCTGCAAAAATTATTTTGGGCTGAACTTTCCCAAGAGTGATCTTAACTGTTTTAAGATCTTTATACAAAGTTCCAGCAGGCGTATCTGAGTTATGCAATGATTAAAAAAAATTACTTAAAAGTAAAAATGTGGTGGGGAGTGGGACATTGTTTTTTCCCAAGGCTAATAACTCAAACAGATTTTTCTAATCTGAAATTTTCAGAGTGATTAGTTATCACTGAATACTGGGCCCTTCACTTTTGACCTTCCTTCAGGTTAAAAAACAAACAAGCCACCAGAAGCATAACCTATAGGCATCTAAGAGCTTGTTTGTGTGTATGCTTAGTAGTGACTTTCACTAATGATGAGTGGTACTTAACTAAATACATTGCTGAGTTAGCATCATAGCTTATATGTATAAAGAAAGTTTTCTATGTTGAAAACATTCTCTCAACAGATTTCAGTTCAGAATGTTAAGAGCACTTAGAGCTATATCAACTGTAGCACTTATACTTTATATATACAGGGAAAACTTGCACTGTGGACAGATTTCAATGCAAAGCAGATTCTCTGTTAAAATCATTTGTTTGTGTACTTCTGTGGAGCTATTAAATGCTGAAGAAGGCAGACTTTTTATTTCTGTGTTTATAAACTCCCCTAAAGAAAGCTTTATAACTTTCTTAAGCCTGGATTTCTTAAGAACTGGATTTTTCCTATTTTTTCTTTTGTTTTACCCCCTGGAAATAAAAAGGAAAATCAAAATTAAAAAATGTGCATCCAGGCAACTTAAGACTTTCCAGGGCTCTCCTTTAGATTTAGGTATATATTTTATTTATTTGTTTATTTTTGGTAATCAAATGTTCCATAGTTTAGATATAATCTCAGCAGTCATACAGAAAGGTTCTGAAACTTTTTCTCCACATGGTGTGACACATCTCTATATGCAACGTAAGGACCTGACTAGGCAAACAGATCTATATGGGAGGATTTCATGCCTCCATGAAGCCCCTTTGGATTTAATGGGCCTCCATGTGACATATGAATAATTTCATGTGGCTCCAAAGCCCAAAGTTATCAGACTCTTTGCAGACATCTGATATTAGAAATTCATGTCTTATTTGCAGTCTACTAACAACCCAGCACATTTCCTTTACTATTACTGCTTTCCAAACACGAGTTTCTCCTTGAATTGAATATCCGTGTTCTATTTTTCCCCAGATGCATTAACATGCATTTTTCAAATCTGAATCTCTTTTTGTTATTTTCTGAATATGTTTCCAATCACCTTAATCTTTATTTCTGTACCCTCACAGTTCTTTGCAGCACCTTCTAATTTACTAGTATCAGAGAATGTAATTATCCATTTTCCTCCCCCTTCAGATCATTCATTAAAATTTTTAAAATATGTAAAGTAGCAGAATTAATTTGTTTACCAAAACCAAAGGTCCACATCACTCTCCAGGATTTGTTAGGTCCAGAAACAGCTAAATTGGCTTCTGATGAGAAGAAAATAGAAATTGCCATAGTGAATCAAATCTGAGACCATCTAAGTCCAGTTATCTTGTTTCTAACATCTCCTGTTCTTCAGGGAGGGAAAGCATCAAGGTAGGTCTTTAAGGGTCAGTGCCCTTTAGCTGATTGGCACTGTAAGAAAGCTTGCTCTGAAACTGCTCATGCTGTCCTGTCCTTATTATCTTAGCTTGCATAGCTACAAATATGCTTTGGGATCTGGTTGGAAAATTATCCAGCCTTTTAATAGATCCAGTTACAGTGTTTGTCCTGGCTTCCTGTGGCACTGAATTCCACAAGTTTATGAAGTGCTATGTAATATGTTATGTAGCCATTTGATACAGCTCGCCAGACAGTGGTCAAATGGTAACAACGTTCAGCCTTACCTATCTGGACTTGATTCCCACAGGGGACTTAGATGTGACACAGTCCCATTATTAATCCTATAAGCCATCAACTTCATTATGCATCTCTCTTCCCATTGTACTTACACCACTGTTCAGGACATCTACTCTTTAGTATTGGAATTAATTCCATTAGGCTTTCTGGGGATATGAAAAATCATTACAAACAAATCCTGAGTTGTATGACATCTAAGAAAACCCAAACAATAAATTTAAAATAGAAAATCATTACAACCCATGTTCTGTTTGTTTGCCATGATTCATGGACATAAGACTCTCAGAAGTACAAGAAACAAATGAAAAAGACTTCAAGGGTTTTGAAATGTGATGTTTCATTATTCATCAGGTTAAGGACCGTTACATTTGTAAGCACAGTATGACCTGTGACATAAGTCTATGTACATTATCTATGTTTACTATACCATAAATGCCTACTATTCCATACAATCCCTAGAGGAGGAGCAGAATAAACCTTATTCTATGTTAAATAGACCTTAGTCATCTGAGCAGGTTTGAATCATGGGAGTAGTTACCTTTGGTTTAAGTATACAGGATGTTAGTAGTTTCTTTACTGACTTTACACAGTTTCTAATAGTCAACACACCAGGGCTGAGAAATGAAAAGGAACAGCGCTCCTCAGGGAGAAGTTTGAAAGTGGTGCTTCTAAAAGAGCAAAGTTATTTTGTGCCAAAAAAGAGAAGCATAGGACTCTGAGGCAAAAAAAGAAAACTACTTTTTGTGACCTACCTGCATTCTGGTACTTCTCTGTTCTGTTAAGTGCATTGATTTCTTGGGCGCACTGTTCTAATATAAATAGGGCAGCTGAAGATCAACTATTCCGTTTCTCAAATCGGAAATGGGGTTTCTCAAAATCAAAAAGAGAAAAAGAATACAAGTCACATTCAGATAGTCTAGGATTCCCACCTCACCAAAAACAGTTTATGTAGGTCTGTGCTTTTAATAAGAGATAGGGACACACAATATACAGTGCAGAGCACTATTTTCATGCATTATAACCTCCTAGTATGGAGTCAAGTTATTTTTTTATTCATGTGCACATGCGTGCTAGTATCTCTACACCTGGAAGGCAAAGGATTCTTAGCCACTGTTGATATTTTAATATAGAAAAAAGTATGATGCAAAAGATGACTCTATATGGAGTGTTAAAGTAGACAGCTGTCAGCTTCTTAAGCAAGGCACACAAGAGGTGACATCCTGGTGTACCAGAGATTTTTCTAGGGATGTTGACTGGATAGATTCTTCCCCCAGAGAGAATAGGATCATGAGTTAGGGATAGCAAAGATTGCTGGCAGCCCATTCTTCCCCTTTCAAAACACAGTTTACCTCCCATTTGCGATAAATAGCTCCAATCACTCCCACTATTTTAAACCCCAATCCTGCATAGACTTACATTGTTTAACTGTACACATTGTGAGTAGTTCTGTTGGCTTCCGTGGGACTGCTCACTGTGCACTAAAAAGCATGTGTCTTGGCGGAATTAGGCCCTGGGTTTTTCCATAGTATCAAATTGCTTCCCCACTAAATTAAATCTACATTAGTCTTTAATGGACTTAATAGGTGAAATCCTGGCACCATTGAAGTCAATTGCAAAGCTGTTGCTGTTGACTTCAATGGAGTTAGGTTTTCATCCCATGAGTCTTGTTCCTCTCCCTTCTCTAATAGAGGAACTTGGGCTTTATATACATTTTTTTCTCTTTCTTTCTTTCTTTTCTCTCCCACCCCTATACGCCATTGATTTGGTTATGGTGTCTTTTTTTTTTATTGTAGAATTTAATGCAAAGTTACAATAAAATGTTAATGTACAACATCATGTATTAATGCTATTTATTCAGGATCAGGGTAACATTCAAAGAAACAGGCTAAAGATTCTGGCTTGCTGAGTAGGGAGCCCTCCTTCTCCGAGTATGCTAGAAGGAGCAAGTATTTACAGTGTGACCTCTAAATGGCCAGATTCTAGATTAGTCTGGCCTCTGGAATTGCTCATTATGACTCTCTCTCTTTTTTCACAGAGACATACACAATAGCTCTCCCAATCTGTGACACTCTCTCTTACTATACTGGATCCACAGCTCTGGGTCAAACATCTGGCTGTGGTCTGCACAAGAACTAAACTGATTAAATTAAGGCAAGAGAGAGAGAGAGATGTGGAAGCATTTTTATTTTCATTGTGCTTTTTGTGCTTCTTGATGCAAAATATGAAAAACATAATGAGGTACTATAAACTCAATAATTGCTCTGTCAGGAGGGTTTTATTTCTGAATACAAATAAGTGGCAAGATGATTGTGCTCCACAATTTTGTGTGCCCTGGTTTCTGATCCATTGAGTATGTTTTGCATTACAAATGAAAAAAAAAAGACAAAAACAAAACAAAAACCTAGTGATAAAATATACTTTGTCTACTTTTTATTGCCAACCTCAAATGTTCTAAAATCATAACTGAGACCTCCACCCCCAATCATGAGAATGGTTTTTAAATCATGAGAGTTTTATTTTACAATGGTTCTGATTCTTGAGGAAGCCCATCACCCCTAATTTGTGTACAATTATCTCAGGTTGAAATTTCAGTTTTAGGGCAGATCTACACTGGGGTTAAGTTGACATAAGTTACGCAACTCCAACTACGTGTATAACATAGCTGGATTCAACGTAGCTTAGGTTGACTTATTGCGGTGTCAACATCGCCCTTAGTCAATGGGAGAGTTTCTCCCATCAACTTACCTTCTGCTCCTCATTCCAGTGAAGTACCAGAGTTGACAGAAAAGTGATCTGTGGTCGATTTAGTGGGTCTTTACTATACCCTCTATATCAAACCCTGATGTCTTGATTGCCTCAGCATCAATCCATGGTAAGTGTAGACATGCCATGATGAACACACAATGATTTAGGTGTCACACCACGCTAAGAGGGGGCCCCATTTAATTTCTCCTAACTACTGGGATGGAAGGACTGTTCTTTTCCTCTCCATTCTTTTTCCTTATCACACTCCTCACTACTTTCCTATTGTCCCAGGCCCTCTCCTGTCTCTCTCCCTGCTCCCTCAATCTTCTACTCCTTCACATTAACCCACAGATTCCTATACACCGCTTTTCTCCTTCATTTACCTGTCACACAGATTTTTCCTAACTTTCCTTCACAGTCCCCTGCCCCCCTCACATTCTCCTTCCTTGCCCATACTGCCTTGCTCCATTCAGTCTCTCTCTTATATCTTTAGTCTCCATTTTATCTAACATTTCCCTGCCACATATCTGACTTCTGCTTCTTTGCCCTACCCCTCACTCACCCCCCCTTCATCCTCTATCCCCCTCCCTTAGCAGTCTCCTTTCTGCTCTCACTCTGCCCCATATACATTCTACTGTCGCTGCAATCTCTCTCTTGCCCTTGCCTCACATTCAGTTGCAACTTGTCCATGATTTGTGGAGAATATTACCATGTCAATTACTCTGCCTACAGATAAGATATATGGTTTTGGTTTGGAGAATTTACTTTTTCCAGTCTATAACACATATAGTACATGTTAAATGTGGGTGTTTTATCTTCATTAATACATCTGCAGTCTGAAATTATATATCTAAAATCTTACTTCTGTGTTCAGTAATAGGCCAAAATGTTGCTAGGGTGGAGGTAACAAGTTGATCAGCCACTAGATGGAAAATGAGATCCACCAGGACAAAATATTCCATATGAAATGAAACAAACTCACTTACACTGTCCCGGTAATACAGTGTGTCTTATTTTGAGTTGGTGGGAGGAATTGGTTGGCTGTTTCACAACAAGTTGGCTTTAGGATTAGTGACTAGAGCTTCTCATAATAAGGGTAAAAGCCTTCCCTGTTGACCCTTGACCCTGACCTGATCTTAGTAGGTTTATGCTTATGTTTAGACTATAATTTATATGTTAAGAAAGCTAAGCTGCTTAAAAGATGTTGATATTAGAACTGTAATTCCCATTTTATCTACAGCGCGTAGGGTGATCAGACAGCAAATGTGAAAAATAGGGATGGGGTAGGGGTTAATAGGCGCCTATATAAGAAAAAGACCCAAAAATCAGGACGGTCCCCATAAAATCGAAACATCTAGTCACTCTAACAGTGTGGGACTCTCTTAAATATTCCTTATTCTATGCACAGGACTTCCATTAACAACAACATATGTTCTACTTGTGAAATGAGTGCAGAATATGCAATAGGGGGTGGTTAGGAAAAAAAAGTGCCCTAAAACTATTTGTAAATAAATAAATTTAAAAAAACGTCCACACCTACACAGTTTGACAGTTGTCTTTTTTTTTTAACTTACCCTAATTATCTGAAAAGGTGAACTGATTTAGGATTTCCCATCATACCAAACAAGAGAATACTCTTTCTGGTGTCACTTTGGTACAGTGGAAGAGCAGGCCTTCAAGAGATTCCTGGACTAGCAGCAGGCTTTGTGTCTTCCACTGAACACTTAAATTAAGAAAAAGCCCAATTATTTGATTGCCTCCATCTCTGTGGGTGTGTTAAACTGTCAGAGGGTACTTTCTATGTGCTCAGCAATGGCTGACTACCAGAATCATTTAAGAGTATGTGCAATGACATTACTGATATTTTCATGTCTTTGTTTTTAATTGCAAATGTTTATTTTTAATTTTACTTTCCATGCTTCTTTGGTTTGACCTCTGGATTATTTCTATTCTTTTATCTTTCCACATAGCTGAAGATTTTTCTTTTTCCTCCCCCAAAGCTGGTAACAATAATTAAATAGGGTTTGAGAAGCACATTAATCTAGTATAACTTCTCTGAATTTCTAATGTGCTAGCTTAGCCTGTCTAACATTTTAATTACTCCTTCACTCTTCTCACCACGGTACTATGAAAATATCCTTTGTACTTCAGGATATTTTCTGGACCTTTTGTTGTTCTAATTCATCCCCATTCATTTGGTATTATTGCTTTTCAATATTGCAACACATAAAATAGATATTTCCACTGGCCATTCCCGTATATTTCCCCAGTTATGTGTCTTTTTTTGGTGTAAGGGGCGCATTTTGACTTCAGTTCAGCAAGATACCTAAGTATGTATAAATGTAAGCATCCATATGAGTAGTTCCATTGAAGTTTTCAAAACCACGGGCCAGATTCTGCCATGGGTTGTAGATGTGGGCACACCTAGAAAGCCTCATCCAGTGTACAGTCAGAAATGTTCTACCCTTATCTTAGCTTTACTTTTGCCTAGATTTCCACAGTCCTTATTCCCTCAGATTGTGACCCTGGCCACAGGAAGGCAGCAGGAACTGCTCGTCCAATACTGTCCCTGGATCGTCATGGGCAGAGAAGGGGTGGGGAGCGGTGAAGTGTAGAGGGAGCCATAGCTCCATCCCATCTGCTATTTGCTAGCCAAAGCAGCCGACACAAGTGGGGAGAGTTCTCTGCTCCACACAAAGAAGATGAAGTAACTAAATTCCCATCCTGGAGCAAGGGAGGAGTTGTGACTATGAATCACAACTACTTTCCTGGTCTGCTACTGGAGTGGCACAACTACATGTCACCCCTTACTGAGAACAGAACGTAAAGCTACATGGCCAACCCCTCTGATGCCAGATTACAGGTCTTCCCCAGTCTGAGCATCCAGGATGAGGCCAGGATAGAACATTGCCCATGTATTTTCCACCTTGTCTCTCTAATATCCTGGGACCAACACAGCTACCATAACACTGCAAACAACATATGTTTTCATGCATTTGTGCTGTTACCTGACCCCACAGAGCCACAGGAGCTGTTTGGCAAATGAGCTGATGTGCAAGGTGAAGGGCGGCTAGAACATGAGCTTATATTAAACGCTGCTTTTGTGACTTCCCTGTGTACCTGCGTGGGTGCAGTATTCCATCTGAATCAATAGTGTGGAAAACCTGCTCCATTTCTGATTCCTGCTTTGGTAGTTTTCTATTCATCTCATTCACAAATTTCAGCAAGAATCCTTGAGACAGGGGACAGATGGCAAATGCCCTCTTTGAAATTGCTTTGACAAGAGGCAAGAGGTCTGCTTGACATTTTTTGAACACACAGGTGTTGGTTGAGGTGTCCGTTTCCAAAAAGAAGTTGTAATACCTGTTAACAAATGTTTCCTTTTTCACAACATTTTTGTTGACATTTTCATTAATTTTCAAATCCGTTTTAAAATCTAAAAAGTAATGATGATCAAACCCTGGTTTTGGTAAACAAATACATGTAGATGACCATTTTGATACTAATTTTGATTAAAATGTTGACAAAATAGGCCATGAAAAATTTAACGAAGAGTGAAAAATCACATGAAACTGAAACAACTTCAATGGTTTCAGTAAAAATGTTTTTCATCTTTCAGCCAGTGGATATTGGCTGAGTAGGCTCCTAGAGTGAACCTTTCTCCCTTTCAAAGTTTGTTTAGGAAAAGGGCATTATCTGATAGTCTCCATTTATCTGGTTTTGTGGGGCACTAGACAGTATTCCATGTGCTACATCTAGGTAAACACATGAAAAGACTACATGCATGCAAAACTAAACTGGCTCTTTGAAAAGAGAACTTAGATGCTGTAATTGCAGCTCATATTCTAGCCAGGTACACACAGATTGACTTTCTGGTATCTCTTTCAAGCTCTTTCCTCTTGGAATCTGTGTCCTCCCTTCAAGTTCCATGCAGGTTACTACAGACACATGCAGCAATTCAATGACTATAACATTGGAAAGGATAAAGCATAACAAAAATCTAACTGTTGCAGCATTTTTAAAATTTCCAGTTGACATTTCTCACATAAGCAAAGAGCTTACCACCTGGCTTTCAGAACAACTAGCAGTTGCCTACCCTTGATCTGACCTGCAGCCCTCCTCAGGTATTGATGTAAATTGGACTTTTACTAAAGACTCCAAAGATGGGTCTATATATGTAATTGCTCTCTGACCTCAACCCTCTCTCCTCAGCTTACCACCAACTCTTTCCTTTCCCCACTACCTATACCCCAGCCATCCCAAAACTCTAAGGGGTCTACTGCCTGACACTAGATTTTTCTTCCTCCAACCTGCTGCTTTTGGGCTATTCTTTTAGAAAATGATTAAGAGACCGTGTTTTCTTGAGCAGGGGGTGTACTCCACTGTGGAGATTTGTTTGGAGAATCACAGCTATACGCTAAGTGAGAACTCACTGAGAACTGCAGAAGCATTCAAAAGAGCTAGTACACAACATTCCTTTTGCTGCTATCCAGCTGCAAGACGTGTATGTAATATGTAACTGTGAAGGCTTGTCCTGCTCTCTATTATCAACAGAGGGCAACATTATGCTCTCAGAACTCAGCTGTGAACTTCCATTTCCCCTACCCACCACTTTTATCAGTGGGGGATGATTCTGGGAGGCAGGGAAAGCACAAATGTTCCCACCATTAAATGCATTTGCTAGAAAATGAAAACCAAAATTGTTATAAACACAGGCAACATTATTGACTTTTTTATTTAAGTGAATATTTGTGCATTGTTTTTTTAAGGTTTGAGGCCCTGCTCAAATTATTAGTATGCTGCATGAATGGCTCAGTCAGAATTTCACAGAGGTAGCAGGGATAAAACTTGTCTTCAGGAGCACAGGCCCTACTATCTGATCTAAAGAAGAACCTCCTTAAGCCATCAGCAGCATAGGCCCCAATGACACACAACTGAGCATTTATAACACCAGAAGGCACTGTCACATGTTAGCCAGTTCAAAACAATTCTATTAATTCTTCTTATTTTGTCACCTAGTGACAACTCTGTTCTGGGCACTTTCCAGAGACAGAAATGAAGACAAGATACCTGTCCTGAAAGCTTCCTATCTAAACAGACACACAGTAATGAAGGAAAGGGGTAGGGTACAATGAAACGCCGGGTGATGGAACTGTGGATTTTAGCTCACATCATTTTCATTTTATGTTTTTTAAACTACTTTATTTTCTGTTAATGTTGAGTTCAGGTATCGGTTTACTTGACACATCTGAGGGGAACACTAGTGTTAATTTTCCTAGTTATTATAACATTATCCTAATTCCATAGACGGGACAAGGACTATGGACGGGAGGGCAGCACCATCCATCTCAAAGGGATCAGGCAGAACCTGTTTGGGAATGTATCTGTAAAGTAATTGCTTGCTTCTCTGGTATTAATAGAGTGCCTATATATCTAATCTAGAGAAGCTTCTTTGATTAGTCGTTCATTAGAGACTTGTTCTTTTGGATTTCCTTGTGCTATTGTCAACAATTCGAGTTTTGAGTAAATCAAAATTAAACAGTTTGGGTGTGGATTGGGGACATTTAGAACAAAGAGATAAGCTGAGTCATTCTGAGTGCACAGCCTTTTCTTTGTTGTGTTTCTTACAAAGTATCTTTACAATAATGACACAGCCATTCTCTTATTTAGAAGACAATTCAGGCTACAAAGTGCCTTTATGCAGGTAGAAATCTTATAAAATATTAACTCTGTCTTTTTTATATAGCCAAAGTATTTTTACTATAGAGTTCTCTGTATGCTCTAAAAATGAAAAATGTGCTTGTCATCTGTACTAAAAGGCAACTGTGAATGTCATAAATTGATGCCCAAGTCATGAAATGAGACAGCTATTGGAAAAGGAACTGAGAATTGCTTGTTCCAGCCTCATACTCTTTTCTAGGGGTAATTTTCTCTACTTTCATTACTTATAATTTGAGACTCATAAAATATCTTTTTTTATGATCTTTCTGTAATTTGGTCTAATGCAGGGAGTTTAAAAATTGAGATTACAAATAGAGAATGAGGAAAGGAGACGTCAGCATCCCTGAAGTAAGCCTGATTCTTCTCTCACTTAACATTGAATTTACATTGGCATAAAACTGGGATATCAGTGGATTTATACTAGCAGACAGGAGAGGAGAAGCAGGCCCAGTATGCTACAGAAAATAAAAGCTTAATAAACAGAGATAGATAGGAAAAACTCACTGCCTCTTTGGTCATAGTTGTAGTGCGTGTATGTTCCCTTATCATATAGAAGCATACCCAAGAGGCATACCAGAAATACATATCTATTAACCAAGTTTTACCTGCCTGTTAGAAGGCTGAGATTAGACTAATAGCCTGACAATGTTGGTATTGGACTAAATCACCACAGCATTCTTTGCCCTCTGATTATCTGTCCTTTTTACAGTTTTTGTTTGGAATTAGTTTTAAGGTACCTGTTTTCTTTCATTGTGAGTATTTGTCAAGAAAATATTAACTAAAGCCATCAATTCCTTATTCTGGTTTCTTCTATTTCCCCAGAAGGTTAACAAATTCAGGCTCAGGTTGTGTCACTGTTTCTATTGGTCTGCAATAGCACTATTCTGTGACAATCCTACTGGCTTGCCGGACTATTGTGTCAAGCTTACTCATTCTTTGTTTTGTTTGGTTTTTGTCTCTCAATAAGAGACGCGGAAACAGATGCATATTTTTTTTTAAAAGGGGGTACAGACTAAAGCAGCATCACCAATGGATTCTGACTGACAGCACAAATATCCCTCTGTGTCTAGTGTGGAGGGACCTGGCTTGCAGATCACTTGCTAGACATCTGCAGGTAGAAGGCTATGTTCACCTCTTCCATGTGAGCCTGGGCAGAGCACATAGAAATCTAATAGAATGCAGTATCCGTATTGTCATAATCATTTGTAACTCGTGTTTTGTTGCCAATTGATGTTGCAGGTTTTCACATATTATATTCCTGCTCCAAGTTGGGATAAAATAAATTTGTAACATGCATGCAGAATAATAGACAATCTATTGTTTACGAACCATAGTGGCATGTTATTGAGCATGAAATAGCCATTTGCAAATCATAAGAGATAAGGCCGGGTTTGGGATTGTTGTGTTATTTTAGCTATGAGACCAGGAGATCTTTTACATTTATATTCACTCAATGAATTTAGTTTGAAAATTTTGAACTGAAAATTATATTTACTATGTTTTTTTCTTATTAAACATTCAAGTCTCCAGGGTTGACTATGTGAAACAATTGATGGTAACTATCTAATTCAGTAACCTGTCCAGCTCAGATGCAAAATTCTAGAAAATATTCTGCAGTTTTGGACAACTAGGATTTATATAGCATTATACAATAATTCTGTTTATATTTTCAGACCATTAAGGAATTCCTGTTAAGTAAATAGTAAAAGAGTCAAACTAATCTCCTGTCAATTGGATTTTACTGGGGACATGGTAGAGGTAAATATAAATGCCCTTGTTCACTTTTCCAAAGCATTTAATGAATAGAATTTTTAGAAAACTTACTAGGGGAAATGAAAACAGAATGCTACATATTTTTCCTATGCGCTGACAGTTCTTTTTCATTTGTCACTTTTTCAGTGGGTTGCTATTTGGGCTCATTATAGCCAGCTTCTAACATGTATTACATAGGACAAAAACCAGATCAGTATTCCTGAGCTTGTTACCTCCTATCAAATGTAGAAACACAATGGAAGTACAAGTTTAATTTTATATGAGTAGTGAAAATGAGAGAAAAAGCTACATTTGTTTTCAGACTAGTAGATGACAAAACTAAGTAAAGGATGGCATCAAATAGATTGCTGCTGTGTGGAGCATTCCATCCACACTTATATTGTAGGTGCAAATTGTTCCCAGGAAGAGAGAGGTTGGCCATTTAAAATCCTATCCTTAGAATGTGTGTGACAGAAAGTGAGAGTTATATATTTTAATTTTTGTTTCATATTTTGATTGAGATTTTGCAACAACCTTTGCTCTGTATTGTTTTACAATGGTCCTCCATCCTCGCATCAAGATTACAGCCCCTGACATAATAAATGCATTATTCAAACAGCATTTGGGATCATTTCTATAACCTTCCCAGCTCTGAGAAAAATAAGGTGGAAGCTTTAAAGCTGAGTTTCACCCATGTCATGACTGTTTCACTAATGAAAGATGGATTTTCATTTTTTTAGGAGAATGGAATTCTTGGTGTGTTAAGATCCAAAACAAGCATACTGTTTGTCCTTAAAGATGAATGTCTCTTAAAATGGAAATATAAGGCCAGCCTGGTGGGGTAGTTACAATTCATTATACTGGCACATGTTCTATTGCCACTCCCAATCTCTTGTTTCCATGGCTATCTGGAGCTAGAAGTACTGCTTTGGTGCCTCACATCCCTTTAGAGATTATTCTGATAGATGAGGATAATGTCAGATTCTGTTTGGATTAGAGAAGGGTCAGAAATGGAATGGGAATCACGCTGAATTTGGGGGGTAAACTAGGATACAGCCTTTCCTTCTGCTTCCCACAAACACGTACTCATGGATTTGTTCCAGGATCAGATCTAAAAGTAGGTTTCTTTTTCTGGTTCAGATCCAGTAAAATTGTTGTGAGACTAGTTTATGAGGTGTTTACACTGTCAAATCCAAGCCATAATCCTTTAATTTACCCTTGAAACTGACAAAAACCTAATCCAGATCCAAATACCACTTTCTTAGCCCATCTCTTTTTAGTATGCAAGATATTAAGACTGGCGATATAAAATGAAGAAAATGAGGGATCTGCCTTTTGCACCCAAAGTTCTAAGAAAGACCAAACTAACTCCAAATTCTGGGTTAAAAGGGAAACAAAATTACCTTCATAGGTAACACTTGAACTCAATGACAATAAACTAGAGACCAAAATGTGGCTCAATGGTTTATGCAAGTTTCCCCAGGCTGCTCTGCCAATGGCTCTCAGTCTTGCTCCGGAGCACCTTCTATATTCTAGTTCTGGCCCTCACTGTGGCACAGGTTTCCCATTATTCCACACTGTAAGATTGTTTTACAATGTACACAAGAAAGGAGGACTCAGATCAGATCAAGTTATTTATTTTCTGCTGTAAACTAAATTGGCTTTACCTTGATTCTTGAGGTAAACTGCTAATGCATCCACACTTCGGAGGCCTAATCCAAATCCCACTGATGTTACATAGGCGCATTTCCATTACTTCAGTGGGCTTTGATCAGTCCCAGTGTGCACGCCATGCTACATCACTTAATGTCCTTACTGAGCAAAAAATATGAAACTTGAATTCTATGAACTCAAATCTACTACTGCTTATGGGCTGGACTGTGACACAACCATCTGCACTGGATAAGGAAGAGTCACAACTCATTCCCTGGTTCCTCCCACCCTCCAGAGGAGAAATCATCTGCTATTGGTTGTTACGTGGAGCAAATTACTTCTCCCCCAGTTGGCTCAGCTCTGCGAGCTGCTGTAGGGAAGGCCAGAGCAAAGGCTTTATCCATTCTATGTGCCTGCTTGTCTACTTCCTGCCCACCTGCATGGCGGGGGAAGTAGCTGCCCCTCTGAGGTGGCCCTCACTGAGGCCAGTAATGTGGGTAACCTGCCTATATAGGGGAGTAAAGTCCTGGCCAGGCACATAGGTCAAAAGACTATCATGCCCTAGGTAAACAGATAAGGACTGGGCACCTTTGAAATGCAGCTTGAATGATAAATGATTGGGGGCAGGTCTACACTTAAAATCCTGCAGCGGCACATCTGTAGTGCTCCAGTGAACATACTAGTACACTGACAGGAGAGCTTCTCCCGTCAGCATAGTTAACCTGCCTCTAGGTTGACAAGAGAAGCCCTCCCGTTGACACAGAGCTGTCTACACAGGGGTTTGCATTTATTAATAAAGGGTAGATCATATTTAAGACTTAGGAGTCATTGTCATTCTGATATGTGACTTTATCTACCCAGACTCAGAAAAAAATGCACGTTTACCTTCATTAAAACAAATTTGATCCGTCTAAGTCATATCTCTTGACTAGTGCTGGGAAAGCATAACAAAAACTATTTGTCAAAGGGAATGTTAAGCTAGATAATCAAGTATCTAGGCATGAATTCATTTTGTATAAGGATCTCTTTGACTTTTAAGGTAGTAAAATTCCTCTTTGTGGTTCAGTGAAAAACACATTTGTTTCCACACTCATCTGATATATGTTACTGATTTTCCTGATGATTATCATAGATTTTGTCTGGCTTTTTCTTTTCACAGTCACGACTCCTTGCCTCTTTTGTGTAATGCCATTGCTCAAATATTAATGTAACCCTAGTGGCAAGCTTCCAGTAGTCTAAATGAAATGCCAAAGGTTACTAATGACTTTTGAACAAACACTGTAAAAGTGGCAATACATACTTTGAAAAGACACAATTTTTTCTAACCCTTCAATATTTTATTTTAACATTGAACGCAGTTAGCCTGTGGGTGTCTTTTTTATTTGCCAACAATGAACTACAGAGCACTGTCGTGCACTATGGTTGGAAAATGTTACTTCAAGCTAATTGCTTCTTTTTACTGCACGAAACTTATTTACCTTGCAACACTACAGCAGAGGGCCAAGCAGCATTCAATAAAAATAATTACTTAGATTTTGTTAAAGGATTAAAAGTTGTGTTACAGCAGTAGCAGCCATTATTTTTAAGGTTAAAAAGCAACCACCATCAAACAAATGCCTTTTGGGTGGATATTGTCCATATGTTGTTGTGATTATGATGATAATGTGTGTGTGCGTATGAGAGAAGGGAAGTTTCAACCAAGTCCATTTTGCCATGTTTGAATTATGTTGCAGTCAATACACTGGGCGCGCATCATTGAACAACAGTTATTTTGGATTGAATCTGATTTATTTTCTAGAGCTCTTTGAGAATTAAAAGTCAAGTCTGAAGATTGAAGGTATAATACCCATACTGTAATTCACTCTCAGAGTTGCCAACTTTCCCACGCTAAATAAACACCCCCACTTTCACAATAAGCCAAAAATCAAGCAAATCCCATTCAAAACAAGGCCAAAACAAGCCTGTCTCTAAGAACACTGTATGTGACTAGATCTCCCCAGCATGCAGTCTGGGACTGTGATGGATCCTCTGTGTACCTGGATCATCTCTTGCCCCTGCTTGCCGGGAGCCAATCCAAAAAAAAAAAAAAAAAAAAGCAACAAGCTATAAGCCAAAAACTAGCCAACAAGCAACTCACAAGCCAAGTAAACCAAAAACAAGCCCAATTTGTATGGGGTTTTTTGTGTGTGTGGGTTTGGCATGTTTGCTCACTCTATTGGTATGTCTACACTGGAGCTTGAAGGTATAATTTTCAGCTCATGTAGACATACCCGTGCTAGCTTTAAGTGAGCAAGTTTACTAAAAATAGACATGTAGGTGTGACAGTACAAATGCTATATGGGCTAGTTGCCTCAGTATGGGCCTAAGTTTCAGACAGGATTGTACATGTAGCAGCTAGCTGCTTCTGCTGCTCACCCTGCTGCAGCTACTCTAATATTTATAGCACTCTAGCTCTATCAGGGTTAGCATGCGTATGTCTGCTTGATCGGGGAATTACAGCCCTATGTTCAGTGTAGACATAACCTAAGGTTGTACCACATAAAAAATTCCAGTTTATGTTGTATTCACTGATTAAAATTGTAAGAAAGATTATACTTAAGTTTTCCACCTTAATTCTTTTACCTGTTTTTTTTAGTATCAATAACTACTTTTTGTTGTTCACTTGTTTAGTGGCACAGAATTATAATAATTCATATGTAGCACCTGTAAAGCTTTACGTTTTTAAAAGCACATTGGTCAGATTAACTAAATTATTCCTCACAACTCCCTTGTTAGGTAACTAGCCTTATTCCCAGGGCCATTACACACGGGGAAACTGAGGCACAAGGTGGTTATGCACATTGCATTGTCAGGACTATTAACTTAAATATATAATTTTAATAATTATTTCTTGAATGTGTAATACAGAAGAGTATAGTAGTTCTGTGAGAGCTAAAGTAAACTGGAATAATCTAACTTTACGACTTTGAAAAGTTGCAATACCGCAGTGAACATGGTGATATTGCCTAAGGAGGCCAGTCCTTTCGAATTCCTGTGGGACAAATACCCATTTAAGTCAACAGGAATTTGGTGTGTGACTGAATGATCTGATAAATTAACTTCTGATGCTGTTTGCTAAATTTCTGATTCTTTTCTCACACACATGAAAATCAGAAATAACATAATTGAATGCAATGAAGTTACTCCAGTGTAAACCTTTGCAAGGGAGAAAGATCAGGCCCATAATTATTCTGACAGTTGTCTTCCACCCCATACACTCTTCAGGTTGACTTGCAGGTTTGACGATTTTGGTTGGGTTGTGTTTTCTGACTCACAATGGTATTGGCAGATTTGCAGCTCAGAGGAGATATATATATATATACACACAGCACTGCCAGTATTTCAGCAAAAGATCTGACTGTTTGTTCTTTGACATCTTAAGAAAATGGCATCATCAACTTCAACAAGACAAATCCCCCCCAAAAGAAGTAGCTTTCTTGCAGATTGAGCACCACCCAGATCAATCTCTAGCAGGGGCGGGGCCAGCCTCTTCCTGGGAGGGCACAGGAGATGGACAAGATAGAAAATTGGGTGAGCTGCGCTATACATCTTGTGAGCATACAGCACCCTTACATCTGCAGTTCTGTGCTGCTGCTGCTGCTGGTGGTGGTGGTGGCGGCTCTGCCTTCACAGCTGGGTGCCAGGTCATCAGTCACTGCTCTCCAACCACCTAGTTCTGAAGGCAGTGCCGCTGCCAGCAGCAGCAGAGAAGTAAGGGGGCAATGCCATACCATACCATGCTTGTTTCTGTGTAACATTTGACCTTTGCGCTGGGAGGAGGGCCATAGGATAGTTAAGGCAAATTTTGAGGTGGCTATAGCCTCGTCAATTCCTCTCTCCTCCTCCTCTCCCCCCACCCTACCCCTCGAGTGCTGCCTCTAATCTCTAGCTAGGTCCATAATATCCATCTGCCTGGATGTTTGGTCCATGTCCATCACTGGCAATCCAATCACTTCACTGAAGCTTTCACTGCCCATGTAGCCACATTCCTTGGTAAACACATGCACAGCTGTTAATACCTATCACATGATGAGTACAATTCTGTAAAGGTATCATTTCTATCCCCTAATATGTTTTATTTATGACATAGTTATCAAAAGAATATTGCTAAATAAAAGAAAGATAAATACATTTAAAACCTCAATGTAAAAATTCAAGGAATTTCAGAAGAAAATATCCAGGGTTTACACTGGTGCTATGGTATACTGTGAGAACTGCACCATTATTGGTACCCTTCTCCAACTGATGTGTCAGTCCAGGTTCTTTTTACTTTCTAGTGGCCATCCAAGCAAATTATAAAGAGCCTTTATATGTGCTTTTAAAAATGTATTATTTGCATATCGCCTGGGATAACCCATTATCCTGGGAATGGTTACTTTTCTCACTAAAAACAGTTGCTAAGGAGCAAGAGAGGTATGTGTTATGGCTGTTTCAATTGCTTATGTTGTTTTTTCACAACTAATATCTAACATTGATCTGCAAAGTACTTTGGGACACATATTATGAAAGCTGTTACATTGTACCAAATCCTAGACTGTATCAGACTGTAGTCTAAATGGTAACAAAAAAAACAAGTACTAGACTGTAGTCTAAATGGTAACAAAAGAGCCTGAATTTTCCTTGTTTGTGTCAGGATAACCTTAATTATTATCAGGTTTCATTCTTTTGGTCCATTATATTCTATGCCTTCTGTGATTACCATGCAAGGTTTTTTCTTTGTCAATTACAATATTTATAAGTCAATATAACACATTTCTTTTTCCCCCCATGATCACATATCATGTGATCCTCTAATTATAAACTCTTTTTTTAGAACTTGTTGCAAACCGTATGGTAGTATCACAAAGTACAGAGCACCAAATTCATCCCTGTTGTAACTCTACTGACCTCAATGCGTTTCCTGAAGAATGAATTGGGTCCTATGTGTTTTAACAGACTGTTGATATAATTATAGTGAATAACTGTACCCATTTAAGTCAACAGGAATTTGGTGTGTGACTGAATGATCTAATGAAACTGGATTTTCTGGGTGGTTGGATAATACACATCCCCAGAAGTTTTCTACATTATTAAGTCCACTGTGCTGTTGTCCTGCAAATAATAATCCTGACAGTGAACTATGGATCCCGCAGCTCCTCCTCCAGTGAGCTGGTGATAACTGCAGCAGATGTGTCTGTTTTTCAGGCCAATGGAAACCTGATGAGTTGCTTTCACCACATTTCCAGAGAGAAACAGACAGCTTATTTAAATGACTTCATATCCATAAGAGTGTGTACTCATGGTGTAGTGAAGGTCACTGACAAGGACAGCTGACTGAAAGTTACACAAGAGTACATGCAGATTTTTTTAAAGGAGATAAATAGGGAGATACCAAAATAGTGTCGGTCATCCACACCCAAACATGGAGTCCCAGATGCTGCCATTTCCCACTTACAGCCCCCATAGTGGGAAGGACAGACAAGCAGAAGAGTAACCATGCTGCGGGGCAGGGCTGGAGAAAATGTAGACTTGAAGCTGCTGTGGCTTAACCTCCTAGTGAAGGGGAAGAGATGAGGCTGAAAGAGGAGCTGACTTTTGGCAGAATCCACACAGCCAGTGGGCTGGACTGACAGCTGTGTTCCTCTACAAACCATTTCCCTTTGTCTTCACTGGCCTGCAGTTGGGCAGAGAAGAGATGGACCAGCTCTGTAGGCCACACAGGGAACTGGACCACCAGGCATATATACAGTTGCCCAGTGGCTGACTTTTTGCTTGTGAACCACTGAAAACTGTTTTCCAATCAGTTATGGACCCACCTTATAGTAGCTCCATCTAGGTTTCATTTCCCTTGTTGTTTAAGGTCATGTGAGACGGTATCAAAAGCTTTACTAAAATCAAGATAAGCCACATCTACCACTCCCCCCCTCCCCCATCCACAAGGCTTGTTACCCAGTCAAAGAATGTCAGCTGAAAGTGAGAACAGGTGTTCACATGACACTGTTGCCATCTGTGTCACAAGATATTTATGTGCCAGATGCAGTAAAGATTCATAGATCCCTTCACACTCCCAGAGGACATGCGTCCATGATGATGGGTTCTGCTTGATAACAATTCAAAGCATAGCAGTCTGACGCATATTCATTTTCATCCTCTGAGTCGGATGCCACCAGCGGAAGGTTGATTTTCTTTTTTGGTGGTTTGGGTTTTGTAGTTTCCGCATCAGAGACTTGCTCTTTTAAGACTTCTGAAAGCACATTCCATACCTCATGCCTCTCAGACTTTGGAAGGCACTTTAGATTCTTAAACCTTGGGTCGAGTGCTGTAGCTCTCTTTAGACATCTCACATTGGAACCTTCTTTGTGTTTTGTTCAATCTCCGGTGAACACGTACTTAAAATGAACAACATATGCTGGGTCATCATCCAAGACTGCCAGAACATGAAATATATGGCAGAATGTAGGCAAAACAGAACAGGGGACATACAATTCTCCCCCAAGGAGTTCAGTCACTAATTTAATTAACACATTTAAAAAAAATGAGCATAGAAGCATGTTCTCTGGAAGAGTTGCTGAAGCACGAAAAGGCATATGAATGGGGCATACCTGGCACAGAAATATCTGGGACAGAAATACCTTACAACACGGTCTACAAAAGTGCTATGTGAATCTCATTTTCAGGTGACATTGTAAATAAGAAGTGGGCAGCATTATCTCCCATAAATGTAAACAAACTTGTTTGTCTCAGCAATTGGCTGAAAAAGTAGGACTGATTGGACTTGTAGGCTCTGAAGTTTTACATTGTTTTGTTTTTGAGCACAGCTATGTAATAAAAATATACATTTATAAGTTGCACTTTCACGATAAAGAGATTACACTTCAGTACTTGTAAGAAGTAAACTGAAAAATACAATTTCTTTTATCATTTTTACAGTGCAAATATTTGTAATCAACAATAATAATATAAAGGGAGCAGTGTACTTTGTATTCTGTGTTATAACTGAAATCAATACATTTGAAGATGTAGAAAAACATCCAAAATATTTAATAAATTTTAATTGGTATTCTGTTGTTTAAAAGTGTGATTAAAACTGTGATTGAGATTAATTTTTTAATAATGATTAATTTTTGAGTTTTAATTGATGGCCCTAATTATAATATAAAGTTTCAACAGTACTGAAACAAACCTGTCAAAATAGAATGTTTTGATGAGGTCATTCAGGTCACTGTTTCTGAACAGCAATTTCTGTTCTGAGAAAAGATCAAAATTTGAACTTTTCATTTCAATTCCAGATGAAAACAAACTTGCAAAATATCAGAATTTCCGGAGAATAGAAATTCCATTTTCTGCTCAGCTCTACATCTGTTTATGAGTCCTTGTGCACACAATTAGCAGGAGACTAAAAGTGTGCTTCACAAAAATACAGGCCAGATTTTAAAAAGTCAGACCTAATACCAGTTGATTGATAGGTGCACTCTACAAGAAAGAAAAATGATTTGGGGGAAAAATTGTTATTTATAAATACTGTGTTTATAAGAAATACAGTACATGAGTAATAATCCTGAACAGTTGTACTTTATTTTGACTAAGGTAAGGTTGAATTACCAGACTATACACTTTAAAAGAACACATGCACAGTTGCATTACCAATAAAAGAAAGAGGTAACAGAGTCCTGTGGCACCTTAAAGACTAACTAAAGTATTGAAGCATAAGCTTTCATGGGCTAATACCCACTTCGTCGGATGCAAGCAGTCTGATTCAATAAAAGAAAGTGTGAATGAGCATTTAGAGCAGGGATTGGCAACCTTTGCATGCAACCTGGTGGGCCATGTCCATTTGTTTACCAGTCGTGTCCACAGGTTCGGCATATTGTGGCGCCCACTGGCCACGGTTTGCTGCTCCAGGCCAATAGGGGCTGCGGGAAGCATCACGGGCCCAAAGATGTGCTGCCTGCCACTTCCTGCAGCCCCCATGAGGAATCTATCAGTTGGTATGTTTGTATATTTGTCTCTAACAGACAGAGACATATGATGGAGGCAGTAAGAAAATGAAGTTGCTATTTTACTTCAGCAAGTTTTTGGCATGAGACCAACTACAAGACACACTCGCCTCAGTATTAAAAATGGTATTTAGCTGGAGTTCTGAGAGAGGAATTGTTGCTGAAGCTTTGTTGCTGCTTTTCTTTGCTCAAGAATATAAACACTTTTGAATAAAATAGACTAGGATTGTTGTGTCTTTTGTTTCTCTCTCTGCCAACAAGGAATCAACTCACTCCAGAAATCCAAAAAGTCTTCAACCATTAATAAAGAAGGATAATATATATATTTCTTGAATACGGAAGAAAGCTACATAAATCCAATACACAGAAAGAGACTTCAATATTTTATGAGAAATTTTGGCCAGGAGATAAAACTACCATCTATGATTAATCTGAACAGATTGTTCAAGAGCCTTGTGACTGGTAAAAATTCTCTATTTTCTGCCAGAAAGTTATAATCAGGAAAAACTATTTTTGAGATTATGATCTTGCTCTTCTGTCTCTTGCAATTCTTTCTGTATAATTTCCTTCAGCTCTGTACTGACTCTGATTGCACAGAAATCTACCTCTTCACTCCTAATTTGTTTTCCTCAGATCCTCGGTCAGTTCTACATTGCATCCTATGAAGTGGGTATTCGCCCATGAACGCTTCTGCTTTAATACATCTGTTAGTCTATAAGGTGCCACAGGACTCTTTGTCACTTTTGAAGATCCAGACTAACACGGCTACCTCTCTGATACTGAACTTTTCAGCCTGTCACTCTGAAATCCCTCCAACCAGCGAAGCTTCATGTTGCTAACACTAAACTCCTTATTTTTCGAACAATACCCTCTCCTTTTCCCTCTCCCTTTGCTACTATTGACACCATTACCACTCTCTGATTTTACCCAACTTTGGTGCCATCTTCAGCGCTTTCCTCTCATTCTCCCCTAGTATCCAGGACATTTCTAAATAAATATTTATATTTCTTCTTCCATCATATTTCAAAGAGCTGATCCTTTCTCTTTGTCCCAACAGCTAAAACTCTTATCCATATTCTGATCACCTCCCATCTTGATGAATGCAATCTTCTCTCTGGCCTTCCTGACACTCACATCACCAATCACTCCATGCTACACAAAACATTGCCTCTAAAATTACCTTCTTCACCTGATCTGACCATGGCATCTCATCTCCCAACTTTGAATCTCTCCTCTTGGCTTGTGCTTTTTTGTCACATCAAATTTTAACTTCTTGTCCTTGTCCCTGAATCAGTCTCTTCCTGCCTCTCTGGCATCTTTTCTAATTGCATCACTTAGTGCTCAACCTAGTACTCTCTCCCTTTCAGCTACACCAGCCTTGACAACTCATTTCTCCATTGTGAAACTCAAAGAGATCTGGGGAATAGAAAGTCTGAATGTATCCATTATGGTGCCAGATGAGTAATGGAATCCAATGTATGCTGTATTTGTCAGTAATATTAAAAGAAATCCTAGCCTTACTAGAAAGTTACACAAGAAGTTGATTGTAGCAGGTGGAGCTTCTATTGACATGCCAGCAATAGGTGTTATGAAAAGAATTTCGGAGGTGCAAAACGCAAGTGTCATGTATTTTGGTAGAATGCAAATGTCATGTAAATTTCAGTGTGCTACAAATAAATGGCCTCCAAAGGATATTAGGTAGGGTGCCATCAATTTGATTAAAATGAATTGCCACGAGAGAAGAACTGAACCTAATCTTTCCATGGGATTAAATGATACAACCTGTGTTATATTATACATGTGTAAAATATAAAATGAAAATATAATATGCTGTGCTCCTGCAAAAACAGCATCAGACATAATTCTTTCCTATCCCCACTTCAGACTCAATACTCATGATGATCTGGTTCATCTGGCGAACACACTTCTCACTAGTGGTCTCTGCTATTCTGATTACCACCTTGTTGGACCAGTTTTCTTGTTTGTCCCTCTTTACCAGAACATTCTCTCCGATAGTATATTATCTGCAGTCTGTATTCATCATTGCAGAATCCAGGCAGTAATTTGTAAAGAAAAGAAAAACTAAGCAACTGATAATCTTTAAAAAGCAAGAAACTAAGACCAGAAATAAGACACTAAACTAGTGTTCAAAGATGTCCAGTTCTTTCACATTAACAATGCCCCATCCTGTAAGACACTCACTGCCCTCAATTTGCAATAAGGTCAAAACACCACCTAAGAGACTGAAGATCTGGGCTCGTAACCATTAAACAAACTAACTTTAAAGGACATTTTCACATCCTGGAAAACAATCCTGCCGATATTATAGCTCTTTGCTACATTTTTCTTTCTTTGTTTTCAATCTTTTCACTTGCTAGCAAAACTGAGGATTACATCTTCATGAGGAGGACTGAGCAGTGGAAACAGATGAACAAAGATACAGTTTTTATACAAATGTCCTTAGTAATTAAGAGTAGAGAATGAGAAATATGGATTATATACAATATACATACATAACTTGTCTCTATATTGAATATTTTGCAAACATATTTATGAGGCAAGAGTAAGTCATTAAAAACAATCCCACAGCTGTTTTGACGTATTGTCACGGTCAGTGATGATTATAGTTAGTGGTTTTCAGTTTAGCTCAGAGGTCCTCAAACTTGTTGGGTCGATGACCCCTTTTTGATTTGCCGCGTTCTGTGGCGCCCCGGGGTATGTCCATCGAACTCCTATTGAATTGAACACTTCCGCTTCTGGCGGCATTTTGGCGGACACGCTGATTTCCTCTGTGTCTGCCCAAATGCCGCCGACAGCGGAAGCTTTCATTTTGGTGGCTTTTAGGTGGATACACTCCCGCGTTTGGCGCAGCCGCGGAAATGCCGCTGAAGCCATCGGCAGCTTGCAACCCCCCCCCTGGAATCGCCCCGTGACCCCCAGCAGGGGTCGCAACCCCCAGTTTGAGAACCACTGGTTTAGCTTGAGGTATAGTTTAAATTTTTACCAGTTTACAAATTTTGGGAAGGATGATTCTTTATACATTGGTTAAATAAGAAATTTTTATTTTCTGTGGGGTTTAGTTAGGGTGACCAGATGCCCTCTTTTTAAGCCCTCCTGCAGGTGTCTGGAATTTTTCTTAAAAACGGGCAAATTGTCTGGTATTTTCTGTCCTCTCTTTCCCCTGCCCCGAAATCAGTACTGGTGGTTCCTGCTGCTCGCCAGCCACCCTCCCACTAGCAGTGATTGGTGGGTGGTCCACGGGCTGACAGTGAGGGTGGGTTTGCAAAGCTGGTGGTGGGGAAAAACGGGGGCTGTACCGGGCCCCCCCTGAAGTCCGGGGCCCGGTACAGCTGTAACCGTTGTACCACCCTGTCGCCGGCCCTGCCCTCGTGCCTGATGCTCCTCCTCCGATGGGGAATGTCTCACTCCCAGTACTGTGTGGAAAACCAGCCCCTGGCTGGAATACTCAGCTCATCAACAGCCTGTCCAGCAGGGTCCTGGTTAGGAGGAGCTGAGCCCTGCATGTGCCAAATCCCCACCCAGCGCTGGCATGGGGAAGCTTCCCCACCCCTCAGCTAAGCTCTGGAGTGGGGGGGGGGGGGGGGAGAGAAGCAATTTCCAGCCTGTTCATGCCCAAAAAAACCAAACCTGGGCCTCTTCACACACATCCCCATCCAGGGTCCTGGTCCCCAGGCAGCCCAGCGCTGTTCCATCCCTAGGCAACCTCCCCTGCTGAACCATGTCTCTGGCCAGGTTCACTGGGCCTAGTGTACAATGCATCCTAAGGGCTTAACCCCTTCCTGCCAACGCTGTAGCAGGAGGACTGGAGGTGGCTGGGCTCTGTCAGTGGCCAGCAGCAAACTGGAGGTGTTATCTGCCTTTCTAGACTTGTGGGCAGGAACAGACAAGCTGCTTGAAGCCAGGGCAGATAGGAGAGGAGAGGGAGAGGAGATGAGCTCTGCAAAGATAGGGCCAGGTCATCCCTTCCCCTCCCCCTGCTCCCCTCCAGATGGAAGCAGCTCCCCTCCCACACAGTGTTGAAAGGCTGCTGCTGGCCACATTCTGGTGTGAACCCTGACATAAATATGGGAAGGGGGGGCATGTGACTTTGCAAGTCTCCCCCTCCCCCACCACAATGTGTTGCCTCAGAAGACATAGCACCAGTACCAGGACAGGCAGGTCCAACCCTGGGGCTTAGCCAGGTATGTAGGGTGGAGATGGCCAGGCAGAGAGGGTTGGGTCAGTCAGTAACCCCCACTGTGTGATCGAGGTGTACAGGGTATGTGAGTGTATGTCTCCCCTTGTATGTGAGGGTGAGGATAGGGGGGTGTGTGTCACCCCTCCTTGTGTGAAACCTAAACCCTTAAATATAAGAAGGTAAATAAAAAGAATCCAACTAGACAGTATTCCTTTTTAACAGGGTTCAGTCAATTTGAACGTTTGTACTTCATAGTTCTGATTGCCATTGAACTCAAGTAATTTTACGAATTGTCCTGATTCAGCAAAGGGAAATACAGTCACCCCAGTTTTAGTTCAGTACTGAGACTTAAGGACTTTCCTTGCACTTTCCCTGGCTGTATTTTAAATAATCCTTATTGAGGTTGCAGGAACAAACCAGCCCGATGTGTAGAAAGAATAGTAAATATGGCAGGCGACCAGCTTGGTTGAACAGTGAAATCCTTGCTGATCTTAAATGCAAAAAAGAAGCTTACAAGAAGTGGATGACTGGGCAAATGATCAGGGAGGAATATAAAAATATTGCTCAGGCATGCAGGAGTGAAATCAGGAAGGCTAAATCACACTTGGAGTTGCAGTTAGCAAGGGATGTTAAGGGTAACAAGAAGGGTTTCTTTAGGTATGTTAGCAACAAGAAAAAAGCCAAGGAAAGTGTGGGCCCCTTACTGAATGAGGGAGGCAATCTAGTGACAGAGGATGTGGAAAAATCAAAGGTACACAATGCTTTTTTTGCCTCTGTCTTCACGAACAAGGTCAGCTCCCAGACTACTGCACTGGGCAACACAGCATGGGGAGGAGGTGACCAGCGTCTGTGGAAAACGAAGTGGTTCAGGACTATTTAGAATAGCTGGACGAGCACAAGTCCATGGGGCCGGATGCACTGCATCCAAGGGTGCTAAAGGACTTGGCTGATGTAATTGCAGAGCCATTGGCCATTATCTTTGAAAACTCATGGCGATCGGGGGAGGTCCCGGATGACTGGAAAAAGGATAATATAGTGTCCATCTTTTAAAAAGGGAAGAAGGAGGATCCAGGGAACTACAGGCCTCACCTCTGTGCCTGGAAAAATCATGGAGTCCTCAAGGAATCAATCCTGAAGCACTTAGAGGAAAGGAAAGTGATCAGGAACAGTCAACATGGATTCACCAAGCGCAAATCATGCCTGACTAACCTAATTGCCTTCTACGATGGGATAACTGGCTCTGTGGATGAGGGGAAAGCAGTGGATGTGTTGTTCCTTGACTTTAGCAAAGCTTTTGATACGGTCTCCACAATATTCTTGCCAGCAAGTAAAAGAAGTATGGGCTGGATGAATGGACCATAAGGTGGATAGAAAGCTGGCTGGATCGTCGGGCTCAACAGGTAGTGATCAATGGCTCCATCTCTAGTTGGCAGCCGGTATCAAGCAGAGTGCCCCAAGGGTCGGTCCTGGGGCCGGTTTTATTCAATATCTTTATCAGTGATCTGGAGGATGGTGTGGACTTCACCCTCAGCAAGTTTGCAGATGACACTAAACTGGGAGGAGTGGTAGATACACTGGAAGGTAGGGATAGGATACAGAGGGACCTGGACAAATTAGAGGACTGAGCCAAAAGAAATTTGATGAGGTTCAACAAGGAGAAGTGCAGAGTCCTGCACTTAGGATGGAAGAATCTCATACACTGCTACAGACTAGGGACCGAATGGCTAGGCAGCAGTTCTGCAGAAAAGGACCTAGGGATTACAGTGGATGAGAAGCTGGATATGAGTCAACAGTGTGCCCTTGTTGCCAAGAAGGCTAATGGCATTTTGGGCTGTATAAGTAGGGGCATTGCCAGCAGATCGAGGGATGTGATTATTCCCCTCTATTCGACATTGGTGAGGCCTCATCTGAAGTACTGTGTCCAGTTCTGGGGCCCACACTACAAGAAGGATGTGGAAAAATTGGAAAGAGTCCAGAGAAGGGCAACAAAAATAATTGGAGGCCTGGAGTGCATGACTTATGAGGAGAGGCTGAGAGAACTGGGATTGTTTAGTCTACAGAAGAGAAGACTGAGGGGAGATTTGATAGCTGCTTTCAACTACCTGAAAAGGGGTTCTAAAGAGGATGGATCTAGACTGTTCTCAGTGATAGCAGATAACCGAACAAGGAGTAATGGTCTCAAGTTGCAGTTGGGAAGGTTTAGATTGGATATTAGGAAAAACTTTTTCACTAGGAGCGTGGTCAAGCATTGGAATGGGTTACCTAGGGAGGTGGTAGAATCACCTTACTTAGAGGTTTTTAAGGTCAGGCTTCACAAAGCCCCGGCTGGGATGATTTAGTTGGGGATTGGTCCTGCTTTAAGCAGGGGGTTGGACTAGATGACCTCCAGAGGTCCCTTCCAAACCTAATATTCTGTGATCCTATGATTCCCGCTTGGGTTCATCATGTGGCAAAGTGATCCACTGGATAGAGTTCTTGGATTGGAGTCAGGACATTTGGGGTCTCATCTTGGCTCTGCCACTGAGTAAGTCATTCATGTTCTCCGTATCTCACTTTCTCCATCTGTAAAATGACGACAATGATATTCACCCTCCTTCATCAATTGTTTTGAGGCTAAAAATATATACAACAGCTAGAATATGGAGAACAGCTAATCAGATCTGCAGTGTCCCTAAGGTAAGTGGCCTGTATTTTTTTGTACAACAATACTGAAGCATGAACTTTCTCTATGGTATATGAAACTTACAATAAAGATGTCTGATCGATTTCTGAAGATTGCATTCCAGTCCAGTAACTGAATAACTTGACTTGATAGCATGGTTTATAATAAATTGCATGACTTTTATTGAATCATTTTAACACAGCCTTGCAAATACCCAATGCCCTCCCCCACCCCCACACATGAACACAAAAGACAAATATTGACAACTGAGTAAAGTATCCTTTCAGCACGACCATTGTAAGGATCAGTGGACAAGCAAATTTTGCATCTGGGTTTGCAAGATTTCATAACCTTTTTATGACAATAACCCTATTGTACCTTCAGATTATCCAAATTCACATTTGAATCCACTTCCTTTACATAGTTTCCTTATGCACTTCCTTACAGTCATTGTCATGGATTTATATAAACTTGTGACTATTGTTGGCCATGCTTTAAAGTCTCTCCTGTATTCCATTAGTTGGTCATAATTTTTGTTGCATTTGTGAACTAGGACAACTTAGTCAATTTAAAACAGAGACAGTTTTGGGATGAACATCTTTGCCTAGGTTCTCAACTCCCTTGCTTGGCATAGATTTGCTGAATCAACAGCTCAGTTTAGCTTCACTCAGTAGTCAATTATTCTTTTCCCCTCAGTCAGCAACTCTCATACAAATCTGCCAATGTCAGGGTCTTCAAAGGAATCTAATTTATGAGAATGAAGTAATCTTCATATAATCTGCAGCTATTTCTAAACTCAATTCTATTCAGTTTCCCATATTTCATCTATTACCAAAGCATATGAGTGCCTTCCAGAAAAAGAAAATTAAAGGAAACTCATATCTATCATATGCTGTTCCTCTCCATTCCCTACCAAAGGGAGAAAATACATGTGTAGTGCACATAGGTTTCTTTTTAAAAAATTCTTATTTTGAATAACTTAACATATGATAATCTTCTCTGAGCAGGCAACCTGGCCATGGACTGGAATGCTTGTGACAGTTCATAGTTCCTGTTGCAGAAAGTTCTATAGTTTAAGATCAGTCATTCATGTGACTTATCTTTTATTGTAGCTGTCACAACTCATTCTTCCTTCAGCCCTTCCCTTAAAAACAGGAGAGTGTTGTTACATCCGTAAGCCAAATTTATTGCCGATGGCTGATAGAAGCTTCTGTCATAGATTATTCTGTACAACTGACACCTTTTTGATCCTCTTGTCAATAGGTAAACAACAACAGCATCATCTCACTAACCTAAAGCTACTTTGCTGTTCAACTTCATTGCCAGTGATCCTTCAAATAGGAAGAAAGGAGTTGTCATTCTCCCTGGTGAATTTAATGAGCAATTGTTAGAAAGCTTCGATGATGAGATGCAGTACTAAAGAGCCAAGAGGTAGTACAGAATTTAGATGCAAATAACAGTGGAAAAAGTGTTTCAAAGGTGACTCAAAAATTAAGAGGCCATGAAGATCCTGCTTACTGTAGGTGGACATTCTGGGGCTATTAGACTCAGGTCCAAATATGGGGCAAGGAACCATCACAAACAGTCACCTAAAATATTAAGGTACAGTAAAACCTCCATTTAACGGACTAATTCGGGCGAGGGGGTGTCCGTTAAATCAAAAAGTCCGTTATTTAATAATAATTTTAAAAAAGAGCTGTCGGAGCAGCAGCCTGCCCGCCACAGGGTCGGGCGACAGCTCCGCAGCCCGCCCGCTGCCGGGACCCGGCTGCTGGGACCCAGGCGGCAGCCGGGAACAGTCAGCCAGCCCGCCTGCTTGCGGGACTCGGGCGGGAGCCGGCAGCCCGCCCACTGGTGGGACTCGGGCGGGAGCCGGCAGCCCGCCCGCTGGCGGGACCCGGCTGCTGGGACCCAGGCGGCAGCCGGGAACAGTCAGCCAGCCCGCCTGCTGGCGGGGCTCGGGCGGGAGCCGGCAGCCAGCCAGGCTGCCCGCAGGCGGGAGCCAGCAGCCAGCCCGCCCACTTGCGGGACTCGGGCGGGAGCTGGCAGCCCGCCCGCTGGCGGGACTCGGGCAGGAGCCGGGAGCCGGCAGCCCGCCCACCAGAAATGGATCAGGAATGCATCAGACTTGCTCAGAAATTTTGTCCGTTGCATCCGAAGTCCGTTAAATCGAGGTCCGTTAAATCGAGGGTTTACTGTACATCATTTTAGTGACCTGAAGGAACTCCAAATCAATCCTACCTTTAAGTCTTCCAAACAACTCTTCCATCCACTCTTCCCCAGTACAAAGCCTGAGTAAGCAGGGTTTGCACTAAGGAGGACTTTGCAAGGCAGCCAAACAAGCAATCCTCCCTCCACCCACTGCTCCTAAGGCAAAGTGGTCTCATCCACTTCTATGAATCTTTTTTTTAATTTCTTATTTATGCACTTAAAATGGGAATGAGGAACCTAACTTTGGACACTCAAAACTGAATGGATTTAGACTGTGTGTGTTTGTTTTAATTCACGGAAAACAGAAATGTGGAATTACTGTAAAAGGCAAGGCAGTGGCTTCATGTTCCACAATATCATTAGAAACAACATTTGTATCTTTTAACGTATCATCTAGAAGAGCATATTTAAATAACGTGTTAGCAGTAATTTTAACCTCTTCATCTTTTCCTACAAATAGCACAGTCCCCCACCCCCACCCCCTCACCCGGTATTGTAAGTATAATCCTTCTGCCAGGTGGAGTTAGCAGCAACAAGGACCGACTGGCTTCAGTATCCATGGGTCCCTCTGAACAATACAACACAGAACCAGTAATCTGGGGAAAGTAAACACCACTGCTAGGCACCTGAAAGAGGCAATACTTCCCCTTTCGCAAGCACTGAGTCTGTTTATAGCAGATAAACCTTTTAATACAAAAGGGAAAGGAACCCGGCATTAATTTGGGGAAACCTCAACCATGATTTGAACACGTGACCATTAGCAAAACTTCCACCCCACACTGCATTGGGGAGTGTCCTTGTTTCCATTTCTCACCTTGCAGTGGGGAAGTCCAACAAAGAAATATTCCTTTAAAATGCCCCTTCTCTCTCCCTCTGCCACATCCCACTCAGCTGGGTCTTTGCTGACCCAGGACCATAGAGTTGCATTCACATGAGTTCCCCTCCCACCCGGAGGGGGAAGAAAAATCAAGCAGTGCCTTCACTGCTGCTGCAGCATTGGGCTCACAGTTGCTGCTGTTCACTTGGTGTTGCTGCCTGCTGCTGTGCCATCATTCACTTTGCTGCTGTGGCTTGTGCAACCGTTCATGCCATTGTGCCATCTGCTCTGTCACCGATGGCCCTGCGCCGTCACCTTCTGCTGCCACCTGCCTCTCTAGTGTGACCTCTGCAAGTGGGTCTCTTGAGGTTTCACCCAGCTGTCAGTGATTTCAGCTCTCATTGATTTCAGCTCTCAGTGCGGGAACCTCACATCTAAGGCAGGCCGGGCAGTCTCTTCTGCAGAAACACTGTCCCCAGCAGATCTAAGCAGCGCTTAGACTTGATTAAGTCACCACTAGAGTTGTAATCACCAATAACCAAACAAAAGATGCTCAGTGGAGTCTAATTAGCTTTACCTTTAAATGGTGGAGAAGGGCAGGTTAAATGGTGCCTAGGACTCTTAGGCAGCGCCTACACCTCCAGGTAGGGACACCTGTCCCCACCCCCTCTCACTTTCCACTGGGATCTGGCATCCAAACCCCCTGCTTAGAGAGTTCAGTTCAGAACAGGTTGCCCCCATCAATCCGGACAGGCCAAGTATAGTTCCACTGCTCTTTGCTCGTACAATAAGGGTAACAACATTTAATTACCTGTGCATTCAATACTCAAGTGATTTGTAACCCAACACCATCTAAAGCTGATCACTTCGGCAATACAGCTCTGTCTGTTGGATATCTAGGCAGAGTAGGTGGGTTCATGTAAATACAATCTGGTCTTGAAGTCTTTTCCCGCCAAATCACCACTGGTTGTCAGGGGATTGCTCCTTCAGACCTTGCTTACATCAGCAGTTGCACATCAGAGTAGAGGAGTAAACTGGGTTTCCTTCCACATCAGCCAGGTGTGATCATCACTCAAACCATTTAAGATAGTGGCAAAACTATTTCAGAATCATTCAGCATGTCTGGATTCTAAAGTGCCGTCCTGACAAGGGGACAATCCTTGCTGTCGTGTCAGACAATGCAATCAGCTAAATCAAGTTGAGGAAGGACTGAGCAAGAACCACAGAAGTCATTCCAGGACGTGCTCTGTTGTCTCTCAAGATATGATCCAAATTTTGACTATGCCATTTTAGAATACAGAAATAAAACACTGACTTAACACAACAGATATGCCATGACTATTCTTTTTCTCTTAGTCAGCATCATTTTGAAAATGAAGTCATTTTTTGATTGATGTTCTGTCTAGCAAATATGTTCTTCACACAGTGGACCATGGCTGATTTCATTGTCAAATTACATTTAGTATGAGCATGTAGCAGTCTATGGTTTAAACATGGATTTATCTACGTGAGCCATGTATCATGTGATGGTCATTATCTCATGTTTTCCTAGAATGCATACTATTTGGCACATAGCTTTATTATCCTGCAATGTGAACATTTCTGAGCAGGGTCATTTTAAAGACTAATTTAAAGTATCTCAAAAGGCTTCATTTTTATAGCACAGGGTTGATTTACGAGTACACGGAAAAGTTATTTACACTAAGGTATAATATGGTCAGTAGTTAAGTATCATAAAATTTGTAATCAAGTCATTCCATCATTTTTAATATCTAACTATCCTTCACTGATCATTTCCTTCCCCACTCTATCTGCATTTTCCAGTGTACTTTTCATACAATTCTAGTAAGAGAATTCACTCCAAAGCTATTTTAGGGCTATTTGTCAATCTTTCTTTTGATACAGTCAGGATGATGTAATTTCCAAATACTGAAAATACACCATGTATTACCACTTATTAGAAATTCTTAATTGTATGTTTACAGCAATATTACTTTAAATTAAATAAATATGATTTGACAAGATCAAGATGACAGTCAGAGGTCAGGTCATCTGGGAACAGCATGATTTTTTTGCAGTTTCACTTCACTTACTAGTGTCCTAGGAGTTTTAAGAGCTCTGAAAGAGCCATACTGTCAGCTAAAAAGCATTGGCTACCCTTGTGTGGTTAATGGGATCACATAGGTTACTATAGGGTTCTAAAAATCTACATAGTCAATTTGCAATGCTTTGCAAAGCCTGTGGTTGGAACTGGCATGAATGTTATCAGCTCAGCATCATTTTAAGGTGACAGCAATGTACAATGTAGACTGAAATATAACATAATTAATGATCTTGTTATAGGGTTGCAGTTATGCAATACAAAAGAGAAGTGGGACCAGGTTTAACTTTATTTCATGGGCTCTGATTATTAAGCACCCCCCATATCTTTTGAGCAGGAAGACTATCTGGAGGCAAAGGGTGAAGTTGTGATTAAAATGTTGAACTGGGACTCTACAGAGCTGGGTTCAATTCCTGGCTTTGCTACCCAGTTCCTGTATACTTGGGCAAGTCATTTGCCTTCTCTGTGCCTATCTGTAATGTAGGAATGATAACACTTCTTTTCTCCCACCATTCCCTTGTCTTGTCCCCTTGGGGCAGGGCTTGTCTTTTACAATACTTGTTTGTACCGTGCTTAGGACAATGGGGCCCCAGTCTTTGTTGGAACATCTAGACATTGCTGTAATCAAAATATTAATAAGGAAATTGCTATGTGAAGAAAATCAACCCATCCTCCTCCAAATCTTCCTGGAGATTTTCTCTCTGTAGCTTCCAGCTGCTTGTTAAAGGGAAGTCAGCTGATCTCTGCACAGGTGATTAAAGGGACAAGCCAGCCTGTTATACCCTGAAACTGGCTAAGAGGACATGGAAAGGCTTCTTTTTATAGTCCTTCAAAAAGCATTCCCCTATTTAATTTAGTAATTCACAAAATGCCTATGCTCATGGCAACTAGGCGTTTCATACAAAAAAGTAAAAGCTATGATAGAATCATAGACATTTATGACTGGAAGGGACCCTGAGAAGTCATCTAGTCCAGTCCCCTGCACTGAGGAAGGACCGAGTAGACCTTGGCCATCCCTCATATATGTGTGTCTAACCCGTTCTTAAAAACCTCCAATGCTGGGGATTCAACAACCTCCCTTGGAAGCCTGGTCCAGTACCTAACTATTCTTAAAGTTAGAAAGCTCTTCCTAATATGTAACCTAAAAACTCCCTTGCTACAGATTAAGTCAATTTCCTCTTGTCTTGACATCAATTGTTCTCCATGTCCATGGATCACCATCCTCTTTATAACAGCCCTTAACTTATTTGAAGACTTATCAGGCCCCATCTTGTGGAGTTATAAAAGAAAAGCCTATGAGGTAAGGATTTTTAAGGTCACCTATGTGCAGGGAAAACACAGTCTTAATTTAATCAAGAAAATGATCAGACCAATAGAATAAATATTTTATTTTCCTCTAAGGAGTGCTTGTCTAGAGAGGCAGCTTGAAATTGATTTCAACAGCTTCCACCCCACTACATACCCCAGCCTGTACCAGTCTACACGGGAGCTCCACTTCCTAGTCACCATGGTGCAAATAAGTGATGGCCACATTAACACCACACTATACTGAAAACCTACCAACAGCTATGCCTACCTTCATGCCTCCAGCTTCCATCCTGGTCACACCACACAATCCATTGTCTACAGCCAAGCACTGAGATACAATCATATTTTCTCCAACCCCTCAGACAGAGACCAACACCTACAAGATCTTCATCAAGCATTCTCAAAATTTCAATACCCTCATGAGGAAATAAGGAAACAGATCAACAGAGCCAGACGTGTACCCAGAAGCCTCCTGCTACAAGACAAGTCCAAGAAAGAAAACAACAGAACACCACTGGCCAACACCTACAGTCCTCAGTTAAAACCTCTCCAACGCATCATCAGTGATCTACAACCCATCCTGGATAACAATTCCTCACTTTCACAGGCCTTGGGAGGCAGGCCAGTCCTTGCCCACAGACAACCCACCAACCTCAAGCATACTCTCACCAGCAACAGCACACCGCGCCATAATAACTCTAACTCAGGAACCAATCCATGCAACAAAACCTCAATGCCAACTCTGCCCACATATCTACACCAGCGACACCATAACAGGACCTAGCCAAATCAGCCACACCATCACCGGTTCATTCACCTGCACGTATACAACATAATATATGCCATCATGTGCCAGCAACGTCCCTTTGCTAAGTACATTGGCCAAACTGGACAGTCTCTACGAAAAAGGATCAATGGACACAAATCAGATATTAGAAATGGCAATATACAAAAACCTGTAGGAGAAAACTTCCATCTCCCTGGACACACAATTACAGATTTAAAGGTTACCATCCTGCAGCAAAAAAACTTCAAGACCAGACTTCAAAGAGAAACTGCGGAGCTACAGTTCATTGGCAAATTTGTCACCATCAGCTCAGGATTGAACAAAGACTATCAAAAAATGGTTAGCTAACTAAAAAAGCAGTTTCTCCTCTCTCGGTGTTCACATCTCCAGATGAGCTGCTAGAAGAGGACCTAATCCTCCCCGATTAGAGAGGACAAGGTGGTTCAGCCTGATTGAACTAACCCTGTTATCTCTAACCTGGTTCTTGCCTACTTATTTATACCTGCCTCTGGATACTTCCAATGCATGCATCCGATGAAAGCTTATGATTCAATACTTTTGTTAGTCTTTAAGGTGCCACAGGACTCTTTGTTACTTCAGCAAACCCAGACTAACACAGCTACCTCTCCGATTCTTGACTAGGAATGTAGGAGACCCAAGTTCAATTCCCCTCTTCTTCTGAGAGGGAGAAAAGACATGAGTGCTCTAACCCACTGGATTATGGGATATTCTGATGTGAGGCTCTCTGTTGAGGCTGTTTGATTGTAGATAAATAATGAAACAGTGATTGGAGCATGGAGCTTGGTGACTTGACCAGAGGTCTCCCACCCACCACCCACCCCCAGGTGAATGCCGTAACCTCTGGGTTAATGGGTTATTCGTCTCCTTCTCTGGCTCAATGACAGTTCCACTGTGGATAAATACTTAAAATATCTACCTGGTAAGCAGGAATGTGTATAGGCATGTTTATTGTTTGTGAGATAAGCACTCTGCAATGTTTTTTGTACTAAATAAATGGCACTTTGCTTTATGGAGCTTTGCTTTGCTTTGGCCACTGCTTACCATGGTGTGGCAGGGTGGTCACCCCAATCCTGCCATGAAGGGCATAAAACAGCCCTGGAAGAGGGTTATGGCAAGGGAAAAGCAGGGCTGACTGGGAACACAGCCACAGCTGTAGCTACTGCAATCAGGGCCCAGCTGGCCCTTATAAGAGGGTGGGGGCCAGAGGAGACAGATTGCCTTTAACTTTCTGGAGAGAGGAGGACCTGGCTGTCTGGGAAGCTAAGGAGGGTACCTGGGGTGTAGCAGTGCTGGGGAAGGGCAGAAGAAGCCGGGGAGCTCCAGCCTAACATAGCCTCAGGCTGTGGGCCAGGTTAAGGGCCTATGAAAGATTAGTAGGACTGAAGAGGGGCAGCCCAGATCTGGGCAGAGGCAGCTGGTCCAGCCCCCCCCCCCCCCTTTGCTGATGATGAGTGGTTGATGGACTGCAATCAGCCCCAGGGAGGAGGGGCTAGACGGCAATTGGCAGTAGCCACTAAGACAAGGTGGGGATAGGAGTGGAGGTTCCCCTGGGTGGGGAGACCCAGACAATGGGTTACTGCCAAGGGCAGGATCCTGATGTAGAGGGACACCGAGGTCCGGGAGGACATGGGGGACAGAGGTAAGGGGACACCAGTCTACAGAAGGCGCTCCTGGCCAGAGGAGCTAACTCCCAGGACGACTGACAGGAGGCGCCTCACCACTGAGTTGTGACCCTGTGACACATGGTTATTGCCCTACAGCGGGGATCGGCAACCTTTGGCCCACAGTCCACCAGGGTAAGCCCCCTGGTGGGCCGAGCTGGTTTGTTTACCTGCCCTAGAGGGAAGAGAAGTACAGGGTCTGAGTCTAAGTCAGACCTGTTGAGGTAAATCACTATTACTACACCTATATGATTCCAGCTGGAGCCAGGTGATGACTAGAGGCCTGACACCTAGGAGACTAGGCACTCAAGGCCACCAGGGAAGGTCAGAAGTACAGCTGGTCCACGGATTGTGGCAGCACCTATAAACTGGACATTTAAAATTGACAACATTTTTCAAAAGTAATAAGATTTTTAAAGGATTGGACATTTACATAAATAATGAAGATATTCTGAATTATATTCGCAGGGAGAGAAAAAAGTAATAGAAATTTGGCAGGGATTAGTCCTCATGTCACAGGTCATAAGCCCTATCAGCGTTTGTTTTAGGAATAAATTACCTTTAGGGTAAATTACTCAATAAATTGCCTAACGCTGGGTTTCCTGAAATTGAACTCTGAGCACCTGATGCTAGGCACTGTCCGAAACAGGATGCTGGACTAGGTGGACTTGGGTCTGATCCAGTCTGGCACTTCCTGTGTTCCTAGGAAAGTGTAATTTTCAAGAGGGAATGACAATTTAATATTTTCACTGTCATTAGCAAATAAAATGGGGAAAGGCCTTGTTTCTGGCTGAATCTTTAACCTACAGTACAGTACATCATCTCATGTACATAAAAGTGTGTCCTGTTCTTCTGCCGAAGGCTACTGTGCAATCAAGTTATTGTGTTGTCCCAGAGCAAGTTAAAAAATACAGAAAGGAATCATGCAGAAAAAGCTCAGGCATCTTATTTTTCAAGCCCTCTGATGACTCATAGTCACACATGTCTGAGTAATCAATTTTCACTAGCATAGTTCCCAAGTTCCCAAGCTGTAACTAAGACAACGCTGTTAGAGATTGAAAAGGATTTTTTTTAAAAATGTCCTAATTTCCAGGGCTGCCTTTAGAATCAGTTAAATAGAAGTAAAGGCCTTTAATCATGCTAGCAAAAAACTAAATCTTTGGGCACAGCAATAACCTCTGGAAAGAGACATTGTGGCCATTGGGACAAAATAATGCATCTTTCCTCCACTCTGTTGTCCCAGCATGAGCCCATAATTAGGGGATTCTTTAAAAACCAATAATATGTGACTGTGTAATTAAAATCTGTATCCTAACACATATGCACTGAGGTAGAATTACAGTTGCTCAGGAAACCCTGATTCTGGTGTTTCTTAACTTGTGGGTGCTTGACTAAGCAACCTTGCTATTCTACTAATCTTTTAATTAAAAATAAATACATTCCAGTGGGTTAAAAAAAAGGCACTTTTCTGGTAAAGCCCCAGGATAGGAACAACTACAATTTATGACTCTCCCATGACTTCTAGTGTGATCTTGGGCAAGTCATTGCACCCATCTATGCCTCATTTCCCACATACACACCCCCTCATCTGTAAAATAGGAATAATGCTACCCCCTACCCAGATTTATTTCCTCTCACCTTTGTCTGTCTTACCTATTTAGATGTGAGCTTTCTGGGCAATCCCTCCTTTTTATTATGTGAATGTGTACAGCACATGGGGTCCTAATTTCAACTGGAGTCTAAGCACTACTGTAACACCAATAATAAATAATCATGAAAACAGGAGATTGAGGTGGGTATGCATATGGGCATTCACAATTTTGGATTAGAAGGAGAAAATCAAATTTAGTTTGCTTTCATACATAAATAAGTATTGAAAATATGGGTAAGCTCCATATCTAGATTAGATACCTTACAAATATACTGTGTGTGTATTGGTATCTGCATTTAGTTAAAGGCCATCCGTGTCTATGTAATGGTAGATAAGGGTTGTATTTAACAAACTCTGCTAGAGAATTATTCATGGAAGCCCACATTTATGTAGGCACTCAAATAAACCCAAATCCCAGAGAATCTTTGTGACCAGCTCTAGTACTTTCCAGATTTCATCAACAGCTATTTAATGGTGTCTGAAGTAAAATATTGAAGTTCTACTAAACATGTCAGATAAAACCTGATTAAAATGCTTAGCAGTATTGAATTGGTGGGTCGCTATGCCAACAAATGATTTCACATTTCATTATCTTTGGTTCAGGTGAAGTTATAGAATTATCAACACATTTATTAATTCTTTTCACTTCCCTGCCCCCTCTCCTGAGAAAATACAGTTATGAACACTAAAAACCACCCTGACATTTTCGACTGTGTTTTGCACAGACCACAGTGTACAGATAAGTACTCCTTTTTTTGCAGCCACTGGGAGCTGCGAGCTGTCGTACCTACAGATGCTCAGGTAAACAAAACATCTTGCAGACCGCTATGGGCTTACCCTGAACAAGCCGCGAACCATGTTTGGGAACCCATTTTAGCAGATATATCCAGCTACTCTGGGACTGTAGATGGAGCTTTGTCTGAATACCACTAGTTTTCCCATCTCTACCCAAGTTATAACTGAAATAGCCAGGGAAAAAAGATATTGAACTGAGCGTGGTTGGTGCATGAAATCTGCTTTTGTCTGTAACTGCATGTATCTGCATGACACTACTGAGGTAAAGGACACATGGCAAAAAGATATGAACTGACCTGAGTGTTTAGTCTGCCAATACTCATGACCCTATGTGGTAATTTTTAAGAGATGACCAATTTTTGACAAAGGAATATATCTTTGCAAAAACAAAAAAAAAGTTCCCATTTTTCAGCCAGCTGTAGAGTTGATGGAATTTTGAATTTTTTCAAACGTTGTCAGTGAAAGAGGGGCACATTTTTCTTTAAAATTTTCACCAACAAATTATAACTTTTTTGAAAAAGCGTTACACACAATATACCAGATCTAGGGGTCTGATCCAAAGTGCACTGAAACAAATGGAACGATTCCTATTGATTTCAGTGCACTTTTTATCAGGTCCCTATATAAAACAGATTGTATTCTTTCCCTTTTGTAGGCATATGTATTCTACAGCAAATACCTTGAGGGGCTTCATGATCTACTCACCATGTTGATTTAACTGAATGAGTCAAAGAAAGCTCTGATGTCAAATATAATCATAGGACTGGAAGGGAACTCAAGAGGTTATTTAGTCTCTCCCCCTGCACTGCGGCAGAGGCAAGTACATCTCTAGACCATCCCTGACAGCTGTTTGTCTAACCTGTTAAAAACCTGCAATAATGGGGATTCTACAACTTCCCTTGGTAACCTATTCCAGTGCTTAAGTATCCATATAGTTACAAAAGATTTTCTGAATATCTAAACTAAATTTCTATTGCTGAAGATTAAGACAATTAAGTCTTATCTTACTTTCAGTGATAATGGAGAACAGTTGATTACAATAACAGTCCTTAACAAATGTGAAAACTTATAAGATCCTTCTTCATTTCTCAAGACTAAACGTGTCCAGTTTTTTTTAGCTTTTCCATATAGGCCAGGTTTTCCTAAACGTTTTATCATTTTTGTTGCTCTCCTTTGGACTTTCCAGTTTGTCCACATCTTCTCTAAAATGTGGTGCCCAGAATTAGACATTCCAGGTGAGGCCTCACCAGTGCCAAGTAGAGTGAGAGTGACACCTCCCATGTCTTACCTACAACTCTCCTGTTAATACATCCCAGAATAATATGAACATTTTTGCAACTGCATCACCCGGTTGTCTCATATTCAGTTTGTGATCCACTCTAACTCCCAGATTCTTTCAGCAGTACTATTGCCTAGCCAGTTATTCCCCATGCTGTAGTTGTGCATTTGTTTTTTCCTTCCTAAGTGCAGTACTTTGCACTTGTCTTTATTAATTTCATCTTGCTGAATTCTCCTATTTCTCAAGGTCTTTTTCAATTCTAATCCTATCCTTACAGAAATTTCATCTAGACCACCTTTACTTAGTTTTCTTATGAGAATGTCCTGTAGATTCTTTAACCAGATTCTTCTCTACTGCAGCTTGTGTTCGCTCCCCGTTGTTAATATTAATTGTATTAAGCAACTGGTCACAATTAACCTTTTTAGTGAAGACCAAAGCAAAACAGATATTAAACACTTCAACCTTCTAATCTACTTTAAAACTGGAAATATAATATTAGGTACCCTTATGAATAACAGATATTGGGTGACTCATTGACAACTGATGTGTATTTGTTATACTTTTTCACTTAATGTTCTTCACTAAATCAGAGGTACTGAGGTGACATTTTGCCTGCCTTCTGTTTATGAAGGAATGGTTGAGTTGTAAGTGTTTTACCACTAAGACCAACATCTATAAAAGTTACAGTCAAATATATTAGTTAAAAAGCATAGTGGATAAAAATCATTTTATTTAAACAGGATTTATAAATTTAAATTAAACACTTTTTACAAAAAACTATTTAAAATTTAATTTGCAATTGTTAATGTTAAGGCCTAAACTTACTATCATATATTAAAATTTAAATTAAAGAAATATTGAGTGCATATTTGCTGTTAAAATGTTATAAAAAGTCAAATCGCTAAACGGGTGAAACTCTGAAGTACCTGGAAACAATGTGTGTTGAAGGACAAACTCAGATTTCACAGCTTTCCTGCAGGTACAGAGAGAATATTTTCCTCATTTCAGTTTATTCAGTAGTTCAGTTCAATGATAATAATTCAGTCCAAATTAAGAAAGCAATTCAGAGTGTAAAAGAAAGAAAGTTAGTTTTTATTCATAGATTGGAAGAGGAAAACAAAGTGTGAGAGGATGAGATCACGTAGTGCTAAATTGTGAAGGACATGGTGACTAGAAACAATTAGTTCAATCCATTAACTACAGATAATACTTTTGTTTAACAAATTGGTTAGTTTTAAATGCAAAACATGTTTTGATAAATATGTTTTCTTATACATCCAGCACATTTAAGGTTGTTTTATTTAAGTAATAAACAATTTTAATATACACTGTTAATTTAATCCAATTTCCATCCTAAAACAGGTTGACCCAAATCATGAGTTAAAAAAAAGTACTCTAGTAAATAAGAAATGCATCGTTCACCATTTTCTAACATAAAAATATGTAAAAAATAATAATCTGAATAAATTTATGCTAAGATGTATAATTTGCTTAAATAAATGTACAGTGATATAGTCTATCCTCCTAGTTAGTAAAAAATATCAAATTTAGTATAAAGGCTATATGTAGTTGCAAAACAACATGTTTTAACAGTTACCAATCAATGAACATCAGCTGGTCTTTACGAAAATAACTGAAAAATTCAAAAGATGACTAAAATTGATTTAAATAATCAAAGTTTTCTGCTTCCTAATTTCAATCAATCCACCCTGCTAAAAAAGGAAAAATGAATCTGGCCTACTTTTATAAGTGATTGAACAGAAAATAGTTGTCTGGTTTCTTTATTCTATAAAAAGTTTGAACAAGGTCATGAGCAGCTGTGTTTATTCAAACCCACTAATGGATTTATTCTCTAATTGATCTGTGATGTGTGTCCAACAGAACTCCTGATAACCTCATTGTGTACTGCATGCGTAAATCCTCTATGCATAGATGACAGAAGAATAGGCCCCTAGCAGCAATGAGAGCCAAACAAAAACGTGAGCAGAGCATACAAAACAAGGAACCTCACCAGGCAGAGCTTCAACAGGATGTTCAGGTAGCTCAGATCACTGATGCCTCATACAATGTGATGTCCACTTATAGACACCTAACTTTTCAATCTCTCTGAAAAGGAGTTTAGACTACTAAAAGCTTGACCTAGCCAGTTGTATAGGATCAAAAAGGCAGCGTTTCAATAGGATCTGTTGATCCTTTAGTATGGTCCAAGTTCGCTAACATTAGGCTGTCTCAAACATACACAGCTGCTGTATGGCAATGCACCCTACTCCCTCCCATAGTAGAAGACTGTGACCTTCAAGGGACTGGTGTGTAGATGCAATCTCCCATCTTCTATAGTTCAGGTGGTAGAGGGCTGTTTTTCAGGTGCTGAAAGTTCAATATTCTAGTTCCAGTTTCCTAGGCGTCTGTGCAATTTATCTCATAATAGTGTCTGTATTATGGAACATATGGATTTGTTACAAAGTGATAGTGTATTAGACTATTTATATGTTACCTATCTCCTTGCTATATGCTCTGAATCTAAAATTGGGATCATATTAAGTCCTGTTTATTTTAAGATTTAAAAAATATGCAAAAAAGTTTTCACCACCAAGATTAAGGACTAGAGTGCTAATTGACAATATAAATAGGCACTAGAACTCCAGCTCCAGTCCTTACTACTATATCAAATCTTTTTCCCAAATTACTTCTACAAGTGTGTAATCTCTACTATGAGAGTCGAGGTGGCCAACAGTTCTCTTTGTGGGTTGAAATTACCCAGAATCCTCTACCCACAAACATTAACATTTTTTCCTATTCAAAATAAAGAATTTCTCTCACGTCAGTGTTCTACAAAAATACAGACCAGGTAACTAATCTTTGATCTTTAATACAAAAATCCCTCCAGTGAAATCAAATCACATTAGCAATTAGTTGAACCTGTCACAACAACCAACCATGCCTACAACAAAATGGTCAGCCAGTTACTGAACTACATTTTCCAAAATGGCAAATGCTGAAGGTTAGCATTCATACTGCCTTTCCAGAGATCAAAAATTGTAGGGAGCTCCAAACTTAGGGGCAGGAAGAGGGAAGAACTGTGGTACATTGCATCTCCCATCCAACTGGCCACATAATTGCACCATCAAACCGTCAATTTACAAACAAAATGATAAGGTACCTTCAACAATATGAAGCTCTTCCATTATATAACAAATCTTTCCTTGATTGCTTACTAGAACATTACATTTCAGATGCTCCTCCTATCTTCTCTACCCCAGAAAAACAACTAATTTTTTTAAGGTGAAAAGTTAAGAATCAATGTATTGATTTACAGAGATCAAATTAGATTCTTACACGGATCAGATGATCTTTGAGATCCTCAATGTTTCTGGTCTATATTACATACTGAAAGAAATAAAACTCAAAATCCTATTTATACATTTTAGTAATGTTGAACAAAAATAAAATCAAGAAAACATACCACTAAGGCTAAACTACTATAACCACTATTAAACTGACTAAGGATTAAGCAGTACAAATATCAAACTAAGAAGAAATAAGTAAATCAATGAATTAATGATATTGGATATGAATCACATAATCAGGTAGGCTAATCAGATTAGTATAGTGCAGTAGTTCCTAAACGGGGGTTCTTGAAATGTTACAGGGGGTTCTCAGGAAAAAAATTCCCTAATGGTGGACAGAGCCATCCTTAGAGGCCCCAGGCAACATGGAGCCAGCAGCCCGGAGCCCATGGACTTCCAAGAGCTAAGCAGATCAAAGCAAGCACATCTATCACACTGAGGAGATTTAAATGTCAAGACTTCTTATAAGAACTGGAGAGGGAGGTGGATATTTTTTGCTGTTTTTAAAATTAAACAGGCAGCTAGTATGGTTTTTTAAAGAACAAGTTTAAGCTTTGTCGTAATGTGCGTTGTTTGCCTGGACTGCTCAAGACCTGAATGCGTGTGTAGGAGGAACTCTTTGAGTTGGCTTCTTAAATCCCTTCCTGCTGTTTCATATCTGATGCTCCTTGATGAAACAGAGGAGCCTTGTCCTATAGCAGGCTTATTCAAAGTGATACAAGCTACGAAAGAGAGATTGGGGAAGAGTGTTGCCAATTTCATAATGTAATAAAAATACTGTAATGATCAATAATTATAAATAGTGTGTCATGAGCAGTCATAAAAACAAATTTTATATTTCCAAGATCACTGCTTTTATCATTTATATTCAGATAAAGGAGAAAATCCCTGGAAATATTCATTTTTAGGAGGAGGTTCGCGAGACTTGACATTTAGTGAAAGGGATTCACAGGTTGTTAAAGTTTGAGAACCACTGAGTAGATAATACCTGTAAATCCTAAAACAAAACCCTAGGTAGGCGACTGTCCGCTTAATTATAAACCCCCAATTAGAAAACTCAGCAGAGTAGCAATTTAGCTAGCTGAATATTTTAATATTGAAACTAAATTGTTTATGTTTAAGCCATAACCTCAAAGCCAATTGAAATGTCTTCCTTTAATTTCACTAAAGTAAGGTAGCTAATCTGCTCCCCCTCTCCACAAGAAAGATACAGATCTTAAACATTCCGGAAAGTGGAATTTTAACAGCTCTCAGCTGTCAGCTATAGACTATCTGGTGACTTTCAATGAACAAGAAACATGCAGTCAATGATTTTACCAGGTAGAGTTTTCCAGTGGTTCTCAAACTTTTTGTAGTGGTGACCCCTTTACCACACCAGGCCCCTAAGCGTGACCCCCCTTAGGGGCTGGGTGGGGGGGAAGGTGTCAGGCAGCTCCCTGGAGCATGGCCGTTCGGGGGGGATTTCAGCAGTCCCCCGGGGCCGGGGCCAGGATCGGGGGGAGGGGTGTCCAGCAGGTCCCAGGAGCAGGGGCCGGTCGGGGGGGATTTCAGCAGCCCCCTGGGGCCAGGATTGGGGCGGGCATGTCCAACAGGTCCCAGGAGCAGGGGTTGGTCGGGGTGGATTAATGAATTAATGATATTGGATATGAATCAATATGGTCGGGGTGGATTTCAGCAGCCCCCCCCCCCCCCCCGGGGCCAGGATCGGGGGAGGGGGTGTCCAGCAGCCCCCAGGAGCAGGGCCCAGTCGGGTGGGATTTCAGCAGCCCCCTGGGGCCAGAGTCGGGAGTTTCCAGCAGCCCCTCGGGGTCAGGAATGGGGGGGGGGCTCATGGCAGCGCCGGCAGCCCACCGTGGCCAAGGCTGGGCTGTGGAGGCCCTGGCACCCCGCAGCAACAGGGGCTGTGGCCGGGCTTGCTGGCAGCCCCCTGGGGCCAGGCTCGTGGCACCTCCGGGAGCCCACCGCGACTGGGGCTGCACTGGGGGAGGCGCCGGCAGCAGGCCAGGCTCGGGCTTGCGGGGGTTCTGGGAGCCGGCCGGGGCTGGGTTGGGCTGGGGGAGGGAGGGAGGGAATCACGGGGGCACAGGCAGGCCACCAGGCCCAGGCTGCGGAGGCCCTGGCAGCATGCTGCAACATGGGCCGGGGCCGGGCTCGCTGGAAGCCCCGCGCTCGCGGCGCCTCCGGGAGCCCGCCAGTGCCGGGCTTGGGCTCGCCGGCAGCCCCTCGGGGCTGGGCTTGCGGGGGCTCTGAGAGCCCACTAGGGCCGGATGCTGGCAGCAGGAGCGCGTGACCCCCGCATAACTGGGTTGAGACCTCCAGAGGGGTCGCGACCCCCAGTTTGAGAACCAAGGTTTTAGACCCTGTGTGGTCTTTCCTGGTCTTCACACAAACACAATGTCCATGCAGCCACACTTTCATACCCTAAAAATAATAACAAGCTGTGATGGAACTTTTCCCCTACCCATTTTTCCAGTATGCCTCTTCAGTAGATGGATCAGTCCAAGGACATGCACACACAACAGCACAAAGAGAGAAAGAGAAACAGAAAATAAAACACATAGGATAACAGGGGTCAAACTCTGCAGCTCTTGAAGTCTTCAAACTCACAAGAAGCAAGAGCTACAGTTGTAGCCAAGGAACTAGATGATAAATCATGACTGGTGTGGAGAAAGTAAATAAGTGATAATTACTTCTCCTCCTAATAGAAGAACTAGGGGGTTAAATGTAATTAATAGGCATCAGGTTAAAAAAAAAACACAAGGAAGTACTTCTTTACACAACGCACGGTCAACCTGTGGAACTCCTTGCCAGAGGATGTTGTGAAGGCCAAAACTATAACAGGGTTAAAAAAAGAACTAGATAAATTCATAGAGGATTGCTTCATCAATGGCTATTAGTCAGGGTGGGCAGGGATGCAAACACCATGCTCTGAAGTGTTCCTAGCCTCTGTTTACCAGAAGCTCGGAAATGGGCAACAGGGAGTGGATCACTTGATGATTACCTAGTTCTCTTCATTTCCTCTGAAGTAACTGGCATTGGCCACTGTTGGAAGACAGGATACTGGGCTAGGTGGACCATTGGTCTGACCCAACATGACCATCCTTATGATAATGTTGTTGGTACAACACATCACGCTACCAGGCTTCGGGTTCAGGGAGATTGTTAAAACCTGTGTCCCTTCGAGGACCCTGAGCTGATCAGGTGTGAAGTACATCTTGGATACAGACAACATAGTCCAATCACACTGGAGGTGAGATGACCTTCAAGATATCACCAGTTTGGAAAAAATACTGATTAAACCACCAGTTTTCTTAAAATATCTGTTCTTGTGTACCACGTGATTTGGGAATCCATAATACCCTTCAAAAATCAAAAATAAAATAGGCACAAGACTACATTTCAGGAAGTTGACAGGGCCCCATCCAGATAACAGTCATGCTGACATCTGACCTCAAGGTCTGGAAGAGGGCCTCAAAAAGGCTGTCAAAGCAACTGCTTTCAATCATATATTCATCATCATTCTTAAAAATACATTTTCCATACCATGATGATGTCACATCTGTCCTTGGCAAACACGAAGGCAAAACAACCACAACTGACTAAGTCTAACTGGATAAAAGATCACAGCTTGTCCCTTTTAATAACTCACAGCAGAAAGTTTCTTTACAACTTACCAATAAGAATCCCCTTTGAAACTGGAATGCTTGAAGTTTATAATAGGTCTACATTTTCATACTGGCTATTTCTCAGTCATCTTAGAGTTAAGGAGACTTTTAAACATCAGCTTTATCAGAGATACTTCCTGCCATGTGGTAAGACCTGTATGTGTCAGGGTAACTGCAACATGTACCACCAAAAAAAAAGGGAAAAAAAGAGAAGTTTGTTGGGGGGGGGGGGCAAACAAAAAACCACCCACCTTTGTACACACCGTACCATAACAATATACATTTCCTTGTACATGGTTTTCCATCCAGTTATTAGACAACTTTTAAAGTTCAGACCAGAAACAGCATACAAGTTTGGGAAGAAGCCTCATCTCCAAAGCACCCTGATAGAACATATTTTCAATTAAGAATGTCAAGAAGACAGACTTTACTAAGTAGTATGGGGATCCCACTGTAACCCAAGATAAACAATATATTTGTTATCAGTAGAGTTTGCCTTTGAACAGCTGAGAAAATCTTGCCGGTTTCCTGAGCAAAGATGCGGAGCTATGGTTACAGTCTTGTATCTCCTCTACTTCCTTCTCCTTTTATTGGTAACTAGCAGGCAGTACACAGCTTGTATCTGTTGTGTAGACTGGACACAATTTCTTAAATTGAACTTTTTTTCCCTATTATTCTAGCACACCTTTTAACTAGGCCGAGTAGTTGATGGACATGCAGATACAAAACCAAATATTCAATTTCACGATAGACTTCTTCATAAAATGATTTTTTGTTTAGCTGGTATTGACTGCTTCCAGCATTGATGCATATGATTATTCTTGACAGCTTGATGCTTCATTTTCCATGCCGCACCTTGCTCATCACTCAGCTATTCGTGCATAAATTCATAGATTTCAAGGCCCAAACAGTCCATTGTGATCTAGTCCAATCTCCTGTATAATACAGGCCCTAGAACTTCCCCAAAATATCTGTCAGAAAAATGTTTGTTAAAGATGTACACCTCCTTTCCAGTCTGAATTTGTTTAGCTTCAATTTTCCACCATTGGATTATGTTATACCTTACTCTGCTAGACTGAAGACCCCATTATTAAATATTTATCTATATATATAAAAGTCAAATGGTGTATGCATGCGTGTATGCGTGTATGTACGTGTACTTACTCCTTCCACACCGTTTGAGCTAGAGACTTGAAATTTGGTACAGTTATAGATCTTAGGGTCCTACTCAGGGTAAGAGTCGAAAATTTTTCAAATCTCACCTCTGACACCCCCCAGGGGTGAAATTATTTAAAGGCCAATCACATCAGCTGGGCAGCCGCTGTTCTCTGTGACATAGTTATGATGTCATAATACCCCCTCCAACGGACCCTACACTCGCTCAGCTCTCTGCCCCCTCCCCCCTCCAATGGACCCCGCACTCGCTCAGCTCTCTGCCCCCTCCCCCCTCCAACAGACCCCGCACTCGCTCAGCTCTCTGCCCCCTCCCCACCTCCGACGGACCCGAGTTGGGTTTGGTCGGAGGGTAAGTGAGGTAGGGGTGTCGGGTTTGGTCAGGGGGTGAGGTGGGGGTGTCGCGTTTGGTCGGGGGGGTAAGTGAGCCGGGGGTGTTGGGTTTGGTCTGGGGGGGTGGGAAGGTGTTGGGGTGGGTGAGGGGTGAGGGGTGGGTGTTAGGGTTGGTCAGGGGGTGTTGGGTTTGGTGGGGGGGTAAGGTGGGGGTGTTGGGTTTGGTTGGGGGTCGGGGTTGGTCGAGGGGTAAGTGAGGTGTGGGTGTCGGGTTTGTTTGTGGTGGTAGGTAGGGGTGTCAGGTTTGGTTGGGGGGGAAAATGAGGTGGGTGTGTCAGGTTTGGTCTACGGGGGTGAGGTGTGGGTGTTGGTCAGGGGGTGTTGGGGTTGGTAGGGGGGTGACGTGGGGGTGTTGGGTTTGGGTGGGGGGGTGAGGTGGGGGTGTCAGGTTTGCTCTATGCCCCCTCCCCCCTCCAACAGACCCCGCACTCGCTCAGCTCTCTGCCCCCTCCCCACCTCCGATGGACCCGAGCAACGGTGGGTATTTTCGCTAGTATAAAATAAAAGTATATGGAGATATACCAATCTCACTGAACTGGAAAGACCTTGAAAAGTTATTGAGTCCCCCTCTGTCTGGCTTCTTGACATTCTTATTTGAGAATATGTTCTATCAGGGTGCTTTAGAGATGAGGCTTCAGTCCCCTGCCTACACTAGCAAGACCCAGCACTGTCGCCTGACAGATTTTTTGCCCCAGTTCCCTAAATAGCCCCCTCAGGGTTTGAGCTCACAACCCTGGGTTTAGCAGGCCAACACTCAAACCCCTGAGCCTCCCCCTATATAGAGTCAGAGAGGTAGCTGTGTTAATCTGGAATTGCAGAAGTGACAAAGGGTCCTGTGGCACCTTAAAGATTAACTAAAGTATTGAAGCATAAGCTTTTGTGGGCTAACACCCACTTCGTCGGATGCATGCAGTGGAAGTATCCGGGGCAGGTATAAATAAGTAGGCAAGAACCAGGTTAGAGATAACAAGGATAGTCCAATCAGGCTGAACCATCTTTTTAATCTCTAATCAGTGAGGATGAGGTCCTCTTCTAGCAGCTGATCTGGAGGTGTGAACACAGAGAGAAGAGAAACTGCTTTTGTAATTAGCAAGCCATTCAAAGTCTTTGTTCAATCCTAAATTGATTGTGTCAAATTTGCAAATGAATTGCAGCTCTGCAGTTTCTCTTTGAAGTCTGGTTTTGAAGTTTTTTTGCTGCAAGATGGTGACCTTTAAATCTGTAATTGTGTGTCCAGGGAGATTGAAGTGTTCTCCTACAGGTTTTTGTATATTGCCATTCCTGATATCTGATTTGTGTCCATTTATCCTTTTCCATACGGACTGTCCAATTTGGACAATATACATAGCAGAGGGACATTGCTGGCACATAATGGCATATATTACATTGGTAGATGTGCAGGTGAATGAACCAGTGATGGTGTGGCTGATCTGGTTAGGTCCTGTGATGGTGTTGCTGGTGTAGATATGTATTATATATGTAGATACATCCACTGCATGCATCCGACGAAGTGGGTATTAGCCCATGAAAGCTTATGCTTCAATACTTTAGTTAGTCTTTAAGGTGCCACAGGACTTTTTGTCACTCCCCCATATAGGTATTTATAGTCTGTAATCAAGTTACTTGTTAACCTTCTCTCTGTTAAGATAAATAGATTGAGCACCTTGAGCATATCACTATAAGGCATGCTTTCTAATTATTCTTCTCTAAACCCTCTCCAATTTGTCAACATCCTTCTTGAATTGTGAGCACCAGAACTGGACACAGTATTCCAGCAGCAATCATCAGTGCCAAATACAGAAGTAAAATAAACTAGAATCTCATATAGGAGTAGAGAGATTATGTATCCAAGGACTGCATTAGTCCTTTTGGCCGCAGCATTACCCTGAGAACTCCTAATCAGCTGATTATCCTCCATGACCTCCAAATCTTTTTCAGAATCACTGCTTCCAGGACAGAGTCTCCCATTCTGTTAGTATGGTCTACATTCTTTGTTTCTAGGTGTATACATTTAGCCATATTAAGATTGCTTAGGCTTTATACCCAGCTCTAATCATGATCTTATTGACCTCTATCATTCCCCCCACCCTTAGTCATCTCTTTTCTAAGATGAACAAGCCTAGACCTTTTTAATCTCTCAGTTCCTAAAATGTTCCATATGCCTAATCATTTTTGTTGCCATTGTCTGTACTTTTTCCAATTCTAATGTATTGTTTTTAAGATGGAGTGACAAGAACTACAGGCAGTATTCTAGTGGGGGGCATACTATGGATTTATATAGGGGCATTATGATATTTTCTGTCTTACTATCTACTCCTTTCCTAATGGTTCCTAACATTGTTAGCTTTTTTTTTTTTGTCTGGTGTTGCATGTTGTGCAGATATTTTCAGAGAACTATCCACAATGACACCAAGATCTTCCTCGGGTGGTAACAGGTAATTTAGACCCCATCATTTTGTACATACAGTTGGGATTATGTTTTCCAATGTGCATTACGTTGCATTTAACACAGAATTTTACCTGCCATTTGTTGCCCAGTTTTGTGAGATCCCTTTAAAACCATTACAGTCAGCTGTGGACTTAACTATCTGAATAATTTCATAATATCTGCCAATTTTGGCACCTGTTTATCCCTTTTTCCAGATCATGTATGAATACAGTAAAACCTTAGAGTTATGAACATCTCAGGAATGGAGGTTGTTCATAATGCTGAACAAAATGCTATGGTTATTCTTTCAAAAGTTTACAACTGAAAATTAACTTAATACAGCATTGAAACTCTACTATGCAGAAGAAAAATGCTGCTTTTAACCATCTTAATTTAACTGAAATAAGCACAGAAAGTTTCCTTGCCTTGTCAAATCATTTTTGTTAAGCTTTCTCTTTTCGTTGTATTTATGTTTAAAAGAGTTCTGTACTGTATTTGCTTTTTTTAAAAAAAATGTCTGTTGCTGCCCCATCGCATACTTCTGGTTCCGAATAAGGTGTAGGGTTGACCAGTCAGTTCAACACACAGTAGAAACTCAGAGTAATGAACAGCACTGGTCCTGGTATAGGTCTCTGGGGGGCAGAGGGAACTCCTGCTATTTATTTCTCTCTACTCTGAAAACTGATGTTTATTCCTATCCTTTGTTTCCTATCTTGTAACCACTGACTGATCCATGAGAGGTCCCTTCTTCTTGTCTGGTGACCTCTTAGTTTGCTTAGAGGCTTTGGTGAGGACTGTGTCAAAGTCTTTCTGAAAGTCCACATACACTAGAAACATTCGATCACTCTTGGCCACATTTGACATCCTCAAAGAATTCTAATAGATGGGTGAGGCATGATTTTCCTTTACAAAAGCCATGCTGACTCTTCCCCACCATATTGTGTTCATCTAGTCTATTCATTCTGGGTTTTTTTGCTGTCACAACTCTCACCCGCACACTGCCCGCCAAGGAAATACATTCATCCCTTCCCTTCTTCAAAGACAAGCCCACTTTTCATAGTGTTTCGGGATGAAGGATATTGATGAAATGAAGGCATGGCCTTTAGGTTGAAAAGGGCTGAATGATCACTGGGTTGTTACTGACGAGCTACAATGACACTATTAAATAGAAGTTACACCCATCTGATATTATGCTGCAATCAAATTCACACCCCAGCATTAACGACTACAACTCATTTTGGAGCCAATGGAATCTTTACCACAGACCAAATTGAGCACCAGAAGCGGTGCCCGACCAAGGATATTTTAATTGTATTCCCTCCTATTAGTTATTTTTCCAGCTGCACGTCCTCTTTTGTCCCCACCCCTCTCAGATTGCAATTACATAATCACAGATTGCCTGATTAGTCCAAATTATACTAATATAAGCGGGGGAATGGTCCCACTATTGTGGGAAACTTTCCTGGTTTATTCACTACCCTGGTAAAGTGAGCTAGCAAAAGGATCTGAGTCCTCACTCCCACTTCCTTTACCCAAAGGCCTGCCTGACCTCAAGGGCTCCCCTTCCACTCTCCTGTGTGGCAGAATCCTCATAACCCTAACAAGGCTGGGCCCAGGATTCCTGGAGGGCTTGACCCTCAACTTTGTTGTGGTCACTTAGGGCAGGGGCTAGGGTGTCCTCACTCTGGGGTACTCTCTCTGCACTGGATGCTTCCCTGATCGTTACATACAGTTCAAAGCAAATACAATTTATTAAATAGCAGACAATTAAAATTAAGGAAAAAATGGGAAAAGTTAAAAAAGCACATAACCCCCTTCTGTGGCATGGGGACCTCACACCCAGCATCTCTGGAATGTCAGGGCAGTTCACAGTCTGTTCCTCACACCTCCCAGGCCTCTATCTCAGGCCCCAGCTGTGCTGCAGGGATACTGCGGGTCAGACACTTGATCTGGTGGTGGCCACAGGCTCTAGGTGGCAAGATCCCCATCAGAGTTATCATCCTCCTCCAAATCTAGCCTGCAAGTCTTGGCTAGAGGCACCTCCCTCCACTGGGTCCACTACCCAGTGCCTTCCCCTCCCCCCAATCTCCCCAGCTGCTCACCACACACAGCTCCAGACTGCTCCAGCCCCAGCACCACCGCTCTGCCTCAGCACTGCTGCTGCTCTGCCTCCAGCTCCCTGAGCTGCTTCTCTGGCTCTGGTGGCTGCAGCTCTCCTCCCAGCACAGGTCTGCTTTGTGGGCTGCTGCTGTGACTGTTCTCCCAGAGCTGCTTTTCTGCCCCTCTGGCTCTGGCACAGCTCTGCTCCCCAGTTCATCTTGGGACCCTGCTCTCTCCTTAAGAATCAGAGAGGTAGCCAGTGTTAGTCTGGGTTTGCAGAAATGATAGAGTCCTTTGGCACCTTAAAGACTAGCTAAAGTATTAAAGCATAAGCTTTCGTGGGCTAATACCCACTTTGTCGGATGCAAGCAGTGGAAGTATCCGGGGCAGGTGTAAATACCTAAATATTTACATAAGTATTTATACCTGCCCCTGGATATTTCCACTGCTTCCATCCAACGAAGTGGGTATTAGCCCATGAAAGCTTATGCTTCAATACTTTAGCTAGTCTTTAAGGTGCCACAGGACTCTTTGTCACTTCTGCTCTCTCCTTAGCGCAGCCCTACTCTGTCTGACCCAGGCAATTCCAGCTCACATAGAGGACGCCCCATGCCTCCTGACTCCCTGATTAGCCTGTCCAGCCTGTCAATCAGGGAGACCTAGAGCATTGGCCTCTCTCTATTGTTCCTGGGGACTGTCAGTCTGAGGGTCCTGATTGCCCATCGACCCTCTCCGTTTCGTTTGGTACTGGGAGCTAGCCATCCAAACACCCCCACTGAGCATTAGTAAGGGACAACAGTCCATTTACACTAAGCCATTTTCACTTATTTCACCACCAGTTTACATTTGATATGCAACTTTTGCTATTGTCCAATTCAACCTCAATTCCAGCCCAGTGATTTCCCTGCAATTTGCACCCAATTTGCTATAGGTAGCATCTGACTGAGGTCAGCCCACCAGCATTAATGCTGCTTTCCTGAGCAGCACTTTTGCATATTTTACAACTGTATTTAACATAAGGCAGTGTAACCTCTGTTGCCCGACACAATTTCTGTGGGGAACATCTGCCTGCCATTACTACAGCAGCTGTACAGCTGTAAGTGTAAAACAATCTGCCACCACCACACTTAGAGCTTGACAACTGCACTCTTAGCAAGGGGCTGACGTTACTGAAAATTGGCTGTGACAGCCAGCAGAGCTGCAGAATGACAATACCCAGTACTGCATAATGTACAATAACTAAGGACGTTTTGCTTCTGAGGTCAAGGGGACTAATAGTCAGCAGAGAGATGCACTTTTCCTTTTTGTCTGGTTTAAAGTGTATATATGCTTGTCTACCAAATATTTTCCAACAAAATAGTCTCTAATGGTTTTTCTTAATTACGAAAATGTTTTATAGTGGTTATTCTTTGCAGTCTCTCTTCCATAAAATTTATATTCCATAGTATATAATCCCCCTTTTGTTTGCTGGAATACAAATTCAAGTAATAATACTAAACCAAGCACTGTTAATTATCTAATTTAACTATTAGTGCTTCAATTATAAATCCAGAAACCTCAGATTCTCAACAATTCTTCTAGGACATAAATAGCCTAAAACTGATCGGTGGTGGGGTCTCCTCGCCTTTCTCATCCCTGGCCCTCCATAGCAGATGCCGTCTGCTGCCGCCACCACAGCAAGAGTTGGAGGCAGCCAGCAGAATGGACCCAAAGCAGCCCCTGGACTCCGAATCAGATCATGCCTCCTCCCACACCCCGGTCCAGTGCCCACTCCACAGACAACCACAGGTCCCAGCGTGGAACTCGGCTCCCAACCCAGTGCAGAGCTCTGCTTTTGACCCAGGATTATAAAGTGGTAACTGGAATTTTCTTTGAATAAACTCTCATTTCTTGTTCTCCTGTAGTTTTCCCTTGAGTCCCCCATTCTTCCTTTCTATACAGTCTCTCAGTTCACTCCTCTTCTCCCTTCTCTATTATGGTTAATGCGTGATAGTCCCCACTTTATTTTAGGTTGCAAAATGGATTCCACAATAATCCCTGTTTCAAATAGAATAATCCACTTCGGGGGATGAAATTTCTATGCTTGTTTCCTGCTCAAAAGATTTTTAATTATTTTGAAGGAGATACCTCCAACAATGTTGAACCTGGTAGTATTTTGTAAGAATGTAAGAATATCTTCTGTGTAAAAAGATCCACAATTTGGAGCACAGACTTGTCTCTTTCAAGAAACCAACAGCCTTCAGATTATGTTTTTATAATGTCCACTGACAAGAGAAATGCATATATGGTGACAGAGAGGACTTTAGTTGGAGTTGTGTGCTCTTGAAGATAATTGCTGAAAGAATAGTTTTTTTCATACATCTTCATTTCTGTTACCACATCTGCAAAAGGGAATTCCCTAATTCTTATTCACCTTTGCAAAGCACTTTCAGGTCCATAGGTGAATGCACTATTATTGATAGCATGAGAAAGCTGAGAAAGAAACCAATTTCAGGATCTAGATTCCAATTCATCAAGCCTCTTAACCATGTACTTAACTTGAATCATGTGCTTCAGTCCTATTCAGCAAAGCGCTTCAACATGTGATCGCTTTAACTTTGAAGTCTCTGGGACTTTAATATGTGCTTGAGAGCTTTGCAAAACTGGTCCCTAATAAATACAACTCTTCTTATGCGAAAATGCTGCAGAAATATCTGTGATGTCATATTTGAACGGCTTCTCTTTCAGGGGTCTCAAGTGTTCCATAGAAAACAGCAGCTATTTGATATATCTTCTAAAGAGTCTAGTAATCAAAGTTTGATGTTTTACAACAGTATTATTTGAACAACTATAAGTGTGAGAACTTTTAGCAGCAGAATGACTTCACCTGAAGGAAAAGTTTCAATCTTAGCTATTTCCCCCAGGAATAGTAATACTTTTGCAGAATCATGAAAATAAAATAAAGTATTTAAGTTTGGACACACACACTAGAAAACAAAGAATCTGGAATATATTACTCAAGTACTTTGCACCAAAAGGCTTGAATCTTGTTCCCACTAAATGCTAAAGCTCTGAATTAAGTGAATCCTCAAGAACCAGTTAAACTAGAAACAGTATGACAGATACCTCTTAAGAAAATTGATGGCAAATAAATAGAGTAAATAACTTCATTCACTATGAGAAATATGATCTTGAAAGTTAGCTGATCAGCTGTTCTATGACCAGGCTTTAAAGTAAGGACCCAATCCTGCAATCGAGGTCAACGTGAATCAGAAGTAGCTGCAGCAATTTTGGTGTTACACTGGTTCAAAATAATTGGGATCAGGCTACACCAGGCACAGAGTCAGCATTTAATGTGCATTGCTTACAATGCCTGTGTGGGCAGTTCAGAAATAAGTCACTATTGCCAAGAGTTTGAACCTTCTGTAGGATGAGTCAGTTAGCAACGGTCTACACGGGAGGGCATCAGCCCTCAGTCTTTGCCATACCATTGAGCATGGCCTATGTTATTTTATTCCGACAACAGCAGTGATAGCTGTGAGCAGATATGGTCAAACTGCAGGAACCTCTCACAGCTTTGCTGACTCATCAGCTTGCTCAGTATGATTCATGGTGTGTAATATATTGATGCTACCCACCTCCATGTGTTACCAAAAATATATATATATATATATGTGTGTGAATTTCTGACAGAATTGCTGCCCTTGCTTGTGTTGCATTAGCGGACTGTATTTTTGGCAGCAGCAAATCTGATCAAGCAATGGGTGTCAGAGCTAGAAAACTTCAACAGCTTTGAGCAAAAGAGCCAATGGAGAACATAAAAACTATTCAAACTACAAAATGACAACTCATTTAAAACAAATCCCAGCTATATGTTTGGAATATGCCTTGAAGATTGAGTGTTACATATTCAATTCAACACAGAATAATTTAGCTATGCAGTTTACAATCAGCAATTTAATATTAATGACTGTCCTGGGATTAAGTATTCTTTCAGTACGGGATCCAATGCCCAAATAAATCAGTGGGAGTCTTTCATTTTAGTTCAAGAATAGCAGCCGTGTTAGTCTGTATCCGTAAAGAAAGCCAGGAATACTTGTAGCACCTTAGAGACTAACTAGTTTATTTCAGCATAAGCTTTCTTGGCTATAGCTCACTTCATCAGATGCATAGAATGGAACAGAAGTAAAATGCATTTATACACAAAGAAAGGAAGAAAAAGAAAAAAAATTGTGATTAGTGATAATGGACCATCTACATTTAACAGCCCTCTTAGAATTGGTATGCTAATGAACGATTTTTTTTCTTTTTCTTTCTTTCTGTCAGGTCACTAATAATATTACATAAAGATTGAAGGCTAGTGGGTGTAACAAGATAGAAGTTATTTTGTTTATCTTATTCTTTGTTTTGCATGAGGTTAAAACATTAATCTGAAATTGGGAAAAGAAAGGCTCAGATAATAATGGTTCCAAAGCATATTTTTAAAACAATGATGGAAATTAATCATTGGAACAATTGACCAAGAGATAGGGTGGATTCTCCATCAAGTCTAGTCTTTAAAGTATGACTCAATGTCTCTCTAAAACGGTTTTAGTTCCACAAAAGTTAGTTGGTTTGGTAAAAATATTGCTGGGTGAAATTCTATGGCTTGTGTTATGCAGGTCAGACTAGTTGATCATAAAGGTCCCTTCTAGTTCAAAAACTATGAAATCATTTGCATAATGGTTCAATATGTTAAACATGAGCCACTTGAGTTCAAGGAAGGCCTTTTATTATTTTAGGCCTGGAACCCACTCTGATAAGTTCATGAAAGTTAACACACAGAAGAATTGTTATTCAACTCCAAGCAAGAGTGATAAGGCCTATTACACAATTAAATGACAGTATTTCCTTTCTTTACACCACACCACAAAGTGGGTCCCTAGATGAGTTTATTTCAAACTGGACAATTAGAGGTGCCTGAAAAGGTGTCACTTATTTTGGAAGAGACTCCCTGAAAGGGGGGAAGGATTGGGTTTAAGAGAAAAGAGAGAGCTGAGAACAAAGTCATACCTTATGGTTTTCTCTCAAGCCCTCATGCAGGTGTTTTCTATGCACACAACTCTAGTGAGTGGAAGAAACTTTCATTTTCAAAAGGGATTTTGCATGCTCAACTTGAGAAACTTAAAAGGACTGGATTTTCAGATGGCCTTTGCTTACTTTAAAAAACGTCACCCAAAAATTGACCCAGTATCAGTCACTTTTGAAAGTTTGGGCCAGGAAGATTGGGCTTTGAGGTAATGCAAAATGAAACAAGGGCACGTAAGTATTGGACAGAGCTATGCATGGCTTTGAAGTCAGTGGCAAGAAGCTTGAACTTAAAATCAGTGGAGTTATTTGGATTTACATGAATGGAAGTGAGAACAGAATCTGGCTCTTTCTCTTTTTGACTGTTGTATTCCAAAGGGGTTCACTCTTTACATTCCTGTTGAAGCCATGTTAGACTTGGAGTGAGGGTTAGTTTTCATTATCCATGACAAGCAGGGGAGTGTTTAAATCACAACTCTGGTACATAGAGTTTGTTTTTAGTTCAACGCAAGCCACCTAGTTTTGTAGCACTGTAGTGTAATCTTGGATGTTCACAGCGGGCTTCAGGATTTGTCGAAAGATCATAAGATCAAGCATTTAGCAGCCATGGGGCTGAGGTATGGGAGGTCTGTCTGTTCACTTGCATGACTCTGACCACCATAAAATGTGAGTACCTCCCAAGTAAAAATAACAATAACAATATCAGTTTGTCTTTCTCCCCCTTCTTCAGACAGTTGGAAAGGTAACTTGATTACTTTACAAGAGTGGGAGGGGTGCATATTCATTTAGGTAAACCTGGCTATTGTGTTTGAGGAGATGCTCTTTATCTACCCTCCTGTTTTGCCTTTTCTGCCTCAAGACTTTAACAACCTCTTTTGATCTGCCTATGCATTCTGGCAGGGTACTATCACACAGGTACACTAAGGGTCATAAACTACCCTGAACATGCCCAATCCTGTCTGATCTTGGCAGCTAAGCAGGGTTGGGCCTGGCTAGTACTTGGATGGGAGACCTCCTGGGAATACCAGGTGCTGTAGGTTTAATACCTGGCAGTAGGTATAAAATGCCTCCAATGACAGATGGAAGGAACGACTCATCGGTTGGAGTATACCCCAGTCGTATCACTGGCTGTGTCCAGTCTAAGCGGACCCTACTATAGTGTGGGAATAATGCTAGGACAAACACACTAAGGGTCATGAAACTTGTAAATATCGGTTGTTCAAACTCTCTACTGTTTATTACATCAGCCATTTAAAATGTAAGAGTGTAAACTCTTTGGGGGAGGGAATGTGTTTGTCTTCTGTGACATGTGTGCCTGGCATGCCCTTGACTCCTATAAAATGCTATGGCTACATTACAAACCTTTTAGCGACACAGCTGTACTGCTGAAAGACACGCAATGTAGCTGCTGTTTGTCGGCAGGAGAGAGCTCTCCTGCCGACAAAAAACTTCCATCCTTCATGAGCAGCAGCAGCTTTGTCCACAGGAGAGCACTCCTGCTGACAAAGCACTGTTCACACTGGCGCTTTTTGTTGGTAAAACTTTTGTCATTTGGGGGACCAGGGGGGGGGGGGGGAGGAGAGATGGTTTTTAACACCCTTAAATGTCAAAGTTTTGCCAACAAAGTACCAGTGTAGACAAACCTTTGTCCTGAACTGCTGTCATTCTATCAATCCACACTGACTGTTAATCCTCATTTCCCTGAAATTTTGGCTGCTAATGATAACCACAGTCAAAGGGAACATACCAGACCCCTTTTTAAACATAAACTTCAAAGCAATAAAGTATTAAAGAAGTCCTCGGATCTGTGGCTTTGCATCTGCTTTATTGTGCTGCTTTATCGTTAGATAAACTCTTTCATTCTCTTGAGCAAAACATGTTGAACTTTTGTCTCCTCTGGTACCTTCTGGCTTCACTCTCATATGCATGATAGCTCTCATAGTCTGCCCGAGAGCAAGAAAAAGTAAAAACACTACTCACCAACTCAAAATAACTAGGAGTAGGAAGAGCACGCCTGTGAACTTGGTATATTGAATAGCTGAATCTGACGTATGCTTCTTAAACTTTAAACCATGTGTTCTTGATCCATCTGGATTTGCTTTGATTCCTGATGGGCAGATAACATTGCTGAAAGGAAGCATGTGTTAAAATAGACCACAATAAATAAGTCCAGTCACCAGCACAGAGCTTTAAACAGTCATCTTAAATATAACAAACTGAAGGTGGAACAGAACAGAACAAGGAGTAATGGTCTCAAGTAGCAATTGGGAAGGTTTAGACTGGATATTAGGAAAAACTTTTTCACTAGGAGGGTGGTGAAGCATTGGAATGGGTTACCTAGGGAGAAGGTAGAATCACCTTCCTTAGAGGTTTTTAAGGTCAGGCTTGACAAAACCCTGGCTGGAATGATTTAGCTGGGGACTGGTCCTGCTTTGAGCAGTGGGTTGGACTAGATGACCTCCAGAGGTCCCTTCCAACCCTAATATTCTATGATTCTAAGGCTTGAAATCTTGTCCTCATGCTGGTTAAGAAGAGATGGCTGTTAGTTTCAGAAGACCTGTTCCCTTTCAGCAACATGATGTAAAAACCTCAGCTTCTCAGTCAAACAGTATGTCCATCTATCTTTATTACAGCAAAAACTGACAAGTAAAACAGGCTGTAGTATCCTTTTGGTCCTTTATCACATCACCAATGAGGAAGGAGTTTACAGTCAATAAATGCCTGCCCCTCAAATCCAGCCATTGTATGTGACATAACTGTAAGCAGTAAACTCGACTCCAATGACCATGCTGTAACTTTGCTGCTCCTGAACTTCTAAATGCAAACTCTTGTGAGAGAAACTCCTTTACGGAAGACATTTGCTTCTGTTTATGCCCTTTGGACCGTTGCATCCTTTATTTATACATAGTGGTGTGGTGGGTGTGACGTTTCACTCGATATTCTTTATGAAAATATGCTTATGGTATGAATATGAAATAACCAAAGTATACTCTATGCAAGATGTTTCATGTGAGATATCACTGGAAAGATTATGATTTACTTAATGTGAACATCTAGTTTGTATGCCTGAATCATTTCTGTATCTGAAGGGAGGAATATGAACTATGTATCTGTATTTCAAATGTGTTACTTTGGTGTCACCCCCAATCAGCCCTTCAGGTACAACAATGGAAAAGCCAGACAGTGCTAATGGCCCATTAGCAGAGACAATAGACAGTGAAAGAGCTTCAGAGAGGTAGCCGTGTTAGCCTGGAATTGCAGAAGTAACAAAGAGTCCTGTGGCACTTTAAAGACTAACTAAAGTATTGAAGCATAAACTTTTGTGGGCTAACACCCACTTCGTCAGATGCATGCAGTGGAAGAGCTTAGTCTTCCGGTGGACAGCCTAGAGACAGCCTACAAGCAATGGCTGCCACAGCTATGCAGAGACATGGGTCTGAGTCACCGGGGACTGGATACCCCCCCCCCCCATTTTGGAATGCCAGTGGTTGTCCCACTAGAAGACAAAGGGTTACACAAGAGCTATATAAGGCAGGGGAGTGACATCATCATGGTTCTCCTCTACCTCCCCCACACAAAGAGACACTGAAAAAACACAAGGAAGCAAAAACTGAACTGAGGGGAGAAAGGTTGAACACAAGCTGAAAGGGCAGCTAGATTGTGAGTAACAAAACCTGAGGTCCCAGGAGGGAGACCAGTGCAGCTGCCTTTCCAGACTTTCCGTAATCTGCCTGCAACAATATATAGGGTGAGAAATTCTATTTGTACCAATTTCTTTAGTGAAACTAAATTAGTCTGCATGGTTGGTTTCATATGCTAAGTAATCTGCTTTGTTCTGTCTGGCATCTCTTATTTTCACTTAAAATCCACCTTTGGTTAATAAACTTATTTATTGTTTATAATAAACCCCAAGTTTATACAATTTCTACCGGGGAGGGGGGGCAAGGAGTGTGCACATCTCTTTTCACACTGAAGACTAAGGCAGATGTTTTATGAGCTTGCGCTGTGCAGATTTTTCTATATAGCGCAAGACCGTATTATTTTCGGTTTATCTCCCTAAAAGGGGAATATACGTGAGTGCTGGGGGGGAGTCTTGTGTGTGTCTCTAGTGAGGTGTGGCCCTGCCTGTGTGTTTGTGCTGCAAGAGGCCGGAGAGCCTAATTCAGCCAGGCAGGGAGAAGGAAGCCAGGCTGATTAAGCAGGCGGCTCAGTTAAACCCCAGCACATCAGGTGGCATCCCGGAATGGGGGTCCAGCCCCCCACAGTGGGGTTTTCTAAAGCTAAGTGCTTTTTAAGACTAGAACCGATTTCCATTAAACATGACATTGGTTTTACACACAACAGTTGCCATTGCTGTGATATTTGTGTCACTCGCGTATATTTTTAAATGCAGTTTTAAATGTGGGTTTTAAGTAGTGTTGAGCTCCAGCCAAAGCCCTTCCTCTGAACACTCAGAATTTGTGGGAGTTCTGACTCAACCCTGAAGGCCGTGCTGAGTTTCTAGATTCTGAATTGAATATTTAAGGTGTTTAGGTGTTGCAAGATGCAGATAGGTACCTGTTGGGATTTTAAAAGCACCTAATGGAGCTAGGCATATCACTCCTATTGCCTTTCAATGGAAGTTAGGTGCTTAACCTATCAAAGGTTTTTGTAAACTCACTAAATGCATAGCTGCCTATCAGAAACCTTAAATACCTTAGTAATGTGGACCTGGGTCCATCAGATCATTCAAGCAGTACTGGGTACAAAACAGATGTGGGAAGTAATCATGACTTGAAGCCACCATTATACTCTTCAAATCCTGGGGCCATCCACAAACCAGCCCATTTCTTGGTGTAATGTAGAGCCATCCTAACTGCACTGATTTTCATTCAGCTGTCCCGGGCCCCAAATGGCCATTACAGCAGATGAGGATAGCTGGGGTGCAAAAACATGCCAGCCCTGCTCCTTTTCTGTGATCATGGTCACCACAGAGGTAATCATCAGGGATTTCCTGCTGACTTCCACCACCACAGCGGTTCAAATCAGCCATGGACTAGTACCTGCCTTAGATCCAAGCCCTTCAGCACTCTTGACAAAGTTCAGGTCTGAATCTCAGCTTTGTCACTCAAGTTATAAAGTTATTTTATAGTAGAAAGAAGCTTTTGCCTTAATCTAGGAAGAGAAAATATAATTTAGGAGAGTGGAAAGTATTGTTTCAGGTTGTTTGAGAATGTTCCATGCTGAATATCACTTTCAGAAGCTAGGAGAACTGCATGTTACAAAATGATTATTTAATGACTCATAATACATGTGTCTTGGATGTCACTCCTGAGGAATTAGCTTTAAATGGTGTAACAATGGCAAGATATGGCGTTAGATGTCAAATCATTGTAATAGCTACATTTTTGGATCAGCCAACATGAAATTTCAGCAGTCAGTTGCTGGAATGCATGCATCTATTTAATCACTGCTGGACTTGATTCATGATTGCAGAGAGAAAAAATAGAAAGAACATTTCGGTGCCAAGTATTACTCTTTTATTAATTAAAATTTAAACCAAATATTTACCTTCCTACTTTTTGAATATCCAATTCAATTTAGCTCTTGCCAACAGAACTGGCCACATGCCTATCTGTAAATGATATCAAATCACTACGGACTTTAAAACAGCTTTTGTAGCTCACAGAAGACTATCATACAGCTTTTACCACAGACATACAAAACAACCTGGAGGGACCAAATCTTCTAGGCAACATTTAAAAAGAATCATAGTTTTATTTTAGAAATAGCTATAATCCTATGCAATATATATAACATTATAACAAATTATTGATTGATTGTAGAAACACTGCTAGTTTCCATTTAGAAAGGCAATTAACAGAATATTTTGTTTTATAAATAACTAGCAAAAATACCCAGCGTTGCTCGGGTCTGTCGGAGGGGAGAGAGAGCTGAATGAGTGGGGGGGGGGCGTTGGAGGGGGAGGGGGGAGATTTTAAAAATTTTCGATTCTTACCTGAGGGGGGAGAGAGCTGAGCAAGTGCGGGGATCGTTGGAGGGGGGAGAGGGGAGAGAGCTGAGCGAGTGGGGGGGGGGCATTGGACGGGGGAAGGGGATTGAGATTTTTAAAATTTTCGATCCTTACCTGAAGTGGGAGAGAGCTGAGCGAGTGCGGGGTCCGTTGGAGGGGGGTATTATTACATCATAACTATGTCACAGAGAACAGCAGGTGTTAACCTGCTGCCCAGCTGATGTGAATGGGCTTTAAAGAATTTCACCCCAGAGGGCATCAGAGGTGAGATTTGAAAAATTTTCTATTCTTACCCTGATTAGGACCCTAAAGCCTATAACTGTACCAAATTTCAAGTCTCTAGCTCAAACGGTGTGGAAGGAGTAAGGGAACGTACATACACGCATGCACGTACGCACACACGCATACACCATTTGTCTTTTATATATATAGATGACTGTAGAAAGTAAATTGGATGAAGAGCAGATCCTTAAGATCCCGACAAATACTCCTCTGGGCCCTAGTTCAGGAAAACACATAAGCATGAGTACAGCTCCAATGGACGTTAACCATATGCTTGAAGCTAAGCATGTATTTAAGTACTGGAGTACTGAATCAAGACCCTGGTTTTGCTTCTTCTGTTTTTTAAATTGAGGTGAGGAAAGTCCTAGTCCTCACTTCTGTTCACTGGGCCAGGGAAGAGAAATGCTCTGTGTAGCTAGGTATGTCATAAAGTGGCAGGATTCAGTATTTTGGGTTTCCATGCTCTTTTCTTGTCTATCACTCCATTCTTTGACATCTGTCCACTCAGTCACCAGCACATCCTTTTCTCAGGCTCCTACCCTCTTGTAATAGCTTTTATAGAGATAAGATCTCCATTTCATTTTTTATCTCAATTAAAAAAAACCCACAACTTCTCCCTTGTCTACATTAGATTTTTTTTTCTTTGCACCACATTGTGTCTCAAGGAGCCTCTTGATTTTTGATGATTATGATAGTTCTGGCACTGAATGTTGAAGGGTTATCTGCCACCAAGTGGGAACTTATTGGTGTTCTGGCAAAGGAAGTTCTAGCTGACGTAACATGTCTACAAGAAACTCTCATCGCACTGAATGAAGCACGTCAGTTTTAGATCATTTGTTTCAATCCGTTAATTCACGAGTTTCATGAGAAACATAGTCGAGCTACATACGTCCATAGTGAGACACTGGAAGCTGCCCATATTGAATCTTCACCCTTTTGCAACACGATTGAAGATGAAGAGAAAAATAGCAAATGTACGTAAGCCAGAGAAACAGTGGGTCCACAGGTTCTGTCAAGTCATAAGCATCCAGCAGCATATGTTGGCAATCTTAATAATCATTATAGCGATTGGGGTTATGTGACTGCAGACCCAAACAGTGAACAATTGTTGGACTGGGATATCAATCAAGGATTCATTACTAGAATTGGTCTGATAACTGCCGAGCTGGGTGTGTGCAGGCATAGGTTCATTAACATCTGGAGCAGAGATCCCCCATGATGCAGTGCTTCTCTGCTTTTCTGGTCCCAGAGTTCAGTGCAGTTCTCTGTTCTCCATTCTGTATGCTAATGGAGATGTCTCCCTGTCCCATCTTTCATGCAGATGAGGCTAGGGGAGTGACCTCTGTTCTGTATGCTAATGGAGATGCCTTAATCTTGTCACCCTTGTCAGGAGGGGTCTAAGTGTGTCTCCCAACGTCCTTTACTGCTCTCTGCAACTTTTTTCTCTCTGATCCATTTTGGTTCAAGCAGAGAATGGTTGGGTGTGGGTGTGTTTCATGAGTCAAACAGGCTAGATACCGCAACCTGGTTTCCCAAGAACACAGAGCTGACTGGTATATTCAGTGGCATAGCATTGTGCTCCAATATGGATTTACTTGTCTCACACAAAGATGATCAACATACAATAATTGTCTTGTCTCAGACCTGACTCAATGCCAACCTGGGTTTGATTTACCGTGAAGGCAATGGATCCTTCTGAACCAGTACTGGACATGGAATTTGTGCTGCAGCAGAATTTTGGTGGTGTTTTAGAGACAATCCACTAAGTCAGGGGTGGGGAACGTCTGGCCCGCGGGCTGAATAAGGCCTGTGAGATCATTCAGTCCGGCCCGCAGGCGGGTCTCAAAAAGCAATAAATCTAGGAGCTTTTTTAATCCTATAATAAAAGGCTAAGGGTGTGAAGCTGTCATGCTCAGTACAGACGGCCGGACCACCGTGGCAGTGGGAGTGCGCAGGCGCGGCGCTACCACAGAGCGTCTCCCTGACGGCTGGGGGTGCATCGCTCTGTCGTCCCCTCCCAGCGAGTCGCGTCCAGAGCAGCGGGGCGGGGCAGGGCGCAGGCAGCAGGAGACCGGCCGGGGGGGAGGGAGAGGCGGTGTGCAGATAGGTTTGGAGGGGTCAAGGGGGTGGGGGGGGAGGCGGGGCGGGCTGGCGGTGCAAGTGCGCAGGTGCGGCGCTGCCATAGAGCGTCTCCCTGAGGGCTGGGGGCGCGTCGCTCCATCTTTCCCTCCCAGCGAGTCACGTCCGGAGCAGCGGGACCAGGCGGGCGCCCCACGTAGGCCCGGGAGGGGCAGGGCACGGGTGGCGGGAGACTGGCCGGGGGGGGGGAGGCGGTGTGAAGATAGGTTTGGAGGGGTCAAGGGTGTGTGGGGGGGAGGCTGGGCTGGGGGGCAGGCAAGGGGGTGGGGGGGGGAGGCCAGGTGACTAGCCTGGATGGGGTGGGCGAGGCGTGGGTGCAGGAGGGAAGGAGGTTTGGTGGGGGGGAGGCTGGGCTGGGTGGGTCAGGCATGGGGGGCAGGAGGCTGGGTTGGGAGTGAGAGGGGGGAGAAGGTTAAGTTCGGTGGGATGGGATGGGCCAGGCAGGGGTGGGGGAGGGAAGGAGGTTAGATGGGGGGAGGCTGGGCGGGGGTAAAGGAAGATCACCCCCAACAGCGGGGTGGGCCAGGCAGGGATGGGTGGGGAGTGGAGGAGGTTAGGCTGGGGGAGGAGATTATGTTGGGTGGGCCGGGTCAGGCAGGGGGGAGAGGAGAATAGGCTGGGGGGGGGAGGTGGGCCAGGCAGGGGTGGTGTATGTGTCCTACCTGAGGTTTCCAAAGCCCAGGAGACACGTGTTGCAGGCCCGAGCCTGGCAGACAGGGGAGACAGACCAGCTGACTCAGTGAGGGGGAGGGAAACTGGTGTGGGAGAAGGCCTGGTCCCCCACATCTGACCCCCAGCTCCTCTTCCCTAAGCACTTTGGCCCATGTCCACGGGCTTTTACACTAGTAGCAACATAAATTTGTCTAAAGCGGCAGCAGGCGGAGAAGCGGCAGCGGGCTAAGCGCTCAGCCCACTGTGGCTTTAGAGTTTCCCCGCAGGCTCCTGCCAGCTGGGGTCTCAGCTCCCGTTGCCAGCCTGGGCTTCCTCGGGAGACAGCGGGGAGGAACGGCCCGCGAATGACGTTATAAATATCCAAATGGCCCTTGGCAGAAAAAAGGTTCCCCACCCCTGCACTAAGTTAATGTGGGCAGCCGCAAACCATGGCACATGTCGATGACTACAAAATGACTCAACTTCCTGGAGGTTTTCATGCCTTGAACATGGTTTACAGGAACACTGTGGCTTGTCTTGATTGGATTGCACACACCAAATAAATACTGATGGTGACTCACTGGCATCTCCAAGTCTGGACTATAATAAGAGGGCGGGGGAAATGGAGTACAGTAGACTCTCGATTATCCTGGATGATAGGGAAAAAATAATCCTGGTTAATAAAATCCCGGATAATCACCATCCATATGAAATAGGGGGGGGGGGGGGGGAGTTTCGTTCACCAGCCACCCTGCACCGAGGGAGGGGGTGTTGGTTCACTGGCTGCCCTGCGCCCTGGTGGGGTGGTGTTGTTTTTTTGTGTGTGTTTGGGGCGGCAACTATGCCAGAGCCGGCCCTGTGAGTTACGCATATTTTTTTGACATCCTGGTTAATCCACAACCTGGTTAACCCAATCCTGGATAATATGTTAAGAATAGAAACAATACTTGCTATCTGTGGATTTAGCAGCCTTGGTCTATTCTTGCTGCTAATGCAGGAAAAGGACAAAGGAAGGAGACAGCATTTTTGTCAAAATATTATTTTGATTAATTAAAGTAGTAATATATGCACAAATAATTAATACAAAGCAGCACAAAAGGATACAAAGTAGCACAAACAGAATGGCAAGACAAACATGGGAACCTAAACACACTACAGCCTTCCATGCCGGTTCAAGCATGTAGTAAACTTTGATAAATATTTGGACTATCAAATTTAATTCATGAAGCTAAGGCTATGATTGTACCGTGAGTTCGACATGAATTCAGAGGTTCACGTACCTGGAGTTCATTGCGGGAGTAAAGCCTTAGAGTCTGATCTGTGGAGAGATTAAAACAATGTTTTGGGGTTGTATCAATTTTTTTTCTATTGTACATTGTGACAGATCACTTTCTCACCCCTCTTCAAACACAGGCAGGAAACTCTTCTTTGGCTCTAAACAGTGCTCTTTATTTCACAGTGCAAGGCCCCACCACCAATATACAACTCTAAATAGTTCAGCTCTTCAGCTTACAGCTCTACACAACTCTATATAGTTCAGCTCTAAATACAGCTTACAGCTCTTTCTCTTTCTCTCACTCCACACTACCATACTACCACCCCCCTGGGCTTCCTTCCTGGCAGGCTTATATCGTCCTGTGGAGGCTGCCAGGTGCAGCTCATCCAGGCTGACTGCCCTGCAGCCCAGGTGGCTGATTAGGCTTTCTGCCAAGGGAGGTTTGCAGAGGGCTTTTCTCCCTCTTAAATGGGCGGCAGGCTGGGTCAGGCCCACCCTGCCTCAACATTTTTCAGGGAAGAAACTAGGTCGTCCTCTTCTGGAGTGCTGCTGGAATCTGAAAAACAATAATGTCTATCCTAGGCTTTTCTATTGTGCCCAAACCACCATATAAACAGTTTTCCTAACTAAAACAAGTTTATTTAAGAGGGTGAACAAAATAGGCAAATTAAATGAAGCTATAGCCAAGACTATAACAGGGCTCAAAAAAGAGCTAGGTAAGTTCATGGAGTATAGGTCTATCAATGGCTATGAACCAGGATGGGCAGGGATGGTGTCCATCACCTCTGTTTGCCAGAAGCTGGGAATGACTGACAGGGAATGGATCACTTAATGATTACCTGTTCTGTTCATTCCCTCTGGGGCACCTGGCATTGGCCACTGATGGAAGACAGGATACTGGGTTAGATGAACCTTTGGTCTGACCCAATAGGGCCATTCTTATGTTCAAAGCTCTTGTCCTGGCTTCTAAAAGAGATGGGATAGTTTCAGCATAAACACTGGCTACAGGAGGCAACAAATATTGTCAGGAAAGACTCAAAGGGCAGACATTCTTCTCTGGTTTTCAAAATATAAAGAACAAATGGCATTTTAAATTAGTTTCTGAATGTACTGGACTCTTTTAATGGTAATTAATTAATTTGTATATTTAAACAATACATAGCAGTGTGCTCTGTTATTTTATGTTCCAGTTTGAGAGTGAGATTATAGGAATCTCTTAAACTTCCTAAAGGTACTTAGGTCTGTCTTTAGTTTCTCTTCTGTCGTGGACCAGAACCCCATTGTGCTAAGTGCCATCCAGAATTAAAAGATGGTCCCTGGTCCAAAGAGCTTATGTTGTCTCAGTAACACCTGCAGGATTGAGTTTGTTGTTCCCACGTATCATTTCAGGAGAGAACAGGACCACATTGACTGTGAAATTATTGTTAGTTAGGTTTTGGTTTTCGAAATCTTGTATAGAGATATTGAAACTGTGGTTTATGGGATCCGTCCCATGTCTTATACAGAATGCTCACTTTTCACTACGCCTGGCCCTGATTCAGGAATGCACTGATTACTCACTGATTAAAGTTAGTCATGAATGCAAATGTCTCCATGAATCAGGGCCTATATTCAGAAATATGGTAAAATTAATAAAGGCTGAATTCTGCCCTCAACTCTGCAAGCAGGGATCCTCTTCAAGCTGAAGAAAGCCTCCAATGCATACATTTTGGCTCCCTCTCATCAAGCTGGGTTTTTATTCTGCACTCATCGCTACAACCTCATAAGTATTAGATGATAAAGTAGCATCTCTCTTGTAGCTGCCAGATTGGGAGGATTTATTTGTTTAGAAGTGAGTTCATTTTTTAAACGTTTTTAATTTTTTAAAAAGGCTTAGAAACAGATTTATTTGTGTAAAACTGTGGATTTTTCTGAACTATTTGGGGTTTTGAGATTTTTTATTTAATATTTTATCACAATATTTTACCAAAAATGTAGTTATCAGTGTTCCATTTTCCAGAATATGTATGTATATTTATATAGCCCCTTTTATCCCAGGGTCATTTACATGGGGAGGTATATGGAGGAAAGAATGCAGGAGGAAATGAGAACAAGAATATAAGTGGAAGAAAATTGTGCAAGGCGCTGAAGGTAAAGATTCATTTTAACCTCCTAGTTTTAAAAAAATAAACTTTTTAGTGGTCAGTTTTAATTTGGTCAAAAATAGGATAAATCAAAACAGATCTATGCTTCTGAATCCTGCATCTTTGCTGCTTTTGTACAGAACACAGAAGCATATTTTGAGTGGTTCAGGTTAAAGGAGGCAAGTATCATGGCAATCCAAGTTACAATGCTCCTAACCAGCAGTCAAAATTATAACCAGAGTTGATTGGTGCAGCAGGGATAAACCAACTGAAAAAAACCCCCAAAACCTAGTATGCGGGCTTATTAAGCACTATTTGCTCTTCTTTTAGCAGTTTTGCTATACAAAACTTTTCCAGTAAACCAAAACCAGAAACCCACACAGCTCTCAGCTTGTCTAAACCCACTGTTTAGTGCATGAACTCTCTTCATTATGAATTACATTTTTAGTTTCTCAGTGTACTATCATTGACATGGAACAGAATCTCCTTTCTCTCAAACAATATATGTCAGTCCAAGGCTGTAAGTAGGTCATTCCTCTCGGGTATAGTTCTGCATCTCAGCAGACTAGAAAGAGAAACAACCCACCACTCTACTAGAAATAATTCAGCTGACAATATTAGTCCAAATATCCTACCTCTGTTTCATTGTTTCATAACTATTTACAGAAAGAACTGTGGGAATGCAAACTTGAATGATCAGCAAGCAGATTTCATAGTCTCCTTCTGAATATTAACTATGGACTTTAAATACAAAGTCTATGAACAGCGTTTTTCTCTTTAATTCTGTGAATCCACACCACAGACTGTCCTCCCGATGACAGTCTGTGTCTGTCTGTACAATCATGCATGTACTCCCGAGATGCTGAGGGTTTAAACAGATGGAGATAAAGGCAAGAATCAAATTCGGAAGCAATAAAAACAATAGTAATAAATTAAATGTTATATATCGCTGTCCATAAATCTCAAAAGACTTTGTAAAGCAGCTAAGTATTATTACCCCCATTTTATACAGCAGGAAAGAGACTTGAGGGGGGACATAATTTGCCAAGGTCACCAAGCAGACTATTATACAATCACTTTAGCTGGCATCCCATACAGTTCTCACTCTTTTTTACACAGGGTACATACTCTGTGAAAACTAGACACTTTTGGGTTTTGGTTTTCTTTTTTTTTTTTCTTTCTTTCTTTTCCCCCCATTTTTTGTAGTCACAACTGACATGCGCTCTAGGTGTTTGTCTTGCAGACAACCTTACTGCTGAACCAAGGGCTGAGTCCTATGTCAGTTAAGCCACCCCCTACTCCTCTGTACTCAGGAAAAGTTCAGGAGCAGAGCAGCTGGGTGGCCACAGGAGCTGACAACTCAGCAACTGGCAGAGGAAGGAGCTGAGATGCGGAGAAGCGTCAGAGAGAGAAAGCTGAGATTCAGGGAAGAAAATGGGTGGACGGGGTTTAATGGGAAGGAGCTCAGATTGATGAAATAAAGAGGAAGAATATGATATTGGAGGAGATTTGGCATGTCAGCAGGGAAAAATTTGTAGAGGAGGAGACAATGTGAGCGGGGGTGGACATACTATGAAAGATAAGGCAAGCAAGGACAGAAAAAAATCAACAGGAGACACACAATGAAATAGAGTTGGGAGAGGACACTCCATGACATGGAAAAGAAAAGGAAAAACAAAAAATGGGGAGCTCAGTAATAATAATAATTAATAAAGGAAAGGGGTGTACGGCTATACCGCCCTGGACAGGCCCGATCCCATTTGATCTCGGAAACTAAGCAGGGTCAGGCCTGGCTAGTACCTGGATGGGTGACCTCCTGGGAATACTAGGTGCTGTAGGCTAACACCTGGCAGTAGGTATAAAATGCCTCCCACGACAGGTGGACCGATGCATTGGTTGGAGTATACCCCAGTTGTATCACTGGTCCTGTCCAGGCTCCGAATGGAGGTGGATATGCTGACCAAAGCGGACCCTGCCATAGTGCGGGACTAACGCTAAGAAAAACAACAATAAAGGAAAGGGGTAATGAAAATAAAAGCAGGAAGAGACGAGGCAGTAGAGCAAACACTAAGTGGCAAAGGAGGGAAAGGAACATGTGGAAACAAAGAAAAGGAACAAAGACCTGGAGAATAAAGAGAAAGAAGATTTGGAAATGAAGAGGAACGACACACATGAGAGTAAGATTTGAACGCACTAACGTATTCAGGTTTCTACATTTTGTTATTTTCTTTGGCAAAAAAAAAATTAACAAAAAAATTGAGCTTACATGGAGGAGAAGGGCCAGTCACAGTTCTAGGGAGGAGAGGGGCCTAGTGGAGAGTCTTCAGATCAGTTACAGCCTTAGGCTTATGGCATCACATCACACTCCAAAACCATGCTCTATTCCCCCAGCTTTGGCCCCAGGGGTTAATATATGCTCCAGAAGATGTGAGATGAATCAAGGTATCATAATCCTGCATCATTTTTATTGTAACTCAAAAATGGCTGAATGTTAATATCTGAAATGTTCTTTGTACAACAGATGTAACAGGGAGGTGGTGGAAGGAGATCTTGGACCATCCCATCCATGAAATTGTGCCAACATTGTGGAATGTTAGACCAGGCACTGCTTGGAACAAAGACCAAGGAGAGGCCGTGATCAGTAAATCCTGAACATAAGTATATTATTCAATACATTAGGCAGTGTATCAGACTATCATAAGTGTACTCTGTATGTAATTAAAACTTGGCAAGTCCAATGCAGAAAATTTAAAAACTTTGCATTTTCTGGTGCCAATCTGGATCTTAGCTGTTTATAATATTTCCTGCCATATTAAAGATCTTTTCAGAACATACAATGTTGGTGGCAATTTGACAATTTAAAAACTAAACAGAGAAGAATATACTAAGCAAGGTTAATTTAGTGGTTTTTCCCTTCTCCCAATTGTCAAATGGGGTCTGATTCACTTCTCTTGAAGGCAATGGAAAGATTCTATTGACTTCAGTGAGAGTTGGATCTGACTCCCAGCCAGGTTTCAAATATCCCTACCTGGTTCCCAGGGATGTCAGTGCACCACTGCAGGTTTGAATTGCTTTGCCCACTGACGGGTTGGCACAAAGATAATATGTGCTAGATTCTTCCTAGAGATGAGGTCTCTGAAATCTTGAGCCCCAGAACAGCTGCTATTGCACTGCTGACAAACCTTCAGTGGAGCACAACGAATGTCATTGCAGTAGCTATAGCCTGTTCTGTGCCTGACTAAAGAGAGGATTTTGCCAAGTTAGTTGCTCTTCTATCCTTCCTATGTACTTGATATTCCCTAGCTATCCTGTCATGATGTGTGACTTCTGCCAGGTCATGTGGAAGACCTGAACATTTGACATGTGGATCCATTAGCATTGCAGGCACATAGCGTGTCAATTTGAGTATCCAGTGGCACTTTTCCTTATTGTGCAAGGGTAGATCTGTATTGTGATGGGGATTTCACATCCACTTTGTCTCATTAAAATGTTCTTTTGAACATTATGAATAATATAATTGTCTTTAGCACCCACTTACCTCTCTTCCTTCCATTCCTTCCTGAAGACCCACTTTTCCTGTGACACAAGTAATCAGTCAATTAACAATAGGCACGTCAGGAGCAAGAAGGCCAAGAAGACTTTTAAATGATTTTGAAGCACCCAGTTGTGCGCACATCAGCCGGTATAACTATCTAAACTTATTAATGTTGCCTTCATTTTCCCTTTCCCTCTTCCATCCTGTGGTTTATCACACTCATCAGTCACGTCTAGTCTTAAATTAGACTGTAAGCACTTTAAGACCAAGATTGTGTCTTTTTTGTGTCACTGTGCAGCACCCAGCACAGGAGGGGCTTTGATGCTGATGGGGATCTGAAAGCACAGCAGCACTGAGATGCTAACAAGGAAACTCAGGGTGGGTTGACTCAGAACACATCTCTTGCGGTGGTTTCAAATCGAGCAAGACACATATAATGATGACATCCAATGCCACTGACATGGGAATAGGGGGGATGATCATGCACACATTAGTTCTCTTCATGAAAGTAGGTAAGATAAGTAAGGTAGAATTTCCTTGTATCGTGTCATCTTATAACGTGTATGTAGCTTTTTACAGTTTCCCAGTGAACAGGGTAAATGGAATATTCACAGCCTAGAAAGCATGAATACAATGTTTCAAACTTTTCTGGCCATTGAAACCATTTTCTATATATTCCATTCTCTTCCCGGGAAGCTGTGACGCGTAAGACTCAAACCTTCCACATTTATTGTATAACTCTCACTTACATGAGTGTAAATCAGGAAAAACTTCCTGAAGTCAGTGGAGTTACACTAGTCCAAGGGTGGCCAATTTGAGCCTGAGAAGGAGCCAGAATTTACCAATGTACATTGTCAAAGAGCCCCAGTAATACGTCAGCAGCCCCATCAGCTGTCCCTCCCCCTGCTCCCAGCACCTCCCACCCACCAACAGCCCTGCTGATCAGCGCCTCCCCCTCCTCCCCACACCTCCAATCAACTTTTTCTTGGCATGCAGGAGGCTCGGGGTGGGGGAGAGGGAGGAGCAAGGGCATGCAGGCTTAGGGGAAGGAACGGGAAGGGGTAGAGTGGGCACAGGGCCCGTGGCAGAGCCAGGGATTGAGCAGTTAGCACTCCCTGGCACACTTGAAAGTTGGTGCCTGTAGCTGCAGCCCTGGATTCGGTGCCGCATGTGCCACATATTAACTTCTGAAGAGCCGCATGTGACTCCGGAGCCACAGGTTGGCCATCGCTGCATAGTCTAAAACCTGTGTGAGAAGAAATTCAGACAGACCATTCTTAAATGATATTAAGAACATTCAGGTCATTGTTACTAGAACTGATAATACTAAGAACCATTCATGAATAGTTTAATAAATAAAAGAACTGAGTACAGTTCCCTATGATTCATATTACTCAGGCAACCCTCAGGTGTTCATGAAAATGCTCACAAAATGCCGAAAGTTTCATGAAATTTAACATTAATTATTATTCTTTATTTGTAGTTAATGATTCTCTTGTTTAAAATGTTTCAGTCATCCAATCGGGAGATAGAAACAATACCATGTGACATAGGTGACCACCCATACTGTGAGTAGTCATTATGCATGCTATGAATAGTTGAAATGCATTTGTAAACAACTCACTCAGAAAATTATTTTTCCAAATGTTTTTGTGATACTTGTGAATGGCAAGTTTTATATAGTTGAAACTTTGCTAAGCAATTGACCAATCTCCTAGCTCTCTTACTGCTTATTGGGTTTTGGCATTTGAAGAAAATTTGGGACCAGAGACAATTTGCTAATCAAAAATGGGCAAAATTCATAGTGAATATGATTTGTAATGAATTACTTTGACCATATTTAACTGTCAGAAAGTACATTCTGTATCATGTACTCAGTATTTGTGAAGAAAGCCACTTTCTGATCTATGTATCAAGACTGTGACCCAGCCTTTCAGCAACATAAGACTTGTTAAAGGCATTTAGAGCACAAATGCCTTGTTGCAAATACTTTCCGTGGATAATGAATACATGCAACGCCAACAAGCAGTAAGAGACATACAAGATTGCCCAATTTCTCATCCACATCAGTGGTGAAATGCACTGCTTTCCCCTCAGCTTCTTTAAGTGCCTCCATGACAAAGAATAAGGGTACATCTTCATTACGGCAGGTAGCCATCGCTCTTTTAGTGATCGATTTCTCGCGTCTGGTTAAGACGTGAGAAATTGATGCCCGAGGCCCCCCATCGACTCCGGTAACTCCAGCTTGACGCAAGGCGCATGCTGGAGTCGACGGGGGAGCGCGCAGCCGACTGCCACCGCCAAGAGGACGGCAGGTAAATCGGCTGTACATACGCCGACTTCAGCTACATTATTAACATAGCTGAAGTTGCGTATCTACAGCTGATCCCCACCCCTAGTGAAGACCACTATTAAGAAAAACACCTGGAAGGAATGTTCTACTGTACTTTGCACACTGAAGGACTGATCATAATCCGGTATTTTCTACAAGGACTCATCATAATCAGGTATTTTCTACAATCGAAGCATGAGGAATGAGGAATTTTGGGGGAAGGTGACAAATGCTACCCTCTTCCATTACCATGACTGTTTAATGACCTGTGAAATGAAAGAGCTCTATGTTGTTTGAAATCTTATCTCTCTCATCAACAGAAGTTGGTCCGGTAAAAAGACCGAATAAAAGATATTACCTCACCTACCTTGTCTGTCTAATATTGACACAGCTACAACAACACTGGATAAATGATAATAACATTCATTTGAGACTCATGGCTAACTGATTTGTTGTTCTTTTCTGTGTGAAATGTTTTCCGTCCAATTAAATGAAATCATGTGATCAGTTCACTTAGTGTGGTCTGAGAAATAGTTTGTCTGAATTTTCTTAGAGAAGTAAATAATGAGTCTTCCAAACTTTTTGAGTAACAAATTAACTTGCACACAATTTCAGTTCAGCTGATTGCTAGATGAATGTGTTCCCATTGTTGGAAGGTATATGACTACCTGTTTTAGAAAAAAATTAAGTAGGTCTGGTTAAGTAATGCATTAGCTTTTCCTCTAAATAGTGGATTGTATGTTATTACCTAGCAGGTTTTCTCTTCTGTCAGACATTTTAGTCATTTTGCACACCACTAGAAACATAAGAGTAATAGTTCCTGTCATTATTCATGGTGGAAGAGTGATTTGTAAGTGATTCACCACTCAACTTTTTCTGTGGCAACAAACTCCCAAAACTTGAATTCAGCGAGCATATTCAGAGTTATTGGGAGATTTGAATAAAAGTGCTCTCTGGACTGATGATTCCCATGAAATAATTCATGAGGAAATACTCATATTTATTTACAAAATTTTAAGAAATAGATATGCATATTTAATTCCTCTCTCCCACTTTTGGTATGTTTGCCTTCCTAGACTGGAGCAAATAATCTCAATAATATACAATAATCTTCATTGAATGTATCTCTGCAGTTTAGAAAACCATTATTTATTTACATAATGCATTGCTAGCATGGAAATCATACAGATTTTACACTCATAATCACAGATGTAGGACTGAAAGGAACCTTGATAGGTCTCATCTAGTCCAGTTCCCTGCACTGTGTCAGGACAAGGTATTATTTAGACTATCCTTGACAGGTGTTTGTCTAACCCAGTGTTGGGCAACCTGCGGGCCCCAGGCCACATGCAGCATGTCAGGGTAATCCACTGCCGGGCCACCAGACAAGTGGCTGCGGTTCACCATTCCTGGCCAATAGGAGCTGCAGGAAGCAGCGGTCAGCAAGTCCCTGTGGCCTGTGGGCTGCAGGTTGCTCACCACTGGTCTGACCTGTTCCTAAAAACCTCCAACAACAGGGATTCCACAACCTCCCTAATTAATTTCTTCCAGTGCTTAGCTACCCTGACAGTTAGAAAGCTTTTCCTAACGTCTAACTAAATCTCCCTTGTGGCAATTTAAACCATTACTTCTCATCCTGTCCTCAAAGGTTAAGGAGAACAATTTATCACCCTCCTCTTTACAACAACCATTTATGTACTTGAAAGTTTATGTCCCTCAGTCTTCTCTTCTCCAGACTTAACTCCAACACCGTTTTTTTTCAGTCTTTCCTAATAGGTAATGTTTGTCTGTATGCATGGTGCTATATGAATACAGGTGCTCAAATATTATTATTAGTAGAAGTATTTTATTAATATTTCAGTAGTATCTAGAATCCTCAATCAGGCATCAATGTGCTAGGCCCAGAACAAGTGGGTAGAACCAAGTCCACTTCTACCCAGAGAGCTCAACAATCTGTTTATAACAAGACTCGGAAGGTGGATAAAAAAATGGGAGTAGGCAGCAGTGGGGAGCAGGTGATAGGAAACAGGTGAATATTTGCATAAATTAGCTGTCTCAATGACAACAACTAGCACAAATTAAATGGAACAGAATAGAACAGACAAATAAGATGATGAGATCCCTTCCCAGTATAGACACTGATGATGAAATAGTTTTCTAATAAGTTGAGGTTTACCTTAGTAGGGCCTGTAAATATACATAAAGCTCTTTCTGGAATTCTACCATAGTTATATAATCTCTTTTAGCGATACATAGAAGTGTGGATTTCAAATGAGCAGTTCTTGGAATTATCTAAATAGTAAACCAAAGCACTTTATAATACCTCAGACTGTAGGCAGTAAAGATCTCATACATCTCCTCATGTGCGCCAGTGTCTTTATGTATGCTGTATGTTCAAACAATGGATAACTTGTTTGGTGGTATGATGGACATGAGTATATTTCCCTGCAGGGGAAACAACTTTACAGTTTGTTACATAGTGTCAACTGGCTGTTTTGGGTACAGGGACACAAACTCCAAGATGAATTCATGATGACTATGATATTCTGAATATTCTGCACATTATTTTTAACCCCACGATCTTCATTGCAACCAAAGCAGAAAGAGCAGAATTTGCACCTCATGTGAATACACTTGGTGAGCATCAAGCACCACACATCCCTTTTGGAACCAAGTGAAACTGAACCGATTTTATAATTAACTAGCATAAGTGCCCGGCGTTGCTCGGGTCAGTCGGAGGTGGGGAGGGGGCAGACAGTTGACACCCCCTGACCAACCCCAACACCCCCCGTCTCACTTACCCCCCGACCAAACCCGACACCCCCACCTCACCCCCTGAGCAAATCCGACACCCCCACCTCACCCCCAGACCGAACAGTGTATTTAATAATCTGTGTGCTACACAGTGCACCGTGAGCCGGGGGGGTGTTGGGTTTGGTCTGGGGGGGTGGGAAGTTGTCGGGGTGGGTGAGGGGTGAGGTGTGGGTGTTGGGGTTGGTCAGGGGGTTTTGCGGTTGGTGGGGGGGTGAGGTGGGGGTGTCGTGTTCGGTCGGGGGGTAAGTGAGCCAGGGGGTGTCGGGTTTGGTCTGGGGGGGTGGGAAGGTGTCGGGGTGGGTGAGGGGTGAGGTGTGGGTGTTGCAGTTGGTCAGGGGGTGTTGCGGTTGGTGGGGGGTGAGGTGGGGGTGTCGGGTTTGGTCAGGGGGGTGAGGTAGGGGTGTCGGGTTTGGTCTGGGGGGTGGGAAGGTGTCGGGGTGGGTGAGGGGTGAGGTGTGGGTGTTGGGGTTGGTCAGGGGGTGTTGCAGTTGGTGGGGGGGTGAGGTGGGGGTGTCGGGTTTGGTCGGGGGGTAAGTGAGCCGGGGGGGTGTCGGGTTTGGTCTGGGGGTGTTGCGATTGGTGGGGGGTGAGGTGGCAGTGTCGGGTTTGGTCGGGGGGTAAGTGAGCCGGGGGGGTGTGTTGGGTTTGGTCTGGGCACCCACCCCGACACCTTCCCCCCCCCCAAACCAAACCCAACACCCACACCTCACCCCTCACCCCCCCCGACACCTTCCCACCCCCCCCAGACTAACCCCGACACCCCCCGGCTCACTTACCCCCCAACCAAACCCCACGCCCCCACCTCACCCCCCGACTGAACCCGACACCCCCCCCTCACTTACCGTCCCATCAAACCCAACTCAGATCCGTCGCCGGGGGGGGGGGCCCAGAGCCGAGGGATTCCGGGGACCTTCGCAGGTGGGGGGGGCACTGTGCTGATGGATTCCGGGGTTCCATTGGGAGGGGGGAGGGGCAGAGAACTGAGGGATCTCCGGGGTTCCGTTGGAGGAGGGAGGGGTGAGCTGAGCGAGTGCGGTGTCTGTTGGAGGGGGTATTATGACATCATCACCACCTAACCGCCCAGCTGATGTGATTGGCCCTGAAAGATTTTCACCCCTGAGGGACGTCAGAGGTGAGATCTGAAAATTTTTCGACCCTTACCAGCATCTAGACCCCAAGACTCCTCACTGTACCAAATTTCAAGTCTCTGGCTCAAACGGTGCGGGAGGAGTTTGCTGTCATACATACATACATACATACACCACTTGACTTTTATATATATAGATAGATAGATTAAAAGCATCATCAGTATTGGCCTGTAGGTGGACTGCTCTGGCTGTGTGCCTTTACAAGTACTGCCCAAGGTTAGGCTATTGATTCGTTATTTCTTGGGAGTCTCCAACTATCTGGCAAGTAAGTGGCGGTTACCCTATGGTTAGAATTTTCCTCCTGAGCTGCCCTGGTGACCTTGCCAGGAAGGAGTGAGGGGGATGGACGCACTGCCAAATAAATTCATAGGGAAAAATAAAGCAGATCCCTGCTGAGTGGCTGGTGGGATCCAGAAGAACCCAGACCATGAAAGCTTATGCTTCAGTACTTTAGTTAGTCTTTAAGGTGCCACAGGAGTCTTTGTAACTTCTGTAAGCAGACTGGCATTACAGAAGGTAACCAGATGGAGAGGGGGTGCTACAAATGTAATCACAGAGATCACCTTAAAGTGCTTGAGCGCTGTGGACAAAGCATCCTCAGCTGAAGAGATCTGCCTATGAAACAAGCATCTAGAGATTCCAGAGCTGCAAAACCTTCCTATTTGCTAAAGCTTTTAAACTGGAACCAGAATGACAGCCACAACATCAGCCACAGCTCTGCCTAGGTCCCTCACCCAAAACAGCAACACAACAGACAACCTTCAAGCAGAGCTTTTTATAAACTGATGGAGGAAAGAGCCAGAGCCTCCATGAAGTTTTCAAGGGATTTGGCATTGTTGGTCTATGTTATGTGAAAAGTGTTCAGATGCTGTGATGATGAGTAGCTGTATGAAACCTTAGATTAGAGAGATAGGATTCAAATAATTCAATCCTGCATGTAGCTGCTATCTAGACAAACCATTTACAATGCAGCCATTGCAAATACACAAATCTATTTGCATAAAGAAGAATAAATTTAGCCGTTGGATTCCTAAACTGCAAATGAATAAGGGTATATGTGTACAAATATTTACCACCATACTGGTATGTGTTAAGGACATAAAATCTGCACTGCCACCACAGCATGCAAAACATCTGTTCTTATGGCAATGCAAATAATATTCTTTAAAGTTAATTCTTCATAATGTCTGTGAGTCTGTGCCTCTTAACAATGGTCGCAAAGAAATACAAAAGTAAATAAATAACCCCCATACAAACATAAAGTGTTGCAGTATAAAACCATCATGGACCACAACCCAGATCTTCAAAGGCATTGTAGGCGCCTAAATTTTTATGGGAGTTAGGTGCCTAAATATCTTTGAGGATCTACATCCAAATCCTGAAAACATTATTCCCTTACTACGGAACCCTTGCTCCCTCCTATAGGAGCCAATGGCAGTTTGCCTGACTAAGGAATGAATGAAACCTGAGGAACTGACTGGTCCCTCTTGCCCTAAGAAGGATCCCTTCATAAAGTTATTCTGAAATGGTTCTGTCCAGGACTGGGTTTACAGTGATGCCAATGGAGCCAGGCCCACACTCAGAAGGGGCCCCAGCACCTAGACTGTGTTCCCCCACCCGCTCTGCCCACACTCCACCCCGAGGCCCCACCCCCACTCAGCTGCTCTCCCCTGAGGCTCCGCCTGAAGCTCTCTCCTCTCCATCCCCTTCCCTGCTCACTCTTCTCCCTCCACTTCCCCCATATAAGCAGCGGGCAGCGCTTCAGGGGGAAGAGGCTGAGCAGCGGAGGACTACAGGGCAAAGTACAGGTGGGGCGTTGGGGGGGAAGGGGCCATGAGGGGCTATGGCCCTGGTACCAGGGCCCAAAAAAGATTGATCCAGCCCTGGTTCTGTGGGTGTGATGGGGGCGGGAAATGAGCTGTCAGTCTGTTACTGCAGCTCTAAGACCCCACACTTCCTTCCACTCACTGGCAAGACAGACCCCTCTAGCATTGGCTCCCCTGTTATCCTACCACTTCCATGGAGGTTCCCAACTGCAAATCGGCCTGGAACTATGTTATCTTTGACAAGGACACTATTTTAGGCTGTATGGGGGCAATGTACATCCCTGCCTAATCCTGCTCTGATGCCCGTCACTGTCTGCTCACCCAGCTCCTGCTCATTGCCATGCAGAGAGCCTTAGGTGTGTCTCACAATGTGGGGGAAAGTGCTGCAGAGCTGACTGACTCACTCCCTCTCCCCCTACATGCAGAGGCAAGATCTGTGGGCAGAGGGCCAGCTTCTGTGCCTGGATCTCATGGTCACCCAGCATCCACGGAAGGGTCCAGAATTTGGCCCAGATACACATATTGCAACGCCAGAAGGGAACATTGTGTGACAGACCGCCTTCTCACCCCCCTCAGGAACACGCAGGAAACCCTTTTTTGCTCCAAACAGTGCTCTTTAATTTACAGTGCAGGACCCCACCACCAATATATACAGCTTAAAACAGTTCTTCAACTTACAGTTTACAACTCTATCAACATCTACAGTTTACAGCTCTCAATAGCTCCACAGGTTCTGGCTCTACAAACTCTATATAGTTCAGCCCCTAATCTATATATATAAAAGTCAAGTGGTGTATGTATGTGTGTATGTATGTATGTATGTACGTATGACTGCGAACTCCTCCCGCACCGTTTGAGCCAGAGACTTGAAATTTGGTACAGTGAGGGGTCTTGGGGTCTAGATGCTGGTAAGGGTCGAAAAATTTTCGGATCTCACCTCTGACGCCCCCCAGGGGTGAAAGTCTTTCAGGGCCAATCACATCGGCTGGGCGGTTAGGTGGTGATGATGTCATAATACCCCCCTCCAACAGACACCTCACTCGCTCAGCTCACCCCTCCCTCCTCCAACGGAACCCCGGAGATCCCTCAGTTCTCTGCCCCTCCCCCCTCCCAACGGAACCCCGGAGATCCCTCCATTCTCTGCCCCTCCCCCCTCCCAACGGAACCCCGGAGATCCCTCCATTCTCTGCCCCTCCCCCCTCCCAACGGAACCCCGGAGATCCCTCAGTTCTCTGCCCCTCCCCCCTCCCAACGGAACCCCGGAGATCCCTCAGTTCTCTGCCCCTCCCCCCCTCCCAACAGAACCCCAGAGATCCCTCAGTTCTCTGCCCCTCCCCCCTCCCAACGGAACCCCGGAGAGCCCTCAGTTCTCTGCCCCTCCCACCTCAACCCCGGACTCCATCAGCTCTGTGCCCCCCCCCACCTGCGAAGGTCCCCGGAATCCCTCGGCTCTGGGCCCCCTCCCCCCCTGCGACGGATCTGAGTTGGGTTTGGTGGGACGGTAAGTGAGGTGGGGGTGTCGGGTTCGGTCGGGGGGTGAGGTGGGGGTGTTGGGGTTGGTCAGGGGGTGTTGCGGTTGGTGGGGGGGGTGAGGTGGGGGTGTTGGGTTTGCTTGGGGGGGTGAGGTGGGGGTGTCGGGTTTGGTCGGGGGGTAAGTGAGCCGGGGGGGTATCGGGGTTGGTCTGGGGGTGTGGGAAGGTGTCGGGGGGGGGGGTGAGGGGTGTGGTGTGGGTGTTGGGTTTGGTCTGGGGGGGGGAAGGTGTTGGGGTGGGTGCCCAGACCAAACCCGACACCCCCCCCCCCGGCTCACTTACCCCCCGACCAAACCCGACACCGCCACCTCACCCCCCCACCAACCGCAACACCCCCTGACCAACCCCAACGCCCACCCCTCACCCCTCACCCACCCCAACACCTTCCCACCCCCCCAGACCAAACCCGACACCCCCCGGCTCACTTACCCCCCGACCGAACCCGACACTCCCACCTCACCCCCCCAAGCAAACCCGACACCCCCACCTCACCCCCCCACCAACCGCAACACCCCCTGACCAACCCCAACACCCACACCTCACCCCTCACCCACCACGACACCTTCCCACCCCCCCAGACCAAACCCGACACCTCCCCGGCTCACTTACCCCCGACCGAACCCGACACCCCTACCTCATCCCCCCAAGCAAACCTGACACCCCCACCTCAACCCCCCACCAACCGCAACACCCCCTGACCAACCGCAACACTCACCCCTCACCCACCCCAACACCTTCCCACCCCCCCAGACCAAACCCTACACCCCCCGGCTCACTTACCCCCCGACCAAACCCGACAACCCCACCTGACCCCCCCAAGCAAACCCAACACCCCCACCTGACCCCCCAACCAAACCCGACACCCCCCCCCCCCCGGCTCACGGTGCACTGTGTAGCACACAGATTATTAAATACACTGTTCGGTCGGGGGGTGAGGTGGGGGTGTCGGGTTTGCTCAGGGGGTGAGGTGGGGGTGTCGGGTTTGGTCGGGGGGTGAGGTGGGGGTGTTGGGTTTGTTTTGGGGGGGCAGGTGGGGTTGTCGGGTTTGGTCGGGGGGTAAGTGAGCCGGGGGGTCTTGGGGTTGGTCGGGGGGGGTGGGAAGGTGTCAGGGTGGGTGAAGGGTGGGTGTTGGGGTTGGTCAGGGGGTGTCAACTGTCTGCCCCCTCCCCACCTCCGACTGACCCGAGCAACGCCGGGCACTTATGCTAGTATTATATACAATGCAATTACATACTAGTTTTAAGAGGCTTTTGTTGTGGTCTTTATAGTCCTGTTACACTTTAAGATTCCTCAATAGTGGCAACTTGACTGGTAAATATACTGAACCAAATGAATACCAGGTATAATTATTGACTTCAGCAGGAATACTCCAGGGATGGATTTGGCCCATTATCTAGATAGAGATGTATCTTTATAAGGACATCTTCTAACCTGGCTGGTTCATTAGGAAGAGAGAAAAGGGACGTGAACTGTCACAGCTCAGTGTTTTGAGTACCTCTGCTACCACTCTAATAATCAGACAGTATTATTCTCACATCAAATTTTGTTGCAATTAATGGTATTATAACATCAAGAGTTTTTACTGATATGTAAAAGATATGTTTAAAACCATTAGTTTAACACTTTAAAAAAGTGGACTTGGCCTGCTATTCTAATACAATCTTACACAGCACCTCAGTAGATATGGTCAAACACCCCGATACCATAATCAATGCTACATATATTAGTAACATGGTACATTGCTCTAGCTGACCTACTAGCGGTATCCTCCCCTTTCATGAACACTAAATTCATATAAGCAGCATTTTTATGCAGTAAAAAAAAATAAATTAAAAGTTATTCCATGGGTACACAAAACATCTTTAGAGATAGCTCAAAATCTCCTAACATGTCTTATAGAGACCTAATTTTACTATATTCAGAATTTTTTAATTAAAAATACATTTCACACCAAAGGAATTCCATTTTCTCACTACAGAAGACACATTCCAATACAATATATATCATGCTCTTCATATTTTTAGAATGTTTACACTCTGCATTCAATATGTGTGTGATCTTTATGCTTAGAACAAAGCATATTCTAGTCTTGGCTATTTCTGTTAGAGGGCAGCAGTCCATCCCCTAAGTGGCATGATCTGTATGTCACTAGGTACTACATTTGTTGTATAGTATCATTTAGTCTTCTCTGGTCTAGGATACAGATCTACCCTGTGTCAACCAGACTGTATACTAAAGTTATAAGACCTAGAGAAGCAGTGTTGGCCTCAGCCTTACCCCAAGATCACTGATTTCATTTGGAAAGCGAGGAATACTTGTAGCACCGTAGAGACTAACTAGTTTATTTCAGCATAAGCTTTCGTGAGCTATAGCTCACTTCATCGGCTGCATACTTCTGTTCCATTCTATGTATCCGATGAAGTGGGCTATAGCTCACGAAAGCTTAAGATGAAATAAACTAGTTAATCTCTAAGGTGCTACAAGTATTCCTCGCTTTCTTTACGGATACAGACTAACACGGCTGCTATTCTTGAACCTGATTTCATTTGGTAGCTATCCATCTTCAGAGGATTGCATGTGTCTGTATGTAGGAGAAAAAAAATTAGAATATTCAGAGAGCCATGACAAATTTCCCTGCTATTTCTGGAATGCATAGCAGTGAAATTATGCTCTTACACCATGCAAAGGGGAACCAGCTTTCCTATTTGCAGAATGAATTTGTGTCATTTAAAACCCTGTGAAGTGATGAACAGTTGTTAAGAAAAGACACTGAATCATGAATGTCCTGTATTGTATTGGTACTGTGACATTTACCAGAATTTAATAAGAAATCTGTATACTTCATAACATGATGTATAACTAGATGACATGTGCAATATCACCATCCAGGGGGCAGGCTCTTCATCAAAGCTTTATTCATACTTTAGACTGTCTTTACTAATCCTTCTTAAGCCTGTCATCAGCTGCCATCATGTTAAGATATGTCAGCCCTAGAAATGAAACACAATATCTCAAGAAAACTATGCCTTGCGAGGAAGAATGCGGATTTGAATTTAATAGGGAGATAGTTTTATCTGCAGTTGTGTAGGCAGATTATACAATTGCATGGCACTTTGTACTGTTTCTAAAATGTGTTCTTTGTGGTATGAGTTGTTCAAAAACCTAACAGCAACATTTAAATGTGTATTTTTAACTAAATTGCATCTAATTATATTTCAAGGTGGGGGGACATACGTGTACTGCATGGACAGTCACGAACCTACAGTTCATTTCACCAGCTACAGCTCATCTACAGGTGACTTACAGCAGATGGTCTTGTAAAGGGAGTAATAAGAAAGGGCACCGGCAATTCTAAGCCTTGTGGTCAAAGCACATTGTGTTTCCGCTCCCCCCCACTCCCCCACCCCATGCCTGTGAAGGTTGTGGTGATCTCAAGTAATTGGTGTGCAGTGACTACAAGTGGGGTGGGGAAAGGACCGTATGTAAAAAGCCTGAACTGAGAACTTTTAAAAGCTTATTTTAGTATTGCTTTCCAAAGCTTGTGTTAAAGGAAGAGAGTACCTCCAACACCTCAGAGCTAAATAAATACTTTAAAATAATAGAACCCAGAGGGTGAAATCCTGATTCACTTGAAATCAGCGGCAAAACTCCCATTGACTTCAGTAGGGCTAGGAGTTCAGCCATCTCGTATAACAATGGTGGTATAATGTGTGGGCATGGATTTTATTTATTCTTAAAGACAAAAACCTTGAATTTTTTGTTGTTACTTCCTATTAAGCATCTGTTCTGTACTCCAACAGGTATTTACTGTACAAAGAACTTCCATTAGAAGGCACTGAAACCATGTGGAAAATTCAGCCTCCTTTTCCTTAGTCACAGTGGACCACAGATGCTTGACTTGCAGGGGGAGAGATGACTTAGCCCCATGAGCACATATAACTACATGCACTACTCCCGCTTAAAATCAGAAAAACACCCTTACAGAATATCTATCACATCCACTCTCATTCTTTTGTGCCAGTAATGCCACTCTCTTCACTCTTCCCCCTCTGCGAAGTCTTCCATACCGCCCCAATATGAAGAAATACCAAGCCTATATCCTCCCCTTTTGGACATCATTCCTCATCTCACGTCTGCTGAGGCCCAATATGCTGGTGGTACAACTGATTAGTCAGTGTGTCAAATCAAGCTCCTAAGAGTAGCACAATTTCACTCCCTTTCTTTAGGGTTTTCTTTATTCACCAAAACAGTTCAATGTTAACACAAATCTTTTAAAGACTCTGAAGTTCCCTCATGAAAGAAAGTAATACTACCTGGCCTTTCCTAAAGCCCTTCCCCATTAAGTTGCTTACCCCTGCTCTCTGAAGTTATCTCCTACCAAATCTTCCACAAAGAGCCCCTTCCATAACTTTCCCCTGACCCTGAATCTCTCTGTCAAAACAAGTGCTGCCTCTAGTCTGAGCTGTTATGTGGCTCTTGATCACCTGACTTAGGCTGCAGCACAGATTGTCAAAAGTTTTCCTTAATTTTGGTGCCCAATTTGAGATACCCAAAGCTGATTCTTCTTAGTGTTTAACATTATGTAAAAATCAGCCCTCAAATTGGGCACCCAACAATAAGGGGGACTTTTAACCTAATCTCTCTGTGCCTCAGCAGCTCCTCACCTGTAAAATGGGCATAATACCACCCGCTCATCACACAAGGGTGCTATGAGGATAAATTAATTAATGATCGTGAAGCACTCAGATACTATAGTGATAAGCATCATAGAAAAGCCCAGGAGGAAATTAATAATTCTGTCTTCAGAGCAGGGTTTGAATAGTGTGCAGTAAATAAGGTATTGGGTATTGGGCTACCCATTCCAAAATGATTAGCTGAATAAGACCTGCAGAAGAAAAAACTTAAAGACTATCATAAAACATCTGCACATGGGTATTGAATTACGATTGCACGGCAACCTTAATTCTGGCATTTTCTAATTTTTGAGTGCTTGACTTTGCAACTTTAACAATTTTACTGTTGAGTTTTTGTGGGTAATAGAATATATAAAGCAATCAGAAAAAAACTCACCTGTTGACAGGGTGTGGTCAAAATACAGTAAACCCTCGATTTAACGGACCTCGATTTAACAGACTTCGGATGCAACGGACAATATTTCTAAGCAAGTCTGATGCATCCGAAATCCATTTGTCACGGGCTGGCTGCCGGCTCCCGGCTGCCGCCCGGGTCACAACAGTAGGCAGGCTGGCTGCCGGCTCCTGGCTGCCGCCCGGGTCACAGCAGTGGGCAGGCTCGCTGCCAGCTCCCGGCTCCTGGCTGCCGCCCGGATCACAGCAGCAGGCGGGCTGGCTGCCAGCTCCCCGCTGCCGCCCGGGTCCAGGCAGCCGGCGGGCTGGCTGCCGGCTCCTGCCCGGGTCCAGACAGCGGGCAGGCTGGCTGTCGACTCCCAGCTGCCGCCCGGCTCCCATCAGCGGGAGGGCTGGCTGCCGGCTCCCGGTTGCCGCCTGGGTCCCGGCAGCGGTCGGGCTGCTGCTCTGACAGCTCATTTTTTTTTTAAATTAAATAACGGACTTTTTCATTTAACGGACACCCTCTCGCCCAAATTAGTCCGTTAAATGGAGGTTTTACTGTAGTGTGGAATTCAGGTGATGTTTTGGAATTCAGACCAATTTACAGATCTGTGAAATATGGCTGTCAAATGCAAGTTCAGGATCACTTTGAACACATATGTTCCTGTTGGTAGGAGGTACATGCAATAGTTGAGTCAAGTAAGGAAACTGATGTAGTTGAGTCAGTTAATAAATGGCTTTGGAATTAATCGAAGGAATTCAAGCCAAGAGCTGATGGGATTGAGGTAAAGATGAAGAAAAGGATGAAACAGTAAAAAGATACCAATGTGGGGTCACTTAGTGATGGGTAAACTGCTCAATAGGCTCATAGAAGCACCCATAAATTCAGATCTTTATTTGAACTTCATGAACCCACAAAACTGAGAAGGAACCTTCACAAGCACATAATTTCTTGTACGATTCCGAATATTTTCTGCTGCCAGTCCACCTGGATATGTAGAAAAAACAGCTCTATTGTGGTATGTATTTTAGGGCTTCTGCTTACTTTCGCAGACATACCCAAGAAGTGTAAAACATATAAAAATTAAAGACAATAACATATAAAGGTAAACCACAAAGTATTTTCTTTAATTAGAGGCAAAAGTTTGGGCCAGTTCTAATTTTCTTAGAATCAGTTCACATTAACTTAGAATTGAGTGCACCGCAATTTTTGCTAAGGTTGAATTCAAAAGTATTGTGGCCAAGAGAGATGAAACAGAGAAGAGGAGGAGAATAGACCTTTTGGGGATCAGGACACATCATAATGGTATTAGAAATGATCTGACCAGGTGATATGATCTCTAAAAATAATAAGTGGGGTGTGTCCTTAACAAAAACGATATGTAAACTACAAGTAGATTTTTCTTCTTTCATTACACTAGAGCAGGGGTGGGCAAACTATGGCCTGTGGGCCACGTCCAGCCTGCCAGCACTGACCTGAGCTTCTGGCTGGGGAGGCTCCTCAAGCCCCTTCCCTGTCCCCTCCTCCCACCTTCCCCACTCTTGCAGAGCCTCAATGCACCGCGCCGCCGGCACCAGCACTCTGGACTGTTTCTGGGCAGCGCTGCCGCTCCTGCCACTTTGAGCGCCATGGTAAGGGGGTGGGGCTGTGAGCTCTGGCAGTCCGCGCAGTCTCCAGACATGCTGTCCTGAGCAGCATGGTAAGGGGGCCAGTGACCGGGGTCTGGGGAGGGTTGGATAAGGGGCAGGAAGCGGTTGGATGGGCAGAGGTTCGGGGTGGTGGTCAGGGGATGGGGAATGGGGGGTTTGGGTAGGAGGCGGAAGCGTGGATAGGGGTCTGAGCAGTCTGGGCCCAGGGAGTGGGGCAAGTTGGGTAGCGGGTGGGGTCCTGGGGGGCAGTTAAGGTGGGGGGGTCTCAGGAGGAGGTGGTCAGGTGACAAGGAGCAGGGCGGGTTGATGGGCTGTGGGTTCTCAGGGGGGAAGTCGGGGGCAGGAAGTGGGTGGGGGTCAGATAGGGGCGGGGCCAGGCTGTTTGGGGAGGCACCACCTTCCCTACCTGGTCCCCCATACAATTTTGCAACCCTGATGTGGCCCTCAGGCCAAAAAGTTTGCCCACCCCTGAACTACAGAGCACCATTAGCCTAGCTCCTTTAACATGCCTTTGCTCTCTTTTTTTTGGCTACATAAAAACATATTTTCTGATCTGGATTGTTATACCTATTTTACAGATTATTTTCCAAAATATCCCTTGGGAAAAGATCAGGATTTCAAAACGAAAAACAGTTAAGTTCCCCTTCTTTAATTTACCAAGAAGTAAATTCTTCATGCTGTTTCACAGCTAATCATTAATCACCAACTTTAATAATTATCAAGTGCAGTACGCACTACAGTGAGTCTACATTACACTAGATTTATGGGACTCATGGTAGGGGATTCAATTAAATATCATATAATTTGTTCCAAGATAATTTGCTTGCTGTAATTTATCTGGACTCCTAGTATTTGCCATAAAGATCTAAAGTATTACAGGCTTTTAAAAAAACCACAACTAATCTGATTCTTCATTGTGTTGTACCTTGTGTAGCCATTTCATTAACACCAACCCCAAGCATTCAGAAAATCATAAATCCGGCCTCCAGAAATTAAGAGATTGGCTTTAAAAAAACCACAAGGTTTTACAAAATAATAAATTTAGGGGTTTTAAGAGCCCTTTTATTCATGTGTTCTTTTTTTTTTTTTTTTTTAACAACCATGAGGGATAGAAACTTACTTGTTTTTAATTATAGCTGAGATTCTCCCATAATAAGATGACTCCAGGAGCCAGGGATTTATGAAAAACACAGTTTGTCACAACCCTTAGGATAAAATTACGAGAGTTGGCAATACTGTTATTGAAACATGTACAAATAGGTGTACAGTCTGGCATTCTGCCTTGGCAGCACTCAGCAAATACATTACAAGAATATATAATTTACAAAATTATGTGCAGAAAACATGGATCTTATTGCAATAAAAAAATCTTGCCTCAATATTACTTCCAAAGAACAAGCATGATGTATCATGTTAAAGTCAATATTAGATAAGTGCTTTCTTGATGGCTACTGCTGGAATAGAATTAGAGTTAAATAGATAATAAATAATACAGTCACAGAATTACATAATGCAGTCAGAGTAGTCGAGAGAGAAAAAGACATTAAGAAACAGAGGCAAGACTCACATCAACAGCTGTCAAACTAGCGAAGAACAGAGAGGAAGCATTTAATACAAATTTGTCATCTTGTTCATTGTGAACATTATCCAAAGAAATCTGCTTAATTTCCTTGAAATTGATTTGAATGTAATTAAGCACAATAGATAATAAAATAGTAATAAATAATAATAAAGCTGAGAAAGTTGTAAGCTGACTTAACTGAATTCTCAGGCTCAAATCTCTAGGAGAGTTCTCATTAGGGTTGAAGTGGCTTGACCTAGAGCAGGGGTCTCCAAACTACGGCCCGCGGGCCGGATGCGGCCCGCGAGGCCCTCTCATCCGGCCCGTGGAGATCGGTCGGGAACCAGCCACGGGGCCGGGACGCGCCGCGTGCTCCGCTGCCGCCGGTGGCCGGGACGCGCCGCGTGCTCCGCTGCCGCCGCCGGCCAGGGACGGCTCAGAGCTGGGGCCGGGACGCGCCGCACCGCCAGAAACAAGGAGCCACCCACTGCCAGGCGGCGAAACGGTCTGTGGGGAGAGACCGGGTTGAGCGGGTCAGGGGGGGGAGGGGGAGGGAAGAGACCGGGTTGAGCGGGTGGGGGGGGGGGAAGAGACCGGGTTGAGCGGGTGGGGGGGGGGGGGAAGAGACCGGGTTGAGCGGGTCGGGGGGCGGAGGGGGGGTGAAGAGACCGGGTTGAGCGGGTCGGGGGGGGGAAGAGACCGGGTTGAGCGGGTCAGTTGGGGGGGGGGGTTGGAGGAAAGGAGGTTTGGGGGGGAGAGACCTGGCTGGGTGGGTCAGTTGGGGGGGGGGGGTTGGAGGAAAGGAGGTTTGGGGGGGGAGAGACCTGGGTGGGTGGGTCAGTTGGGGGTTGGAGGAAAGGAGGTTGGGGGGGGAGAGACCTGGCTTGGTGGGTCAGTTGGGGGTTGGAGGAAAGGAGGTTTGGGGGGGAGACACCTGGCTGGGTGGGTCAGTTGGGGGGGGTTGGAGGAAAGGAGGGTTTGGGGGGAGAGACCTGGCTGGGTGGGTCAGTTGGGGGGGGGTTGGAGGAAAGGAGGTTTGGGGGAGAGAGACCTGGCTGGGTGGGTCAGTTGGGGGGGGTTGGAGGAAAGGAGGTTTTGGGGGGAGAGACCTGGCTGGGTGGGTCAGTTGGGGGGGGGGTTGGAGGAAAGGAGGTTTTTGGGGGAGAGACCTGGCTGGGTGGGTCAGTTGGGGGTTGGAGGAAAGGAGGTTTTGGGGGGAGAGACCTGGCTGGGTGGGTCAGTTGGGGGTTGGGGTTGGAGGAAAGGAGGTTTTGGGGGGAGAGACCTGGCTGGGTGGGTCAGTTGGGGGGGGGTTGGAGGAAAGGAGGTTTGGGGGGGAGAGACCTGGCTGGGTGGGTCAGTTGGGGGGGGTTGGAGGAAAGGAGGTTTGGGGGGGAGAGACCTGGCTGGGTGGGTCAGTTGGGAGTTGGAGGAAAGGAGGTTTGGGGGGGAGAGACCTGGCTGGGTGGGTCAGTTGGGGGTTGGAGGAAAGGAGGTTTTGGGGGGAGAGACCTGGCTGGGTGGGTCAGTTGGGGGGGGGGTTGGAGGAAAGGAGGTTGGGGGGGGAGAGACCTGGCTGGGTGGGTCAGTTGGGGGTTGGAGGAAAGGATGTTTTGGGGGGAGAGTCCTGGCTGGGTGGGTCAGTTGGGGGGTTGATGTGTAGTGTTCATGTGTAGTGAACAGGTGTTCATGTGTAGTGTTCATGTGTAGTGAACAGGTGTTCATGTGTAGTGTATCAAGGTGTTATTAAATAATAACTGAATAAAATAATATTAAATAAATAATTTAAAACAACATCCATGTTTTGATTCTTTTTTATTTGGACCTCGAGTGTGTTGTCGGCCCCCGAACTGCTATTTGATAGTTAATGCGGCCCTCGGGCTGAAAAGTTTGGAGACCCCTGACCTAGAGTATTGATAATGCTGAACCTATTATAAGCCTCCTGCAGGGAAGCAATGAGGAAAAAAATAATAAATCAATCAAAAATCAACGTCCTCTCAGGAGCACTTTAGGAATAACCCGACCTGTTTACCATAGTTGTTATTCAGCCCGCAGTCTCCATGTGCTAGCTGGCGGGAGACAGCAATCTAATCACTACACTGCGGTCACTTTGGAAAACACCACCCCAGCTGCTCAAATAGAGAAATTATTGATATACACAGGGCAGCTGATAATTGCTGGTGTTGAACAAGCTTAGTAAGTGGACAGATTTCATTTCCCCTATTCTTACCCATTGGCAGCCTGTATGAGAGCATTCTACTGAGGTGATCCAAGACACTGCGGCATACCTTGGGGCCTGATTATGCAAAATATTAACAAACTTAATGCTTCTGTTACAAATAGTCCCAGTCAACTCAATGGGACCACTCTCTGGAGTACTTTGTTCATGGTAGTAAGTGGTGAGACTGCTTGAGCCCTTGCTCTGCAAAGCATTCCAGATGCAATAACCACATACCATCCTGTTTGCTTGTTTAATTCCTAACTATATATTTTTGTATTGCATATGACACACTGTATTGCACTCACTTGTGTCTTCTGGGTATAAGCTTTTTGGGACAGCTATTCTGCTCTTTATTTAACATATGCTACTTAACAAAAAGTGCCATGTTATGGCAGCAATATGAACAATAATATAGTCTTATGGAGGATTATTGTAGAATACAATAGCTTTTTGTTAAGGAACCATAGAACACTGAAACTTTGACTCTTGATAGTGTAGCGTCTCCTTTCTGTTGCAAGACAATATGTTGATTAATTGCCCATTAATTTGGGTCAACATGCCTTTGAAACATTGCCTCCATGAAATCACAGTTAGGAACTGGTCCAATTTAATCACCTCTCTGTTTTAGGAACGCTTGGCTCCAGATCTAAGGGTATTTCTACACTCCAATTAAAATCTCGTGGCTGGCCCACGCCAGCTAGCTCGGGCTCATTGGGCTGTTTCATTGCCATGATGTAGATGTTTGGGCTTGGGCTGGAGCCTGGGATATAGGACCCTGAAAGGTGGGAGAGTCAGAGCTCAGGCTGCAGCCCAAGCCCAAGCATCAACACTGCAATGTAAACCGCCCCTTAGCCCAAGCCTGGCTGTGGGAGTCTAATTGCAGCGTAGACATACCCTTGATGTTCTGTCTTGAACCTGTTTCCATAAAAGGCCCAAGCTGGAACCACACATCTGCACACCCTCAAACATGAGTACAGTTTGGATCCAGGATACAAACTTACTCACTCAGGCTCATTTCTACATGCTTTTGTGCTCCTTCTGCCGTGATCAGCTTCAGCTGAGGACTGGATAGAACAGTTGTTATTTTGCATGTTATGTCTTCCTTTGCTCCCAAGGTATCTCTGGAGTGAGTGAGTATATCGGAAAGGTTAGCACATTGGTTCTCAAAGTGGGGGTCGGGACCCCTCTGGGGGTCGCGAGCCAGTTCTGTGGTGGTCGTGAGACCCTGCTGCCAGCAGCCGGCCCTGAACAATGCTGCTGCCGCAGGCTGCTGGAATCCGGCCCCTGCTGCTGAAGGCAGCCTGTGCCCCTGCTGCGGCGGGCTGCCGGCACCCCCATAAGGCTGGTCCAGGCCGCGGCTCCTGCCGCTCAGGCTGCTGGTGGCCCCACGAGACCAGTCCAGCCCTGGCTCCTGCTGCGGCGGGCTGCCGGCACTTCCAAGTGCCCGACCCAGCCCCTACAGAGGTCGGCTTTTGGTGCCCCCGTGAGCCCGGTCCCTGCTGCAGTGGGCTGCCAGTGCCTCCATGGGGCTGCTGGAACCCTCACTGGCCTTGGGGGGCTGCTGGAACCCCCCCTCAATCCCAACCCCTGCCCTGGGGGGCTGCAGGAACCCCCCCCCCATCCCAGCCCCTGCTGCAGTGGGCTGTAGGCATGCTCCCCCCCCGCCTGACCCCTGGGGGGGGCATGCCTACAGCCCACTGCAGCAGGGGCTGGGATGGGGGGGGGGGGTCGCGCTTAGAGGCCCAGTGTGGGAAAGCCGTCACCACTACAAAAACTTTGAGAACCACTGGGTTAGCACTTTAAAGGCAAATTCTCTCCTTAGATGGTCAGGAGCAAATCCCACTGAAGTTAAGTTGTACAACGGTATCTGAGGGCAGTGTTTGGTCCTGCCTCTGCAAATGAGGTGAGAATGATTAATCAAAGACCTTGCCATCTATTTTCTTGTTCCCTGTCAATATGATAAAGGCATGTTTTATCAGCGAGAATAATTTTTTGCTACCTGAGATACAAATTCAGCCTACACACACACACTCATGCACAGAAAAAAATTATATAATGTGACAGATCGCCTTCTCACCCCTCTTCAGACACAGGCAGGAAACCCTTCTTTTGCTCCAACAGTGCTCTTTATTCCACAGTGCAAGGCCCCACCACCAATATACACAGCTTTATAGTTTACAGCTCTAACACAGCTCTACAGCTTACAGCTCTACACAGCTCTACACAACTCTATATAGTTCAGCTCTACACACAGCTCTACAGCTCTGTACCTTTCTCTATCTTTCTCTCTCTCTCACTCCTCCATACTACCACCACCACACTGGGCTTCCTTCCTGGCAGGCTACCTGAGGAGGCTGCCAGGTGCTACTCATACAGGCTGATTGCCCTGCAGCCCAGGTGGCTAATTAGCCTTCTCTGCAAGGGGAGGCTTGCAGGCTTCTGCTCCTTCTTAAAGGGCCCGCAGGGCTGGCTCAGGCACTCTTGGCCAGCACCCTGCCACAATAAGAAGTTTGGTTTATGAGTCGAGACCGTGACTTAGCACTCTAGCTCCTTGTGACGGTGCTGTTCCTGGTGGGATCCAACTGTGAGTGTCAGATCAGGACAGATTGCTTCCAAAGGGGCAACTACAGCCCAAAGCTGGGGTTTCTTCACACTAAGGCAAACCAAACCAGCTAAACAGAAAAGACTTTGGTCTCACCCCACTGGCTAACCACAAGTCACACAAGCAATTCCCTTAAGACACTCCAGATTCCCAGTATCACCACCAGCAGCCACCTGTCCTGGGGATCAATGGTTATGAAAACCAATCCCCCAAATAAAGAAAACAGTTCTCCCCAATTCCAAAGAATCAGGCCCCAGACCCAGGTCAATATACAAATCAGATCTTACCACAAATCACGCTGTTGCCAATGCTTTAGAATCTAAAATCTAAAGGTTTATTATACAAGGAAAAAGGTATAGGTGAGGGTTAAGAATGGTTAAAGAAATCAATTACATGCAGTAATGGCACAACTCTTGGTTTAGGCTTGCAGCAAAGGTAGAATAAACTGCAGGTTCAAATCAAAGTCTTTGGAGAGCATCTCCTGCAGAGATGGGTCAGTACCTTTGTCCAGAGTTCCCTGAGTAGCAGAGTTCCATCCAAAGCTGGAAACAAGGCAGGCTGAAGACTGGAGGTAAAAGACAAAATGGAGGATGCTTCTTCCAGCTTTTATAGACTCTCTCTTCTGGGCCAAGACCCTCCTCCTTCTTTTGCAGAGTCCGGTTGCAAAATGGAGGTTTACAGTCACAAGATCCAATCACCAGACTCTCCAGGATTCAGTTTTTGACCAGTCAGTTGACATTCCTAGAGCAGCTCGGGTGTGGACAGGCATATACAAAGTCCATTGTGTGGTTGATGTTCCCTTAATGGCCCATCAGCCAAGCCAGTCAAGCTAACAACAGCCTCTCTGAGATTTCACCCAGCAGCCAAGCATTAGTTTGAAGTACAGGCACCTTATATCCAGTATTCATAACTTTAGTTTCAAAAAAGATAAACACATATTAATGGCATATTCATAATTAGCCCTCTATAACCTGGCCATAGACACCTGTTATGACCCCCTTCACATAAGATTTGGTACCCCAATGATCTATATGGTACCAAATTATTTCAGTAACGTGACACTCCTCCAAGAGATAATGTAGATGCAGCTCCCCAGCAACTGATCTAAGTTTTGTACATAGTAAAAATATATCCATTACTTCATTACTGTTGCCATTCTGCCAGGGCTGTACAACTTTGGGACCTTTGCTGGCAGGGTACAGTTTTTGTCCATTCTTCTGATGTGGTCATTACCATCCACATGATTTAGACATTCAATTCCTACACCAAGAAAACTATTTTAGAAATTAGATCTTTGTTTTCTGATACAACATTTTACAACTTCATTGCATTGGCATATTCATTGACATCAATTTGTGTAGCAAAATTTGATATTTCTATTAAACCCCTCATTTTGAAAGTTCTTCGTTTCTCTTGTTCACTGGGCAGGTTTCTTCCGCTATTGTGAATCCTCTAACAGATCCTAGTTTTCTTTCTAAAATTCCTCACAGTTTATTCTTTAAAATATTTTGTCCATCAAAATTTAGGAGCAGTCATACTGAGCTCTAGACATAATGGAGTTTCAGAGTGGAAATTGAGCAGCACACTGGGAATTGAGCAGCCCCAAAATGGGCCTGTCGAGGAATGAAATGAGGACAAAGGAGAGGGAGGATAGATTTTCCACTTGTCTGCTGTGCATTCTCCTCCTCCTCTTCCTCATCCGCAAAATCCTCCTACCTGTTGCATGAAACTCCCTCCACTGTGGCGGGGTTGTGGTAGGGTCTCCCTTTAGAATTCCATGAAGCTGATCATAGAAGCAGCATGTATGGGGCTCTGACCTAGAACGACTGTTTGCCTCTCTTGTTTTTTGGAAGGCTTGCATGAGCTCCTTAATTTTCACGTGGCACTGCTGTGTGTCCCTGGTGTAGCCTCTGTCCAACATGCCCTGGGCAATTTTGGTATATATATTGGCATTTCTTCTTTTTGAAGGGAGTTCTGCCTGCACAGATTCTTCTCCCCATACAGCCATCAGATCCAGTGTTTCCCATTTTGTCCATGCTGGAGCTCGTTTGTGATTCTGGAATTCCATGGTCACCTGTGCTGCTGAGCTCACCACACTGACCAAACAGGAAATGAAATTCAGAAATTCCTGGGGCTTTTCCTGTGTACCTGGCTAGTGCATCTGAGCTGAAAGTGCTGTCCAGAGCGGTCACATTGGAGCGCTCTGGGATAGCTCCTGGAGGCCAATACCATCGAATTGCGTTTACACGACCCCAAATTCGACCCTGCAAGGTTGTTTTTAGCACTACTCCCCTCCCCGGGGAGGAGTACAGCAGTCAATTTTAAGAGCCCTTTAAGTCGGAAAGGGGTTGGTTGTGAAGACACATTGAGTATAAATTTGACCTAACCTCATACGCTGATGTTGTACATGATAGTCATAACAGCCCTGATCATTCTGAATAGGCATTGGTGACAATGTCTGTTTGGCCCTGGAAATGCATTACAATGTCTATGTGTGTGTGTACATGCTTCCTCAGTACCTGTGGAAACACCAGGAGCAAAAAGGAAACTCTTTTGGTGCATAATCTCAGTTAGATTCCATATGTCCTTTGGCCAACCTTTCAACTTGGTTATCAATGTTTGGCCAGCAAAACTAGTTTTGTGTGTACCTTTTAACCATCCCTAGATAGCCTAAATGTAACTTGTTCAGCACCTATTGTTGCGGGTGACTCAAATGCCTCCTCAAGGCCCGCCCTCCTTACATAATGGAAAGCTCACTCTCTGACTAGGGAAATGGAAGCTGTGTTCAGCTCTCGAGACTTTCATAGTAGCCTCACATACCTGTGTTAACTGAGGACCATTCCTACTTGCTCTCCTTAGCATTGCACAGGTAACTAGTAAAGTGTGCAGTTGAGATGTACTGAATACATCCACTGAATCTGCTTGGGAAGTAAATTCCGTGCTATCCAGTAGTCAGGACACACTAGCCAGTTTGGAATGCTTTGCTGTGTTACTATATTTATGTTCACTGAGAACAGTTTAACTGGCCCATCGAGATCAAATGGGAAACTAGGCAAAAAAGGAAAAAACAACAGTTTTACATACAGGTTTTCACAGTAAAAGTATATTAAAGAGCTTTACAAGATAGTTAAAGTTATGTGCTTTTATAGTGTTCTTGATAAATTGTGCCTATTTGACCCCAAACATACAACACGTCCTTCTTCGCTGAGGGACAGGGAGAGATCCTACTGAAAGTACAGATAGGTCTTCACAAAGGTAGGCTTGGAAGGCTTAAGTAGAATTCCTCGTAATTGGTGTGTCTGCTATATTGCTCTGGAGAAAGCTAACCGCTTTTTCCCTTATCACAGATATTACATCCTCACAGATATTGACTTGGAAGGTGGTTAATGAAATCCTGGTCTCTCATACATCACCTTCTAAGGCCGCATTAGTGGAAATCTCTCAAAGTCCTCTGATCTATAAAAGAGCATCAGTGTACCTGTACTAGGCATTCTTTCTTTCTCTTTCTGCCCTCCTGGGGGGTGCGGGGAGGAGAGAAAAACACAGGGTCAGTCACTGGGACAATTACAGCCTCTGCACTCAGGAGGGCACATGGCCATCTCCCTCTCACCACCTCCCCCACTCCCATAGAGGATAAATTTCTCCAAAGGGGACAGAGAGAAGACAGGGCCTGTTAGACCTCTACACAGGTCCCCCAGACTGCACAGCTGTGAAGAGAGAAGTGGATTGTACCAGTTCAGGGAGACTGTATTGCACTCATGTCTCTTGCACACTGAGGAGATAGGGCAATGCAGTCCCTTTCCTAAGGCATAATTCCTCCCAGAGCTCCCCCTAGGGCAGTACTGCACCACCCACTTCTGAGGGCTGGTGCTAAATGTCACAATCCAGCCCTATTCTTTTTGGTGTTCAATCTTTGGCACTTATATCTGTCAGACAGTTTTTAAATCTTGGGCTTATCTGTCTAATGAACTAAAACATTTAGTCTAATATGCTCCATAAACTGAGTCTTGTTTCTTCTATGAACAATTAACAAACGTATCAGCCTTTCTCTAATAGTCAGAAGTCAGAAAAAATAAATTCCCATATCGGTGCAGCCATTTAGGGGCTGATTTAAATTGCACAGAATAATAGAAGATAATTAAATATTCAAAGTGAATAGCTCTGTCGCAATGAGAAAACCTTCTGTTAAACATATATCAAATGTAATTATTTGGGAAGGATGAATAGACTCACCTTTTTCCCCCTTCTACAATGACATAGAATTAGTTAAAGTACTGAGCAAATTGAATTATCAGTTTTATTTGGGACCATATAAACCTTATATCGAACTATTCATCATGTGCCAATTTGCCTGTGTCAAAATAGAAAAATGGAATGCTTACATTTATGTGTCTGACATTTATATACACCCAGGTATTCTTTTGCAAAGCATGAGCCAGTTACTGTAATTTATTTAAACTTTTAAACAGGAGTTCAGAAATAGGCATCTTTGGATTCAGACAAATGTGTCTGGCCATATGAATAATCATTTCTATCTGAAGTCTATTTAACACCTCTACATTATTAAAGAGCTGCTGCTGATTACCATATCATGACGCAAAATTATGAGATTTCAATGGTTTGGAAATTAAAACTGCATCGCTGACATAACAAAGTGGTAATATTGATGCTAAACCAATGTGTTTTATGCAAAGCAGGAGTACTTCCTCTCAGATGCCTGCCTTTTTAAAGGAGATCATAATATTTTAAATAATATCAAAACAGTCACTGTGTCGTCTTTCCTATTAGCCCTTTTATTTATTCAAGCAAAACAGAAATAGCAAGTGACTTCTGATTTTTGAATTCTTAATAGAGATTGGGGAATAACTTGCACAAAATTATCTGATGAATTTCCCCTTTTCTTCTGATTGCAAATTTGCCTGTGAACAGATCATGATTTTTCCTGAATGCATTTGTCATTCAAAATTACTCACCAGACAATTTCTACAAATCTCAGGTTGTTGGTAGTTCACAGAACCAAGTCAGGTTTCAGAGTCTGAGCTGCGTTGGTTGGTTTTGCATGGTCACATAGACATTTTCCCTGTTCAATCACCTGCTCCCACAGTAACTGCATGCACTCTTTAAACTCCCTGCACTCCCTTGCCATTAGAAGATAAAAACAGGGCCAGTGTCAAAGGCAGCACATAGTTCTCTACATCTTCTTGTTTCTTCAGCATCCCTTCCTCCACTGTCTCTGCTCTTGTTGCTGCCTGTGGGTCACTCCTGAGTCTAAATACTTAGACTGCAGTACTTTATGAACACATCTCTATGCAGACACATTTAACATCTATGCAGACCTATTTGCAAGCAGAAAAGTACACCTGCAAAAGGGAGATTGGATTAAATTTGGACTGAAGATCAGGCCATATGTGTACTTAACCCTATTAATCCTGTTTTCTGTTCCAGGATCCAGTGCATACCATGGCTTTGAAGCATTGTTCACTGGAGTGTCAGGGGACCATACTGTGGCAGATCTATGCAGCAGACGTGTGTTTGCCTTTTGTACCAAGTGTGTCATCCTCAATGAGTGTGTCAGCCAAGTATGTCATAAAGATATATATAGCAGCTACCTCCATAATGTGAGGGGTGATCACTGTATGTGTCATTCCCATTCGCAAACCTTTGAATTAGTTAGTTGGAAATGGACCTTTAACTTCAGAAGGGAGGCTTTTCTCTCTTTCTGTCATAATTAAATATGCACGAGTTGTTTGGGATTTTTCTTTATTGTTCATTATCTTCATTATTTACATTACGCAGAACTATCCAGTCTGATGTACATGATGGAATTTCTTCTATTGAACGAGATCTATATAAGTTGAGGCATCTAATCCTCCACTTGTGATTGTATATTATTTTCCACACTGAATATTTCACATTGAATTTGAACTCCTTAACAAAACATTTTCTTAGTGCTCCAAGTAAGTGTATAACTTGTGCCTTAGTGGCCAGTGCCAGATCTGGAGAAGGGAGAGAGGAGAAATAAGATATGCTTCCATTACTAGCTATGTCTGGTTTAACATAGCCCATCTACTTATAAAGGACGCAGGAATGGCTTTCTCAAGGACAGACAGCGAACCCAGGATGTGACTTGAGCAGTCCTAAGGTAGGATCTGCAGGAGCCTCCAACCATGTTGAAAAGCTCAAGCTGAACTTTGTTATCTCATTGTTAATAAAGCCAAATCCCAGACAGGAGAGAGTTTTGATCCGATGTGGTGTCTAGCCTTTGATTCAGAGGAAGCTGGGAGACACCTGGCCACTGTTGTCCCTGCTGGCCCAGCCTATTCCTGTTTGGTAGATAGTTAGTCTGCACTTTATTCACAGTGTCCTAACACAAATTTACCACCATCACAGCCCCCAAGCAAGTGTTCCTCATTTGTAAAATAAGAATGGAAAAGCCCAGAGAAATGAAGGGATGTTTCAAAGGTCACAGAACAAGTGGATTGCGGAGGTTCCGAACCTTCTAACTCAAAGTCTTGTTTCTGCCCTTATTAACTTACAAGAATTTCTAAAATGATTTATAGGCATAGAAACTGCTCAACAGCAGTGAATTCCCTTCCACTTTCTACCTAAGAGGTAATTAAGCCCATGCTGGTACATGGACTTGCATGGGAGGGAGAGAGCTTTGCCATCAGTGTGTCTGCCTTCTCACCTATGCTCCTGTAGTTCTGTGAGTGTAATAAATTGCAAATCATAAAGCAGATAAAAGTTTAAAATGTTAAAAATGTCACTAAAAATTCCAGTGCCAATTTGGAACCAGATTCTACCAGCTTGGAGGTCTGAGGGGAGCACAACTCTGTGACTACCATTTAAGAGTGGTGGTATATTCCCCTCTGCCAGACAGCATGGGAAAGGGAGAAAAACCCAGCTATTCTCTGCTATGCCCCTCTTCACTGTCCAGTGTCCAATATCAAACACTGTGCTCCCTGTAACTGAGTGCACCGCAGTATTCACACCCTACATGCTAACCTAGGGGTTACAGTGAACGAGAAGCTGGACATGAGTCAACATTGTGCGCTTGTTGCTAAGAAGGCTAACAGCATTTTGGGCTGTATAAGTAGGGGCATTGCCAGCAGATCGAGAGACGTGATCATTCCCCTCTATTTGGCATTGATGAGGCCTCATCTGGAGTACTGTGTCCAGTTTTGGGGCCCCCACTACAAGAAGGATATGGATAAATTTGAGAGTCCAGCAGAGGGCAACAAAAATGATTAAGGGGCTGGAGTACGTACATAAGTTACAACGAGAGGCTGAAGGAACTGGGATTGTTTAGTCTGCAGAAGAGAAGAATGAGGGATGATTTGATGGCTGCTTTCAACTACCTGAAAGGGGATTCCAAAGGGGATGGATCTAGACTGTTCTCAGTGGTAGCAGAGGATAGAACAAGGAGTAATGGTCTCAAGTTGCGGGGGGGGGGAGTTAGTTTGAATATTAGGAAAAACTTTTTCACTGGGGGGGGGGGTGAAACATTGGAATGGGTTACCTAGGGAGGTGGTGAAATCGCCTTCCTTAGAGATTTTTAAGGTCAGGCTACACAAAGCCCTGGCTGGGATGATTTAATTGGGGATTGGTCCTGCTTTTAGCCGGAGGTTGGAGTAGATGACCTCCTGAGGTCCCTTCCAACCCTGATATTCTATGATTCTATGAATCTTTGTATATGCCTTGTTAGGTGTCATTTGAAAACTAACTCGCTGATTAATAATATGGTGAAATGGGTGTGGCAACATTATATGTAAAGTAATGAACATAACATGCAGTTATGACTGAAACATGTTTACCAGACAAGTCTGTTTCTCAAAGACAAAGGACAAGCTGATGCCTCTAGCCGGGTATCATCAAAGTGGATTGCCAGTCACTGGTGGATTGGCCATTCTTTGCAGATCTATCTGCATTTTAACAAGCAACAACATGGAACCTCTTTCCCATGCTTCTGTCCTCACAATAGGAAGGAATTTTATCTGTGGGTACCCCTCAGGAAAATGCATTTCAAAGGGTGACTGGACTACAACAGAGAGGGTCACAATACCCCCAAAGTATTCTCTCTCTCTCTCTCTCTCTCTCTCTTTCACCCTGGCCGGTGGGGGTCAGAGCTGCTGGACCAGGCCTGTAACTATACACAGACACTCAGGGTGTGAGCTGCATGCTGGCAGGCTGATTGTGAACAACCCAAGTGAGGAATTACAACAGCAAAGAACTGTGAGGCATGTACAAGGTTGCAGGACAATCAGTGACACAGCACCTAACTGGTCTGGACTGCACCCCAAAATGTGATACTTCCCCAGATACAAGACAGCAATTCTGGCTGACCTTTATTGATGAGTAAAGGAGAAGGTTCCTGACTTCTACACTACACAGTCATATCAGGAAGACACAGACTAACATTATGTCTTCTCTACAAAGTTAACTTGAATTATCTGTAATGAAATTTCTCCTCTTGAGTAAGCCTAGCTCCAGTGAGGGTGGCCACAATGCAAAAGAACACTTGAGCTGCTGTGTTCATAGTGGTTCTGTACTTACTCATGTATGACACTAAAATGCACAAGAGTAGTGGTGGGAAACCTGCATCCCACGGGCCACCAGACCGTTTGTTTACATTTGCACAGCTGCCCATAGCTCCCAGTGGCTGTGGATCGCTGTTCCCAGCCAAGGGCAGCTGCATGTCACGGTACTGAAATAGTTTGGTACCGTGTAGATCAATGGGTGCACGAAATATTATGTGAAGGGGGTCATAACAGGTGTCTTATGTACGTATCTATTCCATATGTGTGTATCTATTCCATATGTGTGTATCAATTTGGCAGTTGAAGTTATGAATATTGGCTCTGGACTGTCTGTCTTCCAAATATTGTGCTCTGCTGGGGAAGAAGATTCCTGAATACTGGGTATCAGCTTGGCTTGGGCTGCCTGATGGCCCATTAAGGGACTATCAGCAACACAATGGACTCTGGGAGCTTGGAATGCTCCAATCCAGACAACAAGTCTACAAGAGGAAGCCTGGGCATAATGGCTTCTGCCTGCAAATGATGAGTCAGGCATGGACATGTGATCTGCCCATGTGACTCCAGGACTCCATGGGGCTGGACTTTTCACAGCAGGAACAAAGAGGTGTTTGCAACTGGGAAAAAAACTATAAATAAAGCTGCTACAGCCCCTCCATTTTGGTCTTTCACCTCCAGTCTTCAGCCTGCCTTGTTTCCAGCTTTGGATGGAACTTTGCTACTCTGGGAACTCTGGACAATGGTACTGACCCATCCCCCAAATGGGATGCATCCAAAGACTTTGATTTGAACCTGCAGTTATTCTACCTTTGCTGCAAGCCTAAGCTAAGAGATGTGCCATTACTGCGTGTAATTGATTTCTTTTAACCATTCTTAACCCTCACCTATATCTTTTTCCTTTTATAATAAACATTTAGATTTTAGATTCTAAAGGATTGGCTACAGCGTGATTTGTGGTAAGATCTGATTTGTATATTGACCTGGGTCTGGGGCCTGATTCTTTGGAATTGGGGAGAACCGTTTTCTTTATTTGGGGGATTGGTTTTCATAACCATTGATCCCCAGGACAGGTGGCTGCTGGTGGTGATACTGGGAATCTGGAGTGTCTTAAGGGGATTGCTTGTGTGACTTGTGGTTAGCCAGTGGGGTGAGACCAAAGTCTGTTCTGTTTGGCTGGTTGGGTTTGCCTTAGTGTGAAGAAACCCCAGCTTTGGGCTGTAGATGCCCTTTTGGAAGCAATCTGTCCTGATCTGACACTCACAGTTGGATCCCACCAGGAACAGCACCGTCACACTGCAGGAAGCGGCAGTCAGGCCCACACCACTTCCCACAGCTCCCATTGGCTGGGAACGATGAACCGTGGCCATTGGGAGCAGCAGGCGGGCGGGCAAATGTAAACAAACGATCTGGCAGCCTGTGGGATGGAGGTTGCCCACCACTGCACAAGACGGTCATGAATTATTTCCCAATGAATTGTGGGAGATCTTGTCTCCTTTCCAGACACATGGAGGGGTTTAGGGGAGGGTATTGAAGAACATGCTGCACTCAAGAGAAGCTACCCAACCTCTGCACAATGGGGCATATGTGTTAACATCTGACAGATTGTGCTAACTTGAGCTTTAGCCTCTGACCCTTGACAGACCATCCAACTTGAGTTAAGGGTATTTGTGGTAGACACGAGTCAAGTTAGAGGCAACATCAGATTTATAACTGCAGTTAACACAAACTCTAGGCTAGTATGGTGAGAAATAATGAGGAATGTAAACTCAACAAGTAATAATCACAGCGATATTAGTTAGCATGTATGTAGCCATTCCAAGCACTGACCAGACAATGTTCATTAATTAATTAAGTCCATCTAATGATGTTTCCATGTGAAGGAAATACTATACTTCAAATTACTTCTGAAAATTTAATCATCAGAAAGCAGAATTTCTCATTAGTTAGTAATAATATATTAAGTTCCTCTGTCTGCCTTCAGATAGGAAGGATAAAGACTAATTAATTCAAAGAAATATCATGGAATATGTACAGTGCCAGGGGTGGTGGTAGTAAGGGAAGCTATAACTCTTTGACATGTTAAAATGAAGTGCAGCTGTTTCCCATACTGCCCATCACCAATATCAATGCATTTTTTTACAACAATAAAAATATAGATTGTTACAGTCTAAGTACGTAAGTTCCCTTCACTCTAGTGTAAAAGCTGTATACAACATATGTCTTTTCCTGGGATAGTTCAGCAGTTGAGGCTTTAGCAATTTTGAAAGAGATATTTCTACTTGCATCTAAAAACAAACAGTTGCAATAACTTTTAGTGAGTAGTGGCAAAAAGCTCATGAAAAAGTACAATATTGTTTGTATTGGTTACAAACAACTATGAAGACATCCTTACAAGAAACATGTCCGTTCATCTGACTGGACAATGTGCAGTGTTTTCTCAGGGATAGATTGCAACATTTAGTCTCAGCCTACAGTAAAAGGGAATGCAGAGCAGCGCTGGTGGGACCCTGGAGAAATTCTGTCTCTCAGAGCTCTCTAGTTGTGCTTGAGGGAATGCAATCTGTGACACCCTTTAAGGGATACAGCATCCAGGTCCTCTGTGCAGATAATGGCATATATCACATTGGTAGATGTGTTCATTCACATATATGCCACCAAGTGCCAGCAATGCCCCACTGCCACATACATTGGCCAAACTGGACAGTCTCTACTCAAAAGAATAAATGGACACAAATCTGACATCAGGAACCATAACATTTAAAAACCCATCATAGAACACTTGAGTCTCCTTGGTCACTCAATAACAGACCTAAAAGTGGCAATTCTTCAAGAACAAAAACTTCAAAAACAGATTCCAACGTGAAACTGCAGAACTGGAATTAATTTGCAAACTGGACACCATCAAATTAGGCCTGAATGAAGACTGGGAGTGGTTGGGTCATTACAAAACCTAAACCTAATTTCCCCAATACTAATTTCCCCCTACTGTTACTCACACCTTCTTGTCAACTGTTTGAAATGGGCCACTCTCATTACCACTTCAAAAGTTATTTTTCCTCCCTTGGTATCCTGCTGTCAATTGAATTGTCTTGTTAGACTGATCTCACACTTGCTAAGGCAACTCACATCTTTTCATGTATTTATACCTGCTCCTGTATATTCCACTCTGAAGTAGATTTTAGCCCACAAAAGCTTATGCCCAAATAAGCTATAAGCCCAAATAATGTGTTAGTCTCTATGGTGCCACAAGGACTTGCTTTTACAGATTAAAGCGGTACTATTCTCTGACAGATGCATTGAGAACATAAGATTGCACACCCAGAGTAGAACAATTTTGTCTCCCCCCCTTCACACTTATATCACGTATCACTTCCCTCCAAAAGAAGCAGAATATAAATATTTCCTTTCCACTTGTGCCTCTTTATACAGGTGCCATAGGAGAATTCACTTCTGCATGATTGCATTGCTGGGTTTACATTGCAATAGTTTTCTTTGTTGACATTGTTTTATGTACCCTTCTTTCTCAGAAAACATATGCTTTGAAATCAATGTAATTTGGTAGTCATAATCGTGCATTTAATAAACTTCCTGCCTACTAGTTAAGCATAGTTACCTTATAACATTTCATATGCTCATTGTGGCATAGCTCACCCCTTTCAAAGTGATTTAGCAGCATTTTGAGGAAGCAGCTCACATGGAATCATGTGCAAGTGAAGACAGAAGGTCCAGGATAAAATGTATCTACTGAGCCAGGTGGAAGGCAGCTGACTAAATGATGGAGCTCTCCCTGACTCCCACACATGCCTACATCTCCTCTTATATTTCAAGGTCAAATACATCAAAGTGCTAACTGATCCTCTCCCAGAGCTCAGGGATGAGTGATCATTTCTGGTCCCCATATTCATTTTTATGAAACAAGATTTTTCCTGGTTCCTCTGTAAAGTGCCAAGATAAATACACTGTGCACAGCAAGACTGAAGTCAAGTTAAAAAGCAGATTTAAATCCATAGCTTTCAAAATGTGCAGCCATGTAGTAATCATTGTGCTGCCTGACTAAAATTATTCTAAACTCCAGCCTCATTAACAGACATCTCCGCTTTTGAAATTCCCTATGGCTTGATACTTTTCAGACATCCGAATTTGATCCAACATTGTTCCTACCCTTTTCTATTCAATATTTGTGACTCCCCTTCTTTTGGTCTCAAGATGTTTGGAAAGTAGTCACAAAACAGCTGACCAGGAGGTTTGGGAAGGGAGAAGGAGGCTCTGATGGGGGGGAGGAGGGGGAGGGATGGACTGCCAGTAGGTCAGAGGCACTGGGAGCAGGGCAGGGGGAGCTGTGTATTACTGTGGCTCTTTGGCAACGTACATTGGATATATATATATATATATATGGTTCCAAGAAACCAGGCAAGACAAGGAGTTAAAAATATATGTGACTGAACCATAAGTAAACAAATAAGCATTAAAAGAAGAGGAAAAAATGATAGTGTGTTGTGTCAAAACAGCACTGTTCAGTAGGGTATATAACATTTAAGAAATTGGAAAGATGCTTTTTATATTATTCAGGGCAGTGAATTAGGGCTTGTCTACATTGGGTCTTTAAACTGGACTAAGTCAAGAAAACACTTGTGTACACCCAAAGCAATTTATTATAATGTATTGACTCTACATTTATTATGCACACTGGAGACTTATTTCAAAGTGAACAACCTTTGCTGCAAATCAGGTTAGTCCAGTCTATTGTTTGTGGACGCAATGCTGTTGGGAACTTCTTTGGCACTATTTGAATGGCTATCCCATGCGGCTTTGCTGGAGACTGTTATTGACCTTTGTGTTTACCGGTGTGCAACTTCCCTCCTCTGGGGTCCGGTTGACTGGATGTTCCCTCTCCTGTTTATAAACTGGTGTACAGCCAGATTTTCTCCATTTGATTCTGAATTTCATTATATCACCGTAGCCGCAATAATACTCCAGAAGCGTTAAAATATGCCTCAAGCAGCCACTTGGAGACTGGCCAAGTCCCTGGATTCCACTACCATGTTGGGAGAAGCATTGATGCAGGAAGCTTTTGTGTCCAGCCACTGGAATGAAGATCTTTTTGTGGACCACAAAGTGAATGAATCAACAATGTGATGCAGTAGCAAAAAAGTACAATATCATTCTGGGGTGTATTAGCAGGGTATTAACATTGTCATATATAAGACAAAAGAGGTAACTGTCCTGCTATACTCAGCACCAGTAAGGCCTCCTGCTCTGTTGTGTCCAGTTCTGCGTGCCATGCTTTAAGTAAGATGTATAGAAATTCGAGAGAGTCCAGAGAATAGCAACAAAAATGATAAAAGGTTTAGAAAACATGACCTATGAGGAAAGGTTAAAAAAACTGCACACATTTAGTCTTGAGAAAAAACGACTTATCAGGTCTCCTTCTCAGTCTTCAAATATGTTAAATGCTGTTATAAAGAGGATGGTGATCAATGGTCCTCCATGTCCACTGAACATAAAACAAAGTCAACTGCTTAATCTTGGCAACGAAGATTTAAGTTAGATATTTGGAAAACTTTTCTAACTGTAAAGGTAAGGTCTGGAATAGGCCTACCAGACACACTGTGGAATCCCGATCATTGGAGGCAGAGAACATGGTGGACAAACACCTGTTAGGGATGGTCTAGAGTTACTTGGTCCTGCCTCAGCACAGGAGCTGGACTTGATGACCCTTCAAAATCCCTTTCATCTCTACATTTCTATAATTCTATGAAATTGGTAGGCCAATGTCTGCAAGATGCCATGACCAAAGTGCCGAACACTGCTGGATAAAGAGCAAAAGAGGGTCTACATTAAACAAGGGATGACAGGGGAAAAATCCAACAGAAGACTTGTATCCTGTCCATATTTTGAGGACCAGGACAGGACTTTACATAACTACCCAACCCAGGCAGCTTGTGGAACTGCTTCCTAACTTCAGTCCTGCACCCTCAAGGATGAGCAACAAGACTATCAAAGGATATAGCATGAGGAGGCCAGTAGAGATCTTCCTGTAAAGCCAGGACCACTTTGGGATATGACACTGGCCAGAGAGAAGGTGAACCCAATGCCTACCCTCAGGCAACCAGCCTGATTCTAAGGCAGCAGCATAGACTAGGAGTAAAAAGGCAGACTGTAGTGAGGGTATCTGGCATGTGATTCTTTTTATCTTTTTAAAATTATTTATGATGATGATGATGATTGATGCTGCTGCTGTTCTAGCTTCTGTTCTGGGAGTCCCATGGGTTCAGTCACTGCAGGTGGATATGAGCTAGAAGCCTTTCTGAATCCTGTCAGTCTCCGATACACCTTTCCAAAATGGGGGCTACTCCAGCTGGGCAATTGGCCACCATGTTATGCTAAAGCCCAGACTACCGACCATTTTCAGGCCCCTTCCCCCAATTGTCCAGCCTGGCATTTTCTACCCTTTCCCCCCCCCCCCAACTCATCCACCCCCATTTGCCACCTCAAAATGGCAGCCAGTATCATGGACCAGCTGCAATCTCTCTCCATCCCCTTCCTGTGGCAGCCTCAAATATGAAAAATATTTTTTGTGCATAATAGAAAAGTTGATTGAGTCAGCAGGGAGTTGTTATTGTTTGTTTTACTATTATTGAGACATTTGGTTAGTGTTCTCACTTTAGATGAGGTGGACATCCACATTGCATGCCTGCTAAGCTACTAAGAGTACAGCTCCCCACTGAGGTATAAATGCCCCGTAACACAGAATCAGAATTGTAGGACTGCAAGGGACCTTGAGAGATCATCTAGTTCAGTGCCCTGCACTCGTGACAGGACTAAATATTATCTAGACCATCCCTGACAGACTCCAATGATGGAGATTCTATAACCTCCCTATGCAATTTATTCCAGTGCTTTTCCATCCCGACAGGAAGTTTTTTCTGATGTCCAGCCTAAACCACCCTTGCTGCAATTTAAGCCCATTGCTTCTTGCCCTGTCCTCAGAGGTTAAGGAGAACAATTTCCCCCTCTCCTTATAACAACCATGTAACATGCATTCTTATAGACTGCTAACAGTGAATGCTTCAGGCAATCATTGCAGAACCCTATCTATTTTTCTCTGCATTTTCAACACATCTGTGGGAGAGATAAAGCAAAATCTAAGGCTGAGAAATTGTTCCATTTTTCTTCAGAGATTAAGAAAAATAGTAGCTCAAAGCCTTCTCCACTGGTACAGCTGCTCTCATGCCTGGAGGTCTTCTGGGGTTGGGGGATCTTAGTGAATAACTTCACAGCATATCTCACTGGTCTGCCCTTTGCCTTGTTGAATATGGCCATTCTCTGCCACCTAGTCACCTGCCTCAGGGTAACATCATCCAGAGTCGGGACTGCCTAAGGCGGATGTAGAGACAATTATTATCCAGCTCGCCCCCAGACTCACCCCACTACCCCTTGGACACCACATAAGCACCTCCACAGCACTGCAAAACATAATTCCTACTCCATCCCCAGGGTGGGAACATAATTCCCAAACCACCCCCACCCCTCCAGCCTCCAAAGCACATCAGCAAAGCCAAACAGCATACACTGCAAAAATCCCAACTCACACATCTCTTACCATCTCTGAGGTGTCCCCCAGATTAGGGAAAATGTCAAGCAGGTAAAGCCAGAAATGTAAAAAGAAATGTTATCACAATCTTCCTAGGATATGAACAGTAACTGTGTGTCATTTTTAATACCCTCACGGCATACAAGGCCAGGGCCTTTATCAGTGGCTCAGCTGCTGGCGAACCTGAAGGGGAGAAAATGGAAAACTCATGATGAAATATTTGCAGACATCATTACAGAGCCCCAGAAAACTGAAAACTGAGGAGAGGTGGAGGCAGTACCTGAGGGCTGAGAAGGAATCTGACAAGGATCTTTCCACGGAACTTGCTGCACTGGCAAAGGACAGTGTGGCAGTTGCCAAGGGAAAGTCTGACGAACCAGGAAGTCAGAGGGAAGATTTTTGCCTATAAGCCAACTAGCTCCTTGCATTGTGGCCTGCACTGCACTGTTTTGTTTCACTACTAGTTTAATGAAAAGGTTCTTTGTAGTTAGATTGATTTTTAATATATTGTTCCATATAATTAAAAGCCATCGTTTCAGCTGAATTTCTGCTTGTTACATACGTAAGCAGAGTCAGGATGAGCTCTACCCTGACATCTGGTGGTGAGTTGTGGCAGATTGTGGAAAAGAACTTCAGGGGCTGATCTCATTTGCATAGGTACACCCACCCCGCCTAGATGGTCACTTTGGCTGCTGTGGGATCCCCAGTTTCTCTGTTATTGGCCAGAATGTTATCAGTTCCACTGTCCTTGGCCTTTTTTTATGATGGAGGGACTCGCCATCAACTAAGTAGCACTTGCTAGGCAAGGGACATGGGTTCCAAAACTCGGGGGGGGGGGAGAGTGCGTGTGTGTGTGTGTGTGTATATATATATATTGAGTTGAATTAGTTGAATTCAACTAATAATATATATGTGTGTGTGTGTGTGTGTGTGTGTGTGTGTGTGTGTGTGTGTGTGTGTGTGTGTGTGTGTGTCCACACTTGGTATTATGGTCCCTGTCTGAGGGCTCCAAATGCCAATTGCACCTCCTCCTTCTCCTCTCTCTCCACTGTGTAATAGCAGAGCTAATTTTGATTCCATTAGGAGTCAGGTTGCAGAGTTGAATTCATTTTGGGCTAATAGTGTACCTGCACTGAGGCTTTTCTTCTATGAGCTGAAATCACTGAGTGCTGTGTAAAGTAATAGGGGGGCCTGAAGATATATTGGTGAGCAGCTTGCAGGATAGCTATCAGAGAAGAGAATCTGACAGAGAGGAGCGGCTTGCAGTGAAGGCTGCAGCAGAGCCCACGAAGAGTCAGGGCAGTCAGCCCTCAAAGCACATAAGGTGCCCCTTTACCCCCACTTCTCACTCCCCCCCCCCCCCCCCCCGCATTTCCACACAGACTGGCGGGGGTAAAACTCTGCAGATGAACTTTTGAACTCTGGGGCTGCACTCACCAGAGACAGAGACTTTGGGATTTGGGGACTTTTGGGTGACTTTTGGGTTGCTGGACTCAAGAACCAACGGGAAAGGACATGGCCCAATTTGCTTGGGATGGGTCTTTTTGCTCATGGTTCATGTTATGAATCCTGGTTGTGGTGTTACCCAAACATAATGACACATTGTTTCTCTCTGTTGTTAAAAGGCTTTTGCTACACTCAGACTCTGTGCTTGCGAGAGAGGAAATATTAGAGGCGCTCGGGGGGTGGTATATATTTGTCCCAGGTCACTGGGTGGGGGCTTGAGCCAGTTTTGCATTGTGTGGTTGGAACAGAACCCCTAGATACTGAACCCAGCCCTTGTTGCTGCCAACTCTGATGGGCAGAAGAGTTACACACAGATTGTTTAATAATAAAAACCTTTAAAATTTCATTCCTAAGGAGTCGACAGTTCATTCTACACAGAAAATTATTATGTTCTCACTAATTCATAAGACTTTACAAACCCATGTGGGCAAAGACATAAGGTGCAATGGGAATTGCCAAAACATTGTACTTCCACTGCCCATAAACGACACTGAGTGGCACAACTTCCAATCCCCTTCTTTCAACTTCCAATCCCCTTCTTTCAACTTCCAATCCCCTTCTTTTTTGATGGTTCAGGTTCTGTAGTTTCCGCATCGGAGTGTTGCTCTTTTAAGACTTTTCAAAGCATGCTCCACACCTCATCCCTCTGAAGGCACTTCAGGTTCTTAAACCTTGGGTCGAGTGTTGTAGCTATCTTTAGAAATCTCACAATACCTTCTTTGCATTTTATCACAACTGCCGTGAAAGTGTTCGTAAAACGAACAACATGTGCTGAGTCATCATCCAAGACTCTATAACATGAAATATATGGCAGAATGTGGTTAAAACAGAGCAGGAGACATACAATTCTCCCCCAAGAAGTTCAGTCACAAATTTAATTAACACATTTTTTTAACGAGTGTTATCAGCATGGAAGCATGTCCTCTGGAATGGTGGTCGAAACATGAAGGGGCATATGTATGTTTAGCACATCTAGCACGTAATACCTTGTAGTGCTGGCCACAAAAGTGCCAGGCAAACATCTGTTCTCACTCTCAGATGACTTTATAAATAAGAGGGCAGCGTTATCTCCCATGAACGTAAAACTTGTTTGTCTTAGCAGTTGGCTGAACAAGAAGTAGGATTGAGTGGACTTGTAGGCTTCTAACATTTTACATTGTTTTGGTTTTGAGTGCAGTTATGTAACAAAAAAAATTACATTTCTAAGTTGCACTTTCATGATAAAGAGATTACACTATAGTACTTGTATGAGTTGAATTGAAAAATACTATGTATTTTATCATTTTAACATTGCAAATATTTTTAATCAAAAATAATATAAAGTTAGCAATGTACTCTTTGTATTCTGTGTTGTTATAGCAATCAATATATTTGAAAATGTGGGAAAACACTGACAAATATTTAATACATTTCAATTGATATTCTATTGTTTAAAAGCACGATTATTTGTAGTTAATATATTTAATCATGATTACTTTTTTTGAGTTAATTGTGTGATTTAACTGAGATTAATAGATAGCTCTACTCTTATTCAAGAGTGTCACTGAAAGCCAAAGCAATTTAGGCTCTTAAATTCCTCAATCATTTCTGTAACTGAGACCTGTGTAGCTAAGAACCTTAAGAAGCTTTTGAAAATTTTACTCAAATCATGCAAACGCATCTAGGTAGCCTTTTTTTTTTTTTTTAGACTCATCGCTGAATATTAGTGGCAAAGTGCCTTTCCAGAATATGTGAAAGAAGAAAGTACAGTATAAGAAGTCTCTCATTTTGTCCTGCTGCTAAAGCCCTTGAATTTAATTACCATGTCTAATGTTAGCTTGTGCTAGCTGTGATAGGTGTATGTACTCCTTCAGACAGTACAGAACTTTCTTGTAATTCAAGTTCATTTAATTAAGATCCCTAGCCTCTGGGAAATGCCCAAGCTTCTTCTGCTGTAGACCCTGTATAAAACCAGCCTTTTTGCAGTCATGCAACCACTAGCCCACTTTCCTTCACCCAAACACATTTCTGAAAAGCACTATATTTAGGACTGTGATAAGTCTCTCTTTAAAAGCCCATGAGAGCATGAGTAATTTTTGTCAGTTTCTCTGAGATCATTATGGTTTTTATTAGAAACTTCACACAATGTACTTTTTCTCATTAAAGGTTCTAAATCTGGCTTGCCTTGTATTTTCAAGGGATTGAGGTGGTGGTGTGGGGAAAGGGATGGTATAATACAGCTGTTCTAGTTGTATTTTATGATGTGGGCATTTTCCCCTTTGAAGCTCATGGACATCTCAGGATTTTTTTCAGTGACAAACAACCAATTAAATTATGCAGCCAATTGTGTGATCCAGATTCAGCTATGTTGCTGAACTTTACCAGTAGGCCACAGTTGTGGGCAGTAGGGTAACTGGAGTAGCAGAGAAAGTAACTATCTGGAAGGAAAAAATCTGCTAAAGCAAATTATGAACCAGGCTCCTACATCCAGTAGCACTTTACACTCAGGACCAGCTCTACCTTTTTTGCCACCCCAAACAGCTCAAGAGGGACAATTGTTGAGCTGCGGCAGGCGTGCCGCCAAAACCCGTTCTTCCCTCTTCGGCTGAGCTGCCACAGGTGTGCTGAGTCCTGAGTGCCACCCTAATAGCACCCAGAATGCCACCCTGTCGTTTGCCCCCCAGGCACCTGCTTGTTAAGCTGGTGCCTGGAGCCAGCCCTGCTTACACTGTAAATAGTCTAATTGATTTAGTCTATGAAAAAAAGTTTGTGAACCCCTCTACATGTTATTTTAGTAGAACAGTAATATTCTCTGACTGCAGGAATGTGTCTTTGAAGAACCCCAAATGGAAGCCAGACACCCCGTCTCCTCAAAGATGAAAATACACCTAGTGAGGACAGGACTATTCCATACAAGGAAAGGATTGGGGTCGAGCTTTGCTATTGGACACATTCTGGACAGAAGTGTGATCAGACTGGACTGAAGCTAAAAGACAGCTGTTTTTTTAATTTGGAGTTAGAACCAAATGTTTTCTATCCAAGATTCTTGAGCAAATGTTTTATTTTATTTTATTACTTTTACTTTTAAAGGGGTAACAAAGTAGAGAGAGAGCATTCTAAGTACATTTACAGTCAGCATTTTCAGCATCAAAAAACATTCGATTTATTCAGCTGAGCACAAAGCTATGAATCATTGTATTTTGTTTTGAAGTGCAGATGCAAGCAAAAGTTAAGAAGATAAAGGCTGTTGTGTTGTATAATCTTGGCCCCTTGGTACTGAGTCCAATTCGGATCCTCAGGCTGGCGTAAGTTTTATGGAGGGTTGACACTTTTTCTTCTAGAAGAACAGGAAAGTTCTTTTAATCCAACGGCTAGGTATGGAACAAGAAATGTTAAAGAAGTCCCCCGTTCATTAAGGTTTTTGTCTTTGATCCAGCCTGAATTCTGATGGGTATAACAGCAACCACAAACCATAAGATAGATATGAAGGAAAATATTGTTGCTAGCTCTGTAGTTACATTACGATTACCACTCTTAGTGGAGTAATATCAATAAAACTAAATAAAATCAAATGAGTTCTTTGCTCATTACCATTCAGCCACTCACTTGTTTACCAATGTATGTTCATTGGCTCTTTTTTAATTGCATAAGCCTTATTGCCTGCACAGCAGCAAGTATCGGAACATTGCTCTAAGGCATTTTTCTATTTTATAGTTTTATTTTTCTGTAATTTGCCAGTGGAAGACATCCGGAATGGAGTCCCAAAATAGCTGATTGTGGCAGCCACTAATGGGCACCTTGAAGAGAAACACTCCAGCCACAGTGATGGCAGAGCTAGGAAGAAGTAGGTAACATCTTGATTGCAATCTCCTTCCTGCTCTGGACCTTATCATCTTCTTAAAACAGCGCCTCTCCAGAAAAGCTGTTGGCAGCTGTTATGGGTACCTGAAATGTACTGAGAATTCTTACAAATAGTGGCAGCTGATCATTGATCTTAAAATAACTGACAGTCATAAAGAGGCAGAGAAAGAGAGAAAGGGGGAAAACCCTGTTTTTTAGAATTAGCCGAGGGGAATGGGAGAGCAGTCACCACATCAGTGAGGCATGAAAAATCTGACAAACATTTGTTTTCATAACCCATGCAAAGAAAATAATAATTCTAAGAACTGCAGGTGGAGATTTTCAAATCCAGGCAGGAGATTTAGCTACACAACTTCCACTGGGGAATACTGAGTTTAGCTTAGTTCACCAACTTCTTGTGTTGCCACTACACCCTGGCAAACAGTCTTTCTATTGCCCCTGGAAACTCTGCACGGCCCCAGTCAAGGACCAATTCCAGTGACCAGCAAAGGAGGTTGGGTCTCTATGTGTGTACTTTTCTTCCCTCCCGACTGGAAGAATAGGCATCACCAGCAGAGGCAGCATTGTTTGAGACAATGGAACAGGCATGCTTTCGGGCATCTGTATCGATAGACAGTACTGTGGCCTGAATTGATGTTCCACACATTTCTCCTCAATCCAGGAAGTTCCTTCTCACAGCTCAGTGGTGGACACTGTGTATGGGAGTTTGAAATAGAATGATGTAAAAAACCAAAATGTCCTGTCTGTAGTTCAAATCTACACATTTAAGGCATTTTTATTTCCAGGGGCCACAAGAAAATGGTCTGTGGTGGCATACTAAGATGTTAGACATAATATAGTTCAAGCTACGTAGTATATGTTAACCTTCAGCCATGTATTCAGCACTGCACATTACAAACAGGAAGATTCAACTCCTGCCCCTGAAGGATTTACAGTTTAAATTAGACAGATGATATAGATCAGACACATAATCCACTGGTGGACCAAATAAGATCCAATCTCATAATAGAGGGATTATTTATTATAATATACTTACCTTCTTTAGTAGATTAGCACTGAAGGGTTTTGAGTATGTTATGAGGAGGGATTTCAGTGCAGAGGAGGCAACTGATTGGCATGCGAAAGAAGGAGACTGTTCTCTGCATAAGGCACAGCAAGAAAAAGCCGCAAAGATAAGAGCAGGAGGAGGAAATAATATTATTGATAATAAACCATAAATTGTTATGTAGTATCTATACTAACCACATACGGCCAAATGCTTTACATTTGGGGCTTGGTGACTAGCCCTACATGGGTACACAAGTTGGGGAGAGAATGTAAGAAACCTTTCCACACTGCACATGGGTTGTTAGGCAGCACAGCCACTGTTCTCTCATAGCAGTACTGTAATAATAAATTAAAAATAATAAGATGAGAGAATAGGAATCTGAAGTAATGGTGCAGAATTTGAATATCTGTTAACTTTAGAAGGTAGGAGGCTGAGTAAAAGTAGTGAAAATATGGGCAAAGAACATTAAAAATAAAGAGGCGAGTGGATGTTGAAAATATGGCCCAGAAAAGAAAAAGGAACACCATCCATCATTCTTTCATGACCCAAATGAGAGTAGGAAACAATATTTCATCAGTGATCTTGAAATATTTAACCTTTTTCCTGGAACTTAATTTCCCTATGTGCTTCCATGAAAACATGTATATATGAACCATAGCTTCAGACTAAACACACTTATCTTGTTACAGAACACTGTCACTAACATTTTCCCCTGTTTGTATGTCACCAGGATACAAGCTACCTATTGATCACTTCTCTCATCAAAATATACCTTTGAACAGTGACAGCTGGAGATGGCACTCCAGAGTTCCAGCTAATACACCATCTCAATTTATGCAATTACAGTGGAGCCCCCGTATAACGCTCCCCACGGTAACATGAATTCAGTTATAGTGCGATCATACCACGGCTCACTGGACATGTCCCCGGCAGGCGCAGGCCGCAGCTTCTCTCCCCTGCTGGGCAGCGCGGAGAGAAGCCGCAGCCCGCGCCTGCCGGGGACAGAGGACAGCGGACAGCAGCGCCCACAGCCCCAGAGTTCTCTGTCCCCAGCAGGCATGGGCCGCGGCTTCTCTCTGCGCTGCCCAGCAGGGGAGAGAAAATCCGCTATAAGGCGACCCCGCTTTTAACGCGATGGGATTTTTTGGATCCCAATTGTCGCGTTATAGCGGGGCTCCACTGTAACTGTTTTGGCCAGGGTGGCTTACCGATTGAGTCCCCAGTGTACGAAAGGTTTCATTTAATATGTGCAGACCGTTTTTAGTATACACTTCTACAGTGTGCTTAAAGCTCATGTTCAAATGGCATTCTTTTCTTCATGATTTCTCCCTGACCTTATTCTTATCTCATACAAAGAAATGCAAATGTCAATGAAACAGAACAATTGTAGCACTTTTAAAAATGTATTCTTCTTATTATCCTGATTTGATATCATAAGTGACACTTAAGTGAGCTATATTGGTTACAGCTCACCTGAGAGCGCAAATTGTTGGTAAATGTCTTGTTATTGTTGTTTCTTGAGAATATTGGTGTTATTCGTAATAGTGAGTGAATGTATGTACCATTGTGAATTTGTGGTAAAGCTATGTATATATGTGAACTCGTATTTGAGGCTGATCACTGAGTGTCACTAATATGTAGCAACTATGGCCACTCTTAAAAAGTTCCATTCATTTAATGAGTCTACTGGAAAACTAGGCCAAAAAGATCTCAACAATGGCTAGGCAGTTGATGTGCTATGACTGCTGATCTAAACAGGATTGTTTCACTGTTGCCTTGTCCTTGCCCACAGTGCCTCTGCATGTGTTTCTTCACCTGTCCTCTCTTGACAGCCTAGTTGTTTGTAAGCTTTTATGTAGGCAGGCACTTTTATTAGGTTTGTACAGTGCCTATCACAATGGGGCTCCTATTCCAGATTGTGGCTGTCAGATGCTACCACAAAACAAATAGATAATAAATAGAGCAGTACTAGTTTACTCAAGATAGTTACTACATCCAGAGATGACTGCAAAAAATTACAGGGGGATTGCGCAAAACTGGGTGAGGGAGCAACAAAATGGCAGATGAAAATAAATGTTGATAAATGCAAAGTAGTGCACATTGGAAAACATAATCCCAACTATACATACAAAATTAGCTGCTGCCTCTCAAGAAAGATCTTAGCATCATTGTGGATAGTTCTCCTGAAAACCTCTCCTCAATATGCAACACCAATCAAAAAAGATAGCAGGCTGTTAGGAATCATTAGTCAAAGAGATAGATAATAAGACAGAAAATATTGTAATGCCACTATATAAATCCATAGTATTGGATGCCACTATATAAATCCACACCTTGAATACTGCATGCAGTTTTGGTCCTCCCATCTCAAAAACAGTATATTAGAATGATAAAAAGTATAGATAAGGGCAACAAAAATGATTAGGGGTATGGAACAACTTCCATATGAGGAGAGATTAAAAAGACTGGGACTGTTCATCTTAGAAAAGAGAGGTCTAAGAGATGATATGATAGAGGTCTATAAAATCATCAGTTGTGTGAAGAAAGTGAATAAGGAAGTGTTATTTAAATCCTTTGCATAACACAAGAACCAGGGGTCACCCAATGAAATTAATAAACAGCAAGTTTAAAAGCAAGGAAATACTTTTTCACACAACGCACAGTCAGCCTGTGGAACTCATTGCCTGGAGATGTTGTGGAGGCCAAAAGTGCAACGGGGCTCAAAACAGAATTAGATAAATTCATGGAGGATAGGTTGATCAGTGGTTATTTTATTAAAGAAGATTGTTAGGGATGCAATACAATACTCTGGGTGTCCCTAAATCTCTGACTGCCAGAAGCTGGGGGTGGACGGCAGGGGATCAATCGCTCAATAATTGCCCTCTTCTGTTTATTTTCTCTGAAGCATCTGGCATTGGCCACTGTCAGAAGACAGGTTACTGGGCTAGATGGACTGTGGTCTGACCCAGCATGGCCATTCTTATATTTTTAATAAATAACTAAGTAGATAAGATAGGACAGATAATCTAAATAAAATATAGTAGACTGATCACATAGTACTCATTCACCCCAAACTCTCAATTAAGTCAACGTCGGATCAAGCCCCCTAGTTAATTCCTGAATTTACAGCCTGTCACCAGGAATTGTTATTCCAAATATTCACTGCAGCTATTTACAAGCTACATTCTCTCCATCATGAGACCTAACATCAACAATCTTTGCTTCGGCTAGCCATGTGTCATTACTGTGTTTTATTTACTAAAATGCAAAAAGACACCCTGTACAGCCCATAATTCAGTGTGCAGACAAATGGTGCGCTCATGCCACTGGTACTTATTTCTGGGATACAGAGCACTTCATAATGGGCACATTATCGCCTTGCACATTTGTTCCTACTTCACAGCTGCTTTCAGAGCTCCCAATTTGATGTTGTACTGTGGGCATTTTAAAGTGACTCAGCCCACCTGCACATTCTCACCAGTTTCCCCATGTAAAGAAAGGGTTTTTAAGATGGTAACTAAAGCTCCTGTACAGTGTGTACTGTTCCTTGACCTCTGTTGTGAGCTCTGATTTAATAAATATGTTTATAAAACAACTCCTCTTCTCCTGTAGCCCTCCTACTCAGTGACAGTTATCAGCACTTGTATCACAAAATCTTTCAATTAACAATTCCTGCTGTTTTTATTTTCCTCTCCTAATGATTCAATACTGCTTGTTTCAGAATCAGACCAGAGCAGGGAGCTCTCAGGTGGAAATACCATTGGTTTCTTTTGTAGCAACTGGCTGAAAACAAACAAACAATCAGGTAAACTCAGCACAAAGAACCAGGTAAGCCAGCATTCACAGCCTAAGAGCCAGACAGCAGCATCTATTCCTGTTTTCCACGTGTCACAGGTCCCTCTTCACTGAAATCCAAGGAAGATATTCTGATTAAGGTTAGATTGGCATAAACCTAAAATAATTCAACTGGCTTTGGCGGAATTATTCTGGATTTACATCAGAGACACTGAGATCAAAATCTGGTTCTAATTCTCTGGCAAACAACTCATTATAGTGTGTAGTTCCCACATTCTCTTATTTTCAGTAGAAATAGAAGGGCCAGGAAAAAGAAACGTCAGGGGCCAAATCCATCCTAAGTATAACTTCATTAAAGTGACAGTAGGGGTGAATTTGTCCCTTCTGATTTAAGTCAACGCTGTGTGCTGGGCAAAGGAGGCGAATGTTCTATTTTACACCGTAGGTTTTTTTGGTTTTTAGTTTATGCCAAGACCCATGAGTAGGCGTCATATAAGATAAATCTCACTAATTTTAAAAGAGAAAAGCTAGCGAACAGGAGGTGATAAATGCTGTGCTGCCTACTCAGGTTCTGTCACAGAAGATGTCAGTTCTTTATTTTAATTATATTTTGTGCCAGCTCACAAAGGCAAGTAATTTTACTGCGCATTACCCTACCTTTGTTACGGTATGTTTCTTCCAAGTCTGTAGCAAAACGCCTCTACTTGTTGTTTCTGTCTGAGACTTTTTATATATTCCATTTTATGGCGAGTTCCTGATGTCCTAGGGAAATGGCATCTTGGGGAAATTCTTATGCGTGAATAACAGATTGTTCACAGCAAATTGATCTGGACCATTTGAGCAGGGAAATATTTTTAAAGCACTAACAAAACATACAGTCTGTCTAGAGTGGCATGGCTGAACATTCCTGATGGGTTGCTTTTGCTAATCATTTCTACTGGATGCAAGAGACTGGGCCTAGGACTCCTGAGAGAGCTGCTTCGTCCCAAATCATCACTGTGTTAATGACCAGTGAGTTCCTGTCTGTTGGCATGACAGGCATGTTCCTTGGCAGAGTGGCTGTTATCCAAAAGAGTAAGCTAACATGATCTTTTAACAGCACCAGCTGTTTGATCCCTAGCCATCTTTGGTAGGCACGATGTACTGCAGAGATACTTGGAGCAGAAGTGGGCCAATCAATAGGTGGTACTGATATGCTGATAACATCACAGCCTCATATGAAGCAGACTGAGGAAACAGGGATTAAAACAAAATCACCGGTACTAGAAAATGAATTTTGCCTTGCAAAGCTACAAATGGGAATGTATAAAAGGCATCCTTAACAATAAAAAGGGGGTGTGGATCAATGCTGCGTCACACCCCTAGCTGATTCAAGGAGTTGCTGCATATATAAGTCAATCGACTTGTTCACGTGAGGAAGGGTGGCGGGATTGTGCCCTTAGCCAGTTTGATTGACATGATCATTACACATGAGCTGTTGCCGTTCCGAGCAAAACTAGCATTAATATGAAAGTTGAATGCTTGCTTTGATAACTGAAAATCAAACAGGAATGACAGTAATACCTCAAAATTGAACCTGAATTTTTTTTAATTTTGAAAATGTAAACAAGTTAATTGAGACTAGGAGGAAGAGAAAGTAGAAAACAAGATAGACAAGACTAAACATTTTGGGGTAATGAGATAGCTACTGATGACACCCGTAGATCCAAGCTTGTGAAGTTCAGCTAAATCCAAACAGCCAAATCATGGTCTGAACACCAAACAGCATTTCTGAAGCAATTCTTGATATTGTGCTGCACATACTATTGCTGCTCAGGACATAGGCTGTGGGTTTATTACAGGAGTGGGTGGGTGAGATTCTGCATTGTGCAGGAGGTCAGACTAGATGATCATAATGGTCCCTTCTGACCTTAAAGTCTATGAGATCTGTTACAATGAAATAGGGGTTTTTCTGATCTTGTTCACCCTTGAACACAGAGAGAACTTCTCACTGTCCTTTCATAGAACCATTTAATCTTCTTTAATCACAAGTTCCTTATTATGTAAAATGAGACTGAATATGAAATTGACTTACATGTCAAGTGACAATATAGGTTCTTTAATGAGTTATATTTCTAGAGAGAAAATACAACTGGTGTGTGTGAGCTCACTGGCTCTCTGCTTTAGATGAATTTTTCTTTGTGTCTTTGACAATGCCTTAGTACAATAAGGACTCATAAATAAATAATATCCAATAGTTTCGACATCTTATGTAGCATACAGAATGCCCCTATCTCAGAACCTTTAGAGGTCCAGAGTACTACATCTGGAATTGTATCGCTTTCACACCCTAGAATATAAAGTATCAGTGGAGTGCCCCTCGTAAGTTAAGAGCAACATAATAAATCAGAGTTGTTTACTTAAAACATGAATGTCACCAGCGCAATCCTACCCTGTGATTCTCATAATACTTTTCGTTCCTTCATGTCCCAAGCATTTATTGGTGAAAATGGCTACTGACCTCATCCCCCAATGCCATAAGCAGTGCTAAATCTTCTCTTTGCAAATTACCTACCTCACCCAGTACAAGTTGCCTTTCCTTTTGACACTCGTGTTCATTTTCTTCATTCAAAAGTCATGGGTCTTCTAATACAATTATTAACTCTAGCACACTAAGAGCACCGATATTTCCAGGTGACATTATACTGTACTCTTTTTTAAATCTGAAACTGAATAAATTGCTAAAATCACAGCATCTGTGCTAAAGAAGCAAAAGAGAAGCTCCTCGAAGAGAGAGAGAGAACAGATGATGTCCAAGCCCAGAGGGGAAAAAACAAGAATGTGTGGTCAGTAGGAAGCTACCTGTGGCAGGGTACTGCTGAGGGAGCCTCAGTCAGCTCCTGCCACTCCAGCCCCAATCAGGGGAAATGGATTGGAGCTGGGTAAATAGTCTAGGTTTGCTAATCACTAAGTGCACCTGCCAGCCTCATTAGGTAGGAGGCATAGGGCTGGGAGGTAGTAGGTATAGGGCTGGGAGGAAGTGAGTGAAAAAGGCCTGGAGCCCAGGAGACTCAGGGAGAGGTAGGAACCTGCTACTCTGTTGCTGACCAGGTCTGTATTAGGCCAAGCCATTGTAAATAGCTGGTATGTAGTAGAACACTGGTGGTGGGAAAGGGACACAAATAAAGAGCATGGGAGTTGCACCGGCTTGGAGTGTCTCTGAGAGGAGCAGGGCCAACAGGCTGGATATGCAGGGGTGCAATGGAGACCCTGTTACACTACCAAAGTGAGAGGAGGAAAAAGGAGAATATTATCAGAGAAATAAAGAATATTATAAAAACAAATGACATCACCACTGAGGTATTTCATTACTACTATACTACAGGCCAAATCCTGTCCTGGGCAGCACAGGGGACAGAAAAAGTGCCAGGTGAGTGACTTTCTCTAAGGTTCCTGCTAGTCAAGACAGAACACAACAGAGAAGGGCAGCACTTTGCATGGGGGAGAGCATTTTTCTATTTCCCTGTGGTGCACACCCACCATCTATGGGCTAGTGCTTGCTGTTGATGGTTTGGGAGGTTTCCATAACCCATAAAGCTCTATTAAGGATATATGGTATGGGCAATGCTTTAACCAAGCCCATCCTCTTCTCCTCTGTTGTGTACTAATGAGGTATTCTGAATGACGTGTGTGACGAAAGGAAATTTACACACAATATGTTCCCATCTTTGCATATCAATGAACCCAAGGGGAGGATTAATTTTATTTAGATCCCCATCCTTTGTTGTCTTCTCTATTTAGAAAGCAAGCTTTTGGAGATCGGAACTGTCACTATGTGCACATTTAGTGCCTAGCACTGAAGCTGGTCAGGATCTGGAATTCCTGTTCTGTGGGAAAGTTCACGGTTTTCATTCCAAACAGGAGTAGAAACTTGAAATCTTGAAATTTCCTGTGGAATGAAAATCTGAAATTTCATTTAGGACAAAAACATCATTTCATTTTCACCTTATCTAAATATTTTGTGTCAATAAAATTAAATCATTTGTATTTGGCTTTATTAACTTGTCTTTTATATATCATCTTAGTTTAAACATTTCAATTATTATGACATGACAGTGTCAAACATTTTTACTTACATTATCCATTTTTTATTTTTATACTTTCCAATTACATTTACATTACTTTCAAATGATAATGTAAAGGAAAATGGTCATTGGTATTGTAATTGGCCATTAAAAATTAGTATTTTTTAACTGGTAATGATTTATTACTACTGAAACGGGTGGTTGGTTTGGTATTTGGTTTGTTCATTGGTAATTGGTGTTTTAACTGGCCATTGTAATTTATATTCTAATTGGTAACTGGTAATTTGCAGTTTCCTATCATAAGAGGTATAATCTAACACATTATAAACTACATTTAAAACAAAGACAGCTGAGCAGTGGCACACTGGGCGTCTGCCTACCTGCTAGCCAGGAAGTTGAGGAGCTGACTAGGTATCTTGCTCGCCCACACATCCACAGCTGAGAAGCCAAGCAGCCAGCATGCTGGCCAGTAGCACACCAGGCGGCTGGTTGGGCAGCCAACCCACCAGTCAGCCAGGAGGCTGTTCAGCTGGCAAGCCAGCCCAGCAGCCTGTCCTTCTGCCAACAAGGCAGTTTGGGAGCAGGTAAGCTTGGCAGTTGGCCTACCTGATTTCCATCAAAAGTTTCAACAGAATCTACAGGCTTCCACAGAACGTGTGGATTCTGACGGAGCCGAAAACTGTTTCACTTGAAAATTTTCAACCAGCAGCTGTACCTTGCACACTGAGACTCTGATCTCAGCTGGGGCCTCTCACTGCTACCATAATGCTAATCATAACTTGGATAAACCTTGAATTTCTCAAATATTCAAGGCCAGGCCAGGGACAGAATTGATATGAACCAAGGGAGATGGAATGATTATGTGCCAATTCTAGGAAATTCTCACTCTGATTTCAGAACTGGCTCCCTATAAGTTATAGAACAGAAACGCAAACCTGAATACCCCAGCCATGTAAGAATCTTACAGCCTTTCACTTCCCCCACCCCCACCATGATATTATTTAAAGTGACACCGTGCATTTGGGATGGCGTTGAAGTGTAGCACGCTCACAAAATAACAGGCAGTAACGGTTTAGAGCAGGCCTGCACAACATGCGGAGCTGGTTTTTTACAGTAATATGGCTTTCCCAGTTGTGCAGGCCTGGTTTAGAGGCTTAAAGCACCAGGCGCCATAGGAGTAACAGAATCCAGCAAAGCTTTACTGGAGTCTACAGCTGCAGAACCTGGGTCCAAACAGGATGACATGCAAAGGTGTTAGCTGGAAGTGAGTCAACTGGCTGGCATTCCTGCAAAACAGTGAGCAAATGTGTCAACTGTTTCCTGAAAAAGGTGGCTGCCCCAGAAGACCAAGGAGGGCATCCAGATAGGTAGATAATTCAGATAAGCAATTAAGCATTTGGACGTTTTTCCAAGACAGTACTTGAAACTTGTGGAGGGTCGTCCACTACTTCAGACTCCCTCACTACTTTCTTTAGTGTTGTCTGCATTGAGCATCCCTTATCTATTCATTCATTATAGGCTACATACTGTGGGCCTATGTGGAGCCTAAAATATAAGCTCATGATTTTGTCTCCTATTTTCTTACCTTATTGTATGTAATAGTTTATTAATGAGGTACAAGAGCAACTGATGGTTAAAAGAAACAAAAAGAAACCAGACATATAGAGCCAGAGCCTCAGCTGAATAGATATAGCTCCTGTTCCATGGAAGACTTTGTTTATAAGGAGATACCAGTGGCAGTGTATGAAATCAAACAAACAATTCCACCTCTTTGTCAGCTTCTCAGCAACTGCGTGAGAGGATGCTGTTAATTTTATTAACTTTGATAAAAGTAGAAAAAACCTTCCACTGTGTTGCCATTTCTAAGGGGTCTTTAATAAAACAATTTCCAAAAAAAAATTCACTTTTCATTGTCTTTTACTAAACAAGTGCTTTTAAAAACACAGTGAAAACAAGCAAAGTAGTCTTGAAGGGGTGCTGGACTGGGACTCAGGGAAGTTGGGTGCCCTTCCCACCTCTGCCACTGGTCTTCTGGGTGACCCTGGACAAGTCACCTCACCTCTCTGTTTCCCCTTCCACCTTTTTTCCATCTTGCCTGATTAAACTGTAATTTCTCTGAGGGCAGGGATTGTCACCTACAATGTGTTTGCATGGTGCCTAGCACAGTGGTGCCTTGATCTCAACTGGGGCCTCTAGGCACAGCTATAAAATAAATAAATAATAATAAATCTTAGCTGTAAGGGATGAGAGTCATGAAAAAGTTTGCCTATCAGTTCTTGCCAATTTAAAATTTCCCATTGCAATATAATTGGAACACCATAAAGTACCCACAGCAAGTCCTTAATAAGATGGGGGTCATAGTTACATTTAAGCAAGCTAATATCAATATGAGTAAAGAGAAATCTGTTCCCTGTGTTTGTGTTTTCCTTAACAGATATTCTTTAATACTGTAAATGCAGGAGATTTAAAATAATATATCTAAGGTCTTCATTTATGTATCTCATTAACCTCAGTTGTAGAAGAACGTTTCAGTGATCTCTTCTAGCCCACAAAGTACCTGAAACTCCTTTAAGGCAGATTTTTTTGCATTCAACTATTGCTGAAATGATGGAATCAATCTATCATAAGCTGTTTGTTAACTACAGATAACAGAGGCAGCTTCTTTTTCAGTAAGGTGACTCAAAAGTCAGGAATGGTCCCCGGCTCTCATATAAGACTACGGATGCTACGTCATTTCATAGCACTTGAATTGTCAAGTGGCAGACTTCTCCAGTTCACCCACTATATGCCACGTCTCTGAAATAAACAATCCATCTATTACCATCTATTTCCTACATTTTCTTTGTTTTAGCATGTAAAAAATATCTTGGAAATAAAACTTTGAGGCTCGTGTACTGAAACAGAATTGGAAACAATCTGTTTCCCTTCTCACATCTTCCACAAACGAAAGATGCCTACAGTACCATACATTCCTTGCTTTCTGCTGGCATATAATGTAAATCATTTTCTCCCTGCTGTGAGGTGCCAGTACAGGGGTAATAATAGAATTAGTTTCATCATGGCACAGACATACTTATCTGCAGTTGCTGAATCAGGGAACATTTGGTTTTTAAGAGAAGCTAAATATGGTGTACGGCATTCAGTCAAATATTATGCTCTACAAGGAACCTGTGAAGAGTACTGAAGGCTTAGCAGCCTGGAAAATAGAAATTCTTCGTGTACTGCTTTAACCCCGCTGTGTGCTGACCTTTTCAGACTCCCAATAAAATCTACTAAGAATATAGATAGTCACCATCTTTAAAGGGTTAATGCTATAAAAAAGTTCAGCATTAATTTCACCATTAGAAAAATACAGTTTCTTTACAGGTCTATAATTAACACAGACCATAAAACTTGTCTGCCATCATTACGTGTCTTGGAAAATCATCCATTCTACTCAGGCACAACAACACAGCAGTTAATTCTTAAGACAGGCAATGCAGGTTGAATGACAGGATTGAGAGTTTAGCACGACCCTGTCGCATCTTTACAAAAAAAGGTAAAATGGCCACATTTTCAAAGACACAGGTTCATATGCAGAAATGTTTGTACACTTACGTGCCTCAATTTGTGCATAGATTTACCATGATTGTACACTGAAAGTGGGTAAATGAACAAAAGGGTAGTCATCTAAAAACATACCTGTATGTAGTTATATGTGTATACCTCTGTCCAAATGTGCATGCATTTATGCATGAAATCGGGCTTGACTTATTTAGAATTTGACCATATTCAACAACCCATCATTTTTCGGACCTAAAAGTAAGTATACATCAGTAGGAATTTCAGGATTTCCTCTAATACAGTATCTTGTATACAAGTAATGACTTGAAGTGTAAATAAATCAAGTGTCAGAGGCGCACTGCAATGGTGAAGAGATACCCATTTGGTTAGCTTAGTGTATCTTTCCGAGATGGAAGACATATGGGCTTGTCTTCACTAAAGTGGGGAGGGATCGATCTTTTGGCGATCGATTTATCGCGTCTTGTCAAGACGCAATAAATCGATCGCCAGCAGCACCCCCGTCGACTCCGGAACTCCAGCTCGCCAAAAGGCACAAGCTGGAGTCGACGGGGCAGCGTGCCGCCCACCGCCACCTTTGTGAGGACGGCAGGTAAGTGGGCTGTAGATATGTCAAATTCATCTATGTTATTAACATAGCTGAATTTGCGTATCTACAGCCAATCTCCCCCCCCCCCCCCAGTGAAGACTAGCCCATATTAAACCAAAGAAAATCTAAAGTTTTCTGCCTACATTTAAACCTCCAAATTATGCTGACTGTGTACACAGGAGTTCAGACCATATCAGCTCTGACAATCACTGAATTTAAGCCATGGTTTGAGAAACAAATAAATCTATACAGCTTCTTCCATACCTTTATTCCCACAGTGCAGTTAAAAAGAGATTTTTAAATCCAGACTTCCTAATATGTAAATATTTTCAACAAACATTTATTGTACTCACCTTCAATCAGTTGTTTTCATATAGCATTTGATTGTGAAATTGAACAACAGCTCACAGTTTTTGAAGTAACTAATACTATGCACGAGCGATGAGAACGAGCCTGGTGCATAGAAAGGTCACCAGTCTAGGACCTAGCTTCTGTTCCCAGCTGTATAACGAATCTGCTGTGGGACTTTGGACAAATAACTTCATCTTGCTGTGGGAGGTTTGCTGTATAAATATATTGTTTTTGTTTTATAACAGGCTGTTGAAAAACTAAGCAGAAACAGAACAATGGCTCAAGATAACTTGCTGCACTCCAGGGGGGTGAGAAAGTTGCAGCACTGTAAATTGTCAGTGTAGACAAGCCCTCTGAGAGGGGAGGGACATTGTGGACACTGGTTATCAAAGACCCTGACTAGATTTAAACTGCTCCTGCACTCCCTTAAGCAGGTGCATGGTGGGGGGAGAGTTAAGGTGATACCCAGACTCCAGAAATTAGGGGTGACTAGGAAAGTGAGGCTTGCCTAGGATATCTACCAAATGATCATAAGCCTTTCGGTAAGACAGGAAGGTAGATAGACTGTTTTAAAATCTTTTTTCTACTATGTTATGCTTTGTCGCACTGTTAAGATTAAACAAAACCTTGGTCTTTAAGAAGCTGTCTGATCACTGTACACCACTGGTCACGAACCCCACCAAAGGGAAGAACTGCAGGTACTCTAACTCAGTTGGGCCTACTGGGTAATCCCAGTTGACACACAGGGCCTGGTCTGGGAGTGGGAGAACTGTGGAATTCCACAAGGCCTGACACTTAAGGGGGTGTACCCAGACAGAGCAGAAAGGAGTCACGGAGCAACTACCTCTCTAACCACGACACACGTATTCTGATTCATTCATCATTTCTAAGTCCAGAAGGGACCACTGTGATCATCTGGTCTGTATAACACAGACCTTACAACTTCCCCAAAATAATCTTTTAGAAAAATATCCAATCTTGATTTAAAAGTTGGCAATGTGAGAGAATCCACAATGACCCCGGGTAATTTATCCCTTATTTTCCAACCTAATTTGTCTAGCCTTCACTTCCAACTATTGGATCGCACTCTATCTTTCTGTGCTAGATTGAAGAGCCCATTATCAAATATTTGTTCCCCCTGTTGGTAGACTGTGATCAAGTCACCCCCAACCTTCTCTTTGTTTAGCTAACTAGGTCGAGCTCTTTGAGTCTATCACTGCATGTTTTCTAATCCTTTAATCATTCTTGTGGCTCTTCTCTGAACCCTTTTTAGCACTTTAGAAAATTACTGTAAATTGGATAGGCATCTTCACTGCTGCCATCTGAAGAAACTGATTAAACTAATGTGACAATTTTGGCAAACTAAAAATATGGGAATCTAGTTAAGGAATGGAATCTTTGAGACCATCACCGAAAACTTCTCTTGTGAATGTATATAACCATGCAACAGCCCCAAGCCACAGTATTACAGCAGCCAGAACAAAGGCTGTCTCAATCTGTATTTTGTGTAAATCTGAACTGAGTGTAAAGACTCATCTGTCAATATCTGTGCAGAAGGAGGAAGACAGCACTAAGGAGAACGCCTCCTCAGCAATACTCTGAACCTTGTTGAGCCATACTAGCAATCTTGCTAGGTCACACACTGTGCAGTAACAGAGTTTGTAATAGGACTGCTGAGTGCACAAGAAACAGTTTCCCAGCCTACAGTCTGGGTAAGTAATTTGCTGCTTTATTCAACTACATAACAGTGAGTGAGAGTCAGGGTGGGGAGGACACACTAAGTAAACAGGAAATGAGGGAGGGGGTGGAGCACAGCTTCAAACCTTAACACATCCTATTTAATAATCGTCTAGAAAAGTGTGTGTGAAGCCGTCATGCGCAGTAGAGACGGCCCGGACTAACGGCATGCTGGGAGGTGTAGTTCGGCAGCACAACATGGCCGCTGCGCGTACGCCGCTGAGAGGGAAGCAGGGTCTGGATCAGGGGCCTAGGGCAGGAGGGTGGCTGGGTGCAATAGGCGCAGGCAGGGGGCTCTGGCCGGGCGGGGCGCGGGAAGGGGGCGCTGGGCCAGCGGGGCGGAGGCGCCCGGGCATGGCACAGCCAGCTGCGCCCAGCCTAGCTGGGGCCGTGGGGGAGGGGGAGAGAGCTGACTGAGCCTTGGAGTGGGTGGGAGGGGGGCTGAACGAGCGGAGGGGCCTGTGGGGGGGAGGGGAGGGGAGGCTCAACAAGTGGGGGGGGGCGTGGGGGAGGGAGGGGAGGGCAGGCTGAACAAGCGTGGGGGGCGTGGGGGGAGGGGATGCTTGGAGTGGGGGGGGGGATGAGCAGGGGGCGCGCTTGGAGTGGGGGGGCTGAGCGGGGGAGGCCATTACTGTTGGCCCATGTCCACGAGCTTTTACACTAGTAAAACATAACACAATTAACCTACTGATGACCAGTTTATTACAGAGGCAAATCCAGCCCCCATCTCAACAATCATGGAAGTCACTCAGGCAGCAGAACCATTGTAATTCTACTAAGTGTGTGGGTTGAAGTGTGAATCGTCCATATTGCCTCATTTATTGATTATATATTGATTACATTGATTATTTAGAATCTCCATTTAGCAAGTACATAGACCTCTGAAGTTTGGTCAAATCAGGCACAACAGATTCTAGCTAACATGCTCATTGGCAGCACTCACACTGAGGGCAAAGCAGAGTTTTAAATATTTTTATCAACACAGTTAATAAAAACATAAATCCTATGGTGCGGTATCGGTTTGGTGTCCTGCATCATCCCATATACATACTCATACAATTCTCATGGAGACCTAAAGACAGGAAGGCAGCTGGTGGGCCACAGGGGTCCTATCCTGTCTTTCAGACATGCAAAATAAGTCCAGTGGTGAAAGTCTCTTGCCTACATCATGGCTGGGCAGGCGGCTTATAGGGTTTGGTGGCTGTCACGGATATTCATAGGAGTGTTCTGCTTCCTTTGTCTTTGGCTATCTTCCTCACTCTAATAATGTTGGGATGTTCTTATTCTATAAGTTACCATATTCGTTATCCCAAACTTATTAGCATACATGTCAACTTGTTACTATGGCAACCCCGCGGTTGTACATCTGCTGATGTTCCCATTTCAAAATATCCCAAACTGGTGCAGTTACCTGTCAGCATTCTATGGAGGATCTCAGCAAAACTGCATATTGCAAAATAGGCACACCACCACATATAAAGGCCCTCTTAGGAGTCACTACTGGCCAAATTGCTTAGCTAAAGCTCAAAGGCCTGACTGCATAAGCTAATGTCTCACAGGTTGAAGTCTGTAGGTTTCTGCATTACTGCTGGGTATAATGTCCTCACTGTCCTGAGAGGCTATACAGTGCATTGCCAGGTATGTCCATCATGGTGGGGCAATGATAGGTGACTTAAGTAGCCTCTACAGAGCAGCTCCAGAAGCCATTCAGTGGTCTTTGGGGTAAATGACCTCATCTGTGCCCTCAGCCAACTTTGAGCGGCATGGTCCATGCAGCTCCCAGGCTTTTGCTCCGCCCTTCACTGCACACCAGTAAGAAACATGCTTTTTCTTTCCCAGGACTGTTTCCACCAGTGGAATTCTTATAGCGGTTATAAAGGGAGTTGTGTCTTGTTAGAAAGGATGTCCCATGCAATAGGGATCCCATAAACATGACTGCAGGTCAGAACAGAGACTGAACATGCAGTTTGCAAAAAGAGTTACAAAATAAATCAAATCCTCTCTCTCTTGGGAGAAACATTCCACACTAATGGACACTGCTTTAAACTCCCCCCCCCCCCCCCATTGTGTCTCACCCATTCACCATTGCCTTGCATTTAAAATGTTCTTCAGTAGTTCTCCACCTTTAGGAGTTTTGCAGAGAAAGAGGATTCCTTGTAATAGAACAATAGATTTTTCCCACCCCACCACTTATTACACTAAATTACAGGATTGAAATGTACTGTTTCAAATATACTCAAAGAATATAACCGCTAGCTATCGCTGCTGGGCCCCTCATTCCTCAATGTCTTCTCTTTGTCCTGTCCACTGGACAACAAGTCTGGGCAATGGAGATGTATAGCATCCCTAAACTGGTTTTATACTGGTGACACCAGTGCTTGTCAATGACCTGATTGTGCTATGGATAGGAGGGTAGTGAGGTGGAATGGGCTCCCTCAGAGCTGGAGGGACCACCTTCTATGTCTGGGTGGGCAGAGACGAGCCAGATCCCTGGACGCCAGAGTTCCTCCCTGGATTGTGGTAGGAAATAACCCAGGGAGACCAGACTTCAGTCCAGTTTTGCTGTTGGTGCTCAGGTCGGCATGTTTCGGTGGGATCCTGGCTGACCCAGTGGCAAAGCCCTGGGCTGGGACCCAGTGGAGTAGAGAGGCCCAGATCCCCTTACCCTCTGCAGATTCCCCACCCCTGGGGTGGCTGCCTACCTAACTTAGGCCAAGAAGCCTGCGTTTGTTTGCCGTCTGCCTGAGTTACGAGGCCAGGCAAAAAACTGCCTATTGCTCTGCCCTACCTGAGGCCCTTAGATCCCTGGACTGTTTGTCACTCTGCCCTGCTTGAGAGCCAGGGCTTTCTAGATAGCAGTCCTCAATTCACTAATTCCCCCTGCAATTAGCTGACCCCACAGTGACCCACTGACGTGGAGTGGCCTCCCTCCGAGCCAGAGGGGGAAGGATAACAGCCAACCCACTACAAGGGGCAAATGCCAATTAAAAGCTAGCTTAAAGGAAAACAGGACTGCAATAGTGAGGTGTGCCAGCCAGCATCTTACCTGTCCGATATGACTTGCATTGTAGAAATCTTGACATTTATTATTGTGTTATTTATGTTATGGTAAGTAGCAATTAGTCTGCCTGGAAATAATGGCTATGCACACTACCAGTGTAACAAACCCAGCTCTCAGAGAGGTGGGAAAGGCAATTTACAAACTAATGAGGCTTTATATAAACCATTTGATGGTCAGAACTGGGGAAATGGTTATTAAATGCAGATTAGTATTCTTGTCAACACTTACATGGGAAAAGAAGGAAGCAGCCAAAATAAAGCAATATGTACAGAACACCTGTTCTATCTGAAGAGATTATGTTTGATTATGCACAAGGAAGGGATGCACAGTATTAGTGAGAGAACGATGTACCTGGGTGGGTAATTGTCATATCATAGGGAAAAGGGACTCAATGCAAACGGAGGAAGAACACCAATCTAGGGTACCACACAATTGCAAGACAAATTAGGCAAAGCCAGACCACCTTTAAGATGATAGAGACTTTGTCCACCTGCCCCATATTCAGTGTTTCCATACTGTCTAACAAACTTTGGCTTATTTTGAGGTATTTGTGTTGTGGCAGCTAGTTCTATGCACCTATTTACAGTTATCATTGATCATGCCGACACACTCTTCCTTTGTTTAAGGTAACTGGCGTTGTCACCAAGAAATGATAAAGGGGGATGAACAAAGGCCTATTGAAGTCAGCGGGACTCTTCTGGTAAACATGTGCTTAAGTGCTCTGCAGGGACCTAAATGACCTTAGAAGTGCCAGCATCGTTGTTTGGTGAGGACACTCCATTATGCTAGTAAATATTATCTTGATCCTGCCAGTCCTTGGGGAGCAGGGAGTACAACTGTGACTAGTCTTGAGTCGCACACGGTGCGCAATCCGCCATAATAAACCATCAAAATCTGAAGCTCCTTAAACCCCTTTCACAACCTCTCCTTTACTCTCATGAGCCCATGGCAGAAGAGAGTAGAGTGTGTGTGTGGAGCGGGGTAACTACCCCACTCCTAAAAGAAAAGGGGTTAAAACAGCCCTGGGAAGGGGTGTGGCTGGGGGCAAGCAGCTCCCAGGCTGATTGGGCAGAGCAGCCACAACTGAGGCTGGATCAGTTAGAGCCCAGCTGACCCTTATAAGAGAGCTGAGAGTTTGGTGCACAGTCAAGAGTCTCCTCTAGCCAGAGCCGGCGACAGAAAATTTGGGGCCCCCTACTCTGATCATTGGGGGCCCCCCCCAGCCACCCCCCCCCAGCCTAACCTCCTCCCCTCCCCACCCCCATTGGTTCCCCGCCGGCCCCTCGGCAGGCGCCAGCCAGGCTGCGCGCACCCGGCTCTCCCCAGCCCCGCTCGCTGGACCCCGCCCCTGTGGAGCGGCGCGCCCGCCCAGTACTCTGCAGCCGCCGGGGCGGGGGAGGCGATGGAGCTGGCATCCTGTGGTGCCGGGGGCTCCCCCCCCCCCCCGCCAAGGGCTGGCCCGGCTCTTGCTGCAGGTGGGCGGGGGAAGTGCTGCAGCCGGGGGTGCCTCGGGGCAGCTCCTGGGGCGCGGGACAAGCCGCCGGCTGAAGGGCTCGGGAGGCAGCTGGGCACTGACACCCGGACACAGCCCGGGAAAGAGCGGCCAGGGAGATGCGGTGCCCAGGTGGGACGACTACGGGTACAGCTGTGTACCGGTCCCCGGACTTAAGGGGGCCCCCCTTAAGTCTGGGGCCCAGTACAGCTCTACCCGTAGTACCCCCCTGTCACCGGCCCTGCCTCTAGCTGTGGAGGGAGACAGGCCTGGCTGCTGGGGAGTTTGACAGGGTACCTGGAGTGGAGCAGGGCTGGGGGAAGGCCAGAGGAGCTGGGGAGCTCTGGCCTGGAAACCCCCTCCCTCCCAGCTGCTGGCCTAGTAGACAGATTAAAGGGGTACTGGGGTTGCGGGGCAGCCCTCGGGTAGGCAGAGGCAGCAGGCCAAACCCTCCTTGCCTATGATGATCGGATTATACAGACTGCAGTTGGCTCCCGTGAAAGGGGACTTGATGGTGACAGGCAGTAGCCCATAGGCTGAGGCAAGGTGGGGATAGAGGGTTGGGGGTTCCCCAGGGAGGGTAGACCCAGAGCAAGACTGTGGGGGTATTGCCAGGGGGCAGCATCCCAGATACAACAGCACCAGGGAAAGTCACGGGAGCCAGCAGACAGTGGGACACAGGCCTGTAGAGGGTGCTCTGGCTGCGAAAGAGCTAAGTCCCAGATGATCAGCAGGAGGCGACAGCATGGTATATCTAAGAAAATGAATATAAAAGTGAAGTTCATCATGTAAACAAGGCACTTAGCTATGACTTCTTTGTGCTTACTACTCATACCAGCTGGTCAAGCAACAGTGCAAGCATTAACCCAGAACTCTCATTCCCTGTGTCGGACAGCCGGGGGCACAGCACCTCAGGGGGATGCTGCCAATTCTCCTGATCACATAGGGAAGCCTGACAGACTCAGAAACACTCTTAGGTGTCAGTTGTACTGTAACCGCTCCTTATTACACTAATCGGAACAATCTCACTTATCTCACTTGTGCTTCCTCATCTGTTTGTGGTCACCACTTGCTCCCACTCATTACATACACAGCTGTTAAGGTCTTTGGAGCAGAAGCTGTCTTTTTTGTCTATGTATGTACAGTGCCTAGCATAGTGAAGACTGATCCCTGACTGGCAGGGCTGGCGACAGAAATTTTGAGGCCCCCTACTCTGATCGTTTGTGGGCCCCGCCCCCCACCTCGCCTATTCTCCTTCCCCCCCTGCCTGACCCGGCCCACCCAACCTAATCTCCTCCCCCAGCCTAACTTCCTCCCCTCCCCACCCATCCCTGCCTGGCCCACCCCGCTGTTGGGGGTGATCTTCCTTTACCCCCACCCAGCCTCCCCCCATCTACAAGTCTCTCCGACTCCGGCTCCCGCCGCGCCCACAGCCCCGCGCGCTCCCTGGCGACCGGCCCGCAGGTGTTTCACCCGCGCCAGTGGCGGCCGCAGCGTCGCTCCCCCGGTGGGCTCGGCACTCCGCGGCTGCCCCGCCTCTCCCCGCTGGGCTGCCATTGGCTCCCGGCCTCGGGTCTCCCCAGCCCCGCTCGCTGGCCCCCACCCCCGCGGAGCGGCGCTCGCTCTCCGATCGCTCCGGGGAAGGGGATGGAGATGAACGTGGTGCCCTAATGCCCACAGCTCTCTGTGGCCGAGCGCAGCCGGGTCTGGAGAACTGCCCCACGGAGAGACCCTGGAGAGGCTGAGCTTGGCTTGGGGACCAGGGGCTGGGGACGCTGCGGGGGGTCCAAGGAGCCTGGTTCTCAGCCTGGGTGCAGGGCTCGGCTGGGCTGGTCCCGGGAGAGAGGGACACTTCCCTGGCCGGGGGCGCCAGCCAGGGACCGGAGCCCGGCGCCGCCGCTGCTGCAGGGTCTCGGGCAGGGCCGATTGGAAGCTCTCCAGCCCGCCCCGGGACCCCTCTGCCCCCGGCCGGCAGCACCTGGTGTGAACCGGGCCCGACTCCCCCTTACCTCAGGCTCCGGCTGCGGCAGGCCCGGGCCCGGCTCCGCTCACATCCTCCGCCTGGCCTGGGCAGGCTCCGATTCCCCAGCGCCCCCGCTCCTGGGCCGGCCGCGGCCTCTCCGCAGCTGACGCCTCCGAGCCCCGGGCTGCACCGGCAGGCCCGGCGACAAGGGGGAACGACTACGGGTACAGCTGTGTACCGGCCCCCGGACTTAAGGGGGCCCCCCTTAAGTCCGGGGCCCAGTACAGCTCTACCCGTAGTATCCCCAGCGCCGGCCCTGCTGACTGGACCCTCAAGGCACTGCCACTCTATAAATCATCATAACAGCAAAAGCTTTGTTCCCATCACATTTTATCTGAACAGTTTCAATTTTTAGCAAATGTATTTGGGTTCAACGGACATTTTGTAATGTCTTTTGCTAAGAGGTTTTCACGGTGAATAGATTCCCCCCAGCACTGCTACTAATTGCAGGGTGCCCTGTACATTCTACTTACATGCAACCTTACTGAGCAGCAGCATTTTCTAAATTGAGGTTAAGTTCAGGGTGACATCTTCCTGCCATCACCAGTCACCCCGGCATAGGCTACTACAGTGTTCCTTGTGAGAAGGCAGAACACACACAGCCGTAATGTAAACTTTTGAAGCTTTGCTGTATTTATGAGCCTGTGTTTTTATTGATCTTGACTCTCGGATAAGAAATTCCCATTGCAGTTTCAGTTCTCTGATCAGTTGACAGAGTTCCTGAATCCTGACACATGAATACAATCATGTCTTAAGGCAGGGGTCTCAAACTCAAATGACCACGAGGGCCGCATGAGGACTAGTGCACTGGCTTGAGGGCCGCACCACTGACACACACACACACACCCTCGCTGCCCCGGCTGTGCCCCCACTCCACCCCTTCCATGAGGACTAGTGCACTGGCCCGAGGGCCGCACCACTGACACACACCCCGCCCTTGCTGCCCCAGCTCCGCCCCCACTCGACCCCTTCCAAGAGGTCCCACCCCTGCCCCACCTCCTCCTCTGAGCACGCAGCTCCCCATTCCCTCCTGGAAAGCACTAGGCACCACCAACAGCTGTTTGGCAAACAAAGCAAGAGCAATCTAGGAAGTCCAGAGCTAGAAACACACGCGGCCCAGCCAGGCAGCAGAGAAGCCTCCACTTCTGGCCCCTCCGTCCTGCAAACTGCTATGGGGGGGCCGGGGGGGGCAGGAAGCTTGGCGGGCCGCAGGGAAGGGCTTTGCGGGCCGCATGTGGCCCCCGGGCCGCATGTTTGAGACCCCTGTCTTAAGGTAACACTGACATCTCCAGGAGGCAGGATTTTACATTTTCAGTGCCTAAGACATTTTTATTCTTGCCATCTATTTTCATGTAGTAATTAAAATATATTGTTGTTGTTTTCCCATCACAGCAAGGGAAATATTTATCTTGAATATTTTGGTCTATTTAGTATTTGGAGTATTTATTGTGCATTTTATCCTTGTTTTAAAAAATGAAATAACTTGATTGAATTCAGGGGGAAAAAAGTGAAATGCTGTTAAAATGCCAGGATCAATTATTGTTCTACAGTAGGTTTCAAATTTATTCAAATGATCTAAAATAGCAGTGGATCCACTCACAATCTTGGATCCCAGTGCACCAAATTTTAGGTGATAGCCTATGAATTGAGCTGAGTTGTGGTCAAAGAGAGAGTTGTGGTCTCTGCTCCAAAGAGATAACTGAAGTTAGTTACTCTGTGGACACAAAGATATCAGGTGACTTTCATAAGGAACACTGTGGACTCATCGAGTCATCTTATATAGTCACTTTCCTCCCACCACTTAAAACAGAGATGCCAGTTCATGAGGACAAAACCACTTGAGAAGAACAGGTGTCAGGGAGGTTTCTAACACTAATACCATTCTCTGTTTTAAAACTGATGGGGATGCTCACTTCACACTTGTCACCTGATTTACAAATTCACTGTTGGCCATTTGTTTCTGCACTCTTCTGGTGGTTTATATCAGAAATAGCCTGCAAAACTCAGAACTGTATTTCAAAAACACTCCAAAGTTCAAGGCTTTTTGGAACTGGAGTTTTGGTGTGAACTGGTTAGTCTGAGCTGAACCAGCATGATTAGATACATTTTAATGAATGGCCGATGTGTATTTTAGAATTAAGAAACAAGGACATTGTAATTTTTGTGGATTTCTATAATTCCAAAGCAGGTAGATATCTGAAAAATCAAATTTTGCTCTCTGTTACACCAAGGCAACCCACTGAAAGCAATTCAAAGAGGGGAATTTTTTTTGTCTCTCATGATTCCAAAAACACATACTGGATATTCACTCAGTGATGTTTTCCTTGATAATTCAGTCCTTTCTATATTATGTATGGGACATTATCTCACTTCACACATAGCCTGATCCAAAGTCCATCAAAATCAGTAGGAGTCTTTCCATTGACTCCAGTGGGCTTTGGTTCAAGCCCAGATGTACTATTTGTTAAGAGCCAAATTTGAGTAGTGCCTTCCTTCATGAATAGCTTTATTGACTCCACTGTCTGAATGCTCCCTCAGGCAAGGCCTTTGGTATAGAGAGGATACGTTGACCATTGTTTGAGATCCATTTACTTCCCCAGAGCTCCATTCACTGAATTCAGTGGAGCTATTTCCAAATTACTGTAGTCTAGGGGGAGAGGACAGTCCATATCACCTGGGTTCTTTGAGCTTTAAATGTTTACATATAATAAAGCCTATCATATCTCTTTCTTCCAGTAATCAAGAACCTTTGCATATTTTTCAATTAATTCTCTCTCCCCATATCGTTGATGAGTGTATTCCTGGAAAGAATTTAACATGCAAATGAAGAGTTTACTTTGATCTGTTCTCTGGCAATTACCATATGTTCAGTAAACTGTTCAGATCTGAGTTTAAAATTTTGTAGGGATTTAATACAAAGCCAAAAATTAATACAGATACCAAAAAGATTAAGGCAGGTTCTTACCTATCACGCCACTACAATGATGTTCAATGGAAACAGGATTAATCTCTCATGTAGTACATTAAAAGAAAATAGAAGGGGAGCAGATGTGCTCTCTAATATGGCATGTGTATTTTCTTGAAGCTGTGCCAAGACTAGAGCATGGTAATGAAACATGTTTTGGCATAGCCAATATCACAGAGTGCATGAACACTAAGAAACTGATATTTCTAATTTCAGATTTGAGTGAAGGGATGGTCCTCATCAGAAAAAAAAAATTAAGGACCTAATTATTTTTTTTTAAAAAGGATGAGAGCAGGTACTAATGAACATCTGGAAGAGCTAAATTAACCCCGGCTACTCAATATGGCAGCAAGTAATACTGCGTGAGCTTGTTGCTAATCCATCTGGGAGCTGTTTAACTGAGCCAAAAACAAAAGGTTGTGATGTTTTTATCCCTACATTGTTGCTTCAGATGCTGCCTGGAAAAAATCATCAAAAGAAGCTTCCATTGGCCAAACATATTTCTGCCAGCAATCCTCCAGTGGACTGTCACATGATTCAGGGGGCAATTCAGACTAGCGAGGATTTGTGTCACCTCTTACCCTGTCACCCAGAGTGCCTCACTATATTTTGGTACTGTAGCTGCTGACCTGGGATGCTCACTGTCAGCCTACAAGCATGCAGGTCACACCTGAGTGTCTGTGTGCTATGCAGCCAGCTCTGGTTCAACAGCTGTGACACCCAACAACCCCATAGTCCAACTCTGGCTTCAACCAGCATTGGTTACCCTCATCAGGGTAATCACAACACACTCCAAGTCCCATTTTTTTTTTACAAAACCATGTGCTCTGGGCAGTTTATAGAAATAATAAATGTATTTTGTTCCTTTAAAGAGACAAAAGTACATCACAGCTTGTTAGTTGGGGTAAACACACCCGTCCCTGCAAGTACAGCACTAGTTCGTTGATAGTAAAAATAAAACAAATGTATTAACAACAAGAACATAGGTGAAGTGATGCCAAGTAAATAGAATAAAAGTTAGCAAGGGTTGCAAGCAAATAAAAGTGAAAACATGCATCTAAAGTCTAAAATGTAATATAGCAAAATACAGGCTTTGTTCAAGACAGCTTCTCTCAGCAATTATTTTTCTTCCCAGCTACGGCTGGCATTCCCTCAGTCAGTATGCAGAGTTTTTGCAATCGTGGTGGTTCCAATATATTAGATCGACAATGTGTGAAGTAATATCCTTTATTGGACAAACTTCTGTTGGTGAGAGAGAAAAGCTGCTGAGCTTACACAGAGGTCTGTTTAAGCCCGAAAAGTGGTCTTTCACCAGCAGAAGTTGGTTCGGTAAAAAAATATTACCTCACTCCCCTTCTCTCTCTAATTCCCTCAGTAAGGACCTTGTAGGCTTCCTTTGTCTTGCTAAGGAAATGATCTTTCTATAAGCATTTCAGAGGGGTAGCCATTTTAGTCTGGATCTGCAAAAACGACAAAGAGTCCTGTGGCACCTTATAGATTAGCAGATGTATTAGAGCGTAAGCTTTCGTGGGTGAATATCCACTTCGTCGGATGCATGTTAGTCTATAACAGTCTATATATTTGGCTTTTTGGCAACTACATCACATTTTTGGTTCATATTCAATTTGTGATCCACTGCAACCTGCAGAACCCTTTCAGCAGTACGACAGCCTAGGCAATAATTTCTCATTTTGCATTTGTACATGTCTATTTCCCTTTCTGAGTGTAATACTTATGTATGTCACAATGATGGGAAGTAAAAAGACATTTATGCTAAGAGAAGATAGGAGAGTTTGTGCACCAGAAAGAGTAAAACAAATATAAAAAGTGACTGGTTGTTTGTATTGCATAACTTCTGATAAAAAAAAAATCTACCATGTCTGGTGGGTCCCCAGTGTCAGCAGCAACAAGATACTGGAGCCGTTACTGAACCTTGAAAAATAAATCAGAGATTGTCCTAAGGCATGAACTGGTATTGACTTAATTTAAAATGTTTAATCCATCATGACTGTAGATAAGACATGTTCTGCTATGATCTATGTTTAATGCTATAGAAGATGTCTATGTCGATCACCAAAGAGTTCCCTAGGGATTATACCCAGAAAAACTGGTCACAGATTATTTTTTGTATTTTTTGCAATTTTCAGCAATTTTCAGCAATGAGATGCAGTCACAAGACAGGTATCAAATGATAAACTGTTTCTGCAGCATTTGCATTTCATATACGTACTACAACATGATCATGTTTGTAAATGGATACAACAGCAACAATTGCACAGAACACGGCTTGTAGGCTTCCCTAACATTTCTGTGGGCTGAGAAGTGCCAGTCTGAACGTGGTTTTGTTATTTGCGAGTTATTCTCTGTATGTACCACTGAGCATGTACATGTTACAGGATAATATATATACTAGTCTACATTGACAACTCAAGCCTTCATGGAAATGGAGGTACTGCTGATTCATTCTAAGCTCAGGTGCAAGAGCCCTGTATGAAGATGCAGAATAACTACTAATTCTTGTTGGTGGGTGGGTTTTGTTAACTCCCTCCACATATGAGGGGCTAAAGTGTCTCTGAAACACACTAGTCAGTATGTGTTACATGTCCCGCTATGTGCCCAGTCCATACAGAATGATACTCTGTTACAGCTCTCAGGAAAAAGAGCCTTGCTCAGGCTGTAGAGAGGTGTGATTTTTTAGTGCTGGAGAGCTATAGTTCAGTCCCAGGTGTACTGGTCAAGGCTGTGGTTATCACATCTCTATGGAGAGAGAAAGTGTGTATGGGATGGGCTGAGAAGCTTCGGAACAGGGCCTCTCAAACTACACTGCACAGCTACCCCCTTCTGACAACAAAAATTATTATATGACCCCAGTAGAGGGGACCGAAGGCTGAGCCCACCCAAGCCTCACCACCCCATGTGGGAGTGGGGGAGCAAAGCCAAAGCCTAAGGGCCTTAGCCCCAGGCATATGGCCTGTAACCTGAGCCATGCCACCCAGGGCTAAAGCACTTGGGCTTCAGCTTTGGCCCCAGATGACATGGCTCTGACTTCAGGCTCGAGCCCCAGTAAGTCTAAGCCTGCCCTGGCAACCTCATTAAAACAGTGTTGTGACCCACTTTGGGGTCCCGACACAGTTTGAGAACTGCTGCTCAAGAATAAGCTAAGTTGATAGGTTTAGGTTTTGCTTTTCTTTTTGTTGTTTGAGTTAGCAGTCACATCAGATCACAAGAGGTGGGTAAGTCTGGATGGTACAATGTTTCGAGCAGGTGGGAACACCACCTACTTTCAAAATGCTGATGGAGCTATTATAGTCTTCTTTTGTTTCTCTTCTTGCCATTTTTATTTAGTTTTGTTTAAAATATATTAGGTCAGATCACGGGGCTATTTGGGTCACATTGATTGCAGATTCTAGCTAATATAACTGACCCCAGAAGGATCACCTCCATTGCAAGGAGATTCTCCAGTGCTACAGAACCAGTGAAGCCCATCCATCATGACCTCCCTCCAACCTGATTGTCAACACAGTGATCATTAGGACTGGGAGAGTGCAAAGGATTATGCAATCTTTTCACTACTACTTTCCCCCATCTTTCTCTATGTGCTCCTCAGCCATAGTTGAAGCTTTGGCTTTATATATTTACTATATTGGCTGAATTGCAAAATTTGTTTCCAGATCTGTATTTCAAACCTTCCAACATGTTTGGGAGTTTTGGTTTGTCCCATGATAGTGACGAAGTCCAGCTATGCAGTTTGGATTCAGATCTCCCCAAGGTTTGTTGTTTGTATATATTGTATACTAGCGAAAATACCCGGCGTTGCTCGGGTCAGTCGGAGGTGGGGAGGGGGCAGACAGCTGAGCGAGTGCGGGGTCCGTTGGAGGGGGCAAAGAGCAAACCTGACACCCCCACCTCACCCCCCCGACCAAACCCGACACCCCCACCGCACTTACCCCTCGACCAACCCCGACTCACATTTTCACCCCCCACCCAAACCCAACACCCCCACATCTCCCCCCTACCAACCCCAACACCCCCTGACCAACACCCACACCTCACCCCCCGTAGACCAAACCTGACACACCCACCTCACTCCCCCCCCAACCAAACCCGACACCCCTACCTACCACCACAAACAAACCCGACACCCACACCTCACTTACCCCTCAACCAACCCCGACCCCCCTCCTCAACCCCCAACCAAACCCAACACTCCCACCTTATCCCTCCACCAAACCCAACACCCCCGAACCAACCCCAACACCCACACCTCACCCCTCACCCACCCAGACACCTTCCCACCCCCCCAGACCAAACCCAACACCCCCGGCTCACTTACCCCCCAACCAAACCCAACACCCCACCTCACCCCCCGACCAAACCCAACACCCCACCTCACCCCCCGACCAAACCCGACATCCCTACCTCACTTACCCTCTGACCAAACCCAACACCCCTACCTCACTTACCCTCCGACCAAACCCAACTCGGGTCTGTCGGAGGTGGGGAGGGGGCAGAGAGCTGAGGGATTCCGGGGTCTGTTGGAGGGGGGAGGGGGCAGAGAGCTGAGCAAGTGCGGGGTCAGTCGGAGGGGGGAGGGGGCAGAGAGCTGAGGGATTCCGGGGTCCATTGGAGGGGGTAGGGGGCAGAGAGCTGAGCGAGTGCGGTGTCTGTTGGAGGGGGGTATTATGACATCATAACTATGTCACAGAGAACAGCAGCTGCCCAGCTGATGTGATTGGCCTTTAAATAATTTCACCCCTGGGGGGCATCAGAGGTGAGATTTGAAAAATTTTCAACTCTTACCCTGATTAGGACCCCAAGACCTCTAACTGTACCAAATTTCAAGTCTCTAGCTCAAATGGTGTGGAAGGAGAAAGCGCAAATACATACACGTACGCATACACGCATACACCATTTGACTTTCATATATATAGATATGAAATATACTTCTGTAGAACCACATGTTTTTGCTCAGTAATGAAATAGCACTTACTATAGGTGCCCAAGTTATGGATTAAAGGCCTAACTTCAACACCTAACAGGTGCCCAAGAATGGATTTAAAGGCCTAACTTTAAGTATGCAATTTTCAAACCCATGTTTGAAATATGGGCCTATGCCACACAGGATCTGAATACCCCTTTAGCTTAATGAGGGTTGACATTGGAAACTAGACCAACACCTAAATGATGCAGCTGATTTATATTTTACAAATGAATCTCCCTGGCCCCTGCATCTGAAGATTCCTGAAATGTGGAGGTCAGAACCAAATTTCATGCCATCTCTAGTAAATAACATGTTATAGGAAATCATATGGGAAATAATTGTGCATAAAAGAATCAGTAAATGTCCTTCAAAATAAAAATCACATTATCCAATGCCTGTACTCCTAAAATCCCATGAGTCAAATACATTCAGGAACAAAAACTAAACACCATCATACTCTTCAATCTTTATCTTTTCAGATGTTCAGTGTTTTTTTTACAGATTTCCTAAAATGAAGCCCTTAGTTCCCAAGGAAAGTTCTTGATAGGAGTATTTATTAATAATAAATCATTTCACTATTCATATTTGAAGTGAGTTAAAAGTTTTCATTTTTAGATATTAGACAAAACCAAAAATGATCAGCACTGAGAGTGATAAACTGCTGCCATTGGGATGTTTCCTGCATCAAAATGAGCTCCTAAAGGAATGTCTTGTATGTGGCAGAAGTTTCTGGAAATTCTAGATAGAAACTTCTCATGTGCAGCATGGAGTCCATTGAAATGATTTTATAGCCACAGAGGATTTGCATAACTCAAAAGACTATTTATGAACTGAATCAATCAAATAAGAGAAAAACACCATAAATTCATTCTTTCACCAAACCCTCATTCAACTCTCACACAGATTTATAATCATAAAACCTCTGATTTCTTATTCAGACTGGGAAGAATTAATCTGTCTTTTTCTTGGAGTTATTTATGGAGAAGGAATATCAGTATAACTTGACAAATCTACTTTGAAGCAAGGGCTTAAAAACACACAAAAGCCTGCTATAGCCAAAACAAAAAACAAAACAAAAAAGCAATGGCCATTGGAAGGGAAACAGCACACCAATGGGCTTGTTTGAAACCCTTATCATTCAAAGCAGCCATGAGGTAAGAAGAACACATCACATTTTACTGATCAGTGTTTGAACTTCTGTAATCCTGCTGAATATCTGGAAAGGAGAGAAATTGGATCTAGATTTTATAAGATGTTGTTAATGACAGACAGGCTTTGTCGTCACTGTGAAGATAAAGCCCTTTAAGTATAAAATGACTTAAACTTGCTGAGCAGAGCCCTATACCACCTACTGGGCAGGGGTGGCTCCAGGCACTGGCGCTGCATGCCTGTGGCGGCAAGCCACAGGGGGCGGCGTGCCGGTTGCTGTCAGGGCAGCAGTCAGGCTATGTTCTGCTATGCAGATGAAGGCTGAACCTGAGAACTCCACTTAGGATGCACACTCCTTTTTTGTCCCAGGGCCCAGCTTCATCCCTATGCATCAGGATTTGAAGGCCAGCTTGAGAAGGAGTAAGGATACAGTTGGTGGAGCTACTTGCCCCCTGCAGATGAAAACACTATTTCAGCATGAGATAAAATTATGCAAAAAAGAGAGTATGTAGGACAAATATGAGGAACACCTCTTAATTACAGATTATGTTGTGACTTTCAGCACTGCCCTGAACAAGGGATGGTGCGTAAGCTGCACCAACTTGGAAGAGTAGCCACAAGAGGCATGATGAGATATAGGCTTGTTGTCCTCACACCTCTTTATCCCAAAGTGTCCTTTTTCTTCCTGGCCGGCAGTAATTTACTGCTGGCCTTTAGGACCATGATACGACCCTGCACTTGCTCAGCTACTCTGGCCACTGAGCAGAAGGGGCAGAGCTAAGAGTCCATCAATTCTTGCACCTTCCATCTATTCATTCCAAGGAGGTAGTAACCACATGAGTAAACTTTCAAACTTCTCCATACCTGTACCCAGCATTCCAGTAGCCTATATAGAGACTTAAGGGGAGCTCTAACACCCTTTTGTGGATGGACAGTCCACATCTCAATCTGGCCCTGAGAAATAATTGAACAGTCTCCCAAGGGAAGCCCCATCACATGAGTCATTTAAAATTGGACTGGAGATAAACCTTAAAAATCTATTGTAGGAATAAATCCTGTCCTGAAATGGCCAGTTCAGGACAAATGTGATGTAATAAGTCTTTTCCTTTCTACTTCTGATTTTCAGGATTCTGCTACTTTAAAAAAACAACAACACCTAACGTGTCAGTTAGAATCGCAGGCACAGCTTCTGGACATAAACACTTTCCAGATGCTTCCTGTTAAGTTACTGATAGGATACCTTAGGGAGAAGCCTGTATTTCTCTAAAGTTACTTATCTTCGAATACTCTGTGTAGCCGCTGATTGGCATTGATCTTCTGCTTTAGACAACTTTACAGTTAGGTTAACTGAAGAAGCAGGTTGTGTGGCTTGTATGAAGGTCACCCAGTGCTTTTGTGAATTCTAATTCTATACGCATTGTGCCTGTAGTCAATTTAGAGCCCTTCACAGAACAAGAGTCCAAATAAGCACTGCTCAGTTAATCACTGTAAGCCAAAGAAAATAAGGAAAATTTGAATCTGGTGAGTCAAAACAGAGAAACATCCACAGGTAATGAATTCCCAATTCAAGAAAGTATCACAATTCAAGATCCACCTTGGCCAACTATCTCAGTTCACAGCTTGGAGTTGCCAAGAAGCCAACAGTTTAAAACCTCAACCAGGCATAGAGTTGCACAATAGGTCCATAGGCAAAGAGTGGGCTGAGATGGTGCAATGCATAGCTAAAAGCAATACAACTCAGAAAGCAAGATGAAAATTAATGGCATGCAAAACAAAAATCTAAGCCAGGGGTGGGGAACCTTTTTTCTGCCAAGGGCCATTTTGACATTTATAATGTCATTCACGGGCCGCTCCCCCTCCCCTCCCCCCCCAAAGCCCAGGCTGGTAACGGGAGCTGAGACCCCAGCTGGCAAGGGGCTTAGCCCTGCACTGCTTTGGGGTTTCCCCCACTGGCCCCTTGCCAGCCAGCGTCCTGACACCTGCCTGACCCGCCCAGCCCAGCCTCCCCCCCACCAAACCTCCTTCCCTCCCGCACCCACGCCTCACCTGACCCGCCCAGCCTGGTCTCTCTCCCCCCCTTCCCCCCTTGACCGTCGGCTCCCCGCGGCTCCTCGTTTCTCCGCTGGGCTGATGGTGGCCGCGTGGCGCTTCCCGGCCCCATCGCGGAGCTGACCCCGGCCGGCAGCGGTGGCCCACGCGGCACTTCCCGGCCCCTGCGCGGAGCCGCCCCTGGCCGGCGGTGGCGGCCCGTGCGACGCTTCCCGGCCCCTGCGCGGAGCCGCCCCCAGCCGGCGGCGGCAGCCCATGCGGCGCTTCCCGGCCCCATCGTGGAGCTGCCCCCAGCCGGCGGCGGCAGCCCATGCGGCGCTTCCCGGCCCCTTCGTGGAGCCGTCCCTGGCCGGTGGCCGCGGGCTGGACAAAATGATTTGGCGGGCCGTATAAGGCCCGCGGGCCGGAGGTTCCCCACCCCTGATCTAAGCACAGGAAGAGTAATCTATGAAAAAGGAGTATGGTGAAGGTTGGCTGCAGCATTCTTCTCAGGCTAAAGCTATATTCAAGGACAAATTGTGTTGCAGGGTACTCGGAGTCTCGTAGAAACGAGGCACACACACAGCTGCTAAATAAAAGTGGTGAGTTTATTGAAGGCAGACAGTGACACACTCGCAACGGGGTTTTTTTCCGTTGCTGCTACTGAGATGGGGAAAGCCCAACGCATCGGAGCAATGCTCAGGGTGAAGCTCATTATGCAGGGGTACACAGACATAGAAATACTCATGCACATTTACATTTTATGCATACTTTATGAATAGCTAATGGCTTGTTTTGCTTCATTAGTTTTACACAATTTTAGGAGGCAGTTAGGACTAGATAGCTCTGGTACGCAGGAATTTTGCTTTGACTGAGAGTACCCTTTCCTTGGTGTCTAGCGTGAGAGCATCTCTATGTGCATACTGTTACAAAAATCTTCACACACCCTACAAATTGGAAGGCCAAGGAATAACCAATATACTGTGTTGAAAAGTATCAGCAAAGTTTGAGCTGTTGCTTCAGTAACTTACTGTGTGACATAGAATATCAGGGTTGGAAGGGACTGTCATCTAGTCCAACCTCCTGCTCAAAGCAGGACCAATCCCCAATTAAATCATCCAACAGATTGTTGCCCCAGATCCCTAAATGGCCCCCTCAAGGACTGAGCTCACAATCCTAGGTTTAGCAGGCCAATGCTCAAACCACAGAGCTATCCCTCCCCCCACAAGCCTACAGCATTTTTCAGATAATAAAAAGATCCACTCCATTGAGACAACTTTCAAAAGGAAAATAAAAACCAATGAACTGTTCTATGGAATGCCAGAATTTCAAAGAATGCCCTGGCCATATATATGGCTGCCAGTAGTGTAGGAAGAGATGTAGTAACTATTTACAGGGAAGTCTAGCACAATGGGGTTCTGTCTATAACTAGGGCCCCTACATGCCATAATAATGTAAAATAAAAACATAAATAGTAATAATAACAAAGTGTAAACACCAGATGTATAAGAAACAAATTGATTTATATTAAATCAACCCTTTTTAACATTACAGATGGTCAGAAATAGATCATTTAGAAATTATAGAAGTACCAAGTTACATTAAAAGAGAGAAAATTAGAATCTCCCTCCCTTTCAGTCCTTTTCTCTAACAAGTAGACCACAAGGCTATTTCAATTAGCTTGACAGTGGAGGCACTGAAAAAGCACCTTCTTGGTCTATAGTGGTTATTAATTTTAGTGATGTTTCCTACTTTAAGTAAATGGAATATATCTCTGAAAACTTTAATGTCTTTGTGAGAATGTCTTTAAATGAATCCGCTGATCTGATTATTTTTGACTCTGCATATAGGAAAACATGGCTTATTGCCACTACCTAATCCTTCAAGTGACAAAAATGGTGTTATATGTGTGTGTGAGAGAGAGAGAGAGAGAAAGATAATATATATAATGAAGCCATTTTCCTTAAAGTGCAGAACTATGCTGAAAAGAGACTTTGTAAAATGGCACTGTGGGGTTTCAAGTTTATTTTCTAAATGACTTCTAGCCAGGTTGAAAACTTGGCCCCACTGAAGTCAACTGGATTTTTGCCATTGACTTCAGTAGGACCAAGGTTTTCCAACTCTGTTGAGCTTAGCTGAGTGAAAAAATATTTTTTTCTAATTGCCAACCTTTCCACCATCTCACCCTGGAATCTGAAAATCAGTCTTTCATATTCGTTTGCCAACATTAAGTTCTAATTGCAGAATCTCTATTAACAGTTCTATTTATGATAGGGAAGGCAAAAAAGAGTCCAGCTCATGCTCTCAGAGCACTTACTCTGAGTGCTACCAAGTGTATCAACATAGTAGAAAGGGGTGCATGGGGATGTTAAACTACATTAATCAGAGATGGCTTTGAATACACACAGGGTGAAGGTTATTAGGTACGAAGAAGGTGCCATTTTTTACAGACACTTTTTTCTAATCCCCATCCCAGTAAAGTATTAGACTTTTTGGCGAATGAAGAATAGATCCTTAGCTGCTATGGACCAATGCCTTTATCCAGTAGAGCAGTTCCTATACATCTTCCTCTTAAGCAGGCACCACTGATGTTGCTCACTGAGCTTTTCACTGATATTTATGACGTCAGTAGTATAATTTTGGAGTATATAAAAAAGTAGAAGACTAGCTCCCAATTACATCACCTTCTTATCCATGGCTTACAAAGCCTTTACTTCCTTCTGAACAAAATATCCAAATCCACCCTTGCTATAACTCCACTGACTTCAGTTTGGCCTGGTGTTGTCTTCTCATTATTTGCACAATAAACCACAGAGAAGATTCAATGATCTGTCCCATTCACATAGCAATTTTTTTTCTTTCTCATTTGGAGGTTCAACTTTTGATTTCTCTGTTACTTTCCTCCTTTTTTCATACATACCAGGACCAGAAAGGACCACTAATCTAGTCATGTTACCTTCCATTCTTTTTTTTTAAACATAGATTCATTGTTCATTGATCTCAGTGAGGAACCAAGAACATGGCTTCATGTCTAGTTAGCAGCCGGTATTGAGCAGAGTGCCCCAAGGGTCGGTCCTGGGGCCGGTTTTATTCAATATCTTTATCAATGATCTGGAGGATCCCTCAGCAAGTTTGCAGATGACACTAAACTGGGAGGAGGAGTAGAAGCATTGGAATGGGTTACCTAGGGAGGTGGTAGAATCGTCTTCCTTAGAGGTTTTTAAGGTCAGGCTTGATAAAGCTCTGGCTGGAATGATTTAGTTGGGGATTGGTCCTGCTTTAAGCAGGGGGTTGGACTAGATGACCTCCAGAGGTCCCTTCCAACCCTAATATTCTATGATTCTATGATTCTGTGAACATGAGTGAACTGTACTATTCATTATATGTGAAATAATCTTCTTCTCGCCTCGGTGCCCATTGGAAGCCCAAAATACAGCAGAACTGCCAACGCTCTACTGGCCAGGAAGCCTGGGAAGCCATCCAGAGGGACTACAGAGCTTCATGCACAGCCAACCTCTGTTGTCATTTAAGGGTCAACTGGAGGATTAGGTCTGCAAACTTCATGTATAGCTGATCTGCCCCTTAAGAACGTCTCTTTATAAAGGAGATTTTTGTAGTGGGGAAGAGTCAAAGTAGTGCCCTCTTTACTAGACCTGCACAAACAATGGATTTTCAATAATTCTCTCCCCCCACCACCAAAAAAATGAATATATCAGCGAAAAAACATTTGGATTTAGTGATTTTTACATTTTTAAATTTTAAAAAATGAACATTTTCAAACAAAAAAGACCTATGAACCGAAACATGATATTTCAAAAATGACAACATGAAACCGTTAGGCTTTTGGAAATTCAGGGGGGAGGTCAATTGTGGGGTTTTGCTTTGTCTGTATTCCTCGCTGAATAAGAGTTGTGGGCAAAAAAATTCACCTGGCTCTACACTTTACCAACTCTCTGACAGCCTCCAATATGGAGGGTGGGGGAAGGGCAGTGTAATCAGGGTAACAGGACCATAGCTGGGACATCCCATTGCCCTAGTCATCTCCAGCTACTCAAACAGCCTCAGGGCCTAGAGCATGGGCAGCTGGACATAAGTTAGAACAGACTGAGGAAGCCACCATCCCTCCAGTCTTGCACTGAATAAAGCTAAGCTTAACAAGAGGATATGGGCTACTCTGCCTTAATTGCACCCAAGTCATATATTGATCCCATAAAACACACCCTTCCATCATTTGCTATTATTGCTCACATACTCCTTAGTCAATGTCCTTTGACCATTTTCTTCTACTGTAAGCACAGGGCAGTGAACTTAATCTGGTCGATACTTACCTCAGAAAAAATTGCCAAAACCACACTGGCAAAGGACCATTTAAACACTAATAATATAAAAGGACATGCTTTATGGGCCACTAATGCACACTTTGAGTGGACTTTAAGTCTCAAAGCTGAGTGCATTCATCTGCCTGAGGTAAGTATGAATTGCCCCATAAAACATGCCCTAGTGTCTCACTGTGCTAATATTTAGTATTACATTTTAATTGGTGAAAAGCTTTCGAAAAACAGAATTTCTCACTCCCTGAACTTATCTACTCTCAGTAATGTGCTAGCTTAGGAGAAAATAGCTAGAAAGGTGTGGCCAGATATATTATTGTTTATTTAAATTGGCAAGAGCCAGTTCATCCTCAATGCCCATTTGGAGACTTGTACATTCGGAGGGTCCTTTTGCAGAAACTACCTTGCAGTGTTGGCTCTGATGGTGGGATTTGCCTTCTTCCATAGAAAGAACAAAAACAGATGATCTCACAGTTTCCTTAAGCTTCTTGGGTGATTCATGGAAATGGAGTCACCTAGTGCTGCTGCCTCCTGTCCTTCTCCTGGGGGGGATGCTGCTTTAAAGGATATTCCAAAGGGGAAGCCACAACATTGCCTAGCACAAGGGCACCCTGTTCTCAGTTTTGGCCACTGTAATACAAACAACAACCACCAGCCTTTAGGCAATCATAATAGGAACCCTCCTGGAGAGAAGTTTGAGAAAGCCAACTTGAGAGGAACATAAAATTGCAAACACCTATACATCTATCTAATTGTGTAGTTCCCACTGAGAACATGTGCCATCCTCTAAAAAAAGGTAAAATAAGTGAACAGGGAGGAAAAGGGCAAGGCTTTTCTGATATCAGTATTGACCATGAAAATATTTTAAACGCTGAAGTTAAGAAACATTTAAACGAGAAATTTTCTTTATTAAATAAATGGAGAAACATGTTTGAACTGTTTGGGGGGGGGGTGGAACATGCCAAGTGGCATATGTCTCTATGGTTTGGGGATGGAAAGCAGGTAAAGAGAAAAAGAAGAAGATAAGGTGAATGAGGAGATTAAAATGCGGGGGAGGGAGAGAAAGGGGACAAAAAGAATAAAACGAAGAAAGAAAAAAGTGCAATCTCAAATTTATTTTATGCTGTCAGCTTCTGTATATTTAGAAGTTAGGGGGAAAAAACAAGAAGCCAGTGAAACATTAATAAAGACACAGCAGCAATGTCAAGACTGTTAATGGCCATTTTATATGCACTTTTTTCTTTTTATAGTTCAGGTATCTAGCACATGCCAAGCCACCGCACAAAGCAGTGGTGAGGCCAGGAAAGTTTCAGATTCTGGTTTCTCTTAGCAAAGCTTCTCTGGCACTATTGAAAGCAGCATTTTTTAAAATTGAAATAAAGCATGTGACCAAAAGGGACATTTTCCCTCTTCAAAAGCCTTAAATGCTGTAATGAACCCAATGTGGGCCTGCCCCATTCTTTGACAGTACTGTACTAGTTTTTTTAAAAAAACACAAACTTAAATGCATACCCAATACACCTCTCTTTTTACCATGTGGTCATCTATCTACTTGTTTTCCCTCATCTTATATGGATACTGTAAATTTTTTGAGACTGGAACCATTTGTTTTGTACAGCACCTAGCACAGTGGCGCCCTGATCCATGACTGGGACCACCAGGCTCAATCACAATTCAAACAAATAGTAAAGAACATATTTTAAACTGCCAACTGTCTCCATAAGGGCACAGGCTTCCATAGCATATTTTACATTGTGATTGTATACGGAGGCTCACCTGCCCTGCACTGCCTCCAGTGCTGTCTGCCATTTATATGGCTGTGGCATTCTTTGGAGTACTGGCGTTCCATGGCACTCAAACACTTCAGAAAAGGATGCACTGTGTAGATGAAGAAACAGGGGACTAACTAACTTTCCAGCAGGCTGACATCAATTCACACACAGTCCACACAGTCCACACAGTACCCTCGTCTTTGGCTGAAATTTGGCAGCTCTAGAGGGAAATCAGGACATAGCCAGATGGGAGGAGAGGTGAACCAGAGCCAGGAGTCCAGAAAGGAGAGCTGGCAATCGGGGGGGGGGGGGGGGGAGGTAGGGGAGGAAGCATTGGTTTAACTATATAAAAAGCATCCTGTAATGTTGCCATCTGTCTTGCTAGTTGCTTTGTAATTTTTCCACATTAATCATTCCAATCATAACAGGTGCAATATTGTATTTGGGATTTGAAGGCGGGGTGCCAACAGTAAGGGAGGATGACTTGGCCAAAAAATGGGTGTGGGTTAGGAAAGGGGGCAAGAGCAGGGCTTAGTTCAATTTTTTGCTTGACTGAAAAGTGACAGCCATATGACCAGACGCATGGCAATGAGTCATAATTGAAATGAACTGCCTTAGTAATTCAGATCTCTTTAAAGAGTAGTTCTAAAGTAGAAGTAGCACTCCAAATCATCCAAAATATTAGCTGCAACATCAGTTTGGACTTCCATCTTTCCATTCTTCGATCGCTGCGCACTTTGGATACTATTAAAATTTATCTCACATCAACTCTGATATGACAGTATTGGTATACCCATTGTACAGGTGCGTGGGCACTAATGCACACAGAAAGCCCAAAGTGAGAAAGTAAGTCTAGATCTGTCCTGAAAATAGAACTCAGTTCTCCTGATTCCCAAACCTGTTTTTTAAAAATAGGATCATCCTTCCCCTCTGAAAAAGCCCACTGAACAGCAGGAACAATATAAATTAGAGAGGAATAAGAAACTGTTGGCAATTTTGTGCCTTTCTCCAAATGTAAGGAGCACACATGAATATGAGGAGCCTGTAACATGAACTCTGTTCTTCACACTAGAAATGGTAATAGCCAGGCCTAGTTAATTTAAATTTATTTCTAGACATCTTTTTGGCTTGACCTAGGTAAGATTAGGAGAATGTGTCTGAATAAGTTTCAGAACTCAAAACTTGGAAGGTTTAAAATTATATTCAAGGGATAGAATTTTTTCCTGAGCTTTTGTATTCCATAGAAGCAATTCCGTTAATATTTTTAGTGCTGGCTGCAAGAAGAGGTAGTTAGCTTCTCATAGCACTGCTGAAAAACAAAACCATGTGGTAGTACACCCAATATGACAAAGTGCATATACCTTCCACTTCGTACTGGGGAGCCCTGCCCCCACACAAATTTTACAGTTGTTACTGTTAGAATGAAACACGAGGATCAGTTGTCTCAGAAAAGAGGGTGAGTAACAGGACTCATGGTGGAAAGAGGGACTTGAAGCAGAGAGACTGAGGTGCTAAATAGAAGCAAAGAACTCGAGGAAAGAAAGAGGGAGAGAGCAGAACCAGGGGAACTTGACATTTTAGGAAGTCTGAAGTCTAGTAGATATGGACAGAGGGCTCTACAAGTTGAGATAAAGGTATAGGACTGGTGCCCTAGATGCGGAAAATGAAAGAAATGGCGCCACAGAGGAAGAGAGTACATGCTCTGGAAACAGATGGCCCAGGAGAACTACAGGCAATAAAACAAGAGGATCAACAGAGATTCTCAGTGTTTTGTCTACATTTCAGTAGGACCAAAGTCTGAACCAAAACACTTAAATATTAAGGAAATAATGAAACCCATCGGGGGAGGTAAGAGTCACCATGGGAAACACTCACATGTCTAGACATGCACTCAAACAGCCAGAGCCAGGGAGAAAATTAGAAGGCAGATGGAAGGCAGAGGAGTCAATATAAATGAAGCAGAACCAGCAGTACTATACCAGATGGTTTGAGATGCTGCTGGACAGACTTGACTCCTGCCTCAATGTCACTGGAAGATTACTGCCATAGGGATGCAGAAAGTAACTAATTAGAACACTTGTTCTCAAGTGGTTTTTTTTCTTACAATCTCCCCTGATGCTTTGTTTGCAGTGAGAACAGAGGGTGTTTTCAGCCCATCCTTGGGATTCACTGTAAAGTGATGCCAAGCAGAGGAATCATTTTAATTTAGCTTAGTTTCAACCTACCACATTTAGAGAGAGCCTTTAATACAGGCAATCACTAAACATTAAGAGTTTTCTCTCTTTTGCTTGGTGATGAGTCCTTTAGGTCGCCCTTCTCCCCAGCTTTCTCCTACAATCCTCTTCACAATCTTCTTCAATCTTTTTTGTCAAGCGCTTGTGAAGGAACTAGTGATTGAATGAATACTATCTGATTTAACCTCTATTTAAAGATTAGCTTGGGCTGTAACCAGTGTTGAAAGTTCTAGAAGAGGCAAACTTAAGAGGGAATGCTATGAACTATCAAGCCCGAAGAGAGCCCTCCTTTACCTTCCTCGCCTCTTCTTCCCTCTCCACACAGTCACTCTTAACAAGCAGTACCATCCTGGAGAAAATAATTATTGGAACCTTCATCTGACCGAACTTCCTGGCCCCAATCTGTTACTCCACTACTGTAATCCTGAGGGCAACGTAGGCAGTATATAGTCGGGGCAATCTGGAAAAGAGATTATCTTGGTGCAGACACTGTAAAATGCTAAAAAAAACTCACAACTTCAGCATTTATATTCTTAACAGAAAAGAGGGCAATCTCAACAGTATTTGCTCCAATTGTCTAGTTGTCAACTCCTTTCCAGGAAGAACCACCTAAGACTGGCATCCATTTGTTTTGAAATCTGAGCCATCTCTGATAAACATCATCTGGACATCAAGGTTTCAGTGAGTTTAAGCAAAAGATGCCAGTTTACACCATCAAGGCAATAATGAATGCATTTGCCAGTCCAGTGAGCCAACAAACATTGAACTTGAGACTGTTAATCCCTCACTGACAACCCTCTTTCTGTCTTTCTTAACCTAGCTCTTGCTTACTGTAGCCTGGAGTTGCTGGGAATCCTTATGGAGAAATAATAACTATAGGTGCTTTTTGGATCTTCTAGGCTCAGAACACGCCAGACATCAAACTAACGAGTTACAGAGCAGCATACCCTCCCCTCCCACCCCGAGCCAGAATTTCTGGCAACCACTTCCTTTAGTGCAGAGGCTGGTTTTATGGCTGCCAATTGTCTGACAGCCACTGGCTTCACTTGCCAAGAACCTTTGCCCTGGGCCATGTGACATCACTCTGAAATTGCGACATTCTATTAGGACCATCTCTCCAGGATCCAGCTGCAAAATAGCCAGTCTGCCTCCTAACACAGCAAAAGAATGTACACCACAAACAGATGTATTTTATTTATTACTTTGTCAAGCAGTATCACCATGACAAAAAAGAAATGCCCCCTGCACTACGGTAACCAGAAGGTGGTGATGGTGGTGGACACAGCCTCATGAGATATATTGTTGGCAATCAAATCAACTTTTAAAATGAATTACTACCTACCTTCCAATATTGCTCCCAAAGAACAATCTATTAGGTAGGCCATTGCTATACTATCACTGAATAGGAAACAGGGGTAGCATTGGCCCATCAAGTGATAGCTGTAATAGCTCTGAAATGACACCAACACCTGTATTTTCTGATTCTGTGACAGCAAATGGTTACACAGATAATTTCCCAGTATTGTTAATCATCTTTATTAAATGTGAGTTTCTTCTACTTGTGTACAACAGAAAGGTAACATATGGGCAATGTTACATGCTTTATAGTGAAATCCTGGCTCTATTGAAGCCAATGGGAGTTTTGCTGTTGACTTCAAAGGAGTGGATTTCACCCTTAATCTTTATTCTTTCTCAGTGTTATCGTGAAAAAAGATCAACACAACAAAGATTCAGCTGTACTGATTGAATATATCCAAAGATATCATAAGCATTTCACATTAGTCTTATTTAATTCATGGTGGTATTAACGAGGGAATGCCCAGAATTTTCCTCTGGGGATCTTGTAATAATCTGTTGACACAGCCTCTGCTGCCTCTTGAAATGAAATCAGGCAAAATGTTTACAAACTGCTCAAAACATCAAAGTTAAAACAACAAAACTTCTGAATCAAATCAAAGAACACTCATAAGGAAACCTGCCATGGAAGATATTATTGCAGCCTGGGGAGCAAAACTGTACAAAAACCTGTGAATTATTTTTTTCAGAAAAAAATGAATAAGCTTTATTTTAATAAAAAAAAGATTGGTGTGAAATTTACTTTGGATGATGAACAGGGCAGGGATAAGTGAGACCAGACAAAGTTAATATTTGCAGGGGGGGAAAACATAGCAACGGAAGAAAGCAAGCTAGGATGTCCGTTGCCTATGATCTTATTTACCACAAACACACAAAACACATTGGATACAAAGTGAGAAAACATAGCACTACAGTCACCTCAGAAGGGAAGGAGGAAAGTCTGCAATACTTTTGACTTTCTGACACCAGCAGGAAAAAAAGGGGCAAGGCTAGGATTTTGGAAGACTATGGGAAGGAGTTAGAGTCCCAGCCCCCCAGTGAATTTTAATGGAAGTTGAGCACATTGTCCTTTAAGCTCCACTGAAAATCCAGCCTAAAGGAAACAGACCACTTTCATCTAGTCACTTGTCATTGGAATTAAGCAAAGCGTAAGCCCAAAATGGTGTTTCAGTGCCACACTGGAAATCACAGGAACCTCCCCTTTCTCCCTTCTCCCACTCAAAAGTATTGCTGTCTGAATTCCTATGTTAAAGTATTCTATGGGATCTCTCTCACTACTGGTCACCAGGCAGGGACTGATTCAACATTCAAACAGGCAAGTAGCATCTTGTGCTATTAAGCCTTTCACCCTCAGTTTCCCTCCTCTACAGAACATAATGCACAGATGGCTTTTTTTCTTTCATTTGAGCACTTTTTCTTGGGGGACAGGAATGATATCGCACTAAATTTAGGTAAAAATGGAAAAGATATTGATAGTGCAAGAGAGTGCCGTAAAGCATTTGTTTGTTATATCAGACTGAGATACTCCTGCTTTGTGCTCTCCCACAGACCACCAGTGCTACCTACAAGACAGCAACTGAATAGTTCTTCCAAAGACAATTTTTCTCATGTCTTCATATTGCCAGAGGAAAAATCTTTAAGGGTCTCCAAGCTTCTTAGAATCCAGGCCCCAAGCTTTGTAGGATTAGAGTTCTGACAGCAGGGTAGAATCACCCCTAGGGGCCTCAAAAACAGCTGGGCACACTGGACAACAAATTAGAAGGGATGTTGCTCAGAGGTATAAAACTCTCCCATCTCAGACTTCTGTCTGGCTCACTATAAGCTAGTCTTGGCTTGAGGCACCTGAACCTAAGCAGTTGGCTCAGACAGCATGACTATAAATCTGAAAAATTTTCCTTGGAATTTGATAGAGGGATGAAAGGCAGAACCAAGTTTTAAACTGAAAAGACTACCGACCTAGAGATAAAGAAGAAAATTATATGGTGCATACTTCTATTGACAAAAGTTTTAATGGCATACTGTCAAAGCTAGACACATTAAAGCAGCTGGAAATTATGATGTGATTGGTATTAAGGTGTCCTGGCTTATACTATATGGTGACAAATTCAAAACAGGAGGTGTAACCTTTCAGCATACATCACCAATAATTGATTTGAACTATACTTCTCATTATAAAAAGGGAAAAAAAATCTAGTAATTCAATGTAAGTTCAACTATGAATCAAAAAGTCTAAGGACTTGTATTAGGAGTGTGCTCCATAGACCCAGGTCAGGACAGAGAAACAAGTGAAATATCTTATGATCTAAGAAAGTCATGCGATTGGAGTTTCAACTTGCCTAATATGTATTGGAAAAGTTTTTCAAGATGAGCTACAGAAAGAGCAGAAATAATCAAGTGTTGGAATATTGAATAGGAGGTAAGTGGCAACTTGAAGCCAAAACAACCTATTTTTTTTTAAAGACAATGGGCAAAATGCATGTGTAAAAGGATTGCTTTGTTTTGTTAAAGATAATATCTGAGCTCTTAATTTAATTCAGTTGGTAGAAATCTTGATTCTGTATCAGAAAGTTCTGGGTTCAAATCCCATACTAGCAGCCAAATTCTGCTTAATTTATAATTGATATAAAAGGGGTGTAACTTAGATTTACTGTTATGTTTTCATTTATTTTACCAGAGCACCCAAAGATTTCAGTCAGGATGAAGACTCATCCTCTTAGACAGAGGTACAGAGATACAGAAACAGTCCAGACCCATGCAGTTTAGAGCTTAGAAGTCATAAGAACAGATGAAGGGTTCAGATCAAATAGATGGCAGGACAAATAAATTAATACGGTGATGATTGTCACTGTTTTATTATTCAGACATTTTGTGGCTCAGTTTTGGTTATAATACTCATTGCTTTCACAGCTCTGCTTTCCATATTGTACCAATACAATACCCTGCTTCAGATGAGCTTTTCAAATAAGGTCTCCTCTACCCAGCTCTCATGTCAGCTAAAACTTCTACAGCACTTCACTAGATGTGCTAAGTGCAACCACCCTGTATGTTTTAGTATGCATCATTAAATTGAAATGTTCTATTGTGTAAACCCATGTTTTTCAGTTCTTTGTTAAATCAAAACGAAATGTTTTTCATATTAAACAAAGATATATTAGTCCCATTTCCATGCGATATTCCAAACTACAGATTATTTGCTCTAGCCTTAACTGAAAGTGTAGCTAGAATTGTTTTTAAATAGGAAAAGTCTTTTTTTTTATCCTTAAAAAAAAGTCTGACACATTAGAAACAAAATAATAATCTTCTGGTGGAGACCAAGCATATAAAATGTCATGCTGAAAGGCAAATGTTTCAGAAATCTAAGTGTGTGTGAAATCTGGGTAAAAACTGAAACTGGTTTACAACTTTAACTTTTCCAAGAGCTACTAAGTATCCCATGTGATTTTGATATACATCTCTCTCTCTCACACATACACACACACAAACACACACCTCTATGGAACTAATTGTATAATTTTAACACCATATACCAGACCTACACCATTTCCCATTGCTGCCTTCATTAGGAACACTATTATGTCTGACACCAGCCCCAGACAATGGAGAGTGGTGAATGTAATCATTGTAGTGGGAATCCTGAACAGGCTACTAGACAGGGAGGGATTCTAGCTTTTGTCACTAGAGTCCCTCCCAACTGGCCTCACAGCTAGATAGGTAAATGAGGATGGCCATTATTCCAGTGGAAGAGAAGCCTAAACTGGCTCATTTTGTCCTGGCCGCATACCACAGACTGGTGAGTTCAAGTTGTCGGAAGTCTGGGAGGGGAGGAAACAACAGCCTGAGAGATAAAGGAGAAAAATAATGCCCAAGGTTTGCCCCAGGATGAGTTGAGGAGCTGTTTTGTTTAAGTTTGATCAATAAAGCTGCCTAAAAGTGACTGTGGGTGTGGAAAGGAGTTCTTAGCCAGCTGGGGAGAAAACTTGCCTTGTTACACTCACATTATGCATAGGACCTCAATTATAGTTTACCTCCTACTATTTTCTATCTAACCCAGAGATATGGTGCAGAGAGCCAGAATACAAGATGATTTGAGATAGCTTCAAACATGAATGGTCAGAAAACTATTAAAGCAACCTTGAGATAATCCAATAAGATGTCAAGATGTAAACTGCGATCATCTGGTAGGCATTTTTCACTTCATACATAGGCCACGCCTCAGACTTGAAATGCACACCTTGACATCAGTGGTTAATCATTAACTTTAACCGGAGCAGGTCTTTCGCTCTGTGCTTTCCAACATGGATGTAGGAAGCATGGGGCTGCCTCCTTGAAGAAGTATTTTCCACATCTGAAAACAGGGTACATGATTAACCAGTGATCCAGCATAGGAACATGGGACATTTTAAGTTTGTTTTCTCAAGACTGTTCCTAACAACATAGATAACAGTAGTGAGCCTCTCAGTCCAGACTCAAAAGAGGTATAGGAAAGGAAAGGATTTTTCAGGTTTTGAATTTTATCAAGTAAACGAAAATGCTCATCATTTCAATCTGCTTTTAAAGTCTAGTTTATTAAATTACCTATATCCCACTCCTTCCCACTCCCTTTCAGCACTACAGATATTTTGTTAGGTGTTAGTTACTGACAGTGGCGGGGGACTAGGCAGATGGAACAAAGGTCTGACCCACCATGAAAAGCTTATGTATAACTTTTCTGGTGATCATTATTAAATATCTATATTTAGAGAAAAGTATTCCTACCTCTACTGTTAAAATTCAAAAGCAGATAAATAATAGATCATTGCTTTTTTAATTTCTATTTGCTCAGACTTTTTATCCCTCTATAGAATCTGTCTGAGCATCTCGAAATGTCACTGCACTTTCTGAATGTTATTCATGGCATGTTTTATGGTGGGCTGCTTTTACCAGTACAGGACACACTAGTGAGAGAAGTATTCAGGTCAGAATTGAGGGAAAGGTATGAAGAGAGATTAATAGAATCTTCAGGCTCAGGCTTATCTGGAGAGCAATGCTGAGTAGGATGTCAATGAGCCAAGTGGCTGGATCTCCATTTCTAATTTATGTGAATGACCTTTGCAGTGGTACTGTTGTAAACCTGTTAAATTTATTCTTGACAAATGACTAATCGCAGGAAAAATCTAAAAATCAAAAGGTCCTGAGGGGTGTAAATAATGGTGGTTCAGGTTACGGATGAGCACAGGAAAACAGACCAGCAGAAAAACCTAATGGAGACAGAAAAATAAAGACTATTGATAAAAGTGTGCTCTTCCACTAAGCATAGTGCTGGTGCCATGGGGATTCCTGGTATCCAGCAACAATGAGAATTGGTAAATTTAAATCAGTTTCATTTCCCTGTAAGTGCCCCCCAAAGAAATACCGGAAAAGATCAACAGCAATCTAGACTGAGGCATGAACAATGGCTTTCTGTGATCCATTCTGAACTACAGTCAGTGCTCCTGCTTTCTTTCAGAGTATCAGCTGTCCCTCCACCAGGTCAGGGGTCTTGGAAATGATCACCTAGTTCAGTAGGAGCTGATAGCCTGGTGGGAAGTGACACAAAGACTAGCAGCAGCCAGAAACAGGTGACACAGTCATTGTTCCCTCCCCCGCCCGCCACTATTCATTTCTATTCATAGATGAATAGTCTTAATGTGAAAAGAACCCACTTAAAGCTGTCCACTTCCACCATTTGTTATAAAAAGTACATAGCGGCATTTTCACCTGCCTGGCCATTCCCTTTTCTCATGGGCACACACTTAAAGGGTATATTTTCAGGGTGATACAAAAGATTCTTAGCAACACAACTCCCCAATAACACCAGTGGGATGTTGTAACCAAGTCCTCCTCAGCTTCCTCCACAAAATCAGCTGGAGACCACTTGAAGTGCATGCACCAGTGCTCTTTTATTTTTTGCGCCAGTTCCCACCACCTGCTATACACATTTTCTGCAGGCTAACACTCCGGGGACCACTGGCTTCCTCAGCTAGCAGGGATCTAGAGCCAAATGCTCCTCCCTTTCCTGTGTCCCCCCAACCCCGCTTCCTCCCTGCCAGCTTTATATAGCCAGCTGGCTAATCAGGCCCACCGGAGCCTTCCCTTGGGAAATTTGAGCATGGTCTACCCTGCCAGCCCCAACTAACTCCCCTATAATTGGAGCCAGGCTAACAGGGGCCTGGCCTGGATCTCCTGCCCAGCACCCTGATACAGATGGGCAGTGTCAAACTCGGATTTCATTGGGCTAAGAGTACATCTACTCTCTGGTATGACAAGCTGTATGAAATTGACATGCTCAAGTTGGATCTGAAATTGTAGAAACCATCAATCCATTAATTCATAGCTCACTAAAGGATAGCCCTGCCCATCACCATGTTTCAATTTCAATTTGTACACACGAGAGAGACAGAGACAGCGAGAGAGAGAGAGAGAGAGAGAGAGAGAGAGAGAGAGAGCTCTTCATGATCAATACACCTGTTTAATTTGTCCTCAGTGACTTAAAGGAGAGATAATCAATAACTATGTATCATCAATGTTATCAGTAGTGTTCCTGCTGACTCATGGAAGTAGGCCTCTTCATTTCAATTCTATTCATATTTCACTCCACCACTAATTTGAGAACCAAATTTACTTGGCGCTATCTTAATTTGTTCCTGCATATGGTCAACTTCAGGCCTGAAAAAATATAAAAAATGAGGTTAGAGAAAACTTTATTAAAGTTTGCTCCCCACCCATTATCCCTACAGGGAGATCTAGGTCAATATGACCATTCTAGATGGGGTCAGAGTCCAGTGAATCCATGTTTTTGTCTCTTGACTATAGAGTCAAATTATTCTTTCCATAAGGAATTTACTACCTATGCAGAAAAGAAAATATCTATCAGATCATTTCCAAGTCTAGTAGTGAAAAGTGGCAGTAAAGGTTGGTCAGTCAGATTCATGAGCAGGTATTCCATTGGGCTAAGAGTACATCTAGGGAGCAGGTAGAACATAAAGTGTTGGGTTTAATCTATAAAGAGCTTAGTAGTTTGCCTCCTAACGACCTTAGAGACTGCCTGGCTCCTTGAGTTCTTTCTCAATTAGTACTGAAGTAAACAACCTCTAAAGTTCAATATCAGGACAGTTTCAGTGCATGGTTCTCAACTCTGGAATTTATTCCCTTCATTGGGAGAACAGAGTCTGTGATACTAATCTTCAGGGCTGTCACTTTCAGGAGATTCTAGTGCATTCATTGATGTGCAACCCTGCAAGTAAATCTGCCTTATCTGAAAGGACTCCTTAGTCCTTGCACTCTGACCTGAAGAGCCAGAGGAAATAAGCTCGAGACAACTTTTATTCACTCTCTCTTCTTGGAATCTAACAGTTGTTTCACATGCTGAGTGAAATTTCCAAATAAAGCAGTCTCAGACCCAAGTTGCCTAATTAGCATGTACATTACATATACTTATACTAAGAGAAAAAGTAGTCTGAAACAAAATAAACATCCTGAATAATGTCATGGGTTGTGATAACGTCACGGAATGGCGGGTATATAAGCCACCCTTCATTCAAGATAAAGGTAAGAAACAGTAGGGCCCTCAAAACAAAGGCACTTGTCGAAGCTGCTCAGGAATCTGAACTGTGGGTGAAGAGTTTTCACTGGTTATTTGATAGTGAGGTGGGGGGGTGAGAGAGAAAGAGAGAGAGAGAGAGAGAAGCAGCACAAAGCCAAGGACACAGCCAGAACAAGCATTGAAAAAGTGGCCTTGAGAAAAGCCTAGAGAGAGAGTTTTGAGTGATGCACTGGTTAGACAGGGGCTTGGATCTGTGAGCAAGTACACTGTTTCCTGCTATTTAATTCATGCTGTGTTCAGGAAAAGAGGACTTTGTACATTCTTAGTAAATAAACAAGTTCACATCAATTTCTCTTCCTAATGAGAACACACTAGACCCGATTTTGGTTAACCGCTCTGGTCAAAAAACAACAAATCTAGTCTGCAAATGCTCCTCTTAATAGATTCACGTTGGGTGTAGTTACAGTGAATCAGAAATCTACATATATAAAAGTCAAATGGTGTATGTATGTTCCCTTGCTCCTTCCACACCGTTTCAGCTAGAGACTTGAAATTTGGTACAGTTATAGGCTTTAGGGTCCTAATCAGGGTAAGAATCGAAATTTTTTAAAATCTCACCTCTTACACCCCCTACGGGTGAAATTCTTGAAAGCTCATTAACATCAACTACACAGCTCACATAACGTCATCTGGGCAGCAAGTGAACACATGCTGTTGTCTGTGACATAGTTATGATGTAATAATACAGATAACCAGAGAGCTTAGTGTTGTGTAGCGCAAACATAATTAAATACACTGTTTTTTTCTTAAAAAGAACCCTATTCATTATGCCGCGTAAAAAGCGAAAATGTATTGGAGAAACCACATGTAAATGCAAGAGAATGAATTTAATTAGACAAAATGAGACTTCTGAATAACGTGAGAAATGGCTACATAATAATGTATACGAATAAAGAATACGAAATTATCAATCCAGGGCCACAGAAACAGCCGAACAACATCCCAGTTTCCAATTACAAATAGTCCGAGCAACGCCAGGTATTTCAACTAGTACCTTATATTTCTAGAAAATACTTACTATCTCTCCATTGCCTTTCTTGCCAGGCACCACATCAGTGAGACACATCTCACTGTCTGGTCTCATCTTCCCTCCTCATGCCTGACTCACCCGGTAATACTCCTCGAGTCGCTTTGATAAGCCTTTCTTATGATTATACCAGACACTCCCTCTCAAAGCAGTGCTCTCCAGGGTCTGTCATGGATGACCAGTGGCTGAGTCCCAAATCCTTTCAAGACTGGATTCACAGCTATGGATAAGCAGTTTCAGTTCCTGTTTTTCTTTTACAATTTAGAAAGTTCTTTCAGAGGTGTCAGATCACAGAATTAATTCCTCCACCCACCGTTGCATCTCATCACCTCAAATTAGCTTCCCCCTCCAACCACTGAAGGGGATAATCTGGAACCAGTGTGGTCTGCTTTTGAAGACAGCATATACAACTCTAAATTCATTCTTAACATTAAAATTATTATATATCCAAAATGAATCACAGGTAGATTAAAACAAATCTGCCATAAGAGTGCACTGTCAAACCCCATAGTTCAGTTCAGGGTTTTTCTTGAGGGGGTGGGCTCGAGCAGTTTGGGGAAAGAGGCCTTTAAATTGGGTTGAATCATTTAGCTTAAATTGGGGCAGTTTGTTAATTAAGGGCTCTGTTGTACCTGTTGCTCTGATATTCCAGGGGCCTACCCAAACAACAGTCACTTTGCATAGCATGCTCCTCTCCTAACTGCTGATTCAATCTCAACTACGCTTTGAAATCTAACATTTTAGGGACCTGGCTAGAGAAAAGAGAGAGACTTCACACCTTTGCTGATGTTGCTGTTGTCTGGCTGGAAACAGCCTTCTGCAAGGCCAGGTTAGAGTTGGCCCTCACCATAATGATCCATGTCTCTTTAACCGTTGAGATAGATTGCTGTCATTACATTTCAGCCCGGAAATGCGGGGTAAATTTTTAACAGGGAGGGTAATTAACCACTGGAACAATTTATCATGAGTTGTGGTGGATTCTCCATCACTGGCAATTTTTAAATCCAGATTGGACGTTTTTCTAAAAGATATGCTTTAGGATTTATTTTGGGGGAAATTCTGTGGCCTTTGTAATGCAGGAGGTCAGAAAAGATGATCACAATGGTCCCTTCTGGTCTTAGAATCTATAAATATGAGACTGTGACCCAGGAACCTCTTTATGCCAACTGGCAAGGGGCCCAGAGGGGGTGCATAGGGGTTACTGTAATCCCCTGACTCTAACTCATCAACAGGGTGTCATGTGAGGTCTACAATAAAAGCCTCTGGTTATCACTATCCTTGTGAAATGTATGCATGTATACTGAAAATATCTTCTTAAAGTCTGTGTCTAGGAACTGGTCTCTCAGACAAGAAATTTGTATCTTTCTGGCTGCATACATGTAATTTAAGCATTGTATAGTTCACAATGTGTCATTATTCTGAACCTAATGCAAACTAAGGATTATGAGAACCTCAAAAAAGAAACTAAAAGTAAGTGAAAAACAGCAAGGGAAGGGGGAAAACCCTATCTTAACATGAAAATCACAGCTTTGCTCTACTATATCTGGGAGACAAAGGCGACACACAGTCACTCTTCACTGAGGAAGTAAATGGATAGCAACTTTGCATCATGAAAAACGGGACTCAGCCAGGCTTGGTTGAAAACTCAGGAGAAAACTTTGGGTGAGAAACTTCTTTAGACAAGAGGTTAACCTGCTAGCTAAGTTTAGTCTCTGGAAGGGCATTATGATTTTGTTGGCTATGTAATTATTTGTTTCCAAGATTCCTACTGTCACTTGACTCTCTGGCTTTTGATAATAAATGTATTCTTATTTTCTACTATAACTCTTTGTGTGTGAAGCAAAGTGGTGATCCTCAGTTGAATCTTACAAGCATTATTGCTTTGGGGACAGCAGGCCTGGTAACTGAGTGTCCAGAGGAAAAAGGTCTGGACACTGCCGGGAATTCTGTGAGGACTCAGGAGTCGGTATGTGTCTGGCAGTAGTTGAACAGAGAGAGTGAAGCCTGGAAAGTAGTTCTTCTGCTGCTAGAGGCTGGTAGTTTCAGGGAGCTGGTCCACAGTAGGCACAGACAAGACTTCAGGTTAAAAGTTATTAGGTGGGCGGCAGCACCTCCTCCTCCAGCTGGATTCCGAATGGGACATAATCTTATAGGCAGCCTCTGAATGCACCTACTGGATCATGTCCCACAGGCAAGATAGGTGGGTGAATGCCTATCTTTCCCTGGTTTGTGGATCACCCTGCAGCTTAGGCAGGGAGCTAGATGTCTGGACACCTGAAGGAAGGCAGTGGTTTGCATGCCCAGAGGCAGAAATGTAGACACAGAGGGAATTTGTTCTCTGAAAATGTAGCCACCCAGTGAGTTGAGGCACCTACAAGATTTGGAGGCAGGAGTTTTGTGGTTTGCATTGGAGCCTAATTCCCTTAACTCCCCTGATTTATGAACTTTGGAAAGTCCCACTAGGTACTAATCTGCATCTTTAGGAGCTTAAATACCTCTACCTCCGTGGCCCTACATTTCTTTCAAAGTCACAAGTATTGAAAGTTGTAAATCATGTAGGACCAGTCTGCCATACCTGAGGGGTTGTTTCACCTTAACACCAGTCACAGCAATTGAGATAAGCAAGGTTGAGATTGCTGGCTGTCCCTATCACAGTCACATGACAGACTCCTAACCTTAAAGTATGCTTCTCCCTGTAATGTGAACAGGAGAGAAATGCGCCCTCATACAGAGGACCAGCAAAAGGCTGGTGCATCACCTATGAGGGTGAAAGTAGGATTCAAGTGATGCATAGGTTGGCCTTCTGCACTCCTCAAAAGCAAATCACTAACATCCTCTGGGCAAGGTTCAACTCATTCCTCTTCCATATTTGGTCCATTTTAAGTGGCCTGTCTGGGGCTGAATATTCTCAGGAAGGTTGGAGCTGTTGTAAATTGAACAGAGCTGTTACTCTGTTGACTTCAGTAGATCCACAGCTCAGACTCTGGCCCACCACATTTAAGGTTTTCAGATATATTACGTGTTTTGTCATTTCCTTTTTTTGTTTGAGGGTGGGGTGGTTACTAAGGCCTGTGGACCATGTCATTTTTATTTACGATTAGTACTAACTGCCCTTCTGTTTACATTTTGAAAGCAGGTTTTCCCAAAAAAAAAAGCTACATATGTACTTTAAGGACTGCTTAGACATAATATAAAACAAAAAAACCAATGGAAAGCACGCATCAACATGTCAATCCGGAGTTCGCTGATGCCCACAGTTTTGCCATTTCATGCCCTACAGACTACAAAGTAAAATGTCTAAAATTTGACTCAGGAATGCAGAGTGTAAATTACTTTGTGATAGGCACTGACAAAGCAGTTTAGGAATTCTGTTGGGTTTTTGATGCCAGGTCCTCCCCTGACAGAGGACTTCATGGCTGCAATCACGTTGCTTATGGCAACATCACTGCTTTAGAAATAAAAGCCTCTGGCTTTTTAAAGAATTAGGTAGGTTCTAGTCACAAGGAAGCAACATATTAACAAGGATGCGGCCCCAGGAGTGGATTGATTTTTGCCATGTTTCTCAAACCCTCTTTGTGATTGATTTCATTCTAGATTCATAGTAGGAAAAGCAATTACTGACACACGCTGGAATTGATGGTTTCCCCTTGACTAAAATTTAACACCACAAGAGATAACCTAGCAGGATAACAACACTAGGTTAAAGGGTATTTATTTATTTAGTCTTTGGAAATTATCTGATGATATTCTCATTTGCTCCACAAGAACCTGAGTAAGCATTATTCTATATCTGTCTGCTTTTAAACCTGGATGAGTGAAATTCTCCCTTGGTGTTTCCACATAAACCCTTGATTTCACCCATAGCCCAGAGGAGCCAGCACAGGGATCTCCACATCACTCAAGTCTTGCATTCAAGTATTGGAGGAGCAACAGCATGTGGATGCCTGTGCATGCTCAGCATGCTACAGAAGGGGTCTCTGCGCAGGCATAAGGGACTCAGGGGGCTGCACTGTAGACCCATGCCTGACCAAGGCTGCATTTCTCCTCCCCAACCACTCTGTACTTTCCCATACACAAAACGATTACACGGGCTCTATTCAGGAGAATGGGTTTTCTCTATTAGTACTGCAATGGCTTGAGTACCCCTTTTGGTCAGGTGTCTCTGCAGTCTTTAAACAGTGCTGGTATTGAATCAGACCTGCAGGGCTTCTGTCCTGGAGGCAACGGTTTCACCCTCTCTGGGCCCTTTTGGCCCCAGCTCTCCAGCTGCACCACTAACTACTTCAGATCCCCTTCTAGGGGTTTATCACTGTCCAATTGTAGGCCACTTCCCAGTGCCCTATGGGGAGGACCTGGGCCCACCCTGGGTCCCGGCCTAGAGACCCTAAGAATAGCAGCTACGTGCTGCTGTGTGTCTAACAAAACTCCTTTCCAGTCCCTTTGCCATGTTCAGACCCAGCAGCCAGTCAGGAGCTCTTGCGCCCTCCCCCAACCCCTGCCAGCACTGAGCTATCCATGGTGCTGCAATTCCCTTTGGCCAGCCAGAAGCACTATGTGCACTCCTCTCACCCAGAAGGAAGGATGGTCTGTGCTGCAGTCCCTTTTATACTAGCCTGCAACCCTCTGGTTGGCTAGCCCTTTGCAACCTCCTCTCCTGATTGGCTGCTTCCTGCACAGTCTCTCTAGGCCACTTGGAGGACTTAGCTCTACTGCTCCTTTCCTGGGATAGGTGTGACAGAACCCCGAGGACTCCTGCTGGGGGCCACTGAGCCTAGTCCACCCATCACACTGGCTTAAATGGTACACTGGATGAATTTCACCTATGAGAAGAATACTCATATTGGGAGATAGAGTTGATGTCATAGATTAATGGAGTTAATGCCGTTTAAAAGTAACTGTTTCTTTAAAGTATTTAAGCTCAAATCAACACTAGTAGTTAGTCTTATTATGCAATGATCTCATCCTTGTTCATCCTGCTATCACCTAAGAGAAAAATATCACAGGATGTAATGGTGACAAAAGGAACCTATATATATATATATATATATATAATAGCCATTTTTCTAAGACTTTTTTCTAATCCATGGCTCTGATGGATTTCAAAACTGGTCTCACCTCCTGCTTTTAGTAAAATCATAAAATACAGGGTAGAATAGTGTGAGCTCAGGCTAGACTCACAGCTTTTAGACCTCATGTCTTTCCTCTTTCTTTAGTTCTTAATGACTTCCTTATATAATACTGTAACTAGTTTCATTATATCTATAGGATGTGCTAACCACAACGCCTCGAGTTATTGGGACTTTACAATATTACATTTTCATAATGACAGTTGGCCTATTGAAGAAAGCACTGAGTTCCAAATACCTGACTTCTATTCCTGTCTCTGCTACCTACCTGCTGGGTGACCTTGGGCAAGCTACAGCTCAGTTTCCCCATTTGTAAAATGGAGAGAATGATAGTGACTTCCTTTATAAAACACTTTTGAACTTTACTGATGAGAAGTGCTAGAAGATGGACTATTGCTATTCAGGTAATTCCAGGAGTTAGTTTATCCACATGGTACCTAGGGCGAAATTGACCTAAATACAACCCCTGTGCTCAAAGAGTGGGTTTTAAGTGGTGCCTTGTGGTGGCTGCTCTGCACGAGGGCCGGTTTCACCTATCTCCAATGTTTCTGTGGTTTTGCTTCCTAAATGTGAGCTTTAATATTACTACATAAAAGGTATAAGGAAATGTGTGGTAGTGAAAACAAAGCTGGAGCTATTCAGCTGACTGAGGTTACACGCTCCACTGACTTTCCTAGGGAAGAAATCTCCCCTTTCCTCCAAGAGGGGGACTGAAATCCCACTTGAACCCACAACATAAGATTTAAGTGGAATCTAAGTGGCATAGGCCTTGGACTGTCCTTCCGCATAGAAGGGAATTTCACACTAGCAGGGCCTGTACCAGGCAGAGCTAAAAACCTTCAGAAATTAGAACTGCACAAGCATGGGACTTGCAGAGATAACAAAGGCACCATTAGCAAAATAATCTTTTTCTAAAAGCATACACATAAAAAAATACTAACGAAAATGGGTAATGTGTCGGCATCAGCATGTTGGCTTTCATAGTCAGAACTTGAAAATTATTCCTGGTTTGAAGAAAATTAGTTCAGTATTTGTAAAGCCTCATTGAGGCAAGAGCCCAATAGCACAACAGGATCTGCAAGGGTAGAACCTTATGCTTTAGCAGAGTTGGATTACATTTAATGGAATTCTGACTCTGCCAAGGGTCTACCCACACTTTTCAGTTGCAACATTGGAGAAAAGTATAGTTTTACCTGATCATACAACTCAAAAATGGCTGATTGTTGCTCCAACTTCTAAAAAAATAAATCCCTTCAGGGTTACTATAATGATCACACAGTGGGCAGACTGCACACTCCCATTGGGGTAGGGAGAATATGAATAACCACTGGAGGAATGTGGGGGAAGAATAACTTTGGGAGGTTCCACTTCCAGAGTTTTCATCTAGTCGTTTCATTCTGGGGCTGTCTTAGGGCAGCACAACAATGGACTGACTCATACAAGAAGAGTAGACAGCTGTCACCCCAAACAGAGCACCCCCCCCCCCATGGCCTGGAGTGGGCCTGCAGACACCTTGACAGTTCCTTCCAAATTCCCAGAATAATCCAGTTGCAGTCAAGGTCTTCAAAACTATATTACCCCCCATCCCAGTCTAATTTATTAAATATCACTCAGCTCCCCAAAAGACCCTTTTCTGCTCATCCCTCAAGTCCTTCTTTTGGGAGCTGCTTTTCCAGTCCTGGTCCCTCTGGCCTCTAGATTCTTCTTTCAGATTCAAAGGTTTCACAGACTTACATCTCAGGACTGTGTACTCACTGAGTTCTTTCCCCTCAGCAGCTCCTCTGCCAGCTAGCTCCAACAATTTCCCAACAGTTTCCCTCAGCAACTCTCTCCCTGACAGGGCTTGGAGCCTCCTTTCTGAGTCACCCCAATCCCCCATCACCTGACTACTCCTTGACCCTTCCTAAGCAGGTCTAATTACCTGCACACACCTGTTTGGGTCACCTGGGGGAGAGGGAGCTTTGCCTTTCCAATTCTACAGGCTCCTGGTCCCTGGCCCTTAAAGGAAAGAATAGCCTGGGTTTTTCCTTATACCTTCCACACATTAGCTATTCTTTGTGACCAACTTCTTACCAAATGAACTGGCCCCTCACTCTACCTTAAAGTATCCTGTTATGGGGATCTTTGTGCCAAACCCAAAATGTAGCCAGTCAGCATCAAGCCCCCCCCCCCCCCATTCATCTAAGCGCTGGGTAAACACAGAGGAACACATGAGCCCTATCTTGAAAATATTACAATTTAACTTTAAAATAATTTGATTCACCAAAAGTGAATTAATTTGTGTTTGAATTATTTTCTTTGCTGGAATGTTCATGTGTATACCAGCAATAAAGTATCCAAAACTTCTAGATTCTTGTTGAGTTTAAAAAAACAAAACCTAAAATTACATATAGCCAAAATCATCTGGGAGGAATGTTATACATAAAATTGAAAAAAAAATCCAGCATTGGGCTGGGAATTTCTTTGCCAAATTTCAGCCGAATGCAGAGTAAGGATGGTTTTTCTCATCTCAGTGGGGATGATAAATATTGGCATTATTGTTTAGTTAGGATGAATGTAATAACCCCAAAGTGACACTTCCAGCACTCCACGATAACTCTATACATTTTGGCCCCCTGTATCTTTTTACCTTCCATCTTCTACTGCATCTTGTTCTCTTGGGATACTAGATTTTTATTTATTTTAATAGGTGCAGAGAACTGTGCAATTTACAATTTCTGCAATGTGGAAAAACAATTTTATTTTTTAATGCAGCCACATAAAGCACTTCTCAAAGGATAAAGCACATAATATGCATCAAACCAGTCAATCAATACTTGGCAGAGAGTTTGCATAATTACAGGCCTCTCTCTCCACACACGCCCCCCCAGAAAAGTAGCATAACATTGCACTTTATGGACATCATGAATTATTAAGATAGTTTCCTGCAATAGCATGCATCTATACATAACACCTGCTGTCAATCTTCTTCAAACGTCAATGTCCTTTCAATTGACGAATTTTTTTCAGTCTAATTGCTCTCTTGCATTCTCTTGGGACTGCAGTTAAACTATGCACTGTTTTTCTGGCTAAATGTCCATTCTGCCTCTACAGTCTTTCAGTCTTCCACAACAGAATGTGACCTGTCCTCATTTTATTGTCAAGGAAATAACAGGGAGTTTTATTCATGTGTGATGGGTTTCTAAGCTTAATAGAGCTTTGCCTTCCTGTAGTTGTAAAAGACTTGCTGTTGACACAGAAGTTCCTTTGATACGATGAAATTACAGGAAACACAGTGAACCCACAATGGGACCCCACTCAAAACCAGTTTCTAATACCAAATGCATTATGTACCTGTTAATATCTTCATTAGTTACTGTGTAATTCTATGTAACTTCGAATGGCCTGTTGATACACAGCAGGTCAGATTAGATGACCTAATGGTTCTTTCTAGCTTTAAACTCCATGAAACCATGCCACCTAATGTGGAAAATTGTCCCGGAATGTTCGGCATCACTCTTTCAACACATAAAATGGCACCTCACTTTCCAACCTATAATAAAAGTATTTAGGTGGCAGATTTTATGTTCTTAAATGTAACTCGCTGCCTTTTTTTGTTCTCTTCCCCCCACCCTGCCATACATGTATTTCCTGTAATTCTTTATCTAAATTATTTATCTTACCACCCTTCCTCAGCAGTCTCCAGGAAGGGGAATAGGTACTAGAACTAGGGGTGCTGCTGCACCCTCTGGCTTGAAATGGTTTCCATCATAGACAGGGTTTTATAGTTTGGTTCAATGGCTGTCAGCATCCTCCTTCCCCACTATACAAATTGTTCTAGCACTCCTGGGGGGGGGGGAGGGGGAGAGGGGGCTAACAGTCATCATTTCAAACTTCCTTTTTTGCCAACCTCTCTTTGCTGGCTCCTGCTCAACATGGTTGGTTCCTTGCCCCAGGTGAAAGAGGCTATAGAAAGGGATGTAACTGAGAGCAAATACAATATTGAATTATTGATTTGTGGATGCAGTCTGGCAGCTAGACATTACAATGCTGCATTTTCTCCTGTAATTTTATATTCCAAATATTTAAAAGTTTATTCCCCACCCCCCACTTATCTAACTCACAGCCAGGGAAGATGTTCTTCAAATGCTACCCAAAAAAAAAATTACCTTTCAGCTGAGGCCAACTAAGTATTTAGTTTTTGCAGGGAAATTCTCTTTGTGTCCATTGTTTGTGGTGTTTCTATCTTTCAGCGCCTGACCTTTCTGTACCCTAACTATGTGCTTCCCTCTAGCTCTGTGAAATTACAGGCAGTCTGTCCTGGGAGGGCAGAGACTCTCCTTCCGGGTAAGTGATTTATCTCAAATATGTTCCTGTTGTTATCTAAACCTGGATCAGTTATACACGTCCTTTTCTTGAACAACTGTTTTTATCCCAAAAGAAGAATTTCTGAGAAAGTAATAAGCAAGAAAAAACAGAGCTTTATTTCAGACTAACAGCCTTATTAGTGACTGAAAAAGCTATTTCACAGTTATCACCTCTGCTATCCCCCTCCCAGGGTGAAACAAAACAGCTGCTTAATAGTACCTAGCAACACTAACCAACAGGTTAGGACAAGAAGTGAAGAGCAACAACTGCAGGAGGGATTACAGTAAGCAATATATAATTACCTCATTGGAGTCTGGCCAGCACACTGAGGTGATGTCACTCCCACTCTTATACAAAGCTCCTAGAAATCTTTAAACAACACAATAAGCCAGTACCTCAATTTTCCAGCCTACCCAACCCATGCTATTATTACCTTCAAAGGGAACAGTGCCACCTACTGAGTCACCAGCACCACTTCCTGCAGCACCTGGCATTTCCTTTGTGGTTTCCTATCAAGTACTGATTAGGCCTGATTCTGCAGAGCCTGGGGGATCTAGAGGTCCAAATTACTGTCCAAAGTTCATTTGGAAGGTCTACTAATAACACTTTACAAAAAGTATATGAGAACTTGGTTTAGTTTATTTTCTAAGTAATTTCTAGCCTCTATGAGCTCTATGGGCTTCTTTAAATGATAGGTCCTGCCTGAAAATTCAGGTCCAGCTCTAAACTTCTCCAGAGCTCAAGAGTGTTCATATTTCAAAACTCTATTGGCTGAGAAAAGGCATATTCTATGAAAAGGAAAGTTTGCAATGGAAAAGTTGTCAGCCCAAATCATCTAACACTGTAACCAAAACCACACATGAAGGCAAATTGCTAAAAGGCCTTAAACCAACTTTCAAATCAGCATCTATAAGTTACATTCACAAAACCCCCCAAGCAAATCAGTTCTGACATGCAAAAGCAACTGCTTGCTCACATTATTTATTTTAAGAAGGCACAAGTTTAGAGGCTGCTTTGGATAATGTGTCTTGATACTCGTGTGGTGAGCATATGCAGTTTTATTTTATACAGTGGTTGCCCTTTAAAAGTTTTTTCCATTTTCACAGATTTTATCGGGTTGAGATGTATTCCCTATCCTTAAAATGAGGACCTCTATTAGAACAAGTAACATCTTTCAAAAGGGATACAAACTTTTAAAGCGTGGCCACTTGTAAATATAAAGAAGGCATATTGTGACTCTAATTTCTGTTACCACCCAGAAGCTGCTCCTGTGTCAGCATGTTAAGTAAAGGGATGAGAAAACGCCTGTCTCCTTCATCACTAAATTTTGCCAGCAACATTATCACAGAGCAATGCAGCTGTTTCCTCAGGCCTCAGATTTTGGTTCCTTGCTGGGTGCCACATGCCCTCAATGCATAACAATGCAATACAGCATGTGAAGCCAAAGCACACCACAGCTAAATTATTCAGATTGAAATATTGGCTTCAATTCAGCAAGAAATGAGATTCCAGGGAATGTTCCTATTTGTGCTCTGTCATTATAGGGTGGGTGGAGTGGTGATGGCACGAAGTTAGAGCTGTTGACTGCTTTCCCCACAGAAACCCTACAATATTTAGGCACCATGGGGTACTCTATACACAGTCTGTGCAATTTCATACATACTGTGCACAATTACGGAAAGCACCCTGTACTGCAAAAACGAATTTCTTTCTTTGCAAAGAGAAGGACATATAGTTTTTTTTACTAGGATTGTAAACTTCTTCCAATCATTATCTAATGGTTAATTAGAGGCATCGTTTAAAAATGTAATCATGACCCTGCTACAATTGGAAAAGAGGAGACTAAGGGGGGATATGATAGCGGTATATAAAATTATGAGTTGTGTGGAGGAAGTGAATAAGGAAAGGTTATTTACATGTTCCCATAAAACAAGAACTAGGGGCCACCAAATGAAATGAACGGGCAGCAGGTTTAAAACAAATAAAAGGAAGTTCTTCACACAGCACACAGTCAACCTGTGGAACTCCTTGCCTGAGGAGGTTGTGAAGGCTAGGACTATAACAGGGTTTAAAAGAGAATTAGATAAATTCATGGAGGTTAAGTCCATTAATGGCTTTTAGTGGGTGGGTATTCAGCTTTTTCTAAAAATCAGGCCCTTTAAGCTCTCGGGAGCTAAGTAACTTGCTAACAGTGACACAAGAAATCCATTGTGAAGCAGGGAATTGAACATAGTCTTCTAATGATCAGTCAAGCATCCTAACTACTGGACCATCTTTCTTCTCCTTGTTACTTGATTTTCTTGGAAAAACTACTATAGTTTTATAGACATCTACTCCTCCACATAGGAATTCTATAGCACAGATTCTGAAGATGTGAAGAGTTTGTGCATGGAAGGTGTGGGTGTGAATTGTATATAGTTGTAATCACACATGAAAACGGTTTCAAACAAAGAGAAGAGCCCAAGTTTATTTAGGGCCTGTTCTTTCTTCCTTTCTTCCTTTCTTTCCACAGTTTGCTTGTATTTCAGTTTACCAGCATGTCAAGATAAGGTCATACTGAAATTACAACTGAGTGCTATCACTATTCTGTGTGTATTCTTCTGTCCCTCATATATTCCAAAGAAGCCAACCCATGATAGTGTTACAGGATAAATAAATGAAGTTAGTCAGAGAAAGGGGGCATCACCTGTTTCTGAATTAAAAAATTATGTCAGTAGTATGTGATAAAGCCCTTGTATAAGAAGAATTCCTTCACGCAATCATAATGTTGACCATTTAAAAGCAATGTGTTAATTAATAATGTCTAGCTAGCTAGCAGCTAACTCTACACTGCAATGTAATACCCCATCACCTTTCTCACTCACTACCGCCACTCCCAATTTACTCCACACAACCAGAACCTTGTTTTGTGCTGAGAATATGCAGTTCACTATTCTTTATGATGGTATGTGTTGTTTATTAAATGAGCAGTCAAAATTTAGAAAGCAGGGTACATTAGGCCATGGCAGAGTTCTATACGGTTTTTCCCTATAGTGTGATATGGTGATGATATAGAAAAGTATTTTTTGCTAATAAAAATGGAAAACTGATGTTTCTTTCTTTGGCTTGTTTCCCCAGCATATGTGTGTTCTCCTCCGGTATCAGTGAGGAAGCAAAACAGTTAAGAGCCTGGGGTTTTACACCAATCCTCTTCCCTTTCAGGCACTGTACTATTTAAAATATATTGCCAAAGGTAATGTCCTACCACAGAAGACCATCGCAACACCTTTCCACGTTGGTTCCTATCAACATGCTTTATTGGAAAGCAACCTTCTTAATAAAAAGAATGAGGAGTACTTGTGGCACCTGAGAGACTAACAAATTTATTTGTTAGTCTCTCAGGTGCCACAAGTACTCTTTGTTCTTTTTGCGGATACAAACTAACACGGCTACTACTCTGAAACCTTCTGAATAATAATCACCTTCAGTCAGTGGGTGGAGCCTATGACACCAGCTTGCTATTCCCACCCTATATCATTTGGATGAGGAAAAGGAATTGCTTCGCTCTGTCCCAGCATGGTTTTCCAAGCAATTTCTTGCCAAAGCCACAGGGATATGGCTGACTCACCTTTATCAGTGATACTCTGGATAAAGCTCTGCATGTCTGGGAGACCTACGCAAGCTGAGAACCCATGTTGTGTAGTGAGCTACGTTCATCCTGTTTTTCTGAGAGCACAATGGTGAGGAAGACTCAGAAATACCTAGATTTTCTTTATGTAGAATCACTCATGAGCCACTCCTGAGCTTGGGCCCGGGCTGAGTGGAGCACAGGCCCTTGAAAGCAGCCCCTCAAGAGACAGGGAAGTTTAGCAAACCAGGCTCTTTTGGGGGAATTAGGATCCTCTGGCACCTGGGTCAGTGTTCTTCTTTAGAACCGCTCAGATCAGGGATCACAGGCAAATGCTCTTGTCAACGTACTGAGAAATCATCCTGAGCCCAGATTTTTGGGTTGAGACACATGCCACAATATCTGGACAGTAGTTAGCTGGACCAGAAACAAACTGGTACAGAAAGGTGTGGGAGACAATGATTAAGAGTCTCTAATCATTAAGATTCTCTTTAAGGTAAAAAAAAAAAGGAGTTCTTGGCAGCAGAGGGAATCCACTCAGTGCATCTGATGAAGCGGGTTTTAGCCCAGGAAAGCTTATGCCCAAATAAATTTGTTATTCTCTAAGGTGCCACAAGTACTTCTTGTTCTTTTTGCTGATAGAGACTGACAGGGCTACCACTCTTAAAAATACAGGGTTCTCTCTTTTCTCTGCTCTTTCAATGGTGGTCTAGTGATCTGCTCAAGTAACAGACGTAGGAAAGAAAACCCTCATAATTGTATAACACATTGTGGCAGTCATTTCCATTCTCCAGCTTATTAAAGCGAAATGTGCCCTTGTCTAAATCACCTAAGATTTTGTAAGAAAGTGAAATTGACTAACTCAATGTGCTTTTACAAAATTCAGAGCATTTTTTATACAAACAGCTTCCATTGTACAACGGGTAATGCTGTGCAGCTGCAAATCATGACATTTAAACTACAAAAATTGCTTTAGAAAGATATGTTTGAAAGCTGAAAGGAATTCTTTCAAGTGCACTAAATGTATGGAGCATAAGAATGTGCAAAAATGATAAAAATGATTTCCCATGGACTCTAGACATTTACAAATTTGAAAACACACAAAGAGGTACAACGCGGGTAAATTCAAGTATCATTTTTTAAATATCTATCTTCTAATTCTGAACCACATTGGAATTCATACAGAAAATAATTATGTACCAAATAATCAAATTAATATAACATAGTCATATTTTCAATGTATAATAATGAGGAAACAGCTGATCTGATACTAGTCAGTATAGAAAGTTAATAGAATTATATTAACCTTTTACGCTAAGGTCTGGCTTGTATTTTTAAGGAACCCAACTGTACCTATTAGGCACTGTTCCCAATTAGGGTGGTGGAGAGCTGCCATACCCTAACTGATGTTTTTGAGAAATTGTGTCTCAAGCTGATGTGAGACCTCCAGGAGGTCTCATGATATATAAAGAACACGATCAAAGCTATAAACATAAAATGGTATAGGATGCATTCCCCTCTCCTGCTGTCCAACTCTCCACCCAAAGCAGGAGGGTGACAGCGAAGTATATGCCAAGAGGAAGCCAGCAGTGCTTATGAGTAGAAACCACCAAACTAGTTATGTGATTGGGGAGGAATCAGGCTGAAAAGCAGATTGCACCCTGGATGAAAGGGTGTGGGTTGCACCATTTCACAGAACTGTATGTGGTAGAAAATGAATAAATGTTATCTGTCATACTTTCTTAATGTAATGGCAAATGATGTGATACTGAAAATGGAAACAGATACAGGATCGGAAATGGCCATAATTTTTGAAGGGGTGTAGAAAAAATATTAATATAGAATCCTATAGAAATGATTAGGTTTGGTTAAGAGAAAGTAACATGCTTTTACAGCATTACAATAAAGTGCAGACAGGAATATTAGGCAGTTTCCCAGTCACTGTAACCTATAAAGGTATCTGTTCACTAACAGGGTTAATTGTAACTGAAGGAAATACCCCTCTCCCCCCACTGATGGGCACAGACGGGCTATACAAGCTTAAATTGGATTGGAGGGTGGTACACCACGTGCCACACAGAGTAGGGGAATGAAAATAAAAATATAACGCTATATTTAGTACAGACAGGTTTGGTAAAAGTCATAACAGTGAGGCTGGTTTCATCTGACGAGGCCAGTCCTGAAAGCCAGACCTGTGCCATATGCTCTGCAAGAGCATGGGAAAGAGCAATTGGATGAATTGCAAAAGGAAGGTGTGGTGGTGTTTAAAGACCCCACACTAAGGCTAATGAAGTGATCAAGCACTTCTGGGCCAAGAAGGCCCTGCACCTAGGGTGACCAGAGGTCCTGATTTTATAGGGACAGTCCCGATATTTGGAGCTTTGTCTTATATAGGTGCTTATTACTCCCCACTCCCACACTTGCTATCTGGTCACTCTATCTGCACCTCAGCAGCTGCAGAGCATGCCCCAAATAGAGCACTTGCCTAAGAGGGGACTCTGACAGTCAGGTATGGGAAGAGTGAAGGAGAGTTTGTAGGAAGGGAGGAAGTTTGGACAGATGGATCCATAGGGGACGGGTTGGGACTATGGGTAAGACCCAAATGAGCGAGCAGGGACCTGACCCTTTTTCTCTCCTCTTCTCCCTGATAAGGGAGACCAACTGGACACTGACAAGTGAGGTGGGAAGACCCACCTGGCTATCAACTGTTGAGACTGCTTGAGGAACCCTTGGCTGGGAAGAAAGCAGAGTGCTATGATTGTGTGTGAAGAGATAGCAGCTAGGGTAGGACATGGCCCAGATCAGCCTCCTCTGGGCCACCATCAAGAGGAGGCTGAGACATTCTTCACCCCTTCTTCCTTGTACCAACACCTGGTAGACAGGAAGAGCCTGGATCCTCCTACCTTTCCTCCCGCTTTGCCTTACTGGGGGAACCTCGCGATTACTGGGGGGGTGACAGACTGTAACTCAGTCACCAGATCCTCTGATTGCCAAGCAAGACCACCCCAGGACTTTGGTCACTGTGGTACCATGGCTGCCCACAAGCCCTGTGGGCCCTCAAGTGAAGCCTGCTACACAGGGTATAATTACAGCTGTGGAATTCAGGGAATGGGATCTACCACTTGTATGTATCCCAAAGATGGATAGCAGCACAAGACTTTGTGAGATCTACAAAGTCACCACAAACCCTGGGCTGGAAGTGAATCAATATCTAGTTCCTAAACTGCAAGACTGATTTCCAAAACTGTCAGAGGGAGTGAAGTTCACCAAACTAGATGTGTCCCAAGCAGACCAGGAGATGGAGCCAGATAAAAAAAAATCTGACACTGAATATGTATAACGGGCTATTTAGGTATGAAAGAATTTCCTATGGGATAGCCGATGTACCTGCTGCATTTCAAAGAATAATGGATCTGGCAGTGCAGGGGTAAATGGCGTTGTCTGGTAAGTGGCATTTTAACGACTGGAAGGAATTCAGAGGAATATTAAAAAACCTAGAGGAAGTTCCAAAGAGATTACAATACTATGCTTTTTAAGTTAACAGAAATAAGTGTGATAATTCCCCACCCTCCAAAAAAAAATCAAGTTACTTATTTGGGGCATTGTATGGATGCAGAAGGGATATCTCTATTAAAAGAATAAAAGCTATTAAGAATGCACCAATGCCACACACTGTTTCAGAGTTTAGATCATTTATAGCCACGTTACATTTATGGAAGATGAATTCCAAATTTATCAACATTAATCAGTTCAATGCCTGCTCTTTTATGGGAAAATCTAAAGTGGGTTTGGACAGCAAAGGGAAATAAGGTTCTTGAGGAAGCCTAAAAGAAACAGAGTACTTCCCGCTTGCTGGTGCATTTTAATCCAGACATTCCCATAACAATCACCTGTGACACCATTCCTCTAGGAGTTGGGGCTGTCATTTCACACATTTGTAAAGATGGAAGGTTAAAACCCCAGAGCATTTCGTCCAGACCATTATCAAAGGATGAGGGAAATTACTTACAAATAGAAAAGGAGGCTTTGGGCATCATTCTTCAGATTATTAAATTCCATGAGCACCTGTTTGGGAAACTTATCACTGATCATAAACCACTGGTAAAAATACTCGGCCCAAAGGTAGGCATTCAACCACTAGCAGCAACAAGGTTGCAGAGATGATTTTTCATCCTAGCTGCCTAACAATATAATATTTATTGTAGACTATCAAAAAAGTATGCTAAGCAGATACAGTGTTCCCTTTGTTCTTTACACTGTGAAACATAGAGAGGAAAATTCTGTGTATAGAGTCTATTTTCTAGATAACCTCCCTGTTACAGCTAAGGAAATTGCCCTGGAAACAAGAAAAGACCCCCATTTTGATTAAGGTGATGATCTATACTCTTCCAAGGCGGCCAAATCACATACCCAAAGAGTAACTTAGCTCTTGTTATTTCAGGAAACTGGAGCTATCCATGGACACTGATTGTTTGCTATAGAGGCTATGAAGAATAACACCAAAAGTTTACAAGAAACGATGCTAGTGGGACTATATGAGCAGAACCAAGGATTAGTAACAGGATGGCCAGAACTTATTTTGGGTGGCCGGCTTTAGATGAAGCTATGATAATGGAAGGTAACATAAGAACATAAGAACATAAGAACGGCCATACTGGGTCAGACCAAAGGTCCATCTAGCCCAGCATCCTGTCTACCGACAGTGGCCAATGCCAGGTGCCCCGGAGTGAGTGAACCTAACAGGTATGATCGAGCGATCTCTCTCCTGCCATCCATCACCCCCCTCTGACAGACAGAGGCTAGGGACACCATTCATTACCCATCCCGGCTAATAGCCATTTATGGACTTAGCCTCCATGAATTTATCCAGCTCTCTTTTAAACCCTGTTATAGTCCTAGCCTTCACAGCCTCCTCAGGTAAGGAGTTCCACAGGTTGACTGTGCGCTGTGTGAAGAAGAACTTCCTTTTATTTGTTTTAAACCTGCTGCATGCCAATTTCATTGAGTGGCCCCTAGTTCTTCTATTTTGGGAACAAGTAAATAACTTTTCCTTATCTACTTCCTCCACACCACTCATAATTTTATATACCTCTATCATATCCCCCCTTAGTCTCCTCTTTTCCAAGCTAAAAAGTCCTAGCCTCTTTAATCTCTCTTCATATGGGACCCGTTCCAAACCCCTAATCATTTTAGTTGCCCTTCTCTGAACCTTTTCTAGTGCCACTATATCCTTTTTGAGATGAGGAGACCACATTTGTACGCAGTATTCAAGATGTGGGCGCACCATGGATTTGTATAAGGGCAATAAGATATTCTCCGACTTATTCTCTATCCCTTTTTTAATGATTCCTAACATCCTGTTTGCTTTTTTGACTGCCGCTGCACACTGCGTGGATGCCTTCAGAGAACTATCCACAATGACTCCCAGGTCTTTTTCCTGATTGGTTGTAGCTAAATTAGCCCCCATCATATTGTATGTATAGTTGGGGTTATTTTTTCCAATGTGCATTACTTTACATTTATCCACATTAAATTTCATTTGCCATTTTGTTGCCCAATCACTTAGTTTAGTGAGATCTTTTTGAAGTTCTTCACAGTCTGCTTTGGTCCTTACTACTTTGAGCAGTTTAGTATCATCTGCAAACTTTGCCACATCACTGTTTACCCCTTCCTCCAAATCATTTATAAATAAGTTGAATTGGATCGGTCCCAGGACTGACCCTTGGGGAACACCACTAGTTACCCCTCTCCATTCTGAAAAAGTTCCATTTATTCCTACCCTTTGTTCCCTGTCTTTTAACCAGTTTTCAATCCATGAGAAGATCTTCCCTCTTATCCCATGGCAGCTTAATTTACGTAAGAGCCTTTGGTGAGGGACCTTGTCAAAGGCTTTCTGGAAATCTAAGTACACTATGTCCACCGGATCCCCCTTGTCCACATGTTTGTTGACCCCTTCAAAGAACTCTAATAGATTAGTAAGACACGATTTCCCTTTGCAGAAAACATGTTGACTTTTGCCCAACAATTTATGCTCTTCTATGTGTCTGACAATTTTATTCTTTACTATTGTTTCAACTAATTTTCCCGGTACGGACGTTAGACTGACTGGTCTGTAATTGCCAAGATCACCTCTAGAGCCCTTTTTAAATATTGGCGTTACATTAGCTATCTTCCAGTCACTGGGCACAGTAGCCGATTTAAAGGATAGGTTACAAACCCTCGTTAATAGTGCCGCAATTTCACATTTGAGTTCTTTCAGAACTCTTGGGTGAATGCCATCTGGTCCCGGTAGCAAGTGTGACTCCAGTAACAGCCATGCAAACAGGCCAGGAAAGGTACTGTACCACCCATGAAGTGGGCTACAAACCCTGGCAAAAGTTGCACATTGACTTTGCAGAACAAACAAAAGCAAATGTACTTAGTGGTTTCATTACAGCTAACAGATTGTCCTCATTTTGTTTGAGGATTTTTCAACCATTCCTGTGGCAAAATTGTGTGAAGTGTACTAGGTCAGCGACTTATAATCCAGCATCACGTGGGCTGGCAGAGTCGTGTGGAGACACTGCAATCAATGAACATGTCACAAAAATGACAGGAGACCCCCTCCCACACTGCATTGCATTGCTCACAGTCTAGCACTCAGAAAACTCCAGAGTGTTTTAAAATGTCAGCTACATACTAGATTTTACTTACTTAGACCAGGCTTGCCAAGAGCACTTGACGAAAGAGATCAAACAGTGAAAAACCCACAACATAAATGTCCCAGGTTTTTCACTGTTGGTACAAAATTACAGGTGATGGAGGAAGTGAGGGGGAAAACTGTGTTATAAATCAGATGTTGAGATCAGTGATATATTTGGCAGAGGTAAAGAGAAGGTAATGAAGAGACACATTTGATCAACTGTTCCCAGTTACAGGTTTCAGAGTAGAAGTTGTGTTAGTCTGTATCCGCAAAAAGAACAGGAGTACTTGTGGCACCTTAAATAAATGTGTTAGTCTCTAAGGTGCCACAAGTACTCCTGTTCTTTTTGTTCCCAGTTAAAATGTCAGTACACTTACAGGACATGGCTTCTGAAGTTAGTAAAGATGGGCATAGTGCAGGGGTCTCAAACATGCGGCCCACAAAGCCCTTCCCTGCAGCCCACCAAGCATTCTGGCACCCACCCACCCCACCATAGCAGTTTCCGAGAGGAAGGGGCCAGAAGCAGAAGCTTCTCTGCTGCCTGGTTGGGCCGCTGCCGATCCCCAGCTACCAGGCACTGCTGCTGTGGCTTCAATGAATGAGCTGGGGATGGCTACCGCTGTGAAGCGCCACCCCAGCTTGTTCATTGAGGCTGCAGCAGCAGTGCCTGGAAGCCGGGACTCGGCCTTGGGAGCTTCGCGGGAGCCCTCTGCAGCAGTGGCCAGGAACGGTAAGCCTCCCGCAGAGAGAGGCGGGAAGGCGGCGGGGAGCCAGGAGCAGTAAAAAAGCTTGAATCATCTGAGGCTAGTAATTTCTTGTTAAATTAGATTTGTTTGCTTGTGTTTCCAGCTCTGGACTTCCTATATTGCTCTTGCTTTGTTTGCCAAACAGCTGTTAGCGGTGCCTACTGCTTTCCAGGAAGGAGCGGGGAGCTGCGTGCTCAGAGGAGGAGGCGGGGCAGGGGCAGAACCTCATGGAAGGGGTGGGGTGGGGCCGAGGGCAGCGAGGGGGCGTGTCAGTGATGTGGCCCTCGGGCCAGTGCACAAGTCCTCATGCAGCCCTCATGGTTATTTGAGTTTGAGACCCCTGGTGTAGTGAATGCAGAAGAGTGGAAAATCCAGTGCCATCATCTGTAGGGCTGTGAAGACACTTCAGTCCTTGATTTTTATTCTGAGGTAGTAAAATAATATGCAATTTACCATGTAGTTATCTAGAATGGGTTGAGATCTCTAAATATTTTCAGATAAGTCCCTAAAGGTGATACTTGTAACTGGGATTTTCTAAGATGTTTAAGGGAGTTAAGGGCCTACCTCCCATTAAATGTCAATTAATTTGGGTCTCTAACCAATGTAGGCACTTCTCACAATCCCAGCCTGTAGTAACTGTCTATTTAACAAAGACACAAAACCTCACACATTTCCTGGCCAGATTCTGCTGTCATCTACTCCACCGTAAACCAGGAATAAGTCTGCCAAAGACAATAGAGTTACACCAGTGTAAAGCTAGTGTGAGAGAAGAATCGAGCTTTGTGAGTCATATGACAATGACTGCTTTCCTTCACTATCTGCCAGGACTAGGTTTGAACTGATGACTTAGAAATAAAAGGCCTATCCCCTGAGCTATCTAAAGTGAATATCAACACTTATACCATAAAGACATCATCCACATGACCCAAATAATCCTGTAAATAACTTATAATTACATTGTCAAGAATCAGAGAGGTAGCCGTGTTAGTCTGGAATTGCAGAAGTGACAAAAGAGTCCTGTGGCACCTTAAAGACTAAGTAAAGTATTGAGGCATAAGCTTTTGTGGGCTAATACCCACTTCGTCGGATGCATCCGACGAAGTGGGTATTAGCCCACAAAAGCTTATGCCTCAGTACTTTACTTAGTCTTTAAGGTGCCACAGGATCCTTTGTCACTTCATATAATTACATTGGTGCTGAACTTCAGCCTTCTAATTGTCTACACTGCCAATTCCTGACTAATGATGAGTCAAATGGGCAGGCAGGAGACAGATACCTCTGAGCATGGACCAGGAATAACTCTGAGTTAATTCAATATAAAACAAAGTAATGAACATGTCAAGTCTGAGGCTTCTGAAAACAAGCCTAGGAAGTTACGTCCTCCTCCACTCCTAGTAGTTTTACCAAGTAGTTTCATCCATTTACTGCATGAAATATTGTTTCTAATTGGAACTTCAGCACTCCAGAACCCAACAGTAAATTATCTTTAATTATATTGTATTCTGCAACTAAACCTTTTTTCCTTTCATAAGCCCTAAGTACAACATTAAATAAATAAAACAAATGCACTGTCAACAGCTATCTTAAAGACCTCGGATTTATTGCAATAAAATAATAATTTATTCATCTTCAGGATGCAACTTGTAATATATATGGACAACTTTTTGTATTGTGTGTGAGTGATTTTTACAGTCAATGTAAAAACAATGACCTGTTCTAATTAAGGAAGAATATTGAATGTTTCCTTATGGCCGTGGAGGGGATTTGATCAGGCTAATAAATATAAGCCAATCTGTAACAAAGTTCGGTGAGAAATGAGCAGAAGAGAGCGGTGCCTGAAGAAACATGCAGAGGAGACTGGGAACTTGCACTAAACTGCAACACTGTAATTTATTAATATGGCTTTTTTAATCAATTCCCTATCAGGTATGACCTCCATTTTCAAAATCCTTTTATGATCGGCACGAAAAATACAGGCCTGACTAGCCTTATTTTATTTTTACAAAGGAGAAAAACTCCAGAAGAGAATACTTAGAAAACCCTCAGTATGAGCAGCAGTTTTTGAAAATAGAATAGAATTGATGATACTGAAATATGGGATTTTGACATTATCTGCAGAATATTATATTCTTATGAACAAGGCTGGACTGAGGGGCATGCTATGAATTAGATATCAGGTGTGTATTATTAAGGTCTAACTGCAAGAATGGAATAGCACAAATCAACCCCTGCACACTCTTTCACATTCACAAAGATGTAAAAGGCACCCTCCTCCTATGGCTTCTTTTTTATTTTATTTAATCCTAGTTGTATATGAACGTCATTGTCATTGTCCCAGCTATGGCTTTGTCTGAACGCGGATCACTTATGGGTTTTTTAAACTACAGCTAAATTGAAGGTATTTTGGCCTCCAGTTTAGCGTTGTTAATCATGGAAAATGTAAAAGCAGCCCGTGTGTGATGTATTATTGACAACCACTACTGCCCAGTAGCTAGTATTTTTAAATTGGCTGGTGGAATTTTCCTTACAATGATGCCAGGCTTTTAACAGAGCTTTCCACAATCAGCTTCCTATTTTTAAATTTCATTTAAAATTTAAATTTATCAAGGGCCAGAGGGTGCATTGCCTTTACGCAGGTGTCCGGGATGGGGAAAGGTGGAAAGAGCCTTAGCCTCTCACCTTGTATCGCCAGCATAAAAGACTGAGAGAATTGCAACCCTTGTACTCTAGGGAGCACAGGGATTACTCCCTCTTTGCCCTTTTTTGGGCAGTCAAGATCTAAGAGACTTGCCCCAGCACTCAGTTGCTCACCTCCCTTGGAATGCAGACCCAACGGTTTAATGTCTTGCGGTCTATACAAAACTCTGTGCCGCGCAAAATCAAAAGTTTGCCCTCTCCCTCAATGTGAAGAGAGATATGCACTTCTTGCCCCACTCCCAGTTAGAAATTGCATAAACTGGGTTTAATAATAAACCAAACAAATCTATTAATGATAAAAGGCAGAATTTAAGTGATTATAAGACATAGCAAACTGAACAAAGCAAATTACTGAGCAAATGAAAACAAAACACGCAGACTAAACTTAATACACTAAAGGAATTGGCTACAAATAGTAATTTCTCACCCTGAATGTTGTTTCAGGCAGATTTCAGAGATTATTGAAAGCCAGTTGCACTGATCTGCAGTTGGAAGCTTCCGGTATTATTACTCACAGGCTAAACACCCTTCCAGCCAGGGTTCAACTCTCCTCTACTTGCCTTGTTCAGTTCTTGCTTCCAGGTGTTTTTCAGTGTCTCTTTGGGCAGGGAGGCAGAGGAGAACCACGATGATGTCACTCCCCTGCTTTATATAGTTATTGTGTAAGGTGGGAACCCTTTGTCTTCCAGTGGAAAAACACTGGCATACCAAGGGGGAGAGGGAATCCAATACCAGGTGACTCAGTCCCATGTCTATGCAGGGTCATAGCAGCCATTATTCGCAGGCTGCTTTGAGCTGGAGCATCCACAGGAAGACTGAGCTCTTTCACAGTCCACTGTCTTTACTGATGGGCTATTAGCACTGTCTGACTTTTTCATTGTTGTACCTGAAGGGCTAGTTGTGTGGGTGTGGAAGTAGGAAGAGGGAAAAAGAGGATTTGAGTGCAGCCATTTTAGTTTGTTAGAGACAGAGCAACAGTCAGGCTAACACAACTAGAACAACATGAGATTTGTAGAGGCAGGGTTGGTGAAGTGTATGGGAACCTGCAAGCAAAGCTGTTTTTGATCTTGCCTTGAGATAATGGTAGAATGTAATTGTAGCAGGAAATGTTAAAAAAACATTTCTGATATCTAAGCAAGATATCAGAAAGAAAAATGTATAAACAAAAATGCAGCTTTATGTAACACAAAGGTACAAATATTACTTTACATTGTTTGTACTTTGAAGAGTTGCATGACAGACACTGTCCAAAACTGCTATCTTCCTTCTTGCAATTACTTGAATAAAACTTTCTCTGACTTGTTGCATACCAAACTTAGTGTGAAGGCTTTATTTTCTTCCACAGGGGTCACCCAAAGGAGCACATTTGAAATACAGACACCTGGTCAATATTTCTAACTTTAGATACAGACATGATACATGCATATGTATCATGGGATAATCACATTCAGTAAATTACAACCTTTCCAAGGATACCTTACTTGAACCATCTTGCGTAAAGTATAGCTTAGTTATGGCATCTTCATAGTATAACTATTTCTATGAAGAACATGAGGTGTAACGTCACAGGTTTTGATGCTGAGGTTAAGGAAGCTTGATTAAGAAATGCCCAGTGTAGAGGGCGAGTTCTTAACAAGAAGGGATGTTCATTTCCTTATAGAGATGGAGCCTCCGGATCCTCATCAGAATTTGATATTGGTGGTTCAGATGCCTCTCTGCCTCCTTACATCAGCACAGAAAGTTTATTTTGTTGTTCACTTTGGAATTTTTTGTTTTTCACTTTTTTAATTAAAAACTGGTTGGGTTTCATTTCAGCATAAACATTAATGGAACTGTTTGCAATACATTTTTCTATTCAATAAGAATTCAACACAGCAATTCTTTAACAGGTATATTGAAATAAAATGATAACAATTAAAGTATTGTAGGCGATCCGCTCTTCCCCCACGTCACAACAGGCAGGAGACTCTTTTGTGGCTTCCAACAGTGCTCTTTAGTTATAGTGCAAACCCCACCACCGATACACAACTCTACACAGTTCAGCTGAGCCCCAGCCCTCAACCTGGCTGGTCTCTGGAAGCAGTCAGCTCTACAGGCTCCTAGCCTCAGCTCACTCACTCGCTCGCTCTCCCTCCCACCACCCTGGGCTTCCTGCCTGGCAGGCGTTTATCCCTGAGGAGGCTGCCAGGTGCAACTCATTACCCTGAGCCCTCTGCAGCCCAGGTGGCTGATTAGCCTTCCCTGCTAGGGGAGGTTTGCAGAAGTTTTTTTCCTCTTAAAGGGCCAGCAGGGCTGGCTCAGGCACTCCTGGCCAGCACCCTGCCACACACCTCCCCCCTTAGCCTAACCCCATCGGGCTGGCTAGGACCCCTCAAGCGTTCCTAATACGCTCTAAAAAAGCCATAGCACTTTTCCTTCTTTCAGCACAGCAGCCTGGTCATAAGGTTTCCGTGTTTCCAACCCCTGGCCAGTCTGTGCCTTGAGACTAGGGGCCACTTCCCCTGCCTCAGTTTCCCCCTGGCTCTCACTTGAGCTCGGGGCTTCTTCTCCTGACTTCACTTCTCCGGGGCCCTCAGGGGATCTGTTTGCTCTATCGCGGAGCTCTTGTCCCCGACTTCCCCCAAACAGGCTTCCCGGAGATCCTCCTGCCCTGGTCTCTGTTGTTCAGAGCTATCTGGATCTTTCTCTTGGTCATTGGGCTGAGACCCGCCCCTTCGCTCAGCCGAACCCCCCGTACGGGTTCCCACGCTCAACCTTGGGGCAGCCCGGGGCCTCGAACCTCCCAGCGGGCCCCAGTCCCTCCCAACGATCACGGGGCAGGGTAACCCTTCTGGCACCCCCACCCACTGCCAGCGGAATCGGCCGCTGATTTCTAGGGGGACCTGGGCCACCCGACGGGACTTCCTGTCCCTGTGGACACACCACAGGTCCATGGTAACCCCCGGAATCAGCCACTCAGGGCGGACCAATACTCTACGGATGAGCGTGTAGGGGGAGGCAGAATCCACGACCCCCTGGTGGGACTTCCTCCCCACCTGCACCCGCAGGGTGGGTATCCCCTTCCGCTGCCTCTGCCCCCACACCTCAGTCCACCCACACCAGTCAGTCCAGCCACATTCCATGGCTGGGCAGTTCTGTTTTATGTGTCCCACACTGCCAGCAGGTAAGCTGGGCAGTTCTCTCGGGCGCCCCTCTGGGCTCCCCATTAGTCCCTTTGCCTTTGGCCGGGGGGGAGTCCATGGGCCAATGCCCCAAGTCCCGGGCCCGTCGCGGCCGGTCCTCTCCCCGAGGTCCCTCTGCCTCCACGTACTCCTCGGTCAGGCACACCGCAGTCTCTGTCATCTCTGGCTGGTGCCTCCTGACCTAGGAGGTGCGGACAGCCTCGGGGAGGCTGAGCAGAAACTGCTCCAGGATCAGGGAGTCCATAATTTCCTCCCCTGACCGGGCCCCGGGCCGCAGCCAATGCGTGGCCCAGTCCTTCAGTCTCTGGGCAAACGCCCGCGGCCGCACCGCCTGCGTCCAGCGGGCCGCCCGAAACCTCTGCCGGTACTTCTCGGCAGATAAGCCGACCCGGTCCAAGATGGCCGCTCTCACAAGCTCAAAGTCTTGGGCCTCAACTGCCCCCAGGGCCATATAGGCCGCCTGGGCTTCGCCCACGAGGTAGGGAGCAAGCCGGAGGGCCCAGGTGGTCCGTTCCCACCCGGCTGTGGTGGCCACCCTCTCAAAAGTCCCCAGGAAGGCATCGGGGTCATCCGCCGGGCTCATCTTACAGAGTCCCCAGCCCGGCGGCCGCATGCCCTCTCCTGCCCCTCGACTCACCAGGTGCTGCAGGAGAGTTGCCTGGGTGTTCGCTTGCTCCTGTATGAAGGCGTGCACGGCCTTCTGTTGTTCGGCCTGGGCCTGCTGCATGGCCAGCACAGCCTGCTGGGTTTGCTTCTGTTGCTCCATGAGCCACTGTAGGGTCTCATACATCTCTGGGCCACCAGTCAGGTTGCTGGTGTCGCGATCCCACCTCTGACACCACGTGTAGGAGTTCCACTCTTCCCCCACATCACAACAGGAAGGAGACTCTTTTGTGGCTTCCAACAGTGCTCTTTATTTATGGTGCAAACCCCACCACCGATACACAACTCTACACAGTTCAGCTGAGCCCCAGCCCTCAACCTGGCTGGTCTCTGGAAGCAGTCAGCTCTACAGGCTCCTAGCCTCAGCTCTACTTCCCTGCTGTCTGTCTCTGTATCTCTCTCTGTCTCCTTCTCTCTGTATCTCTCGCTGACACCACACACCACCACCCTAGGCTTCCTGCCTGGCAGGCTTTTATCCCTGAGGAGGCTGCCAGGTGCAACCCTGAGCCCTCTGCAGCCCAGGTGGCTGATTAGCCTTCCCTGCTAGGGGAGGTTTGCAGAGGTTTTTTTCCTCTTAAAGGGCCAGCAGAGCTGGCTCAGGCACTCCTGGCCAGCACCCTGCCACAGTATGCAGCTTTTAGTACGTCTTGTTTGGCAGGAATCTTTATGTTTTATGGTCCATATAAGTATTACTATAGCACAGAATAAGTGTAGCAAGGTGAATGAGATTACAAAACTCCATTTTCTGCAATGTTACTTTGTCCTAGGTTACCAGGTATCTCCTTTGCTATGGGTAAACTCCTTGGTCCCACCCCTATAAATGATAATACTGACAGTCATTTGGATGCAAACCCTTACTCAGATGATCAGTCTGTACCTGAGATCCTCCAGGGAGAGTCATAATTATCATCCATTTGTCATTACTTTTGTATAACATGGTTGACATTTACAGATCTTCCTGTAGCAGCTCAAAAATCTCAACCAGCTAAGGAAGAATAATAGAGGACCACAGCCTGAAGATTTTTGTCAGAAAAAAAAAAAAGCATTGGCCCTTATCAGCTTGAATCCTCCAATAAATCTTCCACACTCATTCGCACACACTCCCAGTTATGGTTATTTTTTTTCCTCCGGATGACATTTTAGGGAAGGACTGACAAACCCATCTGTCCCCTCATTCACGGTAACTCTTGTTTGCAAGAACTCTCCACATGCTGGGCAATTCTCTGGTGCAAAACAGTTAGTTTTTCCTTTCGGAAGAATATGTTGGCCTCCTACCAGACCAGAATCTGTAACCTTCTGGACAGTTCTATGCTCTTGCTTAGCCAGAAGGCTGCTAGTCTTTGCGACTGAAGAATCTTAAATTGAAGGCTTGACATATATACAATTTAACATTGTTAATTAAAAATGAACGCTAAGAGCAAATTTGACAAACCAATTCTGCCCACGTTGAAAGTCAGTACAGTATGTCAAGTCCCTCTGATATAGAATTAATCCTTGAAATAAGGGACTACTAATGGTAAGGCGGACAGCAAGACACTGGCCTGCAGAGGGCGCTCTGGGATGGAAAGAGCTAATTCCGCAACAGCCAGCAGGAGGTACCCCAGGGGTGGGTCATCGCGCCACTACAGCAACCTTTATTATGCTGAAGCACACATGATGCTACAAGTACCTGTTATAGGCTGTGAGTAATTCTGTAGTAATAAATGCTATAACACTAGCACACAAAGGGATCAAGACAAGTACTCTTAGCGGTGGCCACTGATTTTGACTACTTGTGTTTGAGTGCCTGACTTGAGGCACATTTCGCTTGATTTTCAGAAGTACTGAGAACCCACAATTCCAGCTCACCAGGGATGCTTGGCACTCTGAAAATTTATCAGTTTTCTATTAGAATTATCCAAGAAAGAAAGAAAGAAAGAAAGAAAGAAAGAAAGAAAGAAAGAAAGAAAGAAAGAAAGAAAGAAAGAAAGAAATTGTTCTCAAAACAAGGAAACTTCTGTTTCCATGAAGTACTGAAAATGTATTTATTTTAGATTTCTTAGAATAAATCTGGCAGGTAGCAACTTAAGTAAGATTTCCTTTAGCCAGGATGAAGCTAAGGGCTTCTCTGAATTATTGTTGTGTAGATAGCAAGCACAGCTACCTTTGTTAATTAATGAATATTGACTTTGTTGAGTTTCAGAATATTGATTGCCAAATACCCACAAAAGTTTTGGACAACTTTATAATTAAGGGGGATTTTTTCTAGAAGAGTTTAAGGATCCTCTTGGGGAGAGGGATATGGGCACAGTTATCTAACAGAAGAAAAGCATTATTCCCTAGAACAATCTAGCAACATGTTGGAGAAATGCACTGTAAAGCCGCGCAATAGGAGTGTGATACAGCTGGTCTGTGAATCTATGTCAAGATTCAGCCATGGCATTAAACAGTCACCAACAACAATAGTCACACCATTTTTCCATATGCTGTAGGAGGAATTTATTTTGTACATCATGAGATCCAGGGCCAGATCATGCCCTGGAGAGCCATAGGTGGAGGTTGTCTTCCACATATAGATCTTCTTTGCTCGACACAGAGGGAAGTCAGCTGCTTCCTCCATGGCACTTCATAGGATGGCTATCCAGGAGACTGAGTAGGCTACTAACTTATGGCACAGGCAGCCTGCCCAGCATCTCACAAAACACCCATCAGGCATATCACATTTTTTTCACTTCACAGACATGTATGCAATATATCACAACCTGCAGAACCTACTGTCTCTTTTGGAAACAACCTCTGTGGCCATGTCTCCACTAGGAAAAAAGGTCATTTCTTATGATGCGTTCCATTAAGATGTTACCACATGTTAGCAGAGCCAAGGCAACTGAAATTTTAACATATTAGCAGGTTGCCCTCCCTCCCTCCCCCTCCCCCCCAAATGCATGTGAAATATACAAACTGCCTGGTCTCCGATATGATGTTCCCATGTATTAGGGAACATATGGGATAAGAAATCACCTCCTCCACCCCATCCAGTGGGGACAAGCCATTGATGATGATATGAGATTGTATGGATATCATACATAATCATGATACAGTGAGAAGAGGAACGGTACATAACACTGGCACTTTCTGTAGTAATATGGTGTAGCTATAATTTAACAGATGTGTATGTAATACTGATATCTCAATAAAGATGTTCTGTTAAAAATAAAAGTATCGGGTATATTGCTGTTCGATAATTTAAAAATATCTGAGCAGACTCGTATGAACCTTTTGTACATACATCCCAGAGCAAACATGAGATCTTCCAACCTGGAAGCTCGCATTTTGAGAAAAGTTACAAACTGTTGTAACAAGAAGACTAGATATGTATGTAAGGGCAGAGATTACATATTAAGCTGAACTCCCAGTAATTGTTATGGACCAGAATGTAGGCAGTCATGTCTAGTGGGCAGAGCAGGCATATAGATTGGGGAACAAAGCCAGAGCCAGTGGTCAAGCCAGAGTCAGGACCAGGAATCAAAGCTGAGGGTCAGAGACAAGTTCAGATTCAAAATGACAGATCCGGGGGACAAGCCAGAGCCAGGCTGAGAGTACAGAGGCCAGGGTTGGTGTCAGGACTGGTCAGTGAGGACTGGAAGTGAGATGTAAAGGTAAAGAGAGAGGCAAGGATCAAGCCTTGTGGGAACAGAAGCAAAGGTCGGGGTAGGGAAGGAGACAGGTACAGCCAGGGTCGAATACGGCCACAAAAGGAAACCACCTTGTTGTTCAAACAAACTTCCTGGTCCGCCTTCAGGCTTAAAAAGTGTACTTGGACCAATCAGTGGAGCCGGGTGATCCTCCAATCAGCTCCTGTGGGTGGTGCCTTAGCTGGGGCTATAGCCCTAGTAGCTTCTCAGGCCACCCAATTTCAGTAGCCATTGGGGGAGGGGGGGGAGGGTCTGAGGCAGCCCAAGCCTGGGTTCCAAGACCTGGGACATCACAGGAATGAATTTCTGTCCTGATTAAGGGCAGGACATGAGGCCTTAAGAATAAAGCTTCCATGTCAACCTTAACAGAAGAATCTACTGCAGTGTTATTTATAATGAAAGGGGAAAAGGGAAATTACTAACCAGGCAGCATGGATCTTCTGTTAACTCACCTTGTCAGCAGGTGTTCAAATCTTAGAGAGAGATGCTAACTAATTCCTGCTGCCTCCTTGTAACAGAAGCCAATCATTAACTGCATCCTGGATATAAGGGAGATGAGTGTGTCTCTACAGGCAAAAGGCGCTAGGCCAGAGAGCTCTCTCCAGGGCAACCCTAGAAACAGAAAACTGTAGGAAGAAAGCTTGAGCTGATGTTTATTGTTATTTGACTTAACAATAAAGCCATTCCCTAGAAAGGAGTTCAGTCTGCGGCATCTTTTGGTTACTGTCATAAACATACAGCTAAGGGAAGCATAAAATCCCTCTTTTACATGTAAGAGGTTAAGAAGCTCAAATAACCTGTTTGACACCTGACCAAAAGGGCCAATAAGAAAAGAAGATGCTTCTAAATCTGGAGGGGGAGGATTTGTGGTGCTCTCTTTTTGGAGTTCCCTCTCAGATGAGAGAGGGACCAGGCAGGAAAAAACATCTCCTAAAAACCTACCTGAAATAACTATTGAATATTACAAAAATCGTAAGTAAAGGCAAGAAAATGTGTTAGATTATCTTTTGGTTTAGCTTGTGAATTTTCCCTATGCTAAGGTGTAGTTTTATTCCTGTTTTTTTGTAACTGCAAAGTTGAGTCCACTGGGCGGGGGGTCCTCTGTGTTTAGGGTAACCAGATAGCAAATGTGAAAAATTGGGACAGGGAGTTGGACGTAATAGGTGCCTATATAAGAAAAAGACCCCAAAATCAGAATTGTCCCTATAAAATCGGGACATCTGATCACCCTGTCTATGTTTTAAATCTTTTATTACCTTCCATTCTGATTTTGTAGGTATGATTTTTTTTTTACTTTTTTCTTTATACAGTAAAACCTCGATATAACGGACTAATTCGGGCGAGGGGGTGTCCGTTAAAGCCGAAAGTCCGTTATTTAATAATAATTAAAAAAACGAGCAGCCCGCCCGAATTAGTCCCTTATATCGAGGTTTTACTGTATAATAAAATATCACGGCAGCTGGGAGCCGTGAGTCAGCCCGCCCAGGTCCCGGCTGCTGGGACCCGGGCGGGAGCCCTCAGCCAGCCCGCCCGGGTCCTGGCTGCTGGGATCCGGGCGGGAGCCATCAGCCAGCCCACCAGGGTCCCGACTGCTGGGACCCGGGCGGCAGCCATCAGCCGGGACCCGGGCGGGCTGGCTGACGGCTCCCGCCCGGGTCCCACCAGCCGGGACCTGGGCGGGCTGGCAGCGGGGAGCTGGCAGGCAGCCCGCCCACTGCCTGGACCCGGGAGGCAGCGGGGAGCCGGCAGCCAGCCCACCCGCTGCCTGAACCCGGGAGGCAGCGGGGAGCTTGCAGCCCGCCCGCCCGCTGCCTGGACCTGGGCGGCAGCGGGGAGCCGGCAGCCAGCCCGCCCACTGACTGGACCGGGGAGGCAGTGGGGAGCCGGCAGCCAGCCCGCCCACTGCCTGGACCCGAAAAACGGATTTTGGATGCATCGGACTTGCTCATAAATTTTGTCCGTTGCATCCGAAGTCCATTAAATCGGGGTCCATTAAATCGGGGTTTTACTGTAATAAAGTTCTTCTTTTAAGAACCTGATTGGGTTTTAGTGTCCTAAAAACCAAAGGGTTTGGTCTGTGCTCAATTTGTTAACCTCTTGGTTGATATAGTATTCTCAAGCCTCCCCAGGAAAGGCAGTAAAGGGACTTGGAGGGATATTTGGGGGGGGGATAGGCTCTAAGTGGTTGCTCCCTAAATTTTTGTTTAAATCACTTGATGGTGGCAGCAATACCGTCCAAGGACAAGAAAAGGAATTTGTGCCTTTGGGGAAGTTTTTTACCTAAACTGGTGGAATATAAGCTTAGGGGGTCTTTCATGCGGGTCCCCACATGTGTACCCCAGATTTCAGAGTGGGGAGGGAACCCTGACGGTTACAATTGTGGAAGCAGTAAAACTAGCAACAATTTAATTGCTGTCTTCTATAGCCATGTGGGTTAAGCACTAGCTACATGTTGGCTGAAATTAAAAGTGTGGGACGAATACTGATTTGCTACTGCATTTGCATCTCACCTCCCTTCTATTTCTCTTTCCTTGCCAGCACAAGAGACAGAAATAAAATACACTATTAAAAACAGGCACTTAAAAGATCCAGGGACTGAGTCTCCATCCCGCTGCAATTTGTGTAGTCACTTTCATTAGTGCAAAGCGAGTGCCAGTTGGTAGTGAATGCTACCAAATCATTTTACACCTATATTACACTTATTTCCCAATGGAATAAATGACTACATAAAGTGCAGGGTAATGAAGTGCTAAGACTGGAAGGCTCACAACTTGACCCATATATTTTTCTCCCATTTGCAAAGGTCTCGTAACTATTATCTACCATATTTTGGAAAACAAATGGTTTGTTATTATTATTAATAATTATCTTCCAGGAGCCAAGAAACCATGAGCCTCATGTGCTAAAAGACAAACACCAAGTGAAGTATCCTACAGTATGGAAAGCTAAGGGCAGAGATTACATTTTAAGTTTATGCAGATGCATGAGAAATACAGTTTTTAAAATATCATTCTCATAGCCTTTTAAATGTAGATTGCTAATGAACAGATGCATTACTCAGCTATCTTGCACTGGGGTGGACTAAATGATCTACCATATTTTTGTCAGCTTTAATTTTTGTATTTGCATCAAACTATATTTTTCCTTATCAGCTCTTTATACATATAACTTTTTTATATGGGTTGCTGCATGCATAATTCATTATTGTGGGATTTTTTTCAACATGCAGCTGAAGCGACCATTTTACTGTATTTTGCTGTAGAATTGAAGATGTGCTGGAACATATTGATAGCCCATTCAGATATCCCTGTTACTTAAGGACAATTGAGATTAACAACAGGCACCAATTAAAAAAATAATAAAAATAAATCTTAAAAATGAGGACGTCTACAAATAATGAACATTGCATTTTGTTGTGGTAACAAAGAGTCCTGTGGCACCTTAAAGACTAACTAAAGTATTGAAGCATAAGCTTTCATGGGCTAATACCCACTTCGTCGGATGCAAGCAGTCATTTGTTATTTATATGGTACTAGCAAAAGTGCCCGGCGTTGCTCGGGTCAGTCGGAGGTGGGGAGGGGGCAGACAGCTGACACCCCCTGACCAACCCCAACACCCACCCCTCACCCCTCACCCACCCCGACACCTTCCCACCCACCCCCCCCGACCAACCCCGACACCCCCCGGCTCACTTACCCCCCGACCAAACCAGACACCCCCACCTCACCCCCCGACCGAACCCGACACCCCCACCTCACTTACTGTCCCACCAAACCCAACTCGGATCCGTCGCAGGCGGGGAGGGGGCCCAGAGCTGAGGGATTCCGGGGACCTTTGCAGGTGGGGGGGGGCACAGAGCTGATGGATTCCGGGGTTCCGTTGGGAGGGGGAGGGGCAGAGAACTGAGGGATTTCCGGGGTTCCGTTGGAGGAGGGAGGGGTGAGCTGAGCGAGTGAGGTGTCTGTTGGAGGGGGTATTATGACATCATCACCACCTAACCGCCCAGCTGATGTGATTGGCCCTGAAAGACTTTCACCCCTGGGGGGCGTCAGAGGTGAGATCCGAAAATTTTTCGACCCTTACGAGGATCTAGACCCCAAGACCCCTAACTGTACCAAATTTCAAGTCTCTGGCTCAAACGGTGCGGGAGGAGTTCGCTGTCATACATACATACATACATACACCACTTGACTTTTATATATATAGATTTCCATCTTGTGTATGTATTTATATACGTTTTGTTTCATTATGTGTTTATATTTTATATAAAAAACAAAAATAAAGTTAAAAAAAATAAAGTGAGGACTTATTAATTAACTTATTAAATAAATTAATTAACTTATTAAATAAATTAATTAACTTATTACATTAATTAACTTATTAAATAAATTAATTAACTTATTACATTAATTAATTAACTTATTAAATAAAGTTAAAAAAATAAAGTGAGGACTTATTAATTATATTTTATATAAAAACAAAAATAAAGTTAAATAAAATAAAGTGAGGACTTATTAATTGATATAATCTGCTATATACCTCCTAACACCTCCAAGTTATACAGTAGACTCTCAATTATCCAGGATTGGATTAACCAGGTTATGGATTAACCAAGATGTCAAAATAAATACGCGTAACTCGCAGGGCTGGCTCTGACTTTGTTGCCACCCCAAGCACACACACACACACACAAAAAAGCCACCAGGGTACAGGGCAGCCAATGAACCAACACCACCTCCCTCCAGCGCTGGGGGGCTGGTGAACCAACCCCCCATCCCAATATTTCCTATGGATGGTCATTATCCAGGATTATTTTTTCCCTATCATCCTGGATAATCAAAAGTCTACTGTACACAACATTTTGAAACAAGCCTACTGCTAGAGAGACACCCATGTTCTGAGAGGCCCAAAGTTTAGGCATCAGATTGTTCTCTCTCAAAACACACCTTTCATTTTCTTAAGACTGTTTAATATGTAATGGAGAAATTATGGGAAAGAAACATTTAGGTGGAATGTCAAACGGAAATCTCAGTTGTGAGGTCTATTAGACTTCATAACACCAAAGGGAGTGGTGGAAACCCCATCATTTCAGCCATGACAGCTTGGCATAACAGTGAAGAATGTACTGTAGGAAATAACCTTACACAAACTGGGGAGATATGATGCATAACTAACCTAACACTTCAATCTCCAATTTTTAATGGCTCTTTTATTCTTATACTTGATCACCACACTAATTCGTAGATGCTTTATTCCACAAATTATTGTTAGGTGGGTTATTCTGTGAAATACGTAAGAAAATTGTGTTTTAATGGTTGTGACACCACTAGAAACAGGGAGTTGGCCAGTCCAAATATATTATCATTTGTTACTCAGTCCCTGGGCCTACTCAAGTGAATATGCTGCGTTCTCTGATGTCTTTTTTGTTACCAATGTGACAGCTAATGCATTTTAACCCAGTGATCTACCTATACATATTACAAATTATTAGTTGTCAATTAGACATACTGGCAATACACATAATTATATGTTCCAACTAACAGACCTGTACGTTGACATGCATTCACAAGCTAATTAGCACTTCTGGCAAATTCCTAGAAATAGAGCATTCAAAGTAGCTGTAACACCAGGCTTTGATGCAGACGTTTCTCTCCCCCCACCCTGTCCTTAATGACTTTTCCCCTCCTGCACACACATATGCTTCTCCTGAAAGGGAACCTATTTCGAATTCTAGAGAAAATACCAGCATATATTATCTATTGATCATTACAAAGGTGTCTCCTAATAGTTTTCTGTTGCTTGGTATCTATTTAATTTATACACACACACTTCATTGGACCAGAATTTAATTTCATCCTAGAAATCCACCCCTGTGCAAAAGGCCCTACTTTAAGGAATTGGAATCATACAGTCAAAGCCAAAAGGTTGTGCAGAGCTGGATTAGTTTCTATCACGTTTTCACATGGAAGTTTTTGGGGATCCGGGAGTAGAAGGAGAGAGCATGTGCCCTAGACAGAAAAAGTTCTCCCAAATCAGAGGGCTCAGGTTTCAATCTGAAAACGGGCACCTCTACCCAATTCCTTTTTCACAAAAACATTTGGAAGGTTTTGTTTTCATCCCAGTGTGGAATGAAAACAAATTTTGAAACCTTGAATATTGCCACAAAACTGAATGGTTATCCTCTAGTGGACATGCCTTGTGTTGGGTTTCTGCATGGGGGGTTGACACACTTTCCTTATGATCCTGAGTGCACAACAATGGGTGTCACCTTCACGACCGTATGTATGCTAGGCTCTCTGGAAAGATCTGGATGAGTCCAGGGACTGCATGTTAAGAACAGGGTGGAGGATGGGGCACATAATAAACAAGCCTCATAGGAAATCTGCTTTCATGTTGTGAATTCCTAGTTTGGGGGTTTTCTCGTGACAACTATTGGCGTAGAAAGCCTTAAACATGCTGCACCATCAGTGTCATGCTACTGAGATCCGTACTGCTGGAGGGACACAAGAAGTGGTCTCCATGTAGAAAACCATGCGATCAACCTGGGTTTGGGGATAACAAGAGAGGCGTGTGACTCATAAGCTATTACTGTATACTTTGAGACAGGAAAATTACATATTATCAGTTTGAATAGAAAGAAGTTTCATAACTACAGGAAAGTGAGTACATTGACCTGGTCTATGATAACAGCCCCTACGATATCCTTTGGTGCCATGTGAGGCTCCCTCATCCAATATTAAATGGGGAATTTTGTGATCTCTTATCTAATATAACGAAACTTCCATTTAAGACCATCCCAATACAACCTACAAGACACACATAAGTTTCACCTCCTTCCCCACACACCTTAGTCTCAATTGCTGTTCTTTAAAAATGTTATGACCCCTAATTAGAGAGATTTCATAAGGGAAATATGCACTAGATAAAAATAAATACATACATGATTTACCATTTTACTTGCTTTAATTACCAAACTTCTTAGCCCAGCAAATACTTTGTTACTAATCAGTAAGGTGGAAGTAACAAAGTCCTGTGGCACCTTAAAGACTAACTATAGTCTTTAAGGTGCCACAGGACTTTGTTACCTCTGCTATTCCAGACTAACACGGCTACCTCTCTGATAAGGTGGAAGTGTCTGTATCACTAGGCAAAAGCAGCAGAAACGGATTGCTTTGCCAATCCTTCACTCCTGCTACTTTTAGGATATATCATGCTCTTTTCTACTCTTTAGTTTCCATAGTTCACTGTTTTAGTCCATCATTAATTACCACGATGTGTATATTGTCAATCTCTTATTATCTAATTGCGGAGCATTGTAAGTATATGAACCCAAGAAGATTGGAGTTTAACTCAGTTAAATATGTAACATAGCATATGTTTTCCAATGCAAGACAACACAAGATATAATCTATGACAGGGGTAGGCAACCTATGCCACGTGTGCGGAAGGCGGCACGCGAGCTGATTTTCAGTGACACTCACACTGCCCGGGTCCTGGCCACCGGTCTGGGGGGCTCTGCATTTTAATTTAATTTTAAATTAAGCTTCTTAAACATTTTAAAAATCGTATTTACTTTACATACAACAATAGTGTAGTTTTATATTATAGACTTATAGAAAGAGATCTTCTAAAAACATTGAAATATATTACTGCATGTGAAACCTTCAATTAGAGTGAATAAACAAAGACTAGGCACACCACTTCTGAAAGGCTGCCGACCCCTGATCTGTGATTAACAGATTTCTGAAACCACATAGCATGTCCTGGTAACACTGCCTCTTATTAAGATTGTCCAGCACTTCCAATTATAAGACCTTATGTTCAATTGCTTATAAATTTGAAAAACTTTAATCCTTTTGGCTGAAATTTTTCTTCCAGGTGTCTGCCCCACACTCAATTTTTCTTTGGAAATTTTAAGCCAAAATGGTTCAGCCATCTCAAAGAACAAGACTAGGATAAAATATATTGTTTTGATGTTTTTAAATGTTCTGGTGATCTTTTCTTTGAGAATATCTGCAGCCTTCGTGCTTTGGGACAGGAACTTGCAATCTGTTGATGAGGAGGCTGCTGTGAAAACCCAAATCTGGCCGTTTTAGAAGCCTTTGAAAAATTTCAGTTCACAAGTGCTCTGTGGAGACGTCTTTGAGTTCAGCAGCTAAAATCTCTGAAGAGTCCATCCTAACTGAGTGTTCTGCATCCATCACAGCATCTATGTGTAACTAGACTGTGCATGTCCATCTCCACACAGTGACTCAGTATATTCTCGCCGAGGGCTGCAGCCAAATTTTCTGTGTAATTTATGATACCTGGCCCATCCTGTCCAGGAACAGCCCTGGGAGCAAAAATCCAGTCTCACCTCTGGTCTCAGTGACTCTCTTGCAGGCATTCATGTAGCATGAAGGAGGAAGCCACCTAAGCCAAATACAGCCAGTGCATGAGCTGGACCAGGGGAGGGAAAACAGTATATATTAGGACAAGGAGCCAGGGATGAAGAAGAGACAGGATTGGACAGTTTGAAGGGAATGAGGGGAAAAGAGACGGCAATCTTGGGGGAAACTGGCAAAGGAGTCCTTTCTCACTACAGAACACACCACTTCAAATACTGGAGTGGAATCCAAGCATCCTGAGTTTCACCATTCCACCACTGTCAGAAAAAATCTGAAAAACCCACTGACAAAATGTGTCTCATCCCCCTCTAGATCTGGTCTACATAAGGATGACTACTTACTACTGCTGTCAATCACTATTAGCTCAGGTGGCAGAAGTCTGTGTAGAAGATCTAAAGATGCAACCCTTCTGTTGAACCATGTGGGTGTCAATATTGTGTCATTTGAGAAAATTTCTGGGATTTTCTGTTTGTTTGTTTTAATTTTATACAACAAACCCCCACTATGTTAAAATAATATTAAGGTTCCAAAGTCAAGTGCTCAAAATTTGGAAATGACAGAATGAAAGTTGCCTCCCAGAGTTAATTTAGCTCCCTTGTAATTATAGACTCTATCATATAGCACAAGTGGGGGCAAATTAAGATTGCACAGGCACAACTTTACTGTAAGTAGTTTCTAACTTTTAAGTGTTTGATTCTGCAACCTTAATAAAGTTGTTATAACATAGATTTTGTCAGTAATAATATCTAGGTTTAATGAATTACATCAAGCAAATAAGCCTTATTGCAGCTGTTGTGAGAATATTTTTAAAACATAGTGTGAGATTACACCCCATATTCTTTATGGAAATATGCTCATGATATGAATATGGTACAACTAAATTATACTTTCTGCAAGATGGGTCTTGTAACATATCATTGGAAAGGTTATAATTTACTGAATGTGTTTATCCAATTTGCATTCATCTAGCATTTTTGTAGCTGAAGCTGTGGATACTGACCATGTCTCTGTATTTCAAATGTGCTACGTTGGATGAGGCCTGTGACAAGGTGGCTCCTCTGCTCCCCTGACTCAAGTCCTTTGGGGGGCTGCTGCGGCCCTGGCACCCTGACCAGACTGCACCAGACCCGGTTTTTCCTGCTGCTCCTTAGCAGCTTGCTCCCTTTCTTCCTCTCTCAGGGTCAGGCTCCTGCAAGCTAGGAAGGCTAGGTCCCCCCTGGGAGGGACCCTTAGTTCTCTTCTCCTACTTGTCAGCAGCCTCTCTGCCCCTGCTTCTTCCAACTCGCCCCTCACACCCCTCTACTTTCGCCAAATTCGCTCCTCTATCTCCTACTGCCTCCAAACTCACTCCTCAAACACACTCTGCCTCCAACCTCACTCCTCAAACTCCCACAAGCCTCTCTGGGGAAGAGTCTCTTTTCAAGGGCTCTGACAGCCTCCTTAATTGGCCTCAGCTGGCCCTGCTTCTGGCTGTGGCAGCCCTGCTCAGCTGGACCCGGTTCCCTTGTGGTAAGCTTTCTAATTGCAGGCCTTCCTGGCAGCTGTCTGCCCTGGGTCTGCCACATATCCCCCCCCCCTGCGCAACACCATGGGGTTGGGCTACTTGGGTCGCGGAGCAGTGTATCCTTGATAGCCCGTCTGCATTCCCATGCAGGGGGCCGGACCGATGTTGCACGCGGAAGTGGAAGGGCTGTAGTGAGAGGAACCATCTTGTAACCCTTGCGTTGCTGTCCTTATTTTGGTGCATCCACTTCAGCGGGGCATGGTCCGTAACTAGGGTAAACCGTCGACCGAGTAGATAATAACGGAGGCTCTCTATGGCCCACTTCACCGCCAGGCACTCCTTTTCCACCACGGCATATTTCCGTTCTCTGGGCAAAAGCTTCCTGCTGAGAAATAGGACTGGGTGGTCTTCTCCATCCCTCATCTGGGAGAGCACCGCCCCCAGCCCTACCTCAGAGGCGTCTGTTTGTAAAATAAATTCTTCTTTCCAGTCTGGGGCTATCAACACTGGGTCGGTGCAGAGGGCGGTCCGCAGGTCCCCAAACGCTGTCTCGGCGGCGTCCGACCACTTTACGATGTCTGGGCCCCGGGCCCTCGTTAAATCAGTTAACGGGCAGGCCCGGGTGGCGAAATGGGGAATGAATCGTCGGTAATACCCAACCAACCCTAGAAACGCTCGGACCTGTTTCTTTCGGATTGGTCGGGGCCACTTCTGGATCGCCTCCAGTTTGTTAAGTTGGGGCTTCACTACGCCTCTCCCTACTATATAGCCAAGGTACTTGGCCTCTGCCAGTCCGATCGAGCACTTGGGTGGATTTGCGGTCAGCCCCGCCTTCCTCAGGGTGTCTAAGACGGCCTCTACCTTCCGCAAGTGCGTCCCCCAGTCTGGGCTATATATGATCACGTCATCCAGATAGGCGGCCGCGTATTGCCTATGAGGCCGCAACAATTTGTCCATGAGCCTCTGGAAGGTGGCAGGGGCCCCATGCAACCCAAAGGGGAGGACCGTATACTGGTACAACCCCTCCGGGGTGGCAAAGGCCGTCTTTTCCTTGTCTGCCTTGGCCAGGGGGATCTGCCAGTACCCCTTGGTCAGGTCTAGGGTGGACATGAACCGGGCTGCTCCTAACCGGTCAATCAGTTCGTCTATCCGGGGTAGCGGATACGCGTCGAACCGAGAGACGTCATTCAACCTCCGGAAGTCATTGCAGAACCTCACCGTGCCGTTTGGCTTAGGCACCAGGACCACGGGGCTGGACCACTGGCTATGGGATTCTTCAATGACTCCTAATCGTAACATCTTCTGGACCTCCGCTCTGATCTCCTTCCTCTTTGCTTCTGGGACCCGGTAGGGCTTGACGTGAACCTTTACCCCTGGCTCCGTGAGGATGTGGTGGTGCACTTCAGTAGTCCGGCCCGGTGTCTCTGAAAACACGTCCTGGTTACGCCGGATCATGCGGACCACCTCTGCTCGCTGGTTCGGGGTCAGGTCCGGGGATATCCCCACCTGGCCGGGCGGGTTGCCTTCCTGGGCCGGCGCCCCCAGCGCAACCACCAGAGCGTCTCTCTCCTGCCACGGTTTTAACAGGTTGACGTGGTAAATCTGCTCCTGCTTCCGGCGTCCCGGCTGTCGGACCTTATAGTCCACGTCCCCCACGGCTTCTACTACTTCGTATGGCCCTTGCCACTGGGCCAACAACTTGCTCTCCGCCGTGGGTACCAGCACCATCACCCGGTCTCCCACCTGGAACTTCCGGCTTCTTGCTTGGCGGTTGTAATATGTCCTCTGGGCCTCTTGTGCCTTCTCGAGGTGTTCCCTCACTATGGGGGTGACCTGGGCTATCCTCTCTCTCATCCGCGCTACATGCTCAATGACATTCCTCCCTTGGTTTGGCTGTTCTTCCCAGTCCTCCTTGGCGATGTCGAGTATGCCCCGAGGGTGGCGTCCATACAACAGCTCGAACGGGGCAAATCCCGTGGAGGCCTGGGGCACCTCCCTTACAGCAAACAGGAGGTAGGGGAGTAGGGTATCCCAATCCTTTCCGTCCCGACTCACTACCTTCCGCAGCATGCTCTTCAACGTCCGGTTGAACCGTTCGACCAGGCCGTCAGTCTGGGGATGGTATACCGACGTCCTTATGGTCCGCACACGGAGTAGGGAACAAAGGTCCTTCATTAATTTGGACATAAAGGGGGTCCCTTGGTCAGTCAGGATCTCCTTTGGTATCCCTACTCGGGCAAAGATCTGTAGCAGCTCCCGAGCTATGGTTTTGGACAGTGTGTTCCGTAAGGGCACAGCCTCGGGATACCGGGTGGCATAGTCCAGCACCACCAGTATATGCCGATGGCCTCGGGCTGATTTCTCCAGCGGGCCCACCAGGTCCATGGCGATCCTCTCGAATGGGACCTCAATGATGGGGAGGGGCACTAAAGGGGCCCGCAAGTGGGGCCGGGGGGCGTGCAATTGACACTCCGGGCAGGAGGCACAGTACCGCCGGGCCGCTGCATGGACCCCTGGCCAGAAGAACCTCTTCATGACCCGATCGAGGGTCTTCTCCACCCCCAGGTGGCCCCCGAAGAGGTGGCTGTGAGCCAGGTCCAATACGCCTCTCTGTAGTCTCCGTGGCACCAAAAGTTGCTCCACCAACATATCGGACATCGGGACTACCCTATACAGCAGGTCCCCCTTAATTATATAGTACGGCCCTCGGCCCTTACTTTTCCCCTCTACTGGGACCCCATTTACCTCCACCACTTCGCTACGGATATTTTGGTAGAGTGGGTCGTTGGCCTGATCCTGCCCAAAATTCTCCGTAGCCGGGCCAATTGGCCCCAACTCCGGGGTCTCTACCTCTGCCTCTCCTTCGGGGACCGCCTGGGGGGCACTAGGCCCGGCGTCGGTCTCCCCTCCCTCTTGCCTGGTCCTCCTTCCTTGGGGGCTCCCTCGTTCTCCCACTAGTGCAGCCCTCCTATATTGGGTGAGGATTTTCGTCCCTAACGCCTTGGCTGCCCTCCTCTCCCTCCGAGACTTCCGGGACCCCCCGCCTACAGAGAATAATTCCGGGTCAAATTCCCGGAAAGCTGGTGCCCCGGGACCCCTCAGCGTCACCTCCGGGACCCCGGCACTAACTCCTTCTGTCCCCCGCCCGGGGAGCAGGCTGTCAAAGTCAGGGAAGTCTCGTCCAATGAGGACCGGGTAGGGGAGCCTCGGGACTACGCCCACCACTACTTTCGTGGGGTGTCCCAGGACGTCTAGGCTTACAGAGACGGTGGGGTAGTAGTTAATATCCCCATGCACACAGGATACTGCCGAGCGCTTGGCCCGGGACAGCTGGTCCTGGCTGATCAACATCCCGGAGACCAGCGTAACCGCGCTCCCTGAGTCCACTAGCGCGGTGGTCTTAATACCATTCATTTTAACGGGTCGGGTATATCTGTGGGGAGCCATCGCAACCCCCACTTGGTTCACCAGGTCGCACGGATCCCCCATACCCCCCAGGCCACATTCCATGGGTTCGGCCCGGTTTGGGCACTGGGCGGCTAGGTGTCCCATTTCCCCACAAGCGTAACAGCGCCTCCCGGCTTGGGACAGCCCCCCAGTTTTCGGGCTGTTCGGCCCTACCCCCCGAGTCCCGTTCCCCCGGTCCCCAAGTCTGTCCAAGCTCTCCGGCCATCCCCCAGCCTCCTCTTCTTCCTCCCTATAGCGGCTTGGGGTCTTGGCCATCCGGGGCTTTGGTCTGGAGGCCGGCCTTCTGGTTGCCCGCAGCCCCTCCGTGGTAGTCCGTGACAACTCCTGGGAGGCAAGGTGTCTCTCTACGAGGGCTACCAGCTCGTCGTAGGAGGGGGGATCGTTCTTTCGGACCCACCCCCTTAGCTCAGGTGGTAACCCCCGCATATACCTGTCCAGTACCAGGATCTCTATCATCTTCTCCGGGCTGTGGGTCTCGGGCCGTAACCACTTCCGGGCAAGGTGGATCAGGTCGAATAGCTGAGTCCTCGGGGTCTTGCCGGCCTCGTATCTCCACTCGTGAAACTGCTGGGCCCGCAGGGCTGGCGTCACTCCCGCTCTGGCCAGGATCTCAGCCTTCAGCTGGGGGTAGTCCGCGGCGGCCTCAGGCGCCAGGTCGAAATAGGCCTTCTGGGCCTCCCCGCAGAGAAAAGGGGCCAGGATGCTTGCCCACTGTCCTCGGGGCCAAGCCTCACGCAGGGCCGTTCTCTCGAAGGCAAGCAGGTAGGCCTCAGTGTCGTCGCCTGACGTCATCTTCTGCAGGAAATGGCTGGCCCGTAGTGGCCGGTCGTCAGGCCCCCCACGGCCCATGGTGCTCAGGGCTTTCATCTGCCGCACCACCTCCTGCAAGGTGGCTCGGTCCTGGGCTGCCTGGGTTATCAGCAACTGGTTGGTCTCTTGCTGGATCCTGACAGCTTCCTGCTGGGCCGCAGTGGCCTGGACCAGGGCCTTCACCACCTCTTCCATCTTGGGGGGAGAAGGGTCTGGCCACCAAGTCTATTTACTCTCTATCCCACCTCTGACACCACGTGTGACAAGGTGGCTCCTCTGCTCCCCTGACTCAAGTCCTTTGGGGGGCTGCTGCGGCCCTGGCACCCTGACCAGACTGCACCAGACCCGGTTTTTCCTGCTGCTCCTTAGCAGCTTGCTCCCTTTCTTCCTCTCTCAGGGTCAGGCTCCTGCAAGCTAGGAAGGCTAGGTCCCCCCTGGGAGGGACCCTTAGTTCTCTTCTCCTACTTGTCAGCAGCCTCTCTGCCCCTGCTTCTTCCAACTCGCCCCTCACACCCCTCTACTTTCGCCAAATTCGCTCCTCTATCTCCTACTGCCTCCAAACTCACTCCTCAAACACACTCTGCCTCCAACCTCACTCCTCAAACTCCCACAAGCCTCTCTGGGGAAGAGTCTCTTTTCAAGGGCTCTGACAGCCTCCTTAATTGGCCTCAGCTGGCCCTGCTTCTGGCTGTGGCAGCCCTGCTCAGCTGGACCCGGTTCCCTTGTGGTAAGCTTTCTAATTGCAGGCCTTCCTGGCAGCTGTCTGCCCTGGGTCTGCCACAGGCCAAACAATGTTAGTGGCTTATTGAAGAAATGCACAGACGCATAAGGATTACCCCTCAGGAATTATGTGCTATAGAAACCTCTCAGAGATAGCTCTACACAATGGGAACTGTTTGACCCAGGTCACAGCAAAAAAACTTTCCAGCAGTGGGGAGAAGATATAAAAGAGGGACAATGACAACATGAGGGGACCTCACTCTTCCTACAACAACACACCTGAAATGATCTGAGGAACAAAGACTGAAATGGTGGAAGTGATGGTCCCAGACTCAATGAATTTTTAGCTTTTTTAAGAAAACCTGGGAAAGTTAAAGCAACTTGTGCCTTAAGCATCTGCCCGCCTGTTTATCACTCAAGGTGAGAAGTTGCTAATTTGTATCCTACCTATCCAGTGTGTGAAGCTCAGTTTGTGGCTTTTGTTTATTTCCTAAGGTAATCGGCTTTGTTCTGTTTGCTATCCCTTTCACCATTTAAAATCTGCCTTTTTTAGTTAAATTTTGTTTATTATTAAACCCAGTTTATGTAATTTCTAACTGGGAGGGGCAAGATGTTGTGCACATCGCTCTTCATGCACTGTGCAGAGTTTTCTGTAGAGCACAAGACAGTATTATTTTGGGTTTTTCTCCCACAGTGGGTGTTTATGTGAGTGCTGGGGGAGTCCTCTCACACAGAGCTTCTGCTGCTCCACTGCTGCCTTTTCTTTAATAAAGTCCTGCAGATCCCATTGCTGCTCGGCCTGCCAAGTCAGTAGAGCTTGCCTCTCCAGCTGGTGAGACTGCTGAAAAGCCTAAAGTATCTTCTGCATCTCCCTGTGTTGCTCTGTGAACCACTGCGGAGTTCCCTCCCTCTCACCAAACTGAGTCTCTGGCAAAGGATCTTCGGCAAGCCCCCGCATGTAACAGGGTTCACAACCCACCCTTCCTGGGGCCCACTTGCTGCCCCCAATAAGGCTTAGAGAGGCATCAGGGTTGTGCAACACCCATGTCTTTATTTACTTAAGGTTATCCTTCCACCGGTGTCTATCTATATAGAAGCTTTATAGGATTAGTTGCCTCCTTTATAGGCAGATTCAGCCTCCAGTTCCCTCCCTGACTAACTTCTCCCTGGCTACCCTTCTGCAACCCTCCCAGCCTTAACAGCCTTGGCTTGTCAGACCAGTACGTGTTGCCAATCCTCAGACCAGCATCAGACCTTTTCCCTCAGCCCCAATCTGTTTCCCTTGATTGGAGCTGACTGAGCAGGGGCTAATTAGGTGGTTTTGCACCAGCAGCCTGCTACACAGGCCAGTCACAATCCTTGCACATCACAAATCTCCTACAAGATTCCCAGTCCTTGCTACCACAAGCAATATTACAGAAGATGCTTATCCTGTGCCTTTATTTCTTGCTCAGAGATGATCTGGTGGGGCGGGGAGGAAAGGGAGAAAAAGAAAAGGCTGCTTGGCTTTGAAATTAAGTGTTGTTTACTGACAACTATAATGGAATTTAAAAAATGCAAACCACCAAACACATTGTTTTTCTTCTTGCTTTTCCTGATCTATACATATTTTCCCCAGGAAATCTCCAAATGTTTTATACTTCTTCTTGGTTCCCTTTTCTCTTTTCCTATATATCTCCTAACAACAAACTCCTTCAAAATTCCCTATCCCCCCCCTTTACCCTCCTTGATCACCTTAGGCTGAAATTTTCTGTCACTCTTCCAGTCAGTCTCCTTCAAGGGGCCTGAGGGATGTTAATCCCCCCACAACATGAGTGACTTGCATGAGGGTAGTGGATGCTCAAGATAAGGCCACAAGATGCCCACTGAAGGACGGACTCTGAAGAGTCCAGGCTCAGAACAGAACCCTTCTCTGCCAGTCATGTCCACCCTAGGAGATCGGCTGTAGATATACAAATTCAGCTACGTTAACAACGTAGCTGAATTTGGCGTATCTTCAGCCGACGTACCTGCTGTCCTCACGGCGGCGGCAGTCGGTGGCGCGCTCCCCCGTCGACTCCAGATTGCGCCTTTTGGTGAGCTGGAGTTCCGGAGTCGACGGGGGGTGCCAGTGGTGATTGATTTATCGTGTCTTGACAAGACACGATAAATCGATTGCCAAAAGATCGATCCCTGCCAGCTTTAGTGAAGACAAGCCCTAGGATACAGGGCTTTCATCCATGTGACATCACCAGCTTCTTATAGACTATCAGTCTAGAATGCAGAGGTAGCAGCTACTGATTAACACCCCAGGTTGGCATTACATATTTAGATTGAAATCAAACAAAATTATTTCTGCCTTGCGCTCTTGTTTCTCCTATTCCGCTGGAGGGTAACAGAGTAAAATTAGGGAGGGGAATGTTTTACATGATTTCTAGACATGCTGATTTTCAGACAGTGTGAACAGCTCACTGCTCTGGGGCTAGATTGCAACATCAGAGATAACTCATCTAATCACCATGCAATTGATTTCAGGTCATTTGCATGCTGCTGTACAACTGATTAAAGATTCGGCAAACTTTTTCTGTTTCATATGTTTTAAAATATTTAATGGGCTACCAGTATGGGGGTCAGGTTGCCAGGGGTGGCTTTTTGCACCCCCTTACTACTTTGTGCACTTGTGCTAGGACTGGGCACAATGGATGTGCTCACATGACGGAAGCACAAAGACTCTGCAGGGCTAGTAGCAGCTCTTAAAAGGGTGCAAGGAGGTAGGAGACTGATCATACAGATGACCACTTGGGGACTGAAACACGTATGTCATTCAAAGTAGCACACTAGTTGTACTCCTTAGGATGCCCCCAATGGAGTAATGTGGTTCTGCACCATACTCAACACAAGGCTGTGCCGTAATGACACAGTTTACTCCATAATGTTACATCTGAGAGTTATAACCATAAGGATTACTATTTGTCACTAGCAGATTGTGGGTCAAAGCGGGGGGGGGGGGGGAGGGAGGAGAGTTCTGTTTGGCTTTTGGAGAGGATTTTTTGGGGTCCCATTATATACTGTGTATCTATGGCTTAGCCTGACAATAACATTCTTTGCCAACTCACGATATAGAAAGCAAAATAGACATTGTATGTAGTCAAATATTCCCTCCCATATTTTAGCAGAGTGGCTCAGAGAAGGAGTGTGGGAAAGAAGGAGAAAATTTTTCTAAGAATAAAAGTCAGTTGCTTTACATTAGTGTCTATAGAACTCCAATCACAAAGCTGTCAAAGAAAGCTTACTCGTTACTTTAAATAGACACTTGATGAATTGAAGCACCCTGAGGAATAATTACAGGCTATATTAAGACGACAGGAGTTTAAATTGGTGAAGCTAAGAGTACACACCATTAAGTGCCAGAAGTCACATCAAATGAGTCGTTATTTCCTTTGCATCTGTCCCTACCCTCTCCTCTGCTCTCCATATTTTGTCTACACAGAGAGCAATCAAATACTTTTCATTTAAATGTCTTTTATTCTAGACTATGGGAAAAGCAGAAGAACAATAAAGAGAAAAGTAAAGTCTCTCTCAGACAAAGACTGCATCTGAACTGAATGCAGAATGGCAGCTCTCTCTGGTGGACTGAAGACTCCTACAACTACACAGGTGCAGCACACAAAAAGCAGAATAATAGTTAGACATACACCCCCCTCTCCTGCCTACAATAAATTATTCTATAAGTGGTTTATCATGACTGTGTTTCTTAGGCTGAGATTCTGAATGCTAATATGTCTTCCAACAAGCTGAATCTGAATCAAAATCTCTGGAAGAAATGGTCTGAGCTCAGTACACCTTCCTGCCTCAAAGACAGATAGGGGTTTTTTCTACCTGGTTAGGGGTCTTTTCATTGACTTTAATGGAATTTGGATCAGGTCCTGAGGTCATGCAAATGTAAAATTCCTCATTTGGGTAGATGAAAAGAGAAAGAGGAGAGCCGCACATTTGTGAGAGCAGAGGCATCCTCAGTTTGGATGCCTCTGCTCTCACAAATCTGGTGCTTGCTTTCCCTGTGTATCTCCATTTTTCACAAGACTCAGAGGTCACAAACCCAACCATCTCCACAGACCCAAAATTCCTCTCACTGTAAAGGATCGCCATTTGGAAACTCCGGACAATCACCCTTGCAGAACTTGCCAGCCCCTCCGTCACCTTCCTGGGGTTTCTTTACAGAAAGGGATGCACCAGCACTGTTTTTATTGGGCAGGCACCAAAGTGATTTCGAAATGCGTCAGACAGAGACATGTAAATCACAGGCAGAAGAAGAAAATGAACTAAGCAGTACTGCTGTTTAGTAGTAACACTGTAACCAAACAGTTTATTATTATTATGTGTAATGGGGACCCCAATCAGATCTGCCTTGCACTAGACACCGCACTCACATACAATAAAATTATGGTTCCTGCCTTAAAGAGTTTACAGTCTAAGGCAGGGATCAGGAACGTTGGCACGCGGGACTGCAGGGTAAGCGCCCTTAGTAGGCCCTGCCGCTTTATTTACTTGCCGTTTTGCCGACCACGGCTCCCACTGGCCACGGTTCGCCGTCCCGGTCCAATGGGGGCTGTGAGAAGCAGCGCGGTGCTCGCCACTGCTTCCCGCAGCCCCCATTGGACCGGGACGGTGAATCGCGGCCAGTGAGAGCCGCAGTCGGCAAAACGGCAGGTAAATAAAGCAGCGGGGCCTGCTTAGGGTGCTTACCCTGCGGTCCCGCGTGCCAACGTTGCTGATCCCTGGTCTAAGGGTAAATCTACACAGCAGCTGGGAAGTATAATTCCCCACTCCAGTAGATGTACCCATGCTAGCTCTGCTCATGCTACTGCCTAAAAATAGCAATGTGGTTAAGGTGGTATGGGCTACCCACTCAAGTACAATCCCACCCAACTAGGGGGACCAGACAGCAAATGTGAAAAATCGGGACAGGGGGTGGGAGGTAATAGGAGTCTGTATAAGAAAATCAGGACTGTTCCTATAAAATCGGGACATCTGGTTGCCCTACACCCAACCCACTAGGCAGCTAACCCAAGCTGTCACATACGCTGCTGCCACCACACTGCTATTTTAAGGCAATAGATAGAGCTAGTGTGTGTACATGTACCCAAGCTGTGAATTACGCCCCCAGCTGCAGGTGGGAGACAGTATGTGATGAGAGAAAGAGACAACAGGTGAATACAATAGAGAGGCAGGAAGGGAATACAAGGCTCCACTGAGATTATTCTGATGGAAATAATAATGAGTCTTCAGTTTAAACAGATTAAACCTTAGAGCCAACAGTTACAAAAATAGCTTGGGTGCCTAAATTTACACATTTAAACATATATTTAGGCACCTGAACAAGTGGTTTGAAATTCAGGAATGTTGAGAACCTGCAGCTCTAGTTGACTTCTATGGTAGTTTTGGACGCTTTTAAAAATTAGGCCATTTCTATTTAGGTCAATAAATATGTGTTATGGGGGAGAATATTTGGTAATCAAGTCTGAAAAATTTGGCCTATAGATAAATATCCAAACATACCACACTCCTAGCAATAAAGTATTTACATGTATAACAGATAAGCAGCATACGGCAAGGCAATAATTTACTAGACCAATGTGATTGCTGTTGTAGCAATATTTTGGATTCAAAAGGGGACAGTGCATCTTTCTGCATCTCTCTCTCTTTCTTGTTCTTTGACCTTTACTTTATTCTCCCCAGAGATTTATATACCAGCTTGATTTGAGTTTCATTAGCATGATTCTTATATTATTTTGTTAAACATTTCCAAGATCTCTTTCTGTTAGTCAGACTAATAATTTATTATTTCTCACTGCAGTGTCACTTCTTGTTTACTTGCTGGTTTCCCTTTGAGATACAAAAAAAGTATGAATATAACACTATTTGAAGTAATTAAGAGGAAAATATGTTTACCTGATCTGTATATTCTTGTTTTCTTCACACCTTCTTCCTTTCCATTCCAACAAACGACAAGGCTTGCATTTATAATTAAAACAGAATCAAATATTCACAATTCTAAAACTAGCAAGGTGCACTAGATTTCTAGGTAGCTAGCTAAAATTCTAGAGGTTTCCTTTCTCTTCCATATGATGTCCAGGAGGGACTGACATGTGCCTTTGGTCTGTCTTATATTTTAGTAATGGATTTTGTTTTTCAAAATATTGGTCTACTAATAAAAATATGACAAAACAACTAAACAAAAGTTCAACATAGCATGAATATTTATAACACTGTTAAGAATCGAGTTTTCACTTGGTCCTATTGGTGTGTAAAGTTCACTTGTGGCTTGTGCACAATGAAGCTGGTTGCAGGGTAGAAAATATTTGAAAGTTAGCATTGTGTCATTTTTTCCTCCACTGATTTTTCTCTTTTAACCTTTGCATGGCAATTTGGTCTGGTCTTACAATCACACAGAAGTACTGCTTGCACAGTTATATATGGAGAATATGTGGTTACAGGATTCTATACAAAAGGTTATTTGTATATTTTGATATCACCATTAAATAATTTGGTCCCTATGACACATCATTGAATATACATTGGGCAAACAGGAAGTAACAAGACTGCTCAGATCCAGAAAAGTCTGCCTAAGCCATTTGTGCTTCAATAAGGTTTCAGATGGGAAAGTTGTTTCCTCAACCCTCCTCCAGTTAACCAGGCAGCAGAAAGCTTCCCCCCTCTGGACATTGTTACTAAACTCGGGGTTATGAGTAAATGTGTAGCTACTGAATTTCAGAGATGTTTTGCATATTAACTTTGAAGCATAACTCAGGGCCCAGTAAGTAGGCAGAAATATAATCAAGTTTTCTAAAATTAAGCAGTTGGGACACTATGACTATACCTGCATTAGGCTTCCCCCACCCCCTTAAAAATAATAATAAAATATTCAACCATATGTACCACCAGGCTACTAACTATAGAAGCACATTATACAGACGGAACCTTTAAATAGATATAATTCATGTGTAAACATATATGCAGACTATAGGAAACATAGGTATGCCCTGCATGCTTTGGGAACAGCTGGGTTGTTTTCTCTGGACTGGCGCTTGCACAGGCTACTTCCTCAATGAGTCTAACCATTTCTATTCTTTTGCAGTCCAGCTGGTTTCTCAAGCCACTGATATTGTGATGTTTTTTCTGTCATTCTGTCTGTGAAATTAATATGCACACTACCAACACAATCACAGGCAGTCTTCCTGCTTGACAGGAATAGCAATTAATTAAGATTTCCAGAGGCGTATTTTGTAGTGTTTGGAGTTTCTCATTTTCCTTTTGGCAAAAATGGTACATCCCATCTCCACGAACTGCTTCCTGGAGACAAATGTCTAAATGATAATTTTCATGAAAAATATTTGTAACCTGCCTATCATTTTAAATAATCCCAGGAGAAATAAACTGGGGCACTATATATCAATAGACTGTTCATGTTACTTCCTACTGTTTTGTAAGTAAGATTTAGCAGATCCTTTAATTAATCTAAATTTGCCTGGCAAAAGTGAAGCTCCCAAAATAATTCCTGCTTCATCTACTTTGGAAACACCACCTAAATTGTCTTTTCAGATAATGTAGCAGTTTGGGGGTGGGGAAGGCTTTACAAATGAGTGGGCATTTTTGCTATCTAAGACATGAGTCACAAGCAGTCAAACGTAAATGAAACTACGATGAGAGAGAATTTTCTCATGTACAGACACCTGTAAGTATTAGAACTGGCCTAAAGCAACACCATTCAGATCCAGGATAAATCTGAGTGGGTACCAAAATGAGGAGGCCTCCAAGGAACACCTAAGGGCTGCAGGAAAAGGTTGGCAATTCAGAAAGTGACATACTTCACTGCATCAGTACTAAATAAATACCTCAAGCCGAGGTCCTGACTACTTATGGGCAGTGTTTTGTAAGAGAAGAGAAGGGATGTCAAGTCAAATTACAACTCAAAATCTACATTCTACTGAATACAAAGGGAAAGCAAGGACATATCTGCATGGTGCATTGTTCTACAGATTCTGAGCTGGGCTGCAGCCTATAGACAATCATCAGGAGGCTGCCACAATGCAAGCAGCCCCGGCATTACTCTAACGTTCATTGGCCCCCAACCAGCCCAAAATATGGATGGTGCAAAGGTAGCATGCAGCCACCTTCTCCCTCCCTCTCAGTTGTGCAGCATAGAATCAGAGCCAATATTCAGTCCAGTCTCTACTGGTTTGGGTTTTGTTGTTGTTGGTTTTGGTATCTGATCTGGACACTGAAGACCAAGGATTACACAATTAGTGACCTTGGTTAGTTGAGTATCTACCAGCGTGTACTTATGACTACTAGGTATTTTGACCCTAGTTTAGTACTAAATTTTAAGATTATGTGGTTGGAGAAACAGGAGCAGATGGCATTGTGATTCCTAATAAAACTTTTTAAGGGGATTTTTCAAGGGAATGAGAGGGAAAGAGAGCAGCACTGAAGAAATGCCATGCATTAAAAAAAACCCACAAGATCATAAAAACAAAATCGTGAAGGGAAAAAATGACCAGGTATAAAAAGAGATTATATTTTATTCCTGGAAGATACTGCGACTGCAGTGCTGGCTGCATACAAATGGCCTTTGGTAGGTTAAATCCTTTAATTCAATCCTGCTTTAGAGTGATGAGCCTCAGATGAATGCAATACGCTGGCTATGCTTACTGCATAGCAAATTGCACCTCATCCTCTGAGCTTCATTCAACTACTCTCTCTTTTTAATTCCTTAGTTTGCATCATCCATAGTGATAGGGCTGTTTTGTCTTGCTAAACTCATAAGTACTCATTCTCACACCCACAGTGTACATGTCCTTGTCCCTTTAATGGAGAAGACAATGAGGACGTAAGTCTTCACTTTTGACAATTTCATTTTTGTAGTTCTTAAAAATAATATAAAAAGTTCAAGTTAGTTTGATTACCCTTTTTACTACCTTATGTAAACAGATTAATTATCTTAATAAGAAAAAAGAAAATAATTTGTGATGGTCAACTCCTATAGTCCCTTAATGGGACTTCAAGAATTTCTCACATAAGAGTTATAGGGGCTTTCATTTGATGTCCACATAAAAAAGTTGTATCAGTGACTGGGACAAATATTATTAAATTTTAACCCGTCTGAATGGTGTGATGGTCTGTGTTGGATTGAAATGAATAAAGGAAAAATAGATTATTATTTTTAAAGGACAAAACTGCCACTGGCTCTTTAAGAGATAGGAGTGTAAAAGAGAAGTATAAAATAAGATGTGGAAAACATAGTATGGTATATACATTTTACAAATTTTTTTAATAAATGATTCATGTTTGCAATATACTGAAAATAATTTACAAGTTTTAAAAGGCTTTGCTTGCTTTTTCTGAATGCTGCCCGAGAGGGGTATTTTCTTCTTTTACACCTGACGGCTGTTCTGTGGCAGCTAAAGTGGCTCTCAACACTCAGTTGAAGAGGACAAATTAGCAGTGTCCTTCCACTGCATGCATCCGACGAAGTGGGTGTTAGCCCACGAAAGCTTATGCTTCAATACTTTTGTTAGTCTTTAAGGTGTCACAGGACTCTTTGTCACTTCTGCAATTCCAGACTAACATGGCTACCTGTCTGATTCTTGACAACAGAGACAAATGTTCAGGGTAAGCCTTCTGCCCCCAGTAAAGATGTGAGTGGTGAGGAGATGCCTGACCTTCTAGTCAGTCAGAGTGCAGGTGACCTGACAGCTACTGCATCATCCACATCTCCATCTTAAATGGATGGCATGCACATTCCTGAAGAAAAGTGTAGATCAGAGAAGAGTGTGGTGGAGGCACAAGAAACAGCAGCTGCTGAGTTTAGTTACTTAAGTCTAGATGATCCAGGACTGTGGACCCAAGTTTCCATCCAACACATTACTGGTGTGAAATCCCCAATGGTGACAAAGTGGAGAGGCCGTAGCTTATGTACTCAAAAACTCAGAATGCTGCATATTATTTTTGTTGAAAACGCTCCCTGTCTAATGTTACAACCACATTAGGTTCTACAGGAACAAAGGACTGGAAAAATCTGGCTAGAAATCTGGCATGTCATGAGAAGGCAGCAAATCACCAAGAGCATTCCATAGGTGGAAAGAGCTTGAGCAAAGGCCACCATAGTTGATCAGCATCACGGGAAGATTGCATCAGAGTCTCTTTACTGGCAAAATATTCTGAAAAGGCTCATTGCCATTATGAGAATGCTCACTACCCAAAAGCTAGCACTGCGTGGCACTTCAGATCAGCTGTATGTGCCAAACAAAACTGTGGAGCTGATGGCTGCGTTTGATGCTGTACTCCAGGAGCATCTAAGAAGAGTCACCACCCAAGAAATGTACACACACCACTATCTTGGAAAAACAAGTCAAAATGAGATCATACACAGGGGCGGCTCCAGGCACCAGCACAGCAAGCGTGTGGGGGGGGAGGAGGGGTGTCTTTCGGTCACTGTCAGGGCGGCAGTCAGTTGGCCTTCAGCAGTATGCCTACGGAAGGTCCACTGGTCCTGCGGATTTGGCGGCATTTCAGCGGCAGGTACGCCGAAGCTGAGGGACCAGGGGACCTCCTGCAGGCGTGCCGCCAAAGGCCAACTGACTACTGCGCTTGGGGTGGCAAAAAATGTAGAGCTGCCCCAATCATACAGTTACTGGCAACAAAAGTCAAACAGAAGATTGTGGCAGATCTGAAGTCAGCAAGATATTACTCTGTTATTCTAGACTGTTCACCCGACATCAGCCATACGGAACAAATGATTTTAATGGTGCATTTTGTAACAACGGAACCTAGTGAAAATGTCCCTGCAATGGTGACTGTCAGAGAGCATTTTCTAGAATTTATTGACATTGATGATACTACAGGAGCTGGTGTGACAAATGTGCTTCTTAAAAAGCCGGAAGATATGGGAATTGCAATAGCTGATGTGAGAGGTCAGGGCTACGATGATGGTGCCAACGTAAGAGGAAAGAACAGAGAAGTGCCGATAGTTAAACGCTCAAGCTTTTTTGTCCCATGCAGTTCTCATTTCTTGAACTTGGTGGTCAATGATGCAGCATCAGCTTCTAGTGAGGCTGCTGAATTTTTTAATCTAATTCAAAGCATCTATGTATTTTCTCTGTATCAATTCATCGATGGCAATTTTTGAAGCCATCTGTGTGGCTTAGTGTTGTGGCATGACACACTGTTTGAAATAAATGTTGTAAGCAAGAGACTCGAAGGTGTTGACCTTGATATAACTGGAGCAATGGAACAACTAGACAAAGCAAAGTCATTCCTACAAGCATTCATTTCAGTTTTCAAAACATTCTAAAGAGTGCATAGAAGTTGGCAGAGGAACTTCACACTGCAGTTATTTTTACCACCCATTAAAGAATATAAGTCACCAAAGAAGAAGACATTTTGATTACAAGGTATAAGATAGTCCATAAGAGACCCCAAAAAACAATTCAAAGTTCAAAGCTGAATTCTTTAACCACCACTAAATTGTGCAGTACAGTCATGCAGAACATTTCATGCAGCCCAAGGAATACAGCAGTATATTTGGGATATTTTATGCTATTCCAAAACTCCTCACTGTACCTGAAGAAGACCTACACCAGCAATGCAGGGCACTAGAGACAGTGTTGACACATGATGACATGCGCAATATCGATACGAATGATTTAGGTGATGAACTGAAAGCCCTTTCAAGATACCTGTCAGCAGGATCAACTCTAGAGGCTGTTCTGGAGTAAAAGAAATAAAAGAAAGAAATAAATGGAGATATACCAATCTCCTAGAACTGGAAAGACCTTGAAGGTCATCGAGTCCAGTCCCCTGCCTACACTAGCAGGATCCGCCTGCCTACACTAGCAGGATTGAGTACTGTCCCCTGACAGATTTTTTGCCCCAGATCCCTAAATGGCCCCCTCAAGGATTGAACTCACAACCCTGGGTTTAGCAGGCCAATGCTCAAACCACTGAGCTATCTCCACCCTCTTTCCAAATACTTCTGTTGCTCTGCTCATACTTCTAACACTTCCTGTAACAGTTGCCAGTGGAGAAGGCAGCTTCTCTAAGCTGAAATTAATAAAAACACCTCTACACTCCACAGTGACACAGGAGAGGCTGGTTGGCCTTGTAACCATCTCAATAGAGCATGAGCTGGCCTAGGCGGTGGACCTTCAGGAAGCAGAAGCAGTTCAAATCTTTGCAACCTAGAAGGCACGGAAAGCACCACTTTGATTATTCTAACAGATAAAAAAGCCAGTGTTTACTAGGCAGACAAGAAAGTTACATTTGCTGTTCAAGTGTTTGAAAGTTAAGTGCTACTTGATATTTTTTAACAAGGCATTTTAAGTTGTTAGTTCTCCTTTATCAGAGAAGTACCATGAGAGGGGTAGAACAGAAAGAAGGCAGAACTAAGACCTTTCAAAGTTTTGGCCCAAGCGAGGGAGCATTGGGGCATCATTTGAGCTCCCCACCTCAGGTGTCAAAATGTTGTGGGCCGGCCCTACCCCAGTCTGTCAATTACTGCCTGCATGCCTGGCCCCAGGTCATATACCTCACATGTTATGCACAGACAAAAGAAGTCACAATTCGAGTTTATACTTGTGCACATGACCAATGTGGGTGTTTGGACTTAATTTTCCTTGAAGAACCTGACCCACCGTCTCTTGGAGACATGTCACATGACCAGATGCCACAGTAATATAACAATCCTATCAAGAACTCAAGACACACACTACAAATAATATTCCTAATGTCTCACCAAAGTTGAAAACCACATAGACTAAAAATCTTTGTTGCTAATTACTTGAGGACATGACACAGGAAACTGAAGGCCTGATTGTACTCCCTTTAGAGACTATGGGAGCCTTGGCAGTGGATTCAGTGGAACAAGGAGCAGGCTCTTAATCATTTTTTCAGTTAGATTTTTAGGCTGCAAGCCGGTGGATATAATGAAATGCCATGTTCGGTGTTTTCAGCTCCATTTGATGGCCATGAATGTGAAAGCACCTGTATTTTTCTTTATAGCCTCTTTTAAATGCATCAATAGCTAAGAATCTAGGCGGGAAGCCACACGCTGTACATTAATCAAGCTGCTATAAATAGAAGCACCTGTAGTTATGGACACCTAAGGCATTCTAAATCTTCAACCACTTAATTTGAGCTTCCCTCTAATATACTGAACAAACTGGCTTTGATGCATTGTTATCACATGGAAGCCATGCACTTTGTTCTTGCAGATGTGGAGTAGCCAAGTGTAACTCGTGTAATGTTAGTCAATGAGTACATTTTATCCATAAATCTAATTCTGGCACACCAGGATTCTGAATTCTAACAAACTATGCAACTAATTTTCAGATGTGAGAAGTGACAAACAGCAAGGCAGGAATTCAAAAACCGATGATTAAGGAAGAGGCTGCCTGGTACAATAAATTCACTTTGTTCTGTATCTTTCTATCTATTCTTATGTTCCCTATTTCCGTGGAATCTAAGCATCTACAAACACCAACAAATTTATCCTTCCAACATTCTTACATTATTCCCAACACACACACACACACACACACATACACTCTGACAAATTTTACAGTTGGGGGAATAAAGCACAGAGATTTAGGGCCGCAAGTCAGCCAGCCATTTAAGATCATGCTTAAGTGATTTCCTGAATCAAGTAAGTCAGTTAAGTCCTATTTAAAAAAACCCAGACGTATCTGATAAGTATCTCTGTTCTATATTTGGAAAGAGGCAAAATTATTTATTCTTACAGTGACAAGGATATACATTCTAATCCATAAATAACTAGGGAGGATATTAAACAGCAATTAAAAAGTTAAACATTTTCAAATCAACACCAGACAGCTTGCACCTAAGTGTCATAAAAGAATTGACCAAGGAACTCTGAAATATTAGTATTGATTTTTAACAAATTTTAGAACAAAAACAAATCATGAAATTGACATGACATTTGGTTGCCACCATCATCATCATTATTGAGCAGGGTTCTATGGCACATAGTATACAGGAAGTCAGAATAGATGCTCAAAATGGTACCTTCTGGGCTTGGAATTTTTAATCTTTAATCTGAAGTCACAAGTCAATCCCTCTCCTGACTCTCAGAGCCGTACACTTTCCTCTGGCTGCAAGTGGAACTCCAATTTATAGAGATCATGCTTTCTTGTTTGTGTTGCACTATTTAATAGTTAGTAAACAATCAGATTTGTGAGAGCAGGTACAGCACTTTCATTAACTTCATAAGTACTCTGATTCTGCCTCAATTCTGTAAAACAGTTCAGATGGGGCACTCTCAGAGATGTAATACATGCATTAGATTAATAAATTTTATACTAATAACTTGATACTGTACCTATTTTTTCATTTCTCCTGCACACCTCCTTCGCCTATGTTAATATCTTCTAAAGGCTCCATTTAACTTTGAAACGGTATAAATGGCCCATAGATTTTTAAATAGTCAATTACAGTTTTCCAGTCCAGTATGACTCTGGCTGTATTATTCAGGACACAGCCATTAACATGATTCATTCCAGGCTGGTTATGTTGCAGCTTCAGCCAGGGTACTATTTGGAGCTGGCAACCTAAGCAACACTGGTGCCTATAATGATTCTGCTGGCTCTGATACATAGTGTCATGTTATTGTATCTATCCCTGGAGTAATCAAGTTTATGCTATTTTCCTGCTGCCTCAACCGGTATCTTAGCTACCTCAGGTATATCCAACTTCCCATTTTCCCCAATAAGTGATCATGATTCTTGCTGTCTGACTAACAACTCTTTCTGGTTTCCAGTGTTATTATCTATACTCAAGTGGACTCTGAGTAATCAATCTGACCAGTGTTTGTTGCAAAAAATATGTGTTTCTTCTTCGTGTATCGGCAAGTCTGGTACTTACTTAGGTTTGAATAACTGAGGTCACAGAGGAATGAAATTCTTGTTCACCTGTGAAATTAGTGCCTGACAAACAACACAGCTTGAGGAAGTCAATCCAGTGGCTGGTATCTTTAAGATCTGGCAAGGCTAGAAACTGAATCTTACTATCATGTTTAACTTAGTGAATTTTTCCATTTCCTGGCCTGTTCTTTCTTCCTCCCCCTAGTAGTTCTTAGCAAATTCCTGGCATTCTGCCCTGAGACCTGTGACCTGTAGTCAGTAATTGGAACTTCTCAGGTGTGTTTTTTCTTCCATCCTGGTGTGCTCTCTCCCTGAGGGCTCATCTGCACTACCCAAACTACTGTGTTTGAAGACAGTGTTATAACAGTGATAGTCCCAAGAACAGAGCATGGCATTATTTGGTCTGCATGCAAAGATCAGAACTGTAACACATTTTGGAAACATGGTGATAACAATACTTTTTTTGTCCCACCTATTCAAGTAAGCCAAAGTCATTTTACAACATAGTCAGGTTATAGCACCTTTTCCCTGGCAAAGTGGATTACCGGTATGAGGGGCTCCTTTGTTACTCATCCTCGCTATTGCCAACTGATCAGTCTATTATTGTTTCTTATCCTTTATTTCTCTCATTTCTTCAGAGGGGAAAGATGGGCTTATAGCAAATGCAGTCAGTTGGGGCACAGGATGTATTGGTTCAGTTCCCACATCTGGTATCAATTTGCGCAGTGATCTTGGACAAGTCATTTAATCTCTCGATGCCTTAGTTCCCCATCCATAAATTGGGAATAATAATACTGCCCTCCCCTGGGGCAGGGACTTTGTCTTACTGAGTGAACATGTAGTGCCTAATATGATAGAGCCCCATACCAGCTGGAGGCTCAAGGTGGTACCATAACATAAATAACAGTTTCTTCTTATCACTTAGACTGCATCTCAGTAGATCCCTGGGCGGGTGAGTGAGCTGCCAGTCAAAATCCTTTCCCAATAAGCCCATATTAAATTGACAAGCAGCAAGTGAACTTTGAGCCTCCAGGTCTGCTTCCTTGGAGAAACGTATACACAAGATGAGTGGGTGCAAATCCCCACCAAAATGTATCTCCTTCATCCATATTTATATTCTTGAGTCAAAGGACTGCAACTGCAGAACCTTCTGCTGTATCCATGCTGTTGATTCTCCCACCAGGAAAGTTTTCAGGAGCATCAAGCTGTTGGTATGACTCATAGTAAACACCAACGCAAATGGGGGAGAGCAACCCAGTGTTCTTCCCTCATTTCACTCACACACCATTTCAAATAAGAAGAAAGAGACAGAGACAAATAACAAAGAATCAGTTCTCATAAGTCAATGGTGAGAAAAGAGAAGGCTGGAGAGCACTAGACAAGAGAAGAACAAAAATACCATAGCAATTTAACACATGGTGAGTAGGTGGAGTGGGATAACATTACAGAAACGAATGCTTATGACTCCAGCATCATCACCCCCAAAATAATCAGTAAAGACAGATAATTAAAGTTTTTCTTGAGTACATGTATGTGTGTGTGCATATGTACCAAGGGACAGAATGAGATAGGCTGACAGAATTTTTTTTTCAAATTAAAGGGACAGAGACAATCCATGGCACCATATGCAAATGTCAGATCAGGATTTAAAAACATCATGGTCCCAGCTCTCCTTTCACTTGCATGGGTGTATCTCTGGTGACATCAGAGGAGTTAGTTACCCAGTGTAAGTGAAAAAAGAATCAATCCCCATATCTCTGTCTTAAGTGGCACCGAATTCCCAGATCCCAAACTCTTCAACTTCAAGATTTTGATCTGAATTAAAATATCCCCCTTTTGGGGATATTAGGAATATAGGTTTTGATTCAGTAAAGATAAGTTAGAGCTATGAACCTGGATCCAGGATTTTGGTTGGGGCCATTCCAAAGTTAAATTGCTTGTAGTAGAATAATGATTTTACATCTCCTATGATTTTCATTCTGCAGGCTGTCCTCCAATTGACTCCAATGGGAGATGTGTGCACAGATCTTAAGGCCGAAAAACACTTCCCCATGCCCAGCATGAGGAACCCGACTGAATACTGGTGAGTTCTGAAGGAGCAAAATGCTCATCCTCCCCCCTCCCCCGTTTAGGAACAATAGCAAAGCCATTCACAGCTGCTACTCCAGCCTACACCTTTGTTTTCTCTATCCCGGGGTCATGTGTCATATGGGAAACAAAGTCAGTGGGACCAGCAGGGACTCACTGCCTTTGAAAGTCCGATCTCTTTTATTTAGGCTGCTGAATCGGTATTTAGGAACCTAGTGCTCATTATTTTAGGCTGGGGCTTTAACCTGAGTTTCTAAACGTTGCCCTCTACCTTTTATACTTTGGTACAGCCAGGAAACAAGTGAAGACGAAAAACAGGTAATGAAATAAACATAGAGCCCACCCCTAACAGAGCCCACTCCTCCTCCCTCCATTTCATTTCTCTTTTTTGATTCAGTACACTGAATATTCTTTAAGCAGCCAGAGCTGGAGGTGGAGGAAAGGGTGATCGTGATTTTAATTGGTGAAGGCTGCAAGAAGATAAATTTCCAAAAGGAGCCAACATGCCCGTGTCAAATTAAGGATGCTGATTGTTATTTTCAAATACAATGTCAAGGGGACATGGCTAACAGAAGTTTGGTGGTTTTAAGTTTGTCTTTAAAATATGATCCTTTCAATTGTTCAATGATGTAAAACTGCCAGAAAATTCATCATCCTCATCAAATTTGTCCTTAAAGAAATGAAACTTCAAGTTTGCTTTTAAAATGAAACGCCTTAAGAAATGGGGAGGAAATATGGCTCATTTTTGTTTTTTTAAATTAAACTTGCCATGTAGCATTTATTTCATACAGAAGCACACATCAAGTCCTACTTTTTTTAATAAGGGTGTTCACTTGGGATTTTATTTAAATTCCTACTCAGATTAAAGCTGCTTCTGTAGAGATTCTTCTTAAATCTTAGTGCTGACATGGTGACTCAGTTGTGTGTGGGCTACTACTGCGCACAGAGCCTGCAGTATTAGCAACCTCACATCACTTCCAGGGGATGTTTTTCAGTCAGGTCACCCACCCCTCCTTCAAAAGGAACAGAAACATCAGAAGGGATTTCATCTTTGCCACAGAGAACGGCTGAGGTGATGAATGAAGAATTCATTTGCAAGAACAAACAGGCACTTTCTTATTGGTGGCACATTTTTACTCCACTTAGTTTTCCTATCACTCAGTGCCAGCAACACACATTCCACAACAGACATTTTCATTTGGAAAAATTCTGTAACAGTACTTGGATATGCAAACTATTAGTCCATAGAGCAAGATACAGTGGCGAACTCACATTCCCAATCAGGCATAATTAAGTAGTACTGTGCTTAGACTATCAAGATTAAATAATGCAATTAATATTTAATTATAAACCCAATTAAAACCCATAACACTTTCTTTAAAGACAGTTTTACTGTCACCTCTTCTCCTCCTAGAAAGTGCTTATTTTGTTGTTTTTAAATCATATATTCAATTGTAGATGCTTTCAATAGTGACTGCATGCTTTGTTTTGTTCTAATATAGCTACAACCATTATTGACTTGTACACTGGTTAATTTTGTTTAAATCAATCACCTTCCCAGTCTATGTTCAGGATCTGGCACATGGCCTGTACTGCAGATGCATCAGCACTGGTACACAGCCAGCTGTGTCTATCTGGCATATAGGCATTTGATATTTTGTTATTGTTCTTTGCTTTTTACCCTGCAGCCAGATTTTTTTTAACAATGGGTGAAATCTCAGTCTCTCTTTCTCTCCACATACAATTACAAGTGAAGAATGGGTTCACTTCATGTTCCAGTGAGTCAGCAGACACAATGTTAAGTATCCTCACACCTTCTTGTCAACTGTCTAGGGTGACCAGATGTCCCAATTTTATAGGGACAGTCCCTATTTTGGGGTCTTTTTCTCACATAGGTACCTGTTACTCCCTACCTCCTGTCCCGATTTTTGATACTTGCTTTCTGGTCAGCCTACAACTGACTGATATAGCAGAGTTAACAAAGTCCTGTGGCACCTTAAAGACTAACTATAAAGTTTTGAAGCATGAGCTTTCCTGGGCTAATACCCACTTCGTCGGATGCAGGCAGTGGAAGTGTTCACAAACAGGCAGTTATAGAAAAGTAGGTAAGAGCCAGGTGGGAGGTGAAAAGGTTAGTCCAATTAAGCTGAGCCAGCTTGTTATCTCCGATCAGGGAGTGTGGATTATTCGTCTAGCATTTGAATGGGGTGTGTGAACATGGAGAGACGAGGAACAATGTCTGTAGTGAGCCAACCATTGTAGATCTCGGTTCAATCCCAAAGTGTGTGTGCTGAATTTGCAAATGAATTGAAGCTCTGCAGTCTCTCTTTGCAGTCTGGATCTGAAGTTCCCTTTCTGCAGTATGGTGACTTTTGCACACACACTTTGGGATTGAACCGAGATCTACAATGGTTGGCTCATTACAGACATTGTTTCTCGTCTCTCCATGTTCACACACCCCATTCAAATGCTAGACGAATAATCCACACTCCCTGATCGGAGATAACAAGCTGGCTCAGCTTAATTGGACTAACCTTTTCACCTCCCACCTGGCTCTTACCTACTTTTCTATAACTGCCTGTTTGTGAACACTTCCACTGCCTGCATCCGACGAAGTGGGTATTAGCCCAGGAAAGCTCATGCTTCAAAACTTTATAGTTAGTCTTTAAGGTGCCACAGGACTTTGTTAACTCTGCTATTCCAGACTAACACGGCTACCACCCTGATTCATGACTGATATAGGCCATCTTGATTATCACTACAAAAGTTTTTTTTTGATTTTTTTCTCCTGCTGATAATAAAATCATCTAAATTAAATAGCCTCTTAGAACTGGTGTGGCAACTTTCACCTTTTCATGTTTTCTGTGTGTGTATATATATATATAATCTTACTTCTGTGTGTTCCATTCTATGCATCCGATGAAGTGGGCTATAGCCTATGAAAGCTTATGCTGAAATAAATTTGTTAGTCTCTAAGGTGCAACAAGTACTCCTCGTTTTCTTTATGGATACAGGCTAACACGGCTGCTACTTTGAAAGCAGACACAGCCCCACTCAGAGGGCTCAAGAGAGCATGCCTCCTGAAAATGTTTAATTATTAACCTATGATCACATTCTGCCTTCACTTAACTCCTCTGCAACCCCACCGAAATTGGTGGCATTTCACGGGTGAAGAACAGCAGTAGTGCCCCTTCATATGCAGTTTTCTCCATGCAACCTACAAAGCACATATTTAAATTTAGAAATCAAACAATTACTCTAAGGAAATCCAATATATTTACTGATGTACCCAGTACCAAACCTGAATGTAAGGTTCTGAGCTCGAAAATAGCTATAGCTTGAGGAAATGGAACAAGGAATACTTGTGGCACCTTAGAAACTAACCAGTTTATTTCAGCATAAGCTTTCGTGGGCTAAAGCCCACTTCATCAGATTCTATGCATCCAGTGAAGCGGGCTATAGCCCACAAAAGCTTGTGATGAAATAAACTGGTTAGTCTCTAAGATGCCACAAGTATTCCTCGTTTTATTTACAGATACAGACTAACACGGCTGCTAATTTTAAACCTTGAGGAAATGGGTGTACAGTGAGAGAAAGTTCATTAGCTCTAGTTTCCCTTAGCAGACTCAGTGCTTTAGGCTGTGCCATTACTTTGTCTACTGCACCGTCCTGCCATGAGGGTGTACTACATTATTCTATTTTTGTCTATAATAGGAGAACTTTGTTTTGTCTCGACCTAAAATGGCTTATGGTGCAGCAGAATTCTTAGCTCCTCAATCTATATATATAAAAGTCAAGTAGTGTATGTATGTATGTATGACAGCGAACTCCTCCCGCACCGTTTGAGCCAGAGACTTGAAATTTGGTACAGTGAGGGGTCTTGGGGACTAGATCCTCGTAAGGGTCGAAAAATTTTCGGATCTCACCTCTGACGCCCCCCAGGAGTGAAAGTCTTTCAGGGCCAATCACATCGGCTGGGCGGTTAGGTGCTGATGATGTCATAATACCCCCTCCAACAGACACCGCATTCGCTCATCTCGCCCCTCCATCCTCCAACGGAACCCCAGAGATCCCTCAGTTCTCTGCCCCTCCCCCCTCCCAACGGAACCCCGGAGATCCCTCAGTTCTCTGCCCCTCCCACCTCCCAACGGAACCCCGGACTCCATCAGCTTTGTGCCCCACCCCCACCTGCGAAGGTCCCCAGAATCCCTCGGTTTGGTCTGGGGGGGGGAAGGTGTCGGGGTGGGTGCCCTGACCAAACCCGACACCCCCCCGGCTCACTTACCCCCCCCCCCGACCAAACCCGACACCGCCACCTCACCCCCCCACCAACCGCAACACCCCCTGACCAAACCCAACGCCCACACCTCACCCCTCACCCACCCCGACACCTTCCCACCCCCCCAGACCAAACCCGACACCCCCTGGCTCACTTACCCCCCGACCAAACCCGACACCCCCACCTCACCCCCCCCACCAATCGCAACACCCCCAGACCAAACCCGACACCCCCTGGCTCACTTACCCCCCCGACCAAACCCAACACCCCCACCTCACCCCCCCAAGCAAACCCGACACCCCCTGACCAACCCCAACACCCACACCTCACCCCTCACCCACCCCGACAACTTCCCACCCCCCCCAGACCAAACCCGACACCCCCCCCGGCTCACGGTGCACTGTGTAGCACATAGATTATTAAATACACTGTTCGGTCGGGGGGTCAGGTGGGGGTGTCGGGTTTGGTCGGGGGGTAAGTGAGCTGGGGGGTGTTGGGGTTGGTCAGGGGGGTGGGAAGGTGTCGGGGTGGGTGAGGGGTGAGGTGTGGGTGTTGGGGTTGGTCAGGGGGTGTCAGCTGTCTGCCCCCTCCCCACCTCCGACTGACCCGAGCAACGCCGGGCACTTATGCTAGTACAGTATACAATACCTTCTGCAGGTTCCTCAGTTATTGTTTCAACCACCATTTTTTCTCTGTACATCTCTTTAGCTGTTTAATTCGCGGAGACGAGGCTTCAAGGAATCTGATGGTTGACTCAGGCAGCTAGTCAATAACAGGCTGCACAAGGCACAATCTCCACACCTTCTATTCTACTTTTATAGTGTCAGCAGGGAAGGTGCACCAGCTTGTCCAGTAAAGAATCAGGACCTGCAGGATCAGTTGCGTTGATGGAAAGAAAGTTTAAAAACACTACTAAATTGCCCAGTGTCTGCAGTCCCCTCTAGCAGCTGAAGAAAAGCAAGAAGTTCTGCTAGAGGCAGCCTCTTCACCCAGAAGTGATCCTAATTTCAGTCCATAAGATGAAGTCTGGGAAGGCACCAGCTGTTTGTAATGTCATGCCCTGGTTGTGAAGATAGCGGATACCATTGTTATACCATGGCTGCATAGGCTCTTCCAGACCATAGAATATCTGGGCTGGAAGGGACATCTGGAGATCATCTAGCCCAACCCATTGCTCAAAGCAGGACCCATCCCATTTTTGCCCTATATCCCTAAATGCCCCCCCAAGGATTGAACTCACAAGCCTGGGTTTAGCAGGCCAGTGCTCAAACCACTCACTGAGCTATCTTCTCACCCACTGACCTAGTCTCCCACCATCTGGCTAACTAGCATCATCCTGAATGACCGAACGAAGGGAATTGTTCTGCCTCTGTTCAAAAAAAGAGTGTTAAGACTAGCAGCAACAGAGAAGTCATATGGTTGTCAGTCCCAGGGACAGTCTCTGCTTCAGTGTTAATGTTTCAAATCAACGATGAATTTCATGGCAAAGGCTGAGATTCTCACTGTGGTTTAGACCTAATCGTTCCACTGCCAATCAGATCTTTATCTCGAGACAGCTTTTTAAGAAGGTGACTGAATTTAATAAACTGTGTGCAGCACTTTTATAGACTTCCATCAGGCCTTTCATTCAGTGCATCAAGCAAGTTTGTGGGATCTGACGAGGTGACATAGCACCCCTGGGAAGACAGAGCTCTTCTATCAGTGACACTATAACGGTAAAATAAAAAATAAATAAAATAAATGAATGGAGATATACCAATCTCCTAGAACTGGAAAGACCTTGAAGGTCATCGAGTCCAGTCCCCTGCCTACACTAGCAGGATCCGCCTGCCTACACTAGCAGGATTGAGTACTGTCCCCTGACAGATTTTTTGCCCCAGATCCCTAAATGGCCCCCTCAAGGATTGAACTCACAACCCTGGGTTTAGCAGGCCAATGCTCAAACCACTGAGCTATCCCCCCACCCCCATACGTAAAGTTATATTCAGATCAGTGGCATATACACAAAATGATTTCCTCTCTCCATGGGAGTTCAACAAGGCTGTGTTTGTGACTACTGTTGTTCAATATCCGTTTTGATTCTCTGATGGATAATCTTGTTGGTGGCGTTAAGCTGAACACCATTCTGCTTTGAAATGTCAAATATGTTGTGTGATGTTGCACTCTACATGATTTTATGAATATATGCTTATGAATGTGAATATGTTGTAACTGGAATATGCTTCATGCAAAAGGTCTCTTGTAAGGTATCATTACAAAGCTTATAATCTACTGAGTATGGTCATCCTATCTGTATCTATGTATCATAATTATATCGGAAACTGGAAATATGAAATATAACACTGAGGGCCTATTGTAATTATGCAAAGTGTGGACCATTAATGGTAGTTTGGAATCTTGATGGCTCCCATTAACCAGGATAATTGACTGTAGATGGCTCTATTTACTTGTAAGTCTTCCTGTATACTTGTGTGCTGGCAAGTGGGTAATGAAGTCTTACAGTGACATGTGATCATGTTACCTGAACTGGAATCCATCTTTAACCTGGTACTTTTCCATTTAGAAGGAGAGGTGTGATCCGGAGAGGGACAAAGGATTCCCGCCTTGTGCAAAATATATATAAGGGGGTGGAAGAGGAAAAAAGGGGCTGCAGTTATGAGAAATCCCTTACCTACCACCTGAGCTGGAACAAGGGCTGTACTGGAGAAAGGATGGTGCCCAGACTAGGAAGGCAATCAGTCTGTGATAGAAGCTTATTGAAATATCTCTGAGGGTAAGATTTTATCTGTACGGTCGAGCCCAGCAATACCACGCCCCATAATAGCGCGAATCTGCTTATAGCGTGGCTCCCGACAGCAGCAGTGGGTGACACTTTGATACAGGGCAGCCCCGCAATACCGCAACCCCGCATTTACCGCGGTCGATATTCTTGGACCCCAATCGTCGTGGTATTGTGGGGTTCCACTGTATTCAGTTTTCTTACTGTATTAAATTCAGACTTGCATGTTTTATTTTATTTTGCTTGGTAATTCACTTTACTCTATCTGTTAGTACTTGGAATCATTTAAATCCTACTGTTTGTATATAATAAAATCAGTTTTTACTTATTAATTAACCCATAGTATGTATTAATACCTGGGTGGACAAACAGTTGTGTATATCTCTCTACCAGTGTTATAGAGGGGGAACAATTTATGAGTTTACCCTGTATAAACTTTGTACGGGGTAAAACGGATTTATTTGGGATTTGGATCCCACTGGGAGCTGGGTACCTGAGTGTTGGAGACAGGAGCACTTCTTAAGTTGTTTTCACTTAAGCCTGCAGTTTGTGGGACATAGTTCAGACCTGGGTCTGTGTTTGTAGCAGGCTAGCGTGTCTGGCTCAAACAAGGCAAGGATCTGAAGTCCCAAGCTGCCAGGGAAAATGGGCTCAGCACATCAGTCTCGGCACATCAGTTGGCAGCCCCAAGGGGGTCTCTGTGATCCAACCTGTCATACACTGATGACATTGTCTTGTTGGCTCCGTTTGGTGAACTGCTGCAGCTGTTAGCCAGTCTGGTTGGGCAAAAGGTAGCACACATTCGTCTGGTTATTTATTTGAATAAAAGTAAAGTCCCTGGGCATAAAAGCAGCCCCCAGCTCCAGATTACAATGAGCTCGAAGTTAACCTGTCTGGACAGGACATCATGTATGTGGCAACTGTCAGGTATTTGGCATACACAGTACTGTAGGATGCTCAAAAGATGAGGACACTAGTATAGTAGTAGCTGTTGCCATGTCTTAGGTCTTCAGCAGCCTCTCTAGTGATGTTGTGACAGTAAGCTGTCCATTAGGGAGATGGATAGCTCAGTGGTTTGAGCATTGGCCTGGTAACCCTCGGGTTGTGAGGTCAATCCTTGAGGGAGCCATTTAGGGATATGGGGCAAAAATAGGGATTGGTCCTGCTGTGAGCAGGGGGTTGGACTAGCTGATCTTCTGTGAGGTCCCTTCCAACTCTGAGATTCTATGAAGAACAGATCTATAGAACCAGTTATACCAACTCTATTGTATGGAAGTGAAATATGGGCACCTACGATGGCTGAAGAACACTAGATTGACCTTTTTGATTCTCTTCATCTTCATCAACTGCTCCACATCAAGTGAGAGGAAAAGACCAGAAATGAGGATGGTGAAAGCCAAGCCACGCAACTACTTCCATCCATCAGCACTCGTTCGGTTTCAATGGCTTTCTTGATATAGACATATTAGAATGGCAGACCAATGAATTCCACAGCATATGTACTGAGGAAGGCAGCTCCTCAGCATGTGCGAGTCAAAAGCTTAAGTAGCACAATAAGATTGTATATTTAGTTTATGTCCAGCACTGACAAACAGATCACCTTGAGACCTAGCCAGAGATAAAACTGGGTGGTGCTCAGTTTGCCAGGAGGCTATGTTCCGTTGGGATTTGCCATAATGATGATGATGATGAAGGAGATGGAGAAGGACTTTGATGTGCATCACAGACTTTCTTAGATGACTTGGGACTTTTGCTTTTTACACAGCAGAACAACAACAAGAGAAACAAGATGGACAAGACTGAATCCCAAATAACCATGTTTACTAAGTATATATAAAAATGCCTGGCCTAGTTCATACATACTGCTGATCCAACTGGTTTCCAGAATCTGGTACTTCATAGCCCACCACTAGAGAGATCACAAGCAACTTTAAGGGATTCAAACCTACCTCTCTACACTCCAAGACCAAGCAGATTGCAGTGAAGACATAGCTCATATGTGAGCACTCTTATATCTAAACTAATTCTAGCTAGCTCTATCTCAATCTGTTGATGGTACTAATGACCTGCCCTTTTGATTCTCAATCCATATACCTCCCTTTTCATCTTGCTTCTCTGATGCAGCTGAGTTTTGGCTCCCAACCACACATGCATTCCCACTGTGTTTAGAACAAAACTGTGATAAAGTCATTTCATTTACATATTTGTTCACAGAACTTTAAAAAGATCTCACAAAATTAAGTGATTGGGCAACAAAATGGCAAATGAAATATAATGTGCATAAATGTAAAGTAATGTACATAGGAAAAATAACCCCAACCACACATACAAATATGATGGGGGCTAATTTAGCTACAATTAATCAGGAAAAGATCTTGGAGTCATCATGGATAATTCTCTGAAGACATCCATGCAATGTGCAGCAGCAGTCAAAAAAGCAGACAGGATGTTAGGAATCATGTAAAAAGGGATAGAGAATAAGACAGAGGATATCTTATTGCCCTTATATAAATTCACTAGTGTATTCACTATTCACTAGTGTATTCACTAGCGGGCTGCTGGCATCTGGCCCCTGCTGCTGCAGGCAGCCTGTGCCCCTGCCATGGCGGGCTGCCGGCGCCCCCATAAGGCTAGTCCTGGCCACGGCTCCTGCCACGGCGGGCTGCTGGCGACCCCGCGAACCAAGTCCAGGCCCAGGCTCCTGCTGCGGCGGGCTGCCAGCACTGCCACGTGCCCGACCCGGCCCCGGCCCCCTTCAGAGGTGGGCTTCCGGCGCCCCCGTGGAGCTGCTGGAACCCCCCCCTCAATCCCAACCCCTGCCCTGGGGGGCTATTGGAACCCCCCCCCCATCCCAGCCCCACCCACGCCACCTGACCACTGGGGGGGCGGGAGGGGGGTCGTGCTTAGAAGCCCGGTGTGGGAAAAGGATCACCACTACAAAAAGTTTGAGAACCACTGTGATAGAAGTATATAAAATCATGAGTGGTGTGGAGAAAGTGAATAAGGAAAAGTTATTTACTTGTTCCCATAATATAAGAACTAGGAGCCACCAAATGAAATTAATGGGCAGCAGGTTTTAAACAAATAAAAGGAAGTTCTTCACACAGCGCACAGTCAACCCATGACACACCGTGCCTGAGGAGGTTGTGAAGAGAACTGGATAAATTCATGGAGGTTAAGTCCATTAATGGCTATTAGCCAGGATGGGTAAGGAATGGTGTCCCTAGCCTCTGTTTGTCAGAGGGTGGTGATGGATGGCAGGAGAGAGATCCCTTGATTATTACCTGTTAGGCTCACTCATTCTGGGGCACCTGGCACTGTCCACTGTCGGTAGATAGGATACTGGGCTGGATGGACCTTTGGTCTGACCCAGTATGGCCTTTCTTATGATCTTATTTTCTGAAGCTACAGCAGCTTCTTTTGCTCCTGCTATTTTTATTTCGTTATATTGAATTTCTGCTGTGGTCTGTGAGTAAATAAATGTAGCCCATCACAAAGAAATGTTTCAACAATAAACCAATTCAGATTCCAGAATAATTTGAGCAGGATGGTGAGGTTACTGTTGATTTCTGGCTGCTCTGGTTTTTTTTCAGGTCCATGATTATTTGCCCACAGACACTCATTCAATAACTGTTTACAGACAAGAGGGTGTCAGTCCCTTATTCATACGACAAGACTCAATGTTCATTCATGTGCTGCTCATGAAAGACTTTCGAGCAGAATTCACTGTGGTATGGCTTAATGTGCATACCATGGCTCCGGAAGGGATGTAGACCAATGCACAAGTGCTTATGTAATGTCCACAGATAGTCATTAGAGAGCCACCTGTCATTTATGCAGAGAAAATCCCCTTGACCAGTTGTTCAGACCCTCCCAATATCATTTGACAGCGTGGTCATTTCTGGGCTAATACATTATACAGTAATTGTTCTGGGCAATGTGGTATCTGCAGTCTGATGGATATGAGTCTAGCATTTTCTCCAGTAGAAAAGACTGAGTGCAGGAAAGTAACAGCGCAGGCTTTAAAATAAAAACAGCAAGTTAAAAATACTTGCTCAAAGCTGAAATTGTCTCAGATCTTTTTGCAGCTGAGAACAGGGGGTGTTCTGATTTGCTAGACAAGAAAATAATCTGAGAGCTGCACTATTTTCTGTTTAAGAGTGCCCTCTACTGGAGAAAAAGAAGAACAGAAGCCAACCAGAGAGAAGAAAAGTATCCAAATCAAAACTATCAAAAAAGTGAAACAGGAGAAGAATGTATCAACAAGGATTTTTCTGGCAAGCCGAATTTTTCCATTCTCTTGTTGTTGTCAAGTTACTTTGAGCATGGTTGTGTCCAGTATGTGATTTTTCACAATGTTCCTTGCACCTTCCCCTATATCCCTCCCCCCCCCAACACCTGACCCCCCCCGGCGAGCTAGGCAACACCTGCCCTTTGCAATCAGTATTATACATAGAACAAACAATACTGGTTCATAAATCTACTGTGAATTTAGTGTTTAAGTAGCCTTATTAATGATTTTGTGCTCTTTTTACAACGAATTTCAACATAAAATAATGGGAAAATTTCCATCAGAGATTTGAGAGGGAAGCTGCATGAGAGGTAATCTTAGAAATAAAAGCAAAGAGCGCATGATTTGGGTTGGGTTTTTTTTTTATTATTATTATTATTGACCACTTCTGGGATTGTATTTAATTTATTTTGCTTTGCTGAAGCAGATAAAGAATTATACAGCTGTAAACCCCTCAAATCATGGTGGGTTTTTTTACCTTTATATTTTAAGTACTTAAAACAGTATGTACAACAAAAACATTGGACACACCAAACTTTTTAGCTGTTCTATTTCCTGAACTGTTTTGTACAGCATAACAGTAAAAACTAGTAAATATATAAGTGCCTATTACACTGTTCCCTCTAAGCTATGCGCGTGTGCGTGCGCACACAGATCCTAAACCCTGTGCACACAGGACGAAACATCGTGCGTACAAAAATTTGCACAGAATTTTTTTTTTGTGCACACAACCTGTCAAAAATTTTCACAGAAGGCATTTTTCGCACACGCAGCCTGTCAAAAATTAGAGGGAATAGTGGCCTATTATATTTTAACCTGCTCTAGAAGACTGCCATCCATTACACTTGTATGCACTATTATGTGCACAGGTGGTTTTTCAACACAAATTTCTGAAAAAAATGTATAAGGAAGGGGAAATGGTCTATTATTTATTTATTTATTTATTATTATTATTGTTAATTATTAAACATTAAACAGGTCAAAGTTCTCATTTTTAATGTAAATATTTCCAAAAAGAAAGAAAGAAAAACAATTGAAAACCATTTAGTTCCCCCCTTTTCAACCAACCTGATCTCAGCCTGCTTTTAAAATGTCACTATTACACTGGCACTCTATTCCTCTAGAAATGCATCCAAGCCAAAAAAAATTCTATAGTCTTCTATGGAGCCAGGATTTCATCCAATGTCTCTAAATAAATTACAAATACAAAATATATAGTAAGTTCTATAATATGGATGCACCAAGCACAGGGTAGAAGAATAATTTACAGCACTGCAAAGGACGTTACAGTAAACTATATTCACAGAACATAAAAATCTGTGGCTGGTAGTCTTGGGGCAGCAGCAAGCAAGACCGGGGGCCTCTCCAGAGTATCACCACACTATCAGGTCCTTGTAACATAACTCAGGTCATACACACACACACACACACACTTGAGGTGAGGGCATATAGTTTTCAAGAATAAGTTTTATTGCTATATGCCCTTCATACTGGTATAACTGCATACTACAGGGAGCTGCACCAATTTAATTATATCAGTTCCTAAACAAATGTAGTTAAATAGGTACGAAAATGGTGTGCAGACCAGCTCAGAAGAAGCACTAGTTTTTGCTCTGGTCTCAACAATACACAGCTGAGAATGAAAACAGTGTTGGGCTAATTAATGAAAGATGGCTACATCTGACAGGAACTTAATAGACTGTTTTTAAAAAAATCTCAAACATGCTGAAATACTTTGAATTTCACAATAATTTTCTAATTATTCAAAATGTTTACTGAACATAAACAAATGGGTTTCCAAACATAAATAAATGGGTTTCCCTCTTTTCCCTCCCTTTTCCCCCTGTATTGAAATTTTAAAAAGGAATGAGAGTTCCCAGTTGCTATACACAGCATTCATTTCTCATTTATCCTCTTCAGGGACAACATGGCAGGGCAATCAAGGGATATAGACTTAGAGATATTTTTAACCACTGTCACTTTTAAGAAAGCACTACAAATCTTTGCAAAACAACAAAAGCCCTGAGATGCACCCTCCCCTAGAATGACCTCACCACTCCTGTGAGTCTGAGGTCTGGTCAGCATTTCAGGCGAGGCAGATTCTCTCTTTCTCTCCTGCCCGGTCTTCTCACATGTGGTGATGGACACCCTCCTCTTCCCACTTCTCAAACCAGTCCCCTCCCTAATACAGTCTCTGATCCTGTTTTGCCATGTGACCAAAGTGGGAACATCTAACCTCCAGCCACACAAGTCCCACATGAAGAAAACAATTGTTCCCTGAGGTAGGCCAGTCATTGAGAGTCATTCAAAGTTGAGGGCCCTTGCTGGTTCTTCTATTGATTGTCCTCTCCGAGGTGTCACACACCCATCCCTGGCAGGGCAGTGTCTCTGACAGGCCTTATCATGGTCAGGCTGGCTTTCAAACACTAAAAACAAAATGGCAGTCAGCACACAAAATGGAAGTCAGGGTACACAAAGCAACCCTAGATCCAATCCTGCCTGCATAGGCAGACCCCTTTGGCTGTACCCTCTTAGCTCTCCTCTATGAATTGCCTTTACTGGGGCCAGTTCTCCAATACTGTGTGCCTTTTTTGTACTCCTTCACACCTGCATAATGTGGGTGTAAAATGCTTCAAAAAACCCAAAGCACTGCCATTTTACGCCCACTTCACACTTGTGTAATTGGCTACATAAGTGCACAGCTGTGGAGATTCAGAACCTTAGATTCTAGGATTTGCTGTTACTTACATTTGAAACTCAGTTATGTAACAAAGGGTTTGTAGGGTTGAAATGCAAGTGATGTTAAGTGACAACAAGCTGGGAACAATGATTTCAAAGTGGCAGTTTGATTACACAGTGTGAAGAAAAATAAACAAACTAAGGCTGAAATTGAATCTGAAGCACTTATAATTCATCATATTTTAAACACAGACTTAGCAGACATGGTTTTGAATTGCCAGGCCCTGCACCATTCTGTACCATTTAAATTGCAATCTGAAACCTACATATGTACATACCAAATGTATTTTGGAGGCTGTAAGACAGTTGCAGCAGAGGAACAGCATAAGAAGGGAATTCTCTTTAGGAGTCTCTTCTCACAGCTCTGGACAAATGGATCTGTGATAGTGGCCATAGCAAGCCACCCTGGAACCAAGTGGTTTAATATGGCTACCGTTTCTTTCTCCTTGCTCAGGTGTTCAGAAGAAAGGCTATCTAATAGCTGGTAGATAGCTGAAAAAATATCTGTGGAAAGGGAGAGCTTCTCACACAGACTGAGAGGGCTGGATTGAACCTCGTCTAAAGAGGAGTTTGTAATTTGTCTCTTCAAACACATAGTGACTTGTTTTTGTGCATACATTCTAAAGATATGTTCCTAATAAAAGAACTTGCAAGCCATTCAAAGATTTCAAAGTTCCTTACAAACCTGAATTAAACAAATTGCTAACCTCAACCATTCAAAAAATCATGAGATTGGCTAAAAACTGAGATTTTTAAAGAGAATATATTTGGGGGTTTTTTATTTGCCTTTTGATTTTTGAACCTTCATGGTTCACATTTTTGGGGTTTTCTCCCCAACGAGAAGGACTGAAAACTTTTTTAAAAAAATTAAATTTAAGTTTTTCATATAACATACCTGTGAAACTAGAACTTCCAGAAAAGCTCCAAGTATCATAAGACTTGCAATTAAGTTTTGAGAGTTAACAATACCAATTAAGATTCAGGACTGTGTTTAGTGTAATGTCCTGAGGACTGCCCCCCAAATACCCAGCAGTACTGTGAAACAACCAGGGAAGAGAAGAGACTGTCTACAGATTTAGGTGGAGTCTAGGGGCTTGTCCTCACTGGGGGGGGGAGGGGGGGGAATCGACGGCAGATACGCAACTTCAGCTATGTGAATCACGTAGCTGAAGTTTGCGTATCTGCCGCCGACTTACCTGCCGTCCCCACAGTGGCAGCAGTCGGCAGCGCGCTCCCCCATCAACTCCAGCTTGCGCCTCCCGGCAAGCTGGAGTTCCGGCGTCGACGGGGGAGCCACAGGCGATCGATTTATCGTGTCTTAACAAGACACGATAAATCGATCGCCAGAAGATCAATCCCGCACCGCAGGAGTGAAGACAAGCCCTAGGACCGCTAGGACAGGACTTCAAGCCAGTGCTGTAATGATACCCATTAAGTGCAGGTGTGATCTGTAAAGTTTGTATTCATGTATCTCACCATTGAGTCTGAGAGTCTGTTTTTCCATTGCCCAGTATTTTCTCATTAACACATGTGCAAAAGGTTACCATTATGACTGTAGCATTTTGCCTCCACTTTGCACTAAGGTAAACTAATGTGAGGATCTTCATATACCTTGAAATCTATTAATCTAACGCAACTGTATTTGTGAAATCTATTAATCTAACACAACTCTATTAATCTAACACAACTGTATTATCTGCAGATGGAGAAGTTGACATAAAATAGGCATGCAAACATGTGAAAGAGAGAGACAAGAAAGGGTTAAACTCCCCTTTATTCCCTTCCAAAGCTAATATATATGGAAGAATCCACAATAAAGAGAGCTGTAACTGTGATGACACTAAAAACATCTGCCACTCACATTGCTGTGGGCTACTGATGACAAACATAAGGTTGTAACCAGAGTGGAAAAGATCAACCGGCCCTGTTGAGAAACAAAGGGTATGGTTAGACTGGCGCTTTGTAGCGCTAAAATCCTCCAGGAGCGCTATAATTATCTAACCCTACACACTTTCAGGTCACATTTTGCGCAATAACTCACCGTTTAAAGCGCAACTATAAAACCTCCTTTCCGAGGGTAATAAGGCTTGTTGCGCTAGCGCTATAGCGCAATGGTGTGAATGTGACCATCCATGAATCACTCATTACGACGTAAGGGATCTCTGGCACGCCTCCGAGCAATGTAAAGCAATCAACAAGCCATTTAAGGCAAATGACGTATAAGTGTTGTTTGGAAAACGGGAGGAAGAATGCGGAAGTACCTTTTCAGTTTGTCTGTTACAACTCACAGGAAATAACCGCTGGAAATGCTGACGGACCGAGCTGTGTGATTTCAATGCACAGCCTGTCAGTTTCCTCTACAGTAAAGTCACTGACAGCCTAAACTTGTCTCCCTGCTTACACGTTCCCCGTTCCCCCTCACCCCCCTCCTTTGCAAAGCACGTTGCACCCAGCTGAATGCTGGGATACCTGCCCTATTGCGCTACTCTCACTGCCGCCAGAAGCGCCGCAAATGTATCCATTCTTTAGCGCTGAAGGGTTTAAATGTACACAGGCTCTAGCGCAAAACCTATTGCGCTAAATGGGATGCGCTACAAACAAACGTGCTATAATCTTGTAGTCTAACCTTACCCAAAGTGCTTGAGAAACAAAGATCCTCTAACTACAAATTGTAATTTTTTGCATCCTTGTTGTTATCACGTGAACCATGAATCCCTAGTACTACCCTACAGCTATAATGCATTCCATGCTTGATTGATAGTTTTGAAAACAAGTTCCATAAACATCTTGCTCCTTTTGTTCCATTGCATCCCAAAAAAATATTTAGAAGAAAAAAATTGTACTGCTTGTTAACCATCCGTCAATCCATCCTGAAGTGCAATAATATGATTCCTGTAATGGGAAATGCTTATTTATCTTCATCTGAAAATATCAGAGGGGATGGAAAATTAAGAATCATTAAATGCAGTTTATTGAAATAATTCAAGGTAATTCTGATATTTGATTATGAAAATGTCAACCTATCTGTGGAATTAGTAAAAAGATAATATGGTAGACTGTCTAGTAACAGATTCATCATTTGCAAGGCCTACTGGACCTTGTTGTAAAATAAAGTTTAAAGATATTGAAAGAAGACAAGAAATGTGCAGTTTTATGGTTGTTATAACATTTATAGTTTGTGTGCTTGGGCAAGTGCAATCAAACCTCATGTTTGGCATAGCCTGATTGTCTGCAAGGGGCAGGAAGGGTTTCTGCCCTATCTGCAGCAACACTGGTACTATGCAGAGTACAGTATAGTATAGTATACAGGTTGATGTGTAGCAGTGGTGACGGCAATGGTTAACAATTGACTACATTGTGCATCTTAATAATAGGGATAACAAGTTGGAATAAGTATTTAGGAACAAGATGTCAATTCAAAACCAATAGAAATGGGGACAGGATGACACAGAGGGATGGGAATGGAATAAACTACCAGTTTAAATCTGGAAATAAATTGATAAAGTACTGAATTCATTTAGTTTCTAAGAATCAAGATTTTCAACCCAGGCATTCAAGAACAAAAGTCTAGTGAAGTAATCCCCTGTACCACCTAGCCTCTGAACTCCCCCAGAGAAAAAGATGCAGCTGACAGCCAAGTAGAGGTAGTCGGACAGAAAGTAAAATAGCATCTAACCCAAGTGCAGTAACTAGTAGTAGATCCAATTATGGACGTGGTCATAGGTTTCTTTAGAATGACTGATTTTTACCCTTCCCCACTACATTTCCTCAGGCTAAAGTAAGGTGAGCAGACGAAAAGAACAAAATATTGGGACACATGGAGGGGGTGGGGGGGGCTCACACTCCCCACCCCACTGGAGCCATGGAGGATGGGGGTACAAAGCCTGAGGAAGCTGCAAGTTGGGGGTGCACAGCCTTCGCTCTCACCCAAGCTCCTGACGCAGGTCAGGGGTTCAAGGCCCCCGGCTCCAGCCCTGCTGCAAGCCATGGGTTGGGGGCACACAGCCCCGGCTCCTGCCTGCAACCCCACCACAAGCTGCAGGCACAGGGCCCCAGCCGCAGCCCCGCCACTTACCTGGGGGATGGTTCCCACCCACTGGGAAGAGCCTGGCAGGTTCCTCTGGCTCCTAAGGCCAGAAGAGTCTCCACTCCACGTGCTGCACCTGTCACGAGCACTGGCTCCAGATGCCACTGGCTGGAAGCTGTGGGGTGGGACTTACTTCGGGGCGTGAGTAGCATGCAGCACCCCAGGGTCAGAGGTAGCCGGGGGGTCTGTACCTGTCCACGCTCGCAGTTCCCGTTGGCCGTGATGGAGCCAGCGCTTGTGGTAGGTACAGCACACAGAGACACAACCCCTCCCTCCTCCCTCCCCCGCTGGCCGCCCCTGTGCCTAGAGGCCTCAGAGTCCTTCTCCCCGCCATTTCCTTGGAACCACCCCAAATAAGGGCCACCAGGACCCCAGGTGAGCACTCACCAGTGTACTCCTCCAGCCCTGAGCCAAAATATCGGGACAATTGACATCCTGACTGCACATCGTTCAGGATGGGGGACAAACAACCAAATATCAGGACAGTACCAGAGGCATCTGGTCACCGTAGGCTGAAGAGGCTGTAGAATTCAGCAATATACAAAGTTAAAGTCAGACAATGTGTAGTGTTTTACCCGTAAAAGCGACAGAGAGTCCTGTGGCACCTTATAGACTAACGGAAGTATTATAAGCATAAGCATTCATGGGTGAATATCCACTTCGTTGGATAGCATGCATCCAATGAAGTGGGTATTCACCCATGAGCTCTGATACATCTGTGGGTCTATAAGGTGCCACAGGACTCTGTCACTTTTGCAGATCCAGACTGACTAGCAAGGATACCCCTCTGATACTGTTTTACCCATTTTTCTTTTACAGCCTGGTATACTGCCATCTAGTGGCTGCTGTTAATTATTGTACTGGAAATTTGTATAGCCCAGAAAGCATTATCTATTATGTTATACATGTAGAGTTTTTTGTTTTGTTTTGTTTTAAACCAGAAACATTTAAGGGAAATACAAAAGTCTGTGAGGGGTGTTATTTCCTTGGTCCCTCCCCACACCCTCACTCTGAAATAGCACTATTTCAATCAATCCATCTTTTCCTCTACTCACACAACCTCGTTCCCTTAACCATAACTGCTATATTAATTAACAAATGTCAATTGTTCTCTAGAATTTTTTCCTCATTCTCCTTCACTTTTAGTTTCAGTCCATTTTGTTTCTATTATCATCTGACGTGAACCATAGAAAATCATATAATAAATTTCTCCCACCTCTAAGGGTCACCCATCACCTCTCCTGTTCTTTCTATCCCATATCTCAATAGCTGTAGCCTGTTCCTCCCACCCACCACCAAATTAGTTCCCCCGCATAGAACTGAAGGTTCCTTTTCACAAGCATATGCAACATTTCCCTGCTGCTCAGCTCCCTTCTTCCTAGCAAGCCTGTCCAGGCTCCTTTCACAACTTCCCCCCGAACTCCTCCTGCTGCTCCACAGAGTGTGAAGAACCTGGTCTTGTTTTCTCTTATCCCTATTGTGTGAGTAATGGGCAGCAGAACTGTTCTGAGCATGGCCTGACTGAAGGTGTCACCCTCTACTGAACCATACTTACTAAGACCTGCTAAATCCCAGAGAGTAGAAGAGGGAGTGGGGATGGATGTTTCCACCTGATGTGGATTCTGCTTCAAGAATCCTTGACACCATTTGACCTTCCCCTCCCCAGAGTTTAAAGACAGTAGTGATCAGATTCAGCTGTGAGTTCTTTCCACTCGGTGGTTAGTGAAGCTGAAATCATTGACAAGCAGGTCTAGCGTAGTGAGGGGACAATGTTGCACTTGACAACAATGAGGAGGGAGCAGCTGAGAGATTTCCCACTACCCAGTGAAATCACTCAGAGCTAAGTCACTAAGAGAGCTGGGCTAAGTGGTGGACTCTCCGAATGTGATAGGGTTACCAAATTTGAACTTTCAAAAAAGAGGACACTCCATGGGGGGGTAGGAGGAGGAGAAGGAGGAGAGGAGAGAAACTCTAGAGCTGCCGGAGGCCCCAATGCGAGCGACCCCGTAGGTGATCTGAGGCTGCAGGAGAGGAGGGGAACCAGAGAGCAGGGGAGATGAGGAGGGGCTCTGGCTGCCAGAGGCCCTGATGCAAGCGGCTCAATCCGGCCTGGCTGCCCTGTCAGTCATGCCGTGCTCTACATGGGGTGGGAAATCCCAGACCTTTTTAGAGTTTTATAAATTCCCCCCCAGGTGCTATTTATAACCCAAAAAGCCAGACATGTCCCGGAGAATCCAGACTCATGGTAACCGTAAGCAGTCAACAGCAAGCAGCAGCACTGATAACAGCAACAGAAGTGGCAGCAAGCGACCAGTGGTGACCGTGGCAAGCAGCAGCTGAGATAAAAGCAGCAGTAGCAGAGCCAGTTACAGAGGTGGTGCCAGCAACAGAGACATTGTTCCATACAGCCCTCCCCCTTTCACAGCTTTGAACTCTGGGTCCTCACTGACCAAGGACAGCCAGTTGCGAAAGGGGTGCAGCAGAGGGAAAGGGGAACGGCACGTTAAAAGGACATGCATTCATTCACACTGCAAGGTGGGAAACTGAGGCAAAGGACACTGCCCAATGTATTGTGGGGGGCAGGTATTTGCTGATGATTACATCATTTCAAATCGGGGTTGTGGTGTAGTCCCAAATTAATGCTGGATTCCCTTCCCCTTGTATTAAAAGTTTTCTTTTGTTATATAAAGTTTCAGTGCTTGAAAGAGGGGAAGTGTTGTCTTTTAGAGGCACTCAGGGGTGTTATTCAGTTTTCCCACATTATCAGGTGAGGTCTCAAGCCAGTTTGGTTTTATATTTTTAAGAAGCACCATTACATATTGAGTGCAGCTCTTTGTTGTTGCGACACCATCTGTCAGAAGTGTTACACTAGTATGCAGAGGTAAGTCTACTATACATGGTCCTGATTCAGGGAAGCATTTCTATTCAGGAAAGCACTTGAATACATGTTTTCCTGAACACAGATAGCCTTAAGAAAGCACTTAAGTTCCTTCCTGGATTAGTGCCTATAAAGGGAATTACCTCAATAATAATAAATGTTTACTACGGTGACATCAGGAAGAATAAAGCACAAAGTGGCTTTTGGTGATTTCAGAAGTACTTTAAGGGCCTGACTTTCTTCATACTGGTGTAAATTGTGAATAACTAAATCAGGAGTAACGCAGTTGAAGTAAATAAAGTTAAACTGGTGGGAAATAAATGACTATAGGAGAAGAATCAGACCCTAAATATCACATACTCTCCCCAGGGAAACATTTTGCTTTGAAAACCTTTCTTTCTCCATTTTATATTGCCTTCAAATGTTCAATATTAAAAAAAAAATCTGAAGAGAGTTGTATAGTGCTGGTAAGCACAGTGCATCATGCAACATGGCATACTGAACTGGAAATCTATATATATAAAAGTCAAATGGTGTATGTATGTATGCGCGTATGTATGCTTACTCCTTCCACACCGTTTGAGCTAGAGACTTGAAATTTGGTACAGTTAGAGATCTTGGGGTCCTAATGACCGTAAGAGTCGAAAATTTTTCAAATCTCACCTCTGACTCCCCCCCCAGGGGTGAAATTCTTTAAAGGACAATCACATCAGCTGGGCAGCTGCTGTTCTCTGTGACATAGTTATGATGTCATAATACCCCCTCCAACAGACACCGCACTCCCTCAGCTCTCTGCCTCCTCCCCCCTCCAACGGAACCCCAGAATCCCTCAGCTCTCTGCCCCCTCCCCCCTCCAACGGAACCCCGGAATCCCTCAGCTCTCTGCCCCCTCCCCACCTCCGACGGACCCCGGAATCCCTCAGCTCTCTGCCCCCTCCCCACCTCCGACGGACCCGAGTTGGGTTTAGTCTGGGGTAAGTGAGGTAGGGGTGTCGGGTTTGGTCGGGGGGTAAGTGAGCCGGGGGTGTTGGGTTTGGTCTGGGGGGGTGGGAAGGTGTCTGGGTGGGTGAGGTGTGAGGGTTGGGGTTGGTCTGGGGGTGTTGGGTTTGGTGGGGGGGTAAGGTGGGGGTGTTGGGTTTGGTGGGGGGGTAAGGTGGGGGTGTTGGGTTTGGTTGGGGGGATGAGGAGGGGGGTCAGGGTTGGTCTACGGGGGGTAAGTGAGGTGTGGGTGACGGGTTTGTTTGTGGTGGTAGGTAGGGGTGTCGGGTTTGGTTGGGGGGGAAGTGAGGTGGGTGTGTCAGGTTTGGTCTACGGGGGGTGAAGTGTGGGTGTTGGTCAGGGGGTGTTAGGGTTGGTAGGGGGGAGACGTGGGGGTGTTGGGTTTGGGTGGGGGGGTGAAAATGTGAGTCGGGGTCGGTCGAGGGGTAAGTGAGGTGGTGGTGTCGGGTTTGGTCAGGGGGGTGAGGTGGGGGTGTCATGTTTGCTCTCTGCTCCCCTCCAACGGACCCCGCACTCGCTCAGCTGTCTGCCCCCTCCCCACCTCCGACTGACCCGAGCAACGCCAGGTATTTTCGCTAGTAAAATATAAAATTGGAACTGAAATTTTGGCTGTCAAGCTCTTCTAGGGCTATGAAAATAAATTAAGCAGTTTAGTTAGTTAAACCTTACTCCATTTACACCTATACCTGAATAAGTGTTCATGGCTGAAATGTTACATTGAATGTGATTTTTATATTGTCCTGTGTTTTATTTAAAATCCATAATGGTTAGAGTGCATCCTAAAACACTCCATGTTTATAATTCTTTGATGAACATAAGAACACAAGAATGGCCATACTGGGTCAGACCAAAGGGCCAGCTAGCCCAGTATCCTCTCTTTCAACAGTGGCCAATGCCAGGTGCCCCAAAGGGAATGAACAGAACAGGTAATCATCAAGTAATCCATCCCCTGTTGCCCATTTCCAGCTTCTGGCAAACAGAGGCTAGGTACACTATCCCTGCCCATCTGAACTAATAGCCACTGATGAACCTATCCTTCATGAATTTATCTAGGTTTTTTTTTAACCCTGTTATAGTCTTGGCCTTCACAACATCCTCTGGCAAGGAGTTCCACAGGTTGACTGTGTGTTGTGTGAAAAAAAACATTCTTTTTTGTTTTGTTTTAAACCTGCTGCCTATCAATTTCATTTGGTGGCCCCTAGTTCTCGTGCTATGAGGAGTAAATAGCACTTCCTTATTTACTTTCTCCATACCAGTCATGATTTTATAGACCTCTGTCATATCCCCCCTTAGTTGTCTCTTTTCCAAGCTGAAGATCTACTGTCTAGTTTAGTGTTCTTGTACCTTTAAAAATCAACATTTTTTTCCATTGAGGGAAGTTAGCTGTCAAAGTAAGAATAAGAATTTCTATTATTATTGAAGAACATCATTTTTCTGAACTTTCATTGGCTCTTGGCCCATTAATATATCACAAACAAAGATTCTCTAACAGTTTGTGACACTCCCATCTGACCTAGTGACAATAAATATGGTTAAAACAGCTTTTTTTTTCCACAATGCGACTACATGCCACAGTGTGTGTTTCCATACTTATCATGCTGCTTAATCAAGTTTGCATCTGGAATTCTGGGAAAAGCTAGGCAGCTGTCCCCTCCAACAGTCAACTCTAAGTGGTCAGATTACCACTCCAATCAGGAAAGTGTTAAAAAGCTCATCTCTCTACAATCAGCCTCAACCCAGGACCTCAGGATGTCTTTTCAAGTCTGGAGATGTGTGGGTCCTTAAAAGGGAGGATTTCTGCTCATGGATGGGTGATGTGCTAAGAGAGAAAGATTGTTATTTGGACCACCCCGGTCCCTGAAGGCAGAGGTTGCTGACCACGGAAGTGCCTTGAGAGCCTTGGATGCTTGGCCTTCTAAGGAAGGAAGGGGGCTGGTACTTTTTTCTGTTCTTTTTCGCTTCCTGCAGGCCTAGGACACTGTAGAAGCAGATTGACTCATTGGAGTATTTTATATCCCCTCCCCATCCAAAAAAAGTGGGCACATGACCTGAACAACACAGCAGTAGAGCTACGCCCTGGATTCTGAGACAGGAGTACCCCAGGGGGGTACTAAAGAGGTGTAGCCTACCACCATGCTACCTACTCCCAGCACTGGGAAGAGGTTCATAGTTCTGAAAGAAGGCTATGTCTACACAGCATTTGGGAGCGAGCCTCCCAGCCCGGGTTGACGAACTTGGGCTAGCAAGTTCATGCCATTGCTGTAGAAATAGCTGTGTAAGCAGTGCTTTGAAACTGTGACTCAGGCTGGAGCTCGGGCTCTGAAGCCCAGGGAGGCGGGTGTGCTTCAGAGTCAAAGGAAAAAATGGGTGGAGTGTCCCAGAGAGTCTGTGGGGGCCTGAGGATCTACAGGAGTATCAGATCCCAGGATATTTGTGCAGATGAGACCCTTCCACACTGCTCTTTGATTTCCCTCTGTCTCCTAGAAGAGCTAATTGCTTAGGAACTGTGCTGCCGTAGGCTACTACATAACTGCATCGGAAGCTTCCCCTCAGGACTGAAGGATAGACCAGGCAGAGGGCTTTATGCTGACAAACTCCTGCACAGATTTCTACTCAGGAATCCACCAGGAATAGAAGGAAGCATTTTTCCAGCGTGCAGTGTACAGAGCTCAGATTGAGTAGAGTTCATCCAGAGGCGCTTCCCGTCCTCCTTGGAAGGAAAAGCAAATTAGAGCTGCTGCTTGCCCTTCACAATTATCACTTCGTTTCCAAATGGTTTGCCCCCCTCTGTTTGCATATGGTTGAGGGTGTGTGTGGGAATTAGGCTCCTTGGGGCTTTTGAAAATTTTACTCTAGATGTTCAAAAATATCATAGTAGTACAGAGAATAACTTGAAGAACTTGGAAGAGTAAGTTAGCTCAGTGACGGTGTAGTCCAGTGCCAGGCATGACAGCAGGTGGCTAGCAATACGTTGCAATGTGCTCATTTTGTTGGAAAATCGCAAAAAAAACCTAGAATCTAATGAAGGTAAATAGAGTGGGAAACAGGGGAAGTTAGATATAAGGGTCTACTTAGAAAGGAAAACACATTGAGGTGTGAGAATGTAAATAAATGTGGAAAGTGCCATTCAAAATCAGATTTTGTGAATTTTATAATTCCTGGCTATTACAGAAGGGCAAATTCTGACACGAGTACGATACTTCTGTAGCAATTCCCCACTCACTACCTCTAACTCCACTGCGGATTGAATCAGGACTCTTCAGTGCTAAAGTAACTCCATCATCTAGCACAGTGGTCTTCAAAGTGGGGTGCACGAGACCCCGGCGCCGCCGTGGGATTGGCCCCGGGACGTCGCCGAAATTGGAAGCGGTCTATTTTGTCCCACCGAAATGCCACTGAAAGCGGAAGCTTTCTATTCGGTGGCATTTTGACGGACATACCCTGGGGGCCGCGAGTGGACGTGGGGCCTGGGAAAGGGGCAGCCATGGAAAAACTTTGAGGAGCGCTGATTTAGCAACAACAGCAGGCTCTTCTTTTCTTATATGGACCAGCCACTAGAGGGGGATATGTTAAACACAATGAACCAGGAAGTTTCACTTTCAACCTCTTTTTATCTAAAATAGTGGGAGAGGGAGAACTAGTTGAGCCCTTTTGTCTCTGAGTGAAATACTAATTGGGATTCAGTAAGTCATCCTATACTCCTGAATTACATTGGGCCCACTGGTGTCAAGAAATCCGATGCATTGGAGTATTGGGATTGCAATTCTAATTTTCATTTTTAGAGCCAACAGAGCCCTGATCTATGTGGAAAAATACACAATGTCAAAACTGAGGAGCTCAGCTTCTCTTCACTTTTTTTAAAATTCAGCTATCACATATTAATTAATTTTAAAACCGAATCAGACACTTAATCTGAATGGAGAGGCTGAAGTTTTACACGTAGCTCAACTAAAAGCTGTGTTAGCAAGCATTAAATACTTGGGTTTCCACTGCAATATGACACTTCTTGGCATTTCCTGGAAGCTAATACCCACCGGTAATAGCAAAGGAACTGGGCTAGGACTAAGCGGTAGTTTGGGGCTGATGGATTTTAATAGGAGTTGATTGTACAGGACTGGAGGATATTTCTGCAGTCATTTTTTGTTCCTCTTCTGTCATGCTTCTATTCCGGACATGGAATGCTACAGAGCTTCCTTCCGAGACAGATACACATCAAATGTGTTCAATATAAGTTATATCCGTCAATCCTCTGCCCATATGGCTAAAGTTAGTGTTGGAGAACTGGTAGCCATTATTACCGTTGATCTGTAGCTCAGAAGAGCTAGAAATGGATCTTCCTGCTATAGGATTTTCTTGGCTGTCTGTCCAGCTCTCAGCCCCTCCCAGGGCCGGCGACAGGAATTTGGGGGCCCAGTACGACAGATCGTACGGGGCCCCCCCTCCGGTCTTGTGCCGCCCGCGGGGCTCCTGCCGCCCGCGGGGCTCCCCCTGCCGGTCTCCCGCCGCCCGCGGGGTCCCCGCCCCCTCCCCCCCGGTCTCCCGCTGCCCGTGCCCCTCCCCCCCCTCCCCCGCCGGTCTCCTACCTCCCGCGGGGCCCAACCCCCACATGCGCTGCGGCCGCGTGGCCCGGCCGGGAGAAGCAAAGGGGGGCGGGGGGGGAGGCTGCTGGGTGCCGGGGGAGGGGGCTGGTGAGCTCTGCAGCGGCTGCCCGGAGCCGCGCCTTGCTCACAGCCCGGGCGACAAGGGGGTACAGCTGCGTACTCACCCCGGACTTCAGGGGGCCCCCCTTAAGTCCGGGGCCCGGTACAGCTGTACCCATTGTACCCCCTGTCGCCGGCCCTGGCCCCTCCATTCACTTGCAGGTAATGTGGGCTGCTAATAACATGATCAACATCATAATTGGTTTAAAATGACCTAAATTCTGATGCAGTGAATTGTGGTCTGTCGTCCATCACTAGTTGTTCCAGAATACCCAAGTGAACAAAAGTACACTTCAGTTTCTTGATGACACTGAGGGCATGTCTACACATGCAGTGCTGCTGCGTATCTGCCGAAGAAACTTTATGCTGATGGGAAACAGCTCTCCCATTGGCATAAGAAAACCACCTCTGCAAGCAATGGTACTTATGTCAGTGGGAGAAGGTTTTCTACCAACGTAGCACTGTCCATACTGGCACTTATGTCTGCGTAGCTTATGTCACTCAGCAGGATTGTTTATGCACCCCCCTGAGCAACATAAGTTACGCAGACACAAGCTGTAGTGTAGACATATCCTGAGACATGTTATATCTTTCAGGAAAAATAGTGCACAACAACCAAGTAATGATGTTCTCTGAATTCACATAAATCTGCAGCTAGTTTCTTCCCTACCTGACAGACCTTGAGGGTTGTTATTAAAGTGTTTTTGTTTTATGCTGATCTATTAGTTCTGCAATGTTCCCATGCAGGTGTAAGCGGGGGAATAGTCCCGCTGTTGTGGGGAACTCTCCTGGCTTCTGTACTACCCCGGTGAAATGGGTCCTGAGTCCTCGCTCCCACTTCCCTTACCCAGAGGCATCCCTGACCTTGAGGACTCCCCTTCCACTCTCCTGTCTGGTGGAGTCCTCGTAACCCCAGCAAGGCTGGGCCCAGGATTCCTGGGGGACTTAACCCCAAACCGTGCTGAGGTCACCTAGGTCAGAGGCTAGGGTGTCCCCACTCCGGGGTGCTCCCTCTGCACTGGACACTTCACTGTTCCACATAAAATTTACAGCAAATGCAAATTATTTAATTAACAATTTATCTTAAAAATGAACAAAGAAGAAATAGAACAGTTAGGGAAATCCTGCCCCATGACAGGCAGCATTACACATAATGTCTCTGTAGTGTCAGGACAGTTTTCAGTCTGTTCCTTGGAGGGCCCAGGCCTCCTCCTTAGCTGTGCTGCAGGGTTGCTGTGACTTGGACGCTTCCTCTGGTGGGGTTCACACGCTCCCAGCCTCTGGACAGCTCCAGCCCAGTTCCACCCTTTGTGTCAGCTCCACGCTGCCTGAGCACGACGACTGCTGCTGCTCTGCCTCCACAACAGCCCCTCTGGTCCCTCTGGCTGTCCCAGCTCTGCGCCCAGCACACGGCTTCTCTGCAGGCAGCCCCTGTGTCTCTGCCCCCAGCACTGACCTCTCTGCCTCTGGTTTCTGCAGCTGCTCCCAGGGCAGGTCTGTCCCTCTGGGCTGAGCTCTGGCTTTGGGGCTGCAGCTCTGCTCCCAGCCCAGGGTCTGTCTCTCTGGGCTGCTTCCCTGGCCCCTCCGGATCTGGCCCAGCTCTAGTCTCCAGCTCAGCTCTGGCTCCTCTCCCTCTGGCCCAGGCAATTCCAGCTCACACACACGGAGGACGGGACCCATCCTGCCCTCCTGACTCCTTGATTGGCCCCCCGGCCTTGTCAGTCAGGAGTGCTGGCCTCTCCCCATTGCCCCTGGGGACCGCCAGTCTCAGGGTCCTGATTGACCATTGACCCTCCCCCTTTAGGTCCTGGGAGCTAATAATCAAAACACCCCACTGAGTGTTAGTAAGGGGCTAACAGTTCCCTTACACAGGTATTTTCAGGGGTGAAAATGAGCCAGTACGGGCCAGTAAGAACCCACACTGGCCCATATGCAGCCCACATTAAAGCACTGCCACGTGTGTATGTATATTTTCCCATTTCTCTTTATAACTGGAACAACTGAGGCACACTACGCTGCTGGCTCACAGATTTTTCTCAATTATGCCAAATCCATTCCATTCTCTTTAATTCAATATCTACTTCATGAAGTAATGTGATGGGAATCCTGTGAAGTATATGTGCTCTACATGATTCAGGATTGTCTTTAAGGGATCTCCTTTCAGAAGTCCAATATCACCAAGTGCTCCACCGAGCTCTTCCAGCTTTCTCACTAGGCCCATCATGACAACCACATTGCAACTAAAAAGGCTGTTGGTCTGTGGTCCTTTGATCACATACATTTTGAATGCATTTATTTTTTGGGGGGAAGGTGTTTCTGTGTGAACTGGCCCATGCAGTTCAGAATACCTCCAGAGCTAATTAGAGCTATGTCCAGATTTCAGTTGTGAGAAGGTTGAAGGTTATAGTAATTCCCTTCTGAGATGACTGAGTTGTCAGCACATAAGTCAATAATCTTGCTATGAATATTCAATTTCACTCTCCAGGCAGGCTGTGTGTCATCACACAATAGAGCCCAGAAACAATGGCTCTTGATTGTCTGTAGTATGAGTCAACTTCCTGACTGCTTTCATGCAGCAAACAGCTGCCCAATGTCTATATTTTGTGCATCAATTAACCTTGTGCCTTTGGTTAAATATACATCTGTTGGGCTTTGACTTTTTTTACACACATTGTGCATGTAGGCTGAAAGGCTTTTGATTTTGCCTGGAGCTTGCCTCTCTTAGCCTCAGAGGTCTTACAATAATTACTTTTAGTCTTCATGCTGTTTACAACTTCTAAGGTAGTTTCAGGTTTTGTACGTTGCTCCTGCCTTTTGTTCTGCTGTCTGACTAGCCCAGACCGCTTTGCTATCTGTAAAGCTGTGTATAGGGTCAAATCTGTTTTGAATTATAGTTACCGTGAAATATTTTTATCTATTAATCCAATAAGCAGTCTGCTTCAGACATTTTCATGCTTTTCAGTTCCAAAATCACAGTTTTCAACTAATGAGGGCATCGCTCTTATAAAATATTCAACATTTCCCCCTTTTTGAAAACATGCTCTTTCATAAACCATACTTCTCTGGAGTATAAAGTATGCATCAAAAATAACCAGAACACTTTCATAGTCATCTTTGTGACTGTCTTCAGTAAAGTCAAGGGACTTAAAGATATTATCTGCCTGCTTTCCAGACCCTAAAGTAATATACCTGAATATCTCCAGTTTCCTGGTGGAATTTGTTGCTATTCAAATTTTTGCTAAAATACTGCTTCCCAATCTGTCCATCATAAATGTTTGTCAAAGCTGAGGTTCTCTGGGTATATCTGAAGATTATCGTGTTGTTGAGATCCTGCAGCCTTTGTCCCTGTACCTCCTGTCTGCAACCTTTGTTGCTGTTTTCCTTCTGTTTCTGTTCTTCTCTGGTAGTAGTTTATTTCAGATGTCATGTAAGAACATAAGAATGGTCATACTGGGTCAGACCAAAGACACATCTAGCCCAGTATCCTGTCTGCCTACAGTGGCCGATGCCAGGGGCTTCAGACACAATGGCTGTGGTTAGACTCAAAGGGGAAGCGCTATTGTTTATAGCGCTTCCCGATTTAGCGCTATAGCTTTAGCGCTATAGGGTGTCCAGATTGACGTCCTCTAGTGCCAGAGACTGAACAGACTGTCAGCGCTTATTGTGGTACTGAGAGTACCGCAACAGCACAGGTATCCCACAGAGCACCTCTTCGGAAATCCCCCACAGTGCCTTGTGGGGAAGGGGGCGTTTATTGTGGGCATTCAGCATCCGGGTCAAAGTCCCTTGATGCTTGCTTTCACATTCCAGCACTCCCTTTCTTTTCCGGTCAACTACCTGCACTGTTTCTGAGCTGTGCCAGCATTCCTGCACGCTCCACTGCCTGTTTCCCCTCTGCTGCAATGGATCGAGAACTGCTGCGGACCATGCTTGCTAGTGTTGCCAGCACAACTGTCTGCGTGGCACAGTTCATTCTTGAAAGCCAAACTGACAGTAGTGATGACTCCGAGGACGATCTGGAAGTGGAGCCAAGGAGGAAATTGGACACTACAGTGCTCTTTGCTTTAACTGACATGCTCACTACTGTGGAATGCTGCTTCTGGGCACGGGAAACGAGCAGTGACTGGTGGGATCGCATCGTGCTGCAGGTGTGGGACGATGAGCAGTGGCTTCAAAACTTTTGCATGAGAAAAGCCACTTTCATGGGACTGTGTGAAGAGCTGGCCCCCGCCCTGCAGCGCCAGCACACCAGACTGAGGCCTGCCATCCTGGTGGAGAAGCGGGTGGCTATAGCTCTCTGGAAGCTGGCCACCCCAGACAACTACAGATCTGTTGGCAACCACTTTGGGGTGGGGAAGTCGACCGTTGGAGTCGTGCTGATGGAAGTGTGCAAGGCCATTAATCACCTTCTGCTACGAAAAATCGTGACCCTTGGCGACGTACGTGAGATTGTGGCTGGGTTTGAGCAGATGGGGTTCCCTAACTGTGGTGGGGCGATCGATGGGACCCACATTCCTATTATCGCCCCTCAACACCAAGCTGACCAGTACATTAACCGAAAGGGGTACTTCTCTATGGTTCTTCAGGCGCTTGTTGATCACCGTGGGCGGTTTACTGACATTCATGCAGGCTGGTCGGGAAAGGTGCATGACGCACGCATCTTCCACAACAGCTGCCTGTTTGGGAAGCTGGAGGAAGGCACATTTTTCCCAGACCAGAGGATCTCCGTGGGGGAGGTGGAAATGCCCATTGTGATTCTTGGCGACCCTGCTTACCCTCTAAGGCCCTGGCTCATGAAACCGTACACAGGGAGCCTGGACAGCAGCCAGGAAAGGTTCAACTACCGCCTGAGCCGCTGTCGAATGACTGTGGAAAGAGCCTTCGGGCGTCTGAAAGCCAGGTGGCGTTCCCTTTACGGCAAATTAGACATGGCGGAGGGAAGTATACCCGCGGTTATTTCCGCGTGCTGTGCCCTACACAATCTCTGTGAGTTGAAGGGCGAAGCCTTTAGTGTGGCGTGGGCCTCAGAGGTTCACCGACTGGAGGCCAATTGTTCTCAGCCCTAGAGCAGGCCGATTAGGGAGAACCAGCGGGAGGGGGCAAGGATCAGGGAAGCCCTTAGGGAGCATTTCATGGCTGAAAGCGAGTTCTGAAACTGTGCTTGCACCGGGAGGGATGGAGTTTGTGATGAAGGTTGCGGGGTATAACTATAGCCCCCAGAGGAGGCGGTAGCCTTGATGTATCTACTATTCACATATGTGCTATGAATAAAGAAACATTTTTTTTCAAGAAAATCCTTTATTGAAATGCTTCTTCATAATCTGCAGTCATGGCTCAAAATATTTGTGCAATGCTGCGTTTGAGGAAGGGGTGTGAAAGTGGTTTATGGTGGGGGGGGGTTAGAGGCATTAGACTGTCCTCGAGGAATCAAGGGATGTGAAGTGAGGGTTCAAGAGTTTAAGGGGTGTGAACTATGGGTTCAAGTGGTGTGACCTATGGGTTCAAGGGGTGTGAATTACGGCTTCAAGGGGTGTGCGCTTAGGTTATGAAAGGGGCACACTACAGAGTGGCGTATGTAACAGAGCCATAAGCTACACTGCCCTCCAAATCAGTGCTCTCCTCCAGACCATTCTGGGGATTGCGGCCCTGTCTGTTAATCGGGATCGGGTTCAGTGGGTAGGGGTACTGGATCTCTGGGGTTCTTGGTGAAGGGATGGGGGTTGGGGGCATCTGTGGGTAGTAGTGGCCTGCCGGCTGCTGATACTGTCCGGGAGGGGCCATATGGCCAGGATTCCATTGTCTGGGGGGCAGCTGGTGGCTGGGGGGGGGGGGGGGGCCACTGGTGCCTGTTGCACCTGAAATACAGCCATCTGCTGCAGAGCCTGCACTTGCAGACCCAGCAGCGGCAGGGGACCCCGCAGCCCTGCCGCCCACAGCGGCACGGTTTCAAAATTTTATATGACTTTGGGGGAGGGTTCTGACGTGGGGGTCACCTGAGGACGGGACAGAAGAGTTTTAAATGGTGGCCAGAGAGGATGCAATGGGGATTCTGGGCCAGGATGCCTGAGGCTGGAGGCTCACTATCACGCAAGGGTAGTACACATTGCATCCCTTGCGCTAAAAGAGCAGTGCTGAGAGCTTTATTCCTCTCGTTTTGAGGTATAACAGTGCCGCTTTAAAAGGTCTCTTAAAGCGGAAAAAGTGCGTTGGGAGTCTGTACTGGGATTGCTCTTATAGTGCTAAAGAGGGGTTTTAGCGCTAAAACAGCCCCAGTCTAACCACAGCCAATGAACAGAACTTAATCATCAAGTGCTCCATTTCCTGTCGCCCATTCCCAGCTTCTGGCAAACAAAGGCTAGGGACACCATCCCCACTCATCCTGGCTAATAGCCATTGATGGACCTATCCCCCATGAACTTGCCTAGTTATTTTTTGAACCCTGTTAAATTCTTGGTCTTCACAACATCCTCAGGCAAAGAGTTCCACAGAGGTTGACTGTGCATTGTGGGAAGAAATACTTCCATTTGTTTGTTAAACCTGCTATCTATTAATTTCATTTGGTGACCCCTGGTTCTTGCGTTATGTGAAGGAATACATAACATTTCCTTATTCACTTTCTCCACACCAGTCATGATTTTATAGACCTGTATCATATCCCCCTTAGTCATCTCTTTTCCAAGGTTCTCACTATACCTGAAGAAGACCTACACCAGCCATGCAAAGCATTGGAGACAGTGTTGACACATGATGACATACGCGATATTGATGCGAGTGATTTACCGTATTTTTCATCTTATAGGACGCTCCGGCCTATAAGACGCCCCCTCGTTTTTTAATAAAAAATCCGGAGGGAAAAAAAAAAAAAAAAGCGCCTCGCTCTCCCGTCCCTGCCGCGCGGGACGGGGGGAACCTCGGCAGCCCGCCCGCGCGGCGGGGACGGGAGAGCGAGGCGCTTTTTTTTTTTTTTTTTTTTTTTTTTTTGCATTCGTCCTATAAGACGCACCAACTTTTTCCCCCCCGTTTTGGGGAAGAAAAAGTGCGTCTTATAGGGCGAAAAATACGGTAGGTGATGAATTGAAAGCCCTTTCAAGATACATTTCAGCAGGATCAACTCCAAAGGCTGTTCTGGAATACATGTGCACAAATAAGATGGCCACCCTCTTTCCGAATGCTTTTGTTGCTCTGCACATACTTCTAACACTTCCCTTAACAGTTGCTAGTGGAGAATGCAGCTTCTCCAAGCTGAAGTTAATAAAAACACATCTACGCCCCACAATGACACAGGAGAGGCTGGTTGGCCTTGCAACCATCTCAATAGAGCATGAGCTAGCCCAGGCTGTGGACCTTCAGGAAGCAGTTCAAATCTTTGGAACCAAGAAGGCACAGAAAGCACCACTTTGATTATTCTAACAGATAAAAATGCCAGTGTTTACTGTGCAGACAGAAAAAGTTACATTTCTGAACAGGCCTTTGAAAATTAACTGTTATTTAAAATTTTTGAACAAGGCATTTTAAGTTGTTTCTTCTCCTTTATTGGGTAGCAGAGCAGTCCCATGAGAGCAATAGAACAGGAAGATGGCAGAATTGAGACCTTTCAAAGTTTGGTCCAAGCGAGGAGGCATGGGGGCATCATTTGAGCTCCCCACCTCAGGTGCCAAAATGTTGAGGGCCGGCCCTGCAACCCCAGTGGGTTGTTTCTTTGCATATTCCACAACTCTGCACTTTTTTTTCTGCCACGTACCAGGCACAGAATATTCTTCTTGAGACAGTTTACTACTCTCTCCTCATTCAAATTTTTCCTCAAGATTCACTTCCTCTGAGGCCTACAAACAACTAAACAACCTATTTAACCTTCCATTCCTTTTTTTTAAACTAGCACCATCCTGTATGCTAGTCTTTGCTGAGTAAATGTGCAATGTTATCAAGAATCAGAGAGGTAGCCGTGTTAGTCTGGAATTGCAGAAGTGACAAAGAGTCCTGTGGCACCTTAAAGACTAAAGTCACCTTAAAAACTAAAGTATTGAAGCATAAGCTTTCGTGGCCTAATACCCACTTCGTCGGATTTCATGGGCTAATACCCACTGCGTCGGATGCCCACGGAAGCTTATGCTTCAATACTTAAGTTAGTCTTTAAGGTGCCACAGGACTCTTTGTCACTTCTGCAATGTTATAAAGGTTGCCCCATGCTTCCTTCCCAGACATCATTCCCCTATCCTGTTCTGTTATGTATTCTCCCCTCATTGCATCATGCCTGAAATTAGATTGTGAGCTCAACTCACAAACTGTTGGGCATTGTAAACAAAATTAAAATAATAAACGTTGGGAACCTCTGATTATAGGCTAGTCTTGGGAGGCTCCAAAGAGATTATAGAATAATCAAAATATTCAATCTATCTCTGACCATTTAAGGAAGTACTAGGTTACATAGAATCATAGAATATCAGGGTTGGAAGGGACCTCAGGAGATCATCTAGTCCAACCCCCTGCTCAAAGAAGGACCAATCCCCAATTAAATCATCCAACAGATTTTTGCCCTATATCTCTAAATGCCCCCGTTACCACCCAAGGATTGAACTCACAATCCTGGTGGAGAGGTGCCACAGAATCATGCAATGCCTTTTGGGTCTTGAATTAGATTCACGTTTGAATGGAATCTGATTTAACCTGCAACCTACAAATTATGGGCCAGTCCTACATCCCAGGTTAAGGATGGTGCAAAGAGAGGATTTAAAGCCACTCTAAAGGGGCTGATGGCATTTTCCTGTCATAGAGGAATCACCCAGGACATAAAGCTGACATAGTCATTTCCATGCCATCTACTTTCCCTGCCTGACATGTAGGTGAACAGTCAAGGACAGGAGGGCTGTAGGCGGAGCACACCATGCTCTGACATTCTAGGTCTATTCCAGTCAGCATGAATTAGAGTAGCTCTGAGAACGTTCTAATTTGTACTGGGAGCTGAAGCAGCTTTTGGTGGTCCCCAGGGCAAGGGCAGGCGGAAAGGTGGTGCAATGCCAATGCTGCCTCATCCTTTCCAAGTTTGCTCAGTATCCAGCCTATCTATTTAAGTAAATAAATATAAAAGGCCAAATCCTGGCACCATGGTGAGCAGTTACAACGCTTGGACACTGAAGCCAGACAAATTCAGACGAGAAATAAAGTGCAAAGTTTTGCCACTGAGAGTAATTACTCACTGGAACAATTTACTTAGGAATGCAGTGGATTTTCCATCACATGAAGTCTTTAAATCAAGACTGGATGTCTTTCTAAAATATGGGTTTTACTTCAAATACAAGTTAAGGGCTTGATACACAGATTACTGGCTGAGAATCTATGGCCAGTGTTATGCAGGAGGTCAGAATAGATCAGCCTAACGGTCCTTTGGCCTTAACAAAATCTATTAATCACATGGAAAATCCTGGTCACTAAAGTCCTCTGTTGATCCACAGATGTGGCACGGTATAGGCAGCACAAGTGCAATATTCCTTTAATAGCCCCATTAATGTTACTTAATCCTAATCAGAGCTTCTTTTAGGAGTCAGATGGCATTTCAGCCACCCCACCATTTAATTCATGGTTCCTTCACAGATACTAACCAGTCCTAGTTGGTGTATAAATATTTGTTAACTAGAAACAATTTCACACATGCTGCTGCACAGCCATCAGAGTCTATGAATTTCATTCATTACTGACACAGGCCAGATTTGAACTTGTGATCTAAAGGGGAAAGGCTCTATGTAGGTGACCAGCCCTGCGGCATCCGGTAACCCTATTAAGTGTTCTTACAGTTATTTTAACTCTTACTTTTGATAATATACTTCCCCAAATACACTTCCATTTCCCCCTCAGGCATAGTCCTAAAGCTGTGTGACCCATGCAGTGCCACAGCCTGTACCGTTTTGATAAGTCATTTGTTTCACTCAATATAACACTGGCTGTTGACAAAGCACTAGTGGGAATGAAAATTTCCATGCTTCTTCTTTCACTTGACATCAGCAGAAACAAGCTAAAAGCATCTCAGTAAGTGTTGTATCAAGCAGGCAAGGTATTAACAAACTTTAACAGACTTTATTCAACAACAGTGAAACCTCTTTATAGAGCTGCTGCTGCACCCCTCTGTAGCTCTAACTCAGGCTTGGCTCAACTCCTCCCCCCTCTTTCCTGTTTCCTGTCCTACAGTCCCCCAGTCCTAAGAGTACAAGCAGCATCTAAAACACCACAGTAAGTGGAGACTGCAGGTAATGGTCACTCTCTATACCTCATCTTTTATCTGATTTCCTGACTTTCCATCACCAGCATAGATGATTAAATGTTGTGCTTGCTGTTGAAGGAAGAGACTCAGCAGGGAAGTGAAGAAAGAAGACCACCCAGGGAGGCCTTCTCTGACCATGAAACTTTTACAGCAAAGGTTCAGCTGTCTAGTAGCACTGCATGCTTTATACATTGCTACCTTCCTGAGTGAACAGGAATAAAAAAAGCCACCATTTTTGAATGGGTTGCACTGAAAACACCATTACATCCACAGAAGAAGAACAAAGAGATAAAAGTGCTAGTAATGGATCAAGAACACCCTCTCTTCCTTAAACTGAACAAACTTCAGAGCCTGCCTCCTACAGGAGAAGAGGTGGTTGTTGTTATACCCACAAGGATGAACCTGGCTGTTGAGAAGCTGGAAGGGTAGACTATAGGAAAACAAGGCCCAAATCCATCAAAACCAGGAAGCTACAAACACATACGTGTATTTGTAACCACATAAGGGAAATTCTCTCTTCCCTTGTGTGTAAAGACACTGAATCTAGCTGCTATGCCCCATCTTCTCAACAGCCAGGTGGCTTCCTAACATCGGGGTGGGAATTGGTTATGATGTGGGAGCTGCAGCAGGAGAGAGGCTAGTGCTGCACTGGCATTCCCTCTCCTCTCTGTGTCCAAAGTGATTCTTGAATTTCCTCTGAAAATTTGGAAGCTTGACTTTGTGTCTTCTACTGTGTTATACAAGTCACGCATCTATCTGGAAAATGCCATGCCATCCAGACAAGGAAGCAATACCAGTTACTGCTTTGCAATTTAAATACATTTTTTTAAAAAAAGTCACTCAGATACTTTGACTGGGAAATATTGGCTGGTTTGATATTTTTTACATATGCTTCCACTTTCATGTCGTTGAAGAGAGCTATTGAATATTTATGCTCTCCTCTATTCTTACACCTTTACAATTACTTAAAATGCATTCTTTTTACCTCTGTTTTTCATTGTGTTTCCTCTTTTGGTGCAAAAAACAATTACTCTTCTGGATTCAAGATCTTTTTCCCCTTAAGTTTCCTTTTTTAATAACGAGGTCCTGTTAGCAATACATATAAATATGTAAGCAGTGTCAGGGAATTGCAGGAATTGCAATGACTTTGCAGTGTCAGTATGGGTGACATCCAGTGGTGATTTGCAGAAATTGCAGTAGCTTTTGGAAAATAACACCTGATTTGCTTAGACACACCCACCGCACCTGGCCTGCACTCTAACAGCCAAAATGATCACTTTGGCTACTGTGGGACCCCCAGTTTCTGTAGTATTGGGGCAAGAATGATAGAGTGCTGATTAACCTGTTTATGTGAATGAGGGGTTGGGACATTGATTTGGCCTTTGGCATGCTGGAGGGACTCGCCATCAGCTAGGTAGCACTCGCTAAACAAGGGACAGGGGTTCCAAAACTCACTGGATTGAGAGAGGCTGTGGACAGGCTCTGAGACCTTGTGGTCAGGGCCTTGTCTGAGGGCCTTACAGGCCTATTGCACCTGGCCTCTCTTCCCTGTGGAATGTTAGAGATGACTTTTGTGTCCTTTACGAGTCTAACTTCAGCCCACGGAGCTGAAGTTGCTTTGGGTCTGGTGGTGCCTCTGCACTAAGGTGCCCCCCCCCCATGAGCTGAAATCACTCAAGAGCTGAAAATCACTGAGCTTTATCTTAAGTGGGGGGCCCTAAGCAGAGCAGTCCTGGTGCCGGCTGACCCGTTCCTGAGACAGCTGGCTGAACAGTGCCGGCTGACCCGTTCCTGAGACAGCTGGCTGAACAGTGCCGGCTGACCTGTTCCTGAGACAGCTGGCTGAGCAGTGCTGGCTGACCCGTTCCTGAGACAGTTGACCGAGCAGTCCCGGTGCCGGCTGACCCGTTCCTGAGACAGCTGGCCGAGCAGTCCCGGTGCCGGCTGACCCGTTCCTGAGACAGCTGGCCGAGCAGTCCAGATGCCAGCTGACCCCTTCCTGAGACAGCTGGCAGAGCAGTTCCTGTGCCGGCTAGTGGACCAGTTCCTGAGCAGTTCCTGAGACAGAGAGCAGAGTCGAGCTGCGGACAGAGCAGTTCCTGTGTCGGCTAGCAGGGCGGCTAGCGGAGCAACCAGCACCCCACGGAGAGACTGGGCCGTCGGCCTCAGACCTTGTGAAGGTACCCTCCACTCTGCCCTCCACTTCCACCCAGCCTGGGAGGTAAGACTCGGCAGAGTAACTGTTGACCAGGGACTCCAGAGACTTTGGGGCTGTGGAACTTTTGGGACTTTGGGTGACTGTTGGGGCTACTGGACTCCAGGGACTTTGGGCTATTGAACTTTTGGGACTTTGGGTGTTTGTTGGGGTTACTGGACTCCAGGGGCTTTGGACTATTGGACTTCTGGGACTTTGGGTGACGTTTGGGTTGCTGGACTCCTGAACCTACAGGAGAGGACACAGCCCAAACTTGCTGGGGAGGGGCAATTTGCTCACGGGTTGGTGTATGAACCCTAGGTGTGGTGTTTTTCCCAGTTTAGTGAGGTCATTTACCTCATGTTAATAAAGATCTTCTGTTACACCGATCTGTGCTTGCAAGAGGGGAAGTATTGCCTCATTGAGGCGCCCAGGGGTGTGTTAGGATTTTCCCAGGTCACTGGGTGGGGGCTTGAGCCAGTTTGCATTGTATTGTTGAGAGGGAACCCCTATTTACTGAACCCGGCCCTTGTTGCTGCCAATTCTGAAGGGCAGAAAGGTTACAAATAAATATTTACTATATTAATATTCACAACTAGGTTGGATTATTGCAATGTACTTGCAGAGAGCAATGGGAAGTTATGGCTGCACATTGCAGGTGCCTGCCCATTACATAGCATTAGCAGCAGGAAACATACTATGCTAGTTCTCTAGGAATTCAATGGGCTTCTTTATCTTTAGGGTAAATTTCAAGAAGTTACTGATCTACAGAGACTTCACTTAGGGCCTGGCTGCTTAGGAGACCACTTCTATCTTTACTGTCACTGCATATTAGGCCTACTGAGGCACCTCAGCTAACAGAACTTATTTTGTGTGTTGACAGCTGCTGTCAAACCACTCTCCGTAGAAGCCTTCCCCCAACTCTGCAATTCAGTTCCCTGCTTGGTACAACAAAGTACTGTACAAAGTCTGATGACCTTTCAGCCACTGTGCATGGCCCATGTCTTGTCTCAAGTGTTCCTTTGAAAGCATGTTTAGGTGGGGTGAATCATTGTTTGTTTTAGGGCAATATCCCTTTTTTCTGCTCTTTGTAATAACAGCAAAAATATACAATATTGTATTATCAGTTCTCCTGTACTCTCTGAGATCATTCTGATAGGGAACATTTAAAGTACAACACATTTCATTAGGCATTTAGATCAGGGACTTTTTTTCCAGGGAACAAAGAAAAAAATCACGTAACACAACACCTTATATCCCGGTATATTTAGCAAGAGTCCTGTAATTTGAGAGCCAGAGCTATATTTGTCCCTGCTGTAGGTCTGTGAACTTCAATGATGCATGCCAAAGGTGAATATAAGTGAGTAAGTAAATGGGGAGTAGGCCCTCACAAAAAACACATTCACCACAGGTGAGATTCTGGATTTGGATGTCTCTAGTCTAGCTAACCAGTCTTCCACCATTACAGTGTTTTTCTTCTAGTGCCTGTAAAGTGTTTGAGGTAGGTGTACATATCTGCCCATATGAACTCAAATCAGCTTATTTATTTGAGCTCAGGCATGTTGGTTTGCCACTACCTTCCTTATTTATGACTACACACTTAACCTCTTTCTTCTTTTTCTGTAAAACATAATCTTACAGTGGCGGCTTGTCTGTTCTGACAGCCAGCGTTAGCTGAGAAACATTGCATTACTGCTGAATTCTTCTCTGTCTCCCCACTCCACACTCACTCATTTATTATTTTGCTACAGCAGCAGCAGCAATGTGAGGACATGATCCCTGGTTTTCCATACTGGCTCACAGCTGTTTTCAGTGAAGGGTAACAGCCTCAGAGAGAGAGGAGACAGTGCTCTTAGCAGTGCAGGAACAGTAACTTTGATTTGTTTCCCACTGAAAAGTGAGCTTTGATAAAATTATGCTGTTTTGATGCTTTGATGATTCAGAACAACCTGTCTATTTTCAGTTCAATTGTTTCCTGAGTTACAGCCAGGCACAGATATAATATAATGGGACAGTTATTCATAGCATAGTGAGATAATGAAACACGTAAATATTCAAAGAGTATTTGCAGTATTCATATAGGATATTGATATTTTTTAACAGAAATGTTTCTCATTAACACTAACTCCCTTTTTAAGTCACTCTAGCAGGGTAAAGGGTCATTAAAGTGTATTATTATTACTATGTATTCGTAATACCATTGCTAATGTAACATGTTAATGTAATTACACTGACCCCCCCACACACACACACACACCCAATAGGCCCCCCAGGACTTCCACACCTATCCAACCCCGGCCCATTCCCCGTCCCCTAATCACCCCTCCCCCAGAACCTCCGCCCCATCCAACCACCCCCTGCTCCCTGTCCCCTGACTGCCCCCTGGGACTCCCTGCCCCTTATCTACCCCCCCCCCCAAGGCCGGCGACAGGAATTTTGGGGCCCCGTACGCAGATCGTGCGCCCCCCCCCCCCCCCGGTCTCCCGCCGCCCACACCCCCCCCAGCCGGTCTCCCGCCGCCCGCGCCCCCCCCCCCCCCGACCGGTCTCCCGCGGCCCCCACCCCCGGCCGGTCTCCCACCGCCCGTGGGCCCCAACACCCCATGAGCTTTGGCCGCGTGACCCGGCCGGGAGAAGCAAAGGGGGGCGGAGGGAGGCTGCTGGGGGCCGGGGGAGGGGGCTGATGAGCTCTGCAGCGGCTGCCCGGAGCCACGCCTTGCTCACAGCCCCGGCGACAAGGGGGTACAGCTGCGTACCGGGCCCGCCCCGGACTTCAGGGGCCCTGAAGTCCGGGGCCCGGTACAGCTGTACCCGTTGTACCCCCCGGTCGCCGGCCCTGTCCCCCCCCCCCCCCATCTCCCTTACCATGCAACTCAGAACAGCGTGTCTGGTAGCCCCATCCCCTGGCTGGAGCTAGATGCACTGGCCTGGAGGAGCACGCAGCCTTACCCACCCAGAGCGCTGCCCATGCGGCAGTGTGGCTCTGGGGGAAGGGGGACAGTAGGAGAGGGGCCAGCCTCCCTGGTCAGGAGCTCAGGGGCTGGGCAGGATGGTCCCATGTGCCGAATGTGGCTCGTGGGCCATAGTTTGCCCACCCCTGCCCTAAGTGATCATGACAAGGTTGAGGGTCAAGCCCCCCAGAAATCCTGGGCCCAGCCTTGTTAGGGTTATGAGGACACAGGAGAGTTGTTAGGGTCTCGTTAGGGTCTGCCACAGAGGAGAGTGGAAGGGGAGCCCTTGAGGTCAGGCAGACCTCTGAGTTATGGAAGTGGGATCAAGGACTCAGATCCTTTCGCTACCAGGGTAGTGTATAAGCAAGGAAAGTTCCTCACAATAGCGGGACCAGTTCCCCGCTAACATAAAGGTGCTAACAAAACAAAGTGAAAGGATGAAAGGATGAGTGGGCATTACTCATGGAAGTCTGAATAACGCATTTTGATGTCTGTGTCATTTCCCATTAGCCCAAAACATTGCACTCATGATTTTGAAGATAGAAACAGTGAGTCAGGGAAAAGCATGAGTCAAAGTGACTATGAACTAAATAGAAAGAAATAATGACAGCCATGAATTCACATCATGGAGGGTGGTAAGACAGGGCAGGGTGAGCAACAGAAGCAGATGAGAGACCTAAGGGGCAACTGGATAAAATTGTGAAGACCTGGAGGCAAATAAGATAATACAATTAACCTTCATTTTATCAGCTATGTCTGGTCTTCACAGAAGCTCACATGAGAGTTTATTTAAATCTGTTGAGCACTGTCTGTTGATACTATTCTGTAAGAACCTGTGTGCATTATGTATGAGATATCTGCACCTTGACTTAACAAGGTAAAATGGAAATGTTCCCCCATGACTGTGTATGAAACTGGTAGTACTGGTTTTATAGATTTTATAAGTGGATGTCAGGGATGAAAGAGAGTTTGAATTAAAACACAGAAGTCAGAATACTAGCAGGACAAACTCTCAATAGGGTTGCCAGACGTCTGGTTTTTGACTGGAATGCCCTTTTGAAAAGGGACCCTGGTGACTCCAGTCAGCACCGCTGACCAGGCCATTAAAGTCCAGTCGGCTGCACAGCTGGGTAAGGCAGGATCCCTGCCTGCCATAGCTCCATGTGCCACATGGCTCCTGGAGGCAGCAGTATGTCCCCCTGTAAAGGGATCTGGCCAGGGCTTGTCCCCCTCTGGGGCGGTGGGGCACCACATCGCCTCGCTACACACCCTCTCTACTGGGTTGGGGAATAAGGAATCGATGGCCCAGGCCCTCAGGCAGGCAGGGCTGAGCAACAGTATCTTAACAGGCCCGGGCCCTGGATCAGGGCAGGGCAGCAAACAGTCAGAGAGGCTCAAGCCTTCAAGCAGGAACTGAGCAAACAGTACGTGTTAGCAAGACCAGGCTCTTGAGGTGCCTGCAAGGGGGGGAGACTGCCACCCACAAGTGGGGTGGCAGGGGGGACGCAGGCCCTCCCACGCCACTGCGTCCCAGCCCAGGACCTTGGCAGCGGCAGAAGACCCGCTGCTGTGTCAGTGGGGATCCTGGCCGCAATACACTGACATTGGCTCTGGCAGTGCTGCAGCCTGACTAGGGTTGGCTGCCCCAGGGCCACTTCCAGACTCCCCCTCTTGTGGTACCTGGGTCAGGATGGCGTCCTCGGAGGACTCCAGCACCATGGGTTCCTCAGGATAGGTAGCGCAGGGTAGGCTTGGCCAGTCCTTGGGTTCAGCACGGGCCGCTGGGGCATCTGGCCACCCTGGCGGGTGCTTCCCAAGTGAGCTCTGGGGCTGGGCTTTTATCCTTCCTGTCCTGCACCGTGACCTCTGGGGAGCGGGCGCAGGACTTGCTAGCCCTGCCATTTTGGTGTCTTGGTGCTCGTCCCTCTCTGTAGTGGTGGGGTACCACGCTGCCTTGCTAAACCCTCCCCCACATCCGTCTCCTATGTGTAGAGGAGCCAGGGGGCTCTGTGCGCTGGCTCTGCAGCTCCCCTTGCCCAGGAACCACAGCCAGTGGCAGCTGTGGGGACAGCACCTGTGGGTGCGGCAGCATGCAGAGCCGCCTGGATGCAGCTCCACATAGGAGCTGGAGGGGGAACATGCCGTTGCTCCCAGGGCTTGAGATAAATGCTGTCAGGAGCCTGCACCCCAACCCCCCGTGACACCTCAACCTCCTGTCCTAGCCCTGATCCCCCTCCCACAATTCAAATCCCTCAGTCCCAGCCCAGAGCCTCCTTCTGCATCCCAAACCCCTAGCCCTAGCCCCACCCCAGAGCCCACAACCCCAGCAGGAGCCCTCCCCCTCCCCCCTGCATTCCAACCCCCTGTCCCAGCCTGAAGCCCCCTCCTGCCCCCAGAACCCCTCATTTTAGCCTCACCCCACAATCCACACCCAGAGCCTATACCTCCTCCTATACTCTAACCCCCAGCCTAAGCCAGAACCCCTCGGCTTCACATACACCCCAGCCTGGAGCCCCCTCCTGCACTCCAAGCCCCTCATTCCTGGCCCTACCCCAGAGCCTACACCCCCAGCTAGAACCTTCATCCCCTCCTGCACTCCAATCCCCTACCCCAGCCCCATGAAAATGAGAGAGAAAGTGAGGGTAGAGAAAGTGAGTGACAGAGGGACGTGGGATGGAGTGAGTAGGGATGGGGCCTCAGAAAAGGAGGGGTAGGGACAGGGCCACATAGGGGGGGCAGGAAGAGCTTGGGGCAGAGGTGTTCGGTTTTGTGTGAGTAGAAAGTTGGCAACTCTAACTCTCAAGAGGTTCAGAGAAGCATCCAGAAATTAGAACCTGCATGCTAGAAATCTGAGCTAAAAAAAACCCCTCAAAAGTTGCTTTCTTGAAAAATTTTCAGGTTCTTGTGGCTTTGGCTGAATCATAAATATCGTGTGAATAGACTTTTTTTGCAGTATTTCAGTGTTCCCATTTCTGATCCTGACCCACAACAAGGTAAGGAAATGCTAAAAAGAAGTGAAGTTTTTCAACTCTTACTTCAGTCCGTGCTTTGAAGAAAAATTTGGGTCAGTCCTTGTTTTATCGAGTTTTTCGCTCAATCTTAGCCCAAGATTCTGGTTCATAAATCAAATAGAGAGAAAAATCTAGGATCCTTAAAATGAAAGAAGAGCTAGATATGTGCTGAAGAAAGTTTGTTCCTGTATTTGTCTGAGCACTATTAGTTTTACATGGTGGGAAAAAATCACCCAAACATTTGTCCAAGTAGCACAAGGTCTTCTCAGTTCAGAGTGGAATTTTTTTATTAATCTGCTTTTAGAAGAGAAATGTTATGAGCCAATATGTATCATGATGTGTCAGTAAATTTGGAATACTGTAAAGTTCAGAGCTGTTTGAGTCATAAATTTTGGTTCAAGCCCATCTCTAGTGAGAAGAGCAGTCTTTTTCTGGTACTACCCTGGTTACCAAAAGTAGTAACTACCAGCAATCTGGAGCCAAGAACCTGTCATCATAAATCAGAGAGGTAGCCGAGTTACTGTGGTTCTGCAGAAGTGACAAAGAGTCCTGTGACACCTTAAAGACTAACAAAATTATTGAAGCATAAGCCATCCTGGACAACGATTCCTGGACAACGATCCCTCACTTTCACAGGCCTTGGCAGGCATGCCAATCCTCGCCCACAGACAACCCACCAACCTCAGCATATTCTCACCAGCAATAGCACACCGCGCCATAATAACTCTAACTCAGGAACCAATCCATGCAACAAACCTCGTGCCAACTCTGCCCACATATCTACACCAGCAACACCATCACAGGACCTACCCAGATCAGCCACACCATCACTGGTTCATTCACCTGCACATCTACCAATGTAATATATGCCATCATATGCCAGCAATGTCCATCTGCTATGTGCATTGGCCAAACTGGACAGTCTCTACAAAAAAGGATCAATGGACACAAATCAGATATTAGGAATGGCAATATACAAAAACCTATAGGAGAACACTTCAACCTCCCTAGACACACAACAAGAGATTTAAAGGTAACCATCCTGCAGCAAAAAAACTTCAAGACCAGACTTCAAAGAGAAACTGCTGAGCTACAGTTCATTTGCAAATTTGACACCATCAACTCAGGATTGAACAAAGACTACAGATGACTAGCTAACTACAAAAGCAGTTTCTCCTTTCTTGGTGTTCACACCTCCAGATCAGCTGCTAGAAGAGGACCTTATCTTCCCTGATTAGAGATAACAAGATGGTTCAGCCTGATTGAACTAACCTTGTTATCTCTAACCTGGTTCTTGTCTACCAATTTATTCCTGCCTCTGGATACTTCCACTGCATGCATCCAACAAAGTGGGTATTAGCCCATGAAAGCTTATGCTTCAATACTTTAGTTAGTCTTTAAGGTGCCACAGGACTCTTTGTTGCTTTATGTCATCATAAAGTTCAACCCAGTTCTACTCATCCAAAAATGTTCATGGTCTGAAGCGTTGATTGCTTCTCTGGACTGACCTCCTGAGCTTTTTAACGTTTACCAGTCACTACATAAAACTTTTAGACCAGAGTCAGCCACACATATCCTAAAAGGCAGGGTGACTCTGCAGGAGGCTGCCTCAGTTTCCCTCTTCAGGACTCCTTAAATAAACCCCACCAGTCCAGAGTACTTCACACAATTCAAAACAAACTCAATTCTGGGGCTTCTGTCCTTTTCCCAGGAGAAGATCCAAGCCTTCCGGCTTCACTCTCTGGCTGGAGTCTTGTAGTGCCTGAAGCCTCAAACTTACCTATAGCCTTCTGCTCTCTTGAGCGTCACTGTGCTACAGCTTCCTCTTCTTATTACCTGTCCCTCTCTGGCTCTTTTGAGAGACCAGAACCCCTCTTTGGGGATATCTACACAACCCACGGCAGCGAGCCTCACTCAACAGCCTGAATCCCACCCTTCTCCCCAGGCTTCAGCGCCTGAGCCACAACCTCTACACAACTATTTTTAGTACAGTATGTAAACTCTGCTACACCAAGTCACTCGACCCAGATAGGGAGGCTCGCTGCCCTGGGCTGTGTGGACATTTGCTAATAGCTCGCATCAAGAGACTGTTAATGAAGTGCCGGTGGACTGGACCAATACCTCTTACAGGGCTAAGGGTACAAAGTGACACAGGGCACTATTACATGCAAAGGTGTTCAATTCACGTTTAACTGAATTGGTCAAGTCAGTTCCACAATGCACCAATGAGTTGTTCCATAGCTATGCTGAGATATGAAATAAGGTCCCAGCCCTGCACACACACACTTGCTTAACATTGACATCACTGACACTATTCACACCCTTAAAGATAAGCACGTAAGTGTTTGCAGGATTGCAGCCTCTGCATAAACCTAAATTGTTTCTCTTGTAATAACAAACCTCCTAAAAAAAAGGGAGTTAATTGTGTTTAAAAAGTATGCTAGAGGCTGAAAGGACACTCTGTGTGAATATAATGAAAAATTATCTTTCCACGTCACAGAATCTGCTGGTAGAACTGACACTAATTGGAAAACTCGTTGAAGAGGCACCATGGATTGCATGAACATGAACCTGCCTCCCATTCTTAAAATGGATGCCTGTATGATAGGGCTCAGGCACATTGACTAGGTAGTATAAGGAATGTGCCCTGCTGCTGCCTATGATGTGAGGTTTCTTTTCCCCTGAGAATGCAGAAAGAAATTCACTCTTCAATATTCTTTTAGAAACTTTTTCAAAGTACAAGTTTCCCTTTAAAGAACATTTGCTAGCGTTAATCCAGGGAGAAATCAAACACCCACAAATCAGGAATTCGCAATTTGTGTCCATATGGCCCCATTCCTTGTTTACCACACACCATTCAAACTCTGCTTTGAATATGGAAATATCAATTTCCTCATATCTACGGTGATCATCACTCTCGTATCTGAGTGCTTCACAGATATTAGCGAATGTATCTTCCCAACACCCCAGCGAGATAGTGAGGTTTTTCATATTCCAATTTAAGTTGGAAAAAGGGATCCATATTAAACATGCAATTTATCGAACTCTGCATTGATTTGCTTTGAGATCCATGAAGAATCTAATAAGGTTTTGAGCATTACACGAATGAGCAAGCTGACTGCAAAGTCTAGAACAAAAATAAAAGGTTACTTAGCTTCAAGGTGTTTGTCATCACTGTCCCTGGAGTCACTACGAAACTAGCAGCTAAATGCTGCATATGGTATGCTGTAAACAAAGCATGACGATAGTTTTCTTCCAGTAGTAGGAGCAGTGACTAATGCCGCTCTGCTGTATTCTGTCTCCCTTTGCTTTGATGAGTCACAAGGACTGGGTAATGGTGAACTCAGATCCTTTTCTGTCAGAGATTTATTTGAGTACATGTTCATTTTTAAGGGCCATATCCACTATAATCCGGATATTACACATTAGAGGAGGTGTACAAAATTGCCGCTTTTAACAGTCTTCCATCTGAAAAATAAATTAAGTGATTATGAGAAGATGAAATCATTTCTTCTTTTTCAGAAAAACAAGAGGAGCTTATATATATAAACTACCCTCAATGACTTCAATAGGAATGTGGGGACTAAGTCATAGACAGAAAGGATTTATCATTCAGAGACAAATCTGCTCAGTACCGAGTATCTGGGTTGATGATCTCTGTGGAGGCAGAGGCAAGAACGGGTCCTGCACTGGCAGCAGATCTGATCCTCAGCTGTTAATGTCTTCATAGCTAAAGTAGTTTCATGCTCTTTGCACCCCCACTCTTGATGGTGAATCTGTATAGCAGCACACCCAGATTAACCATGATCCCCACCCAACAGGGCCACTTGATTTACACAATTGGATTGACTGCCTCTTTGAAACTAGGCTATTGAGTTGGTTTATCTATCCCCTACCCCGTACCCTGGGTTACCACGTCTCACAAGCGTTACTGTATCTGTGCAACATACCCGTGAGGGGGTAAAGTGCTGTTATCCCCATTCTTCAGAAGGGGAACTGAGGCACAGAAAGACTCAATGACTTGTCTAAGGTCACACAAGTCTGTGACAGAGCAGGGAATTGAACCCAGGTCCCCATCTGGCATCCTAGCCACTGGATCATCCTTCTTCTCCGCACCCCTCCTGAAATCCAGCTCTCATAAGCACTGTGTTGTGATTTTATATTCTCTGGAGTGATCTGAGTTACTAAACCAATGAAAGGGTTACACCCATCCATGAAGTTTCCCAGCTATATACCTTACCCTTAGTAAGTATTCCAAGTTTATTTCAATACAAGTTACTCCTAGAAATTTGAAATATTCTTCATTCTACATAACAGTTTCAGATCACATGAGCCAGACCCTACTGGAATGGTACTTGTTTATATACAATAAAAGTTTTTCTAATGAGGTTAGTTGTCAAAGTCCATGCATAGGCTGCCCCTTCTGAGTCCTTTTGCAGTCCCCCAAGTGTACCCCCTTCAGGTGGCAGGCCCATGTCTCCACTTTTTTGGGTGAGATAACATGGTCCAATCACTCTCCAAGTGTGTCTTTGGGTTACACCCCCCTGACTGCCAACCAGGTTATTTGCAGGCCCAAAAGGCTTGATACCTTCCAGACATTTTCTTTGGACGGTAACATTATGCAGTGACACAAAATCAGCTTCTTTATTTTCCCAAAAGATACATTCCACTTAGAGAAGTGAATTTAAAATAAGAGACCTTCATGTGTGTTGTCTCACCCAGGCTTGGCTTTCCCCTCTGCCCCCTGGTTTGGGCTGACTTGGTCCCCAGGAAGAATGAGGAGCCCTGGGGCTAAGTCACAGCCTGCTTGCTGCAGAGCCTGGACTTTCAGGCACTGTCTGCATCAGTCTGCAGCCACTGACATCTTCCTCCTCCTGTGTAAAGGGAAGATCCTTTACAGAATTACTGTTTGATCCCTAGATTCATAGATTTGGCAAACAGACCTGTCACTAAAGTTGGGGCTGAGGAGTCCTCCTTCACAGTTATAATCCTGGCTATTGTGTTTGAAGGGAAGGTCTTTATCCAAAGTATAGTTTTATCTTTCCTGCCAGGTTTCTTTAATAATCCCTTTTGAGCTAATGATGCATTCAGGAAAAATCATATCACACTTCTGGTTCTGGTATTTGGAGTGGAGAAATTCCATCAGTACAACAATGGCCCTCAAGTAATAGCACAATCAGGCCACATACCCCTAGAAATAATCATAACAAAGCCCCTTTTTAGTGCACCAAAGAGATTGTAGCACATGTTGATGCATCTCCAGTGCTACCAAGCAGAGATCAGATTTTGTCCATGAGGATTACTGGTATTTGCTGACACCCGGAGCAGGCTATATATACCCAGAATCAGCTAGTTGGGGGAAAGAGGATCAGGACAGCAAATCCATTAACATACTGCACTATCTCAGTTTCAACAGCACAGCTAATGGATATCAAAGAAGCTACAGAAAAGGATAAGAGTCAAGAGAGAGATACTAGCAGGGTGGCCAGAAGACAAAAAACAAATTTCCAGTAGGAGCAGAACCATATTATCAAATTAAAGATGAACTAAATATCTAGGGTGCAATCATATTTCAAGGACAGAAAATTGTTTTCTCTTCCTGGTTACACGAGTATGTCATGAAAAAAAAATGCATGTCTCACACCTGGGCATTGACAGCTGTTTTAGATGGACTTCAGAGTGTGTTTACTGGACAGGAATGAATACACAACTCTGCTCCTTGACAGAAGGGTGACACACCTACAGTCATGTGATAATTGCCATCAGAAAGACTTTTACCAAAGAAGCTGCCCGCCCGATGATAGGAAAAGGTGGCAGCAGACTTATTTACCTCCAGTGAAAAGCTGTACTTGATTACAGTAGACTACTATTCAAATTTCTGGGAAGTCGATGCCCTACCTAATACAAGAAGAAATTCAGTCATGGGGAGACTGATGGCCCACTTTGAAAGATATGACAGTCCAATCACTGCATTCACTGACAACATACCCTAATTTACCTCAGGAGAATTAAAAGAATTGGCACACAAATGGGAGTTTGACCACCACACCTTCTCCCCAGCATACCCACAGAGTAATGGCAAAGTAGAATTAGCTGCGAAAACTGCTAAGTGACTGTTACACAAGGAAGTTTCTTCTAGTTTTGATCCCTTTTTAGTATCTTTGGCACACAGGAATGTGTCATTACAGGGGTGCCAAAACACTCCAGTTTAGGCATTGATGGGACAAAGGTCCAAAATCCTGTTCCAATCGGAGTAAATCTGTGCAGCCAAAAGGATGGAAATGCTGCTGAAAGATGACCAACAATCAGAGAAAGCAGGCACTAGAGAACAACTGGTCAGCTAAGGACCTACCCACTGTTGGATACAGGCACTCTTGTGATGATCCAGCCATTAGAGAGAGACAATTATGAGTGGACTAAAGGAATCATGAGGAATACAGTGGTAACCAAGTCATATGAGGTGATGCAAAAGGAAGAGAAGGAACTTCCAAGCCAGCAGACACTATTCTGGAGAAAGTCTACAGAGATATAGAGATCTCTTTCCATCCATAATCTCTTTCTCCATGAAGAGAAAGTTTCCTAGAGTTAAGATAGGTGAGAGTGAGACAGAGATAGGTTTCTACCAGGGTGGGCATCTGTGAGGAGACCAAACTATCTCAGATCTATATAGCCTGCTGAGTTTGTAATAAAGATAAGACTCCAACTCAGTTATGTGCTAGCAATCTCTGGCTGAAGGGACAGAGAGCATCAATTTGTTATAATTGAAATGTTAACATGTTTTTAAAATAGGAAAGTTGTATCATGATAAGTGGAACCAGAGTCAGATGACCCATGTTCCCTGGAGGGCCTGTTATTGAGAGGACACTAGGAAAACAAGTAATATGGGGAGTTATGCTGGAAGCAACTAGCCATAAAGACAGCAGTCCACAGGGTTTAATAAAGTTTTATTTGTGTGAATTAAACATCCATTATGTGCCCCGCAAAATTCGTATAGGCTAAGCCACCAGGCCATCATCTGGCCCTTAAGAAGCCTGTGGTTAATTGTTGCTAAGGGTGATGTGTCTTGATGAATGAGGCAGTCAGAGGAGGGTAGATTGTTGGCAATTTTGTTTGGGGGAGGGTTGATTTTATAAAGTAAATGTGTATGTGCTTAGGATTTTCCCTTAGTTTGTATATTAAATGTTTACAAAGTTACCTTCAACCACTGTGTTGTGGGACAGGTATACCCTGTCACCTCTTGAGGGTAGGGTAGCATTATAGCCCTGCAGCAGAGTCCAAATAACTACCCTTTTCCTCAAGGCAGTATGAAATAATGGTCAGAGTCAATAGGCAGTATGGCCAGTGGACAGAGTCAGTGGGACTGCCCTTAGCCTCAGGGCAAATGGCCTAATGGCCAGAGTTAACAAGACCATCCTTCAGTGGGGATCCGTCCAAAACATGCTGACTTGGTTCCTGGTTCCACAACTGGATCAATGTTTGGTTCCCCTGAGGTAGTTCCCACCCTTTCTTCCCACTCTATAGGCCACAGGTCCTCTGGGTCTCCATGGTAATTGACAGATGAAGCTCCCGATGACTCCTTCTCCTCACAGGCTTCCACAGCGTGGGTTTCACATGTTTTTCCTGGGTCTCGGTGTGGCTGGTCTCCATGATCTGGGGCTCCGACAGCCACTGGCTGGGAGCCTGCGATACATGTCCTCTCTCCTCCGCAGTTAGGGCAGACTGAAATGGGCTGCTCCCTTTTATACTGAGATTCCAGTTGGAGCATGCCCAGCACGGGTGAGGAGGCCTGGGTTCCTCAGCCCATAGTATGAGGTTAAGTCCTTTCTGTCTAGTGCGGGACTGGTGTACTCCATCACACAATGGAATAGATGTGTCTCGACAAATAGACAACAGACCACACAGATGGAGAGATCTACAATGCATAGACCCACTAAGCTATAGTTTAAAAATACAATTCAGTGCTATCTGTTACTGGATCTCAGGGTGGCAGCTGATCTCCTTGATTAATAACAAGGATAGAGAAAGGTCCTTGGCCAAAAGCATTTTTCAAGTTTATAAAAATGTTCACTTTACACAACTGGAAAAATGGTCTTCTGCTGAATGGTGAAACGAATGAGCAAATTAAAAGGCGTTTTTACCCTTGATCAAGACCAGAATTTTTGTTCTGTTTCTATGTGAGCCCTGAAGCTGTAAGAAAAATGCCTCATCAGCATCATTTAGATTAATGTCACAAGGAATTAATCATTAAAAAGCTGTGATTGCAATAACTATGCCATCTCTGTCAGGGAAAGGAATTAAGGCATTCTCCTCTATCCAACGGTCACTCTCAGTGCACAAGTTGACTAGATGTATTTAGTGGAAATAGATCTTTCCTGATACGGTAACGCTGGAGGAGATAAAGAAATTCAGAACTCTGTTTTCTCTCTCATATGTATTAAGAGGAAAAATTAGACGCGGTTGTCTGTTAAAAGCTACTACATAAGTTATAATACTATATTAATACCTGTCTATTAACTGCAGCGATAAGTGCTTGCAAGAGTAACTTTGTTATTTTTAAAGGTTTATTTTTCCCCTTTGTGCTGACACTGCCACTAGCAGAGTAAGTGTAGAGAGAACATCCCCTCAGGAAAGGAGTAATTTTAAATTAACTGAAATGCACTATGGCTTCAATAGACCTATTAAAGGAGACTTTATTTTCAACCGTCAGCTTCATGAACTGCTAACTCACAGCAGCCTGTGATATCAAAATGCAACATTTATAAACAGAAAGATGTGAGATAACCTTTTTGCACCTCAGTATTAGAAATCTCTTTCTTTATACTCCACTCGTTATCATTTTAAAGGAATGTCTTACAACATTAATAAAACAAAGGTGTATAAAGTTTCTTTTATGGCTTAACTTTCTCTCCCTCCCTCTCCCCATTAAAGTCCAGTTCAGCAAAACCCTTAAGTATATGCTTAAGGGCTTTGCTGAAATTGAGTGTGATGAGGTTGGACTCACCACTGAGGCTCCTCCTACTGGCTGTCTGGGTAATTAGCTCTGCTCCCTCTTCTGCTGGTGTCTATCGAAGTGTGTATTATGTTTAATTACAAATATTTGCACTGTAAAAACAAACAAAAAGAAATAGTATTTTTCAATTCAGCTCAATTACATTGTAGTGCAATCTCTTTTTCATGAAAGTGCAATTTACAAATGTAGATTTTTTTTGGTTACATACCTGCACTTTTAAACAAAACAGTGTAAAACTTCAGAGCCTACAAGTCCACTCAGTTCTACTTCTTGTTCAGTCATTGCCAACCAATGCAGGGCACCGCTCACCGCTTCTCTGCCTGGGGCAGCTACCAGCAGGAGCTTGCAAATTGGCCCCAGGCAGGCACAGAGGTGGTGAGGTCTCCCCACCGCCTCATGTTGCAGGGGCAGGGCTTGCAGAGACACCCCCCTACCAGGACGCCCCCCTACCAGGTAAGCTACGCCTACATCTGGCCCATGGGGGGGGGCTGCGCTCAGCCCCAGAGCCTGGGGGGGCCCTGTGCCACCAACCCACGGGCAGGCTATGTATGTCCCTGCCCCCTGCCCCCATGGGTCTGGTGGGGTGGAGGGAGCCTGTGGCTCCCTCCCCCTCCTTTACCCCCTTTCCTCTCTCTCCACCCCCCCCCCCCATGTGTCCCAATATTTTGTTGTTGTCATCTGGTCACCCTACATGCAAATGCCTGTTCTCACTTTCAGTTGACACTGTAAACAGGAAGCAGGAAGCATTATCTCCTGCAAATGTAAACAAACTTGTTTGTCTGAGCAATTTGCTGAACAAGAAATAGGGCTGAGTGGACTTGTAGGCTCTAAAGTTTTATATTGTTTTATTTTTGAATAGTTATTTTTTGTACATAATTGTACATTTGTAAGTTCAGCTTTCATAATAAAGAGATTTCACTACAGTACTTGTACTAAGTGAATTGAAAAATACTATTTCTTTTATTTTTATAGTGGAAATATTTAAAATATAAAAATAAATATAAAGTGAGCACCGTACACTTTATATTCTGTACTCTAATTGAAATCAAGATATTGAAAATGTGGGAAACATCCAAAATATTTATATAAATAGTATTCTATTATTAACAGCACGATTAATCAAACTTAATTTTTTTTAATCCTGCGATTAATCATGATTAATTTTTAGTTTCTTGACAGCCCCACAATAAACTCATCCTGCCATCATTCTATTGATTCCCCATAGAATACTGCATAAAGTTCAAAAATTTCAGTCCTTAGCTTCAAGGCCCTTAATAGTTTTAATCCAGGATCTCAAACAAACATCACACATTTGGATGAAGATTGTGGTCATTAACTCCCTTTCTGTAGCACAATTAAATGATTCCCTAAAAGGGTGAAGCTTGGTTGTACGTAGGGCTGAGCATCCTCAGGGGCAGATCTAAGATTCTGGAACAAACTCTTTTACATACTAAGAACAACCTGAAACCTCATTGCTTTGCATTGTAAGTGAAGAGCACATTTCTTTGACCTGGTCTTCACTAAAGAAAGTGCATAGCACATACAAAACAAAACTAAGAGTTTGTCATGGAGAATGCTTCAAACAGATAGCCCTGTTCAGCACCAGTTTGATTCAACTGACTGAGTAGTTCAGGGTAGTATCATGTCAAAAGGAGATTGGTAGATGAGATAAGAGATTGATGGAGAGATAAGATAAGGAGTATGGCATTAGCAGCAGTAATGTCTTAGAAAATGATGGTACCAGATTTGACATTGTGAAATGAAGAATAGGCCTAACCTCTTCTGCCTCAGACCCCCAACTGGAAGCCCCGCCTTATCTACAGAGGAAAGCCAGCAGGATTTGATGCTTGATCCAGAACCTCTAAATCAGTAACGGATAGTGCCACCCCTAGAAATGGCAAAGAAATACTGTACAGCTAAAAACATGAAAAAAAACCTAAAATGGCAAAAGAGAAGAGAGATTTTTTTTTTAAGTGTGAAGAGATCTGTAAAGGAAACACATGTTTGTAAATCTAAATATTATCTAAAGCATCTGTGACAAAGTCAGACCTGAAACTTCTGGAAGGGTGGGCAGAGAGGTGGGCAGGCACAAGCCCGCCCATGGCTACAATACCCTCCCCCAGCCTATGGGGAGGATCCACTGAGGCCAGGACTCAACTAATTACGGGGGACAACAGAAAAAATAATGACAGCTCTGGTGGTAAAAGGGTGTAAAGTAGGGAAATGGAAAAGGACACTAAGCAGAGAACCACAGACAGCGCCCGCTGTTCCTTGAACTGGAAGGGTCGCAACGTTGGCTAGAGGTAGCGATAGTGTGTCCGATACTCTGTACACAACTCATTTTAAATTATGTAAATTTCCATTCATTCAATCTGCCAAAGAAATCAATTCTCTCCAGAAAGCAATTAGTTTTATAAAAATATTTCTGAATCATATATAACTACATGCCATAGCATTAACTACAGAGAGCCTCTCTAACATTACATTTATGACCAAAAAAAACTGACTAAAGAAAGGAAATTCTAAATTAAAATATATCTTAATTTGGAATTTATACCCAAACAAATCAGCTAACTGAGTGAACCAGAGAGATAACTACTGAGAAGCTGGTGCTACTTATGCTTTTATATAAAAATCTTACTCATTTGGTGAAAAGCTTCAGATAAAACTGAACACAAAGCGGATCTTTGTAAAAATATCTCTTCTCATTGTATGTGCAACAGAAGATGAGCCGAGGCTTGCTTGGAGCTTTCTTTGATGCAACACTGAAAAGGTAAACCCACGCATACACACTGGCTCATTTCTTCCATAATTCACATGCAGACTGATTGTTAAAGATCTATAGGTGACAATAGGTGTGTAGTGGGATTTTCAATAGCACCTAACTGTCTAACTCCCATGCCAACTGTTGAAAATATGGAATTTTTCATTAAAATCCTGTGTTATACCAGAGGACTGGAGTACAGCAATATGGTACAGTAAAACCTCGATTTAATGGACCTCGATTTAGCGGACTTCGGATGCAACGGACAAAATTTTTAAGAAAGCCCGATGCAGCCGAAATCCGTTTGTCAAGGTCCGGCTGCGGGCTCCCTGCTCTAGCCAGGGTTAGAGCTGCGCGCGGGCTGCCTGCCGGCTCCCTGCTGCCGCCCGGGTCCCGGCAGCGGGCGGGCTGACTGCCGGCGCCCGCCCGGGTCCCACCTGCCGCCCGGGTCCTGGCAGCCAGCTGGAGCCCCTAGTCCCGGGGAGCGCGGATCAAGCCGCGCTCCCCGGGCGGCGGCTGGAGCCGCGAGCCCCAGGGAGCACGGCGCCTGGAGCTCCGAGCCCCGGGGAGCAAGCCCCTAGCCCCGGGGAGCGTGGATCAAGCCGCGCTCCCCGGGCGGCGGCTGCAGTCGCGCTCCCCAGGCGGCGGCTGCAGTCGCGCTCCCCGGGCGGCGGCTGGAGCCGCGAGCCCTGGCCACCAGCGGGGACTGGGGCCGGGGCGCATGGGGGTCCAGGGCACGTTTTTTTGTTTGTTTGTTTTATTTTTTTAAAAAAAATCGGCGGCTTTTCGGCGGATGGAAAGTACAGTAAATCCTCGAATTAAGGACTAATTGGGCAGGCTGGGTTTTTTTTTAAATTATTAAATAACGGACTTTTGGGTTTAATGGACACCCAGTCACCCAAATTAGTCCGTTAAATCGAGGTTTTACTGTACTTACCTCTACAAAAAGCTCTAGGTATGATCCTGCAAATTACAAACCAGTGAGACCTACTTCAGGACCAGGAAAATTAATAAAATGAATAATCACAAACAGGTTACATAAAACATGTAGATGATCATAGTATGGTATAGACAATTCAGCAAAATTTCTCTAAATGCAAATAATGCTTCTCTGATCTAACTCTCTGAGCATATCAACTAAATAATGGAAATAGAATAGTCATGATATAATATATTTGGACTTTCCAAAGCCTTTAGCAGAGTCCCTCATAAGAGGCTACACAATTAAAATTGTATGAAAAAAGTTTGACATTTCTAAGCTGTTTCACTGGGTTTAAAACAGACCCATTTTGGGGATTTTCAAATATTTTTCCCAATGTTTTCAAATCAAAAATATCGTTGAAATGTTTCAATTATGGAAAACTGAGCTTCAGCTAAATGAAAATTTCATTAACTATTGTGATAACAGTTTTGACAGCATCTTCAATAAAAATGTTAATGCAACATGTCACCGTTAGTGTAGAGTTTTGGTTTTGTGGAACATTAGTCCGCCTTCTATGGGGCGAGGAGACTGTATTGTTTGAATGCCCTTCACCTCAGTAGAAGGGGGATCAATTTCCTCGGGGACAGGCTGGCTAGAATAGTTAGGAGTGGGTTAAACTAATAACAAAAGAGGGGGGTAAAAGAGGGAAAATAAGAGCACTCAGCAGAAAATTGAGATGTTGAGAACAAAATTAATCAAGGAAACAAAGGACATGAAGAGAAGCATTTTCTGACTTGCCTATAAACCAGTGCTAGGAGACTGGGCAACAATCAAAAAGAAATGGAATTGGTTCATTTCTGAGCATAAATTCTATCTAGCTGGTATTACTGAAACCTGGTGGGATGATTCATACAAATGGAGTGTTAACATTAATGGTTATAATGGCTATTTAGAAAGGCTACAGCAGGCAAAAAGGGAATGGGGGTTGCACTGTATGTCAAAAATGGAATTTCCTATTTCCAAGTCACTTATAACTCCAATGAAAATTATCTTAAATGTTTATGGACTAATGTCCTAACAAATAAAGCACAAGATAGGTACTAGTTGGTATCTGCTACAGACCACCAAATCACACTAGGGAACAGGACAACCCCCTCTTTTCACACCTATGTAACATGTAGGAAAACCACCTGTGTGATCATGGGAGATTTCAATTTGAGTGACATATTTGGGAGGGCTCACGCTGCCTGTACTAAAACATCCTTAGAATTTCTAAACGTCATAGATTACAATTTCCTATCTCAAAGTGTGCAGCCAAAATAGGGGAGTTCTTTATTAGACCTTGTCCTAAAGATTAAGCAGAATTGAGCACAAAGCTAAAAAACAATGGTAGCTTAGGTACAAGTGATCATGACTTGACCACATTTATAATATGCAACCAGAAGAAAGTCCAGACCAGAAACATATGAACTTGGTGCTTTAATAGAGCCAATTTCACAAAGTGGAAAACAATTATTAGCCACATCAGTGGAGAGGAAGAATTGAAATGGAAAAATGTGAATGATAATTGGGAATCATTTAAGAACACCTTACTAGATTCCCAAAAAGCCACAATCTCAAACCTGATTTAGAGGCAAAGTGAAGGCATATATGTTCTGGAAACATCTGTGATGAAATCTTGGCCCTCACTGAAGTCAATGGCAACACTTCCTTCAGTGGAGCTAGGATTTCAGCCCAGGGTTAGGCTGGTCATGTTCAGAGTCTTAACATCACCAGTGCCACTCCACAATAGCATTGCATCATCTCATTAGCATAGTCACTCTCCTACTAACATGATACCTGCTTATTTATATTCATGAGATTTTTGAGGGAGTTGGGGTTTTTTAGTTTGTTGGTTTTAGATCGGATGAGAAATATTGCAGGCACAGTTTTAACAAGACCTAGTATCTCTGTGTCTCTGTGGTGTAAAATAATTCCAATCCCACAAAACAGTGTGTTTTCTCTTTCCGTCCCCATCTCTCATTTAATGGCTTCACAAGGTAAATGATTCATGTGTCTCAAAAGAGGGTTTCAGAAGGCCTTTCAGTTTATTCTAGAGCTTTGTGCATCACAGTTATTACTCAACCAATTCATTGTTAATGCTGAAGGGGAGACAAAATTATAAAAGTAAAACATGCTTTGGAAATTGTATTTGATTATTGTTTTTGTACGTGAAGCTGCTTGGATTGTGGGAACATTGACGGGCTCTAAAAGGGTAATTTAATTTTTGTAAGCTCAGCTGAAACGGCTGCTGTTTTTAGGCAGTTGCCAACTTCATTTTCCTGTAGCGTACAGAAAACAAATTCTGTTCTCAATAATGAGCCAATTCCAATTAGGGTAATTACCATGGGATAATTGTAGAATATCTATGGATAATTAGGGCTCCATTGTTTGTTTATAACATACCAGGAGAGTAAATATTTTATGATAAAATAATGCATGAATCTGCAGTTACCACTTCATTTAATATTGTTACATCATTGTGTTCCTTTGCTGCTCTGAGTGGAATTAAGATACAATTATTAAATATTATCCCTGGTGCTACACTGGACTCTTTTCCCTGCCAGTAAATTAAGGTAAACAGATCCTTCCAATGTTGTCATCTTCCTGGCGGACTCCCTGCTCATGGCAAATTTAAGTGCATTCATCAGGAAAAATGAGTCCAAAGAATACATCCGAATTTGAGCCTCTGAGCTTAATGATGAATCTAAATGCAAGGGTGAATGCAGTAGAGATACTAAAAATAGGCCTTTGGGCTAAGTTCTGCCTTTGCTGTGCAACTGCATTGGGATTGCACAGATGTAACAGAGTACAGTATTTTGGCCCTTCACTCAGCATGAGATCACTTTTAGTGCTTTTCTCCAGACCGTGATTTTTGATCCTGGTGTTGATGAGGTAGGAGTTGAACTTAGGGTGACCTGTCTTGTATTTTGTAGACCATCCCTTATTTGGTGTCTAATATCCTATGATAAAGACTTACTTAGAAGCAATGGATCAAAAAGGCTGTTGTCGAGCAACAATGTGTGAAAGCCTATGATTTGTACAAGAATAAAGTGTTGTGGGATAGGGTTCTTGGAAATAAGTTTGGTTCTGTATTTTGCATACAGTTGTCTTCTATTTCCTAGCTGAACCTGAGGCTGATTTAGTGACATCATGGAGAGACAGACAGACAGTGTTGTTGGAGGGCATGCACAAACCTGGTTCAGAACTGCAAGGAACAGTTTAGAAGATAAGGCAGGTCAGGAAGTCAATACAGGTGGTGCTGAGTAAAAGAAAATATGTAAACAAAACTGTCTCCAGGATTAGACACAACATGTGTTTAGACACAACACAAATAGGTAATCTAATATGCAAGAAAAAAATTATACCTATTTAATAAGGTCCAAACTGGCATTTAAGGGTACAAAATGAGTCAGTATGTCCTAAAGTATATTTAAATGTATGATATGCATAAAAAAATTAATTAGGCACTTCTGAAATGTAGCTCTTTTAATCTCACTATATTAGACCAAAAAAAGAACATCCTTTCAGCCCTCTTTTCAGGCAGAAAAGCCCCAAACCTCCTCTTCTCTCCATTGCTTTTTCCACTGTGGTTTCTTTCACTGAAACCTCTTTCTTTTCACCATACAAAGAGGTAAAACCGCCACAAAATCCTCAATATGCCAACATTCACCTTTATGCTAGCATTCACCATGTTGTATCACCCTTTCTTGGTAAATGATCCCATCCCTCTCAACTGAGAAGGGAAGGAAGATTTGGTCAAACTTTAAAATAATATTCTTATTTCTTATGACCTATTTAACTCAAACCCCAGCTTAAGCAGTTGATATAATAGAGCTAGGAGGCATTGCCAATATCAAGGACATCAGAGTATCATACAGGAATAACTGGATGACTTTGAGGGCTGCAGTTACATAAATGGGATGAAATTCAATAGTACAAAGTACAAGGTCATGCACCTATGGTCTAGTAAGAATTTGTCCTATAAGTTGGGGCTCATTAGTTAGAAGTGCCATAGGAGGAGGGAGACCTGGGTGTTTTGGTCAATCCAGGGATGACTATGAGCCAACAATGTCACATGGCTTTGAAAAAGGCAAATGTAATCTTAGGATGTAGCAGGAGAGGCATTTCCAGTAGAGAATTATTAATGCTACTGTAGAAGGCACTGGTAAGACCTAATTTGGAATACTATGTACAGTTCTGGTCACCGTGTTCCACAAAGATGAATTCAAACTGGAACAGGTACAGAGAAGAGTTTCGAGGATGACCAGAGAAATGGAGAGCCTATCTTATGACAGGAGACTGGAAGAGTTTGACTTGTTTAGTCTACCAAAATGAAGGCTTGGAGGTGATATGATTGCGCTCTATAAATACATTTAAGGGGTAAATACCAGAGGTGGAGAAAATCTATTTAAGCCCAAGGCCAATGTTGGCACAAGCTGAAATGGATATAAATTTAATAAATTCAGGCTCGAAATTAGAAGGTTTGTAACCATCAGAGGGAAGGGTTCTGGAACAGCCTCTCAACAAGATTTATAGGGGCAAACAACTTAATTAGTTTTAAGAAATTGTTGATCAAATTTATGAGAGGGATTGCGTGTTGTGGATATACTGGCAGTGGGCAGGACTGAGCAGTGTGGGGGTGGGTCTCTTCCAGTTCGTGCCTTATGTTCCTAAAATTTCATACTTTAGGGCTTCAGCTGGTCACCTGCGGGCATCAGAAAAGGATCCCCCCCATATATTTTGGGGAAAGGGGCATCTCCAGTCTCTGATGCATCAAAGGGTGGGAGAGAGTGAGCCAGTGTTCTGAGGTAATAAGAACTCTCTCTCTCTCTCTCTCTCTCTCTCTCTCAGGTGAGAGAGTGGCTGGTTCTTGCTCACATGCTCAGAGTTTAACTGACTGACATAATTGGGGGCCTGGAAAGAATTTTCCCACAGGGCAGATCAGCAGTGACTTTGGTTGGGGTTTCCTCTGCATACGGAGTGTGGTTCACTTGCTGGGGTCAACTAGGTATATCTCCCCTAATTCTCTGCCACTCTAACAGCCTCAGGCACTGGTGTTCATTGGTTCTTACTATTATCTGCCTGTAGCACACACGAGTCTTATCTCTCAAGGGCTGTAATACTTTGGTCTAATTTCGGATGTTGGGTTAAGTATGCAGGTGGCTGAGTGGTGCTTGAAGCCTGTGATGTACTGAAGGTCAAATCAGATGATCCGGTGGTCCTTCTGGCTTTAAACTCTGATTTTAACTGTGAACTATCTACATACACTTCCCTTCAAGAAAGGGTCAAAGCTTTAATTGAAGTTTCAACCTATTATGATGGTGCTCTCCATCTAAGTTACTAGTTCTCCAAAGGTACTAGAGCAATTCTAGGAAAATCCGGACTTTAAATTCTGATATTTCTAAGTGGGGTGGGGACAGGGAAGGGTAGAGAAACCCATGTTTGGAAATTAAACTTTGAAGCCATCTTTATACACCATACCAGATCAGTAACGGGCACAAGCAAAGAAAACATTTATCTTTCTCATCTTCCTTCATTTTCTTTTAGTCAGAGCAATACATAAGACATAGCATACTATTAGTTAAGTCCATAAGACATAAGTCAGCACTTAAATGCAATGATGGACTCTGTGGTCAGATGTTTGGGTACATGTGTGTTCTTTCAGCATGCTGTCCCAGCTCTGTGCAGATAACAGACTTTGATTGAATTGCCCAATAAATCCACAGACTCTGTTTTCAGCGAAGGAAGTTGGTTAGATTTATTGCCAACAAATCACGGTATTGATGCTCTATACTTGCTACAAGTAGACTCAATTCATGTGTGCCTATGGCAATGGATTGGCTCAATGAATGGTGGGACTTTCCATTCTCCCCTCAGCCAAACAAAGACACTCCCCCTGGGATACATCTTTATATCCCAATATCAACAAGTTAAGTGCTGCCCTTCTGATGTAGTTAGGTGCCACCCTCTGATGTATTTAGTTACTGCCCCCTCTGACATAGCTAACCACCACCCATTACCTTGAACCTGTTGGTTTGATCAAAACATTTCTAACTATCATGCTCTCATCCTGACCTCATCTTTAGGATGGGTCAGTGTGTTCCTGTTCTTTGGAGAATGTGTTAGTTTCGAGGTGTTCTGGTACCACCTTTCTGGAATGTGTTTGCATATATATATTCTTGTGCTTAGCATGACTTAGGAATGTGTGTTTCTGCAGTGTCAGCCCTGTTCTTGCCAGATTCTGTGAGCAGGGCCCGCCTCTAGCTCACAACCCGATTTTGTTTTATATTAGCAAAGTTTAGACCAGGCCTCAGATAGATTCAAGAGCTTATGTTTCAGGCCTTCTTCCTACTACAGACACTATATGACAAAGAAAAAAAAAGCTAAAAATTACATGGTCCGATTTTCAGATGATTAGATAGTCTGCAACTCCCATTGATTTCAGTGGGTTTCTCAGTGCTTGTTGAAATAATGCCACACTCAAAGCATATCCTACACCAGAGGTTATTGTCACTCATAGCATTGGCTGTATTTATGCCAAGGATTTTCTTGTTTTCTTCCTCATGAACTTCATTCAACTTTTGAGACCATCACAAGCATAAGTAATTCTTCTCTCTTGGTGGTATGGAAGCAGGGCCACATGTATTCCATGATTCTGTGTCCATGGAACTCGTCCCTTGTCACAGAATTTTTTATGACAATGTTTCTAGCCCCTTGGTTATGAAGAAATCTTCAAAAAAAAATTGGAACCTGTGTAAACAATCCACTACTGTCTGCCTGAGTGTGCAGACAGCCTGGAACAATAGCTCTGAAATGTGTGAATGGACCGTTCATATCAGTGGGCTGAGAATTCAAAAACCTCAAGGCCATTTATATGCCAACATTGTTAAATATTTCATAACTATTCAGTTTAGCAGAAACTTCCTGCAAGTGTGTATATTGTACAATCCCAAACTGCCGCCTATGCCTCCCCTGGTGCCAAACATTTCACATGATTCATACCCAGCTGCCAAACCTACAGCTTCCACCTGACAACTTAAATGATTCAGTTAGGTCTTGTCAATGCAAACATCTAAGGCATATTGAAAATGAAAATGTAGAGACTTCAGAGAATAAATTGAATCAAGATTTTTTTTATTATTTAATACTGAAATAACAAATGCAGGGTCCACTGCACAGACTGTACATATTGTTTCATATTTGATTTAATAAAAACTTCCATTTCTTAAATGTATCTGAAGCTGTTGGACCACAGTTAGCTAGCCTGAGCACAGGGATTTATATGGAACACAACTGGGTCAGCTGTGAAGAATTAAATCCTGTCAGCACATTGTAAGAGAGACATGCTGTGGAGAGATGGGGACCAAGTCTGGCAATAAGTGTCAAGAAGGATGCATCTCTAGGAACAAGGTGGAGCAGAGAACAGAGTCACAGAGAATGCATGCCTCTTCCTCTCCAAAATTTAACTGAGGCCAATCACACTAGAACATTTAAGCATAGGGTATTCAATAGGCATTAGATGCAGTCTCTATTTGTTTCCTCATTAATTCCCACATCTTGAAGGAAATATGGATAATCTTGGACATCTAAAGCTATTTTCTGCATTAGCATTTCTTGTCTGTGAACTGTAGCAAGTAATCTAGCTGTGTTGTGTTTTAGTTTCAATGACAAGACAATTGAACAGAGGCATTAAATGCTTACAGCTTCGTTTTGGAGAGTAAGAAAGATTAAGCAGAGTTACCTGCCATCCAATCTGTCCTTCATTTCCACTCCTCATTAAAATTTCAGCATTCATTCACTTCCTAAAGCAAAGTCCTGCTTAAATATGCAAGAGATAAAACTAATAATCCTTAAAAGAACATTTTAAACATGCTACCTGGAATCCTATTCAATAAAGATAATCTATCCGATCTCATCACATTTCACTTTCTTGAATTTATCCTAATCTTTAACTGCCTAAATCAGCTCAGGAGAAAACCAGATCAATCCATGCAGTGTCAGAGCAAACTAGAGTTATTTTTAGTTTGCACTTTGTGGCTAGAAGTCTAAAAAACCAGAGTTCACTCCAAGAAAGCACTCTATAATAATGCATTGTGGAATCTCATCTCAATTGGGTTGTGGCTTTAATCTGACAATAGATCATATTTAATCAAGAATAGGAATAATGATCAAATTAAACTTCTGAAAAATGCAAGCCATACCTCTTTAAAACAATTGGTGTTAGAGTAACTCCTTAAATTCTTACACTAAACATGTAAAAGGAGGTTAATAGTAACCTGAAAAGATATCTTCAAAACACAATCATCTTGCAGATGGGGGAATTGGAAGGAAGGAGGTAAAGGAATAACAATTATATGGATACACTTTCAAAAGAACTTTAAGAAATAAATTGCATAAGGAATACAGGGAAAAGAGGAACCCAAATATTTATCCAAAGCAATATAATCTTGAATGGATTTAGGAAGCAGACTATAATCATTACATAAAATACGGACTGTTATAGCCTCTCAGAGGTCATACTTGTGATAATACCTTTGGGGAAGAGGATCGAAATAACTTGAAATGTATAACCAAGAAAGCTGAGACATGGATAACAAAGAGAATTACATCTATCTGGAGACTGCAGTCTGTGGGCCTGATTGTTTCTTATTCCATCTCTGTACTCAAAGAAAGACTAGGGTGGGGATGGAGGGAGCAAAGATGACTTTAAGTTGGCTTTTCTTTCATTTTAAAAGGTGGCTTTAGGGGAAAAAAGGACAAAAATAGCAAAAACAGAGCAGACATTAAAAAAATTGCAACCCCACAACTAAAAGCAAATACCAAGCCCTAACTTCTGGTTTACTTTAAGTTTTATACCTTTCTAGTCCATGGAAAGCTAAGCAATCTGTTACAACAGTGCATTCTCATGTTTTCCTGCTGTTATGTTACTCAAAGCAAACTATGAGCTTAAGAATGCCACAGTCATGATGCAGTCTCAGGATATGCCAACAAGAGTCCAATTCTCCAAATAAGTTCTCTTTTGCATCAAGTCCTCTTTAGCGTGACTTTAGGCCTTGTTTTGGAGTCCAAGAATTACCATTCTTTACTCTACAGGTCTTAAACTTCATCCAGCTTCTGTCCTTTGGAGAAGCCAGGTCCATCAGTCTAATTGTGGCAAAAGACAGTTGAGAGATAACTGAATGAATGAGATATTGAGGCGGGCATATTTGGCAGAGTGATGCAGTAACAGAGGAGGACTTTATGCAAAAGGTGGTGAGAAATCCACTTTTCACTTACACACAATCTCTCATACACAAATTTCTGTATACAGTATATAGATATATCAGGTACTTGAGGAATGTTATATTTTCTATACTTTCAATCATTTACACTGCTCCACTTGACTTTAACATTCATGTCTATTGTTTCCCAGAGTGTTCTGGCTCAACTTCATGGCTCAGTTTGCCCAAACTGAAAGTGAACTTCCCCTGGCTCTCCCAGCCCTAAAGCTTAATGCTCTTCATTCCTGATTAGCTCATCAGTTTAAGTGAAACAGTTTCTGCTCCTTTCAACTACATCCTTAGCACCTGCCTATTTACACATCCTTCTAGACATTCCAAATGATTTAAAGCAATTCAAATGTTTAAATGGATTAAGAGCATCACTTCATTAATTCACAATTACACATAAGAGATTTCTGAAATTGTTTGGGTAACTATTATAAGTATGGTTTTAAAAATAGATGCATTTGTCAAATTATATCCTGCTCTGTAATAGACAACGGCACGATAAAGTCTTTTGCCTCCTCACAAGACAAATTTATAATAAAGCTAATTTCACAGGAATTTACATATCTCTTGTGCTGTCTAGGGGAAAACAACAAAACCTGCAAATAACTCCCTGCTTCAGTTTCGTCCTTGTCCTCCTATAATTTTCCCTCCCTGCTGTCAGGTGACCTCCCAGGCCATCCTCAATCCCCTATCAGGTGATCCGAGTTCTCACCGGGTGATTTGTTCCTTCATTACCAGCCTAGCTGGGAGAACGGGTTTCCCAAGACAGTAGCCAGCTGTTTGTCCAAGAGTGCTGCCGGATGAATGGAGTGTCCAAGAGTGTCCAAGAGTGCTGCTGTGTGAATGGAAAGTCATCAAGGTTTAATGACCCTCCATTATTAGGTCTAGGCTCGGTGCAAGAGTTTTTCCTGACACAACATAAGCTCAATACGGAGACCACAGAGCCAATGTGAAGACACAGGATCATTTCACTATCAAAATGGCCTTCACAAAACAATGTGGTGTTGCAGATTGATACAGATTCATGCAGACAGCTACTAATCTCTCACATCATTGAAGTCCATGGAAAGATTCTCGTTGATTTAAAACAGGCCTTGGATCAAGCCCTTCATGGGCAGGGTGGAGAGAGATGATAATGTCTGCACTATTTTACACATCTATAGTAGCTTCCATCAAAGGATCTCAAGGTGATTTACAAACATTTGTCCTTACAATTTGCCACTGTGAGATGGGCAATTGTCCTCATTTTACAGATGAAGAAACTGAGATATAGAAAAGATGTGGTCAAAACTTTCAAGTGTAGGTGCCTGAAGCTAGGTATCCAAATCTAACTGTGCTGATTTTTCAGTGGTGTTGAGTTAGCATGCACAGCTTCCATTGACTATAATCAGCATTTTTGAGAATTAGGTTATTTAATATTCCTTAATGAAGAGCCTAACTTTAGGCACTGAGGCCAAAATTTTCGAATTCAAGTGCCAAAGTTACATAAATTCCATGGAAAAGCAAGGAGTGCTTTGTCCTTGCTGTAACTACTAGACCATTCTGTCCCTAGACTAGACTTCTGCAATTGCAGATTGAAAAGGATAACCAGGGAGGAGAATGGGGGCAAAATAAACAAGGGCCCGAAGGAAGAAAATTGAATATGGAATGTTCTCTTTGGAAAAGGGCAGCAACAACCTTTCTGATGTTCACTATGCAAAAGCTATCGGGGCAATAATACAATGATTGGTATCATGATTGCTTCTGCTACTGCCATTAAATTGTCACATATTTAGTACTTTTCAGGGCTGTGTCTAGAGTACTTTTGTTGTTTCTGGCTACTCTGAAACCCTATCTTTGCATTTTTGAACACGTCACAATGATCATTTTGATGACGCCAGCAATTAGAGAAGCAGCATCTATAATGAAGGTAAAGTGGTGTTATAAACATCCACCTGGTTTTTAAAATTCTCCACCTGCCAGGCTTTAATACATCTGTTGTTGCAATTAAAGTACAAAATAGTAATTTGCTATTATAAATGCCAGGTCAGGATGTGCCACCTGTTTAAACAGCACTGATACATAGTACTAGCTAGCTGACAGCACAGGGGAGGGAAGAAGGAGACAGATATTGCTGTGTTTTAAAATCTTCGTTTTGCATTACTTCCAAATTAATTTTGCACTCACTTTAGCTCTTCTTCCCTAGTTCCCTGAATATGTTTAAAGTAACCAGAGTCTGTCTGAAAAATTGATAATAGTCGCAGACAAAGACATTAATGTTTGAATTGAGAAACCTGATGGATTAAGCAAAAGCCACACAATTAAATGTTAAGGTTAACACTCAGTTCTTAACTCATAAAGGAAAGAAAGGGACCACGGGATTCTACAATTGCCAGGATCCAGTGTTTTAACAGCTCATGCGAATGGTGCAAAAGCACTGGAAATAGATCATTTTTATCCATTGATCTCAAATCATTGATCACTGCTTGTGTCGATTATGCATACTGTCTGTTCAATATTAGCATGAATACCGAAGAGCTTAGATGGCAATTACTGTCAGATGAAAACCATGTATCCCAGATGGTAGGAAGCATTTATTTTTCAATGGCAGAGCGCACACATACATTTCTGCAAAATAGTTCGTCACGTTTATAGCTTTCTTATGAGTATAAAAGGTCAGAGCAAAAAGGCACATAGACAATATTGGGCTGTGCACCAATCAACTAATTGGTCTAGTCATTTGTCTTTGAAATATTATTTGTCGCTTGATGTCAGACTCTTACAAAATATGGAGACCATACCATAGTGTGCTATAAAAAAATACAGCACTCTAGAGACCTTTAATAGAACCTGAGAAATTAGCAAGACCTATTACCTCATCCTGTTCACCTCCCTATCAGTGAAAGATTGCTCCATACATTATTTATTTTAGATTACTGTCCAGTCTCATTCAATATATCTTAAATGACAGGCTTTTGGGAAATGATTGCCTAGACAAATAGATCTCTTTGTTAGAAAGTTTTCCCTGATATTTAGTTTAAATTTTCCTTTTCTTAATATAATACTGTCACTACTAGCTATACCTCTATGTATTATCCAAGATAATGACTTTTCCTCTTTGTTGTTTATACCTTTCAGGTATTTGTACACCCTCACAATAATTCTCTTCCATTATGTCCCACGCCCACCACCCAGCAAATACATATCTTACTTTTCTTTTATTTAGTATATATTTAGCCTTCTTAATCTCGACATAATTAAATCTGTCCATCTCCCTAGTCACTTCAGTTGTTCTTCCCTGAAATCCCTCCAATTTATATATCTTTCTAGCAATGAAGTGCCCAAAATTGAATTTAGTACTCCAGATGCAGTTTCCCCAGAGCTGTATAGATGGTGAATTCCACATTGGCCTTGGATGCATCATTGGATGCAGCACAAAATTGATTGGCCCAGTCCACTGCTGTCTCACTATTGTCCATGATTCTTTTGCCATCTGAGAGCCTAATTCTCCACTATCTTGCGCCTTGTAGCAATTTAGCACTGTGCAACAGGAGTGCAAAAGGCGGGCACAGGGTCATGCTGGCCGCCACTTCCCACAGCTCCCATTGGCCAAGAACAGCAAACTGTGGCCACTGGGAGCTGCGGGCAACCATGCCTGTGGACAGTCAATGTAAACAAACTGTCTTGCAGTCTGCCAGCAGATTACTCTGACAAGCCCCCTGCAGCCCACAAGCAGCCCTCCACTGCCTTATACTCTCCAGCCTATTTTGCCACCCACACCAACTGGATTTAGTGATAAATGGTCACTTCCACAAAAACCACGTGACATGCAGGTCCCAAGACACCAATCGCTTACCCCAGATCAACTGGTACCCTAGCTCTTCCACCTGTAGTCAATCCTGTAATAAACTAGCTAAAGGTTTATTACTAGGAAAAAGGAATAAGAGAGTTATTTATAGGTTAAAGCAAGCAAATATACACTCTCAAATGAGTTCCCATCTAAATCCTAAAGAATGACAGAGTTGTGATGATCTGTGGTAATCTGTCCATGTCTTTCAAGACAGACATAGGAGACAGCCCCTGGGGAAATCTCTGGCTTCACTTTTGAGTCTCTGGCCCTTCAGAGTCCAAACAACCAAAAAGATGGAAAACTTTCCTGTCTCTTTGTTTTCTTTCCTTCATTCAGTTTACAAGTCCACAGGAGGAGCTTCCTTGCATGTAGCATTTCCCAGGTGCAATAAGACCATTAACCAATCCTTTGCATTTCCATGCTCCTTATAATAATACTAGCAAAAATACCCAGCATTGCTCGGGGTATTTGTAATTGGAAACTGGGATGTAAAAAGACTACAATGTTTTTTATTAATACAAATTTTGTTCAGAAGTCTCATTTTGTCTAAGTAATTTCATTCTCTTGCATTTAGATGTGGTTTCTCCGATACATTTTCGCTTTTTATGTGGCATAACGAATAGGGTCCTTTTTAAGAAAAAAACAGTGTATTTAATTAGGTTTGCGCTACACAACACTAAGCTCTCTGGTTATCTGTATTATTACATCATAACTATGTCACAGACAACAGCATGTGTTAACCTGCAGCCCAGATGATGTTATGTGAGCTGTGTAGTTGATGTTAATGGGCTTTAATGAATTTCACCCCTAGGGGGTGTAAGAAGTGAGATTTTAAAAATTTTCTATTCCTACCCTGATTAGGACCCTAAAGCCTATAACTGTATCAAATTTCAAGTCTCTAGCTGAAATGGAGTGGAAGGAGTAAGGAAACATACATATACCATTTTACTTTTATATATGTAGATATGGAGATATACCTATCTCATTGAGCTGGAAGGACCTTGAAAGGTCATTGAGTCCAGTCCCCTGCCTACACTAGCAGGACCAAGTACTGTCCCCTGAGAGATTTTTTGCCCCCAGATCCCTAAATTGCCCCCTCAAGGGTTTAGCAGGCCAATGCTCAAACCACTGAGCTCTCCCTCCCCTGAGCCTTCATGGCCCATCTGATTTTGATAGTCCTTCTGGATGGGCAGAAGGGGGGTAGGGGAATAACCCCCAGGTCTGAATTCACAAGTTAAGAGCAAACATTTTCAAAGTTATAAAGTAAAACTTACGGATTTTCTTATAGCACAGAACACACACATAAGTAGTGAGATTAATGCATGTAGCAACTTACAAGCATTTCATAGACTCCAAATACTAAATATATTCTCATAAGACTAATGCCTATTTTGAGCAAAACTAACATAGAAATGAACTGGTCTGCTCCCTAACTATAAGTTAGTCAGTTCTTAGCTAATGCCTGCAGTGTGAGCAAGAGCTGGCATCTGGCCTGTGTGGCAAGGGGGTCCCCCTGGGCACCCCAGGCTCCAGTCCTCTGGGCAGCTCCCCCGTCTGGGTTTGGCCTCTCACTGGTTAGGCTGGGCTAGCTCCCTCCTGGGAGGGGCTCCTTCCTGCCTCCCTGCCTGCTGGCAGCCTCCCTGTAACTGCCTCTCACTTGCCTTTACCTCCTTCTGCTTCACAAACTCAATCTTCTAACTCCTCCTGCCTCCAAACACACTCCTCACTCCCACACCCCTCTCTGGGGAGAAGTCTCTTTAAAGGGCTCTGGCTTGCTTCTTAACTGGTCCCAGCTGGCCCTGCTACTGGCTGCAGCAGCCTTTCTCAGCTGGACCTAATTTACCTGCAGTTTTCCCCTCTCACCACAGCCTCCCAGCCCTGGGTTTACCACACATCCCCCCCCCCCCTGCTCAACACCATGGGGTTGGGCTACTTGGGTCGCTGAGCAGTGTACCCTGGACAGGCCGTCTGCATTTCCGTGCAGGAGGCCGGACCTATGTTGTACGCGGAAGTGGAAGGGTTGTAGCGAGAGGAACCACCTGGTGACCCTTGCGTTTTTATCCCTATTCTGGTGCATCCACTTCAGCGGAGCATGGTCCGTGACCAGGGTAAACCGTCTTCCGAGCAGGTAGTAGCGGAGGCTTTCTACGGCCCACTTCACTGCCAGGCACTCCTTCTCTACCACGGCGTATTTCTGTTCCCTGGGCAGGAGCTTCCGACTGAGGTACAGAATGGGGTGGTCTTCTCCATCTATCATCTGGGACAGCACCGCTCCTAGCCCTACTTCGGAGGCATCGGTCTGCAATAAGAACTCCTTCTCCCAATTCGGGGCTATTAGCACGGGGTCGGTGCAGAGGGCCGTCCGCAGATCCTTAAACGCCTCTTCTGCTGCGTTCGACCATTTCACGATATCCGGGCCACGGGCTCTCGTCAGGTCAGTTAGTGGGCATGCCCGGGCGGCGAAATGGGGAATGAACCGTCGGTAATAGCCGACCAACCCCAGGAACGCCCTGACCTGCTTTTTCCGGACTGGTCGTGGCCACTTCTGGATTGCCTCTAACTTGTTAAGCTGGGGTCTCACCAGGCCTCTCCCCACTACATACCCGAGGTATCTGGCTTCTGCTAGTCCAATTGAGCACTTGGCGGGATTCGCAGTCAAACCGGCCTTCCTCAAGGTGTCTAGCACTGCCTCCACCTTCCCCAAGTGTGTCTCCCAGTCGGGGCTATGGATAATCACATCATCCAAATAAGCGGCCGCGTACTTACGATGCGGCCGCAGCAGTTTGTCCATAAGCCGCTGGAAGGTGGCGGGGGCCCCATGTAATCCAAAGGGGAGAACCGTGTATTGGAACAGACCATCTGGAGTGGAAAAGGCTGTTTTCTCCTTGTCCGCTGGGGCAAGGGGGATTTGCCAGTAGCCTTTGGTCAGGTCCAGGGTGGACAGGAACCGCGCTGTTCCTAATCGGTCGATCAGTTCATCTATTCGTGGCAGCGGATAGGCATCGAACTGGGACACGTCGTTCAGCCTCCGGAAGTCATTGCAGAATCTTACACTGCCATCGGGCTTGGGTACCAGGACCACGGGACTGGACCACTGGCTATGGGACTCTTCTATGACCCCCAATCTCAGCATCTTCCGGACTTCTGTTCCAATCATTTCCCTTTTTGCCTCTGGGATCCGATAGGGCTTGACACACACTTTTACCCCAGGCTCCGTGCGGATGTGGTGGCATACCTCCCTGGTTCGGCCTGGTATCTCCGAGAACACGTCCGGGTGCCGTCTGATCATGCTGATCACCTCTTCTCGTTGGTTTGGGGTCAGCTCGGGGGATATCCCTACCTGGCTAGGCTGGTTCCCTTCCCGGGGGGTTGCTCCGAGCGCGACTACTTGAGCCTCTCTATCCTGCCAAGGCTTCAGTAGGTTTACATGATAGATCTGCTCCAGCTTCCGGCGTCCCGGCTGTCGGACCTTATAGTCCACGTCTCCCACGGCTTCGATCACCTCATAGGGCTCTTGCCAGTGGGCTAACAGTTTACTTTCAGCCGTGGGTACAAGCACCATTACCCGGTCCCCCACCTGGAACTTCCGGCTCACCGCCCGACGATCATAATACGTCCGCTGGGCCTCTTGGGCCTTCTTCATGTGCTCTCGCACTATGGGGGTGACCTGGGCTATCCTCTCTCTCATCCGTAACACATGCTCGATGACATTTCTCTCCGGCTTCGGCTGTTCCTCCCAACCCTCTTTGGCTATATCGAGTATGCCCCGAGGGTGGCGTCCATATAACAACTCGAACGGGGAGAATCCCGTGGAGGCCTGCGGTACCTCCCTCACGGCAAACAGTAGGTAGGGGAGCAGGGTGTCCCAATCCTTCCCGTCCCGGCTCACTACCTTCCGCATCATACTTTTCAATGTCCTATTGAAGCGTTCGACCAGACCATCCGTCTGAGGGTGGTAAACCGATGTCCTCAGGGTCCGCACTTGGAGCATGTCACACAAGTTCTTCATCAGTTTTGACACAAAGGGGCTCCCTTGATCGGTTAGGATCTCCTTGGGTATTCCTACTCGGGAGAAAATCTGCACCAATTCCCGGGCTATGGTCTTGGACATAGTATTCCGTAGGGGCACAGCTTCCGGGTATCGGGTGGCGTAGTCAAGCACAACCAGTATGTGCTGATGGCCCCGGGCAGATTTCTCTAGTGGGCCTACCAGGTCCATAGCGATCCGCTCAAAGGGGACTTCAATGATGGGCAGAGGTACCAACGGGGCCCGCAAGTGCGGCCGCGGGGGCATGCAATTGGCAGTCCGGGCAGGAGGCGCAATATCGTCGGACAGCCGCGTAGACTCCTGGCCAAAAAAATCTTTTCAGGACCCTGTCGAGGGTTTTATCCACCCCTAGGTGGCCCCCGAAGAGGTGGCTATGGGCTAGGTCCATCACGCCTCTCTGGTGTTTCTGGGGAACCAGGAGTTGCTCTATGGTTTGGTCCGACATCCGGACTACTCTGTATAATAGGTCCCCCTTTATCACATAATACGGTCCTTGGCCCTTAACTTTCCCTTCTACTGGGACTCCATTCACCTCCACTACTTCCTTCTGGATATGGTGGTAGGCTGGATCATTGGGTTGATTCTGCCCAAAGCTTTCCATTGACAGGCCAATCGGTCCTAGCTCCGGGGGGATCTATCCCCGGCTCCCTCACGGGGTCAGTCTGGGGGGCACTAGGTCCGGCGTCGGGCTCCCCCGCAGCTCGCCGAGCCCTCTTCCCCCTGGGGCTTACTTGTTCCCCTACCAGCGCTACCCTTCGGTACTGGGTCAAAATCTTCGTCCCCAACTCCTTCGCTGCCCTTCTCTCCCTCCGAGACTTCTTGGGTCCCCCCGGCAGGGAAAATAGCCCTGGGTCAAACTCTCGGAAGGCCGGGGGTCCACAATCCCTGGGCGCCCTCTCCTGGATCTCGGCACTAACACCTTCTGCCTCCCTTCCGGGGAGCAGGTTATCGAACCCTGGGAAGTCTCACCCAATCAGGACCGGGTAGGGGAGCTTTGGGACTACCCCCACCATTACCTTCGTGGGGTTTCCCAGGATGTCTATACTTACGGGGATGGTGGGGTAATAATTGACATCCCCATGTACACAGGATACTCCGGAGCGCTTGGCCCGCGACAGTTGGTCTCGCCCGACCAGCTTCCCCGAGACCAGCGTGACCGCACTCCCGGAGTCTACTAACGCAGTGGTACTAATGCCGTTCATCTTAACGGGCCGGGTGTATCTATGGGGGGCCACCGCGACCCCCACCTGACTTATTAGGACACAGGGACCCTCCATCCCCCCCAGGTCGCATTGCATGGGTTCGGCCTGGTTTGGGCACTGGGCCGCTATATGCCCTACTTCCCCACATGCATAGCAGCGTATACCCGCTCGGGCTAGCACCCTGGTTCTCGGACTGTTAGGCCGTACCCCCCGAGTCTCGTTCCCCCAGTCCCCAAGCTTCTCCATGCTTTCAGGCTGATCCCCAGCCTCTTTCCCTCCCTCTATGTAACGGCTTGGGGGCATGGTACCCCGGGGTTTTGGCCCTGTGCCCTGCCTCCTACTCGGGCGCACTCCTTCCTTGGTAGTCCGAGGCAGCTCCTGGGACGCTAGGTGTCTCTCCACGAGGGCTACTAGTTCGTCATAGGAGGAGGGATCGTTCTTACGGACCCAACCCCTTATGTCGGGTGGCAACCCCCGCATATACCTGTCCCGGACTAGGATTTCCACCACTTTCTCTGGTCTGTGGGTCTCAGGCTGCAGCCACTTCTGGGCGAGGTGAATCAAGTCAAACAGCTGGGTCCTTGGTGGCTTGTCGGACTTGTACCTCCAGTCGTGAAACTGCTGGGCTCTCAGGGCTGGCGTCATTCCCGCCCTTGCCAGGATTTCAGCCTTGAGCTGGGGATAATCTGCAGCAGCCTCGGTTGCCAGATCAAAGTAGGCCTTCTGGGCCTCTCCACACAGAAAAGGGGCCAGGATGCTTGCCCACTGCTCCCGGGGCCAGGCCTCTCGCAGGGCTGTCCTCTCGAACGCGAGGAGGTAGGCCTCGGTATCGTCGTCCGCCGTCATTTTCTGTAAATAGTTGCTTGCCCGCAGCGGCCGGGCATCGGGACCCCCACGGGCCAGGGTGCCCAGGACTTTCACCTGCTTCACTAACTCCTGCAATGTGGCTCGGTCCTGGGCTGCCTGGGACATCAGTAATTGGTTGGTTTCCTGCTGCACTCGAACAGCCTCCTGCTGGGCCGCAGTGGCCTGAACCAGTGCCTTCACCACCTCCTCCATTTTCTCTCTCTCTTTTTATGTTTTTGAATAAGGGGGGGGGGCTTTTCGCCCTGGTCGAGGGGTCTTGCCAGCACGTCTACTCACGATCCCACCTCTGACACCACTTGTGGCAAGGGGGCCCCCCTGGGCACCCCAGGCTCCAGTCCTCTGGGCAGCTCCCCCGTCTGGGTTTGGCCTCTCACTGGTTAGGCTGGGCTAGCTCCCTCCTGGGAGGGGCTCCTTCCTGCCTCCCTGCCTGCTGGCAGCCTCCCTGTAACTGCCTCTCACTTGCCTTTACCTCCTTCTGCTTCACAAACTCAATCTTCTAACTCCTCCTGCCTCCAAACACACTCCTCACTCCCACACCCCTCTCTGGGGAGAAGTCTCTTTAAAGGGCTCTGGCTTGCTCCTTAACTGGTCCCAGCTGGCCCTGCTACTGGCTGCAGCAGCCTTTCTCAGCTGGACCTAATTTACCTGCAGTTTTCCCCTCTCACCACAGCCTCCCAGCCCTGGGTTTACCACACCTGCTAGTATCACAATCCCTCCTTCAGTGACTGCTACTCAGGCAGTGCATCTAACTTCTTATGTGACTCAGGCTCCTAAAACCAATGATCTCACTCAGAATTTTATCACATCCCACAGTAATGGATGTCTGCCTTATTGAAGTGGAGGAGCCTATAAAACAATGCCTAAAACCTGAAATAACTGGCTCAGAGGCATCCTGCTTTGCCTTTGGTACTATGAAACATTCACCTGACAATCAGCCAGGGGAGATGTTGGAATAAGAAAACTATCAGTTAAATAAACCCAATCCATGACTTGCTCATCATTACCTTTGAACTGTCCATGTTTATGAACTTTTCAGATTATTACATGAGGCAAGCTGGCAATCAAAAGCCTTAATACAGAGAGAGTTTATAACAAACTGATTAGTGTGGGAATCTTTTCATGGTAATTATGCAACATGCACAAAACTTTTAGGATTATCAGAGGGGAAGCATAATAAAATGAGGTTATCTTTGTCTGACATACTTTTGCTGGTTTCCTCAATGACGTCACTACTTTCTAAAATAACCATTGCCTCATAAGAAACACCTAAAACTTGTAGTATAGTTTAAACCATTCAAAACCATTTAAAAAGTAAATGGGAAGTGGTCAGTATTTTCTGTTAAACCACGGAAAAGATGACTGATAGTCCCTTGTGACTGCAGGTAACTATGGGCATGTCTTCACTACCACTTTAATTCGACCTTAACAACGTTAGGTCGAATTAAACATGTACCTGTCTTCACATACATGCCCTTAAAGTCGATTTAAAGGGCCCTCAAAATCGAATTTGTAACTCCTGCCTGACAAGAGAAGTAAGGCTAAAATCGACTTCTCTATGTCTACTGTGAGTAAGTGAAGAGGCATCTGAAGTTAAGCCTCCGACCTCCGAGCAGCCCCGCGGACCCCCCCCACACTCGCCCAAGCAGCCCCGCGCCGGCTCCCCCCCCCCTCGAGCGGGCGGGGGTCCGGGGCGCTGCTTGGGCGAGCAGGTCAGCTGCCTGGTCAATTTCACCCAGTATGAAATTGACCAGGCAGCTGACCCGCTCGCCCAAGCAGCCCGGCGCCGGCTCCCCCCCCCCTCGGGCGGGGGGGTCCGGCGGGGGGGCTGTTCAGGCAGGCGGGGGGGTCCGCGGGGCTGCTGGGAGGGCGGGGGTCCAGCGCGGGGCTGCTTGGGCGAGCGGGTCAGCTGCCTGGTCAATTTCACCTGAAATTGACCAGGCAGCTGACCCCCTCGCCCAAGCAGCCCCGCGCCGGCTACCCCCCCCCCTCGGGTGGGCGGGGGGGGTCCGGCGGGGGGGCTGTTCAGGCGGGCGGGGGGGTCCGTGGGGCTGCTTGGGCGGGGGGGGGGTCCTACCTACCCAAAGTGCAATGCGGGCTATGTCGACCCCTGCAAAAGTTCTAGGACAGACAGTATCGACCCCTGTCGACCTGCTGTCCTGGTGGGGACACACTGATTCGATTTTCTAAAATCGAGTTTAGAAAATCGAATTAAGGGAAATCGACCTAGTCCTGTAGTGAAGACATACCCTAAAAATCAGATTTCCAACACTATGGGTGAATCCCTGGCTATGTTGACAGCAACGGCAAAGCATCCATTGACTACAATAAAGCCAACCTTTCCCCACCGCTGTTTTTATTTATGACCACGTTATTAAAAAGAGAATGGACTGAAGTTCTCAGATACTTCTGAGATGGGGGTCCATTAGAAATCCTAAACAGATAGACAAATAGGTGTAGTAATCAATTGTAATAGTGAAAATATCTTAAAGTCATGTCTGAGAACTCTGTCTTTGTAGAGGCTAACTGGCTGTGACGGTGCTGTTCCTGGTGGGAACAGATCAGGATCAGGACAGATTGCTTCCAAAGGGGCAACTACAGCCCAAAGCTGGGGGTTTTTCACACTAAGGCAAACCAAACCAGCTAAACAGAAAAGACTTTGGTTTCGCCCCACTGGCTAACCACAAGTCACACAAGCAATTCCCTTAGACACTCCAGGTTCCCAGTATCACCACCAGCAGCCACCTGTCCTGGGGATCAATGGTTATGAAAACCAATACCCCAAATAAAGAAAACGGTTCTCCCCAATTCCAAAGAATCAGGCCCCAGACCCAGGTCAATATACAAATCAGATCTTACCACAAATCACGCTGTTGCCAATCCTTTAGAATCTAAAATCTAAAGGTTTATTATACAAGGAAAAAGGTATAGGTGAGGGTTAAGAATGGTTAAAAGAAATCAATTACATGCAGTAATGGCACATCTCTTGGTTCAGGCTTGCAGCAAAGGTAGAATAAACTGCAGGTTCAAATCAAAGTCTTTAGAAAGCACCCCATTTAGGGATGGGTCATCACCTTAGTTCAGAGTTCACCTGTGTAGCAAAGTCCATTCAGAGCTGGAAGCAAGACAGGCTGCAGGCTGAAGGTAGAAGACCAAAACGGGGGGAGGGGGGGCTGCAGCAGCTTCCTTTATAGTTTTTTCTCTTCCTGCTGAGAAAAGTTCAGCCCCATGGAGTTCTGGAGCCACATGGGCAGATCACATGGCCATGCATGACTCATATTTGCAGGCAGCAGCCATTATGCACAGGCTTTCTCTCGTAGACTTTTTGTCGGGATTGGAGCATTTCAAGCTCCCAGAGTCCATTGTGTTGCTGATAGTCCTTTAATGGGCCATCAGGCATCCCAAGCCAAGCTGATGCCCAGTATTCAGGAATCTTCTCCCCCAGCAGAGCACAATATTTGGAAAGACAGACAGTCCAGAGCCAATATTATAACTCTAACTGCAAAATTGATACACACATATCATTGGCATATTCATAATCAGCCATTCATAACCTAGTTGTAGGCACCCATTACGACCCCCTGTACATAAGATTTGGTGCCACTATAGGACCCTGGTTGCAGCAATGATTTATAGGGTCCCAAATTATTTCAGTAACGTGACACTGGCGATACACTAAATGCTTTTGGGTTTATAGTACTTCCTTCTCCAAGATGTTTTATTACACAAGTTATGGGGGTGGCAAATTTTCAAAGGAATGGACTGTTGGAGTGGATAAGGCTCAAAAGGAACAGACTGCTGTTGCTGAAGAGTGTTTAATAAGCCCATTCTGACTGGAAAATATCAGAATCCTTTACCACCAGCACCTCAGAACTGGTTTTCAGGCATGAATGAAATTGTTTCACTGAGAAAATTATTCCTATGCTCTTCTTAAATCTATGGAAATATGATAATTGAATAATAGTTACATGATTTAGTCACTAAAGCCCCGATCCAGTGAAGCGCCTCAGCCTATGTATAACTTTAAATGTTTTAGTAGTCCCTTTGACTATGCACAGTCTATCAGAAAAAGTATGGGATGTGGGTAGCCAGTTTAAATCCTATCCAAAAAAATTATTGCTCATCTTTACCAGGTTTGGGGAGACTGATGGCTTTTGAGATGTGCCAGATTCTCAGCAGTCTTCCTTCACTGGTGATGCTTGTGAAGAGTTGAGCCAGCCAAGAATGAGAGCATTGGCCCAGATGTTTCAGGAATGATGTTGTCATAGCCGGCAGTGGTGCCAGATTTGATGTTATACAGCACTCTGTCCAGCTCTGGAATTGTGAAAGGCTCAGGGCAAGGTCTGAATTTGTGCTGCCTATGGAAGACCCTCCACTTGTTCTGGACTCAACACTTCACTTCTTTTTCCAGAAGCAGGTGACTGGCTACTTGATTAGCACTCCCAGATGATTGGCTTGGTGTTGGTGGTTGCTGGGGTTCTCCAAAAGGTAACAAAGTAAACTCCAGCATTTCCAGCTGGAATGAGTAAAGTCCAGGTTCTTGGTCTTTTCCTCCCATCTGGCTCAGCAAACATGGCTCAAAGCTTCAATTAAGTGGTCGGCCATGTTCAGGTCACCAGTTGACTCATACTCATGCTGCAGGCCACATGTCCTGACATTCTCTGAGCTGGAGAAGACCCTGATAACGTTGCAAAGCTGGCCAACTACTGCAAGATATGGTGCCTTCAGCCTTGCACCAGCAAGACAGTCTCTAGCATATTCCACCTCCACCATGCCAATGATAAGACGGAATTAAACAGCCTAATGAATGGCCAGAGACTGAAGCATGAGACATACCCAGTTTATTAAGGCATGGCCCTCCACTGAGTACTGACATATGAAAGTCCCCTGAGCAAGATAGCAGAGAATGTCCAGACGTGTAACTACCTTCTCCGCACACTGTCAGGTTCTTCATGGGGACTGGATGCTCCAACCCTAATTACCTCAGCCTTTTCCATTTCTTACTCAGTAGCAGACTTCTGTGCACCAGTATGGAGTAATGGCGCACACCAAACTTGTTGATGTGCAACTCAACTCAACAAAGCACATCACCACAGGAACTCTCCGGCTGACATCTTCCATGGCTTCCAGCTCTGAGCCACATTGCTCCCCCGTACAGCAGAAGGGAGATTGCAGCTGGCAAGCTGCTTGAGAAGGTACATGCCAATCCAAGTTTGACCTTGTTCATCAATCTTTTTAGCCAACTGTGGTCGAGTCTGGCACACCAGGAGGTGACCACAGAGTCTCTGTGCAAGTGAAGTGGTGTTTAACATAACCATCAATCAGTTCCTCATTCCAGAGGCTACTGTTTAAGTACCCAGCTTCCATCTGCCATGTCATCAGTGGGCCCTTCTTAACTGATTCCAGATTGGGTGAGGCCTCCGTGCAGCCAAATACCACCACTAGGGTCTTTGAGTCAATCCAAACTGCAGCTGTGGTGCAGATCAAACAGTGATACACATTGTCAAGGAGTGCCTGGTAACCAAATTCAGCAATGGGCTCGGAGAGCTCCACTTGGCTACTAAAACTATGCTATTGCTTGGCAGGGTGAATATGCAAATACTAAATAAACAAACTGTTTATCTTCAACGGGTGGGCTGTTATTGATTCTATTTAAATTCCAGCTAGCTTTCTGCAATTCCAATGAAAAATACTCCCAATCTAACAGAACACTTAAGAAAATGTGTAACTTTAAGCCATAGAGAATACTAGTATATAACATTTCTCCTTCCAAAAGGAATTTCCTGTTAACTTGATTGTTAGAAAAATAGGATAAAGCTACCCTGAACTCTGGCACAGCCTGGCAATTACTCTGTCCCAAGACATGGCCATTGCCAGTAATAACTACAGGCATGTCGCGTCATACGCGAGGGTTCAGTTCCGCAATTACCGCGTAAAGCAGAAATCGCGTATAGCCAAAACCCATTGAACTTAATGGTGGGGTTTTTTATGTTTTTGGTTTTTTTTCTTCCCCTATTCTTTCTTCTTTTTTTTTGCCGATCGTGTAAAGCTAAAATCACGCATGTTAAATGCGCATAAGATGCAACTTGCCTGTACTGCATAAATTCAGCTGATTAGGTAATCTCCTGACTTTCACTGAATGAGATTTGTGCGGCTATAATATATAAGTGCGGCTATAATAGAAAGTTCATGATGACCTAGAGAATATGAAACAAAATTCAGTTCAGAATCATCTAGTGGGAAAAGAAGCTGCCACATGATCATTTACTGACATAAATAACAGGGGACTCCATAGTGGAAAAGGTGCTTCATAAATCATGATCCAGACCTGAGACTCTTGAACATCCAGCTGATTCCTCTAAAGATGCCGTGGCTCTGGCTAAAATCCAAACATCATGTTTCTGCTACATTACTCATGTTGGTGCAGAGTAGTCCGAATAACTTGCACAGTCTCTGTATATATTTTCTTGCTGGCTGCATCACACTGTTTCATAGGATGAAAACTTATTTCATCGCCTCCCATTATCTTCCAGCATAGCATTTTCAGCTGACAACGTTCAGTTTCAGAGCACAGCTGCTCCACATTCTGATCAAAATCACCCAAAACTCCTGGAGTAACAGATTTATTTTTTTATATAATCCATAACTTCACGTATGCTGTAGTTGCACTTGCGCAGTGCCATCAATCCCTCTGATCTTCCTGACATACTCAAATGAAGTTTTCTTGCACCCTGTTACTGACAACTTTTCCTCTTACATCATTCAGTTTTGTTTTGCATTTTTAAACTCCTGCCATACTTCCCTGACACTTTGTGGCCCACCCCTACCCTTACTCTATGCAGATACATTGCTTTTCACTCCAGGGAACTTCTCTCTTATTCCAGGACCTGGGAGGCTTTGGAAATACACAGACTCATGCAAAATAGATTGGTTTCACTGATCAGTTCCTCTTGCAACTAGAAAATTGGATCATTACACTGCAGTTTATTCTCTCTCTCTCTCTTTCTAAGCAGAACAATCTTTCTTTGGTTCTTTTCTCCCTTATGGCAGTGTCACAGTGCTTGTCCTCATTACCACTGTATAACGGCTTCAGTCTTAACTATTGAAAAATACATGAGCCTTAAACCAACAACTCCTCTTCTTTATTATGTTTCACTGCAGAGAAAACAGACCTGAAACGGCTACTGTCACCCTATAACTTTTAAGATGGACTAGTTATTCCCACACAAACTGTCAATATGTAATAGAAGTGGCATTGCATTGTTCTTGTTTTCCCTTACTGTCTATGTCTGAAAGAAGTGGCTCTAATACAACTCCTTAACTTAATCGTATTTCACAGGCGATAGAGTGACATCTTCTGACTCTGAGATCTCTCTTTGAGAAAAAGCTTCCATTTCCTGAAGGGACTCTGGCAGGGGCACAATGGTCTCCGATGTAGTGCACTTCCGCCACCTCACAGCAGATATGTAGTGGAACAAAGCAGCACTGCTGTACCAGTTCCGAGGGGGCTTATGGGAAATCAAAGACAAACTGGCCCACATAGAGATGCCAATGGCCATAAACAACCTTGTGGACCTCCTCACCTCTAGAGATAATCAGCTGCAAGAACAAAGGGAGGAGACAGGAAGTTGCCTGAAGCCTCCTTACCATGACCCTAGCTTCTGTATTACCTGCTGAACCCATGCAAGTCAATCTGGCTCATCAGTGACGGACACCTGAAGAAAAGGAATAATACTATTAGTGCCACTTGTGCTTCTACTGTGGTAAACCTGGCCATGCCATCTTGACCTGCCCAGTACTAAAGCTGAAGAGCTCAGGGAAACAAATTGACAGAGGCCCGTGGGGGGAAAAAGACTGGACCTTGAGAGAAGAGAATTTCCCCAAACTCTAGTCCTCACAAAGAGATACCCTCTGCACCATCCCTGGGCTTCTCATTTACAGGTGTCTATGCAGCTGTTCATCCCAGGGAACCCCATACAGATTTCCCACCAATGGGCCCTCGTCAATTCAGGAGCAGTGGACAATTTAATTGATGGAGATATAGTTTGAGCCCTATAGATTCCTCTGCTACGCAAGGCCATACATGACATGATCAAAAACTATTGATGGCTCCCCGCTGCCTTCAGGTACAGTTGTATAGGAGACGTCTCCCACTGGAGTCTGGGACACAGAGAAATAATACAATTCAGTGTAGTTCATCCCCTGCATTCTCTACTAATCCTAGGCATCTCCTCACTGATCCCACTTGACACTCCTGTTCACCAGCAAGGACACAAAGTCATTTTCTCATCAGAAGTCTTCTGACAGTATTGTCAGAGACCAGTGAACATTGCACTCAGAGACCCAAAAAGGCTCAAGTAGGTGTAGTTGCCTGCATTGAAACACCCACTGAGATAACTATAGAACTTTTCCCCAAGTACTGTACAGTACAGTACAGACCCATTTATGTGCAACCCATTTACACACGAATCCGCTTAACACGTGGTAGCACCATGCCTCCTGATGCTACCTATTTAACATGCGATACTCGTTAACATGTGGTACAGGAACTTGCTACGTAGTGCTACAGATTTGCTCACTAACTCACTGACATAGAAATCGACAGGAAGTGCAGAGCGGAAACGTGTTGTAGACCTACTGGTGTTTCCTCTTCCTTTGATCGCCGATATTGGTAAAGATGTATCACGCACACTTAGTCATTGTCATGCTAGAGAGATGTAATATATAGTCTGTGCTAATAAATTTCAAAATTGTTTGATTCTCATTTATTTGATTCTAACGGGAAACCTTTCTTTCGTGGCATGTGCTTTACACATTTTTAGCTTAAACTGGAACTCTTTCAAAGTTTTAGTGATTTACTGAGTCAGGGTATTTAATGTTTTTATTAGATTACATATTTGAATTTATATTCTTACAAAGCGCCGTTAACAGATAGGCCTGCAGTATTTGGGACGCTGTGAATACATATGTAATCCTAGATAATTATATAGATATCTTAAGATATTTCAGCATGGCCCGCTTAATCTGCAAACCATTAACATGCGGTCGTGACAGCTTGACTCCCAATATCCGCGAGTAAACGGGGCTGTACTGTAACTGCACTTATGTCTTTAAGAAGAATGCAGAAAATGCTCTCCCCCACCCCCGCAATCAGTACTATACCTGCCCCCACAGAACCTCAGCTGGGGGAAAGATACCATTTGGATGGATATAGGCTGTGTCAGTTCCTGAACTAGTGGCATTGCAAGAATATCTCCAAGAGATCCTGGTGTGGGGGTTCACCACAAATCAACTTCACCAGCTGGTGCCTGGGTCCTAAAAAAGAAGTAGGGAAGCCTTTGCCTCTGTGTCAGTTACCAAGCCCTAAATCAGATAAGAATCCAGAACCATTACTGATCTGTGAGTTGGATTACATGGGGCTGCTTGCAGCGCTTACAATCTCTTTTGTATCAGAGAGAGGGACCAGGGCCGGCGACAGGGGGGTACTACGGGTACAGCTGTACCGGGCCCCCCGACTTTAGGGGGGCCCCGGTACACAGCTGTACCCGTTGTCGCCGGACCTGAAGAGCGGGGAAGGGGCGGGGAGGCGGCGCGGCTCTCCCCCGGGACAAGTGAGCCTGGCCCCAGCAGGAGCTGTGAGCTCGGCCGGCGGCAGCAGCGCTGTCCGGGGGAGGAGGGGAGGGGAGAAAGGGCGGCTCACGCAACTCTCGCTGCCCGGGGGGGGGGGATCGCCGGCTGGGCTGGGCTGGGGGGGGGGCCCAGCCACTGTCGGCTGGGCTGGGGGGGGGGGCGGCTGGGCTGGGGGGGGGCCCGGGGGCCCCCATCCGCTGTCGGCTGGGTTGGGAGGAGGGGAGCGCCGGCTGGGCTGGGCTGGGCTGGGCTGGCTGGGCTGGGGGGGGGGGCCCAGCTGCTGTCGGCTGGGCTGGGGGGGCCCAAACTATCAAAGTAGGGGGCCCCCAAATTTCTGTCGCCAGCCCTGAGAGGGACAAATGGAAGACCGCCTTTCAGACCCTTTACAGCCACTTTGAATATTTAGTTATGCCTTTTGGACTAACTAATGCCCCAGCAATGTTCATTAACAATGTACTATGAGACCTACTCGACCAGTTTGTGGTAGCATCCTTAGATGTTTTACTGATCTTCTCAGATGACCTTTACCAACACACCAGTCACATCTCACAGTCCTGGAAAGACTACCAGAACACAGTCTCTACGCCGAACTAGATAAGTGCGTATTTGATCAGACCTCAACTGAGTTTCTGGATTTCATCCTGTCCCCAGAAGAAGTCAAGATGGATCTATGCAAGGTCCAGACTGTCCATACAGATCATGTATGAGCAGCCCTGCAAAATGTACATTTTTTTAGGCTTTGAAAAATTCTACTGGAAGTTCATTTCATATTTTTTAAACAAGCCAATCCCCTCACTGCCCTGTTCTGGAAAAATACCAAGTTCCATTAGTTGTCTGAGACTCAGTATGCATTTGAAGCATGCCTTCACCACTGTTCCATTATTTGCCCACCCTGACATGGCACAAGCTTTCATTGTGGAAGCCAATGTCTCTAGCATGGCGATCAGAGCTGTTCTCTCCCAAAGACATAGACCAGTGCTAATACTGCCTCCCATTGCCTACTACTCAAGGAAGCTTCCACCTGCTGAGCAAAATTATGAGATCTTGGACAAGGAGCTCCTGGCAAATAAGATTGGCTAAGAAGAGTGGTGACTACTTCAAAGGGGCCCATCATCCACTCCAAGTGTTTAGAGACCACAAGAACCTGGAGTACCTGTGCAGGGCTAAGGCCCCGAACCAACAGTTGCTCCAATGGGCCCTATTCTTCTCCCAGTTCAACTGTACCTTGACCTACCACCTGAGAACCAGGAACAGCCAGGCCAATGCCGTGTCCCAAAGATATGGCTCTGACCCATGAGGCCTCAGTCTGGAAACAGCCACATTCTCAAGTCCCATAATTTTCTTAATGCAACTTGGCCCCAAACCTGCTCATACTCATGCACTCTGCCTCTGTATCTGGAATTCCACCCTACAGTTGATAATGGCCAACTCAGGAACTGTACAACACTCCTGGAAGGATCATGTTTGTGAGGGACTGAATCTATGCCCCCAGGGCCTGCAAGAGTGAAAGTTCTTCAACTATGCCATGACTCCACCTCAGCAGGACACTTCAGTCAAAATGAAACCCCATGATTCAATGTCCTGTTTCCTCTGGGGGCCCTAAATGCACCCCATGATAAAGACCTTTGTAGCTTCCTGCCAGGTCTGTGCCAAAACCAAGATCTCTCCCCAGAAACCCTGTGGTCTCCTCCAGCTTCTGAACACTCCATCTCATCTGTGGGAGATCATTTCCTTGGACTTTGTAGTGGAACTAACTGAAATCCAGTAGTTTCACAACCATCTTGACAATGGTAGATCGCTTTTCTACGATGACTCACTTTATTACCTGAACAAGTTTATGCTCTGCAGAGGAAATTGCTCAGTTCTGGATAAACAAAGTAGTCTGTCTTCATGACCTCACGGATATCACCTCTGACTGGGGACCTCAGTTTACTATGCACTTCTGGCACAAGGCTCTACAGTTATTAGAAGTCCATGTGCACCTCTCCTTTGCCTACCATCCTCAGTCAAACAGCCAAATGGAAAGAATCAACCAGATCCTTGAACAATATTTACGATGCTACATCAACCATCACCAGAATAATTTGTCTTCACTGCAGAGTTCTCGTATAATAATGAGGACCATACAGCCATAGACCATAGCCCCTTCTTTACCACCCCTGATTTCACCTACATCTACCCACATCCTCCCCTAGCCCCTCTGCCTTTGACCTAGTACAACACATCCATCACCTCAAAGAGGCAGTGAAGGGACACCTTGAAAAAGCAAAGGAGGACTACAAGAGGCATGCGGACAAACATAGACAACAGGGCCCTGCCTACTCAGTAGGACAAAAGATATGGCTTTCAACAGAACACCTCCACACAAACAGACCCTCCCAGAAACTAGACTATCTGTTCCCCTTCACCCAGACTGCATTCAGCAACAAATCACCTTTACACTGAAGCTCCCTCAATCCCTTAGAGTCCACAGTATTCCACATCTCGCTTCTAAAGCCATGCACAAAGAACACATTTCCCCAGTCACAATCCCTACCAGCAGGAAGGAGGAGGTCAGGAAGTAAATATTGACTCTAAGATCAAACCAGGCAAATCATAGTACCTGATTGGCTGGGAAGAATATGGCCCAGAGGAAGGCACTTGGAAACTAGTGGATAATGTTCATGCTCCTGTCCTGGTTTGAGCCTTCCATAGTAGCCACCCTGGACCCACATTGGCTAGAGGACAGTGACCTCATGAACCACAGATCTTGAACCTGGGGTTGCAGGTTTATAGGACTATTCACACTCCAATCCTCCATCTGGCAGTTTGTTTGTGGTTACTTCCACAAAGCTCAGTCCCAGTTTGAAGTGCCATCCCTGCAGTTCTACTGGAGTCCTGGAACAAGTGAGTGGCCCGTTGACTCTACTTAAGCCAGCAGGAATAGGAAACTGTTCTAACAACTGGGCTCCACCCTATTCTGGACTGTGTGTCTTGTGCTTCTCTGGCTTGATTTCCTGGCATGCTGATCCAGTGTGACTCCTGGCTCCAAATTATCTTCTGCTTCTGACCTCCTGGTATCCTAACCCAGGTAACTCCTGACTCAAGACTACAGACTGTGGTTCTTACTAGTAGGTCTGTCTGCCCACAACCCAGCCATGACAGGAGATTTGTTTTTAAATGTCCAAATTCATCCATGTTCTAACTTCGCTAACATCAGCATATGTAAAGCAGGCATGACTTTGGCCCATTATGCCCAAATATTTTCCATTATGGGAACAGAGTGGAGAGGAAAATTAAGTAGAACAATAAAAGGTCATGTTTAAAAATTAATATACCACATAATATGCTGAGACAAATGCTACAGGAAGAGGAAGGAGAGAGAGAGCTGAAATCTTAAAATAGCGTGTTTGACCACACTTCTCTGACATGTTTGCTGTAAACCAAATCTATCTAAAGAAGTCAGCAGCAGCAAAGAGCATCTTCCAGTGGAAATGAGTTTAGCACAGCCTCTGAGGGCTTAGCCAAGCGTCACTTGTCTATTGGCTCACCTTATAGAGACCCTGGCTATGGACTGCAAACTTTCCATTTGAATCTCAGGTCAGTAATGTCTAGTAATACATATACAGGCATATTTTACTCCCATCTCCATAGGCCCTGGAGGCAGTGGAACTAGTACAGATCCTCTGGACATGTGAAGGGATAAGATACCAGAACCCAATGAGTACAAATTGCCTATTCCAAGGGATTCTAATCACCTTCTTCTGTAGTACTAGAGAGTCATCTGCAGTTTTGTGCATGAGAGCTATAATCCCAGCAACGGGAGTTTGCGAAAGGTATTTTAGCAAAAGAGCAATAGCATTTTTCAAGATAGGAGTGCAATGCTAACATCTGCACACACACACACACACACACACACACACACACACACACACACACACACACCAGAAGCACTTTAAACTCTGGAAGCACAAAAGAGTCACATTGATCAATGCACTAATAACATAGGGCTTTCCTGTCACAGGGAAGCTAAAGCACATTTCTTTAGAGATTACATTTTTTGTCTGAAAATCATTTAATAAATTATGTATGCGAAATCATTTGTTACCAAGGTGCCAGGGCCAGTTCAGACATTTGTTTATAGCGTGACATGACAGAACAGTGATTTAGTATTGCAAACTGCACTCTGCCTCCCATGATTTCTTTTATAATTTGAAAAATAGCATGGCCTCACGGATAAGGAATGTATCTAACACTGCATTAGGGCTCTTCACAAAAAGCTTCAGTGAAATGTCATCACGTTTCCTTCAGCATTGGATGGACTCAGTTGCTGCCCTGAAGCAAATATAAAATATTTTCCTGTATAATCCCCCCATTTGACTTTCATTTGGATTTTTAAAAAATCTAAAAACAAGTTGAAAGATGAGAATGAAAAAATAATCACTTTCAAGGTATCTCGAAGAAAATGTTTTACCACACCTCCACTTAACATATTCCTAGGGGCTCTATAATTTTCATGGTGAACACAATTTTATGGCACTTCTTAGACACCTTTTGCACTTAGAGTACAGAATCAGAAATCTATTTGAGTTAGGAAGCAGTGAGTTTGAGGCATCAGTCCACATATCATGGGGACCCTTGTTCAAATAGTAGTCTCATAAATTAAGAACATTCAGAAGAACATTCCTAGAAAAACAAACCTTTTTAGCCTGTTGCCACTACAGTATTAACCAATGTAAGCAGATACCTAATAAGTAATTCTGTAATGCTATTGTAGCTCCATCAGATTTTAGCTTTACCCAAACAAAGGGGAATAAACAGCTCTCTTTGTAGCCATTTAATATTAGTATATACAGCAGCCAGCAAAGGATGTTTTGACACTCCAGTTCTTCCAGTATGAGCTATAAAGTCTGCTCCTAAACTCTGACCTTTAGCCGGACTCCGTGCTGCATTGCTTTAGGTATGAATTATTGAACCAGTTTCATTTTATTCATTTTTTTAAGGCTACTGTCAGGGTTTCGCACTATTTGTCATTAGCTGTAGCTTAATAACTTTACATTTGGATCTGAATGAACGTGGAAGGAGGGCAGGAGAAAAAACCCAGCATGAGCAAAGGGAAGCTCAATTACCTTTAAACTTGCTAAGGACTTGGCTACACAGGAGGTTGGGGGAGGGGAGCGTACTTTGCTCTAACTGGGGTTACTGAGCACTGAAAACCAGCCTGTGTACACCCAGCACCAGCCACAAACTTTAAAGTGTTCTAGCTGCCCATTTGCTGTGCAGTCTGCGTTTCACATAGTAAGTGTGCTGGGAATTAAGTTAGTACGTCATTAGTGTGCATGCAATGCTGCCCCACTTTACTTTGACAGTCAGCCAGCAGCTATCCCTCACTGCCTCGCAGCCAGCTTTGACCAGTTTGTCTGTTTACTTATGGGCCCTCATCTGTTCTGGGGTCATGTTGACCACATGTCCCCTCCCCTGTTTATACCATGGTGAGGAGCAGAGTTAGTCCCTTTACTCCTGGATTTGAATAGATGAGCATTACAGCACTATTATTCCACAGCAGTACACCAGGCCTCATGCAGCTACTTGAACCTGCAGAGGTTCCACTTGCAGAGACCCTTCATCTCCTCACCCACTGGGGACAAGTGACAGTGCAGCAAGCTCTTGTAGCCAGCCAGCACAATAAATAACTGAGGACATCACTAAATAGATGGCCACAAAGGGGCACAGCCAGGAAGCTGCTCATACTGCATCAAGAGGTAAAGAGCTCATGAAATATAGAGGGAGGCCAAGGATAGTAAAAACACCTCTGGCAGTGCCCCATGACCTCTCTATTTCATGAGGATCTGGACAGAATTTTGTCCAGGCATACTCCAGAGCCCAACACCCTTGTGTACAGTGGTCCCACTGTCACCAGAGGAGACTGTGCTGCCCCCTCCCAAAATGATTAGGATTCATTGCGGAGAGGACAACAGTAACCACAAGGAAGAGAGCTCCCGTCACAGACAAGATCTCTTTGGGACTTAAAACCCTGAGGGTGGTCGTGTAGGAAAGTGACCCAAGTCCCAGCCTGGGACACAGGATGAAGAGCCTCTCAAGGGGATAAATATCTTTACAGTTTATTGTCATTAGGCTTTACTGCTGTGGTCAGTCTGTTTTCAGCTGCCCTATGGCCGCTGCCATTATGGGTTGATGTGAGCTAGGAGCCTTTGAGTCACTAGGCCCACCTCCCTCATCCCACACTGTCCTCTCCTTCCTTCCTTACTCCCCCACACCCTCCTCACACACACAATTTTCAAAGTGGCAAACGGGTTCAGTTCAATTTCTAACTTGTGCCGCTGCCGCCAATCATCAGTGGTTTAGAAGCCCACGTCATGGAGGGTACATACCAATTTACTTATTTATTTCTCCCTGCCTGCATAGCGCCTCCCCAAAGAATGCCACCCTCCCCCGCCCCCCGAACTCTAGCACCATGCTGAAAATGGCTCCCATGTGGCACACCCACAATCCCCCTCTTACCTCAAGCAGTAGGTTCAACTAATAAAACCTTGTAGTTGTGCAAAATTCAAAAGTTCACTGAAATAATGGTTACTAAAATCAAAGATCTGGCTAGTTCCCACAGTTTACATGACGTATATGTAGAAACAGGCATTGTATACCCACATCGACACTTTCCTCTTGTATATAAACCCTTCTTAGCATTGCATAGATGGTTTCATACAGGAAAATAAGTTTAGGTTACCGGTAGTTTACCCCAATTCACACTAGGGATACATAGGTAGAAGGATTACATTGCTGTACAGCTCTTAAGGCACATGGCTGAGGTATGTGACTTTTTGATGGAAAAAGACTGGGAACCATTAAAGTTACAAAATCCAATCTATTTTTCTCTGCACTCTCTACACATCTGCAGCAGAGATCAAGCAGAATCTAAGGTTGAGAAATTGCTCGATTTTTAGTACGGATGTGCAGCGGTTCAGCAGCACAATCATTGTCCTCCACCCTCCTCTGGGCTTATGACTCACTGCCACCCATTCAGCACTTCTAAGGGCATTAATCTTGGTTCATACCACGACAGCTTTCTCTGTCTGCTCTGTGCCTTTTTGAATAAGCCACTTCTCTGCCTCTTAGTCCCCCACCTCAGTGCATCATAATCAAAAGTTTAAACAGCCTATACAGGACTACTATCCACTTTGCACAATGCAGCTTGCATTGGCAAGACCCTCTCCTTCCCCCCATCTCCCCCCCCCCCTCCCAAGGACAGGATCTCTATCAATGGCTGAGCAACTAGCCAACTTGAGGTGGAAGAAATGTATGGGAGGGTGTGACGGGTTGGGATCACAGAAACCCCTTAGGAGCTGCCACCTGATGTTCAAAGGCTACTCCTGCCTCAGTTTTCCTGCCCCAACAGCTTAGGACCTCAATACCCTGCCAGGTCTGAGCCACATCCCCTAACAGCTGTGGACTTTCCTGGAAACAGGCAGGAGGTATTCTTACCTCTGGCACTCAAATGCTCAACTCCCAATGGGGTCAAACCCTGAATAAAATTTATTTTGCCCTGTATAAAGCTTATACAGGGCAAAATTATAGATTATTCGCCCTCTATAACAATGATAGAGAGATATGCACAGCTGTTTGTCGTTCCCTCCCCCCCGTACCAGCGCATACTCCAGGTTAATTAATAAGTAAAAAGTGATTTTAATAAAGACAGGAAATAGTATTTAAGTGGTTCCAAGTAGTAACAGACAGAAATAAAGTGAATTACCAAATAAAATAAAACAGAATACGCAAATCTAACACTAATACAAAATAAAACAGAATATGCAAATCTAACACTAATACAGTAAAAAGCCTCACCCTCAGTGAATTCCTTCTTTCAGGCTAAACTCCGTTAGCCTGGGTCCAGCTATCACTCAACCCCCCCTCCCCCGCAGTCACAGTCCTCTGTTCCAGTTTCTTCCAGTTATCCTTGGGGGGTGGAGGGCTGTTCTTTGAGCCAGCTGAGAACAAAATGGAGAAGTCTCTCCTGGGTTTATTTAGCCTTCCTCTTGTGGGTGGAAAGCCCCTCCTCCTTCTTATGCAGAGTCCATATGGACTCTCAGAGCACATGGTCCAGTCCCAGGTTTGAGCCAGACTCCGCTCTTTACCAGCCAGGCCGCATTCCTGAGGAAGCTCGGATGTGGACAGATGTCTACAAAGTTCATTGTTAGCTTGATTGGTTCTCAGTTGGGCTTAACTGAGAATAGTTTTTTCTCAGAGAGCTGCTCAGCTGCTTTCCAAAGTCTACATATAACTAACCAAGCACATAGCCAATATTCATAACTTTGAATACAAGACAGACACATACATACATACAAATAGGATGAACAGATCCAGTGGATCATTACCTTCACATAGATATGTTACATGGCATATGTAGCAAAACCATATTCCAGTAATATCATACAACCATAAAGCCTTATGGGTACACCGTCACAGAGGGGACTTGCAGAACGTGTGCGAAGGGTCTTGAAGAAGGAAGGAGTAGCCTCTCTCCAGGTGGTGGAATCTATCTGAAGGTGTTGCAACCTGAGTGAATTTGCCTAACCACAGCCCACTGTTCTTGTCTCATGGAGGGTTGAGGTCCCCTTGCCTCATGGAATTACATATTATCCCTGGCCCACAAGGATACATAATCTTAATTCTGTAAGGTTTGTCCAGGATAATGCTATTACAGGTGCTGCCCCATGCATGATGACAGGAACCATGGGATTGAGGGAGTAGAATCACAGGACTTTTGGTGTTTGACCCCAACTCCCAGAATTCCACTGGCTTCTACTACATATCCCAGAGTGCACATCGAGAAGCATTCCAGCATGTACACAGCTCAGCAGCTATGCAAAGCACCACAGGATACTCACCAATAATGCCTCACACTTACTGCACACCAACCCCCTATCATGGATATATAATGATGCAGACTGAAAAAGGATATAGTTGTCCATGTCACATGGGTGTTGTAGTGACCGGAAGAAATTGTGACGGGCAACCACTAGGAGGTGTAGTTACACTTCTGAGTCAACTCCAGGAGAGGGCGTAATGGTATCATCAGATGTGAGAATAGCCTTGAGCTTCTGCTATCTGTGTGTTTGGGAACGGAACCGTTCCCAGCTGTGTGAGTGTTTACCCCGTCTGTGTGAGAACGAATGCATGGGAAACTAAATGGGGAAACTGAGGCAGGACAGCATGTAACCAATCAGCTTGTTGCTTGCAAATGAGATATGAGTATGTATGAGATGCAAATGTGTGAGTATACTTAAACCCACACCTGTATTTTGCTGTGGGCTCTTCCTTCCTAGCAATGGCTCTGGAGTGCTAGGCACCCCTCCTGCGGTCGCGTTGATAGACCCAAGCCCCTCAACGCCTATTCGAGGGACCGAGGCCTTCCAATAAACTCATCTACTTTCTACAACCACGTGTGTGTGCCTTGTCTCGCAAAATCCAAAGTACCTCACAACAGGTGTCCATGTCACTGAGGCTTACGTACTGTCCTCTCAGCCCCATTGTTTTCAACATAGCCATGGAGCCGCTCATTTGAATGATCTCCAGAGGCCCAGGCCATTTTGGCCTGTATGGCAACAAGGTGAATATCTTGGCCTATGCAGACGATCTGGTCTTTATCGCAGACAACCCCGAGGGTCTTCAAAAATGCTCAATGTCACCAGCCAAAATTGATTGTTTTGGGAAAGCAGGTCTGCCACCTAGGCAGGGTAGGTGTGTCTATGCCAGGGATCAGCAACCTTGGCATGTGGCCCAAAGGGTAAATACCCTTGGCGGGCCTGGCCGGTTTGTTTACCTGCCGCGTCCGCAGTTTGGCCAATCGCGCCTCCCACTGGCTGCTGTTCACCACTCCGGTCCAATGGGGGCTGAGAGAAGCGGCGACCAGCACAGTGCCAAGGTTGCCAATCCTTGGTCTATGCAAATATGGGCTATGCCTGAAGGGTTTTTCCTCAGTTCATCACTAGATGTCAGGGAAGAGTTCATTCAGATCCTGCTTAAAGTTCTGCTCTTGGTAGCACTACCAGATTGAACAGAAAGAAAGGAACTAGGTTCTTAACCTGCAAATAAAACAGAGGAGAATTTGGTTCTGCTGGAAATAGATTACAAAATGGGTTAATCAGAAATGAAGGTCTGGGTCCACCGTTGTAGTTGTTGTTCAGTCAAAGCTGTGTCTCCAACATTGAGAAATGCAAAACAGTCTTCATCCTTTAGTCAACTTCCTGGATCCAATTCCAAAATATACTGCTTCTGCACATGCTGTCTAATTATCCCAAAGATAGTGTTACTTATATTGTTGGATACTGTGCAATTCACATCATCCATTTTAAAATACGTTCAGAGAACTAACAGCTGTAGCTGCAAAAAAATTTCATATTTAAAATATTAGCAAGCTCAGATTGCAGAAGTCCACGGTATACCTTGTTTTGTAGTTACTTTTAAAAGCAATCTGTAAATTTTAGCTTTTAGAATAGGCCCTAATAGAAATTGTTCAGAACTATTCCATTTTTCAAGTAAATCAGTATCTTGGTGACTATTTCAAATATTTTTGTATTTGCAGTGTTTAGGTATCGTGGGTTTATGAAAAATAAATTTTGTTCTTCCTGTTTTAAGTTCTATCTTCTGTCTATGTTAAGTTCTATACATCGTCTGATTCAAAAAATTACTCAAAAGTTATATCTTAACTACAGCAAGAAGTTTCCGATTTGGTAACAAGGGGCAACTTGCTTATCATTAAACAACTACAAGTGAGTGTTTTCAGTAAAACTAATGTACATTTTGGTACATAAATGCACATTGGATCATTTTAGGATACTGCCAAACAGCTGTAAACCCCATAGCTCCATCATGGGAACTAATGCTAAGAGGGAAAAAAGCTAGAATTTCAGGCCACTTGGATACTTCCACTCATATTACCATAGGGAGACCTACTCATACAAAATCCACATGACTTTTATAATAACGAATAATTTCTCAAAACAATGAGAGCAATGTTTGCAACAGCTAATCATGCTTGTGTGTGTTTCTTAAAAAATGCTATCAAATTATCATTATCTGTATCAATATTCAACTAAGGCTAATGTGCAAAGGAAGAGAAATTTTGGAAATGACAAACTAAATGGGACTGGAAATATTTTTTTACCACTTGATACTTGAGTCTGCATTTGTCACAAATACATCTTTTCACACTCTTAAAAGTAAAACTAGTGACCTGACATGAGCATGCTGTTAAACAAGAAAAGCTAGCTGCTTTTTTAAGATAAGATAAGAGGGTTTAGTGGCTATTTCACCACAGTGCACCTGGGAAAGTGCAGGGTCAAGATTTTCACAGTAGTTAGACCCCAGACTCCCAACTTTACTTTGTCCAAGCACAGAATAAAAATGAAGTACTTTCAATCTCTCACCAATGCCTGTTTCAGTACCTCCCCTTCCCCCTATAAAATCTGCTTTCCCCCTCAGGGCATCACACAATGATGGAGAATTCTGAGGAATACCAGTGCACTATGGCTTGATAGAAGGAAGAGCATGGTGAGGATTCTAAATCACTCTACAGTGATCCTCTTTAGAGCCCTGCAGACTACCAGGAACTGACGGTGAATGGGTTAACACCCTCCCCATCCTTGACCAGAGTGCACAGATTTGGAATTAGTGTCCAACCTTACCTTCTTTGGCTTTATAGGTAATTCAATAAACACAAAAGCCTAAGCTTCCATCACTAGGGCTTTCTTCCAGGACTGCCTCTGTATTAGCTTCCTCTCCTTTGAAAGTCACTCCCATTCCTTCCTACCCAGAGTAGAGTTAGGCCATAACTATGCTACAAACTTGTCAACTCAAGTTATGTTGTCATACAACCAGGGCCGGCGGCAGGAGGGCACTACGGGAAGAGCTGTACCGGGCCCCGGACTTAAGGAGGGCCCCCTTAAGTCCGGGGCCCGGTACACAGCTGTACCTGTAGTCGTCCCCCCTTGTCGCTGGGTCTGGAGAGCGGGGAAGGGGCGGGGAGGCAGCACGGCTCTCCTCCGGAGCGGACGAGCGCGTGTGTCCCCGGCAGGAGCAGTGAGCCCAGCCGGCGGCAGCGGCGCACCACCACCTGCAAAGAGGGCCAGGGCGGGGAGGCTCCGCAGCAAGGTAGGGCTTCCCCCGCCGGCCGTGGCATCATGCAGCCCCTGCACCGTCTCGCTCAGGTCCGGGGGGGAAAGGGTGCGTGGGGGGGGGAAGAGCAGCAAGGGGGGCTTGCGCCGCTCCCGGGCTCGCGCTCCCGCAGGACCCCGCACTGCCGCCAGCCGCTGTCAGCTGGGGGGAAAGCGCTGGCTGGGCTGGGGGGCCCCCAAACGAGCAGAGTAGGGGGGCCCAAAATTTCTGTCGCCAGCCCTGCATACAACCACCACAGTTAGTACATCACTTGTGCATATGCATGCGTGGCTCCTTGTATTAGCAGTGCATGTCCTCATTAAGAGTGCTTATATTGACACAGAGCACCGTGGGTAGGCATCCCACTGTGCAACTCACCACTTTCCAGTGCACTGTCTTCTGGGAAATGGATGATGGTGCTGAAATGAGTCTCACAATGATGACTGGGAACATGGAGTCAACATCCCAGTTTGCATCTGTCTCCATCCAATAATGTTATCTGTATCCCATAATTTTTGCTTTTTTTGGGGGGGGGGGGAGGGAAATCCCACTAACCCATGCAACCCTCCTCGCTTTCTGCCATCTCTGACAGAAGCATGGAACCTGCACAGCTCTGCTCTGGTGCCATGAGTGTTGCAAGTACGGGATATAGAGGAGTATCTGTAGAGCTGCAAGAAGAATCAAATGAGCAGGGATCACAATGATTTCTTGGAGGACAGATTGCTGTGGGACATAGTGAGAACCAGTTTAAGGCTGTTGACAGCAGTCATGGAGCAGCTGCAGACAGTGCTGCTACACTTCTGGGCTGGAGAAACAAGCACTGACTGATGGAATTGCATAATAATACAGGTTTGGGATGACGAGCAGCAGCTGCAGAGCTCTGAGATTCACAAGGCCACATTTCTGAGACTGTGTGCTGAACTTGCCCAAGCCCTCCAGCTAAGGGACACCAGGCTGGGAGCTGCACTGAGAGTGGAGAAGCGAGTAGCAATTGCACCGTGGAAACTTACAACACCAGATTGCTACCAGTCAGTTGGAAATCAATTCAGAGTCAGGAAATCCACCATTGGGACTATGGTGATGCAAGTGTGGAGGCCCGTTAATTGCCTCCTGCTACACAGGACTGGGACTCTTGGCAACGTGCAAGACATAGTGGATGGATTTGCAACAATGAGGTTTCCAAACTGGACTGGAGTGATAGACAGCACACATATTCCTATTTTAGTACCAGACTACCTTGTACTGAGTACATCACCAGAAAGAGCTACTTTTCTATACTTATGAAAACATTGGTGGATCACCCGGGATGCTGCACCAACATAAATGTAGGCTGGTCTGGGAAGGTGCATGACCCTCATATCTTTAAGAACACAGGACTGTTCTGAAAGTTACTACCTCGAACTTTCTTTCCCAGCCAGAAGATTACCAATGGGAATGCTGAAGTGCCTAGAGTGATTTAGGAGGACCCAGTCTACCCCTGGTTCATGAAGCTGTACACTGGCCAACTCAACAGCACCAAGGAACAATTCAACTACAGGCTCAGCAGGTGCAGAATGGCAGTTGAATGGCCTTTTGGTCACTTGAAGGGTTACTTATGTTGTTTACTTACAAAATTGGATCTCAGAGAGAAAAATATCCCCATGGTTTATAGCTGCCTGCTGTGTCCTGCATAATATCTGTGAAGCAAAGGGGGCAAAGTTTCCACTGGGGTGGAGGGCGGAGGTGAAGCAGCTGTCTGCTGAATTTGAACAGCCAGATACAAGGGCTATTAGAAGAGCTCAGCACAGAGCTGTATGGCTCAGAGAGGCTTTAAAGACCCTTTAACAGTGAGCCAGAGCAGGGTGTGGTGTTGTAGTGCCTTTACCTGGCCCTCCTCTTTTGTGACCGGATAGTAATCACGTGGCAACTGCTGTACAGTAGGAATATAACACTGTCAACACACCTATTAATTTTGATCTTATGAGTTATGTGACATTGTTTAATAGCAGGTAACTGGATGCTTTCAGAACTGCTAGGCACTCAGCAGCATATGTTGTGTACTAATGTGATGGGGTGTGCTCCCCGCTCTAGCACAGCAAGAGCTGGATTAGGCCAGGTGGGCCCAAATAGGCTGCAAACAGGGGAGCTTAGGCAGCTAATTGGAAAACAGCTTCACCTGTGCAGGAACAGGCAGGGCCTGTATAAAGCCAGGCAACTGGCTGAAATAGGGGGGTGCTAGGAAAGGCTCCTGGAAGGCAGGCAGCAGCAGTCATTCCCTAGGAAGAGGGGTTTGGAACTGCTACACCCAGAGAGAGAACGGGAACCAGGTGTGGTAGGAAGCAGCCTAGGGAAGGAGCAATTAGGGCAAAGAGAGGAAAGCCTAGAACTACTGGGCTGAAGGTCCCTGGACTGAAACCAAGAGTAGAGGGTGGTCCTAGGTTCCCCAACAGCCACTGGGGAGTAGCAGAGAGTTAGAGGTACCAGCCATCAGATCTGGAAGGACTGAATTCCCTGGAAGAGGAGAACTTTAGTGACCTGGCTGGAGGGCCAAGCCAAAGAGAGGAAGCTGCAGACTGGGTGTGAGTAGTGCACCAGAGCAAGTCTAGACAGGAGAAAATCCCAGAAGGGAGAGAACAAGCTAGCAGAGCTAGTCCCCAGGATGGCCAGCAGGAGGCACCACTCATGGTGAGTGGAGCCCATGACTGCTCATAAAGATTAATTATGTTCCAAATAATAGATTATTCTGTAACAAAATCAGTATAAAAAATTGGGGCAATTTTGAAATAAATACATTAAACAACCTAAAACCTAAGTTGAGACTATTTGAAGGGGAAAGAACATCCATGTCCATTTCAGCTACACATACACTGACCTATGAAAGCCACGGCTGGGGCATGTGAAACTGTGATTGCCTTTAATGTCCCTGGGGTGGAATGGTCGGGGTAGTGCAGCGACCCCTGATGCCACATGGAATACTGAGGAGTGGTGAAGGGTGGTCCCAATGTGGAGTTCTCAATGGACTGCAGAGGGGGGCAAGCCTGGGATTGTTGAACCTGCAGGTCCACCCAAGTCTGTCGCGTCTGTTTGCTGCCTGAGAAGCCCCATTATGTTCTGATGCATCTCTCTCCTTTTCCTGCTGGTACTCCTGGGCCTCTCTTTGTTGCACTTTCCTTCTACAGACTGCCTGCAGTGTTCATCCTCCAGGCCCCGTGGGGTTCAATCCAGCAGTGGTTTGCATGATGCCCTGGAATGCGTCATCCCAAGTCCCCTTCTCTTTCCTCTTTATATGGCTCAGGCGTTCAGCAGGTGGAGAGGGGGAGTCCTTGAAGGCTGCAGTGGCAGCAGCTGAGATAACACACACAGAGGTACCATTGTCAGCATATTCACTGCAGAATGAGAAACTTGAGATGCTGAACTCGCTCCTCTCGTCCCCACGAGTTTTAAGCGCGACCTTCTCACTTCTGCTTGGGATTGCTTGTGCACGGCCCCAGTCACAGCACCAGCTATGGTGAGTCCTGAGTACGGCCCCCGGGGGAGAGGGGAAATGAGAAGGGAATCGCTCAGTTGTATGATTCTAGTAATGGAGGGCAGATCTAGGAATACTGGCACCGTTTTCTACAGGCGGTGGTGATTTTAGCTGATGTGTGACTCCTGAAGGTCACAAAGGCACAGAGAGCATAGCTGCTGTTGGTGTCCTGAAGCCACACAGGCCTACATGCTGCTCGTCCGCATACTGCAATGGGGCCGGATGAAGTTATGGCTGAGTGGTGTGGGAAAGTGTCTTACTGTGGAGAAGAAATAAGGCAGCCATCCCTAGAAAGGGGCAGAGAACTGCAGAGTGCCTCCATGAAAGTTTCATCAAGATCTCTCAGGAGGATTTAAGGGACATCCCTGTAGGTCCATAACCAAACGGCTCTGCACAGGCTCCCCTGCCGAACCCAAGAGGGGGATGAAAAGCAGGGAGCAACTCTACCCCTCTTGGTTGTGCCACTACCGCTCCTCGCAGGAGTAAATTAATGAAACGTCAAAAGATGTGTCCTGATACTGTGGGGGTTCCATCCCCATCACTGAAAGATTTATCCACACGCTTACCTGAGGTTCCTGCCCCTGCACCGGGCTTGCCCTTGCTCTACTGGTGGGACTGCCTGGACTCCAGTGGAGCCAAAAATAGGTCCTGGCTCACTGCACAGCTGGGTCACCCAGTTGCATGTCCCCCAGATTCCTCTTCCGGCGCTGCCTCATCCACCAGCTCCTTTCCCTTGCTGTTTGTGGCAGGGGGCCTGTGTGCTGGGCTCCTCAGAGGTATCCACGGTCATGTGGGGTGTCGTGGTGGCGTCTCTGCCAAGGATGGCATGCAGCTCTTTGTAAAATCAGCAGGTCTGCAGCTTGTCACTGGATCGACTGTTGGTCTCCCTGTCATTCGGATATGCCTGCCGGCACTCGTTGGCTTTCACACAGCACTGCTGCTGGTCCCTCTCCTACCCCGTCACCAGCGAGCAATCTGCTCATAGATGTGGACGTTTGTACAGCTCTATCGGAGCTGTGCCTGCGCAGCCTTTTTTCCCCTCACAGGCCCAGAAGAGCCAGTCTCTGACTTCTCTAGGTGTGGACGCGGCATGGTCAGCGAGGCAGTTACACTTAATGGAGAGCTGCTAAGTGTGCTCACCAAGCCCGGCAATTAGGAAACGGAATTTCAAAAATTCGCAGGGCTATAAATGGGACAGCGGGCATGGCGTCAGGGCTCTGTGACCCCTGGGCAATGGGGTTCACAGCAGTGACCACAGCGATTGGTGTGTGACAGCTCCTGGAGCACAGTTAGGATCAACATAAGTAATGTCATGTTTAAACACTCACTGTGTCCATCTGTATACATTGGCTATGGCTCTACACACTCAGGGAGCTGTTATTACTATGTCAGAGAGTCACTAGCTGTCAGTAGTCCTTGCAAAGGGGCTTTGTTGATGTACCCTGTAGAACACCCCCTCTCTCATTTACACTTACACACACACACACACACACATATGGAGGAGCCAATTGATAAGCAAGTAGATCTGGGTGCTTGTGTGATGACAAATTATTCTCCAAAGCTGCAATATTGTAGACAGAATAGCCACAGGTAACTAGTTTCATATTGCAAAGAACCTCCCAGATGTCTAAAGGGGGTAAATATAATCTACTTATCTATATATATATAAAAGTCAAATGGTGTATGTATGTATGTACGTATGTATGTATGTACGTAAGCTTACTCCTTCCACACCGTTTGAGCTAGAGACTTGAAATTTGGTACAGTTAGAGATCTTGGGGTCCTAATGACCGTAAGAGTCGAAAATTTTTCAAATCTCACCTCTGACACCCCCCAGGGGTGAAATTATTTAAAGGCCAATCACATCAGCTGGGCAGCTGCTGTTCTCTGTGACATAGTTCTGATGTCATAATACCCCCCTCCAACAGACACCGCGCTCGCTCAGCTCTGCCCCCTCCCCCCTCCAATGGAACCCCGGAATCCCTCAGCTCTCTGCCCCCTCCCCCCTCCAACGGAACCCCGGAATCCCTCAGCTCTCTGCCCCCTCCCCCCTCCAACGGAACCCCGGAATCCCTCACCTCTCTGCCCCCTCGCCCCTCCGACGGACCCGAGTTGGGTTTGGTTGGAGGGTAAGTGAGGTGGGGGTGTCGGGTTTGGTCGGGGGGCAAGTGAGCCGGGGGTGTCGGGTTTGGTCTGGGGGGGTGGGAAGGTGTCTGGGTGGGTGAGGGGTGAGGTGTGGGGGTTGGGGTTGGTCAGGGGGTGTTGGGTTTGGTGGGGGGGTAAGATGGGGTGTTGGGTTTGGTTGGCAGGGTAAGGAGGGGGGTCGGGGTTGATCGAGGGGTAAGTGAGGTGTGGGTGTCGGGTTTGTTTGTGGTGGTAGGTAGGGGTGTCGGGTTTGGTTGTGGGGGATGTGAGGTGGGTGTGTCAGGTTTGGTCTACGGGGGGGTGAGGTGTGGGTGTTGGTCAGGGGGTGTTGGTAGGGGGGAGACGTGGGGGTGTTGGGTTTGGGTGCGGGGGTGAAAATGTAAGTAGGGTTGGTCGAGGGGTAAGTGATGTGGGGGTGTTGGGTTTGGTCGGGGGTGAGGTGGGGGTATCAGGTTTGCTCTCTGCCCCCATCCAACGGACCCTGCACTCACTCAGCTGTCTGCCCCCTCCCCACCTCTGACTGACCCGAGCAACGCCGGTTATTTTCGCTAGTCCTATATAATAAAAGGCTAGGGAAGTTTGTGTGAAGCCGTCATGCGCAGTAGAGATGGCCCAGACGAACGGTATGCTGGGAGGTGTAGTTCGGCAGCACAACGTGGCCGCCGTGCGTGCGCCGCCAAGAGGGAAGCAGGGTCTGGATCAGGGGGCTCGGGGAGCGGGGGCAGGAGGGGGGCTGGGCACAGGAGGCGCAGGCAGTGGGCCCTTGGAGTGGGGGGAAGGGGGGCTGAGCGAGCGGGGGGGCCCTTGGAGGGGGGAGAGGGCTGAGCGAGCGGGGGGGGCCTTGGAGAGGGGAGGGGGGAGAGGGCTGAGCGAGCGGGGGGCCCGCGAGCCGTTACCATTGGCCCGTGTACACGGGCTTTTACGCTAGTTAACTTATAATTAAGTTGTAGCCAATATCCAGTTTTCAATAACTAAACATCGTGTACAGAGAGACAAGGTGGATGAGGTAATATCTTTTATTGAACCAACTTCTTTCAGAAGAAGAGCTCTGTGTAAGTTGAAAACTTGTCTCTCTCAGCAACAGAAGTTGGTTCAGTAAAGATATTACCTCACCCACCTTGCGTCTCTAATATTCCGGGCCAACACAGCTATAACTACATGGCATAAACACAGGGTACTCATCCGGTCTCATCCCCTGCAAAAAAATCAAAACCCAGTTTTTAGAACAAATTATTTTTTTAAAAAAACCTGTAAAGTCATAAGAACATAAGAATGGCCGTACTGCATCAGACCAAAGGTCCATTCAGCCCAGCATCCTGTCTACTGACAATGGCCAATGCTAAGTGCTCCACTGTGAGTGAACCTAACAGGTAATGATGAAGTGATCTCTCTCCTGCCATCCATCACCCCCCTCTGACAGAGGCTAGGGACACCATTCTTTACCCATCCTGGTTAATAGTCATTAATGGACTTAACCTCCATGAACTTATCCAGTTCTCTTTTAAATCCTGTGAGAGTCCTAGACTTCACTACTTCCTCAGACAATCACAAGTCTGAGATTTCATGGAGGTTATACACTGTGCTTCCAAATATGTGCCGTTCCCATTTTGATCTCTTCACAGAAACTTGCTGAGTCACTGATGTGGTAATCTGAAGAGAAACTGAACCCTCTAGGCCATTGGGTCTGACACATCTTTATGAATGCATTATATGGGCTTTGAGGGCTCTCAAAAGGGAGGAGTGCTAGGTTAGTTATTCCAACAAAATAGGGACCCTGCAGTCTGTCTTAAAAGCTTGTAGTACGTGCAGGAAGCAAAGGATTTTACAAGCCCTGATCAATAAAAATGTTGAGTAAGAGACAGAGAATATAGAATTCATAACAGGAAAGATATGAAGACAATAGAATCATAGAAGATTAGGGTTGGAAGGGACCTCAGGAGGTGATCTAGTCCAACCCCCTGCTCAAAGCAGGACCAACAGCAACTAAATCATCCCAGCCAGGGCTTTATCACAGCGGGCCTTAGCTGAGTTCCAACCTCATTGGAACCCCTCTCCAGGTAGTTGAAGGCTGCTATCAAATCCCCTTTCACTCATAGGTGTGCACAGCACATTTCATTAGGGTGTGCGCCCAGGGAGCCCTGCCCTAGCTGCTCCCATCCACTCCCTCCCACTTTCCACTCCCTGACTGCCCCCCTCAAAAACTCCTAACCCCCTCCTGCTCCTTGTCCCCTGACTGCCCCCTCCTGGGACCCCTAACTGCCCCGCAGGACCCCACCCCCAACCCAACTCCATACCCCATCCCCTGACTGCACCAATCAGAACTTTTGCCCCATCCAATCCCCCCCATTCCCTGTCCCCTGACTGCCCCTGGGACTCCCTGCCCCTTATCCAACCCCGCCCTCCCAGCCTCCTTACCATGCTGCTTACCCTCACCTCCCCCATCTCTCGGAGCCTCAGCCCACCACATTCAGGAGTGACCCAGAACAGCACTGCAGTGGCGTGGCTCCAGCAGGGCCTGAGCTCCTGCCACTCAGCCCACTGGAGATCGCAGCCCTGACTCCTTACTACACTACTCCGAGCAGCAGGCACTCAGGTCCCACCGGAGCCACTCCACTGCAACTTATACCCCCTGTTAGATTATAAAATTGTGACCCTCCCAGCAGTACTCTGACAATACTGCAAAATTCTGTGACTAAGGCACCAATTGTTGGGCTTGATGTCTACAGGCACCAGTCCCCATTCTGAGCTATCTGTTGGAAAACTCCTGAAAATATTTTAATCTGGCTCCAAAAATCTAAGCTGCAAAACCATTTCCATTTTCCTCCTAAGGATATGTTTTATTTCTAGCAATTGGATTGTATGAGATAAGACAGACCTCTCAGATAATCAATTCACACAAAATATGTTATTTACTATACAGATACTAACTCATAAGAGCAAGAGGACTATATACAGTTTATAACATGAAATCAGTCATTCTTGAAATTGCACAAATCAGTCATTTGTCTGGAGTCTTTGCGAGTCTTTACTAGTGAAAATGAAAAAACAACCATAGCTCCTTGCAGAACAATTGTTAGTTATTGCACCAAGTATCCGGTAAGATGAGTATTGCCAATTTGAAAGACAACCCTCGTTCTTGGGAAGCTATATTGTATATTGAATACAGAATACAAAACAATTCAACAAACTTTATTGGGAGATTTTGCAATAATAAAAATAAATTGCTTTACATCATTGGTTCTCAACCTACTTACCATTGTGGGCTGCATATGCAGTACTCTATGTTATGAGGGCTGCATCCACACAATATATACGCTACATGTATGTCCCTGAGGATGTCACATGGGCTGCAACTGTGTGCTGATTGGGTCACAAGTGGCCCATGGGTTGAGAACCACTACTTTAGATCAGTGTTTCCCAAAGTGTGGTACATGTACCCCTGGTGGTATGCGAAAAGGTTTCAAGGGGTACACGGCAGAACTTTTTATTTTACTTTATCATAGGGTTTTTTTTTATTAGAGTAAGGGTTAGCAGCAATGGGCGTGGGGCTAGCAACTCCACCCCATAAGGGAACCAATTGCTACTGAAACACCAAAACCAGTTGGTGGCCCATACCCCGGCTGGGGGGTGACAGGCAGAGAGAGAGAGAGAAAAAAAAGGGTTAGCGGCAGAAAACAGTTCACTAAAATATAATGTATAAGAATGGTGTACACTTGTACAGTAGAAATATACACAGGTTTACATTGTAACTAATATGATAACTCATTCAGTAACATCTAATAGCACAGCAGCGTAGTAAACCACGCATGCGTGTTACCGCGGCTTGGGCAATACACTTGCCTTTGTGGCATAGGCAGAAGTTTCAACTATATGTAATATAATTTGGTATTTATTTCTAATAAACATTTAATGGAGAATGAAACGAATTAGGAGTGTGTTATAAAAATGTGGCTCCCCCCAAATTATCTTTGCCGAAGAAGGGGTATGCCAGTAAGACAAATGTCTCAAAAGGGGTACGTGAATGTTGTAAGTTTAGGAAACACTGCTTTAGATTATAACTTGTAGATACACTACATAGAGTCACATCCCAATTCTCTCCATATTGTAGCTGCTCAAGTCCACCTGCTATTTCATGGATTTGCTACTTCTGTTCTCCTGCTTTTGTTTACCCCAAGACTGTTTTAGGTACACCACTAGTCTGATATTCATTCTTTATCACACATGCAGATGGGAAGAGAAAGCTGTGAATCAGTAGGAGAGAGAAGAATAGGACAACATGGACCTGAAAATACCCACTAAAATGTCACTCTCAAAAGGTATTCATCTGAAATCTCTTCAGTTCCTTGGAATGGGAGGATGAGAACACAAAAGTAAGTACTCCTTTTAGTATATCAGTCCTACTGTTCCCCTCCCCCCCCCCGCCCCATCTACCATCCCTTAATCAAGAGGGATGAATGATGAGGATACATAGGGGTTTAAATAGGATGAGACTTCATGGGGAAAGATATCTCTAATAAAGGCATTTTAATATGCTGGGGTCCTATTTTAAAAAAATGATCATTGTGATCTAATAATGACTAGTTATTAATGTACCTGGGCATTTGTCCCAGGATAGGTGAGGCATGGCCTGATGTGAGTAATTAAAGAGGGAGGCCTCATTTCTTGGTGGATAGAATTAGGGAGGTAAATCAATCATTTGACTAAAAAGACAGAATGTCCGAGTCAGCTAAGATAGAGGGAGAACCCCCAGGGAACAATTTACTAACAGTGGACAAGATAAGTTAGGAACATAGGGACGAGGTAAAGAGCAGGTTGAGTGAGCGTGGATAATGCATGGACAGAGTACACTTCACAGGGATTGGCTCCTGCAAAGTAAGCTAAGCCAAGCCCAAAAAGTGTGATGCAATGTAATGTGTAAATGTATATAAAGAAAGACAAGGGGGGCGAGGTAATATCTTTTATTGAGCCAACTCTGATGGTGAGAGGCACAAGCTTTTGAGTTACACATACCTGAAGACCTCTGTGTAGCTCAAAAGCTTGCCTCTCTCACCACCAGAAGTTGGCCCAATAAAAGATATTGCCTCACCGACCTTGTCTCTCTAATATCCGGGGACTGACACAGCTACAATACTGCATATTAAGTAGAGGTTTGCCCTGTCACTTTGGATGTGTGGTACACCCTATACTACCCCATGTGTCTGAGTCTGATCAACTCAGTGTAGCTTTGCTGTTTGCCAAATAAAGGAACCTGACTGACAAAATCTGGAATTGAACTGAGTGTTTTGAATCCCAAAGAACTGGATTAAGTGTTCTTCCAGAACTGGACAATGTATTCTTGATAAACTGGGTGGAAAAGGTCTTGGAGGGAATCCCAACACACAGTTATACATTACAGCAACTGATGGCACAACAGTAAACAGGCAAGTATTCATGTACCTTGTATGCATGCTTTTAAGAGTCTGGGTTTATACATCCAAGGCAATGTCAGGAAAGAGACACTCCATTTTTGTCACTGTCAGTATTGTTCTGTCAGGTAAGTCTGAGCACATTTAATGGGGAAAATATGTTTGAATTTCACTGAGTGCAGTACAATGCTCACTCTAGAGTTAGTATAGGATCTGCACTTATCAGGAATGTTGAGTCTCTCACCTTTCAGAGAATAATGGAATTAAGTAATTCCAACAAATATTTTTAGATTCTCTTGTATCAGACATCTCATTTGAAATATGATAATTCTAATGCTTCTTACCAGTTCCAGTCTTCATAGTGCATATGCAGCTAAAAACCTCAAAACAATATTACAAAGAGATTCATGAACTATTCCATTTATTTTAGAGTTAATGGGAGAGATGGGCCCACATCAAAGTGTGGATCTAGGTGTAACTTCTACTGATGCTCAGGAACCTTCATATTGCCATACCTCTGCCAAGTGGTAGTAGATGTTGGTGACTTGCAAGTTGATTTCCTGTCAGAGGAGAAATCAGTGGTGCAAATGTTGGGTATACTCATAGTTCTCCATGCTTATTTTATGCCATAACCTTTGCTCAAGGGCTGGTCTCCTCTTCCAGGGATCTCAGCCCAAACATCAGTGCCTAATTCCCAGAAAGCAACTCTGCCTCAAGAACTGACTAGGGTTAGAGAGATTAAGGCAGAGAACAAAATCCCTAGCTCCCACAGCCACAGCTTCCCCCCTCCCCCCCCCCCAAAACTGTGACAAAGCATGACATTGCTTCCAAAACTCAATTCCCAGATTGAGAAAAACACTGCACAAGTTCTAACAGTGGCCTCTGATGACCACTCCCTACCATAATAATAGACAAGGTTCGGTTTTAAACTATTTTTTGTTCACTTGTGAGTTGTAAGCATCAGGGACAGTGATCTTCCACGTACATTAAAATACAGCTGGAATTCAGTTGACTCTAGGGAAGGTGGACTTTCTGCTTGGTGCCTGAAGGTGGGGCTGGAAAGAGTTGATCCTCCATTCATCTTATGCTATACCCCTGCACTCTAGCAGACATGAGGAGGGGCATGTATACTCCAGTCATGTACTTCTTTCCCCCAACTCACAGGTGGATAAAAGCAAATAATAAAAATTCAATATTTTAATTTAAATTCAGTACAGGCTTATTTAGAATTTAACTTCAAACTGACAGTTACGTTAAAATGATTTTGATAGACCACAAATATTAAGCAGTACATGTTTGTTACACATTTTTAAATAGTCAGTCCACTGAACTGTTGGAGTTCACTGGCTAAGCACCTGAAATCAGAGGCTGTTAAATGGTAACCCAGATCAAGAGAAGTAACTCCTTCTACAGGCACATCTTCAGATATCTTCAGAATATGTTCTGAAATTTCAGTTTATTCAACTAATTCAGTTCACTGACTAGTTCATTCAGAATTAAGAAACTAACTAGAAGTTGAAAAATCAGGAAATCTTGTTTTCTTTTTCCAATCTATAAAATATAAACTAGGTGTGAGAGGATAAGATCTACTAGTTCTAAAATCTTGAAGGACCTAGTTACGGGAAACATTCAGTTCAATATAGATAACATTTCCTTTATTAAATCATTTAGTTTTAGAATATGAAACAAGATATTTTTGATAAAGCTACCTTAAATCTGCTGGATATGTAAAAAGTTTATTTACTAAAAAAATAAAATGCTGTTTGTGCATTTTCAATTGTTTTTATTTTCTATCCAAAGAGCTCGACACAACTGACACATAAAAAGTTAAACTATTAAAAACATAATTCAGCATTTCTAACATGTAAAAGTTGAGTTTGAATAAATGTATATTAAGCTACACAATTGCTTTTGTGTATAGCTATTGTGTAGCCTCCTGGTTAGCAAAAAAGAACCAAATTTAGTACAAAGGCTATATTTAGTTACACCTTAACATGTTTGAATGATTACTAACCAATTAGAGTCAGCCTGTCTTTAGAAAAATAGCTAAAAGTTACCAATGCAAAAGAAGATTAAAGTCAATTACTGAAATAAAGGTTTCCTGCATGTTAATTTAAATTAACATCAGTAATTTAAAATCAAAGTGTCGTGCCCAATACTGAGGCAGAAGATGAGGCAGATTTCTTTTATGCAGTTTCAAGGGCTGTTTGAGGGGAAAAAAGCAGGAGCAATGGATTTAAATCCTTACAATTAAAGATATAGATCAAAAATTCAGGTCCAGGGATGATGGAGAAAAGGACAAAACTGTACATCATTTAGACACAAATATAAGTAGCATTTTACTCCCCCCTCCCGGCTTCAGGCCCATGCGTCTTCTCTTAAACCTAACTGTGAGGCAGCTGATGAATGACAGGTGCACTGGGAATCTGCTCCCTTTTAAAAGGGCTATGGCCTTTCTGAAAACTACTCCATGGGGTGCAATGATGTTACAATAATTGATGTCTGAAAAGTACTCAGATAGAAGATACTTTATATATGCAAAGTATGTAATATTGCTTCTGCTTACTATTATACTTCCCCTGGAGTTTTATTTTTTCTTCTATTTGCTGGCTTTTAAAGCTGCACAATTTCTTCTTTCCTTTCAACAGTAAGCACCAAACTCTTACAGAGTGTGTATGTGTAATATTACATACTACCAATAAAACATTAATTTTAAATTAGAACCACACATGACTTTGCTTCTGCAAGATCTTGTCAGTAAGACTTTTGTTTTGTGAAATTAAACTAAACCAAGCCTAGAGACTCAGACCCCAAAATTTGGATAAGCATGTCTACTTCTGGTTTATCCTTGGTTTTGTAACATCTTGCTTCCAAAAACAAACACAAAAACTGAAACAATGGATGTTTGGGATCTGGGATCCAGTTTACCAGAATCCACAGCACTTGGAAGGTTCAGATAAACATTTCCAGGTTTGTCCCATTTCTACTTTAAAATTCCCACTCAATTAAATCCAGTTAAATGCAGCTGAAACCAAAGAAACCTCTACGCTTCAAAATGATGAAATAGATTAAATTCTCAGGAACACATACTTGAGATTTATCAAATGTTACCACTTCCCCAGCATATTTATGTTTTCAACACTGTCATATTTACAGTCTGTTTGGCTGTAATATTATTAGAAACACCAGCAAAGTGTTACTTACCAAACAGAAACAAAATAACACTACAAATTGTAAGCGGAAATTTCTAACTCCTGCTGAATGATAATTGTCAAGTAAGAAAAGCTTTTAGAAATCTACAAAAAGGCTTCTCTGGCTGACATATATCATGCCAAATATGACACAAGGAATTAAAATATGAAATCAGTAACACAGTCAATGACAGACTACACACTTATAACTAGCATTAAAGATATGCACGTTAGAGAGACTGCAGTACTTTATCCTAAGGATTTGAAGAGGAAAATTTAGGCAGCTCAGAAGTTAATTCACACATGTGTTCGTTCTGTTTAATTTTTATTAATTGCTCAGTGAACGCACATCCTCAGAGTAAGGGTTCATGATTCTGACAAGTCTTTTAAAATGGTTTAAATTTAAATACATGTGACAGACTTTCAAAAAAAAAAAAAGTGGGTTTCTGCTTCCTCCTTTAGAAAAGACTCTGGTGTAATGTGGGGGAAATGGGAGCTCGGGCCTAGCCATAATTATTTTAATGCTGCCCATCATCTTCTCCAGGTTAAGACCTCAGAGCCATTCTGGGCTGAAGGACAGGCTTATTCTGTACCTATTCAGTCTGCTCACAGGTAGCAGACTGAAGTGTAGAACAAAGAGAAATATAGGCAACAGAAGAACTAGCATACATTGAACGGAGAGCTTTGTTGGTTTATGTTTAAGTTCCAAGTATTGTAATGCCTTAAATAACTATGAGATGCTACAACAGGTGGAGAGGCTGCAAAACAGCTGAAATGAGGTGGGCCCATTGTGTGGGAAATGTTTTTAGACTAATCCTAGAGGAGCTCTGTGCTTGCTAGCTAAAAAGAGAGCAATGGTACTAATCTTTGAATAGGAGCGAGGACTAAGGCCATGGCTACACTGGAAACTTCAAAGCACTGTCACGGGAACACTCCCGTGGCAGCGCTTTGAAGTGTGAGTGTCGTCGTGTGTGAGCGCTGGGAGAGAGTCTCCCAATGCTCCTGGTAATCCACCTCCACAAGAGGATTAGCTCCGAGCGGCGGGAGCCTGTCTACACTAGTGCTTTAAAGCACTCAGACTTGCTGTGCTCAGGGGGGTGATTTTTCACACCCATGAGCAAGAAAGCTAGAGCACTATAAAATGTCACTGTAGCCAAGCCCTAACTCCTTTCAAAAAATTAACTGTAGTCGTAAAGCTGATGTTTGTAAACCAAGTTTGTAAACAGTTCCATCAGTTCTGCTTCAGACCTGAGCTTTTAGGCTAAGTCTACACTGCAGTTTACTGCAAATCTCCCAGCCAGGGTAGACAGACTTGTGCTAGTGTGTTAAAAATAACTGTGTGGACATTGCAGTACCGGCAGAGGCTCAGGTGAGCTACCCAAAAATCAAACCCACCTTGACCCCTGGGGCTGAGGTTGAGCAGCTAGCCCAGTCCTCTGCTGGTGCCACGATGCTCACACAGCTATTTTTAGCATGCTCATGTGAGCTCCACTTACACAATTCTGGCTGGCTAGGAAGTTCCCTCCCAGCTGCAGAGTACACATACCTTTAGTGTCTGCATAGTTAAAACTGTGTCTGCACTTTCGTTATAAACCCTATTATATTTCTACGAAGTTAATAACGCAGCTCTTGTGGTTGGAAGTTGGCCCACCTGTTCTAAGCCCAAAGAAAACTTCTCAACCTTTTTCTTTATAGAAAAAGATACTTTGACTAATGTCTGAGTTACAGGAAAATAATAGTCAATAGTATTTCAAATTCTCTTCTATTCATAATTTAACTAAAATTCAGCAGATTGGTGCCTTATGTATAATTTGGAGAAAATCAGATCTGAATATAGCCCTCTGTGTTATTCTATGTAGAAAATGCACATGCATTATTCTAACCAATGTTCTGAGTTTTTTAGTACATAGGCTTAAGTTCATAGGAAGTTACCCTTCAATGATTAATCAAATATCAAGTCATAGTATTGTACTAGTACAAAATATACAATAAATTGAAGATGCAGACTTTAGCAACTGAGAAATGCTGTAGTACGTGCTCCCTAAATATCCTGTGGGGTATGAATATGGATAAAAACAGATTCAAGTTATATATTACATGTCCAAAAAAAGTCCCTTATATATTTGCAGTTTTAAAAAAAATGGGTATGTTTAGTCTTGAGAAAAGACAACTCGGGGGAGACCCAATAACAGTCTTCAAACATGGTGTAACAGGGTGCAGACTCACCCCGGGGCGCCTCCTGTCGGTCATCCTGGAAATAAGCTTTTTTGACCCGGAGCACCCTCTGCAGGCCAGCACCTCGCTGCCACCAGCCCTATGTCCCTCCTGGACCTGGTTCCCCTTGTCCTTGGGTGCTGCACCCTGGCAGTACACCTGCTTTCTGGGTATCCCCACCCAGGAGAACCCCCACCCACTATCCCCACCTCAGTCTTTGGCTACTGCCTGTCACCATCAAGCCCCCCCCGGAGCAGACTGCAGTATGTAAGCCAAACATCACAGGCAAGGGGCGGGTTGGACCAGCTGCCTCTACCTACCCTGGGCTGCACCCTTACACCCTCGTACCTTTCTGGCCTTGACCAGGCTGCAGCCTGGGGCTTTTCCAAGCGGGAGCTTCCCAGCTCCCTTGCCCTATTCCCCAGTCCTGCTCCCCTCAGGTACTCAGATTAGTTTCCCAGCACCCAGGCTGTTCTCCCTCTAGAGACAGAGAGAGAGTGTCCACTCCTGGCCCACTGCCCTCTTATAAGGGGTTTGGCCACAGCTAAGGCTGCTTCCCCACTCAGCCTTTCCCCAGCAGCAGCCCTCTCCATTGCTGCTTTTAACCCCTCTTGGCAGGAGCAGGAGCAGGGTGACACCCCCCCCACACACACACACACACATGTTAAGGGCTTGTAACGGGGTCACCACTCACCCCTGCGGCGCCTCCCACTGGTCGTCTGGGGAATCAGCTCCTTCAGCGTCCAGAGTGCCCTCCGCAGGTTGCTGCCCTGCTCCTTTGCTGGCCCTGTGTCCCTCCCGGATCCCGGTGCCCTCCAACTGTGGGTGCTGCACCCCTGCAGTACCTCCTTTGGTGTGAGGGTCTCCCCTCCCCGGGGGAACCCTCTACCCCCTATTCCCACCTCGCCTCAGAGTGTGCCACTGTCAGTCACCACTTGCCCCTGCTCACTGGGGCGGACTGCAGTATCATGGCTTCTCATCACAGGCAAGGAGGGTTGGCCCGCTGTCACTATCTCCAGCCCTAGGCTGCTCCCTGCAACCCTGGTACTCCTGGGTCGGGCCTTGTGTCAGGCCAGGAGCTCTTGGCTAGAGCCTGCCCAGCTCCCTCTGCCCTGCCCCAGCTCTGCCCTAACTCAGGTACCTGGCTCAAGCTCCTGCAGTCAGGCCTGTCTCCCTCTGAATGCAGAGGAGACTGCTTCTTCTTCTAGGCCCCTGCCTCCCAGCCTTTATACTCTGGCCTGAGTTTGGGGAGTGGCCGCCCAGCTGAGCCTAATGCCTAATCAGGCCTGAAAGGCCTGCTGGCTCCCAGCCTTAACCCCCTTCTTCTATTTGGTTACCCGAGAAGTGGGCGGGCCTAGGCCCGCCCATAACTAAAGTCCTTCCCCCAGCCTGGCGGGAGGGACACTAGGCCCGGGGCCAACTAAATACGGGGGGCAACTAATGAAAAAAAGTCAGGGGAGTGCGTGAAGGTCATAGGTTCAAAACAAGGGTACAGGATGGGTACACCGAGCAGAGAACCCCGCACAGCGCCCACTGCTCCGCGAAGCTATCGAGGGAGCCAGTGGACGCTGCCCAGTGGAACTCTGCCCGGATTCGTGAATGGAGAAGTGACCTGAGGTAGTCCCCACAGTCGCAGCGTACCCCCTCGTCTAGCATCCTCCTCCTGGTCTTATAGATGGCGACTTTAGCAAGCGCCAGGAGGAGGTTGACGAGGAGGTCTCGCGACTTTGTGGGGCCACGGATAGGGTGCCCAAAAAGAAAAAGGTGTGGGGAAAAGTGCAGCCAGAACCTCATTAAGAGGTTCTGGAGGAGCCGGAATAGGGGCTGCAGCCTGGCGCACTCGAGATAGGCGTGCGCCAGGTCCTCCCTCACGCCGCAGAAAGGACAGGCGTCGGGCACGGGGAGGAACCGCGCCAAGTACACGCCCGTGCTCACGGCTCCGTGAAGGAGCCGCCAACTAATATCCCCGGCGGGCCGTGGGATCAAGGTGGAATAGAAGCTGGCCCACCGGGGCTTCTCACCCTCCTCCGGCATTAGGTAGTCCCGCCACTTGGTATCGGGGCGGGACGCGAGGGTGAGGAGATGAATCGTGTGGAGCATGAGCGTGTATAGCTGCTTCCTCGGCGCGGTTCGAAACGAGACCGGCTGCAAGGTGTGCAGCCGGCTCGGGGTATGGGAGTGGAGAGGCCGGGAGGGCTCACGAAGCCGGGGCCCAAGTACTAATTCCGGAGGGCCCGGGGTGAGGGGTGGGCGGGGAGTACCCTCTCACAGGACTCGCCGCAGGAAACCGAGAGAGGCGGGAGGCAGAGCGGTCCTCACCTCCCGGAGTACGCGCAGGGGGGTCACAAGGGTGGAGAGCCCCATGCGCCGAGCGAGCGCACGGGGATCCGCCCAGTCCCCCCCGTCGTAGTCCAGGAGGTCTCCGACTTTGGTGATTTCTGCCAGGACCAACCTCCGGCGCACCGAGGGAGACTCCGCCACCTGCACACGGAGGGTCGGATTGTGAAGCAGGGACTCCGCGAGGAGATCCTCTCCTTCGGTGGCCACAAAGGACCTGGTCGCCTCAAAGAGCTTCCAGGTCCGGAGGAGGTCCTGGTAGAAGGCCGGCAGCTCCGAGAGGTCTCGCGGAAGACCTCCCCGTTGGAGAAAAAAGAGCTGCCGGTCATATCGAAGCCCCCAGAGGCGGCGGAGGAAGGCGTGCGCCAACGTTCTCCATGCCGGACTACCAGCACCATAAAGGAGTCTCTGCAGGGCCTGGAGGCAGAAGACGTGGACCTGGCTGCGCAAGCAGACCAGGCCCTGCCCTCCGTCCGCCAGGGGAAGATTCAGGACCCCTGCAGAGACCCAGTGCAGTCCTGGCCAGAAAAACCCCAGGGCGAGCCTCTGGAGTCCGGCCAGGATCCCCGGGGCCGGGCTCAGGGTGTTGAGCCGGTGCCAGAGCATGGACAGGACCAGCTGATTTAACACCAGCGCCCTCCCGCGGAGGGAGAGGCACTGGAGCAGTCCCGTCCATCTCCGCACCCGCTCACTCACCCTGCCCTCCAAATCCCGCCAGTTTTCCGGCGGGGAGGGGTGCGTGGCGGAGAGATAGACGCCCAGATAGAGCAGCGGACCCGCGCTCCACCGGATGGCCTGAAGCGCGGGTGGGAGGGAGCTGGCCTGCCACCCGTCCCCGACCACCAGGCCAGAGCTCTTGACCCAGTTGACCCGGGCGGAGGAGGCCGCCGAGTACACGGTTTGGCAAGCCTCCACCCACACCAGGTCGCCCGGGTCCTGGACCACGAGGAGTACATCGTCGGCGTACGCCGACAGGACCAGCCGCAGCTCCGGCTCTCGGAGCACCAACCCCGTCAACCTCCGTCGGAGGAGACAGAGGAAGGGCTCGATCGCCAGAGCGTACAGCTGGCCCGAGAGGGGGCACCCCTGCCGTACTCCCCGCCCGAAGCTGACCAGCTCGGTCAGGGTCCAGTTGAGCCTGACCAAGCACTCCGCCTCAGCGTACAGTACCCGGAGAAACCCCACAAACTGGGGACCGAAGCCAAACGCCCGCAGAGTGCCCAGGAGATACCCGTGGTCCATCCTGTCGAACGCCTTCTCCTGGTCCAGGGACAGGAGGGCGAACGACTGACCATCCCTACGCCCTAGCTCTAAAAGGTCCCGGACCAAATATAAGTTGTCGAAGATGGTACGGCCCGGGACCGTGTAGGTCTGGTTGGGATGGACCACGTCCGCCAGCACGGACCCCAGCCGCAGCGAGATGGCTTTCGCTACGACCTTATAGTCCGTGCTGAGGAGCGAGACGGGACGCCAATTCTGAAGATCGCGGAGGTCCCCCTTCTTCGGCAATAAGGTCAGCACCGCTCACCTGCACGAAAGAGGGAGGACCCCGCATTGCAAGGACTCGGCCCAGACGATGACGAGGTCCGGGCCGAGGACGTCCCAGAATGCGCGGTAGAACTCCACGGTCAGCCCGTCCATGCCCGGAGACTTGTTAGTGGGCATGAGACGGAGGGCGGCCAAGAACTCGGCCAGAGAGAGAGGCGACTCCAGCCGGTCTCGGTCTCCCGCACCGACCGTCGGGAGCTCGGTCCAGAGCACCCTGCGGGCTTCGGCTTCGGTGGGATCCGGGGCGAAGAGGACCCCCTTCTTGGGCTATTTCAAACCCCTTTTGGGGCTTTTCCAAGCCCCTTCTGGTAGGGGGAGGGTGGTCACCCCGCCACAGGGCTGTTATAAGGAAGACGGTTATCAGTTGTTCTCCATGTCCACTGAAGATAACACAAGAAGTAATTGGCTTAATCTGCAGCCAGGAAGATTTAGGTATTAAGAAAAAAACATTCTTACTATAAGGATATTATGTACTGGAATAAGTTAATAAGGGAAGTTATAGAATCTCCATATTGGAGGTTTTAAAGAATAGGTTGGACAAACACCTGTCAGGGATCATCTAGGTTTACTTGGTTCTGCCTCAGCACTGGGGGATGGACTAGATGACCTCTCAAGGTCCCTTCCAGCCCTACATTTCTGATTCTACACCTTCTCTTTTCCTATGACTGTGGCCTAAAAACTTGAACATTTTAACTGTATAATATGGACTGTGCCTCGAGGGGTGTGGACACGGAACAGAAGTTATTATTTCAAGGAGTATTCTTACTACCAGTTTTCTCCGGCACTGTTTCTTCAATGCAATTATTGGTACTTTGTGCAAAAATCTGAAGAATATCGAAAATATGAGGACAGAATAAAAGATGGAATGTAATGCCAAGTAAGTCACCCAATAAATACAATAACTGACTGTATTAATTCATTTTCATGTGTAACTCCATAAAATCTTCCCTCTCTTAATTTAACTGAAGCTTCTGCAGAACATTCAATTTGTCACAGGAACTAGCAGGTCTTGCTACAGAATTTAGATCCAACTTTCCACAGTATAACACAAGGCCTTGTCTATGCCTCTTCATGTCTCACTCCTCCTACTAGTTGAATTATAATCACATTTTAGTCTTTAAAGTATTTAAAACAGTTTGTGTGAAAGATATTTTATAGACCAGGGGTTCCCAAAACTGTTCCGTGGCTTGGCCAGAGTAAGCCCCTGGCTGGCCGCAAGATGTTTTATTTAGCAGAGTGGCCGTATGTTCGGCCACTCACAGCTCCCACTGGCTGCAGTTCACCATTCCCAGCCAATGGGAGCTGTAGGAAGCAGTGGCCTGGCCCGCGCTAAGGGTCTGAGCCTGCTCCCACTGAAATCAAGAGCAGAATTTCCACTGAGTTGCAAGACTGGGACCTAAAGATATCTCTCTCTCTAAAACAGCCCCATCCTTCTTTTTATTTTCTCTCTCTCTGTCTCTGATTCTCTATATTTGTAACTGACTGAACCATAAACACCCTATGAGTATCTTCAAAAAGATCACTGGGCCAAATGATAAAAGGGCAAATGCTATTGACTTAAATAGGAGTCTTCCTGGAGTTAAAAATTAGGAAAGACTTCGGGATTCAGCCCACCGATGAATCCCGAAGAGCTCATTTCCTGGCGGCATTTCCTCCACAGATGTCAAGAGAATTTCACCAGACTACCAGCTTATCTATATCAAGACAGCTGTAAAAGTCAACTTCAGTCCACCTGTCAAAAAGCAACACTGCACCCAGTGTTATATCTGCCTTTTCCTTTAGTGCTGGCCCTTGCCAGAATTTTTCAGTCTAGCTTCAGATACACAGTGCTCATGTACATATTCTTAAAGATCAAATCTGCTGTCTGTAAGGAATGATAAATATTTTAGAATAGAAGTATAGAATTATATGGTAGGAAATATGAAAATCTTACCCCATGCTCTAGCTAGCTGGGACCACTTCACTTAACTCCAGTATAAAAGAGAATTTAACCTATGTAGCTGAACTATAGATAAAGCTTTTCAAATAAAAAATCAGTTTTGCCACAGTATTTTTTTCTGTTTTGAAGTGCTTTTTCCCATATAAAAATGTCTTAGAGTGTTTAATAAAAATGTGATGCCATTTCTAGAAACTTTTTAGACCACCATGAAGAATCCCTGTTGTAGAATTCTATAGAATAGTTTTTAAAAAATCCTACAGACAGGTCAGAATTCTGTTTAATTCTATGCATTTTAGAGTAACTCCTACAGAACTCTTATTGGCTTTGACCCTGACTTTCAGAAGTGCCAAGCATCTGCAGCTCATATGAAGTTCAAGTTGGGTTGTGCATGCTCGACACTGTTGAAATTGGACCTTTTATCTCTATTGTACTATATAGAACTGTTTCATAATGGTTTTGCGATTGAGGATGCCAAGTTCTTTTTCAGGTCTGATCCTGATGAATGAGCATCTTTCCATCAACTTAAATGGGCTGTGACTCTGACCCTTAATAACACTCAAAAATTATATTTAAAAATTATTTTTTTTAAATTATTACTGAAAACAACAGCAACATTTCAAGCCAAACTACCACACATGTTACCCAGATCTACCTGTACTTTAACTTTGGTGTAGTATTTGGATACTGGGAAGAAATCAAAGTGAAAGTTAAAGATATTTTTACAGTCAAATCTAAAAGAAATCAGACAACAAGGACTCTGTCTGAACACTGGCATTTCTAGTCATTTCAACTACACTTTATACAGTGTGTGACTGTGAAACCTATGTTTATTGCAAGCTAAGATTGGTTTAATCATACTGTGGGCAGAGTGAAGAGATTACAGCACGGCTGTAAGAAAGTTTTATGTTCCTAACTCTATTAGTGTCTGAGACAACTCACTCATGTATAAAAATGGTATAATTATGAAAAAACAAATATATTGGCTTGGCATTTGCAACAGTTTGTCATGCTGGGTGGCTAAAGTAGTGCTATTTTCCATCACTGAGACATAGCTGTTCTTTAGTTATTTTTACAGCATCTGGAATCTGTTGTACAGAAATCTGGATCAGAATCTATAGCACAGAACCAAGAAAGTTCTCTTCACTTGAAAGCCGTTTTTCCTTGTAGACTTTAGGGATGCTGAGTCTAAGGATCTGGAAACTAGAATCTGGGTCTGCAGAGCCTGGGGAGTATGATATTCCCACAGTGCCCCTCCAGAGACATAGCTGGGAAGCAATGTGGAGAACAGGCACCGCAGGAAGTACCACCCACAACACCAGGGTGACAGTACCCTGCTGTTCTCTGATTGGCCAAGTGCCCCTACTTAGCTCCAGGGGTTGCTGCAGGAAGTTATTTGGGCAACCACACAGACCTTGGCCTGTTACTGCGCTGGATTTAGGCTCATCTTCTAATATCTGGTCTCTGGCTCCAGTCTGACTCTAATCATGACTCCTGCCTCACGAACCTAACCTGGTACTGCCTCTGATCTGCACATTTTTGAACCTCAACTGTTTCAGCAGGAAACCTGTTTTTAAAACAATCTTAGGAAAAACCGGAGTAGCAAAATATGCTATTTTCCACTCTCCTTCATCTCAAATACTGAACAACTTTTGCTCAAACTGTATAAAAAAAATTACCCTCAGGCAGAGACTCAATATGTGCATATACCACTCTACTAGCTATTCTTGTCTGCATATTTAAAGGATTATAAAAAATACACTAGGAATCTCAGCATAGCAGCTTTGCCAATGGTGATGATTGCTGCATTTTTCTAACTTTACAGTTTGATTGTAATATTTAGCTACTGCTGGAAATGCAGTAAAGACTTGCTGTCTTTCTTTCAACCTGGATTAAACTATCACTTTCCATTTTAAATAAAAAAGTCTCTTTAAATATGTTGTCTCATTCCTTTTGAGAAAAGAATATTAGACACCTTTTTTGCAAACAGCATCAGCTTATAAAATCAAAACAGCTCTGTAATTTTTATTCTATCATGGCCCTGTATCCATCTGGAGCAATTACATTCTGCACACTGTAATGAGGATTATGATACTTGCATCATATTTAATTTTGGAGAGCCCTTGATTAAGTCCTTTGGCATGAATGCAATCTCTGCTGAGAATTGGGGCCACACATTATGAAAGACACTAAAATGAACTGATTCTGAGTTAGACACAATAGCTGTAATGCAGTCTCACATTTTTAGAAGACTGCAATTAGCACCAGTACTGATACATTGTCTTGAGGAGGAAGCTGAGTCCAGCTCCCTTTTGCTGTCTCTCATTTTTTCTGTACTGTCAACAGGTAGAAAGCCCTTGATCTACAAGCTGCCCACCAAAACTTCCAAACTGTGGCCTCAGACACAGAGATGTGGAGCACTGAAAGTCTGACCACAGCCATTGTGCATTGTAGGAGCTCAGCATTTCTGGACAAATCACATCATTCATTTATTGGCCTGACCTGAGGTATCCATATATGAAAACTTTGCCTAGTGTCTTTTATTACCAATACTATTTGGTTAGCAATGCAGGTACTATGTTTTCTATGGATACTTCTCATGTAATCATACATATGTGCAGGAAAATTATAATATTATTGTAAAGTATTTTGACTGTATGCATATTTGTCCAGTACACGGTATTAAAAGTCGACATTATTATTTAGCTATTCCATCTGCTCCTCCAACCTTTATATGTGGAAAGTCCAATGAGTGTGAATAATATAGCTGTATAAAGATATGATATACTTACTCCAGTTGACAATCTGTCTGAACATTGATAAATATAGTATTTTATAATATAATTATAGACAATTTATTAAATCAAAATCTGGTTTTGATGTATTTAAAACATATCCATCTGTGTAGGTGGCTGAAAAGATATTTCTTGCATATTATTTAGTTACTTTTTCTGTGTCATTCCAGTTTCTTTTGGATACGCTCTCTTTTTAGGTGAAATCTTCTTCAGTTTGCTTGCTGAGTTTGGTATCTGCCAGAAGTGGAGAGTGATTTGTTTGTTTACCCATTTACTCTTATATTGCTACATACTTTCCAGAGTCACATGCTGGGAATGGGTGAATAAGAATTAAACGAACTGGCTGTGGGTCATGTAAATATGTTTTTCATTCATACCAGCTCAGACAAGAAATCATCAACATGTGGCTACAGCTACCTTGGAGATATAATGGATACGAATGATCAGGGAGCATTTGGATGGACAGTTACCTGTCTGACCCCAAACCTTCCCCTGTCTGAACCACGGGAGTGGGTGTGGGGATGCAGTACATGTGAAAACAAAACGTGGGAACTTGAAACAAAGTACAGCGATGTCAAGGGGCTTGTGCAAGAAATTTGCTCTCCCCATAGCAAAGGGAATCCCAACCTGGGACTATTGGGAAGGACCGGGAGGCTGACTATTAGTGTACTTCCACTGCTTGCATCCGACGAAGTGGGTATTAGCCCACGAAAGCTTATGCTTCAAAACTTTATAGTTAGTCTTTAAGGTGCCACAGGACTTTGTTACCTCTGCTATTAGTGTACAGTCTCTCTTCCAGGCCATTGCAAAGAGAGATCCTCCTAACCACTCAAGAGGAAGCTGAGAGATTAGATGAGTTAAGTGTTTCTTTATCATTTTAACCCACTGTCCATGACCACTGTATTCCTGTATTAACCTTCAACAATGCAAATTCAACCCTGATGAAGCTTGGAACACCAAACTGAGTTCACAGGAAGTCACAAATAAACACTGTGTGAACGACCCAACACAGAAGATCCCTGGCTTTGATCTCCCATGAAGCCAATGGTTAACCTGAGCCACATGCGCATGAACCATGGCAGATGAAGATTCTTGCTGCACAAATGGAAAATTAAAGACTCTCCAGTGTGCAGCTGTGGTCACGAGGTACAGACCATGAAACATAACAACTCAATGTCCGATTCACAAATATAAAGGAGGCATCGTAGCAATACACTCGGCTACTCCAGATACAATTATCTGGCTTTATCATCTGAATGTAAAATTATAATTGTTGCTCTGCATTTACATCAGCCATATGAAGAAGAATAGCTTAAGAATTACAGGGGGCTGTGCACTGACCCTCCACATTTGGATGAACATCACCCTATGTGAACAGGAAATTAAAATTTTGGATTCAGTCCTGTTTCCATTGATATTTACTGGAGTTTTGCCAGTGGCTTCAACGGAAACAATATTGTGCCCATTATTTGAAATAATTCACGCAGAATCTTCCCATATACCATTTTTTTAATGAAATGTTCCCTTTAATATTAGCAGATTATTTATAGTAATTTAGTCTACAATCAAAACTGATGTCACATAGAGGAAGGGGCAATAAAAGAGCTAGTTAATATTGTTGTTACATCTATTTCCAGAATTTTTTGTTGTTTTTCCCTACATAAATACATAATCCTATAATTAGAAAAAATGCCAAAGTCTGTTTAGAAAGGTTGAGAAAGAAAACAGTAATTCTTTGAGGTCAATGAGAAGCTGAAATATGTCAATAATTTTTTTTTCTTCATTGTCCTGCATCCAAACAAAAAAGGTGAAAAAACACAAGGGATGGCTCCTAATATAAATGCTGGAGAAGTGGGAGGGAGGGGGCAGGAGAGTGTGTATTAAAAAAAATAAAAATAAAATAAAAGCAGAAAAGAAGATTATATCTGTTACTTAATAACTTCTAACGATTGTGGAAAAATAAACTGAAACTAAAGCATTTGCTGATACTTAAACATCCTCAGGAAGACAACAGAGCTGAAACAATTTGTACCATTTTTTATTTAACTTATTTATTTACTGTATGTAATTTTTTTAGCTACAAATATTTAGAATTATTCACCTCCTTCATGTGTTCATCCCCTTTACGTTTGGACCTTATGTGCAAAGCCATATGAGAACTGCTCAAGAGAACTGGTGGAAAATACATGGCCAGATCCTTCCTGGATGTGTATTGGCATAAAACAGTGGACCCATGCTGGTTTATCACCAGCTGAGGATCCAGTCACAAGTATTTAAATAAGGAATAATAATGAAAAAAATTAGGTGTAATGAGGCATGTTTAAGAACTGCTCTTTATTAATCCAGTGTAAATTGGAATATATATTTTTAAGATTAGTATAAAATCTGCCATGTAAATACCAAAAAAAGTTATGTTTCCAGGGGAAATCCTGCCCCACCTTCATGGCACCTTGCACCCAAAGGGTGGTAAAACCAGCGTAGTTCTACGGCATAGGGAAGGGCAGAGTGAAAGGGGCCTACGTACTGGGGGTCAGCACACCCTCACCAGTACAGCTGTGCTCTGCAAGGTGCCATCCACAGCAGCATGGAGGAGCATCAGAGGGCAGGCCATGGAAAAAGAGAGGTGAAACCAGGACATGGACAGTGGATCCACAGTAGTATGATCTACCTAACACGCTGGCTGACATGGCATGCCAGCTACAGTCCTTGCACAGGTGCTTATTATTTGTCTAGTGTAAAAAGGGGAAATGCTGTTACCACAGAGCAATCTTGCAAGAAGCCCATACATTCAGTCTTTGTATAAGGGAGAGGATATGTCTCCAAGTATAGAGTTAATTCAAAGATCACTCAATTGGTTTTTCCATAGTGAATATCGACACCAATTAATAGTATGGATAAGTTAGATATTTTATATATTTAACCAGAATATTGGGATTATTTTAAATACACATATTACTTTATTTCAGACCTGATAAGTGAGTCTGCAGTCAGATTATGTTTCCTCTGCTGAAGAGAGAAAATGAATTAAACAGACAGTACTCCTCTAATGGTGATGAGATCACTGAAAATGGAATTATTTTTAGTCTCCTCCCTGGTAAGATCTATTAGTATACAACCAGCATGAAAGAAAGAACTCAACTGTTTCTGATCTTTATCCGTCGATGCATTACTAGGTCATACTACAGTAGACTCTCGTTTATCCAGGATGATAGGGAAAAAAATAATTCTGGTTAATAAAATCCTGGATAATCACCATCCATAGGAAATATGGGGAGTGGGGGTTGATTCACCAGCCATCCTGCACCGGGGGGAGGAGGTGTTGGTTCACTGGCTGCCCTGTGCCCTCTTAGGGTTTTTTTGTGTCTGTGTTTGGGGCGGCAGCAAAGCCAGAGCCAGCCCTGCGAGTTGCGCATTGTTTTTTTGACATCCTGGTTAATCCATATCCTGGATAATCGAGAGTCTACTGTACTACATTATATCTTTATATTTCATTGCAAGGTTATGCATAAATGTAACTCTTTAAAAGCTGGCTAGCTGAAGAAAGCGCCTTCTGATTTTAAAAGGCAACAAAACACTAAGATGTAAAAATTGGATCAATTTCAGCTTGGGCATAAAACAAATCCACTAAAGTCACTGGAGTTGCATCTGCTTGCAATAGGGAAGAATATCACCTGCTGGCCAAAATTTACAAAAGTAGCCTCTGATTAGGGGGCTTTCAGTCTTTGAGTGCCCTGTTTTAGAGATCCAGGGTGCAGTGCAGAATCTTGTTTTATATCTTTATCTCTGTAAAGAACCGCCCACACTCTTGGGTGTGTTGGTTGTGGGGAGAGGGAGGAAATGGAACTTAACAAAACACATAATACAAAAATCCATGTCTTGAAGAGTTTACTGTCTGACTCCAGAAAAATACAATACCTGGGCAACAGTTACTGTGCAGAGACATTCTGAATGCCAATACAAGAAATGGACATGAAATCCCTAGAGGGACTTGAAAGAGCAGCAGGTGTGCTTGGAAAGTGGAAGTCTATGTCAAGCATTGCAGTGGCATGAAAGAAGACATGAAACTAGGAGAGTTAGAAGGAGACTGTAGCGTTGTCCGTCACTCACCCGGCAGCGCCCCCGTCTGGTCATCTGGGGAATCAGCTCTTTCGACCCCGGAGCGCCCTCTGCCGGCCGACGTTCGCCTCTGCACTCCGGCCCCGTGTCCCTCCCGGACCCCGGTGCCCTTTAGCGGAGGGTGCTGCACCCCTGCAGTACCCCCCTGGTCTTAGGGTCTCCCCTCCCTGGGGAACCCTCCACCCACTATCCCCAACTCGCCTCAGACCTGGCCACTGCCAGTCACCACTTGCCTCTGTTCACTGAGGCCGACTGCAGTCTCATGGCCGCTCATCACAGGCAAGAAGGGTCTGGCCTGCTGCTCCTACCCAGCCCAGGTCTGCCCCCTTGCAACCCCAGTATCCCGTGGGATGGGCCTGCGCTAGGCTCGGCAGCCTGGGGCCCTCTCACTAGAGCTTTTCAGCTCCCTGGCTCCCAGTTGCCTTGCCCTCACCCTGTCCCAGTCCAGGTATCCTCTTTATGGCTCCCTGCAGCCAGGCCCGGTCTCCCTCTCTGCTTACAGAGGGCGACTGATCGCTAGGCTCCTGCCTCCCAGGCTTTTATACAGTCCTGAGTGTTTGGGGCGTGGCCACCCAGCTGAGCCTGCTTCCCTCTCAGCCGGGGAATTAGCAGGCTCCCTGCCACAACCCCTTCCCAGGGCTGCTTCCAGCCCCTTCCCTGGCTACTCCAGCCCTTTTGGGGGGGGGAGCGGGTGGTCACCCCGCTACAGAGACCAAGGGAATAGTTCAGGAACAAGCTGCACAAGGATTTGGAGAACAAGAAAAGGTGAAGAAGGAAACGGGAACAATAAAGTAGGGATGGGCGCAGTTCTGCTGAGCCGTGAAGATGAACTTGAATAAAAAGAAGAAAGGAATGAAGGAGACATAGTCAGCAGAGAAAGGGGGGACAGCTTTGGCTCCATTTTTGAAATGCTAAAGGTGTGATGAGAGAGAAGACATTGCTGTAGTCACAGCAAAGAATGAGTACAGCACGGACTACTGTTTAGCACAGGTAATTGCTGGAATTCGAGAGATGAAGCCTAGGATGTTATATGACTTAAGAGACTAGGGTGTTTTCTTTAGCGGGAATAGAGAAGGAGCAAAAGAAGAGAGTTTAGGTAGAAGGAGAAAGAGCTGAGTTTTGGGTGTGTTTGAAATGTGAGACAAACACGAGGCGATAATGGAAGACAGATGGAAATAAAGGAGATGGGGACACTGCAACTGCATCTATATTCCCTCTCTGTGGTACAGCAAGGGCATGCCCCATAGGCTGTCTGCTCCACAGTCATCACTTCTCTTGGGAGGAAATATGTCTCTCTCTCTCTCCTGACCAGGGTATTTCCAGGCTGCACAGCTCCCAGCCTACACTGTGAATTCCCCAGCAATATCAGGCTGACTAAACAAGCCCCTTTACTTTTCTTCTCAGATATGGAAACAGTGCAATTGCCTCAGTTGAGTTAGCAAACAGCACTTTCAACACAAGCACATTTATTCTTAAGGTGAAAGTATTACAGAGAAAAAATATTAAAGCAGTAGAAGAACCTATACACATGCTAATAAGCTTACCAGAGATCACCCCAGCTCCAACAAGGGCTCTGGCCAGTGAGCAGGTTTTCAAACGCCACCAAGGGGTTTTTCAGTGGTCACTAATTCATAATAGCTGTTAGGTCAAAACAAGCACATAAACTAGATCAAGTCCTTCCAAATCTTCCCAGGAAGTATTGTGGCCCTGGCCGTCTTGGACAGAAGGTCCTCTCCATGTGTTGGCTCAGAAAGAAGTCACCGAGTCAGGTTTAACTCAGGCTATTTAATCCAAACCCCTTTCTTTATCTTTTGGTTCCTGGACAACCCAGCTTGAATCTGTATATGTGAGCCTCTTTCCCAGGTAGCTCTAGGGAGGCGTTACATCCTGAGTGAATTTGCTGAATCACCCCCGTCTTAGTTCCTAGAGGGCTGAGGTCCCCCTGCCCAATGGAATTAGATGTAATCCCTGGCCCACAATGTTACATAAACTGAATTTAATATGTTTTAACTTAATTCAGCAAGGGGTGTCCAGGATCTTACAGGAAATTTCCCTATCTGACATAGGCAAAGATGAGATAGGTGAATCAATGGGTCAAATGAGATCACGCAAGGAGAGCATATAAAGGGAGAACATGGAAGGGAAAAGTGCTAAAGAGAGAACCCTGGGAGACAAAGAACTATTGGAGTGATCAATGAGATAAAAGGAGAATCAGGCATGTACAAAACCATCAAAATGCCCACAGAGGAACAAATGTGGAGAAAGTTGTGATCGTGTATGTCAAAGACAGCAAATACATCACGCTTAATGAGGCTGCTAACCTTGGCTTGAAAGAGATCATTAATGACTGGTTTCTCTCCTGCTCATCTCCAATGCAGAACAGCCCATTGCAGAAGTCAACCCTGTATTTAAACACCTGGAAGTACAGACGTTCCCCAAGTTACGGAAGACCTGAGTTATGCAAATTTGAACTTACGGGAAAAGTTCCGTAAGCTAAAAATAGGAGTGGGGTTTTTTGGTTGTTGTTGTTTTGTTTTGTTTTTTGCATAATGGTTGAAGATACATTTCTGACTTACACCAATTCTGAGTTACGCAGGGCATTCGGGAACCGAATGCTCGTGTAAGTCTGGGAGCATATGTACAAGATACCCTCTTAGTCTTTGGCATATTTAAAATGGGTAGAAGTATCCTAAATCAGCCAGGCTTTACAATATAGACATAATTCAGTATTAAGAGAGGGGCCTGGAGCACCTCTTTGTCCTGAAAAGCTATTAAAAGAATTGAGCTGTAGTAATTAAAGAACCATTGCACAAGACCTATTTAGCACCTGCAGGAGAGGGCCATGCTAGCACAACATCTACTCGCATTCGCCTGTGAGATGACAGGTCCCTGTCTAAATTCCTTCTCTTCATGTGGCTGCAGGCACACTTGAACTATGGTCCTGCATTCTGGGTGAGTAAGCGAATCACTGGACTAAAGGAGGCCACACTATGGAGGGTCGTGGAAATCCTGTCCCCAGGGCAGGAGTTTGCTCAGGACTAAAATCGCCTGTCGAACTGTAGAGAGGCTGCCCTTAGAGAGGCCCGGGGATGAAGCAAGATTGGTAGAGGTTATCTGTTTGAAGGGTGCCAAGGAAACCAAGAGAGAACTGGAGCCTGAACCCCTACATGGAGTAAAGACGGATTTGAGCCTGGAAGGGGTGGAAGAGTTGTTGATTTTGGGAAGACTTAATAAATGAAACCATGGGGATAGGGCAAGAATGTTTAAAACATCTGGGTGTGTATGAATGGACTGGACAATCAAGAAGAGGCGCTCAGGGGAGCGATTTTAGTGCCATGGCATGGAGTGGCACACTCTGGGACTGCACCTGCAATAGTAATTGATTAAACTGGCCAGTTCATTACCATACTACTTTGCTTGTTTATTAAATCCCCAACTTTCTGTTTGTCTTTGTCTTTTATACCACAAGCAGTCTAGTGCAAAGAATGTTTATACACTACCTCACATAATGGGGTCTGAATTCTGAATGGGACCTTTGAGTGCTATTATAATTATTTTTAATAAGAGGAAAAAACAATATGAAATCTTATGAGACTGTGGTGCAGAATGTTAATACACTTCTCAATGTTTCTTCTTTCACCAAATTTGTGTGAGAACTTGTGCTCAATGTCTTACAGCAGGCTTCCCCATAACAAAATTACCAAAAGGCTTCTTAAACTCTACGGAAAAGAGAAAATATGATCAAGCTCCATCTCAAGGAATCAAATTTCAACTATTCACATGTACAAAAAGAATAAAATGGGAGTATCTGTTGGAGACAGGTATGCTCTAATGGACCTACATTTTATTGAGCTCCATATTTCCGTTCAGGATAAAGAAACCACAGGCAGGATGTTTCTTGCTAGTTTGTTTAACAGCAGGTGACATTTCAAATCAATAAATACCATATGGCTTGATCCATCATTACATTATTCCAATTCTGTGCTTGTGTAATTCCATTTAAATGAAAGGATTTACACTAAATATAAAACAAAACAACTCTCTGTTGAATCTGGCATCATATTTTGTATTATACTATTATAGTATGATGCTTTAGGAGTATTCTTATAACTATTATTGCATTAATAGGGTCAGAACAGCAAAGAAAAGCCTACTATAATAAATTATAGCAAGAGAAATGTTTGTACAGCCTATTATAACTAGGTCTGTCCACATACTGGTGCAATTTCGTCACCCAGGGGTTTATAACTGTAGACAAACTCTTCAGCAAATGTCTATAGAGACTTCAATCTTATTTGTAAATTACAATTGTTTCACTTTTACTGTAGTTATATCAGTCATAACCCTACTTTTCAAAGCTGATCCAGAACTTCCAGGAGCAGATAATCAGCAGGTATAAACTGTCATAGCTTTATTGATTTCAATGTAGCTCTGATTGTTTTCACCTGCTGAGGATCTGTCCCTCAACTCCAGTTTCTATTTCTGTCCTTCATTTCAATAGTATCTGACAGCTTTCCAAATATCAATTAATTTATCCTGGCTTCATCGCAGTGAGGTCAGGAACTATTATTTCCATTTCATACATGCAAAACAGAGAGCCTCATTCTCATTTACACTAAGGTCCCTTTTCGCTGCTCTGGCAGCATCAATTTATGGCCACTTGAAGGGCATGTCTACACTTACCTCTGGAGCAATTGATCCAGCGGGGGTTGATTTATCGTGTCTAGTGAAGACGTCTAGTGAAGTGCTCTCCCATCGACTCTGGTACGTAGGCGGAGTCGATGGGGGAGCGTCAGCAGTCAACCTACTGCAGTGAAGACACTGCAGTAAGTAGCTCTAAGTACATCTACTTCAGCTATGCTATTTTCATAGTTGAAGTTGCGTAACTTAGACCGACTTAGCTCTTCCCCACCAGTGTAGATCAGTCTTAAGGCCCCTCTATTTTACTCTCACTTTAAGACTCTGTACACCAGGGGTAGGCAACCTATGACACAGGTGCCAAAGGTGGCACATGAGCTGATTTTCAGCGGCACTCACACTGCCCAGGTCCTGGCGACCGGTCTGGGAGGGTCTGCATTTTATTTTAATTTTAAATGAAGCTTCTTAAACATTTTAAAAACCTTATTTACTTTACACACAACAAGAGTTTATTTACATATTAAGGACTTCTAGAAAGAGACCTTCTAAAAATGTTAAAATGTATTACTGGCATGTGAAACCTTAAATTAGAGTGAATAAATGAAGACTCGGCACACCACTTCTGAAAGGTTGCCGACCCCTGCTGTACACTGTTAGAGCAGTGTAAAGGGATTTTAATGTAAATGAAAATCAGGCCAAAAGAGAATAAGTGACTTGTCCAAGATCAGAGAAAATTTATGCAGTCAAGAATTGAACCCAGGTGTCCTGATTTCCACAGGGGGGGGGGGGCGAGGGTACAGTTTCTGCCCCCAAACAATAAATCTAATAGATTCTATTGTCTGTCTTCACTTCAGTTCTCTTGGCATTTTCTCACAGAACCAAATTTATGTCTGGCTTTCGTCCATGCACTGTTGAAAAATAATTTCTGTACACTTAAATTCTATCTAGATTTTCTTGATTCAGATCATGAAAATCATCAAGAAGTATCTAATTTGAATTCACCAAAAGGTTGGTGTTTGAGTAACTGAAACATCCATTTAGCATTGTTATAATTTATTTTACTTTCATGTTTTACACTTATTAATCAATAAGACTTGATGGAGTGTGAATTATGGTGCAAAAATTCACACTGGGTGCAGTATTGTAGACCATCTATGCAACTAGTTGAGTTCCCATAATAAACATTGGAGAAGCTTATTGTATTTTTCCTTTGTTTGTATTTAAACATGTATTTTTTGAATACCATCCCAATAACCCAAAAATATACCTGGTGTACTAGCTTTCAGAGAGACATCAGTAGGGGTTTATAAATGCAGTAGTATGATCATTGGGGCCAGGATTTTATCCTTGGTGAAGTCAACAGAAGTTTTGCCATTGACTTTAATGGGACTAGGATTTCACACCAGTCTCTGCTGCATCTCCAAAGAGGTGATGTTGGAACAACTCTAGCCAGGTCTCAATCTTGCAGGCATCCTTTTTATGCCTATAGGTATACTTTTAGATGTTAAACTGTGTTGCCTATGGATCTTCTAGCACTGGATACTACTATAGTATCAATGCTGACTTAGAACGACCTTTGATACCACTGACCTCAATATGGTGGGTTTTTTTTTCTTATTCATCCGCAGGATTTTGTGGGAAAAGACAGGTGAGGCATCTAGTAGGGTTAATTCCTTCCTGTTCAGAATCCATGTCTTTTTGATAGGATGGCATTGTACAAAGTAGTACAGACATAGCTTTATTATCGCTATGGTGCAGAAGGGGCAACCTGCAGAGTATTGCAATTAATATCTCTCTTGCATGTAGTTAACCCCTCCAGAGTATTGCTGAATCAGTGCCGCATCCTATTTTCTGTAGAGCACTTGTGAATGATTCTGTGTCAAAATAAAGTGTATGGGAGAGGAAGAAACAAGAAAGTGTATGGGAGAGGAAGTGTATGGAAGAAAAAGATAGCCACTTCAACCTACATGATTGGTGCTGATTGTTATTGTTTCTGGTAACTTAGAAATCTTTTACAGTTGTAAGAAATAGATGGGGAGAGATGTGTGCAGATGAAACATACAATGATGTGGTGGATTATGGAACCAGAGGACCATCTTGAATACATGATGTAAGATGATGAAGTCTATTGTACTTGTTCTGAGAGTGGTGGTGAGTAGTTTTCAAGTGTTTATTAATCTTGTACATCTTTTGTACATTAAATTCTTCCTCTTGCCTTTTCTCTCTGAATTCACAGTAATAGACAGAGGTGAACAAGGTGATCATCCAGTTTTCCAGGACACAACTAGCTGGAAATGCTACGATCTCTTCCTCTGCGTCACAGATTCTGAACAAAGTCCTTGTAGGATAAGACCAGGTTAAGCTAGTCATTGTGGGCTAAATCCTATGGAAGAGTGGGAATGCCCAGATATGTAGGGAAGGGAAGAGAGAATGCAGTTCCTATGTAGCAGGAGAAGGTATCTGATCAACCAGAAAGAGGGATTATTTGAGACTCCAGTGGATATGAGTTAAGGTAAGATTTTGCCAAGTTGAAAGGTGGCTGACAATTCCATTCCTGCCCAATTTCACCCTCACCCAATTGGAATTCTCAGCAGTGTGTATCTGACTTAGCTGCCATTTGCACAACTATAAATAAAGTAGTTCACATAAAGAAAAACAATTTACCCCGGGGGCAAGTGAGAATAGAATTGATCCCTAACAGGTATATATTTGAAGGGAGTGTGGGAGGGAACATTTTTTCCTTTGGGGGTTACGTTGCTATGTGCCTTGGAGATAGGGAGGGATTCTGCTATGTGTTTCAGACATTTAAAGTCACTGTGTATGTGAACTCTCTACTTATTCACAGCATCCCAGCAGCCAGCCTGAAAAATCTTGAGACTGTAAAGTGATCTGGTTCTGGTCAGTTTAACATTCCTGATTGCAAACCTAAGCTTAATGGCTGTCAAGAGCTACTGAATTATTTCTCTTTTTCCATTATCTTAGCCTGAGCTTGGCAGCAATAGCTGTCCAGAGTAAGACTCTTCATAATATAAATCTAGGGCTCTGGTAGGGATTTGGTTATAGAGATTTGAGTTAAATTCTGATTAATTAACCAAAAAATAACCTGATTCTCCACTACCTTACACCTTGTGTAGTCACTTCTATTTGTGCAAAATGTAATACAATATGGATGAAAAATACTATCAAATATGAATGAAAGCATTTTACACTCATTCTTCCTTGGTGTAAGTGGTATAATTTGTTCAAAAACCAAAGATTATCTATAGCACCCACAGAGTGATGGAGATGGTAGGAATTGAGGCAGCATGTGACATCTCCTCTCTTCCTCCAAAAAGCTGGGAACTTTTACTTGCTAGAAACAGTCAAACCATTAGTTAAATTATAATATACATGCAAAAGGTTGTTTAAAACAAACTTTTTATTTAAAAATAAAACTTACTGCATCTCATTTCTTTGCCTACTCCCCTGTTTTCCTTCTATATACTTTCTTCATTGTTCTTGCTTTCCTCTAACTTTTCTCTACACTCCTCCCCTATTTGCCTGTCTTAGGGTATGTCTACACAACAACATTAGGTCAATTTTATTGAAGTCAACATTAAGCCTCCAATTTAAGTAAATTGATTTTGCACCTCCCCGCTATGCTCATTGTGTCAGTGGTGTGCAACCCTCACGAGCAGGGCTTGCATCAACTAACAGAACGCTGGACTGGGGGTAGCTAGTTCACAGTGCATAAGCCGAGGGGAATGTTGGGTTGGGCTTGCAATACCTTATGGGACAAAAGCATTTGTGTGGGTGGTTATGGGAACATGGCATTAGCCTCTCATGATGCACTTATCTCCCTTCTTCCCTCCCTGAAATCAACGGCAAGCAAACCAAGCCTTTTTTGTGTCTTTTTTCCTAAGCCTGGGTTACCCATGCAGCCTCTGTAGCATGGTAAGCATGGGCCCTGCTCAGCTGTACACTGTTGTTGTGAGTGTTACAAACACCTCGTGCCTTATCCTGCAGTATTTTCTCAGCCGAAGCTGCCACACGGACCAATGCAATGCCATGCTAGCAGCCCTGCTGGACACCATGGAGCGGAGAAATTCGCAGATGCTGGTGACAGTCACGCATCACCTTGATATGGTGGAATGCCACTTCTGGGCCCAGGAAACAAGCACTGACACTTTACAAGCCTGTTAGGTTGGTGGAAGGGACTCGGTAGTGTAGACACATACATTACTAACACGACCTAACATGGCATATGTCACCCTAACCAGGCTTTAGTTTGTATTGTCTGAACTTCCAAGCTGTCTAGGGAGAGTTTAGAGAGACAAGGTGAGTGATATATCTTTTATTGGACCAACTTCTGTTGGTGAGAGAGGCAAGCTTTTGAGCCATACAGATGTCTTCTTCAGGAGAATCTGACTGCATAGATTTTCTATAATAGGACTTCTTGCACTATTTGCACAGCAACATTAAAAGTAGTGGTATAGAGCAGTGGTCCCCAAACTTTTTTGCTCATGCCCCTCCATCCTTTATCTGGTCTGTGCTCCCCCAGGAGACGTGGTGAGGGGCCAGGAGCAGGGAGTGGGATGTGGCTGAGAACTGAGAGTGGGGCCAGGAGACGGGGGCCGCAGTCAGGAGCCCAGGGCCACGGTCAGGAGCAGAGCAATGGCTGGCAGCGGGGCCACAGTTGGGGCTGAGGCCAGAGCTGCAGCTGGGGCCGGGAGCAGGCCTGTAGTCAGGCCCAGAGCCAGGAGAGGAGCTAGAGGCAGAATGAGGCTGAATGGCACTCCCACCCCGCCCCACCTGGGCCACACTGCACTCCCCCCCCCCCACACACAAACATGCCCCCCATAGTTTAGGGACCACTGGTGTAGAGCAAATGTAGCTGTCTACCACAAGGACACGTAATCCACCAGTGCTACACCACCATAGGTGTTTTTGCCATGCCATCCAACCTAGGGTTAATAAAAATAGTGGTGACTGCTGTATGCTAGCACTTTCATTTTGCTAGCACCAGTGCTGGAGAAATTGTGCAAAGAGTCCACTATAGAGAAGGGGCACTACAGATGGCAATGGACTTAACTTTGTGGTGAGAACCTTAACTACACTTGTTGATCAAAAGACCCGACATCCAGGACAAATATTGACAGAAAAGCCTCAGTGCAGCTAGGAAGTTGATGAAAGCCTGACAAAAGCTCATAGGGCCAGTGGCAAGAGTACACATCTACTTGCAGATCGTCTGGTTTCTAAACTTTTGGCATACTATACATCCCCAGATGGATACACTTTCTGTTACATATAATATTAGGGTTAAAAATACAAGATTAAGATGGACAAGAAGAAAATCAGGAGATGAAAATACTTGTTTATGCTTAATTTAGTTGAGTTAATGTTGCTGTGACAGCCTTAACTTTTTGCACATACTCACTTTGGGTATTTTAATTTTGGACATTCATACTGTGTTAGCCCTGCTCTGTGCATTTCCCCTCCTAGGCCTCAAAAAAAAAAGTATTAATAAAGACTCTTTCCCTAAGCACCTTTTATATGAATCCCCCTGTGAGGCAGTGTTAAGTAGTTGCCAAGGCTCTGAACTGTAACCCAGAAGCCCTTCGTTCTAATGCTGGCTCTGCTGTACGACTTTAGCCAAATCATTGCACCTCCTTGCCTCAGTTTCCCCTTCCCTCTAAATGCCCCGTTGATTTGTTCTCGGGGGTTCCCCTGTTCTCAGTGGCTCCCCAGATCAGTGGTGGTGCTCAGCCCTCACATGGAGCCAGGACTGTCGGGGTTGTGTAATGGGGGGGAGCTGTGGCCCCCGATTCCCGTAGGCGTGGGCACTGAGCATTGTATGAAGGCTGGAAGGGAACTGAGCGCGCGCTGGCCGCGACTCCCCTCCCGGGCTCGCGCCCCTCCTCGCCACACAGCCCCCGGCACGCGCAGACCCAGCTCCCCCGCCCCCAGCTACCTGCGGCGGCCGGAGATTGGCTGGGTCGGCCCCGCCCCCAGTTGCTGACGTGCGCGGCCTCGGTTTGACGGGCAGGTATGTCCCGGGCGCCATGTTGCGAGCGGAAGCGGGGAGCGAGCGGCGCTGAGGCTGGGTAGCTCCGCCGGGCGGGAGGAGGCAGCAGCAGCCAGAGCCGGCTAGGGCCCTCCGCCGGACGGGGCGCCGCGCCGCACCGCACCCGGGCTCCTCGCCCTGCCCGCGCCGGGGGCTGCCCCCGTCGTACCCGGCCCCTCGCCCCGCGGGGGCGCTTGAAAGCGGAGCGCGGCGGCGGCGGAGCCGAGCGGGACGATGCCGCTAGCGCAGCTGGCGGACCCCTGGCAGAAGATGGCTGTGGAGAGCGCGGCCGACAGCGGCACGGAGGTAACGGGGGTCCCGCCGGGGGTGTAAGCGGGGCAGCCAGGGGAGGGGGGTCAACTCTGTGGCCCGAGTCCACATTCCCCCCCCTCCCCCCCCGGGACACCCTGCCCTTGAGAGGGGCCCCTGGTGGACAGCGAGCCCAGGGGAAGGGGGTGTTCGCGGACACCCCCCGGGCCCGCACTCCTAGTCCGTGGGGAAGGGGCTGTAAATAACCCCCCGGGCTAGGAGGCGCTGCCCCGTGAGCCCCGCGTGGCTCCCCCCGGGATCTGGGGGATGACGGGGAGCGCGGTGGTCCCGGCGCGGGGGGGTGTCACGCGGCCCCCAAGTTTTATGGGAAACTTTCCCGGGCCCGTTGCGCGGGTGGCTCGGCCGCGGGTCGCCGCGCCGCTGGCCGGTGACAATAGGTCAGGCGGAGGCCAGGGGGTGCGGGAGCCGCACGGGGCTTTCCTCTCTCCCCGCTGCCGCTGCTCGGAGCTCTGCCCTGGTGTCTCGCTCCCTCTCCGGCCCGAGTGAGGCTCGTGCCGCTTCCTTGTCTGTAGTGACCGACCCCCACGCCGGGGGATCGGCAGGGACCCCTCCACTTCCGGAGGGGGGGGGGTGTTAGCCTGCACCCTCTGGGAGGAGAATAACCTGCTTCTGCGCCGCTGAACGACTTGGCTGGTTTTGTTCCGTTCCGGTATCTGGTTACTGTCACCGCGAGTTCCCCCTTCCCAGTGGCCCAGCCTCCTCCACACGCACTTCCCAGCCAGCGGACACAGAGTTGAGGGAAACTAGCTCCTAATAGGGCAACTCTGTATAGCCGCCTGACCCTGTGGCAGGCAAGTATATAAGAAGCCTGGCTTCACCTTACTTAATCGCCCCCGGTCCCTTTCACTTCACTGCTGTTGGAAAAGGACCCTCATCGCTTCCATTCCCAAACGTCTTTATCTAGGCAGAGCTGGGTTGTGCCCCCGGTTCTTGCTGATGTGCAAACATTTAGGCTACCTCATGTTGGTAACACTCGCTGTTCGGCCAGTTTTTGGGGAACATCCATGCAGTGTTGTGCAGTGTGGTTTCCTGCTGTTTGCAGTGAGGGGACAGTAGGCTGTTGGTGTGGTATGACATCATTGTCACAGTTCCGTATCCATTTTTAGTTACTTGACTGAGTTGTTTCAAGAGCTGGTGAGGAGATTCAGATCCCTTTGTGGGGGAGGGGGGGATGATTAATTAGAGCTGTAGCCACTTCTATTCACTTCCACTTTTCATTAAATGAAGGAATTGTGTGCTAACATGGGTTGGACAGCATGTAATAAAGGCTTACAAAGTTGTAATAATGTTGAGAAACTTGTCCCATTGCTTCCTGACCGCCTGCCACTTACAAGGAGACTGCAGATTAATTTGACCTCCAGTGAAGCAGTTCTGATATCACAATCATTTTAAAAGACCTATCATTCTTACAGTGGTTTTCTCACTAATCTTCAAAGTGGTAGTTTTAGGTAGGGTGACCAGATGCCCCAATTTTATAGGGACACTCCCAATTTTGGGGTCCTTTTTCATAGGCTCCTATTACCTCCATTCCCTGTCTTGATTTTTCACATTTGTTGTCTGGTCACCCTAGTTCTGGGTGAAATAATTTTGGAAAGGAGTATAATTACGAAGAAGGGCAATTTAGCACTTGTTCTAGGGGGACAGATATTTTTCCTTACTGAGACTTATCCAGTATGACTGAATTTTTAACATCATATGAACAGTCACTTTAATTTCCTCTTCATGCTATGTGTATTCTTTGTAAGTAGGAAACATATCTGCTAAATGCTATGACTATAAGGAAGCCACAATACTAAATTTAAAAGTTGTTGCATTGATGAATGTATGTTACTAAATATTTTAAGTTTCCATTATTCACTTGATTTCTCATTCTTCAAAATACTGTTTGGAGACTTTTAAAAAAACAAACATTTCAAAATGTGTTATGCACATAAACAAGGCTGTTCTGTATTTATATTATCATAAGACACTTAAGTTATGTAGAAACACTATGAAAATATATAACTACACCTAACTACGATGTAAAACCCAATCCTACAATTACTTATGACCATGCTGTGCTTCACATATGGGTATAATCCCAAATTATTTCAGGCTTACTTCTTAGGACACAAATAATCATTGCTGCTTTGTTAGTGAATGATCATACTGTTCAGGTTTCTTGGTTTATTTTAGTAAACATTTGTTTTGGAACAGATTTAGTATTTTGAGTTACTGCAGGATAGCCTCGGCGTTACAGATACTTTGGGAATGGAGGTTGTTCATAACTCTGAACAAAACATCATGGTTCTTTCAAAAGTTTACAAGAGAACATTGGCTTAATACAGCTTTGAAACTTTACTATGAAGAAGAAAAATGCTGCTTTTAACCATCTTAATTTAAATGCAACAAAGCACAGAAACAGTGCTTATCAAATCTTTTTAAAACTTTTCCTTTTTTAGTAGTTTACATTTAACAGTACAGTACTGTATTTGTTTTGTTTTGGGTTTTTTTTGGTCTGTGCTGCTGCCTGATTGTGTACTTCCGGTTCCAAATGAAGTGTGCAACTGACCGGTCAGTTCATAACTCTGGTGTCTAACTCTGAACTTTTACTATATGAAGAAAAATTATGAATATTTGATCAGCATATTGAATTTATCCATGGAATTTTAAAAAGAGCCTATTGAATTTATACATGGAATTTTAAAAAGAGCCGAAGAGATGTAGGTGCCCAACACGTGTCAATTCAATGGAAGTTGTATGTCCAACTTCCGTAAACTTCTTTGCCTGGATTCCAAAAGAAGAAAATAGATTTGAATATAAAGATTGTTTGCCTAAAAGCGGTCTCTTTATAAATAGTCCATTTTAGATCAAGTATCTAAACAAATGGCTTAAATACTTAACCATATATTTAATTTACACGAGTTAGCCTTATTAGCAGCACTGCAGTCTCTTGACTACAGTCAGACGTTTGTCTTCATGGAGTCCTTTTATGACTTATTCTCCATGGCTATATGTTGTCTGTCATCTGCAGCTTTTGTAAATCATGTACATTTACTATGTTTGCCATAGATATTCACAAGGACGTGTCCACACTGTGATGCTGCAGTGCAGACAATAAAGGTATGAATTTCAGAGCACTAGTGTTACCATGTAACCCGCTTCATGGGGATGTAGCTGGTGCGAACTAAAAAGTACATAGTTTGCATTAACATAGTTCTCTTTCAAACAGCTAGATCCTAACACTTTGTGTTCTGCAGTTCACACACCCGTATTCCACACTGTGAGGCAGTATAGACATTTCCTCAGGGCTGCATTAAGGAGTAAGGCTATCATAAGTTGTTATAGCAAACCTTGGTGTTACCTCAAATTAAACCAATGTTGGGGTTGATGGGCATTTTTCTGAGAGAGAAATGAAGTGCCATTCAAACTGTTAGAGCTTTGATGTAAAAACATAAATCCATAAAATTATTAAAGGAAAACAAGAGGGCATTTGATTCACTACGTTTCTACAGTATCCACAAAAAAAAAGGAGAGAAATCTAGAATGAAAACACTGGGCATTATTGTAATGTAAAACATTCTGGGGTAGTTTGTGTTAATGATAAAAGAAAGTTATATTATATATAATACTTGGGAAAATATCCAAAGTGTAAATCAAGCTCTGTTAATGCCAGTGGAACTATATTGATTTACATCAGCTTAGGTTCTTGCCCTATGTCCGTAACTGACATCTATATCTCATGCTGAGTATATACTGTACATTATGTAACCATGCACAAGATATGCTGGCTGTTTTCAAATATTGGAGTTTTAACGTTATGCTCCTGAATTCATGTTTAAGCACCTGAACAAGCAGCCTGGTTTTTCCAAAAGTGTTGCACTCCCATTAACATCAGTCAATGAGCAGTGCCTAAATATGCATTTGGGAGCCTAACTTTCAGCACTTAGTTTTGAAAGTCTTGCCCATAACAAATAGAGATTGTTTAAAAGCAAGTTATTTTAGACTCATTCTTTCATTTACCTGCTGAATCTTGTTCTTGTGGCAATCAATGGGACATTACTGCTACTTAAATGATTGGGATGAAGAGGAATGTCATTGAGTGATGATGATGCATAAAAGCATATCTCATGTGGTGTGGCATTGATGCTTATGACCCCATTCTTGCTTATACTTCCACACATGCATAACTTAAGTACATGAGTCGAAGTTAAGTGAATGCATAAGTGTTAACAAGATTGCATCTGTTCCTTGCTACCTGTAGTCATAAAGTTCCAGTTGTGATTACTTTTGAACTTATTTTGTATAGCAGCCTTTGGAATATGACATACTTCTGGGGAATAAGCCACAAGAACAAAGATCACATTTGCAACAATTCTTTACATAATAAATACAGGGAAAGAAGTACTTAAAACATAAGCAGGGTTGTCTAAACAGAATGTATCAATAGATATTGAAAGTTACTCAACTCTCTACCACCACTCCATTGTACTGAAGAATTTCATCACAAAACATCCTTTAAATTGTTCTTTATCACTTCTAAAGTATTCTAATGTAATATTTCTTGGCATTTGCTTACTTTTGTAAGTTTGACAAATGAAACTTTTGTATAGTTTTTTTTATAATAAAGCATTCTTATCTGATGATTATACATAATATGTAAATACATCTTGTATTTCAAAGACTAGTGTACAGAAGAGGCTCATGGATTTTCATGATTCCATCAGTAAAACGGATGTCATAACCATGTGAATATGATGGATACAAAACCTGCCATCCTTTTAGTACTTACTGCCAGTGATTTCATATTGGTAGTTCTAAGCTTTTGAATGTTTTGCTGCCCTAAGGCACAAATAACGTTTCTCACCACAACTACATACCTAGGAGACTAGATCTGGGAGTCCATGCAGGAGTGGAAGGCAGATTGAATGGGGAACTGGGACTGGCTGGAAAAGTAGACTGGAACTGACTAAATGAGAGAGGGAATGGGGGGAGGAGGTGCTTGGGGTGGTGAAAAGACCGGAGCGGGACAGAGACTGGTTGGAAGGGACAAAGAGAAGGGGATGGGGGAAAACACAGAAGAATCTCTGCCCACTGGCTTCACTGCCACCATTCCCACCACACTGCATTGTATTTCTTTAGTTCTAGTTCCAGTGTCCCTTTCAGAAATTAAAAAATTATAGTTCTGAGATTTGCTGTATCCCTGGGTTAGTGACAAAATCACAATGTTCAACTGAGGAGTTAGTGACATACTTGTATACAGTGAAACCTCGATTTAATGGACTAATTCGGGCGAGGGGGTGTCCGTTAAAGCCGAAAGGCCGTTATTTAATAATTTTTTTAAATCATTAAATAACAGGACTTTTGGCTTTAACGGACACCCCCCTCACCCGAATTAGTCCGTTATATAGAGGTCAGCCCCCCCGCCCGGCTCCCCGTGGCGGGAGCTGTCAATCCCCCCCCCCCCCCCCCCCGCCCGGCTCCCCGCAGCGGGGAGCCGGGAAGGAGCTATCAACTCGCCCGCCCGGCTCCCCTCTGCGGGGAGCCAGGCGGAAACTGTCAGCCCGCCCGCCCGGCTCCCCGCTGCGGGGAGCCAGGCGGAAACTGTCAGCCCGCCCGCCCGGCTCCCCGCTGCGGGGAGCCCGGCGGGAACTGTCAGCCCGCCCGCCCGGCTCCCCGCTGCGGGGAGCCCGGCGGGAACTGTCAGCCCGCCCGCCCGGCTCCCCGCTGCGGGGAGCCCGGCGGGAACTGTCAGCCCGCCCGCCCGGCTCCCCGCTGCGGGGAGCCCGGCGGGAACTGTCAGCCCGCCCGCCCGGCTCCCCGCTGCGGGGAGCCCGGCGGGAACTGTCAGCCCGCCCGCCCGGCTCCCCGCTGCGGGGAGCCCGGCGGGAACTTTCAGCCCGCCCGCCCGGCTCCCCGCTGCGGGGAGCCCGGCGGGAACTTTCAGCCCGCCCGCCCGGCTCCCCGCTGCAGGGAGCCGGGTGGTGGTGGTGGGGGGGGTTTGACAGCACCCGCCCGGCTCTCCGCTGCGGGGAGCGGGGCGGGAGCTGTCAACCCCCCCGCCCGGCTCCCCTCTGCGGGGAGCCGGGTTGACAGCTCCTGCCCAGCTCCCCGGGGCGGGAGCCGGCAGCCCCCAATAACGGATTTCGATGCATCGGAAATTTTGTCCGTTGCATCCGAAGTCCGTTAAATCGGGGTCCGTTAAATCGAGGGTTTACTGTATTATGTAAAACTACAAACAATATACCACTGAAGTCTGATAGTCTCTGCTTTCCAATAGTGGGCAGCATTATTTTTTGTTCTTAATGGACTATAAAGAGAGGTTATTGCTATTGTTATCTCATATGGGCTAGAATGAATGATAGCTTTCCTAACTGTAACTCTAGCAACAAATATCAATTACTGATATAATAAAAAGGGTTGTTTAATTTTGCTGTTCCAGCTGCAGAAGAATGTACAGGGACGGAGTAGAGGTGCAATCCTCCTCTGCCAAGAATCTTACTCAGCAGCTTTTAAACGTGAAAAGTTTAAATGCACCATAGGCACCTTAAATGTCTCTTGCATAGAGCTTTTATGGAGGATAATTCTTCATATCCTTCAACGATTGGATTAAAACCCTATGCCATTGAAACAAAAATATAGTCACCAGTATTGGTTAGCCCAGCAACATAAGTTCTCCTTTCATAAGTCTTTCAACATCCCAATAGTCCATAGATTCCAAGACCAGAGAGCATCAATGCGGTCACATAGTCTGTCTTCCTGTATAACAAAAGCCTTAGAACTTCCCCAGAATAATTCCTTGGGTATATATTTAAGAAAAGCATCCAATTTTGATTTAAAAAGTATCAGTGATTGGGAAGTTGTTCCAGTGGTCAGTTATCCTCACTGTTAAAAATCTAACCCTTATTTCCAGTCTGAAGTTGTCTAGCTTCAACTTCTAGCCATTGGATTGTTAAACCTTTCTCTCTTGTACTGAAGAGCTCATTATTACATATTTATTCCTCATGTGCATGCACTTATAGACTGTAATCAAATGACTCCTTAATCTTTTCTTTAAGCTCAATAGATTGAGCTGCTTGAGGCCATCACTATCTAAGGCATGTCTTCTAATCTTTTAATTATCATGATTCTGTGAATACTATACAGTTTATCAGCATCCTTCTCACATTATGGCTACATATTTTGGACACCGTATTCCAGGAGCAGTCTTACCAGTGCCAAATACAGAGATGAAATAACCTCTCTGCTCGTACTCAGGATTTCCCTATTTGTGCATCCCAGGATCACATTAGCTCTTTTGGCCATGGTGTTGCACTGAGAGCTCATGTTCAGCTAATTATTCACCCTTCCGTGCCCCTCCCCCCATTCTTTTTCAGGGTCACTGCTTCCCAGGGTAGTGTCCCCCACCACATAAGTATGGCGACATTCTTTGTTCCTAGTTGTATTAAATCACATATTGCTCGCTTGTGTCCAGCTTACCAGGTGATCCAAATCACTTTTGCTCAATGACTTGTCCTCTTCATTATTTCCCCCCCCCCCAAATTTTTGTCATCTGCAAGCTCTATCAGTGATGTTATATTTTCTCCCAGGTAGTTGATAAAAATGTTAAATAGCCAAGAACCAACCTCTGCAGGAGCTCACTAGAAACACATCCACTCAGTGATAACTCCCTGGTTACAGTTATGGTTTTAGACCCATGTTAGCCAGTTTTTAGTTCCTTTAATGTGTGCTATGTTAATTTTATATTCTAGTTTTTGAAATCAAAATAAGGTAATAAGCCAATGCATTTCAGTCATTCTATATCCTAGCAGGTCAGCAAGGAGACAAACCTCTTCATTGTCCTGTGTGGTCTTCCTCTAGAGTCTAGACGCTTGTACCAGCTAGTGTGGTAAACCCAGAACAGACAGCTACAGGGAGTGTGAGGGGTGGTAAGAAGTCCCAAGGTTTTTTTTAAAGCCCCCTCCTTAACAAATAAAGAGAGGTAACCACAGGTCCACCAGGTTCAGCTGAAAAGGAGTTGCCAAAGAATCAATTACATCAGCTGACTCCAATTAAATGCTGCCCAAGACTTTTTTAAGCCCTCCCCTGTTGGTGGAAAGGGGTGGGGGGGGGGGGGGGAGAAGGAGTGAGGCTGCCAGTAGGTTGGGTGCAGCAGGGCAGGGAGCCTCTCCAGGAAGGTAGGCTGGATTCCCTGACCAGAAGGGGAGAAAAACCAACCAAGAGACTGACTGAGGGAAGGAAGAGCCTGGCCTCGGGTATTCTAAGACATTGGACTTCAAAGGGGATGTGAAAGACCTCCCACGGGGGGGGGGGGGGAGAGCTGTACATTCGGGGGGGCCGAAACAGAAGTGTTCTATTTTTGGCCTGCCGAAATGCCACTGAAAGCGGAAGCTTTCTATTCGGCGGCATTTCGGCAGACATACCCCGAGGCCACGAGTGGACAGCGGAAAGGGGCCACTGAGGAAAAACTTTGAGGAATGCTTTGCTAGGAGATCTGCCTTGCCCTAGTCTGTCTGTCCAAGGCTATAAAGAATTATGCCTGGGGGGAGACAGAAAGTACTTTTCCACACTAGGCTTTGTGAAAACTGCAAAGTTACAATATTTCTCATAGAGTCTGGTGTGAGGGATGAGCCTTACCTAGAAGTTCTTATTAACAAAAAGGCAATATGGTAATCCCTCCCCTTGTACCTGAACATTTTTCTCTCTCGGCCAAACCTGTCTCTTGGCATCTTAATCTAGGCTAGTGCCATATACTGTGGCTTGCTCATGTTCTGGCCAGGGAATGGAAGGAGGGAGAACATAGTTTAAAGGAATGAATTAGCAAATGACTTTAATTATAATGAGATGACTAAAAGAGCCCCCCAGTAACCTTGAATTTTAGGAGCTCTTCCTCTTAGGAATGATCAGCTTTTGAAAATTCATGCAATGGATTGATCTTTTCAGGGGTGTCCTTTTACTCCTCTTCTTGTTCTTCAGCTCCTCCGAGAGAGACTATTTTGATTCCCTGGAGAAGATAGCATCACAAAAAAACTTTAATATCATGCTTGCCTCCTAACACTTAATCCTTCACCTCTTCATACAAACAGAAAAAACCTCAACAATGAATGTCATTGAGTTTTAATCAGCTATTTAAAATTTTTGCAGCGTATGGGAAGAAGATAGTCTCAGCAGTTTGTCCACAGAGGTTAATAAAATAATTGTGAAGATGCTCATTTCCTATGTTGGATAACCACCGTTGTAAGCCCTGCTGTTAATGTTTTTAAAATCTTCAAATGTGTGTAGTACTTTTCACTAATGTGGTCCATAGAGACAAAAACAAAAAAAACCCACAATTATTCAAACTAGCTTTAAGTTTCTGTTCTCTAATCCTTTAATTATCAAGCAGTGTGATCAAATGAATATTAATTAACAGCAGAGTATCTCAGATAATTACCCCATATCATCTTGGTCAGAGAATTGCTTAACAATACTGGAGAGGGGCTTCTAGGAAACAATGAATACACCGACGTTCTGTGAGTACATTGATGAAATCTATGGGTCTCTTTCAGATTTGGTGTATCCATTTCATAGAGTCCACTCAGCTTCATGTTCTGACATTCCATATCCTTGCTGAGAAAGGCATAAATCCAACCAGTTGTGTCTTGTCTTTGAGCCAAAGTCATGTAGTGGGAAACTTAAGAGAATTGAGCGTCATCTGAGACTCAAAGACCCATTACCTTTGGTATAATTAAATACTGGAATCCAGAAGGGAAACTTCATAAGAGGCAGATTGTCCTGACAACCCACATTCCATCCAGGATAATGTTTGAAAGAACTACCAAACAACTTGCTAGTTGAAGGACCATAAACAGTCATGCTGGGTCAGACCAAAGGTCCCTTAAGCCTAGTATCCTATCTTCCGACAGTGGCCCATGCCATGTGGTTCAGAGGAAATGAACAAAACAGGTAATAATTAAGTGATCCATAGGCTGTTGCCCATTCCTAACTTCTGGCAAACAGAAACTAGGGACACCATTCCTGCCCATCCTAGCTAGTAACCATTGATTGATCTATCTTCCATGAATTTATCTAGTTCGTTTTTTTTTTTTTTGAACCATATTATTGTCTTGGCCTTCTATTATAGTCTTGGCCTCTTTTGGAAATGAGTTCCACAGATTGAGTGACTGAATTGTGTGAAGAAATTTTTTTCTTCTGTTTGGTTTTTAAACCTGCTGCCTATTAATTTCATTTGGTGACCCCTGGTTCTTGTGAAAGGATCCATCAGTAATAATCCTCACAGTAAATTTAGCCCTAACATCATAATCCTCACAGTAAACTTAGCCCTGAAAAAGAGAACAGTGAGAACTGGAATTTCTAGTAGATGGCAGTCGGTGGATCCTGCTTAATAACTTGTATCTTCAGCTTTGAGTGGCTTAGAGGTCTATCATGGTTTGAAGCATTTCTTGAGCCCAGCTGCCATTTCTCATTTTCAGAACCTCTTGGTAGCTTTGAGAGGAAAGGTCTCCTCGATTCCTTAACCTCCAAAACATCCTGGCAGCTGTGTGGCATTGGGGAGAGGAAAAGGTCTCTGCCACTTCATTCTTCACCTTTGTGGTTGTTTTTTGGAGGGGCATGTTAGGGGAAGAGGAGTTACCACACTTTAACTCCAATACCTGCTGCTTCTTTGGGCTTTCTACAGCAGCATAAAATGACATGCTTTTTGATGGTTTTATAGCTGGTCAAAGAGTTCTGAACAGAATCATTTTTAGCTTCAATCTGTTGCTGCTTCATAAGTAATAGACACACTAGAGCTGTTTGTCTACAATAGAACGGAAAGTAATGAATTAACCCCTTTCTCACTATGCCCAGTGACCAAGATGAGCAACAGTATAATGAGAACTGTTGCACTTAATATAAAGAGAGATAAATTGGTTGCATATGCTCTTGAAAGGGTGAAGTATTAAAAAGCAGGGCCATGACCTTCAAGCCTGACCATCTTTGTCCCATTAAAAAACCCATGAATTTATCCATTCCTGCTTGTGGCTTTTTATTACTACAATTTAAACTGCAACAATTATTATTTTGTGGAATCTTTGACAGTGATGATAGTGGCTTGATGCATGTGGTTGGTCTTGAGAAAAGGAGTTTTATTTGTGCTGAATAACTCCCATTGTGGAGCTTATTTGGACTAGTGTGGTGCCATATGGGTATTGAAGCTTGGTGATGCTTTGCTATCCACAATATGCTTACCTTTTGGAAGGGGATCACCTTGTATCACACAGTTGAACTTTTCTGAGTTTTAGAGACTCAAATGCTCATATTGCCATAGTGATGCAAGTCACGTAAGCACCCAAAGAAATGTTTTTCTGCTTTTTAACTGAACTCAGCTGTTTTAGTAACTTCCTGTCTATTTGCTATGTTTGTTGTAGAATGGACAGCAAATTATGGATGAACCTATGGGAGAAGAAGAGATTAATCCGCAAACTGTAAGTAAAAGATTATAAATGTAAGCATTTATAGCTTTATTTTGTGTTACATTGTTATAGGTCACTCAAGACTAACGGCTGGCTATAACTCTCATAGTGTAAGCCCTGTGTTTATTAGACCTAAATTATTTGTCAGGGATCTATATTTTTCAGGAAAAGCTTTCCTCCTTGCTGATCCACTGGTTCAGTACAGTGTCCCTTGTGTTTTATTTCAGTAGTAATTCAGCTGGTTGTACAATGCTCCTTATATTTTTAGTGTGATTCAGGTTTTTCTATGGAAGGCACAAAGCTGTATCTTGTAGAAGTCAGGAGAAAACCAGTTGCTCTGACAACTGGGAAGGGCACAGATGGGCATTTGGTACTAGGTGGCTTTTGGTAATAGGGAAGGGATGCATCTTTCTTTTCTGCCCGTTTGGACAGAGGCAAAGGTGACTTTGACTTTAGAAAGGGAGATAGAATCCAGAAATTCACGTCACTACAGTATCTACTTTCAGCACCCATTATATCCAAGGTCAGTGAATAATAGAAAGCACAGTAGCTGTTTCTTCTAAAATGATTATCAGTGTAGTAGTTCAAAATGTTGATGGTGTCAGTAGGTTGCAGAGATTGATATTGAACTAGTAGGTGCTCTGCAGGTTATAGCAGAATGTGAACAAAAAATTCAAATGATGGTCCACACAAATTCCACTGTTGATGTACATGTGCGTGTGAGGTCATTATTTTTATTATTATTTTTTTGGCTACAAGTGACCATCAGGCCTTGTTTTCATTTTATGTGCCCTTGCAGCCCCACTCAGGGGCATAAAAGATAGAGCAGGCCCAGCCACTCCTCAGTTCCTTCTATTGCCTTGGCTGTGAGATCAAACCATTGGTGGTGTTCCCTTACCTTGTGCACTGTGCAATTAGGTTGTCTTGGTTATTAGTTGTATTGGTATTAGATAACCTAATTAAGTTCCCTTTTGCCCATTGGCCTGTAAAAATTTTATTAATTTATTTAGTACTAGCGAAAATACCCGGCGTTGCTCGGGTCCGTGGGAGGTGGGGAGGGGGCAGAGCAAACCTGACACCCCTACCTCACCCTCCCCCCCCCCCCGACCAAACCAGACACCCCCACCTCACTTACCCCTTGACCAACCCCGACTCACATTTTCACCCCCCCACCCAAACCCAACACCCCCACGTCACCCCCTGACCAACACCCACACCTCACCCTCCGTAGACCAAACCTGACACACCCACCTCACTTCCCCCCCAACCAAACCCGACACCCCTACCTACCACCACAAACAAACCCGACACCCACACCTCACTTACCCCTTGACCAACCCCGACCCTCCTCCTCACCCCCCCCAACCAAACCCAACACCCCTACCTTACCCCCCCACCAAACCCAACACCCCCTGACCAACCCCAACACCCACACCTCACCCCTCACCCACCCCGACACCTTCCCACCCCCCCAGACCAAACCCAACACCCCTGGCTCACTTACCCCCCTGACCAAACCCGACACCCCCACCTCACCCCCCGACCAAACCCAACACCCCTACCTCACTTACCCTCCGACCAAACCCAACTCGGGTCCGTCGGAGGTGAGGAGGGGGCAGAGAGCTGAGAGAGTGCGGGGTCCGTTGGAGGGGGGAGGGGGCTGAGCGAGTGAGTGTCCGTTGGAGGGGGGTATTATAACATCATAACTATGTCACAGAGAACAGCAGCTGCCCAACTGATGTGATTGGCCTTTAAATAATTTCACCCCTGGGGGGGCGTCAGAGGTGAGATTTGAAAAATTTTCGACTCTTACCCTGATTAGGACTCTAAGACCTCTAACTGTACCAAATTTCAAGTCTCTAGCTCAAACGGTGTGGAAGGAGTAAGTGAACGTACATACACGCGTACACCATTTGACTTTTTTATATATATAGATATTTAGACACTACGTTTCTGTTAGCCTAGCCACCCTCTCCCTCCTTTGTTCACGGACACTGGGATCATGGCAGAAGCCAAGCAACTAGGATTTAAGACATCTCTCATGTGACATTTCCTTACCCGTCAAAAATGGTCACTCTTAATGCCTGATGTGTTGTGGGGAAGGACACATTCTTGGATGTTCTGTGTGGTGGTCTTTTTCCAAGACCACTGAAAGAACAAGGGAGATGAGGCTGAAACCTTTCCGGTTGGAGAAGTCAGTGCAAGCTATAAAATAATGGAGATCTTTGGAGACCCTCCACGTGCAAGTTAGTTGATCTGTCTGTGACCTGGTGAGCTATAACCCCCCCATTCCACACCCCCACAAGCTTCATCTCAGCGGCCTCATTCATCTACCACTATGTCATCTATCAACATTTGTCAGAAGCAGGAAGGAGCACTGCTCCAAAGGCATGCTTACACTTAGGTTGCCTTCCATAACATTTAGAAAGAGGCAGAAGTCACCTCACTCATGCAAACTCACTGAAAGGAAGATTGAGAAGACCCATACATATACTCTTACTGACATTTAAAGTAGCTCACTCAGTATTGTCTTCATCTAAGGACAGTGCTGCCCATAGTATCAGCCCCTCAGCACCAACCCCAGCACCAGTAACCTTGGTGCCTTTGCAGCAACTGCATCCTCAGATTAACTAACCTTGGTACTAACTAGCTTTATAGTACAGTAACTCCTCATTTAAAGTTGGCCTGGTTAACGTTGTTACATTGCTGATCAAATAGAGAACACACTCTGTTTAAAGTTGCGCAGTGCTCCTTTATAATGTTGTTTGGCAGCTGCCTACTTTCTCCACTGCTTGCAGAAAGAGCAGCCCTATCAGCTCCATGCTCCCCAAGTTCCCTGTGTGGCAGCCGCCCAGCAGGCTATCAATTGCCTGACAGTTCAGTTGTGTCGTTCCCCCCCCCCCCCCCCCCCCCCCTGCCATGAGCTGCTCCCAGGAGCCTCCTGCTTGCTGTACAAAGGATGGGGGGAATGGATGCTATTAGGATGTCCCCCCCCCCCCTTCCCTGCTCCTGCACCCCATTTCCACAGAGCATGGTGTGGATAGTACTGGGCTCAGGATGGGGAGGGAGCTTGCTGGCAGCAGCTGCTGTCTCAACTTGCTGATCTAATTAAAAAGGCAATTTAGTAGAGTGGGGTCACTGTACTTAAAGGGGCAGTGCTTGTGTCTTTCACACACAGGGTGTGTGTGTCTCTGTGTCATGGCATCTTTCCTCCCTTCATTGCTGCTGCCTTGTAGAGTGTGAGGCTACGTTAACAGCAATTTGTTGCGTTCAGCTGAGCCCTCAAGGATTAAGTTAATCATTTAGCACTAAGGCATTCCCTGGGAAATATCCCACCCTCTTTCTTCATCACCTTAACCAACCTTCACAATCGTCATTGTTGTGTACAGTATTAAATTGTTTGTTTAAAACTTATAGTGTGTGTGTGCGTAATGTGTATATATGTATATGTATATGTATGTATATGTATATATATATATATATGTGTGTGTGTATGTATGTATATAAAAATAAAATCAAGTGTTTGGTCTGGCAATTTTTTTCCCCCTAGAATCTAATCCCCCATTTATATTAATTATGGGAAAATTGGATTCGTTTAACATGGTTTTGCTTAAATTAGCATTTTTCAGGAACATAACTACAACATTAAGCGAGTAGTTACTGTACCTAATGCATTGGTACAGACTACCTTGACACCAAAACAAATGCAGTACTGGGTGACCTCTTAATAAGCATGGGCCTGATATCCCCTCTACTGAACAAACTTAAATAAGTCCGTACTGAAAGTCCTGCTGATTCAGTATCTGTGCCTGAATTTTTTCTTTCCGACCCTGGAAATAAATAAACTGAGACAAACAAGTTTGTTTATATTTATGGGAGATAATGCTGTCCGCTTCTTCTGTACAAATGTCACCTGAAAATGAGAACAGGCGTTCATGTGGCTCTTTGGTATTACATGCCAGCTTTGCTAAACATTTGTATGCCCCTTCGTGCATCAGCCACCATTCCAGAGCTTCCATGCTAATGCCACTTGTTAAAACCAATGGTTAATTAAATTTGTGACTGTCTCCTGCGGGTATGGTTTTACCTGCATTCTGCCATATATTTCATGTTATGACAGTCTCTGATGTCGACCCAGTATATGTTGTTCGATTCAAGAACAAGTTCACTACAGATTTATTGAAACGCAAAGAAGGGATCAATATGAGATTTCTAAATACAGTAGACTCTTGATTATCCAGGGTTGGATTAACCAGGATGTCAAAAAAATACACGTAACTCTCAGGGCCGGCTCTGGCTTTGTTGCTGCCCCAAGCACCAAAAAAACCCAACCCACCAGGGCGCAGGGCAGCCAGTGAACCAACACCCCCTCTCCCCTGCGCAGGGTGGCTGGTGAACCAACCCCCCCTCCCCATATTTCCTATGGATGATGATATCTTGGATTTTATTAACCAGGATTAATTTATTTCCTATCATCCTGGATAATCGAGGGTCTACACTGTATAGCTACAGGACTCAACCCAAGGTTTAAGAATCTGCCGGATGAGGTGTGAAATACGCTGTCAAGTCTTAAAAGAACAACACTCTGATGCGGAAACTACAGAACCTGAACCACCAAAAAAGAAAATCAATCCTGGCATCTGACTCCAATGATGAAATTGAACATACATCAGTCTGCACTGATTTGGAGCTTATTGAGCAGAACCTATCATCAGCATGAAAGTATGTCCTCTGGAATGGTGTTTAGCATATCTGGCACATAAATATCTTGCAACACTGGCTACAGGAGTGATGTGAACACCTTTTTTTCACTTTCAGGTGATATTGGAAATAAGCAGGCAGCATTATCTCCTGTAAATGTAAAAAAACGTATTTGTCTTAGTGATTGGCTGAACAAGAATTAGGACTGAGTGGACTTGTAAACTCTAAAGTTTTACACTGTTTTAGTTTTGTAAGTTTGTAAGTTGCACTTTCATGATAGAGATTGCACTTACAGTACTTGTATTTTTAAATTCACCTCATACTATTTATATTGTGTTTTACAGGGAAAATATTTGGAATAAAAAATAGTATAACATGAGCCCTATACAGTATTCTGTTTGTAATTGAAATCAATATATTTGAAAATGTAGAAAGCATCTAAAATATTTTTAAAATGGTATTCTGTTTAACAGTGCGATTAAAACTGCAATTAATCACAATTTGTTTAGTCTCATGATCATGTTTTTCTTAATCGTTTGACAATTTAAAATTAGGGCTATCTTTAGGTTTCATCAGAGAAGTGGGGCAGTGTGACACTGCCCCATATTCTTCATAGAGATATTACAATGTTTCATGCAAGATGGGTCCTGTGAGATACCATTGGAAAGGTTACAATTTACTCAATGTAATTATCCTATTTGTGCGCAGGTAGGACCACAATCAGCTGCAAAAAGACACACACTAAGATCAGCTCTGTGTGGGAAGACTCAGCTCAGGGATTGCCCAGCACTCAAGTGCACACAGTCTCTGGAGTGTAAACTGAAAATTGTGTTTTGTGTTGCACGGAAAACTGTATAGCAAAAGCCATTGAGATAGATAAGTGGTTATCAGTTCTTCCAGCGGGTACATCAACTCATCTAGATATTTGCCTTGTTTTACAGCAAGCCACATAAAAAGCACTAGAGAAGTCAGTACAAACTAAAATTTCATATACAGGTGTGTCACATCTTACGTGAGGGTTACGTTCTGTGATTACCGCGTAAAGTGGAAATCGTGTATAGTGATACTCCTATTGAGTTCACTATATTGAACGTATACGGGGAGTGGAGGGGGAGGAGCGCCTGCCCTGATCCCACGGGCGGGCTGCCAGCTCCTGCCCCAGCCCCTGCGGCGGTGTGTGGACTGAGCGTCCGCGTTTCCCAGAGCCCCACGGCAGGAGAGGGGTGAGTGTGGGGCTGTCTGCTGGAAGCGGGAGGTGGGGGAAGAAGAGGTGGATACACAGGAGTGGGCTCTCCCCACGGTAGGCTGCGCTGTGATCAGAGTGGCAGATTGGGCTCGCTCAGAGCCCCCCGGCAGAGTCCGGAGCTGCGAGCTGAGTGCGTCGTGCCTCCAGCCTTCTCCTCCCGGCACCCATGCCGGGCTGTGGGCTGGACCGGGGCTGGCTCCCAGGCTCATGGGGACCACGCAGCGGAGGCAGAACGGGGAGCCCCAGAGCTGATGCCGCGTGCGGTCTGCTGGCTCCTACCCCGGCCCCCGCAGCGGCAGATGGGCTGCTGGCCCCAGCCCCTGCCGCGGGCTGCCAGCTCCAACCCCAGCCCCTGCGGCCGCGGAAGGGCTGCCGGGCCCAACCCTGGCCCCCTGTCGTGGGCTGCTGGCCCCTGCCGCGAGTTACCAGCTCGAGCCCTGGCCCTTGCGGCGGCATGCGAACGGCTGGCCCCAGGCCCAGTGTTTTTGCTTTCCTCTCCCATGGGACACCCATGGCTGACTTCTGTCATATGACTTTTTACTGTAGGTGACCTTGTGCCCCCATTCTTGCTTCCTACAAAGGTCTCCTCTGAAATCCATATCAATCAAGACATTTGACGACCAGTATTTTACCCTAAGCTTCATTCTTTGAGGAAGGAGCGTAGGCTCTATTCCTTGGACTTCAGAAGGACCCTTGCCTTCTCTTTCAAGAGAACTGGGCCTTTCAGGACTTCCCCCAGTCTCTTAATCTCCTTCATTGAGAGAATGACAAGACAGCTGATTTCTACTCCGACTTTCTAAGTGTGTTTCAATGTGTGTTCAAGCTTATTACAAAGATTTTGAGGTGCATCCCCTTCATAGAGTGACTGCACATTACACCAGGGGTTAATCCATTTTGAGAGTGGTACTTAAAGATGTATATGTTATGGATGTTTGCAGGACTGTGACCTGGTACTCTGTTCACATATTCTCCAGTCACTGCTTCCAGGAGGAATATAGGCTTTGGTGACATTGTTCTCAGGCCTGTGCTAGATCTGCCTCCTCAGTACCTGCATCCAAATGAAGATACTGCTTGGGCTTTCCTATGGTAGGGCACCCAGAGGAACCATAACTCAAAGAAGAAAGAGAGGTTACTTACCTGTATAGTAACTGAAGTTCTTAAGAGACGTTCTTAGAGATCTTTTGTCCATGTGGGTGCTCCAACACCTACTCTCCTTACCTTCTGCTGTGGAGTCTCTTTGGACTTCATAGTTGAGAAGGAAGTGGAGAAGTGGCTGGTTTTCCTTTTTCAATATATCCTCCCACCAGAGCACAAGGTGTACAGTGTAGCCACTGATCTGTGAACACTGCTGGCTAAAATCTCTAATCAAGAGTGCCTGAGTACAGGCACTAGCATGTCCTGTTGTGGAGCCTATAGTGTTAAAACATCTAAAAACTCCAGTTCCTGTATGAGTAAATAATCCGTCTTGGGGGATACTATATTTAGTATTTAATATCATAGTATTGTATTTCTAGAATAGATGAGATCTGTAATAGCTCTTTAGGTGAACATATGTGTATCAGGCATATTAATGACATGTATGAAAGTAAAGAAATATTGCAGCAAATTTCATCTCACTGATGCATCCCAATATAATACTCCTATGAAAGGCAGCAGCACTGGTTCTTTTTGTGCTTTTATCATTATTTTAAGATGTGAAAAATGCTCCTCAGATCCTAGTAATAAATTTAGACTTTCGGAGCAGCATAAAAAGTCAAAGACTTCTTGTATTACAAAGCCTGTAAACCAGCAGATGGAAATGCGTACACCTCTGCTTAGTTGTATCTTGCTGCTTTGGCTGTGTTAACCATACTTCATTGTAAGGACAAAGCTGTTGTACCAGCTCTTTCGGGCTCAAGTAGGGCATTCAGAAGACCAAACTATCTCCTCACAAAGGATCTAAAAATGAATCTCTAACAAAGTGGGAATGTTCTTAATGTTTAGTCTAAATACTGTGTGGTTACCTCCAGTTTCCCCTATGTTGGTGGTGAGAAGTGTGTGATGGTTGCAGAGACCCCCTAGAGCGCAGGTGTAAGTGATGATTGCCTGGGCACAGAGAATGGCCAACACTATATCCTGGCAGCTGATTGGGCACCCGCCTCTGCAAGAATCAGCCAGAAGTATTGGAGAACAAAATGAGAGGTGCAGGCCAGGTGACTTGTTTGCCCAGGAAAAAGACGAAGGAGGTGGGGCAGCAGGTCCTGACTTAAGCTGGCTGTGGGAAGCTAGGCAGTGTCCTGGTTTGAGACTCGGGGAGAGTCCTGGGCTCTAGGTCTGGATTCCGCCCCCAAGATGTACTTTGCTGAATGTTCCTGATTTCTGTGCTAACAAGCTCTGTTCTACACTGTGATCCTGTCAACTAATAAACCCTCTGTTTTACCACGCTGGCTGAGAGTCACTGCTGACTGCAAAGGTGGGGTGGATGGCCTCTTTTATTCATGTAAGTCTTCCCCAGGTGTGTTTTCCAGGTGGACTCACTGTGGGAAGCTCATGGTGTGAACTGGGTGCTGCTGAATAATCTGAGGTCAGATACAGGAAGTGCAGAAGCAAAGGAGGCTTTTTGCCCTGCCTCCCAGATGGGTGACAGTACACACACTAGAGTCCTGTCTGACCGAGACTGTGACTGGTAGGATCACGCAATGCATCTTTGTGTTGCTAGTTGACTGGTACTGAACATCAGTGCTTGCTTCACCAGAACTCAGACTTCTCCTCTCTGGTTCAGATGTGCCAATATCTGAGACCTGGAAGGCAACAATGTGGAGTAATTTAGTCTTTTATCAAGCCATAGACATAGTTGCAAGGCAGATGTCGGGAGAGCAGTTTTAAAACAATATTTTAAACCTGTTAAATAGGTAAAAACTGCATGATATTCTCCTTCTAGGATAATGTTTGTGAGTAAGCCAACCAATTGCATTGAGTCATTAGATTCAAATAAATGAGTACATGCAGCTCTACTCCTGGCCTGACTCCAGTGCTGTCTTCCAGTGCATGGTTGTGCAGCACCTACAGAGCACTTACGTGGTGCAGAGGGCCTTGCATATGGCCCTCCTCACCTGAATGAATTTTCTTCTCCAACCCTTTGCATGCATAAGTAAATGAATATAAATATACTGTATAAGCACACTGCATTCCCTTGGAAAGGAAGCTAAAACTATTGATTTACTGTGCCTTTAAAACACTCCTTAGTTGTCTGTTCAGACAAAAACTCATATAAAATACAAATATCACATGATAAACTTAAATTAGTATTCTTGTTTGGCTTAACAGTTAGTATGGTTAACCACTTTATTTTTTGAGATATTTATCTTTTTTGTGAGGGGGGAACCAGGAATAAATAACGTTTTAACATCTGCAACAGCATTTTGCTATCAGTCTGCCTAGTAGGCTGCCTGTGCTGATCTCCACACGAATACTACTGCCTTCCATTTTTTTCTTTACCGTGGGAGGGAGAAGGGGAAGGAAGGGGAAATCAGGCCTCTTTTTTTCTAACAGTATCTGACTCGCCTGACAGGAAATTTTCTAATTGCCGGAACAGCTAGGAGCAGCAAGAACATTAGGGTTTGGTCTTCCCTGTTACACTTTACAATCACTCAGTCAGAAAATTTAAACATCATGGTTTCTTAGACATGTTTAAGTTTCTGGCTGTACGTATTCGCTCTATTCGGGTAAGTTTGGTTTCTAATTTAAAATAATTAAAAGTTTTGCATTGTGCAAACTAGTTAAACCGATCATTTTTAAGGTGGATTGTGATATTTACTGCTCTGTGTAGTACAACTACGAATGAACTAACTCATAAACGTCTGATGTCTCTTAATTCATTGTTTATGTATTCAGTTCATTTTTTTTTTTTAAATGTAGTGGAAACCTTCCCCTTCTGTTAAACTTATGTTCGGAGTAGCATTTCTTCAGGAATATTTTTGACTGTTAACTACATATTTTACAATTTTCTGGGTCAAAGTCCAGGTTTGTTTTAAACTTAATACTTAGTAGTTAGCTTTTCATATTTGCAAACTACTATACAAATGCAGTTTAACATATCTTGAAATATAACTCACAGAATTTGTTTATAAATGGCATTGAATATCTGCCTTTTAAATATTAAGAAGCTAGTAGCCAACCACTTAGGAAGAGTGATGCTTTTCTTTCCTTGCATTATAGCTAAGATTTTAATAATTATATGCCTAGCTCAATTTAAAAGGTACCAGTGACAGCAATTTTTAACTTTAACAAATCGTACAATTTTTTTTACATAGTTTAAAGGAACCTTCTAGGCACACAATTGTTCTCTCCTATACAAAATTTTCTAATAGATATATGCAATATTAATATCTAAATACATACAGTAACATGGTGTTTATAATTTTATCATCTCTGAGGCTCAAAAATGAATTTTAATATTGCCTAGCTGTTCCTCCAATGAGTCTAAGCACTTTTCAGTTTGAAGAATTGCTCATATGTCTTAGGATGCTGGTATTACTTTTTAAAAATTAAAATGCAAAATTAAACAGAAAATTGGCCAAGGTTGACTTACTACTTTTTTTAAACGCTTTGCTATATATTTGAAGTGCTGAGGGCTTTGAAATGTTTCACAGAGGAATTTCTAATATGATTCATTTGACCAAACCACTCTATATATCCGGGGTCAGCAACTATGGCATGCGTGCCAGAGGTGGCGAACAAGCCTATTTTTAATGGCATGCTGCGGGTCCTGGTTGCTGGCCACGCTCAGCCTGGTGCTGGACTGGGTGAATGGAACCCCAGATCAGCAGCGAGCTGAGCGGGTCTGGCGGCCAGGACCCCAGGCCAGCAGCGGGCTGAGCGGGGCTGGGGGTGGGCTTGAGTGGCTCAGCCCGCTGCCGGTCTGTGGTTCTGGCAGCCAACCTGGAGCTCTGCTCCTGGACTTGGCCCAGCGCTCTTTAGCCGCCCCTGCTATGGCCCACATTGGAAAACTCTGCAAGGAAAAACAAGGCAGGGATCTCACTAAACTGATAAGATCAGCATTTTAAATTTATTTTAAATGAAGCTTCTTAAATATTTTTAAAACCTTATTTACTTTAAATACAGCAATAGTTTGTTTATATAATATAGACTTGTAGAGCAAGACCTTCTAAAAACTTTAAGATGTATTACTGGCATGAAAAACCTTAAATTACAGTGAACTTGGCACACCACTTCTGAAATGTTGTCTACCCTGGTATATATATTGTTGCTCAGGCACGATAAATTTTAGTCTACCTCTAAAATAGTTTTTGTTAAATTAATGAAAATAGAATTGTGTGTGGTGTCAGCAGCAGTAGACTACATAAAATATTGTTGTTCTGTCACAGGGATGATATTCCTTCCGTTTTTCTCTAAATTGATAGTTTCTACAGGTGGAAAACTTGGATACTGCACATGTTCAAGGAATTTTTCTAATCTCACTGGCAGCTGAATTTCTCTTTTTAATAGAAACACTTTTTTTTTAAACTGCTTTCACAGAAAGTGCTCACAAAGAATGGGATCAAAATTTATGAACTTTGCGTTGAAATCACTAGGAAATGCAAGTTACATCCTGGGTCTTTTTTTTCCTGTGCTGACATCCACAGTTTAGTTCCTGAGATAATTTTGTATTGTTTGGTCAAAATAAAAATATGTAGCTTTAAAATGTGGATTTTTAATAAATAATACCTAGATTAACTAGACGATCATAGGATTGTACAGCTTTACAACTGCTCCTGCAATTCTACTTCACCCTGAACAGTGGGATTTTACTCTGCTGCTGTTTCTGGGGAACTTAGTTACACACTTCTTCTCCTTGCTTCTGCACTTCAGTCAGAAAGTCTGGAGACCAAAGGAACTTTGAGGAAGAAGCATCTTTAGAATTCATCTCTCCCAGAACTCCTGGCGCCAGATATGTTGACCAGAGGGCCTTATCTATATCTTCACCATTACGCTGAGCTGGGGCAGGAGGAACTCTGGAGGCTCGGCCGCCTTCTCTGGCCTACAGGAATGCGAAAGGAGTGGGCAGAGTTCAGCCTAATGAGAAGGAGCCTCAACTTCTACTCTGCTGAGGCCAGTGAAACAGTAGCTAGGGCATGGAGCAAAGCACCATGCATGCTGGCATAATATAAACACATAGCCATAGCAACCTGAAAGCTCAGCTCCTTCACTGATCTCAAATCAAAGCCAGTACGATGATTAAGTGAGTCTGGGAGGGGAAAGGAAACAGGATACCCAGAGACAGGAGAACTAGAATAGAACTAGAGTTAGTTTATTTGGATACCAACATACCTTGGTAGGTAAAAACAGTTTGTTTTTTTTAAAAAAAACCTCTATTTGAAAGTGTGGGAAACTTCTTTTATTGGGCAAAAATATAATGCCCTGCCTGTGGTAACACACAGATTATCTTGGTGTCATTTGGCACTGACTATACCTAATATTTTAAAAACTTTACCTCCCTTTCTTTCCATATTTTTAAAGGGGAACAAACTTAATACATTCTAAACAAATATCTTCACTTACAATTGATTATTAAAGTGGAAGTAAATCTACACTCTTCTTTCTTGTAATGGGTGAAGGGGAGGGCTATCTAATACCTTTGAACTGATATTCTGTCTGTTGTACTTCTGTTTATGGTAAATTTTGCTTTCAGATTTTAAGTACTATAGTGTTTACAATGTTGGCATTTCAAACATGGTTTACTTCAGAAGCATCTGTTTTTAATGAATTTATAGAAAAAATTGTATGAACGTATTTTAATTGTCACTTTTAAAAACTTTTTTTGTTCAGAATTCAAATTTTGGGCCAAAGTTCAGTTGACAATATCATTTTAAACTAGACAGACAATTTATACCATACTGCACCTTACTGACATTTTTCTAAAGCCTTAGGAAGCTATGAAATGTTCTTAGGTTATTATAAATATTGCCTTACAGAATATTTTATTTAATGAAGTTGAGGGTTATATGGCATGTGATTGCTATTTTAAAAACACGTGTAACAGTGTTACCAATCTATACATGTTTTAATTTTTTTTCATGCAAAAAATATTCCTTAAATGCTGGCATGTCAGATAAGACCAATTTGCATTTTGTACAACTGGTTTGTTTTTTACAAAGTTTTTTGTTTATGGGGATATTTTAGTTTTCTTGTCTAGATAACACTGAAGTGATTTGTCCTGACATTCGTAGCAAGTTACAGAAAATAAATGCATCTAGGAGATTTCCTGACTTAAGGGAGGGGAGGAAAAGGAAATTATGTATGAGTCAGGGAGCTGTGCCAACACTGAGTCATCCTTTTAAAATTGCTTGATATCATCCTGTAGGATTACTGTCCTTAGCAGTGGGGTGCCAGAACATTATTCTTGTGTAACTTCATTAATAGATACTTTAAATGATGTTGAAATTATTCCCTAAATTTACTTTTCTAGTAGAAATTTCATATAGTATATTATCAGTATAAGTCACAGAAAATTTCCAAATGTAGTAATGTCCAGCTGAACTGTAATTGGTAAATACATTCAGGGGCTAAAATAAATTGGCATAGGAAACTTCCAGCAGCGCATTAAATGGACCCAGATAACTTCCCACAATGCTTCTCTTTTCATTCATATCTTTTCTGCTGATGAATACTCATAAGACTTGAAAAAATCCATTTGCCCAAAGTGAGTAAAACTTTTCTCTGCGATTACCTTTCACAGAATCCAAGCTTTCCTGTACAAAAACAGTTTTGATCCTTTATGGCTGCCCAGATAACGCTTCCAAACACAGACTATAACCCTTCGTGCTTGACTAACTGTAGTAATGTTACTTGAATAAAAAACAGCATGTTGACCAAAAAGTACAGTGTACATTACAAAAACAAACAATTGCTCTCAGTGGCAAGAACTATTAACAAGTGCGATGGGAGAAAAGGTAAGTTTTCAACTCTGCAGAAATGGTTTAACTCCTATTTATTATGAAATAAATAGATTTTCATTTTAGAGCTGATCTTTTATTTTTATAGATAGTTGACAGTTTTTATCAAATAATGTAACAGATGTTTGTAGATCTGACATCCTTTTTTGTTTTTGTTGGAAACCAAACCAGCAGAGGAGCTCAGTCTCAATGTCTGGTTTCTGGTTCCCTTTACATAGAAATGGATATTGGATCTGCAAAAATAAGGTAAGGATTCCCTAATTATGATCCTGACATTCTAAATTAAAAACTAGCACTCTACATAAATAAATGTGGCATGTATCAATTGGATCTTAATTAACAGATTTCAGAATTCAATATAATTTTAAATGGGGAATCCTCCAATGGAGGAGATTCTGGTAAGAATTTAAGGCCAGAAGGGACCACCAGATCTCCTGCGTTTCACAGGCCACCAACATCACCTTTATAATAAACCCATGGGAATACTTAAACCTGAATTTTAATAGTTAAATACAAGGTTGTACATCTAGAAACAAAGAATGTAGGTCACACTGTGACACGATGGGAGACTGTTTTGGAAAGCAGTGATTTAGAAAAGGACCTTTAGGTCATAGCGGATAAACCATCTAAACAAGAGCACATGGCGTAGTGGTTAGTGAGCAAATGTGATTCTTGTCTGTATAAAAAGGAAAATGTTGGTTGGAAGTAGGTTGGTGGTATTACTACTGTATACAGTATTACTGAACCATTACTGGAATACTGTCTAGTTCTACTGTGAACACTTGAAAAAAGGATGCTGAAAATTGAAAAGGATTCAGAAAAGAGAGATGAGTAATTTATGGTCTGGAAAACCTGCCTTGCAATGAGACTAATCAGCAAAATCTGTTTAGCTTATCAAAAAAAGAAAAATGGTTAAGAGGTGATTGGATCAAAGTTTATAAGTACTTGCACATGAAAAACATTTCAGATAGTTTAATGTAGCAGAAAGGCATAACAAGATCAGTTGAGGGAAGCAGAAGTTGGACAAATTCAGACTAGAATTAAAGTGCCAGTTTTTAAGTGAGGATAAATAACGTTTGGAAAAACTTACCAAAAGGGTGTGGTGGATTTGTCATCACTTTAAATGTTTATATCACGATTGGGGGTGTCTTTCTAAGATACATGCTCTAAATCAACCAGAATGGCCTTGATTCAGGTATCACTTGTTGAAAAATCTTTGGTCCATTGCCAAAAATCAGACTGATCACAAATGCCCTTTCTGGCATTACAATATTAATCTAAAATTAAATGTCTGTTTACCAACACCAGCTCACAGCTCCAGCTTGGTCTTTCAGCTTGTCCTTTGCTTTTGCCTATTGTGCTCTGATAGCAACATAACTCACAGGGATTGGCCATTTCTGTCTATTAACCTTGACCAAAAGTTGACTGGAGGGGAATATGTTTAAAAATACTCTTAACATTCAGTACCTTCCTTTAGCGCAGGGATGGGCAAATATTTTGGCCTGAGGGTCACATCTGGGTATGGAAATTGTATGGCGGGACATGAATGCTCACAGAATTGATGGTGAGGGCTCCGGCTGGGGATGTGAGCTCTGGGGTAGAGCCAGAAGTGAGGAGTTCACGGTGCGGGAGGAGGCTCCGGACCTGTAATTGCAACAAAAAACAAGTTGTGTTTAAAACAGAGAGAAAGCAAAATTTAAAACATGATTGTTTAACAGTTGATTTACACTTCTCTTAAGCTAAACTTGAGAGAGAGGAATTTCTTGCAGAGAGAAAAAGAATAGTGAATACTATCGCATTAAAGCTGTTCTCTGACCATTCTTTGGCCTACGTGGCAGCAATGGTTGCCATTCACATACAAACTCTAGGCTGTAATCCTGTGTCCAGAACTGGGTCAGCATGCAGGTTCAGATGCACCTTTTATGGCCATCCATATCTCATTTCTCTCACCATAAAATATAGATTGACAGACCCTAGATCTTTTGTCATGTTCCCATATGTTGTTTTTGAGGAAATAGGGTTAGCAAGCTAACCGTTGTTAGTAAGTATTCTGAGAGCAAAAATTCTCAGATCCCAATTCAGACCTAACAGATTTTTCAGTGATGTGCTACAATGTCTAAAGAATGCCCAGCTGTTACCACAATACATAGACAAGCTTGCTTTAGAGCTGCTCCATTGTGGACCCACTACCTTTTTCTTGTGCGCAAACACTTGGTCTCAAGTATCTGAACTGTTCCTTTCCAAAGACAAGGAATGGTGTTGGTCTTCGTCTTCAAAGTCCTGAATATTTTGGGAGTAAAACATGAGAGGGATGACATGCTGGATCTAAAAACAATTACTTCTGTTACTTAATTATGGAGGTAGCCAGCTCTTCACCTAATCTAAACACTATTCCATGAAGCTTGGAGAGATCTCATACTGCAAAGAGAAAGGAAACCAAAGAAATCCACTTATCTCCGTAGAACAGCCTATTCCTGGAATTCTTGAGTTCTTCACTTCCATATTTGTGCAGGTGAAAGACACAGGATATCTCTTCTGGGCTTTGAGTGGAGCACTCTCTTGTATTTTATTGTAAATAATTTAGTGGTTATAATGTTGTTAGAGGTGAGTTAGGGTTTACCCTGTCTGAGAGTTTCATTGAATTTCAGTTTCAAGGAATGCCTTGATCACCGGGATTCAACCCCTGTATTTCCTGCGATAAGATTGTGTTCATGAGTGACCTGCACTTAAGTTGCTTAAAGTGCCTTGGGGAAGCTCATATCAGACACCAATGTAAAATTTTTAGGGACTTTAAGCCTTGCACAAGGCTAAAGATTTTTTACTCCTAGAGGTGGCCTTCAGACTTCCATTTGAGCTAGTTTGGTCAGACTCGGCACCAAGTACCTAAGCATCAGTAAGGAGTGTGTTTCCTAGCGTGCTGGAGTCCCAGTACCATTCACCATCCCCTGTGCCTAAGAAGAGGTATAAGAAGCAGACTGATGAAATGGCAAGATCCCTGGCACCGAAGTCTGGTAGGCATAAGTTTAAGAACAGAGTGTGGTCTAAATCTAAGTACTCCTCTGCTTTGGTACTGATGAAAATAGCATCATTGATTCTGCACATAGGCAGGTTTTGCTGAGTCCAAAGCCAAAAGGAGCTCCTCCCATGTCCATATCACCACACTGTACCAACATTGTCTTGATACTGACCATACCAGAGGTACTTGCGGCTGCCAGAGAACTCTTGACCCAGTTGGTGCTGGTATCTCTGGGAGTACGAGAGTCTATGCTATTGGTGCTGGCAGGCACAGAACAACCAACAAAAGCACTACAGCACTCAGTACCCTGCCATCCTCATGTATGCCTGATGGCTGGCACTTCAGTACTGTCAAAAGAAAAACCCATGGTGCTTGCTTTTCTGCGGGCCTCTCCAGCTCGGCATTGATTACTAGCACTGTCTAGAACTGCACCTCCATGGTGAGTGGAAGGAGAGTAGTCATCTTCCTAATTGGAGATCAGATCCAGCGTTTCCTGTCCTCGGAGCTGTTCTCACTCTCCTCCCCCCCCCCCCCCCCTCGTGCTTAGTCCTGTTTTACCACAGACTGGATGTTGAGCAGTGGAGAAGTGAGATACACCTTTCTGATTATTTCTACCTCCCCTTCCCTTTTCAGGGACCCCTTTCACAAAGAACTTCTGATGCAGGAGGTTCAATCTCTCCTTTAGAGGAGGTTCCACAGAATTTGAGAGAAGGGTTTTGTTCCTGTTATTTTCTAACCCAGAAACAGAGAGGTTTCAGACCTATTCTAGACCAGCATCAGCTTGAACAACTATCTTAAAGAGAAAGTTCTGTATAGTCATCATTCACTGTCTGGCATCCAGCATTCACTGTCTGGAGACTTGTATACTGCCCTTGATTTAAGAGATGCCTACGTTCATGTGTCAATATACCACAGGCACAGAAAGTTCTTTAGGTTTGTCATGAAGCACTCACATTGCCAGTTAGTAGCTAAGCAGAGTTCCTGGGGAGACTAGGAGTGCAAATCTACCCTTATCTGTTTGACTGACTAGTCAGGGTCAGTCCAAAGCCCAAGTTATATCCAGTGTTCGACTCATTCAGGCAGCATTCAAGGCCCTAGGCCTATAGATCAATGCAGGCAAGTCTACCCTTTGCCCAGTACACAGTATAGAGTTTATATGGATGGTCGTGGACTCTGCCCAGACCAGAGCATCCTTTCCAGTCAAGATTCCAATCTCTAGTGACACACCTGAAGCTTCATTCAGTCAAAACAGTCTCAAACTGCATGAAGCTTCTAGGGCACATGGCTTCATGCACATATATAGTACAACATGAGAATGCACCTCATATTTTCAAATGCAGCTGACGTCAGTGTACTTGCTAAGACACCTTCAGCTGCACACGGTTCCTGCACGAATTCTAATTTTCCTGGTGGAATTGGTGATTGAGCCCTATCAGTGTTTTATGTAGTGTCCCCTTCATCTGCCCTCTACCCTCAGTGACTCTCGACTATAGGGTGGGGACCTTGTGCCTCTGAACTCAAGGTCTTTGGTCCTTTGAAGGAGCTCTCTTCATATCAACATCCGAGAACTTGAGGCAGTTAGTGTTGCCTGGCAGGCTTTCCTTCCTCAAATGAAAGGGAGAAACCTGTTTGTTCTTACAGACAACACTGCAGCTATGTTTTACTTCAGTAGACAGGGAGGTGCTTACTCATCCCTCCTTCATTAGGAAGCATTTTACCTGTGGGAATTTTGCATAGCCCATTCAATCAGCCTAGAGGCCTTCAAGGAATGCAGAACAAGCCAGCAGACTGCCTGAGCAGATCATTTTTGAGTCATCATTATTAGTCTCTTCGCCCATAGGTAGCCAGACGCATTTTCCAGCAGTGGACTCCCCAAATAGACTATTTGCAAATAAGTCAAACAAAAAATGTCATCGGTTCTGCCCCCTTCAAAACCAGGGTCTGGGCTCAATCACAGATGCCTTCCCTCCCCCCCCCCCCCCCATCCCATTCCTACCCAGAATGCTACTAAAAGTCAATTGGCAACCATGCTCAGGCTATGGCGGGGGCGGGGGGGGAGATAGGTCAGTGGTTTGACAATTAGCCTGCTAAACCCAGGGTTGTAAATTCAATCCTTGAGGGGGCCATTTAGAGATCTGGGGCAAAAAATCTGTCAGGGGACAGTACCTAGTCCTGCTAGGTCCTTCCAGTTCTATGAGAGAGAGATATCTCCATATATTTTTTTTATATTAATAGCCCAGGTGTGGCCTTGCAAACACGAGTTCTTCTCTGTACCGGACCTCTCAGTGGCATCGCCAATCTGATTCCTGTTGCAGCTGAATATAATCTCCCAAAACCACAGTCAGCTGTTCCACACAAACCTGCAGTCCCTTCATCTAATGGCCTGGAAGCCCATGCCTAAAGCTCAGAAAACAGGCTTACTTGGAGGAAGTAGTAAAAAGCTCTCCATCAGGGCTGCCTACCCGTCAAAATGGAAGCTGTTCTCTATGTGCTCCACCCGAAATAGCAGAGCTTTTCAATTTCCTCTATCAACTTCACTTGGCAGCAGTATCAGCTTTCCACCCTCATGTGGATAACTATTTTTTCTGATGACCTGACAATCAGATTCCTTATAGGCTTGGGAAGGTGGTACTCTTAATTAAGGGAACCCGTTCCCCTTTGGGACCTGAACTTGGTCTTGTCCAAGCTTTAATGGGACCAACATTTGAGCCTTTAACAAAGTGCTCCTTATTATGCCTTTCCTGGAAGTTGGTTTTTCTAATTGCTATCACTTCCGCCAGAAGGGTCTCTGAACTGTGCGCCCTCACATCCGAATCACCGTATACAGTCTTCTTTAAAAATAAATTTTACTTAAAACCCAGATGAGGGTGTATCTCTAAAATACAGTAGACTCTCGATTATCCAGGATTGGGTTAACCAGGTTGTGGATTAACCAGGATGTCAAAAAAACCAGAAAAAAACAACTTGCTGCCACCCCAAACACACGAAAAAAAACAAACAAACCAGCAGGGCGCAGGGCAGCCAGTGAACCCCCACCCCCTCCCACTGGCACAGGCTGGCTGGTGAACTAACAACTCCCCGCCCCCAATTTTTCCTATGGATGGTGATTATCCGGGATTTTATTAACCAGGATTGATTCCCCCCCCCCCCCCATCCCGGATAATCGAGTCTCTACTGTGGTTTTCAACTTTTCATAAGTCCGTCAATTCACTTACCTATTTTTTACTCAAAATCACATGCAAATGTTGATGAGCAGTGGCTACACACATTGGATGTCAGGCTTTCTCATTCTGCTTAGACAGAACCAAACCATTTTATCAGTCTGTCTGACAGACTGTGGCTCTAGCAAACAGAAATTAAGGTCTTCTAATCTCCTCACAAAGAATTTTGTCTTGGATAATTTCTTGATCTGCACTTATGATCTGATAGGCATTTCACTACAAGTCAAACTGACTGCTGATTCCACAAGATCGGAAGCATCCTCAACAGTATTACTAGTTCAGATCCCTATCCAGGACGTTTGTAAAGAAGCAACCAGATCATCAGTGCACACTTTCTCCTTCCATTATTAAACCATCACCCAGTACTCTAGAGATGATGCCAATTTTGGTTGAGCTGTTCTACATTCCGTGTGCACATGAACTCTGATTCCTCCACCTATGTTACTGCTTGGGAGTCGCCAAGAGTGGAATACACGTGCAATCACTCAAGAAAACATGGTTACTAACTACACAGCTGTTCTTTGAGATATGTTGCACTTGTCCATTCTAGGATCCATCCCCCCTACCCTCTACATCGGATTTCTGGAAAGAAGGAATTGAGGAGGCTTGGGGTCAGTTGGACCTTTTATACTTATGCCAGCAGCGCACAGAGCAGAGGATACTTGAGCTGCCTTGACAGGTACCACTGAGGGAAAAACTTCCAGTAACTGTGCAGGGAGTGCGTGCACACCAAGAGTGGAATGGACACATGCAACCCACCTCAAAGAACAACGGGTACAAAAAATTAGTAACCACTCTTTTGCTTAATCGTTGTGAATTGATCATGAATGCACTGGAAAAAATATGAGGATTTTTGTCTTTTTTTCAAAAAGGTACATTTCCTGTGTTTTGACTTCCCAGAAATTGTGATGATTAAATTACAGATTTATGTAGTTATTGTTAACTAATTTACTGATGTCCTATTAAATAAATTTTCTTGTGCCATCTTTCAAATCACATATGGAATATTAAAAAAAAAAAGTACTCTTTTGCTTTGGTCTTAAGAATCTGTCACCAAATCAAGCAAGTTACTTTAACCAACAGATACTTACACTTACGAGACGGTTATATAAACATCAGACATGCATGCAGCAGTTAATGTAGAAATGTAAAGCTTTCCAGAACTCTTGAAAGGTACCTTAAGATAAAATGACAAGCTTTTACATAGGGCATGTAGAATGGAAGAGTTCCAAAAAGCCCATCTAGGTCTATTTTCAGTTCACCCATTTGCAATGTTGTAATAAGACATGCAGCACAGTAAAAGTAATATGTCCGTCTCTGATTAATGATGCCTACACCCCACTATGATGTTACTAAATGTCTTGTGTTATGAATATACATTTTCATCCTGATTTGTTCATTAAGTGTCACTTTAAAACAGCAGCACAAAATATCAGCAGAAGGGCAGTTGAAAGGTTCATCAGAAAATCTTCAGGAGCCTTTTTTTAATTAGGGCAAATGAGCAGATGACAAGTGTTTAGATTAATCTCTAGAATATATAAAAAAGGATATTCAAATTTTTGTACACATACATTAAAATAGTGATATAAAATTATACTAATGTTTTCTCATTAACAAAGAAAACTATAATTTTATTGACCAGTAAACTTATTGCATTTTCTGCAAACCTTTAATGTTTTGCCAACAGAAAATTGAAATTATAAGTAACAGTACTATTCTGTTGTACAGGTTGAACCTCTCTAGTCTGGCACTCTCTGGTCAAGCAACATTCGTGGTCCAGTATGATTTTATTTCATGTTTATGCTTTATCAACGTATTTCCTTGTGCCAATAGAGTAAAATTGTGTAACAGTACTAACACTTTGTTATGAAGAGAGTAAGTAAGCCTTGGCTAGGCAGCATTGCAAGTGTTTATTCCCCTTGGCGAGATTAAAATAAAGAGACTCACTTGCTACAATATTGACCTCCTGTGGTTTGGCATTTTTGTTTGGCACTGGTCCGGTCCCAAGGGTACTGGACTAGAGAGGTTCAGCCTGTAGTATGTATCGTTACAGTAGTTCACAGTTCAAGGGGAAGAATACAAGCAAGCATCAAACAGTAATTAACGTAAAGCCACCAGCTGCTTTCCATCTGCATTTAAGATATTACATGAACCGAACTTCTAACTTCATTGTCATGCTATGTGACACAAACCAGGAATTTAATGTATGTAAATAAATCAAAATATAAAAGAATATTCCTTAAAATCCAAAAATTAGGCTGAAGGCAGGACTAGGATTTGGTTAATGGTGGCTATTGTTAATGTGAAATGTTGACCTTCATTATACTTCTTTCGAGCTCTTTTTCATTCCTTCCCCCCCCCCCCACCTAGAATGTATGTAAAATTTTCATAATTTTTTTTTATAAACTTGTCATCAAAATTTTTTTTTTAATGCTTATCTTGGTAGAGCCTGAGGAATATTGTCACCACTTGTTTGTTTGCACAAGTGATTATTAAAATGACATCAGATGGAATGTCTGCCATTGTGGAAAGAGGAGGGATCCTATTAAATTTGTTACTGCTCAAGGGCAACTATGTACCTTGCTTACTGCAGATATTAGACTGGGTTCGGCAACTTTTCGGAAGTGGTGTGCCGAGTCTTCATTTATTCACTCTAATTTAAGGATTCGTGTGCCAATAGTACATTTTAAAGTTTTTAGAAGGTCTCTTTCTATAAGTCGATAATGTATAACTAAACTATTGTTGTATTTAGAGTAGATAAGGTTTTTTAAATGTTTAAGAAGCTTAATTTAAAATTCAGAACCCCCCCAGACCAGTGGCCAGGACCTGGGCAATGAGTGCCACTGAAAATCCGCTCACGTGCCGCCTTTGGCACATGTGCCATAGGTTGCCTGTTCTGTTTGAAAAACGCTGGTGTAACTAAGATTTACTGCCGCAGCCTCTTTCCACGGTCTGCCATCCACTCGCGTCCCCCCAAGGCATGCCCTCCGAAATGTCGCCGATCAGCAAGCTTCTGCTTTCTGCAGCAGCATTTCGGCGGGACAAAAAGAGACCGCTGCTGAGTTCGGCGGTCTCCCAGGCAGGATCAGCGGCGGCGCTAGGGTCGCATGCGCCCCAGGAGGTGGTCTCGCGCACCTCCGGGGGTGCACGTACTCCATTTTGAAGACCACTGAGTTAGACAACATCGGTTTTACTGAGCTGATATTTTGAATGTTGCAATAAAACATGAACTCCAGTGCATTTTCTATAGTTTTATTTTTCTTCTCCAAGAAAATGTGGATCTGAAATGAATGTACTGATTTCTTAGGCAATGCGTCTCTGAGTTTCTCTAGGTAGAATAACTATGAGTTCAGGCATATGAAAGCATTTCAGTAACAATGTTCACAAAACCAAATTATTTTAAAACAAAACTGCTTCCTTATTAATCTGTTACATTAAGATCCAGTAATTATCTCAGTAAAATTGTTTTTCATGGATCCTGTTTATAAGGAATCCATAAGAAGATGCTATGTTGTGGATGTATATCTTTGTCGCAAAGATTCTTTAAAATCTCAACCTCAGGAAATAAGTTTTGTACACCAGACTTGGCTACAGTGTGCCAGAGGAAACTGTTCCTGATTTGATTTGGTGGCTTTAATTTGATTAGTTAGATAATACCTAAGATTCTCTGCTTGTTTATCTTAAAATCTACTTGGAACTACCACTCTGATGATGGAAAATTAGTTAAATTTGATAAATAAATTTTCTAATTAACTGGTTTAAGTGCAAATTAATAAAATATCTACAGAAATATTATATATTAACTGTAAGGATATCATTAATACATTGACATAAAGATTGTAAGTTCTTAAAACTTTACTGTAAACTACATCACAGGTGCCATGACTGAAAATTTTCTAGGGGGAGTTAATATGGTTTGGTTTGTAAATTCAGAATGTCCAAATGATGCACATGCATAGTACTATGGTTACAGCTGGTTAATAGGGTATTTTAGATGGATTGGTTGAAATAATGTACAAAAAGTTCTAGTGAACAAGATTTTTATAAATGATTTGAAACATGGTCTAATTATGGACAACAAGAAAGTACACGAAAACTGCTATTTTGAAGAAAATTGCGAATTAAAAATGAGAATTAGGAAGAACCTGTGAGTCTGCACAAGCTACTCAAAACAAATACCTTCTCTGACCTTTCACTGTAAATTCAGATCATCTATATGAATAATGTATAATGTAATTCCAAACCTCAAGGCTCCTGCTTCTCTGGGATTTTTTCAGCAATATGAAAAATGCTCAGATAATTTGCTCTTCTCTTTCCATCTCCTAAAGGTCTGAGGTCAGTTTTCCCCCTTAAAGGATTACCCAAGGGGTATCCCCAAAAAGACACTATACACACCTAAATCCATATATCTTAAATTAAAGCAATGTTTATTTTGCCTTGAATGTAAAATAAGCACAAAATATATGTCAGAATGCATATACTTTAATATTAGAATAGAAATACTGCTAGATAACACAGCATTTAGAATATTTTCAGCACTACAACTGAATAAGGTATTTATCTTGCATCCTAAAAATTGGGAGCTAATATTCTCTTACCTCTTTCCAGTATGTTTTTGGCACAGTTTGTGACCAGTTGCTCTAAAGAAAAATTAATCAGTCTTCTGTTGTTGAATTTTGCACAGTTAATCATGTTTTTAAAAAACATTTCCCTGGTCAATTTCAACCTTGTGAATCAATAAACAGTAAAATAAAAATGTTTCGCCTCTTGAACAAATTAACTTCTAGTATACCAGGTGTTTCATTCTTTGAGTTAGCTTTTTGTTTCTGTACCACTGTTCTTATTTAAGCACCAGTGTTGTATTTGATACTGTGAAATATGAACATAGTTGCTTCCCTGAGGAGTTTACTATCTTAAATTCTGATCCTGCAAAAATTTAACCATGTTCTTGCTTTTCTGCTGCCTCTCAGATGACTCATGTTACAGTAAACTCATTAGTGTGTTTCCATCACACCTTTGCTTTATTAATATACAAACAACTCCAAAATGAAGGGTAATTGTGATAGCACACCATTTAAAAAAAATTGAATTCCCCTAGAGTTGTATAGCAAGGGCTGTTTATATTTGGAGCCAGGTTAAGCTAAAGTGGGAGTGAGAGGGTGAGAAGGTATTCTTAATCCAGGATAAGAATGTTCAGAGGGAGTTATTCCAGTAAAGCTTCAATGCTTTAAATTCACACCTTACCTTATTCTGGAATAATTTCCTAATGTAGAGAAGCCCTAACCATCACACTGATACTGTTAAATAATTCATTGTCCTATTTTGTTTCCTTGTAAACTTTACTTAGTAACCGTGAATCTCACTGTAGGGGGGAGCTGGTAGCAACCACTATGTTTAAGTTGCCTAATGACATTACCAAAAAAACCCAAACCCTTGTTTTGAAAGCTTTTTGGGTAAATGGTATCTTCTGAGAAGAACAGAGTAACCAGGGCAACTATGAGTATGAAAGCTAGTTGTATCACAGTTACTCTAATAGAAAGTTTTAAGATCAAGTTTCTTTTTTGATAGTAATATTCCTTTGCTTTTTTGTGTATCGAGCACCTTATTTGTGTTTTCTAGACTGGCACTGGTAAAGCCGGTTGTCTAGCCAGCCACTTCTATTGAACTGAGCAGATCATGTAGTCCAAGGACCGGCAACCTTAGCACGTGGCACCAATCAGCTCTATGGAGACCGGGACCTCCAGACGCTACATCAGGGATTGGCAACCCTGGCACGTGGCACCGCAGGGTAAGCACCCTTAGCGGGCTCCGCCGGTTTGTTTACTTGCCGGTTTGCCATCCCGGTCCAATGGGGGCTGCGGGAAGCGGTGCAGTGCTGGCCGCCGCTTCCCGCAGCCCCCATTGCACTGGGACGGCAAATCACAGCCAGCGGGAGCGGCGTTCGGCAAGCCGGCGGGGCCCGCTAAGGGTGCTTACCCTGCGGTGCCACGTGCCAGGGTTGCCAATCCCTGATGTAGCGTCTGGAGGTCCCGGTCTCCATAGAGCTGATTGGCGTAGGAACAGAATAAAAAATCTACTCTCAATATATACTCAGTTCTTCTGTAGTGTGCTATCTCCTCACCTGGAATTCTGTAAAACTACAGTAGAAAGATTTTAAAGTACCTAATTCCCTGATCACATGCTTAATTTAAAGGGGGGAAATGTATAGGTTCACCTGTGAAGAACTGTATCCGTGTTTCTGTCATGTTCTCTACAACAACAGACAGAGTGGAAGGTGACCGAATTAAAACAAATATATCTCCCTCCAAAAATACGACCTTATGGATAGATTCTGATACTAGGGGAATGTCCAGTATGCAGTCTTAGCCATTTTGCACCAGAAATCTATATCTGCTCTTATTTGTTTCCTATTTCCAAGAAATGGGGGGAAGGGCGGGAGAAGTTTGTATTGTACATTAGGGATGCAAGTTCTGTATGCAATAATCCATGCTATATGTAAATTTGAAAAGGATCCACAGACACAGTGTATTCACATCCGTATGCTCATGCATGACGAAGTGAACTATAAATAGGATTAATTTTACTCACAAATGACTTTGGATCTTTTTAAGGAGAAGTTTTTCAAAGAAAACAGGCTCTCTGTGAACATACAGGTGGGAATGGAAGTTTCAGTGCATTTTTAAATCTACTGAGCTCAATTGGTCAGCTGTAAAATGTACAGGTTCAGCTGCAGTTCATGCACTTAAAGGTATAGAACACTGACACAATTAGTGCTGAAAAACCCTAAATCTGATCAAATAGCAGATCTATGATGATAGACAATAAATATGGAATAAGTGCAAAGTTTGGAGAACAAACGTACAACTAGATCTTCCTAGCCCTGATTAATAATAATATAATCATGTTTATTACAATAGTGCTTAATGACCAACCAAGAAAGGGACCCTCATGGTACGACGCACTGTACAAATGGAGCAGTAGACCATCCCTGCTTCTAAGAACTTGGTCTCAATAGACAAGACTGACAAGATTGAGAGGAAGGAATATAGTGTACAAACAGCATGAACAATATGGTGATAGCAAATGATACACAATTTTTAGGAGTAGGGAGATTTATGGGGATAAGCAAAGCGGAAAGAAAAGGGAAGAGGGGGATGAAAGGTGGCAGAGGAGAAGAGGGAAACAGAAGCAGAAGTGAAGAGACTAGAGCAAGGGGTAAAATAAAAGGGGGGGGGATATTTTCAGATTAGAAAATAGCTGTAAAGACCATTTTGATGTTATCCACAAGAGTCCATGGAAAAAAGAATGTAGAGTTGTGCAAGCAGTTAAATGCAGTTTTGGCATGTTTGGTGTCTTGTCTTAATTAGTTCGATAGCTTGCAGTCATTGCTATTCAGGCTGCCATTAATGGCAAAGAATGTGGAAGATGATTCTGTTTGAGGTTCTGATGATAATGACAAAGAAATAGCATTGCCAAAAAATGTACAATCTGTGACTTCTTTTTATGATAGCATGTCATGTCATTTAAAATGCTCTTCTGAAGCAAGGAGCCCTGATTCTCAGATGCTTTCCACCTAATTGTGTGCAAAGTGGAGTTAAATGAAGACCGGAGAAGGTTGGTAGATTCACTGCTATGTGAAGCCTTCTTCTGACCACTCTCTCTCCCATTAGAAGAAAATGCTAAAAAATCTGCAGCACTCTGCAAAGAATGGATCCCAAGTATGGATTGGTTCAGTCTTCCCATAGAGTTCCCCAGTGTCCAAACTATTTACTTGAGGTAGATGCAGAAAATAAGATTTGTCTATAATGAAGATCAAATTTTAATTTGGCAAATGTAAGATAGCATTGTGAATCAGAGGTCTTATCAGAAATATGAAATGTGATTTTCAAAAAGGGTGTTGATAGGGTTTTTATTTTAATTTGTTACAAGTAATAAATTGTTATAACTGATGAACTTCCTTATTTAGATCATAGTAATATGCTTCTGACAGTCGCTTTAACAAGACTTCAGATTTCCATCTCTAATAGTGTGATTATGTATAAAATTCCTTTCAGGTTAATTATATGAAAATAAGAAGGTGTCATAGATCAGGGTTGGAAGGAACCTCGGGAGATCATCTAGTCCAACCCCTTGCTCAAAACAGGATCAATCCCCAATTAAATCATCCAACAGATTTCTGCCCCAGATCCCTAAATGGCCTTCTCAAGGATTGAGCTCACAACACTGGGTTTAGCAGGCCAGTGCTCAAACCACTGAGCTATCCCTCCTGCCATGACAAAAGTGAAGACTGTAAAAAATGATTGATGTTCCAGCAAAATTACTTTTTAACCCAGTGTTTAAAGGGCCATTGTCAGTGTGGTAATATGGTAAACCAGGAAAGGAACAATAAGTATAGTAACTTTAGACAGGAAAGGGAGGACATAAGAAATAAAAAGCAGCAAAGCCTTCTACCAAATGACTTAAAATCTTAAGTGTAAGTAACTTGAAAGGAGGACCTTTTCTCCACTCTGTTCTCTCTAGCTCCAAGACCATTTTTGGCATTAAATTTTTTAATCATGTAGGATAGAGACCTGCAGTGCCTGCCATTTTGACTGAAATGGGTCATAGGATTGGGCCCCGTTGGAAAAACAGATTGGGAGAAAGCGGCAACACAGCGGTTAAATCCCCAACACATTTGTGCAAGATGAGGAAATATGGACATCCTGTGTGAGGAATATAAACTGTTATACAGACCTAGTGTGGATTGCAAACCTATTCAAGGTTTCTTCCATTGCTTCTACTGCAGTGATTGATGGCAGAGGTTACAAATCTATCGTTAAAATAGAGATGCCAGCAAACAGCAACCAAAGCTGCATATTTACGTAGTATCAGTACATTGAAAAGTGACCTCCAGTAATAACCTAACTTTGTATTTATGTAATAATTCCTCAGTGTACCATCCTGCAATTCAAAAACTGGATGACTGCTTGCTTTTCATGAGTCTCTTAACTTGGGGAGAAAAATTGCACATCCTTTCCTTTTACAGATGATGCATTCTGTTCATTGTCCTGATTTCTATTATTTCTGTATTCTTCATATACAAATTTAGAATTGCCTATAGAATTATTTAACATCACTCTTCCAAAATCCACCAGGATTGGATTTAATTCTAGGCTATTAATTGTTTTACCTGGTCAGTTTCAGTATTTCTGATATTTGTGAATAGATTTGTGATGCTTACAGAATATTTTGGAAGGCATGACATTAACCTACAAAGTTATTTCTTATGTTTTCCTTGCCAGGAAGAAGGCAATATTAAAGAGATTGCAATAACACATCATGTAAAGGAAGGACATGAGAAAGCAGACCCATCACAGTTTGAACTTCTTAAGGTTCTAGGACAGGGTTCTTTTGGAAAGGTATGTTGTACAGTTTTTTGTGAATGGGTTATCAAAATAGAAGTCAGAAGCCCTTGGATTGGACAGTAATAAGGGTGAAATATTTAGAGCAATCAGATTTTTATATTCAAGCCATAGTGCAGGTCAGGATTATTTTCTAAATTGGGCTTTACTAACAAAGCACTCCGGCTCTGGCAGATCCTTTTGAAACCAGTAAATCTGTTCCAAATTTAGCTATTCTCTTAACCTCAAAAAGATTCCTGAATTCTCTCCTTGTGTAACTCTGGTATAAAAGTTTTCTGAAGTAAGATATTCAGTATTAAGATGGAAGAGTATATTCATCCTGAATAGATCTGTTCTTTATATCTTTAACACACTGTCATACCTGAAAGAAAGAACAGGTGGTAGGCAGAATGGCCATCAGTAAGGAAAAAGTATTTCACAATGTAGAATGGCTCTAGTTTTGTCCATGAGTTACAGAAAATGGGCTTTGGTCCTATAGTCAGTGAATTAGTAACACTAATATTTAGAGCTGTCAAGCGGTTAAAAAATTACTTGTGCAATTAATCACAATAATAGTATACCATTTATTTAAATATTTTTGGATGTTTTGTGCACTTTTAAATATATTCATTTCAATTACCACACAGAATACAAAGTGTACAGTGCTCACTTACTATTTATTTTTGATTACAAGTATTTTTCACTTTAAAATAACAAAAGAAATAGTATTTTTCAATTCACAAAAAACCTGCTTTTAAAAATAACAGTGTAAAATTGTTGATTCTGCAAGTCCACTCAGTCCTGCTTCTTGATCGGCCAATCACTCAGACAAACAAGTTTGTTTCCATTTGCGGGAGATAATGCTGCCTGCCTCTTGTCTACGACATCTGAAAGTAGGGTTGCCAGATGTTTGGTTTTTAACCAGAATGCCTGGTTGAAAAGGGATCCTGGTGGCTCCGGTCGTCACCACTGACGGAGCCATTAAAAGTCTGGTCAGTGGTAGTGCGGGTCTAAAGCAGGCTAATGGCCACTTGTCTTGGCACCATGCTGCACCCTGGAAGTGTCCAGCAGGTCCAATTCCTGAGGCGAGGGGACCTGGGGACATGATTATGATATTTATGATTAGATATGATATTTATCATTTCTAAAAGGCCTTAATGGCTGGGCAATTTTTAACTAGTAATAAATCATAATTTTGGGGCAATAATAACTACAAGGACCTGATTCTCATTAACACTAAGACCTGTTTCTATTTCTCTGGCATTCACTGGCATCAGAAGAGATCTTAATGTACATAAGAGCTGGGCCGAAAATTATTACATATACTTTACTGTACTAAAGAATAAAACTAGATTCACATAACGGTTGTGCCACCTCTTATTGTCTAGTGTCTCTCTCGTACCTCTGTCAGGTCTCTAGCACAAGTACGTGGGAGCACTCTGTTTTCAGATCTACCCTGAATGGTACATAGCAAATACTAAATTATCACTTGGAAAATCCCCTTTACCCAGTGACCCGTTTGCTACGACTTTTTATAAATGAACCAAAACAAAAATATAAAACTGTTTGTGTATTTGGCTTTCCTTCTTTACTAAACATAGAATTTGTCTGTATTGGATCTCAATATATCCCCTTACATATTTGACTGGTTTAAGGATATTAAAAACATAATCCCTCTCAAGAAATTGTATTATACTGCAAAAGGAGATGAAACACACTTTAATTGCGTCTGGAAGTACTTTACTAATACATGTGACATTGAATCACAGTAAGCTATATAACAAAGTAAATGGGCACAATTGTCTTCTGACAATTTTCTGGTATATTTTTAAAAGCCTTTTTACCATGGTTAATATATTTATTGCCTTTAATTACTTATGAACAGTTGTTTGACTTACAATCATTATATATTTTTCCTTTTTGAATTAACTCTTCCACTCATCCCAACTATATGTAATATCTGCAGCTTGTTTATAACCGTTTTTGTTATGTCCATGTTAATTCCTGTAAAGTGCGAAAGTGCCTGAAGAGAAATATTTAAAACTTTTTTTTTAACTGAAGAGAATAGTCAGGATGTATAATTTGTGGTTTCATTTGTTTTTTAAATGCTTATTAGGTAAACTTTTCAGACACATCAAATTCATCTCTAGAGTAACTGCTGAAATCAGTTAAGTTAAAACAGGATAAATTTGGCCCAATATATTTTTTGTATTTTAAATGCAAGTACAATTGAGGGGAGGGGAAATGTGGTAGGTAAACAGGAATATCTGTAATTGTATAAACATGAACAGGCAAAAATACCTGTAAGTGATCAGTACTAGAGTTGGGGGAGCCATTTGTTACAAATAAGAATTTTGTTGAAAAAACTACTGTGCATCCACATTAATAGAATTCGATACCAAAGTTTACTGATCTTATCTCCTTTAAGAATGTTTTTAATATATTGAATACAGGTATTTCTTGTCAAAAAAATCTCAGGATCAGATGCTAGACAGCTTTATGCAATGAAGGTATTAAAAAAAGCAACACTGAAAGGTAAGTAATAATTAAAGTAACCATTTATGGAAAGTGACGTACATATGTACCAAGCCTTAATCTTTGCAAACAAAAATATAAATATAGATACTTTTAAGAGTTCAACAAAGATCTTTTAAATACACGCTTAACTTAAATTCTAAACCATCAAATAGGACAAAAAGTACTGTTTCTATTATAAACACAAAAGGTTTAATGAATGAAAGCATCACGTTTGTAGAATTTTTAATGAAAACAGTTTTCTTTCTGTGATAGGATTTGATCAACTTGTTTGTTATCCTGGCAGATACTCGTGTTCACTAGATATGAAAATTCTAAATTTTTTACTACAAACTTAATTATAATTTAGTTCAGTAATCCTTCTTGAAATAATTAGAATTAAAATCCATGTCCCTTATTGAAGCCCTGCAGAGGCATGATAAATGTTTCATGAAGATATCTGTGCTACATCATTATTTCTGGTTAGTTGACTTGGCACTGGACATGTTAATAGATACTTATTAAATGGCGTGTTTCAGTTCTCCAAAATGCTGTGTAACTTTGAATAAAGTTTCTTGCCTTTCCTTGAGAAGGTTAAGAGATAAAATTACGCTTAGTTTGTGAAGTTGAAAAATCCATTGTTAATACCTCTTTTATCATGATAGTTACAAAAACTGAGTATTTTTGTACAACAAAACTCACCAACTTTATAAAAAGAATAATTCAGGAATATAAATACATAATGAGATTGTACGTATATGTTTTGGAGAAAAGAGGAAGCTAATCATATTCCCTCTTCCCTAATCACTCCCCATATACACATAAAGAGTGACCCCTAGAAAAGGATAGGAGAATCTTAATTCTATAGTCTTCTAGATACCATATTTTGTATTATTGAATCTCTACTTGTCACAGGTCCACGGGCTAGAAGACTCCTATGCAAAGACCTTTCCCTTCTTCAGTAATCAGTGCACCTCAGCAAGTATTTGCAGTGACACCAGGCAGCCTTTTCAAAACAGAATAGGGTTCCATGGTGAAATGGAATATAGCATCAGGAAATCATTAAGTTAAACACCAAGATATAGTTCATACTGGCCAATTCCACGACTCCCTTGAATCAGGCCACTATAGGAACTATGTTAGTTTCCTGTTTCTGTCTCTTTGTCTTCATTCCAGGAGAGTGCTCTGTGTGTATCCTTGAGCCCAGTTCTTATTGCCTCTCGTCCCCTCCCTCCATTGCCTTCCTCCTGAGTTCATGTGTTCCACCCACCCAAGCTGAGAGCCTCTCATTGATATGTCAGTTGTTCAGTCCCTGGAGTTTCCCTTGTCTTTGTAGAGCTTCCATTGATATAGGTTGGTCTCAGCCAATAATAAATGAACTGTTCATATCAAAAAGCCTCATGTCTCCTGCTGTTTACACTCTCAGTATAGCAGTGCCAAGCACAGAGTGAAACTGAGGCATGTATTGGAATCATAAATATATTACCAAAATTTCCACTTTGGGTCCATAGTTAAAGTTTGAGCTTAAAGCAGGACTTTAACTACCTTTTTTAATGTATAAAGAATACAGCAAATCCTCTCCAAAAATATAAGACTTGCTCCAAAATAAGATTAATTTTTTGAGCATGTATAAGTAAATTCTTTAATTAGCTTGCTTCAAAATTATTTTTTAAATGGTTCCTTAAAAAAAATAATTAGGAGACTATATCACTGCATTTTTTGTTCTTAAATATCAGTAATGAAATGATGGGCTAAGGCACCTTAACTCTATTCTGTGGACACCATGAGGAAGAAAAACAAACAAAAAATCTAATGTTCCTAAAAATCAGAGTATCTTTTCTAACTGGAAGTACAGTCTCTCCTCAGCTATCCTGGGGTAAAACTGTCACTTTTCTGTTGGAGCATGAACAAAAATTTGGTTAAAACATTGGGGTTTAAGTTTTTATCAAGAAAACTTCATGTTGAATAGTTCTATCACCAGAGGCCCTGATTTGGTGGTATTATTTATCTGGTCCCAAAGAAGAGAAAATGCCAAGGAAGAATTTGTTCTCCTTTTTGTCTTTGTTTCTTTGTGTTACTTAGAGCAGGAGCCAGGTTACCTTCATCCCAGACTCAAAGCATCTGATAGTTTGTTTCCAGAAAATTTTTTAGAATGGCATATAACTACCTTTGAAAGACCGTCCGTGACTGAGATATAAATTGTTACAGATTTGCACTTTTGGGTCTTAAGCTTCAAGTACAAGACTTTCAGATGTCTTAGGCAAACCAAAGATGAACAATTTTTGAGAAGTGCATTTCTCCCCTGCTTGTACCTCAACTGATATTGCATTTTCAGCTATTGCTGTCAGAGGAGTTCTCAACTGACTGCTCCTCCTTCCAGAGTTTGGCCATTAAAATTGATGTATTTGAGTGGTTTTAAATGATTCTCTATATTTTGATTGGAGGGGATTGGCAGTTCTTTTGTGGTGTATAAGATACTTTGCCTCCAGCAGCTTTGTCCTATTCTTTACATTCTTTTTTAGACATTGGTTTCCTCCCATTAAAAAGCACTTCAGTGATTTTGAGACTCCCGCCTGGCTGTGGCCATGAGTGGGATAGTAAGTTATATTCAGATGCTACATCACTGGGTCTTTTGGGACATGAGCAATGAGTAACAGCCTTATCTCCATCAGTAAAACAGATGTGCTATCAAAAGCAGGAGTTTTAATGCAGCAGCACTACAAAAATAATCAGGAAAAGGATCCACTAGATTCTAGAGTGTGTTTTAAGACACTAGAAAGCACTGCCTGTGAGTAATAGGCATAAGCTAAAGACACTGCATTGTCCTCTGGGAAGTGACGGACTGCACATTGGGAGAGGTCTGGTACATCTCTTTAAGAGTTAAGACTCAGGCCTTCATATATCTTGTAATTGCAGTGCGTCAGAAGCATGAAGCAATGACACTGATGGGTCCTTGGCCTTCAGACATTGCTCAGAACTGACAGGAAACCCAAGATAGTACCAAATGGGTTGCATTGATTTAACTAAGCTGCTTTCTTAGATTGGTTTAGTTAATCCACTGCAATTTTTGTATATAAACAAGACCTTTGCACCATTAAGCTTGTGCATTAAAGCACCAGTACAACTGAGTCTTCTGACCAAAGATGTTGCCTTGTTTTTGCCTCTGCCAACATATGAGGCACTGGGGATTCCATGACACAAAGGGCAAGGACTTGCTATAGCAGGAGTGGGCAAACGTTTTGGTCTGAGGGCCACCTCGGGTTTGGAAAATTATATGGAGGGCTGGGTAGGGAAGACCCCGCCCACTATCCAGTCCCCTCCCATTTCCCACCCCCTGACTGCCCCCTCAGAATCCCTGACCCATCCAACCCCCCGTGACCTTGTCCCCTGAACTGCCTCTTCCAGAGACCCCCTCACCCCTAACTACCCCCTAGGATCCCACCCAACTCCCCTGTTCCCTGTTCCCTGATGGCCCCCAACCCCTATCCACCCTCCTGCCCCCTAACCACCACCCTGGAACCCCACCCCTATCTAACCCCCTCCTGCTCCCAGACTGACCCCTCCCGAGCCCCCACCAACCACCACCACCCATCCTCCGCCTGCCCCAACCCTAGCCCAGCCCTCTTACCTAGCTGCTCAGTGCGACTCTGGGGGGGGAGGGGGAGAGAGAGTCTGCCCAGTGCAGCTCCGACCCCTGGAGCGCTGACGGCCCTGCGCGGCTCCGGGGGAATAGGGCAGCGTGCAGCCCCAGCCCCTGAAGCTCTGCCAGCCCTGGAGTAGGGGAGCAGTGCACAGCCCCGGCCCACGGAGCGCTGCTGGCCCCGCGTGACTCCGGGGGAGGGGGCAGCTCGTAGCCCCAGTCTCTGGAGCGCTGCCTGCGCAGCTCTGGGGAAGAGGGGCAGCGCAGCCCCGATCCTTGGAGAGCTGCCTGCACCACGCGGCTCCGGGGCTAGGGGGAGCGCACACCCCTGGCAGGCTGCCCTCCGTGGCACGACTCTGAGGGAGGGGCCGGGGCAGCCTCCTCGCGGGCCAGAGGGGACGGTCCCGCGGGCCGTAGTTTGCCCACCCCTGTGCTATAGACTAGAGGATGCCATAATACTCCAAACATTGTGCTCGAACCTTAAGACTCAGAATCTGATTCTGTTACAATTTATGTCTTAGGACAAGCAGAGTTACATGTAAATAAATTATTCCCTTCTGTGAAATTAATCCATTTTGAATACTGATAACTCAGTAATAATTTGTGTTTTGAGATTTAATGTCCCCTGCATTTAAGCAAATGGTTGGTGTGCTTAAGACATTTTAGATCATTTCCATCTTGGTTATTTCGGTAAACTCTTTTCTTAATCCAGAGTTGGAGGTAATAGTACCTTTTAAAGACTGCTTGCCAATTGCACGCAGTTTATGTGCTTTATCACCTGTCTATAGGAGAGAACCTTCAGGGAAATGCAGCTACAGTAGACAGAATTCATTGTTATAATACATTCCAATCTTTTAGTGTTTGAACGTATTCAGGAATAAACTGATAGCCTAGATTGATTGACATATGTGTTTTTTTAAGAGTCTCAGTGGTGCCATAGCATTGGAGGATATCTTTTGATTGTAGTTTGTAAAAATCCAAATAAAAAATGATTTTTTTCCAGCTTATATTGGTTTAAAACTACTTCTTTCAATATAGTTTATTATTAAGCTTATTATAAGGTACACTTTGTACTGTAAACCTGCATTCACACCAGTGGTTATACCACTTTAACTCTGTCTCTAAACTGATATAGCTATAGTACAAAAGTGTGTGTAGATCAGAATACAGTACAGATTTTTTTCCCCCCAGGTTTCAAGTAGCAACAACTTGAGACTTGAACAAGTCCCAGTTTTTAGTGAGATTTTCAGGAAACAATGTATTGTGAAGTAGGTTCTCTGCACAATCTCACAAATTTGTCTCTGCATGGATCTTATTGAATGGCATAGAGTTGTAATAATTAAACCAAAAATATGCAAGGAGAAGTAAATTAGGGAAATGTAAGGAATAGTCTGTTCTCAATGTGAATTATAGTTTGTGTTCATGTCGTAGTTCGAGATCGGGTTCGGACAAAAATGGAACGTGACATCTTAGTGGAAGTTAATCATCCTTTTATTGTCAAGTTACATTATGGTGAGTTATAAAAGATTAAATTTATTGCACATACTTAGCTTTACACACTTTGAATAGTCACCCTAAGATCAATTTTAAACAATTCTCAGTGGATAAAGTTAAGCACGTGGGTAAGTCTTTGCAGAAACTGGGACTTTAGTTCATCCCTTTATAAAAGGAATGTATGTCAATTTAAATCTAGCTAGCATTTTTTTTAAAAAGATTTCAGTTTCTACACCCATCACACTTTTCTGTTTTTAAAAAAATTTCCATCCCTGATTGGTCTATAACAGGGGTGGGCAAACTGCGGACCACATGTGCCCGCGGGCTAACTTTGCCCGGCCCCTGAGCTTCCTGCAGGGAGGCTTCCCCTGGCCCCTCCCCTGCTATCCCCCCTTCCCTGCTCTTCTGGAGCTTCAGCGCCCCATATCCAGGAGCGGCCCTGGACAGTGCTGCAGCAGAGTGACTGGGACGGGGGGATGAGTTCCTCCCACGCTGCCCACCGGAGCTCTCAGCCCCGCCCCCTTACCACTCTGTTTCCCCCATCCCCCAGAGCCTCTGCGTGCCATGTCCAGGAGCAGCCCTGGACAACGCTTCAGCGGTTTGGCTCCAGAGGGGCCTGAGCTGCTGCTGGGAGCAGCGTGGTAAGGGGGCAGGGCTGCGAGCCAAGCGGCAGAGCTCAGATCCCGCCGGAGCCACGCCGCTGCAGCGTTGTCCAGGGCCACTCCTGGATGTGATGCACTGCACCTCTGGGAGAGGGGGGAGGATGGGGGTAAGTGACATGGTAAGGGAGGGGGTTGGAAAAGGGGCAGGGAGTTCTGGGGGCAGTCGGGACGGAGCAGAGGGCATTGAATGGGGCAGAGGCTCTGGGGAGGGGGCGGTCGGGGGATGTAGAACGGGGAGGTTGGATAGGGTGGCGGGGATTCCAGGGGGTCTGTCAGGAGGCGGTCGGGTGGATAGGGGTCGGGACAGGGAGTGGGCGGGGGGGGTTGTGTAGAGGGTGGGGTCCCGGGGTGATGGTTGGGGGGATTTCAGGAGGGGGCGTTCAGGGGGCAAGGAGCAGGATGGGTTGGGTATTCTGAGGGGGGCAGTCAGGGACAGGAAGTGGGTGGGGGTTGGATAGGGGGCTGGCTTTCCCCTACCTGGCCCTCTGTATAATTTTGGAACCCCAATGTGGCCCTTGGGCCAAAAGGTTTGTCCACCCTGGTCTATAAAGATGTAACGTGTACAAAAGTGCCTAGTCCCATTCTCATCTAAATCGTAGAAATACTCTTATTGATCTCAGTTGCAACTCAGTTATTTAGAGGAAGGAGTGAAAATGACGCTCTTCAATGTTCTGTTAATTGCACACAGTAAACAAACTGCAAAAATAGAGAAAAATATATTTTCTGATCTTTAAATTATAGCAGTGTAAAGTTTTATTTGTAACAATAGTTGCTACAAAATGTTCAGACAGAAGTGATTTTTTGTTGTTATTAAGTTGGTGGTACCCTTTTAATATCATTCCCCACAATGTATTCCTCAGTGTTTTGTCCAGTTCTGGTTTCATGTGATTACAGTACAATGCAATACATCTCCGTATTAAGTTGAATATCTCATAACACAAATGTATATTATGTACGTTAAATGTATTCGCATGCTCACTTAAATCTGACTCTATTATCATCAAGATTTGAAAAAGGAATGCTGACTAGCCAAGCTGTTTTTAGTGTCATAAAGTTTATTGGTGACCTGCCTTTATTTTTTTTTCTTCTGACATGACACTGATTTGTTTAAAGGTAGAATTTATTTAATTATTTTAAGTCACTGTATTTCAATTTAGGAGAGAGAAAGTCAATGTTTTGGTAATGGGAACAATGGTAAATTTTGGTAAACTTATTCTTCTGGTCATAGGTAAAAGTATGAATTAGCTGCTTATTGAAATGGTTTTTAATGGGTTTTTTCAGCTTTTCAAACAGAAGGAAAGCTATACCTTATTTTGGATTTTCTCAGGGGAGGAGACTTGTTTACACGCTTATCCAAAGAGGTAAGCAATTTTTTCACATTAAACATATGGTTAAATGTGGTCTTTCACTGATCTGTGTTGGGGAGGTATATCAGGAGAGTTTACCTTCATGTTATTAATTATTAAAAATGTGGTTTTCATTAAACAGATTTTAGAAATAAAAGTATATTTCTATCCATGCTCTTCAGGAGGTTTTGTTTTTGTTTTTCTTCATTTTTGTTTAGCTTTGAAAGAGTACAGTCATAAGGATGTTTATTTGTTACTCCGGAGGTACACGCCAGTAATTAGATTTCCCATATTGCTCTTGTGCTTTCTCATATAACCCCACCAACCTGTTTAAATAACTTGCCTCAAAAAGTATATGGAGCTATAGAAATATGCTTATACAGTGAGAATATCTTTTAGTTGCAGTATTTCGAGTGTATTTATTGACATCTATATTTATGTTAAATTGATCTGTATTATTATTAGCCCCTTCCCCAAAAGGGCTGTGCATTTTATAAACTTGAAGTGAGCAAGCTTTGTAATACTTATCCTAAGCTTTAAAAAAATTTCACACATTTTAAGCCCTTATGATCATGAAGATAACTTTCCAAACATGAGCCAAATATAACTGTTGCAGTAGTGTCTGTCTGTCTACACTGCAATCAAGAGGTGTGATTGCAGCTTATATAGGTAACCTTCAACAACGGAGCTTGGAAAGCCAAAGTTCACAGGAAGTCACAAATAAACACCTTGTGAAAGATCCAATGCGAAAGATCCCTGGCTTTGATCTCCCATGATGCTCATGGGCAACCCTAAATCGTATCTGCACAAACCATGGTAGATGCAGATACTTGCTGCACAAATGGACAATGAAACTCTCCAGTGTGCAGCTGTGGTCACCCAGAACACCATGGAACGTATAACAACTTGATGCCCAATTCACAAATATGAAGGCGGCATCACAGCAGTACACTCTACTACTCCAGACTCAATTATCTGTCTTAACCATCTAAATGTAAAATTATAGTTGTTGCTGTATATTTACATCAACAATATGAAGAATAAGAATCTAGCTTTGATCTAGCTAGATCAAGCTATAGTCTATCAACAATCATGCCCAGTACCCTGGATATATACTCAGGAGGCTAGCCCTTGCTGCTACCCATTCTGCCAAAGCTACATAGCTGTTGCCAGTTGTGTGCAGAAACATTGTTATATTTATACCACAATCTCAAATCATGTTTTTCTGGTGGCCAAAAGTCCCAATTGTACCTACCATCTGCCAAACACTTCATCTTCTATGAAAGAGTCTGCAACAGTGGTTCTCAGCAAGAGATCCGGCTGCCGTGAGTAAGTTTCAGGGGGTTCCGTCAAGCAGAACCGTTATTAAACTTGCTGGGTCCCAGGGCAGAAAGCTGAAGTCCCGCTGCATGGGGCTGAAGTCTGGGGCCCTGAGCCCAGTCACTTGGGGCTGAAGCAGAAGCCTGAGCAATGTAGCTTCGCAGTGTCCCCTGTGGCATGGGGCCCTGGGCAACGGTCCTGCTTGCTACCCCCTAACGGTGGCTCTGGCTTTTATATGCATAAAACCAGTTACTGTGGCATAGGTGGGCCGTGGCGTTTTCACAGCATGTTTGGGGGGCCTCAGAAAAAGGCTGAGAACCCTGGTCTACAATACAGTTCTTTCAAGCTTCTCTAGGGTCAGCTTGCTCCACTTACTTGGGCCCTGGGCTGTATTTGAAAACTTTGAGCCATTCTTTGTCCTCCATTTACATGCTCCTTGCTCACATCTCAGTATATCATCTTCCTGCTAGTGGCTTTTCCATCTTCAGTCACTCCACATATACAGAAATTTTAAGGGTTTTGATTAGTATTTTCACTAGTATGGGAGCTGACACTATTTGGGATTTAAATCTGTTTCACACCTGTTATAGTCTTGGGCTGAAATGCTCAGATCTACAAGGGGGCACGCACACTGCCTCACTTTCTTTTACAGAGTTTCCAAATCTCTGTGATGCCAGCATAATACATGTTCTTCAAGTGATGGTCTGTGTTGTTTTCCACTGAGGATTATATGCATGTGCCATGCATTCAGAGTTGAAGAATTTGCAACTACTAATGGGTTTTTTTGGTCCATGCTCTGTCTCACAGTTTCATCCAAGATAAAGTACAGGAAGGACCAAGAATCAGAGAGGTAGCCGTGTTAGTCTGGAATAGCAGAAGTAACAGAGTCCTGTGGCACCTTAAAGACTAAAGTATTGAAGCATAAGCTTTCGTGGGCTAATACCCACTTCGTCGGATGCAAGCAGAAGGACCAAGTGCACCCATTGTTCCTTTTTACTGCTGCATGGTCTGAGTCAGACATGCTAGTGTCCTCTCGTCCTCCTCTGACCTGCTTGGGGAAATAAACTGTTTTTAGAATTGTACATAGGTTTTTTTTTAGTAGTTTGTCTTCTTGCCAGTTTTTAGGAATTAAGAGGTTTTGGAGATTTTCTCTGATTCCCTCACCCCAGCACTCACACTTGGGTAGTGAATTATGCTGAAAACACCGGTGTTCAAGATCTGCGCCTCTTGCCCACATTCTCAGTCAGTGATGAGATCCAGTGCTGCCTTTACTGCTTGGAAGAAGCCCACATTTCATCCAGGTTCAGTATCTGCCTCTCCTTCCCAAGCTGTACTCAGAAAGACCAGGCGCTCTGCCTCAAGACGCACCTCATTGAGATTGCCATGAGGCTGTGGTCGGACCCAGATCAGGAAAATGCCCAGCTTACATTGACCTGAGAAGCCCAGAAGCATGTCTCCAACCTCAGAGATTGAGTCCAGTTCCACTGGTACCAGTACTCCCCATGCCAGGGACTAGTCATGAGGCAAGGAAGCATGTACATAAACCTGGCAGTAAGTCTTCCTCCAGGCCCAAGAAGCATAATGCAATGCAATTCCGGCCACAGAGAAGCAGCATGTTCCAAGACTCACGGGCACAAGAAGTCACAAACCATTGGATCTGCTGGTTCCATCCACTGAGTCATGCATGCCTTCTAAGTCAGCATCCCCTACGTCAAGGGGACTGTTGGTCCCAAAGCAGTCATCCATTCTGGCTCCAGTTTTGACTGCTGTGTGTGGACTACTGACACGGGGGAGGTTGAAGTTGCACCTGGAACTCATGAACTTCTTGATTTGGGTGAAGCAAGGTCTGCACAGCTTCCTCTACAGTCGGCACCTATGGCAGTATGCTTTTCTCCCCTAGACCTACCTCACTTGAGTTGTGCTTCTGCCCACTCTCCTACAGTTCATACGGTTCCACCAGTTCCAATGGTACCACCTTGGGATCTGGGCAGAGTCTTCCTCCCTCTGCACCCCAAGTTTCTGTTAAAGGTGGTATCCAATTTTCATTTCAATCAACCTACACACTTATCTACTTTTTTCCCAAAGCCCCATGCTCTCCTCTATCACACATTCTCCCCACCCCTCAACACCACAGGGTTAGCCTACTTGGGATGAGTTACCGTGTTGTCATGACTGGCTGTCCATGTTGGCTTCTGGCACTATGCTGAATTTGGAAGTGAAAAGGTTGTAGAGATAGGAATCATCTAGTCACTCGTGCATTCCTTTCCTTGGTTGTGTGCATCCATTGGAGTGGAGCTTTGTCCATCACAAGGGTGAACCGCTGCCCAAGTAGGTAGTACCGTAAAATCTCCGTGGCCCATTTAACTGCTAGACATTCCTTTTCTACTATGGCATACTGTTGCTCCCTGGGCAGGAGTTTCCGGCTGAGGTAAAAGATTGGGTGCTCCTCATCCTCCATCATCTATGAAAGGAGGACCCCAAGTCCTACCTCTGAGGTGTCAGTTTGTAGGATTAATTCCTCCTTGATATTTGGGCTATGAGCACTGGATGACTGCAAAGGGCCACCCTCAGGTCTGTGAAAGCTTCTCCTGTCACCTCAGTCCATTTAACTGTCTCTGGGCCCAAGTTCTTATCAGGTCCCTCAGAGGCTCTGCCCTTGTGGAGAAATGAGAGATGAGCCGGAAGCAGTACCCCACTATCCCTAAGAATGGTCTGACTTGCTTCTTGTGTATTGGGTGGGGCCATTCCTGTATTACTTCCACTCTGTTCCATTGGGTTTCACAAGGCCCCTTCCAACTACATACCCGAGGTACGTGGCCTCAGTTAGCTCTGTTGCACATTTGGATGGGTTAGCGGTGAGGCCAGCCTGTCAAAGAGCATCTAGTACTGCTTCCACTTTCCCCAGATATTTTTCCCAGTCAGGGCTATGGATTACCACATCGCCTAAATAGGCGGCAGCATACATGGCATGGGGTCAAAGTAATCCATCCATCAATCGTTGTAAAGTTGCATGGGCTCCATGGAGCCCAAAAGGGAGGACGGTATATTCGGAGAGACCGTCAGGTGTAGAGAAAGCGGTTTTTTCCTTGGCGTCCTCAGCCAGGGGATCTGCCAATAGCCTTTAAGTCCAAGGAGGTCAAGTATCGGGCCTTGCCTAACTGATTTGCTGGCTCATCGATATGTGGTATTGGGTGGGCATCAAATTGGGATACCTCATTAAACTTCTGGAAGTCATTACAAAACCCAGGCTGCCGTCCGATTTCGGCACCAAGACGATAGGGCTGGACCACTGGCTGTGGGATTCCTCAATTCCGAGTTCAGCATCTTCCTTACTTCTATCCTAATTTTTTTTTTTTTTTTTTGCCTCTGGTATGTGATATGGTTTTATCGTCGCTGTTGCTCCAGCACAGGTGACGATGTGATGTTGGATCAGCATTGTACAGCCTGGTTGTGTGGAGAACACTTTCCGCTGGATCATCTTGATGACATCCGTTCATTGTTCTGGGGTTAATTCAGGGGAATATCCTTACCTGCCCATGTGGGCCATCTGCCTGGAGTTGAGCCAGCAGGATGGCCAGGCACGTCTCTCGATTGAGCCAGGGTTTCAGTAAGTTGTCTTGGTAGAGTTGCTCTGGCCTTCAGCGGTCTGGCTGCTTCACCTTATAATTCACCTCCCCAACAGCTTCCACAATCTCATATGGTCCGCGCCAGCTCTCCAGGAGCTCGTTTTCTGTTGTGCACCAACACCTATTCTCCTGGTTGAAATTTCCATTTTTTTGCCCAATGGTTATAGTAGGTTTTCCGGGCCTCTTGTGCTTTCTCCAAATGCTTTTGTACTATGGGAGTCACTTGGGCTATTCATTCCCTTATCTGGGCCACGTGTGTGATGACAATCTTCCCCGGGTTCAGTTGTTCCTCCAATTCCTCCTTCACAATGTCTAATGTGCCAAGCAAATGGCATCCATACAGTAGCTCAAAGGGAAAGAATCCAGTAGATGCCCGGAGAACTTCTCGTATCACAATCATCAGGTACGGTAGGAGGGTATCCCGGTCTTTTCTGTCTTGGGCCGCCACGTTTTGGATCATGCTCTTGAGAGTGCGGTTAAATCTCTCGACCAGACCATCTGTTTGGAAGATAGACCAAGGTCCGCAAGGCTTGGGTGTGGAGCAGGGTATACACGTCTGTCATCACTCTTGACATAAAGGGAGTTCCTTGGTCTGTCAGGATCCCCTTAAGAATGCCTACTCTAGCGAAAACCAAGAGCAGTTATTTTGACATTGCCTTGGACGTGGGGTTTCTTAGAGGAATGGCTTCTGGGTAGCATGTAGTATAGTCCAGGATGACAAGTATGCCTCAGTGGCCCCTAGCTGATATTTCTAGTGGTCCCACTAGATCCATGGCTATCCTTTCAAAAGGGACCTCAATTACAGGCAAGGGTACCAATGGGGTCCTTAACTGAGGTGGAGGGCTGTGCAACTGGCACTCTGGGCAGGAGGTGCAGTAGCGCTGGACTTCTGCCCGTATCTCTGGCCAGTAGAACCTCCTTTGGACTCTATCCAGGCTCTTATCTGCTCCTAAATGTCCCCCAAACAGATGACTGAGAGCTAGTTCTAATATGACCTTTGTATGCTTCCATTGCACCAAGAGCTGTTCTCCTACCTTGCCCTGTATTGGCACTACTCAGTATAACACTGTCACAGGGTCCGGGCCACCCTGCATTCTCTTCGCTCCTAATAAAGGTCTTGACACTGCTTTTAATGTTGCACCCAAGTGTCCTTTATTTACAGTGCGCTTCTTATGGCTTCAGTGAAACAACCAGTGCTCCCCACAATCCTCTAACAGTGGCCCCACAATCTTGGGCCTCAGGTCTCTAGGCACTCGAGGTACCTTTCCCACAGCATGCAGACAGCGTTACAGCCTTCCTCTCCCTGCTGGGCCTTCCTCCCACTGACTTTGGGTCAGCGTTTTTATAATCCCTCCTGCCTCCGCAGCTGTAGCCCTTCAATGCAGCCGAGCTCTGTGCATTAACCCTCGCTAGGGCTTTCAGCTGCACCTTCCGATGGCTAGGGCCAGCCCCTCACCTCAGCCTCCTGCCTGCAAGCAGGGTTTTAACTTAAAAGGGCTGGGCATTCTAGGGGTTTTTACTCCTGCCCTGTCACACAGACCTTATTTGATTATATAGTATGGCCCTGGGCCTTTGGTTTTCCCTTCTATTGGCACACCATTAACCTCTACTACTCCTCCCTCACATTCGCATACAGTGGGTCATAAGCATTTTCGGCAGGACCAAGCCTATTGGATCGGCCTCCCCTCCTTCCCTTGGGGTACTTTCGCTTGTGCTGGGGGCCATTCACATACATACATACTCGCGTGTGGGCCGATCTGGCCTGATTGGATTGGTCTCCCCTCCTTCCCTGGGGATACTTCTGCTCGTGTTGGGGGCCATCTCCCTCTGGTTCTCTGGTCTTTCAATTGTCAGCAACACACCTCCAAATTCCAGTCCTCTCACCTTCCTCACACTTGACATGATTATCCTACATATTTTGAGAACAGTTTGCTTCTGAAAGCATTCTGGGTCAACACAGGAGAGAGGTCAGTATTTTATATAATCCAGTTTCTATTGTGCCCTCTACAGAAGATATTTATGGAGGCCCTGAATCAGCAAGTTACTTAAGCATGTGCTTAACTTTGAACAAGAGTAGTTCCACAGCTCATTTGGAGTAGTCACTGGCTTAAAGCTAGCCATATATTTAAGTAGTGTGTTAAATGATGGCCTTAGGATGTGGCTCAACTCTCATTAAAGTCAAAAGAAAGACTCCATTGACATTGGGGGCGGGGGGAGTTGGACTGGACCATTATTAGACTTTTTTGAACACCATGTCCTTTAATTCCTCAGAAATTGGGTCAGACACTGCTCTGTCATCCACATAAACCCATGGCCTATTGCTTTTAGGGTTATGCCTGGGAGGCAGGGTTCAAAAGTGGACTTTGTAATTCCTCCTCCTAAGGCCAGAGACTGAGCACACAGTTGATATGATGCCAATAGTGTAGGAAAGGAATACATGTTGCACCTGCCTTCTGCTCCATTCCATAATGTATGGGCATGTAATTTGGAGAGCCCATATCAGTTAGTCACATACTACCCTATTTCCCCGAAAGTAAGACATCCCCCGAAAATAAGGCGTACTTCAAGTTTTGCCTCTCGCTGTAATATAATGTAATGTAATTTTGGGAGCAAAAATTAATATAAGACACTGTCTTATTTTCGGGGAAACACGGTATTTATTGCATTAACTATTCTAAAAGGTTTCCATTTTTCAATTAATAATTTATTTGACAGATCAGTTTCTCTGGTAACTGACCAGCTGTAGTCCACAGCACAAGCTTTTAGAAAAGTAGAAAAAATCGAATACACAGATCCAAGAGTTCACACCCACTACACACACACACACACACACACACACACACACGCGTGCGCCTATATCAGAAATGTAGAAAAGACAGCCCTAGCCCTTGAGACATGATTGATTATACAGGAGACAGAGACAAGGTGGGTAAGGTGTAATATCTTTAATTAGACCAACGTGTTGGTGAGAGAGACAAACTTTCGAGCTTACACAGAATTTTCTTCAGGTCAAAGAGCTGTGTGTAAGCTCAAAAGCTTCTCTCGCACCAACAGAAGTTGGTCTAGTGAAAGATACTATCTTGCCCACTTTGTGTCTAATATCCTGGGACCAACATGGCTACAACAACAATGCATACATACAAATGGCTAATTCAGTTGATGCTGCTTGTGGTTTTCCCCTAGCGTGGAGGATTTAAAAAAAAATCTTATTTTGCTTTTTCAGGTGATGTTCACAGAAGAAGATGTCAAATTCTACTTGGCTGAATTAGCACTTGCTTTAGACCACCTACATAGTCTTGGAATAATATACAGGGACCTAAAACCAGAGAAGTAAGAATCCATTTTAGTAAATGCAATGTATGAATCAGTTAATATTTAATATAGCAGTTCAACAATGTAAAGCATTACGTAAATGCTAAGCATTATTATCTTTATAACTATTAGCCAGTTAAAATTAGTGACTCTATAAGCTTACTAGAGAAAGTTTCTTTAAAAAAAAAAAAGTGATAGTGTTTCCAGTAAACAAAAAGAACCTGCCATAAGGTTGGTATGACAGATATTGGACATAAGTTGCTCTGTTGGGTGCTCCCTGGCAGCTGCACTTCTAGGAGAAAAGAAATGTTTAAATATAGGGCTTGTCCTTACTGCAGGGTGGGAGGGAATCGATGGCAGATACACAACTTCAACTACGTGAATCACGTAGATGAAGTTTGCGTATCTGCCGCCGACTTACCTGCCGTCCCCACGACAGCGGCAGTCAGTGCCGTGCTCCCTTGTCAACTCCAGCTTGCGCCTCCTGGCAAGCTGGAGTTCCGGAGTCGACCGGGGAGCCGCAGGCGATCGATTTATCGCGTCTTAACAAGACACAATAAATCGATCGCCAGAAGATCGATCCCGCACCGCGGGAGTGAAGACGAGCCCATACATAGCCCATGATTTCCAGATACTTGAAAAAGCAGAATGGAGCATAGAATACTCTTGATCACACAGTCAACATGCAGAGGAACTGTGGCCTTGATTTGTAGTAGTGTGTCCATCAGCTTTTTGTTTGATCAATATTGCACCCTTTATCGTATGAAGCATATTTTTTCAAAGAAGGGCTGAAGTTTAAAAAAATGTACAAGATTTAAGGTTACATTTGAGCCTATATACTTTTACAAAACCTATTTGAAAACTAACTGGAAAAAATTGTCCATATCTAGTTTTCAATGTAAATTGCAGTGAGGTGAAAAACAGAGTTCATGATTTAATGCAATATTGTTAAATCCAGTAATTTAAAATAGAAATTTTGACCTATCTTAAACTGAGGGAGGGAGTGACTCAGTCCACAACTTAATGGGTTGTCATGCTGAACCAGCATAGGTGACCACTATAATTGTAAGGGTTTGGGATGCCAATTCAGATGTCCATCTCGATAACCCAATCATCCTTGCCTCACTCATAGATAAGAACAAGTGACTGAATTCCTTCTCTTGCTTCCATATCCTTCCTTAGTTCAGTTATCTAGGTCTTTGGGGGAGAGTGTGTGTGGTGGGGGTTAATACTAAAATAAAATGGAAGAGGCAAAGAGGAAAGCAGTTGTTCCCCTTGGAAACTGCAGTCTGGATTCTCTGAGTCTTTCTGCTCTCAATGCTAGATTATTTTTTTTAGCTATCATCTGGAGAGGTGTCTAAATGGGAATAAAATTCTCATCAGTGCTTCATCTGACAGAAAGTTCATTCTGCCTCAAGGGCTTTAGGCCACATAAGATGCTAATTATGCTAAAAGTATTACTACCTTGGGTGATCTTACCCTTATTCCTTGAGCTCTGTTTGATTTGCAAATTATTTTGTAGCAGCCAGATCCCAGAAGAATGTGCCTGCCCATGTTTCTGTAAAGTGCAAGAAGCCAGTTGCAACTGAAATGTATTGGGGAGGGGGGAAGAAACCACATTTAAGATGACTCCTCTTCAGTCATAAACCTACTGCTCACACCTATAAGGTGGGTTTTGTTGTTAAAAGCCATATCATCAGACCAAATCTAGAAACGCAATGCTGTAGGTACTCACTCCCCGTGTTCTAAATCTTATCCCTGAAATTCTAGTGGGCTTGGATACAAATGACCCAGATTTCTCATGATGGGATGTGACCTCTTTATGAAGAGGTCCCAGATCAGACCCACTAATTTACTTTAGAAGACTAATCTGTTCTCTGTAGGAATAGTACAGAATTGCTGCATCTTCTCCTCCTACCAAAGGAATGTCCTCCATATTAACATTGAGGAAAGTGATCTGGATAACACTATCCCACTTAATCCAATGGTGCAAACTTTGATTTATACCTATTCTGTTCCGATATTCACTTTATCTTGCCAGCTGTCAGGATTGCCTCCTCACTCTGAACTCTAGGGTAAAGATGTGGGGACCCGCATGGAAAAAAAAAAAAGAAATAGCCCCCCCAATCTTATTTTACCAGTTCAGGTTAAAACTTTTCCCCCAGAACACAAAGTCTCCTCTGTCTGGACTTGGTACCTGCCACCACCAAACTAAGCCCACAAAACAATGGGTCTTGGTAGTCTGGGACCCGTCCTTCCCTTTCCACAAACTCCCTTCAAACCTATCTCCTTTCCCTGGGAGAGGCTTGAGAGAAAAAAAACACCCTCACTTTTCCTGTAAGACTTTTCCTGATTCAAAGCCTGAATCTACACAATGGAAAACAAGCAGTTGGATTCTTAAAAGAAAGATTTTAATTAAAGAAAAAGAAAGGAATGAATCCCTTGTACAGAAATCAATAGAAAAAACCCACTTGCATCACAAAGGACTGACCCCTCCCTAGGGATTCTCCTTCTGCTGAAGCTTAACAGTATAAAGAACACACTGGATCATTTATCAAGTGATACAGTTCAAGCATACAATTCATTTACTGCTGAACTTGACTTGTTAGACTTGTTAGAAGATTATAGATAGGTAGAGTAAAAGACATAGATGTGGTTCATCCCATAGCCGGAGAAGAACAGAAGGAGACAGAGAAACCGAAATTAAAACTCTCTTTGTCTTCGAGGTTGATTAGCATCTCCGGTTCCTATTGGTCCCTATCCCCCTCTCAGATTACCTTTAGCTTAACCCCTTACAGGTAAACAGTAATTCTAGGCTACTTTATACTTATGACACCAGCAGTATAAGCTCTCAACATCCAAAGCTTAATTCTGGGTCATTGTTCCCAAAGTTGACCTAGCATTTGTTTATTGGTCAGGAAGTAATTCTTTTCCTATCCTGAAAGATTCCTTGCAAAACCAAGAGATGTATTTTTTTTCCCTATCCACATCTGACTCTATAGTCATTCCTTCTGCTTAGCTGGTTTGTATATCTTACTGAACTTAATACTCTTTCAGAGAACACTCCCTTCAGAGTTCTTAGAGTTCATGTCCTGCAAGTCTTGATACCTTCTAAATAACTCTGATACCTAAGAGGCTTCTATCCATTTTCCCACCATAGCTGTTGGTGTTCTCATACTGGCTTCCTGAGCCTTTTAGCTAAAGTCCTAGAGAAGGAGAGAACAACTCTGCTAAATTTAGTTTTATGGCTCTTTCTTACTTCAGGGACAGACTTTCTGTGGAGCTTTTTAATCGGGTTCTTAAGGACTACACAAAAATGATAATTCTGTGCTTTCCGCTTAATAAAATCCTCAAGTTGCCATATCTGACATAACTTCAGATTATGCACTGTTTTCTATAAACTGATCAGAAGATAACATTATTAATCCTGTAGTAGAAGAGGCATGCCAGCAAGAGATAGGGGACAGGAAGCCCATATCTCCAAGACCTATGACTGTATGGAGAACCTGAAAAGTCTAGAGATTAGGAGTCGCCCTTTTTATTTAAAGCACATATGGAAAAGTATCAAGTGGTTAAAATAGCCATCTACTTTGTGGATTACATGGGTATCCCTTCTCAGCTTCTGTTACTTTGTTATACTTTTTACTCCTGCTGGCAAGAGAGACAGTAGTTCTAGAGACTGTTCAGCACTTTCTGGCAATAGGTGCCAAGACTCGTGCACTCACATAACCAATTATGGGTTAGTTATTCGATTTATTTCATTTTGAGCAATGACTCCATGGAAGTGTGGCATATTCTGAACCTCATATAGTTCAAGATGGAATCCCACCAAGTCAGTGATCCTAACCATAGCCCTGAAAATGCTTTAACTTCTGTTGACATGCAGAATGTCTAGCTGCATATTCCCATTACTTCTTGGAACTAATGGTACTTCATTTTTACTTCTGAAGAGGTAATCTCTAATAGTTTGCTGTTCACCTCAGTCTTTCCGCTGTGCCATATGTCTTTGAGAAGCCATTGGTTGTAATGACAGCACACCTGTTGAAGCATAGACTAAGCGGTTCATATCCACATAGATTTTGTGTAGATCAGGACATTTCAGTAAAGAAAAAAATATTTTCCTGCTTTTATTGAAAAGGTTAGCCTGCCTCCAGGACCAGTGTGTATGGCCACATCTTGATAGAATCATCCTGTTAGAGGAAAGTCAAGCAAGCTATCTGGGTTCAAATCTGCAATATTGTGTGCTTCTCCTGGGAATAGATGCAGCTAGTTAGACCCTGTCTTGAAGTGATACTTTAGCCTCACTTTTACTTCTGGACTCTCAAGATTAAATCAGGAACAGCTGCAATCAATCATACTTGGACCCAAACTAATTAATAAGTAGTTGTCTTAAGGTCAGAGTTTAATGCTCAAGTCTCCCTAGAGGGAACTTGCCTAGGCAAATACTGGTGAGTGGTTTTGACCAAAGATGTGAATCTTTCGAGTTAGGAACACGTGGCTGGGTTGGAGGGCAGGATAGAGGATGGTAGTCTTACTTTGGGGCCTCTAGAGCAGTGGTTCTCAAACTTTTTGTATTGGTGACCCCTTTCGGACACCAGGCCTCTGACCGCGACCTCTCTTAGGGTCGGAGCCAGCAGCCCCCCAGGGCAGGGGTCGGGCTTGGGACGGGGGGCGCCAGCAGCCCGCCGCGGCAGATGCTGGATGCGGCAGTGGCCAGAGGTGGGGTTCGCTGTCGGCAGCAGGGGCTTGCGACCCCCCACATAACCGGGTCATGATCCCCACTTTGAGAACCAATGCTCTAGAGCACATGTGTCAAACTCAAGGCCCGCGGGCCACATCCGGCCCGCCATACAATTATATCCGGCCCGCGAAATCGTTTTATATATCTGTTTTTAATGGCCCTGTGACAGGGGTCGGGAACCTTTTTGGCTCAGAGAGCCATATAATAGGCCCCCCCCGCCGCCGCCGCGCTCTCCTCTCCCCCCCCCCCGCTGCCGCCGCGCTCTCCTTTCCCCCCCCCGCCACCGCTGCCGCCGCGCTCTCCGTTCCCCCCCGCCACCGCCGCGCTCTCCTTTCCCCCCCCGCCACCGCTTCCGCCACGCTCTCCTTTACCCCCCCGACGACGCCGCTGCCGCCGCGCTCTCCGTCCCCCCCCGCCACCGCCGCGCTCTCCGTCCCCCCCCGCCACCGCCGCGCTCTCCGTCCCCCCCCGCCACCGCCGCGCTCTCCGTTCCCCCCCGCCACCGCTGCCGCCGCGCTCTCCTTTACCCCCCTGCCGCCGCCGCCGCGCTCTCCGTTCCCCCGCTGCCGCCGCGCTCTCCGTTCCCCCGCTGCCGCCGCGCTCTCCGTTCCCCCGCTGCCGCCGCGCTCTCCGTTCCCCCCGCCACCGCCGCGCTCTCCTTTCCCCCCCGCCACCGCTTCCGCCGCGCTCTCCTTTACCCCCCCGACACCGCCGCTGCCGCCGCGCTCTCCGTTCCCCCGCCACCGCCGCGCTCTCCGTTCCCCCGCCACCGCCGCGCTCTCCGTTCCCCCGCCACCGCCGCGCTCTCCGTTCCCCCGCCACCGCCGCGCTCTCCGTTCCCCCCCCCGCCACCGCCGCGCTCTCCGTTCCCCCCCCCGCCACCGCCGCGCTCTCCGTTCCCCCCCCGCCACCGCCGCGCTCTCCGTTCCCCCCCCGCCACCGCCGCGCTCTCCGTTCCCCCCCCGCCACCGCCGCGCTCTCCGTTCCCCCCCCGCCACCGCCGCGCTCTCCGTTCCCCCCCCGCCACCGCCGCGCTCTCCGTTCCCCCCCCGCCACCGCCGCGCTCTCCGTTCCCCCCCCGCCACCGCCGCGCTCTCCGTTCCCCCCCCGCCACCGCCGCGCTCTCCGTTCCCCCCCCGCCACCGCCGCGCTCTCCGTTCCCCCCCCGCCACCGCCGCGCTCTCCGTTCCCCCCCCGCCACCGCCGCGCTCTCCGTTCCCCCCCCGCCACCGCCGCGCTCTCCGTTCCCCCCCCGCCACCGCCGCGCTCTCCTTCCCCCCCCCCCACCTGACCCACCCAGCCCGATCTCTCCCCCACACCGCTCCCCCACACCACAGATTTTGAATGTATTGTATTGACAGGATATTTTTTTATGAAGAGCAAAATATTTTAAGTTGAAATGTATTTATTTTGGAATGATATCCTGTATTTTGGTTCATATTAATGGTTAAAAAACATAAATATTTAGTCTGTTAAATAAATGGTTATACTGTTCGGCCCGCGAGTTTTGAGTTTTGGCCCCCTGTGCAATTGAGTTTGACACCCCTGCTCTAGAGGCTAGTAAAATAACACAACAAGTTGGTCTAATGGAAGTGATCTCACTTAGAGACTAGCTCTATGAAATGTTTAAAAGATTAGAGCTTATTGAAGACTGTTTCCCCTCTGGGGAATACTGCCAGAAAAGATCTCCTAATCTGGACAGATAACTTCATTGTTGAAGTGGGTTATAGCCCGCGAAAGCTTATGCTGAAATAAACTGGTTAGTCTCTAAGGTACTACACGTATTCCTTGTTTTCATTGTTGTAGTTTATTTGGATCAGAAAAACCAAGTGTTTCTAGAGTCCCTCCTGCTGTTTCACTGGACAGAAAGAAATCTGGTGACACTCCAAACCCATTGCTTTGCAGGAAATGTAAATCAGTTTGCAAGTGGCCTAAGCCAGATATTATGTCCTTTTGAAGAGTGTGAAGTCTCTTCCTTTATATGTTCCAGGACATAGAGGCTACATGGGGGACTCCCATCTTTAACATTCTTCAGGTTGGTTTGGATTTTCAGGTTGGACTTTCCGTACTTTTCATGAGGCAGCAAATCTTGGCCCTCACAGAATACCCATTTATTATGGGCTTGCACAAAAACCTTACAAAAGACTTCTTTCAGGTACAGCTATAGATTAAACCTCCTGTTAGACCCTTTATTTGTACCTGTCAGTTTCATCAGGGCTGACGAACTCTCTGTAGTTGGCCACTCCAGCAAATCAAATTCTATAAACTATGTTTCCTAAAAACAAGGTGGCTCTTCACTCTCTGCCCTTTTTTGTTTATAGGTGTCCTACCACTTTTCATCAAAATCAAGTGGTGGTTCCCCCCCTTTTTCTGCCATTGTTATGGAGAATTGCCTTCATTCCCTGGATGTCAGGAGGGCCTTGAATTTCCATATCAGTAGGACCCAGGATTTGAGGGTCAGTGAATGCTTTTGTTTTTTGTGTAGGTTCTAAAAGGGGTCACAATACTCCTAAAAATGATTAGTCTAGATGGATCAGAACATGTTTCTGATACATATATTTTACAAGAGCCCACCTGAGGATATGTTCATGTAGACTGAATTCCTTATGGGATGCATTCCCTTAGACACACTCAGGCAATGAGAGTGCAAAATTTACATATGACACAATTATTGAGACAAATCCAAAGAAGACACTGCAGAACTTCAGAGCAACCTAGCCATGCCATGTGAATGGTCAACATGATGGCAAATTGAATTCAGTGTCAATAAATGCAAAGTAATACACACAGCATGGTAAGCTTAGCACTATACAGTAGACTCTCGATTATCCAGGATGATAGGGAAAAAATTAATCCTGGTTAATAAAATCCCGGATAATCTCCATCCATAGGAAATATGAGGAGGAGGGGTTGGTTCACCAGCCACCCTGTGCCAGGGAGGGGGTGAAGGTTCACTGGCTGACCTGCACCCTGGTGGGGTTTTCTTTTTTTTTTTTGGTTCTTGGGGCAGCAACAAAGCCAGAGCTGGCCCTGTGAGTTACACATATATATTTTTTGACATCCTGGTTAATCCACATTCTGGTTAACCCAATCCTGGATAATAGAGAGTCTACTGTATATATACTTTACTGGGTTCTAAATTAACCATATCTGGTCATCTTTGTGGACAGCTCAGTGAAAACCTCTGTTCAATGAGCAACTGCAGTTAAAAAAGCAAAAGCACATTAGGATGCATAAGGAATGGGATGGAGAGTAATACAGAAAATACAGTGCTAATATATAAATCAATGATTATTCTCATCTGGGCTACTGTATTTAGTACTGGTTACCCCATCTCAAAAAGACTTGCAGAATTAAGAGGTTCAGAGAAAGGCAACAAGAATGAGTTGGGAAATGGAAAAACTTTCATGAAAAGAAATTGAAGAGTGGGATGAGAAAAGAGATGAGTGTCAGGACGAAAGTATACAAAATAATTAATGGTATAGGGAAGGTATGTGGGGTGTGTCTGTTCTCCCTTATTATGTGACACAAAACAATAAAATAGAAGGGCAACAAAAGGTGTACTTTTTCACACACGTAATTAGACTGGAACTTGCTGCTTCAAGGTGGTGGTGATGAAAGATTCAGAGGGACTGGATATTTATATGGATACCAAGAATATCCAGTGTTAATGAAAAAAAATTGTTATTTAAAATTTCACACTTCCTAGCATAAGCCAATCTCTTAACTATTATCGGTTCAGATGAAACTGATAAGCACCAGTTTATCTCATAAGTGTCTGCTGCAGGCCTTCTTGCACCTTCATGTGAGGCATCAGAGACAGTACAGTAAACCCTCGATTTAACGGACCTCGATTTAACGGACTTCGGATGCAACGGACAAAATTTCTGAGCAAGTCTGATGCATCCGAAATCCATTTCTCTGCGGGCGGGCTGGCTGGCTGTCGGCTCCCACCTGCGGGCGGGCTGGCTGGCTCCTCCCCAAGTTCCGCCAGCGGGCGGGCTGGCGGGCTGGTGGCTCCCGCCTGCGGGCGGGCTGGTGGCTCCCGCCCGCGGGCGGGCTGCCGGCTCCAGCCCGGGTCCCAGCAGCCGGGACCCGGGCGGGCTGGCTGCCAGCTCCCGCCCGGGTCCCGGCAGCGGGCGGGCTGCGAAGCTGCCGCCCCGACCCTGTGGGGGGCGGGCAGCTGCTCAGACAGCTCATGTTTTTTTTTTATTATTAAATAACGGACTCTTTGATTTAACAGACACCCCCTCGCCCGAATTAGTCCGTTAAATGGAGGTTTTACTGTATACTGGTTTAGATGGCTCACAGGTCTGATCCAGTATGGTAATTCCTATGCCTCTTAATAATAAGCTTGTGTGTGTTGCTTTGGAAGAGGACTGCAAACTGGCAGTTTTAGTTTCACATGCATGCCCTTACTATGCATTATAGAATTAGATACTATCTACTCCTAGTGCTCCTTTTGGTAGCATTGTCTTTGACTTTGTTCTTGAAAAGTAATTCCTTCATATTGTGGAAATGGGATTGCTATTGACTAAGCTGGTTTACTCAAAGAATAGATACTTTTCCTTTCCCAGAAATGGTTGTAGTCTTATGAAACCAGCTCAGACCACAGTGACCAAACTTTCAGTGGAACTGTTTTTGTTCATTCTGTAACTAGTATTTGCCCCTTTTCTGAAAGGTATTCTGCTTTGGACAGTGTTATTTGCAGAATGCTGCCTCATTTTGGCTTTTTTTTTTGGTTTTACATAAATGTTTCCTGTTGATTCTAATGGAGTTCTTCTTTAACCTGATAACTTATGCTTCCACCAAGGCACGTGTCTTCTGTCCTGTTTGTAATTACTCTAATTAGTGCTATAGCAATGCCTAGTAGTGTGCTCGGGAGTAACTTGGGGGGACACGAATTATGTTCTGAATTCCTGTACTTTTCATTGGTTGCTTATGTCTATACAACCGTGAAGTGGGGGAAAACTCGAAATTTAATCTGAGCTGGTTTCATCAGACAAATACCATTTACTGGTAAGAACATTTTTCTAAGCTGGTTTAGGAATGTCTTTCAGACACTTAAAAGATACCACACCCAGTTTGAGAAATAAATCACTTTTCAAAGCCACCTTTTCTACGGGATCCATGATGGTTCCTACATAATTGGAGCATAGCCAGGTATTCTACCACCAGAAGTGGCACAGGTTAATAAATAATCACTGTTTTCAAAACTTTGCTGGCCTCATCAATACTACTGTGCAAACAAGAAAGCGAATGAAGTTAGTTAATGATCCTTTTAAAATACTGAAGTGGGAAAACTTATTTGCCAAAAGTAAAAGGATAAAAATATCAAGGAAGGGGAACTTTAGAGCTTTTAGTGTAATAAAACTGTTTTTTAAAAGTATTCCATTTCAATCTTGTTACCATTGCCTTTTTTTAAATGTTTTAATAATTATAGCTAAAATAGAAAAAATGAAATCAAACACATACTTTCTAGAAATTGTACATTGACTAAATGATGTATCATTTTGTAGATTTCCTGTTCTTGGGTTTAAGCCTTGGGTATTTCTGTCTGAGTTAACTAGCAAAGGTCACAGTTATTTAGAAGGTTTAGTTGAAGTCCTCATTCCCACTATGAGTTATTCTTTTAAATATATATGGTCTCTTAATTCTCATAGACAGTCTTATCCTATAGCGTGCTGAGCACTCTAAACCAGTGGTCTTTAAAGTGAGGTGCATGCCCAGGAGACCGCCGAACTCGCAAGTGGCCTATTTTTGTCCCACCGAAATGCCACTGCAGAAAGCGGAAGTTTTCTATTCGGCGGCATTTCGGCGGACATACCCCGGGGGCTGCGAGTAGAGGCGGGAGAGTGAAAAGGGGCTGCGGCGAAAAAACTTTCAAGACCGCTGCTCTAAACTCCTATTCTTTCAGTGGGAGTTGATGATGCTTAGAATCTGAAGGGAGGCACTCGAAATGTTACAAGATCACATCCAAAGAAAGCATAAAAATAAATGGCAGCACAGCTCTAAGGAACTTGACAGCATTCATTTAAAGTTGTTAGCACTTCCATTGAAACTCCAAAGATAGTTAATACACATGAAAAGCACTATATAAGAGCTATTTGTTGTTACATAAAAAATGCTTCAAAGTAAGAGTGTTGGTCCTTTGAATATTCTATGTTGTGTATAAGTTTCCCTGCTCAGTTTGAGTATTACGGATAGAAAATTCAGGATTAAAGAGCTATTGTTGCCATGTGGATGACTAGCAAATACCTTTCAATTATATGGCATTCTTAAGAGACAGATTCTGTGTTCATTCACTTTCTTTACTAAGAATTTTCTTTCTTTCTTTCTGTGTGTATAAATGCATCTTACTTCTGTTCCATTCTATGCATCCGATGAAGTGAGCTATAGCCCACGAAAGCTTATGCTGAAATAAACTGGTTAGTCTCTAAGGTGCTACAAATATTCCTCGCTTTCTTTACAAAGAAAGAATCAGAGGAGAAAAAAGTTGTTCACAGAAATCTTTAGCTTTTTTTTATTGTGACTTTTGTCTTTACAGATATTTTTTATGTTAAAGTATATAACTAAGATTGAGACGCAACTTCTGAATTTCTTGGCTTTCGCTAGATTCTGATCCTGCAAACTGCCCAGCACAGACCCAAGAGTCTATCTAAGAAGAGCAGCTTCTAGGAATGGGGCCTTAAAAAACAACACACTGAATGCATGTTTTTGTAACGTTATTAAGATAGATCCCTTTTCTATAACTATAAATTTCAAAATTATTCTTCTAACCAGTAATTTTGTTAAATTTTTACTATTACATGTCTTTGTTAATGTTACTCTTTAAAGTTCTGTTATTCTTTGACGTTCTTTTGTCAGTACACTTTCTAAAACAAGGTTAAAAGCTATTTTAAACTGTCCCCTCTTTCTTTTAGTATACTTCTTGACGAAGAAGGACATATCAAATTGACAGGTAAGTAAAAATAAATTCCAGTTTATGAAAGTTTTAATTTGGGGGTGGGCAAACTAAGTGGCCCGTGAGCCGTTTTTCCCAAGGGAGTGGGGCCAGTGGTTCTGCTCTCCTTGCCCAGAGAGTGGGGCCGACTGCTGGCCTGGCGTGCTGCCCTGAGAGTGGGGCTGGCGCGCAGCCCGGGACAGGGGACCAGCGGCTGAGAGCGGACCCAGCGCGCCCCCTGGGACAGCGGGCCTGCGGCTGGGTGGGCATGCCGCCCTGAGAGTGGGGCTGGCGCACCGCCCAGGACAGCGGGCCCGCAGTCAGCTGGAGCCCGGGACAGTGGGCCCGCGACCAGCACCACACCCCCGGCCAACTGCTGCAAGCCGCGGGGCCCGTGCTCCCAAGCCGGGGACGGGGCCCAGCGCGGCAGACCACAGGGCCCCCTGCTCCCAGCCCAGGGGCCTGGCGGAGCACTGCAAGCCGCAGGGCCAGCGCCCGGCTCAACAGGTAAGCAGGTGGGGATAGTTTAGGGTAGCTGGGGGTGGGTGGGTTAAGGTGGGTGGGGGGTCTTGGGAGGGGACAGTCAGGGAACAGAAAGCAGGGGGTCTAGATTAGGGATGGTGACAAGGAAGGGGGAGTTCTGAAGGGGCCAGTCCGGGGGCAGGAAGTGGGTGGGGGTCAGATGGAGGCGGGGTCTTCAGCCGTCCGCACAATTTTGAACCCCCATGTGGCCCTCAGGCAAAAAGTTTGCCCACCCCTGTTTTAATTCATAAGTTATTTGAATGTTTTTTAAAGGAATATAGTAAAATCGGAATTTTGTTTCTTTTCCTTTGCAAGTAATTTTGCAGAACAGATGGTGGTATTTAACATGGACTAAATGAAGTGGCATTATTTAAATAAGATATTGGTTTAAAAAATAAAAGTAATGATATATGACTACTAATTTGATATTTTTTGCAGTTCTATAGCTTTTGTTAGTTATATTTGTATGCTTAGAAATTCTTAGCCAGTAGGAAAATTTCATTTCAGATCATTTTTTTTCCAGATTTTGGCTTAAGCAAAGAATCCATTGACCATGAAAAAAAAGCATATTCCTTCTGTGGGACAGTAGAGTATATGGCACCAGAGGTAGTTAATCGACGAGGCCACACACAGAGTGCAGACTGGTGGTCTTTTGGTGTTTTAATGGTAGGTTTCTGGTGAATAGAAATCCTAGCAAAAGGTGGGTTATGACTGGCTTAACCCAGTCGCATGAAATTATTGGTAACTAGCACTACTGTTTAGTTTGGATCAACAGGATGGACCAGATCTCAACACATTACTGATATCCTTCCACTTTTTTTCTTTTTCTTGAGTGGAATATTGTGTACCTATGACTGTTCTCAACTAAGACTGACAGAAAAATGGAAGTGTTCAGAAAAGGAATAATTTTCCATATGGATTCAAATTTTTAAACTTTGAAATTGAATTCAATCACAGAAAAGGTAGTTTTTAGAAGTAAAATTTTGTGATCACCTTTGCCATCTCAGTTTCACACTAGCTGGGAATAATGAAAGTTGCTTTATTTGTACAAAGATAGAATTTACAATTGCACTGATCTGCTTACAGACTTTCAGTTGTAAATAAATAAGTTCTATTAAATTAACAAAATTTTACCAGACTGGGATTTGAAAAAAATATTTATAACAAATGCAGGTATTTTTTTTAAAGGAAAAAAGGATTGTTTGATATTTAGGTATGCCAAATACAATTTTATACTTTAAAAATCATTTGTGTGATTTTTTTTTCTTTTTAATCCCATATCTCTGACTCCTTAGGTTAATTTATTTCAGAACATGAGCTATCCAAATAGATGTTAAATTAATCTTATTTTACTTATTTTGAGGAATCCAGTGCAAGAAGTCTTCAGGGTTATTTCAACCTCTGCTCGGTATAATTAAAACCTGTTTGTTCAGTAGCTTCTTTTGGTATAACAGTTCTTCCTAACTGGTTAATAAAACAAATTGCTCCTTAGTTTCTGCAGTCCATTATGCAGATGGTAGGCAAACCGTGCAATACTTGGAATTCTACTTAAAACTGTAGAGGAGCTGGTGATCTCATCAATAACTATTTTTTCACATCGTCATTTCCTTCACCAGTGTATGCTTGCCCAACCACACATCATGTTTATTTTTACTTTGCATCAGTTACAAGGAAGTCATGTGGAGGAACAGTGTGTGTGTGCATGCACTTGCATGTACACACCTACCAAGGATAGTGTGGTATGTGCTAGACACTGTAATTATCAAAACTTAACATTTTAGGGTGGGATTTTTAAAGTGGTCAGCATTGGCTGAAGTCTGCTCCCTTGAACTGACTTCAGTAAAAGCTGAATAAGGCCATCCTGAACATTTTTGAAAATTCTATTAAAGTATCTGGGTCCTATGTAGTCTTTTGGGAAGAAGGGCAGAGAGATCTTAGATGAAGATCTGTGGAAATGACATATATGAACTCTAGTTACAAGAGGCTAACTCTTCGTTTTGTTTAGTTTTTTGTTGATGGGAACTTACATATTTTATGAAATATCTCTCAAATAGAATCTCTCTAATTCATATAGTATGAGACCTGTGTATTTTCAAACTTTGCAGATTAGAAGTAAGTAAACTTCAGAAAATTATATTGTGCAATACCATTTACTTTGTTGTTTTAGTTTGATAAATTTAGGTAGTTTAATTTTAATTATGTACTTCATAGTACACAAATATACAGAGTAATTAAAAAAAATTGTCTTGATAAGATTAGGACCTTTCTCCAGCACACCTTGCCAAGAAGTGGGGTAAGATTCAGCAAAGTGAGAAGTAGTGAAATTATACTATGTTAGCATTATATGAAATTGGAAATAAATTGTTCAGCTAACTATTTTTCTAAGTCAGGAAATGCAAAATTCTAGGATCCGACTACTATGTTAAATTGATAGTATCTCATATCCTGTATGTTTTATGAAATATTTTTTATAAAAAGCTAGCTATTTAGGCATGGGTTGTAAGAACTGCATGAGCGCTATTGTACTAGCATATTTTGTATATGAGGCTACTGCAATTGTATATGTAGTCAGGTTATTGTTCACCCAGAATTACTGATTACAATTTCAAACTTTTGAGCCATAATGAAAAATCAGAAATAGAAGATACAATGGCTTGGTCTACTGGGGATGCGGTGGGGCCTTGTCGACCTAAGATACGCAACTTCAGCTACGTTAATAATGTAGCTGAAGTCAGTGCATCTTAGGTCAACTTACCTGGCATCCTCACAGCGGCAGCAGGCTCCCCCGTCGACTCTGCCTGCGCCTCTTGGCAGCTGGAGTTCTGGAGTTGACGGGGAGCGCCTTTGGGGATTGATCGCTACCTGCCGATCCGGTGAGTAGTGAAGACATACCCTACATGTGCAATATGACTACGTTAACGCAGGTGTTCAAACCTGAACTTTATCATTTCATGACTTAGTGATTTTAAATGACCAACCATAAAAGTTCATTAACATATTTTTAAATTAAAATCTCTAGGTTTTATGAAGCAAAAAACCTTGAAGGCATAAACACTTAAACTGTCTTACAATTACGTAAGCATCTAACATCACCTCACAACATCTGAAAGATTTAACCTTTTAAATTATCTTGAATATATAGGATGACTTAAACTGCCATATAGTGGATAAGTATTAAAACTGATAAATACATAATTTGACAAGTGTGCATTTACAAAAGTACTTAAGCTACTTCAACTGCTTAAAGTATACTTTTACTCTTAAAGGTGACAGTAAAAATGGCATTATATGATACCATATTGTGTTGCTGGTCATATTTGTTCAGATAACTGTTAAAAATAATATAGCTTGTGGTGTTATCTCATGAATCATTAACAGTAATAAAACATCTGCCCTCAGCCATACCTTGCAACTTTATTGCATCCAATAAGGCTGCACAGGAGATGAAATTGGCCTGGTAATTGGAGATTAATAATCAATTATTTAAACAATTTATGAGCCTGAGTAGCAGAACACAGTTGGTTCTATAATGCTTGAAGGAGTAAATGGTAGTTGACTTTTTTTTTTTTTTTTTCAAAGCAGGTATGAGGCAGGAATTTGCCTAATTTATACAAACAAGGTAGGTGAGGCATTTTCTGTTGTTGGACCAACTTCTGATGGTGAAAGAGACACGCTCCACAGAGCTCTTCGTGAACTCTGTGTTTCGAAAGCTTGTCTCTTTCACCAACAGAAAGTGGTCCTATAAAAGACGCTGCCTCACCCACGTACCTTGTGTCTCTAATATCCTGGGACCAACACAGATAGAATACTGCAAACCTTTTATATAAAAGCAACAAAAAGTCTTGTAGGACCTTACGATTCCTAAGATCTGTCAGTCTACAAGCTTTCATGGGCTATACTGTGCTACAAGACTCTTTGTTGCTTTTGCAGATCCAGACTAACACGGCTACCCCTCTGACTCTTTTATACAGTCACTTTCAGAATAGAACAGTATTTTAAATGGCAGTTGCCCATTAAAAGGCATTGTAAAATATATATGCATCTACAATGCAGGTCTTCTAAGGGTATGTCTATACTACCCACCGGATCAGCAGGCAGCAATTGATCCAGCAGGGGGTTGATTTATCACATCTAGTTTAGATGTGATAAATTGCCCCCCAAATGCTCTCCCATTGACTCCTGTACTCCACTGCTGCGAGAGCCTCAGGCTGAGTTGACGGTGGAGCAGCAGCAGTCGACTCACCGCAGTGAAGACACCGCAGTGAGTAGATCTAAGTCCGTCGACTTCAATTACGTTATTCATGTAGCTGAAGTTACGTAACTTAGATTGATTTCCCCCCTCTCCCTCCCCCAGTATAAACTAGGCCTCAGTGCAAGTCCTCATACATTCCCCCATACATATGCAATGACCACTTTTTAATTGTGAATAACTTCATTATCTAACTACTTTTTTTCTAATAAAGACTATTTACATTGTTTCACCATTATTTAGACATCTGGCAATGTTTTTTTACCTGGGAAAAGTGTATTTTTTGTCCACTTAAAAAATTCAGATACCTGAAGTTATTTTGCTCAGGCTCCCAAAGAAAGTTGTATTTAGGGGAAAAAACAAGCACAGAGAATTACAGCTGATGAAAAGGTGAATTTTTCAGAAAGTTAGAAGTGTGTGAACACAGTAATGATGGAAACTATTTTGCAATCTTAAGTTCAGTAAGTGCTTCCAGATGTTTGCAATAATTAAAACTTGTAGCACAAGCAGTTGCTTTGCAAAGTATTAATTTTTGATATGCATGACTTTTAAAAGATTATTCTGTTAAGTTGTTTTATCAAAAATTAGGTTTTGTCCAAGTCTTTTAATGTAATTGATGCAAGTTTTACTCTGTACAGTTTGAAATGCTCACGGGTACTCTACCTTTCCAAGGGAAAGACAGAAAAGAAACCATGACTATGATTCTCAAGTGAGTACACTTTTACTTATGTGTCTTCTACAGGGATACCCTCTGGGCTACAAATCTAATTTCTTCTCCTCCCTCATTTTCCAAGGTATTGGTAAATCCTCACTCCCTATTCCTATTCCACTTTATAAATTCCCTTTTCCACCCACCTAGTTTGGCCATTCCTCCAATCCTTTCCCTGATCAGTTGCAAAGAATTTCATATCATCCTTTTAATCTAATATTTCCCTAATTTATAACAATATCTTCTCCAGTCCCATCTTCTCCCCAATTTTGTGCCCATGATATTTCATTAGCCTCTTCTGCCTTCCTCTTTATTGCACCCTACACATTTCTTACATAATCCCATCTTTTAAGCAAATAGTTTCCCTCATCTTTTCCTGTTGTTCCCTTCTCCTCCCCATGCTCCTTACACTACTTCCATTGCTAACAGTGCTCTCTCCTGGTACCTTCCCCCACCCTTCCAAAATCTGCATCCACCTTTGACCTTCATGAACTTGCGCTATCTCTAACCTTTTTGAGTCATCCTGCTGACAGTATCCTTGACTGTTTTCAATATGGGTTTTGCTTTAGTTATAGCATGAAATTGCTTACCTTTGTGTAGTTAATGATCTTATTTCTGCTGAGAAGCACTTGCTGTCTCTCCTTGTTCTCAGTACAATATTTGATATTGTGGAACTCTTCCCTTTCCAGGCTTTGTCTTTACTTGTGAAGGAATCTCTGGTTTCTTCATATCAGAGTTACATTCCTACCTATCAAGCCACTCTGTTTCTCGTTAACTGTTCCGTGCTAAGACCCTTCTGCTGTGGAGTCTCACAAGGCTCAGCTCTCGATCCCTCATTCTGTTTCCCCCCTTTGTCATTTTATCTCCAACCTCAGTCTTAGCTATCACTTATATAAGGGATTGGCAACCTTCTGCATGCAACCCATCAAGATAATCTGCTAACCCATGCTGCTTCCCGCAGCTCCTATTGGCTGTGAACGGTGAACCGCAGCCACTGGGAGCTGCAGGAGGCTGTGCCTGCAGATGGTCAATGTAAACAAAATGTCTCGTTGCCTGTCAGCAGATTACCCTGATGGGCCACGTGCTGACTGTTGCCAACCCCTGATTTGTATATTGATTCCAAATTGTATCTTTAGACAGCTTTAATGACTCCTTCCTGTCCATTGACAGCCTGTTTTGAAAAATTAAATTTATGGTTTCCTCTCAGATTCCTTCAACTAAATATCTCTTATAAAAAGAGGTGCATCAGTAAACATAATCCATCTCTTTTCTTTCCCTGTCCGACTTAGCTCTCCCATTTGCTGCTTTTCTACATGCCATCCTTAGCCTTGAAGTTTCCTTTTCCTTCTGCATCTTTTACATCTGTAAATCTATTTATCAATTCCAGTTTATGCCACATTGGGTGAAATCCTCATTCATGTCATCATCTTCTGTTAATCTTAATTATTGCTAAATTCTAACTCTCAAAGCTCAAGCAGGTGTAGGCTGCTGCTGCCCACCTTTTGTTACTCTGTGGGGGAATTCTGCACCACTGTGCAATGCAGAATTTGTACAGAAATTAATGGGTTTTGTGCAGAATATCTTCCCTTCCCCTCTGCCCCGAAATGGGCTGCAGAGCTGCTGGCCACTACTAGGGGGCACTGGACCTGGCAGAGCCCAGCTTGCACGAAGATGACACTGCTGGGGGAGGGGAAGGGAGCTGGAGGCTACCAGGCAGCTGCAGTTCCCCTCACATCCTAAAGGAAGGAGATAATGCATGAAATTCTATATAAGCCTGGGACCCAGCATCAGGCTGTTTCTCCCTCTGGATCCACCGTGCTATGTTGTTGGGAAACACTCTCCCATTGACACAGCTTCTGTCTCTTGTGGAGTGCATACATCGACAGGAAAGCACTCTCCCATCAGCTTAGTGTGTCTTCACCAGATCCGCTTAATGAACACTGCTGCATCGATCACAGTGGTGCTGATTTAGCTGGCCATGTAGACTGGCCATATATAGTTGCTGATAGGTGTTTTGAAATAAATTACCAAAATAATTGAAACTGGTGTGATTGTTTAGTATTATTTTGACAAAATAGGCAGAATTGTAAAATATTGTGCATATAGTTTTTAATTTTTTAATGAGAATTCCCTCAGGAACAAGAAGCACAAAGACATACATCATGGCCATCCTGAGACAGTTGCCTTCCCCATATATTTCAGGAGCCAATTCCGATTTCCCACCTTGTTTTTTTAACACTGTGGCTTTGTTTCTGCCGGTCTCTTACACCACATCAACACATCCCTTACTCTGCTTATCCACATAGGACTTCTCTCTGTCCTTCAGTGAAGTGTTCCCACTGTTGGTGCAAGAGCTTTCTCTGTGCTCTGCCGTATGAAACGGCCTGCCTATGTCTTTCTTGCTAATTGAATCTCCAACTATTTTCATTTCTCATCTGAGCATATATGTTTTCCCCTTTGCCTATACTGTTATTTTTTTCATCTTCTAGATTTTAATTTCAGCTTTGAAACTATATTGTTTAATTGGGATTACAGTATAAAAATTATATAAAATAAATAAATGAATTATCCAAGTAGTTCTACATGTAATTGTAAATGTTCTGTAACTATTTATTAATACATTAATTAATTCATTGTATCTTGAATAATGTGAAGAGGTGAAAAACTTCAAAAATATATTTTTTAAATATTTTCTACTAAAATTTCTTTTTTATTATCTAACTCTATAAGAGCTGTTGAAAACAGTACAGGTCTTTTCTTTGTAGTACTGAACTGTCTCATGTCTCTCCTCCCAAAATACTCTTAGAACCACTTACAATTGTGGGAATGGTGTACTAAGCAAATGTTCCTCTGGGGACTGTTTAAGGTACATTACTTCACTACTACTCCTCTTCCCCTTAAATTCACACAACACACTCTTCCTACAGTGCACTTATGTTTGCTTGGGTTCTTTGCTTTCAATACAAGACCAAGAACGTTTTTTGTTTGTTTAAAATTAAGAAGTTTTGTCATTTGAAGGAATCATGGTTTGCAGTAATGAGATTAACTTTTTATGCAACTCTGTTCCTATCCAGTGTTTTTGTATAGGATTTGTCTCCACCCATTAGCAACCGGAGACAAGATTGCTGTCACTCATGCAGCTGTATAACCTAGAAACTCTCCATTGGCAGTAGTCATTTTTGCTTTCTGCAGTGTGCAGTGGTCAGTTGTGGATTTACAGAAGGGTCCTCTGCCATAACAGAAAACAAGCAATGACAGTCCTAGTCGCTGCAATTTAAGGAAAGGAAGTTATGTCCTGCAGCTACAGGATCCTTAGTACAGTTGGATCCATTACTTCCTCTGGTAGATGCAAAAACTCTTGAGTTTCAACTGGATTCTCTCTTTGTCCATTGAGCTACTTCTCCAGAAGGTCAGTGACACTTCTTCTTTTAGGCACAGATTTGGTTCTCTCAAAGCAGTCCATCTCCCATCCTGTCTTGCCATAGTTAGGGCTAGTCTACACTACAAAATTAGGTCGACTTAATTTAGGTCAACCTACAGCCACCACTGTACTTCAATTGGCTATTGCTCTCCACACTACAGTAAACCCTCGATTTAACGGACCCCGATTTAACGGACTTCGGATGCAACGGACAAAATTTCCGATGCATCCGAAATCCGTTATTGGGGTCTGTCGGCTCCCGCCCCGGGAAGCCGGCTGGGTTGACAGCTCCCGCCCGGCTCCCCGCAGCAGGGACCCCTGCGGGAGCTGTCAAACCCCCCCGCCCCCTCCTCCCGGCTCCCCGTTGCGGGGAGCCGGGCGGGGGGGTTGACAGCTCCCGCCCGGCTCCCCCCAGCGGGAAGCCCGGCGGGAGCTGTCAAACCCCCCGCCTGGCTTCCCGCTGCGGGGAGCCGGGCGGGAGCTCTCAAATGCCCCCCCGCCCGGCTCCCCGTTGCGGGGAGCCGGGCGGGGGGGTTGACAGTTCCCGCTCTGCTCCCCCCAGCGGGGAGCCGGGCGGGAGCTCTCAACACACACCCCCCCCCCCCGGCTCCCCGTTGACAGTTCCCGCCTGGCTCCCCGCTGCGGGGAGCCGGGCGGGAGCTCTCAAATGCCCCCCCGCCCGGCTCCCCGTTGCGGGGAGCCGGGCGGGGGGGTTGACAGTTCCCACTCTGCTCCCCCCAGCGGGGAGCCGGGCGGGAGCTCTCAACACCCCCCCCCCCCCGGCTCCCCGTTGACAGTTCCCGCCTGGCTCCCCGCAGCGGGGAGCCAGGCGGGAGCTCTCAGCCCACCCGCCTGGCTCCCCGTTGCGGGGAGCCAGGCAGGTGGGGGGGGGGGGGTTTGACAGCTCCTAAAACCTCTATATAAGGGACTAATTCGGGTGAGGGGGTGTCCATTAAAGCCAAAAGTCCTGTTGTTTAATGATTTTTAAAAATTATTAAATAACGGACTTTTGGCTTTAACGGACACCCCCTCGCCCCAATTAGTCCGTTAAATCGAGGTTTCACTGTACTCTCCTTCTGTCGGAGATGTGCTTGCACTGACTCAAGGAAGGGCATTGACAGCTGCACAGGGCTCACAGCAGGAACTCCACAACCGCACAAGGTCAATTTCACAGCTGCCTATGCCTCAGAGCAGCAGCCCAGGCTCACAGCTGGAGCCCTGAAATTGAAAAGAATATCTGTTTCACTGCTGGTAGGCTCTGTGCTTTAAATTAAGCCCCATGTCAGGCTTGTAGCTCGGGCTGTCATCCCAGGGTTGAGGGTTGGGGTGAGCCCAGCACTAGGATCAGTTTCACAGCAGGGAGTCTACTCCAGCTGCAAGCCCTGCTCCTGCTTTGAGCCAGACAGTTGTGAAATTGACACGAATGACAGGCAACAGCTGAAGTAAGTAGTCCAGTGTCTACACAGACACTGCATCGCCCTAACTACACCGACATAGGTGCTATGCCTCTTGTGGAGATGGAGTCATGTTGATGTAGCAGGCCACTTACTTTGGCGGAAGCAGCATTCTAATGTAGACACTGACATGATTATGTCGATGTAAGCTGCTTTACGTTGACCTAACTCTGTAGTGTAGACCAAACCTCAGGTTCTGGTTTGAGGAGCTGTCTTGGATGATTATTTAATTAAGAGAGGATTTTTAATCTTTCAATATAATCTCAACACATCTGATCTCCTGGTCCGTGGCCTGCAATAGCAATCTTGTGCTACAAGTCCACATGGTTGTCCTTCAGCAGCCATCGGGCACGAGCACCCTTCTCTTTACTGTCTATCTCTCAACTGCTGTTTAGCCAAGAATGGAAATGATATCTTGTAGAATGAGTGCAATGAAAGGCACTGCATAGAAAATGCACATGTGAGGATGTAACTACTAGAGGTTCATGATCATCAGAGGAGTAGCTGATGATCAGGCACCATCACCATGAGTCAACTGATCTTTTTGATAATGTGTACTACAATATTGATGAGTCAATAGAGAGAGAAGAGATTTTCTCCAACTTCTCCCTTGCTGGAGGAGATAGGTCCTTAGTAAGTTACCAAATTTCCTGATTAATGGTGTGTGATGAGGTAGTTAGGAGGTGGCTCTCTTGCAAGTAGCTTGGCTGATGGCACCTCTTACTCATAATAGAGGGAAGTTGGATATCTTCTTGTAGTTAGTGTTGTGAATCCTTGTGGAATTGTGGAGGAATGGAAGAAACTTTTTGGGATGCGATGGGGAGACAGGTTAGGGGAGGGTGAAAAAGGAAATTGTATCTTCTTCAAATAGATGCAGATGTGTATTTCAAAGAGGTGTATGTGCACCCTGCTCGCCAGAGCCTTTTACTAGCAGTGTCCATAGAAGGGTGGCCCTTGTTTTTTTAGCCCCTCTGTTTGCTATATGAAACAGCACTGCCTCAAACCCCCCTTGCATCCCCAGTTCCTTCTCCCTGCTCGTAACCTGGAGTCAGAGCTCTGTGGGCCTCTGTGTGTTGTCCTCTGAGCCTAGTTTTATTGTATATAGTCTAGTTAGTTAGTGTTAAGAGTAAAATTTTAGACTATGGTATAGCAGTATTGGTCCCTGGTGGTGGCCTCACCAGCGTTCAAGCATTGCCCTTCATATGGAGTGGCAATTCCTAACAGTGACCCCTACAGGAGGTACTTGCTTTGCCTTGGCAAAGTCCACCTTAAAGTGTGCTGTTCAATCTGTAGATCATGTAAAAAGATGACTCAGATGGCATGAGACTTTCCCCTCAAGAAGCACCTGCTTGAACAGGCCCTGAAGCAGGCCTCTGTACCAAGTCAGTTCTCAGGCCACAGATCACCCTCTAGTTTGGAAAGTTCTACTGCCTCCCATTGCGGGTCAGGAGCCTCCAGAGAGGTGCAGGAGTAGTTCTCTGTCATGTGCCAAAGAAGAGGTTTCAAAGACCAATTGTGAGCACTCCAGGTCCTGGGGTTACTCTACTGCTTGCCATAAGAAGAAAAGAGTGTAGACCAGCAAGGAGTTGGCTCTGGTGCTGGAATGGCACAGGTTCCTCTGATCCTCCCCTGGTACAGGGTAGAGAGGGCAGACATGTCATGCCATCGACTCCAGTTCCAGCCTCCAGGTGTCCATTGAGTCCAGTACTGGGGAGAATAACATTGGTGCCAACAGTGTCTGTGATGTCAGTAGACCTACTCTACCTTTCAGTCCTGTCTTTGCTGCTGTTCCAACACAACCACAAAACCTGTCTTTGCTGCTGTTCCAACACAACCTGTCTTTGCTGCTGCTACAACACAACCTACAAGTTGACTATTCAACATACTTATCTACAGAATGTAAATGACTCCACGTTTGTGCTATTCCAAACACACAGACCCAACCTCACCTTTCCTCCTCCTGATTTTGCACTACATTTTAAACTCACTCAGCTTCCTTTAATGTACATCTCATGGCAAAAATGGATTCCCACTTGGTGTTTGTTCACCCACTAATGGGTAGATTCTTTAAGGGCATTGGGAATCTTTTCTTCCAGTTAACACCACCCACTCCAGCCTGGGACTTTAACCTAGTTCTCAGGGCTTTAACTAGACCTTCCTCCAAGTGCAGAGCAACTTGTTTTCTCTTATACCTGTCCATAATGACAGCATTTCTAAGTGCCATAACCTCAGCTACGCACATAGGAGAAATAGCGGCCCTGATCACATCATTCACGGCCTTTTTCTTTTAAAGACAAAGTAACTCTAAGGCCATATTCCAAGTTTCTCCCTACTTTTTCTGCATTTCCCATATGAATCGACAGACCCGTCTCCGTTTTTTCCCAAAACCACATTGTGATAACTGGGAGACAATTGTGCATATGCTAGATATTAAAAAGACATTAGCATTCTACTTGGACAGGACTAAGGACCTCAGGAAATTCCCCTAAACTTTCTTTTCATCCACAGAAAGATCCTAAAGCTCTGTGATATCTCCTCAAAGACTATCCAACTCTCTAGTTACATTAATCACTTAGCAAGGCAACTTGATCTGTCTGCAATCATTCCATGAGATCAGTTCCTACCTCAATCACATTCCATAGGGATACTCCTATCTCCCCAATCTATAGAGCAATGATTGGGCCTCTGTCCATATTTTTGAAGAACATTATGCGATCACTGAAGATTTGGCCACTGACACCATTTTCGAATCCACAGTACTCTTTGTAGTAAAAGACTCCGCTCCGAAGTCCCAGTCTCCAGTGGTGGGTACTGCTCTGAAGTCACCTAAAGTGAAGCACCCATAGGGACACTACTCAAAGGAGAAGAAGTTATTCACAGTAACGAGGGTTCTTCGAGATGTGTGTCCCTATGGATGCACCACAACCCGCTCTCCTCCCCTCTACTTTGAAGTTCTCTATAGGGCTCTGTGGCAGAGAAGGAAGTGAGGGAAGGTTTGCCCGTGCAGTGCTAATTAGCCTTGAGGCAGACCATGAGGGAGGGGAAGGGCACTTGCGCAGACTCAATGGGACACTGCTACCAAAAATCTCCGCTTAGAGGTGCAGGGGCACACAGACACCTAAAGTGGAGCATCCATAGGGAGACACATCTCGAAGAACCATCGTTACTGCACAAGGTGAGTAACTTCTTCTCCTTCCTGACCTCGCACAGGACTGCAGTTGCGCTCGGCTCCCTGCACTTTATGGAGTGGCTGCTGCAAGACTGAACAAGGAAGAAGAGCACTTCTCGAGGCTGTCCAACAGGTCCTGTTTAACAGTAGGAAGCCTTCCACTAGAGCAGCCTACTTGGCAAAGTGGAAGAGGTTTTCTGCGTGGTCCTTGACCTGTGGGACCCATCCAGTGGAGACTTCAATCCAGGATATGTTGAATTACCTGCTACTTCTTCAGGAATTTAACTTTGGCACTCAGTTCTCTGAGTACACTTGGCAGCAATATTGGCATTTCATCCACCTATCCAAGGGATATCGGTTTTCTCCAATGCAATGGTGATGAGATTTCTGAAAGGAGTTCTCTCCCTGCATCCTTCAGTCCAGGAGCCAGTCCCCTTCTGGGACCTGAACATGGTCTTAGCAGCTCTAATGGGGACTCCATTCAAGCCCCTTGCTTCCTGACCATTGCCCCTCCTGTCTCAGAAAACTGTATTCTTGATAGCCATTACTTGTGCCAAGAGGAAGTGTAACAGGCCCTGATGGTTGGGCCTCCTTACTATTCTCCAAGGACAAGGTTATGCTCTGGCCACATCAGAAGCTTGTATCCAAGGTGGTCTGTTTCACTTGAACCAAGCTGTGTACTTGTCTGTATTTTTCCCTAAGCCACATTCCTCCCTGGAGAAACAACACCTCCATACGTTAGATGACAGACGCTACCTAGCACAGTGGTTTTCAACCTATTTACTATTGTGGGACTCATCTAATACTACCTGTAGGGCGCTGAGGATATCACATGGGCCTCAGCTCTGTGCTGATTGGGCCATAGGTTGAGAACCACTGATCTAGCCTTTTTTTTTTTTTTTTTTTTTTTTGGACAGGACTGAACGGTTTCATGCTTCATGTTGCCTGTTCCTATCATATGCGGACCTTATGAAGGGTCAAGAAATCTCTGTGCAGACCATATCTAGATGGATAACCTATTGTTTCAAGACCGCATATCAGTTTGTTTCAGCTACACACCTCAGCAGATATGGGCACGTTCAATGAGAGTGCAGGTGACATTCCTTGGTGACGTTTCTGTATTGGATATTTGTAGGATGGTCACATAGTCATCCATGCATACATTTATGGACCATTACATGATCGCTACTTCTTCCAGAGCAGAAGAGCGGTCCTTACTCACTCAGGTACTCCAAAACCCGCCTACAAATGGAGGTACTGCTCACTAGTCACCTACTTGGAATACACATCTGCATCTACTCAAAGAAAAATAAACTGTTACTTACTATATCTGTGGTTCTTTGAGATGTAATCCAGACATGTTCCATGACCCACCCTCCATCCCCTCTGCATCAGTCTTCCCCTGGACATTTCCCCTGGACATTTGGAGGGAGTTTGGCAGCACTGCCTCATAACGAGGGTGGGGCTAAAGGTATGAGGTGCAAGCACCACCCCTCTTCAGATACTGCTAGGCAAAAGTCTCCAGTTAGCAAGGCGTATGCTCACTTATTTGGAATACACATCTGCATCACATCTCAAAGAACCATAGTCATAGTAGGTAACTGATCCCAGCCTCTTACACCATGCCCATCACCAGTGTCTAATGAAAAAGGAGAATAGAGGTTGAGATGTGTTAGATGTGTGTGCACCATTACATGGGGAGAAGAAAGGTAGTGTGAGGAACTAGGGACAGTGTGAGAAAATAAAAGTACAGAAAAGTCAAAACCAAAAACCCAGAAGGAGGGCAAGAAGAGATGCAAGAAATAAGTTGACTTGAAATGAGATAATAAATTCCCCCCAAAAAATTCCCCGGTCTGTGTTGCATCAGGAAAATTACCATAAGAGATTGTGGGGGCAGGATGACTTTAAAATAGAGGGCTAAATACTATTTGTCTTCACATCTTTCCTTTTACTATCATGTATTCCAGTTTTTCATTTTGAAATAAGGCAGGACTTGACAAACTGGTGAAATGAGGGGGAAAAGAATTAAACGTACATGACAAATGGTCTCTTTCCAAACTGTGATCATTGTGGATATGAGGATATCTACTGTTATACCAGATGTTGCTTTTTCTTACTACTTACTTTGTCTGCCTCCTTGCCATGAGGGGAGCATTCAGTGTTTTTTCTAATGGTCTCAGGATATGTCCCACTTGTGTCTTCTAACTCAGCAGTTTCTGCCTGCAGTATTATATGAATATTTAAATTGTATCCCAAATTTTGGACATTTTCTTAGATGAGACTTCCTTCCAAGACTGCTTTTCTCTTTGTCAAGGAGACTGGCTAACTTGCCATAGACTGGTAACACTTGACTACAAAAAACAACTAATTGTAAACCTTTTCATCAACACCCACTATCCTTCCTACTACCTTGGCTTCTTACGTTCCTGGTCCAGTACTTGAAATATTAAACTGCTGGAATAGGGAAGTTTGAGGTTATATATCTACATGATTGACAATACTTTATCTTGTTTCTGATGTCTGAAGCCAAATTCTCAATGGTGTTAACTTGCCTGATATGGTTAGGATGAAGGACTAGAAAAAGGTAAACAGTTGATTCTTACCTAAAAACGTGCTTTTGTTGTATAGAGCCAAACTTGGAATGCCCCAATTTTTAAGTCCTGAAGCACAGAGTCTTCTCCGAATGCTCTTCAAACGAAACCCTGCAAACAGATTAGGTAAAATACTCATATAAAAATCATTATTTCAGCTAGTAGTTCTTCACAGTAAATAAACTACTATTCACAGTCTTTTGTCTTTTTTTATAATAGGGGCAGGTCCAGATGGAGTTGAAGAAATTAAGAGGCATTTATTTTTCTCCACAATAGACTGGAATGTGAGTACTGTACTTTAGTAAAAGAGCTTTGTTATAAGGAAATGTTTGTTATAACTATTTTTAATTTGTTTTCACCGCTGCCTTCTCTTCAGAAATTATACAGAAGAGAAATTCATCCACCTTTTAAACCTGCAACTGGCAGGCCTGAGGATACATTTTATTTTGATCCTGAGTTTACAGCAAAGACACCAAAAGGTGAGAGAATAATTAACTGTAATTTAAGTATTCAAAAGTAGAATAAATTTTCAATCATTTTAATTTTCATAAATTCTCTATCTAGTTAAATTTGACCACATGTATGAAACTTAAAACTTTGTCACATGAAAGATTTTGTATATACCTATGGGTGATATGAACTGCAGTTCATTATGTGTGCATTTGTATATTGAGGATGTAAAAAAACTTTATTGTTTAGTGTAAAATTATTTTCCAGTGTTAAAAATATGACTTTATACTCATTTTTATTCAGTGCATATTAGGAATACAGATTACTTATTGCCTAAGGATTTTTTTAAAAAAAATAAATTGGAAAGAAGTCTTCCTGAAGACATTTGTTCTGTTTTTCAGATTCGCCTGGTATTCCACCTAGTGCTAATGCACACCAGCTTTTTCGGGGATTCAGTTTTGTTGCTATTGCATCAGATGATGAAAGCCAGGCAATGCAGACAGTTGGGGTTCATTCAATTGTTCAGGTGAGTGCAATTACTGAAGAATAAACATAATGAATGAAAACAAATTTATTTAAAAATGAGTTGTCCCTTGCATAAAATAAAACGTAGCTTTGTCATGCCTTTCATACACAAGATACCTGAAAACACTTTATAATAATTAGACTGATATTAATAGTACTGTAAGACTGGGGTTTATCCTCTGTTCTTCTTTGTGAAGTGTCATGAAAACTTGAACATCAACTGAAGATAAGAAAAATGCACCTCAGATTATTTTATCCAAGGAACAGTACCTCTGACAATGCAGAATCTACTGCTTCTAGACATTGGGTATGATCAGACATGGGTTTTGACCCCCTAAAAAGCAAGCATTTTAGAATCTGAGCCATAACCGTTCAAATATCTGAATAATTGAGGCTTAACATTTTGAAAACATTTGACATTTTCTTTATAAAGTCAATCATTTTAAAAAAAAAGTTCCATGTGGATCATTTCCGCTGTGTTATAGGATAAACGGGTTCATGCTATGCAGCAAAACCCCTCTGAAATATGACTGGAAACGAATGTAGAGGTGGTTTGGATTGCCATTTATTTTAAATCCTGTAAATTATGAATATAGAGATGATCCCTGGCCTTCCTCCCTACACAAATTAACACAAACACACGCTTTAAACAAAAATTATAAAGAATTATGCCAGTCTAAAATACTACTTGAACACTTTACGTGTTGTTTTAAAACTAACCAAATGTGTCAGTGTGCACAGGAGCATTTGATGTCCTAGTAGAATTGGGAGAACGGATTAAACACAGACTCTCTCACATTACTAATTGTGATGTTATTATTTCTGAACGTAGTTCACTTGGCCTGTTAGCTGAAAAATGCTTGCTGTTTCTACATGCTCTGTTGTTGCTACGGCATATTTTTGAACAATGAAACTCTGGTTAGAGACATCATTCCATGATCTGGGGAAGGATGACATCAAGCTGAAGTTAGGGGAGAAGTATGCACCACTGCTTCTACGCTTCACTGCTCCTTTTATTAAATTTAGATTTTATAAGGTTAGCATAATATTTAATTATTGGAGTGTGTGTGGAAAAAGGAGGGATATGAAGCAGTATGAGGTCCTGTGGACAGTAGTTATGGGGCCAACAGTATAAGAAAAATAGCAGATGTATTTGTACGAAAAGAAGATTAATGGGCATAAAAGAAAATGATAGGCCCAAGTAGGATTTTTAAGTAAAATTTTTATTTCTACCACCTACTTCCTTTAATTTTTTTCTTCCCATACATTTGGAAAATATATTTAATCGCTGAAAACTTTTCACTTGTTTGTATAGAAAGTTTTACTACATGCTGGAATGCTCGTAAGAGGTTTATTTGCACACACTATATACTCAGGTGTTTAGTAGTGAGGATTTGTTGATATTCATGTACCCATCCAATCCTATTCATAGATTGCCAGGCCAGATCATCTAGTCTGACCTGTACAGTTATAGAATTTCCCCCAAATAATTCCTACTGTATACCTTTTTGAAAAACATCCCATCTTGATTTAAAAGTTGTCAGTGATGGAGAAGCCACCATGACTGTTGGTAATTTGTTCCAATTTAGACAATGTTTTTTTTATAACATGAATTTTAAACTGACAGTGTCCTTTAATTTATCTGTCAAGTGATTTGGATATGGGTATGAAAATCACCACATAAAATACAGCTGCATTTGGTATTTGTGGTTGGCTCATACTTGGACATGGACTTGATTTTCATAAACCATTTCCTCAATTTGCTTCAGAAAAAACTTGTGGAATTTGCCCACCTAAAGGGTGTACAGTGTCAATAAACTTAAACTGAAGAGAGCGTGATATGGATTGGAAGAGATGTCTTCAAAGGAAAACTAAAGAGGGTTGAGGGGAGGAAAGAGAAGAAAACATTATTTTCAGTAGCTGCAAATGCAATTCGTAAAGTTTTTAAAATCACTTTTAATTAGGATGAATTCAGAGGGGGCTAGCACATAGGATCAGGCACTATACAAATTGGCATTAGCTAGCTCCTGTGTATCCTCAACTGCTATTGACTTTAGATGTATTGAAACCACTTGCCAAATCCATTTTAGTTCGTTGGCTTTCAGAAAGTTCTGCCAAGTTATGTTTTCTGGCAAAGCCAGCTTCACAGAAAACTTTATTTTTAAAGTCCATCTTAAACCAGTTTGCTACCTCAGTGGGGTCGGGAGTATAATCGAGTTAGGGCCATGTATTCTCTTGGAGTTTATGCTGCTTATTGCACTTCAGTCCTGAATCTCTGCCAACAGTTTTTCTGCAATTTCTGCTGTGTTCTCTTTTCTTTGCACAAACTTGCAGATGGAGTTCTTCTTTGTACCACTTCCTCCTGTAAACATTTCTCAAAATTTCTCTGCTCCCTTTCCTCTGTACACCTTCAACCACTTCCTCGTTCTTATTTCCCCTTTGCATGTCTGCAGGATACCCATATGGCTTCCTGCTGAAGTTAGGCATCCTTTGTACAAACTCCCCTACTGTTTCCCTGTTTCAAAATCCCATTTCCTTACCATGCAAAACAGTCTGACAGTCACTCATTCTGCCTTTTATACCCAGATTCAGATGACACTTCTACTTCAATATGAACTGATGCCTGCAATGCCCAGTGAATTTGATATAAATTTCTCATACTGAGCACTGCACTTGCCCCCCAAAAAACCCACCACCTTATTTTACCATTCATATTTTGGCAGATGCAACCAGAAAAAATGATATTTATTAAGATTAATGAGAAGACTTCTGATCTGTTTTCTGTTTCATATTCTTTGTTTAAATTAACAGCAGGAATCCGAAATGTAGACTTATCATAGAAATTCTATGACGTGCTACAAATGGATGGGATTTATAATATATCTTAAAGAGAAGGTTATGAGATTTTGAAAAGACTGATCTAACAAGATTATGGATTTAAAAAAACCATAGGGAACAAATCTTTCCAGTTCCAGTTGATTTATAATGTAGATGATGATATATATTTTTAAAGAGGTAACGAAGAGTCCTGTGGCACATTAAAGACTAACTAAAGTATTGAAGCATAAGCTTTCGTGGGCTAAAGCCATCCGATGAAGTGGGTATTAGCCCACGAAAGCTTATGCTTCAATACTTTAGTTAGTCTTTAAGGTGCCACAGGACTCTGTTACCTCTGCTATTCCAGACTAACACGGCTACCTCTCTGATTCTATATTTTTAAAGTAATCATCAATTAATAATATTATTTTGGTAGCAGTTGCACAGGAACAGCATCCAATTTACTGATGGATATGAAGTAAAAGAAGACATTGGAGTTGGTTCTTATTCTGTCTGCAAGAGATGTATACATAAAGCTACGAATATGGAATATGCAGTTAAGGTAACCACTGTTTTAAAAAACCCTCTTAATTGCTAACAAAATATTTTCAGAATTTACAGGCGTCATATAGGTCAATGTTGGCTTAAATTTATCTACCATAGACACAAAATTCTTCTTAAATTAATAGAAAAAATTGTGAATGAAAATGTCACATTTATTAAATTTCATGTTTTGTTGCTTTTTTTTTTTTCCCCCATGAGACACCTATCTAACTCTATTACATGCATGCTTCTGGGAGAGAATATATACCAAAGAGACTGCATTACTAAGCATCACTAAGTATATTATTACTAAGCATTGCATACAAATATGACAATGATTAGATTCACTTAAATATAATTATTTCTTTTAGTTACAAAATAGATATATAGATGATCACACAAATCTCTGTTCCTAGCTGTGCTCTTGGTATAGTTCAGCACCATTGGCATTTCTTTTCAGAGAGAACCTCGACTCTGCATTTTCTTGCTTTTTGTTGGTTTAAATTGTTATATTAAAAACTTTGTTAAAATATTATGTTAAAAAACTCGAAGGCATGCTAAGTGAATCTGCTCTAGATTTCAAAAATGTTACAATAATAAATAAAGGGCAATAAAATTTGTCTTACCAATGGGGAAATCTGTGTAACTGACAGAGCTGGAACTGAGTTTGGCAAACGTTTTAAAAATCTTTGTTATATTTTGAAACAATGTACCCTTTAGAATTAGAGAACCATTCAGACGTATGGACAAAATTGTTCGGTTTGGTTTCACACTCGTATAGTGTGATATGCAGTCTACTCACAAGGAACCCTCAGATTCCATCTGAGGTATTTGTTTCCATGCCAGCAGTCTGGTTTTAGACATAAACTGGATACATTTTCTGTAAAATAAGATGCATTTTGGGGGGAAAAGTAGGTAAACCAATTATCTTTCATAATTTGAATGCACTGAACCTGAAATTAATGATTACCAAGCTGAATTTTGAATATTCACTTTCTAAGCTAGAGTTGAAAATTTAAGTTAAATTTGGAGAAAAAATATATTTTTCTATGGTTTTTATTCCAGTAAAAACAGCTACTATATATCCTGCACATTGCTTAAAAAAGCATAGGATAACAGTTCCTATGTGTGCCAACACACTTCTTGCCTTTAAACGCCCTAGTGCAGCATTTTTGCTGCAACAGTATTGTGATATGCACCCTTTGACACATCCACAGGTAGCAGTTTCTACACAGCTGTCAGGGATTGGCTCCAGTGATGTTAGCTTGGGTACCAGTTCTCCATTGTGTTTGGTCCAACTCATATTCTCTGTTGAGAGTAGTGTGGGATTGTTGCAGTTTGCCTGCCTCCACTTGAAAGTGAGCTCTTTGGCTGTTGCAGTGCAATGCGTTGCTTGTTAACGTCCATGCCTCTTGTGATCAGCTCTTGGAGAACAAAATCACTGTGCCTTGTTTCAGCCCTCCTCGTCAGGTAAATGGTACAGATCAATTTTTCTGCTGAAATGATTGATTCATTTTGGGGATCATCCTTCTCTGTGTCTTTGAAGTCCATGTTTCTCCATGGATACTGTCCAAGCAGTTTTCTTGCTGTAACCAGCAATATGGGAAAGAGTTATCACAGCCTATCAGAGCATGGAAGTAGAATATTGTTTCTATATCTGCTTGAGGAAACACAGGCAAAAGCTTCTCTTACATTCCTGTGCATACTATTTATTTGAGTTGGGGTTTTTTTTTGATGCTCCAGCTTTCATCCACAACTTGCTGCATGGCATTTTGTCATCGTTTGGCACTCATTGAAGAACATCAGTGTCTTGTGCCAATGTGCGACGCACTTGTATTCAAAATTGGGTTTAATGATTTAACTATACAATTGTCTCTGAACCCTCCAGATGTGACAATTTTGTGGCACGTGGGCTAGGAGTTCTTCAGAGAAAAAGCAAGCCAGATCAGCCTTATTTTGGGAATGAGCCAAAAAGTCTGGCCAGCTGTTGGGAAGTACAACAGCTATGTCTTCAGTGATTTTTCCAATTAATTTAGAAGCTTTGGAACACTTCTGTCATATCATTCCTTTAATAGAATCCTTTCTGTACTTGTCAGAAGTTACACCAATTCTGCTGAAATGCTGTCCAGAATAAAGAACTGGCTTGACACAAATATTTACAAAGTCACCAAAGATTGAACATGGGAGAGGTTTTCTCTCTGCCATTACACATGCTTAGCCATCAATCACCAGAGAGGATGTACTATCGAGTGTTATCTTAGAAGGACAAGAGATGTCTCTGGTTAAAAGAGAGTTATTTCCAATATCAAGATGTCCCATTTACCTCCGCAAGAGGAATTGGCATTAGCTCATGACACAATAGTTTATGCAGATCCACCATCCTTTCTCCATTATTGGCATTAATTATGCACTGTAGTGCCAGACCATCAACTTGTATTGTGACTACATTTTCTCTGCTTTTCCAACTGTATGGAAGGAGGAAAACATCAGAGCCCTTGTCTTTCTCAGTGGATCACAGAATTTGGTATGGGCACTTAATACCTCTGGTGTCATGAGCCTTTCCTGAACAAGTTAAGTGGCTCCTGGCCAAATGTTTCTGCATTCAGCAGAATTCTCTGAATCACTTTTGTAGCCAAATCTTTTGTTGCAATGGTTTGCAGTGTGTTGGTAGTGAATTTGAATCTTTGAAGTGTCATCAATACTTTTTCATCATCATGATCATGTTGCTTCTGTGCTGGTGTGGATTCATTGCAACTCATTGAGTCATCAAGTCCAGGACTGAATGGTTTTCTGGTTTGGGCTGCAGTTCGGGCACGTATTTTATACAAGAGAGCCCATCTGCTGAGTGTTGAGGGCATTCCTATTATACCTATAATTCCTCCTGTCTTTCAAGTGGCATTGAGCCATGCTTGGGAACGGTCTGGGTCTACCTGATTGAATCTGTGGTTGGAACCTCTCACAGCCTAGTTGCCTCTGTAGAACTCTTCAAGTACTTGCAGAGGTGGGTGGTTCATTTCTGCTAAGTATGCAGATCCTCATCAAGCATAATTTGTGTGTTCATATTGGTGAAAGAATGGAAGCATTCTTTTAAAGGCATACAAATGAAGCTCCCAAATTCCATCTCATTGAGCTCTGGGGAAGAGGAGGGGAGGATATGCACATACTACCTCCAGTACTTCAAATTTGGGTGGCTGTCCATGTTGCTCAGCACAAATGATGGCATCTTGTCACAGAAAACTTGCAGATGACAGAATAGACACTAGGTTATTGTAGTCTTCCTCAGCCTCAGATTTTGCAACATTTTACAGGAGTTTCTCTGAATTTTTTGTTGTGTTGCTATAGATAGCTCAGAAGTTGTGGTAATAGGAGTTGCCACACTGCTGTGTAGAGTGATCTTGCAAGTATGAGTGACTTTTGCGTAATTTTTACCAGAAATTACATGCTCTATCGTTTGTCTTCCATTTTCAGTCTACATGCACAACAGTCCAGAATCATGTGTATGCGTAATCTATTTTTAGGGAGTTCATTGATATATTTAGACCTCCTAAGCATGTAATCAGGATATCTTTGCATTCTGGTACAGTCCATTTTAGAGCCATCAGATCAGGGAAGAGTGCTTGATCAACATGTTTCTGTTGAAAATAATTAGGGCTGTTGATTAATCACAATTCATGTAATTAAGTCAAAAAAATTAATCATGATTAACAATTAATTGCAATTAATTGCACTGTTAAATAGAATACTAACTGAAATCTATTAAATATTTTGGATATTTTTCTACATTTTCAAATGTATGTATTGCGATCACAACACAGAATACAGAGCATAGTGCTCACTTTATATTTTTTATTACAAATATTTGCATTATAAAAATGAGAAGAAATGGTATTTTTCAGTTCACCTCATACAAGTACAGTAGCGCAATCTCTATCATGAAAATGCAACTTACAACTATAGGGGTTTCTGTTACATAACTGCACTCAAACAAAACAATGTAAAACTTTAGAGTCTACAACAGTGGTTCTCAAACTGGGTCGCGGGCCGATTCTGGTGGGGGTGTCGTGGGCTGATTCCTGGGGGGATTGCGAGCTTCTTGTGCTGCTGAAGTGCTGCCGAATAGAACGCTTCCGCTTTCGGCAGCATTTCGGCGGACATGCCGTGCACTTCAGAGTGCCCTCCGAAAAGCCGCCAAAGTGAATGTTTCTGGTTTCGGCGGCTTTTCGGCAGACACTCTGAAGCATACAGCATGTCCGCCGAAATGCCGCCGAAAGCAGAAGCGTTTGATTCGGTGGCATTTCAGCGGGCATACATGGGTCGCGGCAGCCCGCGGGAAGAGAAAAAGGGCCGCCACACCAAAAACTTTGAGAACTGCCGGTCTACAAGTCCACTCAGTCCTACTTCTTGTTTAGCCATTCACTAAGAGAAATAAGTTTGTTTATTTTTATGGGAGATAATGCTGCCCACTTCTTAATTACAGTGTCACCTGAAAGTAAGAACAGGCATTCACATGACACTTATTGCTGGTATTGCAAGATATTTATGTGCCAGATGTGCTTAAGATTCATATGCTTCTTCATGCTTTGGCCATCATTCTAGAGGACATATTTCCATGCAAATTACACTTGTTTTAAAAAAAGTGTTAATTAAATTTGTGACTGAACGCCTTGGGGGAGAATTGTATGTCTCCTGGTCTGTGTTACCTGCATTCTGCCATATATTTCATGTTATAGCAGTCTTGGATGATGACCCAGCACATGTTCTTCGTTTTTAGAACACTTTCACTGCAAATTTGACAAAATGCAAAGAAGATACCAATGTGAAATTTCTAAAGGTAGCTACAGCACTCAACCCAAGGTTTATGAATCTGAAGTGCCAAGTTCCAAAATCTGAGAGGGATGAGGTGTAGAGCATGCTTTCAGAAGTCGTAAAAGAGCAACACATTGATGCAGAAACTACAGAACCTAAACCACCAAAAAAGAAAATCAACCTTCTGCTGGAGGCATCTGACTCCTAATGATGAAAATGAAAATCTACACTGCTTTTGATGGTTATCAAGTAGAACCCATCATTAACAAGGATGCATGTCTCCTAGAATGGTGGTTGAAGCATGAAGGGACATATGAATCTTTAGTACATCTGGCATGTAAATATCTTGTGACACTAGCTACAGCAGTGCCATGCAAATATCTATTCTCATTTTCAGGTGACATTATAAACAAGAAACACGCAGCATTATCTTCTGCAAATGTAAACAAACTTGTTTGAGCAATTGGCTGAACAGGAAGTAGGACCAATTAGACTTGTAAGCGCTAGGTTTTACAATGCAGAGTTTTTTGGTACATAATTCTACATTTGTAATTTCAGCTTCCATGATAGAGATTTCATAGTACTTGTATTAGGTGAATTGAAAAATAGTGTTTTGTTTTTTACAGTGAAAATATTTGTAATCAAATAAAGTGAGCACTGTAAACTTTGTATTCTATGTTGTAATTGAAATCAATATGTTTCAAAATGTCCAAAAATATTTAAATAAATTGTATTGTTATTCTGTAACAGTGCAGTTAAGCACTGTTCTTTTTTTAATCACGATTAATTTTTTAATCGCTTGCTAGCCCTAAAAAATTGTGCAACTTGTGCAAATCTTTTTACCACAATATTCAGTGTATCAACTTCATAAGCAGGGGGACCAAATGATAGGCAGTAGCTGTATTCAGTTAATGGTGAGTTATTGTTACTGTGCTTTACATTAAAACTTGGCCAGTCAGATTTTGCATTTTCAAATTGATGTTTGAGGGAAAGTGCCATATCCTGCGCTTGTGTTTTCAAATCTGACTGGCAATCATTAAACCATCTGCCAGGACATCATCTTTGAATTTTGGTTCTGCTGTGCCTTCTGTGATATTAGTAGGAAAGATTTATCATCTCCCCTGTACTTTGTTTATTTTTTTAAGTTAGCGACAATAGCCATGTTCTTTTTTGTTTTTACTTATCTTAAAATACAAAATTCAGCTTGGTAACCATCATTTTTAGATTCAGCACATTCAAATTATGGAAAAAATTTTTTTACCAACTCTTCACCAGAAATGCTTTTTTCGTTCATTAATATCAACCTATCTGGGAATTTGGTCTACACTGTCAGGAGTAGATCTGACTTTTCTGCTTGGGTTACCAGATTGCTTTCTCTTTCCTGAATAACTGGGACAAAGCAGTGTTTGCACTACTGTTCCTCTCCAAGCCCTTAGGGACTATTGTTCAGACTACCTCATCACCACCTCTGTTGCTATTACTATCTGCCACCTTTGCTCCAAGAAGCAGAAAGAAAGCATGAGGAAGGAAGGCAGTGGAGTGTGCAGGGGGAAAGAAGGATTCAGCTAGATGCAATGGCTTCAAAACCTCATGAAGGAAAGGGATAAGAGATGAAAAAGATAGAGGAGACATTGGGGAAAATATCACAACTCAGGTGGAAGGGTGGAAAGGAAGTAGTGCATCATGAGGAAGAGCAGACTTATTTTCTTCAGTGACAAATGGCAAAGCTGAACCCACCAGACATTTTCAGTTATACCAGAGGTGAGTAGCAAGTCCTTAGGCTTCCCCCCCCAGGAAGACAAAAGGTAGGGGGAAACAGTGCTTGTTAAAGAGGGATGGTTGGTGTAGGGCAACGTGTTTGGTAGATTGAAATAAGCATCTGATCTAAACTGAAAACCCCCAGGGGGTTTTCCTTTTCTGGTTTCACATGTCTCATCGCCTGCTGTAACTGAGGCTAGATCCACGAAAGGGTTTAGGTGCCTTAGTCCAGTATATAGGCAACACTGAGATCTGCAAAACTTTCAACTGCTGCCTAACTCTGTAGACACTTAAAGTCCCTAGGTGCCTAAATTTCCACTGTTAAAGCCCCCTAGGTACTTAAATAGCAGTGTAGATGGTGAGGAGCTGCTACGGTGAATAGAGTACAGACACACCAGAATGCTAGCATATATACCCTACACAGTTCCCTACATGCCCATCCATGCTTCCTGTGTCTGTACTGGGGTTTTTTTTAGTAGCATAGTGTCCTTTTGCTTTCCCTTTGGCAGAGCTTTTCCCTGTTGCAACAAAAGTCTCTGGCCATGGGGAAGCAGTAGGAAAAGGCTCTGGCAGCTCCCTGCTGCTGGAGTCTTTCCCCACTGCAGCAAAAGTTTCTGGCAGCAAGGGGCTCTCAGAATTTTATCTGCTGCCTCCACTGCCAGAATCTGTCTTTGCTGCCAGAACCTTTCCTCGCTGCAGCAAAAAGCTCCAGCAGCAATAAGCTTATTCAGGTAAAATTCTGTGGCCTGCGTTGTGCAGGAGGTCAGACTAGATGATCATAATGGTCCCTTCTGACCTTAAAGTCTGAGTCTGCTGCTTCCCCCGTTGGAGCCTTCCCCTCAGAATCTTTCACTGTTGCATGTAGCTACACAATGCAATGTGGACACAGCCTGTTTTTCACTATCACATATAGCTTCACATACCATATATGATGCCACCACTGTAAACATGGCCTATGTTTCTTCCAGGGTGCATGCACCTAAACTCTAGTGTGATCCTCAAACTGGGTGCTGCCCTTCTTTCTTAATCCAGTAGGCATTGCTCAGATCAGGTCTAAACCCACAAAAAAACAGGCAGTGTAGTGGTAGTGGTGGTGCTCTCTTTATAACTTATAGCCCAGTGGTTAGCATGATATTCTGGAATGTGGGAGACATGGATATAAATCCTGCCTCTGCCTGAGGTGAAACAGAGATGTGAACCTGGGTCTATCCCCTTCCATGAGAGTGCTCTAACTATTCAGCTATAAAACAACCACTCACTCTCTGTCCCAGTGCATATTCCGTTATTTGTTACAGTGGAAACTTAGTTTCAGTAGACACACACCACGCCCACCCCAAAATTATCTAGAGCACTCTTGGAGGAGGAGGAAAACCCAAGTTCAGATCCCTTCTCTACATCAGACAGAGAAATTTAACCTAGGTCTCCCACACCCAGATGAATGCTCTAAAACATATCGAGGAATAGGTACCTCCTTCCTCTGGTGCTTGTTGCAAGGAACGACTTGGACACCTAACTAGGAGAAAATGCATGGCTCAGAATCCCACAAGCGGAGATAGGCACCTTCCTGCAGCCTGGAGTTAGGTGCCTAACTCACTTTGAGGAGTGAGCTTAGGGCCTACCCTTCTCCTCAGCATTTTTTACTAATTTAGGTGGCTCCACACTCAACGTCCTGGCTTATGTGGATGTTCTTAGATGCCTCTGTCTCCTCATGCATTGTGTAGGGAGTGTAGGTAGCTAACTCAGGGCCATGGATCCCCCTGGGTAGCAGGGTGCCTAAAAGTTAAGTCCCTTTGTAGATCTAGCCCCAGGTGCCTAGTTGGAGACAACCATATTAAAATGAGTCCAGCAATGTCATCCATCCAGAATTCAGTAACACATGCAAACTCAGGGGCTGTATGCTTTATTAAGTGGATGGTTAAAGTATTATTTACTACCATCTTCACATTGATTGTGACCTGAACAACAGTATTGTTATCCACCAGCATCCTATCCACCTGAAGAATTTTCCACATTCTTCCAAAATATTTTTTCCTCTTCCTCTCAGGGAACCAAGTCTTGATTGTAGCCAGCATCCCTGTAAACATTGGTGAGGAGTGTTGTGCGTTTGTACAAATGAAAACATCTGTCTATCTTCAGTGATTAGAAAATATTTATTCTTACCAACTTGCTTGTTTTTCTAGATTATTGACAAGAGCAAAAGAGATCCAACAGAGGAAATTGAAATCCTACTGCGCTATGGACAGCATCCAAATATTATTACCCTTAAAGATGTAAGTAGACCCCAAAAATGCATTCTTTGATAGTGTATTATAAAAGTGTTTTCACTCTTCATTTTGTATCTGACATCTAAAACATGCATGTTGTTGTTTGAATCTAAAAATGTTCTTTTGTTTAATACAAAGAGTAAAATGGTACCATTTCAAATGTCTTAATATGTTTTTGCCAATATCCAATTTTAAACTAAAATAGGTAATTGTTAAAAAGTCATATTTATTTGAGGCATTCAACATAGACAGTTTATTAATATACAATAAAGTATTAATCACAATCTGAAATTACTAATTAAAAGAAAAATGTCACTGTATAATGTAAAAGACTAGATGAAAGGAAGGGATAGGCGGGAAAGTTAATAAAGGTCCAGCAGTGGTCATTCAAAAACACTTCAGGGGTGTAGAAGTAATTAGGTGTTCTTCGAAGTGGAAAGAGATGAATTAATATGGATTTATGGGGTGTATGTTCCATCTAGGTTCTTATACCATGCTCATCTCCATAGCTGCACATCCATGGCCCAGTCCCACAGAGACATGACTCTGCGCCAACCTAAGGCATGATGGTGGAATCCCTAGATGATATTCAGTGTAAAGAATGTAGAGTGGGTGTAATATCTTCACAGTTGCTTAAACCAGTGAATAGATTTGCTTTTGTGTGCTGAACAAGCTGCAAGTGATAAAGAAACCTTACTGTAAGCCCATTTAAGAGGGAACTACAATAAGTGAGCCGTATGGTGACACGGAAATGTATACAGGTTTCTTGGTGGCCATCACTTCCACCCACAGGGTTGGAGAATTGGGGGTTTTCATGGGAGACCCTCCTTTTACAGTGTTTCTCAAGGGAAAGGTATTGTTCTGATCACATGCCAAGTTTCTCCGTCATGTCTTTTGAATTTCATATTAAGCAGGCTATTCATCTCCCATTCCCCCCCCCCCCAAAAAAAAAACACAACCAAACAAGAAGCTGCCTTTTGTACCCTGCATGTCAGAAAGGCATTAGCTTTCAAACTGGACAAAACCAAACTGTTCTGAAAGTCTTCTAGACTCTCTTAAGTTGAGGACCGGTACAAAGGATGTGCATTCTCCAACCAAAGAGACTTAAGGATCTCAGGAATTATTATTGCATGTTATAACTTTGTTGACATTCAGTCTCCTTCTAGAGTAATAGTTCATTCTGCAGGGTCACAGTCTACATCTAGGCATTCATCAAAGACATTCCAGTTACTGAAATTTGCAGTGCTGCAACCTGGATCCCTGTATGTACTTCCTCCAACCATTATGTTCTGGTTCATGCCTCTAAAGCAGATGCTGCAATTGACAATGCAATATGAGACTACTACTCAGGAATCACCTGAAGTGGAGCACCCACAGAGATATAGATGTGCATCTGCCCTGTGCCTTTCATCGGAGATTTTAGATAGACGTCTGTTTGGCCCACAAATACATGCTACACATCTTCGTTCCATGTTCGGAGGACATACAGGGCTGCACAAGCAAACCTTTTTTGGTTCCTTCTTTCACAAAGGAAATTCTGAAGCAGGGGGAAAAGAGGGCAAGTAGAGGAGCACCCACAGGAACACACATCTTGAACAACTCCAGTTACTGCACAAAGTCAATACTGTCTCTTCAAGTAGAGTCCCTATGGATGCTCCACTTCAGATCTCAAAGAACTCTGGTTACTGCACTATATGAGTACTACCTCTCCCCCTGAGGCATTATGGGCTCTTAAGCACATTCAGCTTAACATTGAATTGACACAAAATGAAATGTTTCAATGTATTACAACAACAACAAAATTTGGAATGCCAAATCAAAATGTTTCAACATTTTCAATTTTTCCCCCACTACTTTTAATCCAGATTTAGGATGAAAACAAATGTAGAAATAGTGGAATTTCCCACAGGATGGAAATTCCAATTTTCCGTCAGCCCTAGTTATGTTTCTCTTTAAAGGTGACTGCACTGGAATGATGGATAGTCAAGACACTGTTTTCCTTGCAGTGCAGCATCCTCACATTTTTACATCGCAATATATGCCCAACTGTGGAAAAAACCTTTCCAGCATTTTTCAGTACAGACTACTTCCTATGAATTGACCAAACTACAAAGACACTTGCTTGTAAAATTCATTTTCACTGATGTCAAGAAAAGCAGAATTGTGAATAATGCACAGCCAAATGTTGAAGGTGAATATCCAAACTAATATTTGAAGCACTGGATACTTTTACCCTTCTCTGTTGTTCACCAGACAAGAGCCTTTCAGACCCCAAAGGCCACTATCAGTGTAACTGAAGGAGTACATTCAAGCTAAGATTTGAAATAGTGGTTACTCTTACCATTTGAGATTTGTAATGACACTATTATAAAATGTCCCCTTTTCCATTTTACCTGAACTAGTGTGTGCCTACACTGGAAGAAATCAGCATTAGTTTTAGATCTGTAAAATGTTACCATTTTAGGGTCCAGAATTATTTAATTTCTCTATTTTTACATTTTGTAAAACATTAAATGTCTTAACCCACAAGAAGTCAAGATTACTGGTTTTAGTTATTTGAATTAATTAATTCAGGAATGTACACTGAAAAAAATATCAAATAATCCTTGCTCTCTGGGAGGAACTCAAATTTTGTAATTTGTGTTTTCAAAAAATTATGAGCCTGTAAAAACTAGGGAATTAATGGCTAAGTTAACTTCTATAGCTTTTTCTTCTGTATTTGGAAGCAGCCTTATTGAAAAGCATGCTTTCTACAATATAAATTTTGTTTTCTAATCTCAGTTATTATTGATGAAGAAAATAAATGAAAAAAACAAAAACTCATACCTGACTGATTTTAACTACACTGTAAAAATGTCACTTTTAAACATTTGACTAATTAAACTTCCTTCACTTTGAAAACTAAAAGTTGCTATGTTTATTAGCCTATACTATAAAACATAATTGCTTTAGAGATTGAGATGAGAAAAGTAAAAATGACGAGATTTACTCTTGATTCATACATCAGTTAAATACACAATTTTATTTTATTACAACAAAGCATACATCTTTCAATTTAAAAGCAAAACAAAAGTAATTTTGCCATTTTTGGCAGATACTTCTAACATTTTGGAAATTTTATATTGAATCATAGGACTGGAAGGGACCTCGAGAGGTCATCTAGTCCAGTTCCCTGCACTCATGGCGGGACTAAGTACAGTAAAACCTCCATTTAACGGACTAATTCGGGCGAGGGGGTGTCCGTTAAATCAAAAAGTCCGTTATTTAATAAAAAAAAACCACGAGCTGTCGGAGCAGCAGCCCGCCCGCCACGGGGTCGGGGCGGCAGCTCTGCAGCCTGCCCGCTGGTGGGACCCGGACGGGAGCCGGGAACCGGCAGCCGGCCCGCCCGCTGGCGGGACCCGGGCGGGAGCCGGCAGCCGGCCCGCCCGCTGGCGGGACCCGGGCGGGAGCCGGCAGCCGGCCCGCCCGCTGGCGGGACCCGGGCGGGAGCCGGCAGCCGGCCCGCCCGCTGGCGGGACCCGGGCGGGAGCCGGCAGCCGGCCCGCCCGCTGGCGGGACCCGGGCGGGAGCCGGCAGCCGGCCCGCCCGCTGGCGGGACCCGGGCGGGAGCCGGCAGCCGGCCCGCCCGCTGGCGGGACCCGGGCGGGAGCCGGCAGCCGGCCCGCCCGCTGGCGGGACCCGGGCGGGAGCCGGCAGCCAGGGAAGGGGACCGGGGCCGCAGCAGGGAGGGGTCGCGGTCTGATATGGATCAAAAATTTTGTCCATTGCATCCGAAGTCCGTTAAATCGAGGTCCGTTAAATTGAGGTTTTACTGTATTATCAAAACCAGTGGTTCAGGGTAATCCACTGGCAGGCTTATCAAAATCATCCCTGACAGGTGTTTGTCTAACCTGCTCTTAAAAACCTCCAATGATGGAGATTCCACAACCTCCCTAGGCAATTTATTCCAGTGTTTAACCTTACAGGAAGTTTTTCCTAATGTCCTACCTAAACCTCCCTTGCTGCAATTTAAAGCCATTGCTTCTTGTCCTATCTTCAGAGGTTAACAAGAATTTTTCTCCCTCCTCCTTGTAACAACTTTTTATGTACTTGAAAACTATTATTCCCCCCCCCCCCCCCAGTCTTCTCTTTTCCAGACTAAAAAACCCCCAATTTTTTCAATCTTCCCTCATAGGTCATGTTTTCTAGACCTTTAATAATTTTGTTGCTCTTTTCTGAACTTTCTCCCATTTGTCTATCTTTCCTGAAATGTGCCCAGAACTGGATACAGTACTCTGGCTGAGGCCTAATGAGCGTAGAGTAGAGCAGAAGAATGACATTGTGTGTCTTGATTACAACACTCCTGCTAATACATCCCGGAATGATGTTCGCTTTTTTTGCAACACTGGGTTTTTTGGGGGCTTTTTTGTTACACTGTTGACTTATATTTAGTTTGTGGTCCACTATGACCCCAAGATTCCTTTCTGCAATACTCCTTCCTAGGCATTTATTTCCCATTTTGCATATGTGCAACTGAATATTCCTTCCTAAGTGGAGTACTTTACATTTGTCCTTATTCAGTTTCATCCTATTTAATTCAGACCATTTCTCTATTTTTTTCCAGATCATTTTGAATTAGAATTCTCTTCCAAAGCACTTGCAAACCCTCCCAGATTATTGTCCGCAAACTTAAGTATACTCTTTATGCCATTATCTAAATCATTGATGAAGATATTGAACCAACCAGATCTGATCCCTACAGGACCCCACTCGTTATGCCCTTACAGCATGACTGTGAGCCACTGATAACTACTCTCTGGGAACAGTTTTCCAACCAGTTATGTGCTCACCTTATAGTAGTTCCATCTAGCTTGCATTTCCCTATTTTGTTTGAGAAGATCATGCACGACCGTATCAAAGCTTTAGTAAAGTCAAGATTTACCAGGTCGTCTCATTTACCAGGCTTGTTACTCTGTCAAAGAAAGCTATCAGCTTGGTTTGACACAATTTGTTCTTGACAAATCCATGCTGACTGTTACTTATCGCCTTATTATCTTCTAGATTGATTGCTTAATTATTTGCTCCATTATCTTTCTAGGTACAGAAGTTAAGCTGAGTAATTCCCTGGGCTGGGCTTATTTCCCTTTTTATAGATGGGCACTGTATTTGCCCTTTTCCAGTCTATCATGACTTTTCAAAGATAAATGCTAATGGCGCCTCAGTCAGCTTCTTGCGTATTCTATGATACATTTCAGCAGGCCCTGATGACCTGAAGACATCTAACTTGTCTAAGTAATTTTTAACTTTCCCTATTTTAGCCTCTGATCCTACCTCATTTTCATTGGCATTCACTATGTTAGACAGCCAATCACCACCAACCTTCTTGGTGAAAACTGAAACGAAGTCATTAAGTACCTCTGCAATTTCCATATTTTCTGTTATTGTCCTCCCTCCCCTCCCACACTGAGGGAATAATTTATCTAAACGTACATTTCTGCATAATAAGAGGAGAATCACTTAATGAAGGTTTCTTTGAAACAGAAGCCAAATTTTGAAGGAGATTGATGTTAAAAGCCCAAGGAAGTGCAATAACAATGAAATGTGGTATTCAGCTATTAATGCTTTCAAGGTGCTTCTGGGCAGTCTATAAGCTGCAGTGCCCCCAGCTGGTAAGATGGATAACTGGTCAGCTGTTTCAGCAGAATGGAGCTTAGTTGTAGCCAAGCCGTCCCAGGATATTAGAGAGACAAGGTGGGTGAGGTAATATCTTTTATTCAACCAACTTCTGTTGGTGAAAGAGACAAGCTAAAAGCCACACAGAGCTCAAGAGCTTGTCTCGCTCGACGGAAATTGGTCCAATAAAAGATTATTACCTCACCCACCTCATCTCACCAAAATAGAAGCAGACTAAATGGACATAAGCAAAAGCACTTAAATAATTGTTCATAGTGAAAAATACAGGATTAAGTCTTAATGGACTTCAATAAGATTTATACATGTATGCACAGTATCAAATTTTCCAAGAAATGGGATAGGAATTTGTAAACGGACTTTGACACAATTAGCATTGTAACATTTGGAAATCAAAATCTAACAGATTTTCATGCATTAATTGCAGTTTCCTCAATTTATTATGAATTTTGAAAAGTTCTTTTATAATGTCTTAACACTGATGCTGAATTTCTAGCCATTGCTGAACTTTTTTGTGGAATAGTTACTTCCTTAAGAAATTAGGTCTAATTCAGCCTTGACAATGGCAGTGTTGCCTTATTATCCACTTGACTGCATCCAAATCTGATATTCATTTAGATATCAAAGTAGTAAGCTGAGCACTCCTAAATTTTACTCACCTGTTCTTTGTTTTCAGACTTTTACCTAGCAATTTATTGCATGTTATTCAGTTACTGTACTTATTGTTTAGTGGATAAAGTTTTGTGCTAATTTTGCAATCTAAAATATAGTTCAAATAGATTGGTTGGGGAGTGGCAGTAATTCCTTGAGTTTTCTAATAAAAAGAATCTTTTTGGGTTATCTGCTTTATCTTGACATCCTTAGAGAAGGGTAATAGAAGAAAACTTTTTTAAAAAACATTTACATGCTAATTTATTTCATTTTTGTAGGTGTATGATGATGGAAAGTATGTATATGTGGTAACAGAACTTATGAAAGGAGGAGAACTGCTGGACAAAATTCTTAGGCAAAAATTTTTCTCAGAACGAGAAGCCAGTGCTGTCCTGTTAACAATAACAAGAACTGTTGAGTACCTCCATGCACAAGGAGTAAGTCTTCTACTTGAAGAAAATATTTAGAAATGTATTATCTAATATATATTGAAACACACTTCCCCGGGCCAATTTACAAGGACAAATCCACAACTGATGCGTTCTTCCATTGTGTAAAAATTAAACAAATGTTTCCTAGAAAATAACTATGCTGTACCAAACCTTTTCTCCAAAATTCTGAAACTCCCCATAGTTTATGTAGCAGAAAGCTCATTTTGACAAACTAAGTAATTTAGAGGGGAATAAGGTTGATGTGGTGATAGTTGGAGTCAAGAGTGAAGAATCTTTATATTGTAAAACTAGAGATCCTGATGGTTAAGGACAAAGATGGAGAGTGACATTGAGAGTCAGGGAGGCCATAAGGCAAAAGGTAGTGATGTCACCAAAACCAGTGGAGGGCTTGGATGAGGAAAACAAATGACACCATAAAATAAGCTTTATAATTAACAACTCTTTTTAATACATTCATTTGCTTGTCTGCCATGGCATCCCGTTATGTATGGTAACAGTCTTTGTGACAAATGTTGAAGTCATATTCCTAAATTTATATCTCAAGAAACAGTTGTCAATAATTCAGCCTATGTGATCTTAGTTTCTCCAAACAGTATAGTTCTAGGAAATTTGGAGATTAAATTACTTGATGTTTGTTTGGGGGTTGCACTCACCTCTCATGAATGCCTCCCAGCCAACCATGTTTGCCAGCGCGCACTCTACATGTTTATGATGGCTCTTCGCTGACTCAGCCCTCCGGCCAAGTCTACACTGTCTGTGAGATAAAAGCAACACAAACCCCTTCCAAGGTACAAGTTCAACGGGGGCCTCTCTCAGTGCTCTCAGTTTGTTCCTGCTTAGAATAGAGCAGTGCCCCAGGACTCCTTTCCTGGAGGAAATGTCTTCACCCTCTCAGGGCCTTTCTGGCCCCAGCTCTTCAGCTGGGCAACTACAGTTCAGTCCCCCTTCTGGGATGTCTCAAAATCCAAGTCATTTTCCCAGTGGTGGGGGGAGAGACCTAGGCCCATGCCCACCCTCTACTCTGGGTCCCAGCCCTAGGACCCTAAAGATAGCATCTGTTTGCAATGTCCCTTTAAATAAACTGTTACTGCTATAATTCCCTGGGCCACTTACCCATGACTCCTGCACATTCTTCACCCTTACCTCAGGGCCGCCTTGTGCAGTCCCAGCAGCGAGGCTGGAGGACCATCCACTCTCCTCCAGCTCTGGCAAAGAGCTGAACTCGCTTTGACCGTGCAGCTCTTCTTATGCTGACCTACTGGGCCCTAACTGGCTGTTTTCCACACAACTGCTCTAGACCAATTAGAGGACCTTTCTACTGCCCTTTTCTGAGGTGGCGTGTGGGAGGGCCACAAGGCCTCCAACAGGGGGCCTCAGAGCCTAGTCCACTACATCACAATGATCATCATCAGTTCATGTCAGACATCACTTTTATCCTCAGAGTGCCCAAATTTGAAAACTGGACCTATTATAGTGTTCTCAAAATTAACTCATATATTTCACCATTCTGACATTCTAGGTAGTCAAAAATAATGCATTATAGTGTATTGGAATTGATATTAGAAATATCACCTTCTTTTCAAGTCCACTACTTTTTAATTTGCAGTTAGCAATGAAGTAAGTGCTTATAATAGAAAACACTATCCTATATTTTGTTTTTTGTATTTGTTTTTGTTTAGGTTGTTCATAGAGATCTGAAACCTAGTAACATTCTTTATGTTGATGAATCTGGTAACCCAGAATCCATTCGAATTTGTGATTTTGGCTTTGCAAAACAGCTAAGAGCAGAAAATGGTCTTTTGATGACTCCATGTTACACAGCAAATTTTGTTGCCCCAGAGGTAAATATCAAGTTGTGGTTTACATTCCTTCAGATTATTTTAGTAGGTTTTTTTCATCATTTGAACATTGTTTCTCCGTCATTGCATAATTGTAAAATTATCCGTGAATTTAGCATTTGAAACAATAAACAGTTGAGATCTTTGAAGTAATATAAATATAACAATGTTGGCACCAAAATCATCATCAGAAGTACACTGTTTTCTGTAGAAACTAATGTATTTGCTTTTCACAGGTTTTAAAAAGGCAAGGCTATGATGCTGCTTGTGATATATGGAGTCTTGGTGTCCTGCTTTATACTATGCTAACTGGGTGAGTTTGCAGAAATTAAGTGGGTGGTTTTTTTTGTTTGCTTATATAGATTTACTATTCTCAAACAAAATATTGATTATGTGCTCAATCCTGCAAGAGGCTAATATACCTGGGAGGTGCTGGGTGCTAGTTTCAGTGGGAGTTGAGGATGCTCTGCACATAGTAAGATCAAACTCTTAAGATTCTGATATCTAAAATAAACTTCCTTATGAGTTTGCTTAACTGTTGTTAAATCCAGTCAAAAATTATATAAAATGCATGTTTTGTAGCCTTATGATTATTTAAGAATAGGAGCAGACTCACATACACTGTTACTTTACATGGAATGGAAACTTGTTCCTACCAAAGAGGCTAGAAAGTACTATGCGTATTGAAGAGAATATATGTGGTTAAAATTTACCAGTTGTGACCCGGTGTGCCTAGAGCAGCCCTCACTGGAAATGCCAAGTTCAGAGCAGATATTCCTAAGACTGGTGGGTAACACTCAAGTTAAATTCCCCAACCAGTCACAAATTGTGCTTCTGATCTCCCACACTGGTTTTCAAGAAGCAAAAAAAGAAATCACACATCCCTCTTTATTGCATTCCAGTTCTCTGGCTCTCAGTCAGCACATAGGTTCAGTACAGTAATAGTACATTTAAATAAATAAATAGTACATTTAAATAACTCTTCTCACATATACAAGTGTTCTTCTGACCCCAAAGGATCAGCCATGTTACCAGGTCAGTATAGGTTTGGATTTTACCCAAAATACCACACTGCCAGGCAATCCTTTAGTGTCTAAAACTAAAGGTTTATTATAAAGAAAAAAGAACAAGAGAGCTGTTAAATGATAAAGCAGTTACATACATGAAGTTTGAATATTTGTATTATTTATTAGGTTCTTAGCAGTATTGCTGAGTTTGCTGGCTTGAAAGTCCCATTGGAATACATTCACAACTTGGATGAGTCATTCAGGCCTTTGTTCAGAGCTTCCGTTTGTAGCAAAGTTCTTCCAGGGTAAAAATCAGGACTGAAGACAAACTGGAGATGATGCAGCTGCCCTTCATAGTCTTTTTGCCATGTGCTGGTACTTTCTTTGTTTCAAACACAAAATCATAGCAGATAGCACATGGCATTGAAAGGCCTTAAAATTCTCTTCCATAGGCATGTACCGCATGCTTTGCTGAGTCACAAGGTATAGTCCCCGGAGTTCATTGGATGAAGGGATTCATTGTACAGTTGATGCCCCTTAATGGGGCATCATGCAGGCCTAGCGCTGATGCCAATCCGTCGGGGGGTGTCACCCAAAAATACAGCACAAGTTTGGAAATACAGATATACCCTACATATCTATAACTCATAATACAAAGGTGATACAAACATATGAACAAGATCATTATACTTTACGAAGTATAACATTTTCACAGATACCTCACACAGCATATCTGGCATGATTCATTGCAATTTTTATAAAATTGGTATCAACAATATCATAAAATGTCTCCCATATTCCCTACACCATCACACCAATGATGCTTTGAAGTGTACTCTTGGGGGAATTTGGCGCCTCTGTGCATGCGCAGAATTTATGTCCCCCGCAGATTTCTTCCCCGCAGAAAAATGACTTTCTGGTGGGGAAGCCACAAGAGCAGTCATGCGATCCTCCACAGCAGTATGTTTTGGGTGCCCAGGACAGCTGGCAAAGAGGTAAATCACTGCTGGGCTGGTGGCTCCTACCTTGCACCGGGATCAGCTGCTAGTCCCAGCTCGGCCAGGAAGGTCAGGACTTCCTCTTCCCCTAACGGCATCCAGGGCCGGGTCAGACCAACCCGCAGATTTCTCTCCCAGCTGCAGGAAGGTCTGCAAACTCTCTCACTCACACTCGCTTCTTGCACTCCTCACTCCTCAGCTGTAAGGGCAAGGATTCCTGTACAGGGAGCTGTTTCCCAATCCACCCAACCCCTGTGCATCCAGACCCCATCATAGCTTACTGCGCCTCACCCCCACACATACAGAACCTCCCCAGTTATCCCCCCTCCCCTTCATCTGGACCCAACCAGCTGCACCTGGTTCCCCACCCCACCGAGCCCCCCTCTTCCAGCATCTGAACCCACACTAACTCCCCACACCCAAACCCCCATGCTGAGCTCTGTTCCCCCCCATACCCAGATCTCCCTTGTTGAGCCCCAGCCACCTTTGTCTGGACCCCCCTCCCCCCGCAGAGTCCCATTACAATTGCACCCAAAAAACCCAATAAGTCCCCTATGCATCCAGATCTCTCCCCCCACTCCCCACACACATGGATCTCCCATTGAGCTGCCTGCACCCAGATTGCCTCTCAAACAGCCTTCTCAACTCACACCTGGACCTCCCATATTGAACCCCTCCACACTTGGATCCTGCCTTGCCAAGCCTGCCTGCCCCCACCTGATGCATCTGGCATGGAGGGGCAGGGCTCTGGACTGTTTCTGGGACAGGCACGGTCCTTGCACTGTCAGGATTGGGTGCAGCCTCTCTGCTGAGTCCTGTCCCGAGGGGGGAGCTGCCCAGTGATTTCCCACCTCTGTGCAGCCAATGGCCTGTGCTCCCCAATGGCATGTTGAAGCCTCCACATTTATTTCACAAAATTTGCAGAATTTTTTAAAATTTTAAAATATTCTGCACAGAATTTTTTATTTTGGCACAGAATGTCCTCAGGAATAGAAGGTTGATTACTCACAAGAATGAATCGGATCAGTTCACACAATATAGGCAGAATGATGTATGCAATACATGTTATCTGCATAAAAGAATACATTAAGTACAAGTTAATCAAGCAATAATTCCAAATCTCAGCTTTGAAAAATACACCTCGCTTACAAGTTAGCCTCAAGATACTTATTAAACTGGTTACTTGGTTATTTATTTACTGCCACAATTTTACAGTATTCCTGTTCATTTTAAGTAAGGCAAAGAAATCCACATGCATAAAAGTTAGTTATTCTTCTCATTCTGTTATGTTTAGTGTGTTTTGTTAGTTCAATAGCAAGGATGTAAATTGTTGAAGGTAAATCCTCTAGGGTTTAGTGACTTCTTTTTTCGTCTTTCTCAGCTAGCATCAGGCTGGGTATTTGCTCTTTACAGGTCAGAGTCATCAAGTCCTCCATTTTCAGAGTTCTTATACACAGATAATCTTTTCATTTCACCAGGATGTACTGACTTTTGGCCATAATAAGGACAGTCTCTGGAGCTGTGACTCGGAATTAGCCTACACTTAGACACTCTCTGTTATAGAAGGAATATAGTAAGAGAAACAGGCCCTTGATCCAGTTGTGCTATGTAGTTCATCTATTATTTATTATTTTGGGTGCTTTTGCAATTAGTTTTACTATAGTTTGTGATGTTGGAGAGGGGGGTGTTATGATTGTTTTGAAAGCACTAGCAACTGTGGTCAGACTTGAAATAAGGATTGGAGTCCAGTACAGAAAAGCTATTAATACTCTGAACTTGCTTGATTAATTAGTTACACTCCTTTTGCAAATGGTCCTGATGATACTCCAGAGGAGATATTGGCACGAATAGGTAGTGGAAAGTTCTCTCTCACCGGTGGTTACTGGAATTCAGTTTCAATTACAGCTAAGGCAAGTATATTTCATATTTTGTCCTTTTGTGCATGAGATGGATTTTAACAGATTTTGTAAAGGATTTTTTGTCATTAAAAATTATTTCTAGTATTAGAGAACATAATTTTAATGAAGGTTACAGGTTTTTTTAATTTTACTGGCTAATCCTTTGTATGAGTAGATATTAATTTGATAATTATGCACCCTTCATTTTTAAACAGTCAGTCATGTGGAGGAAGAAAAATAACTGTTTAATACCACCACTGTTAATTCCATGGGGCATTGGAAAACCAAATCAGGATGCAGTAGTTACGGCCACATGCTCTTGGGTGCCTCTTTTATGGGTCCATGAAGCGTCTGTGAAGGGCAGCCATAACTTGGCACTATATATACAATGTCCAAAAGCATTCAATGTCCTTCATCCCCCCTATCTAGTTATAATAAAGCCCTAATATTCTCAAAGAACTCAGATTAGCCAAAGAAGGGGGAAAATGCTTGCTTAATGTCTTTAATTTGCCTTATGCTTCCATATGTCTTGATTTCTAAATACTCACTATTTTCCCACATTTTATTTTGAACAACTTGACTGACACGTATACCTGTTGTCTTGGACAAGATACAGAATCACTTATCTCTTTGGGTGCCATCCCAACCACTTATACTGGGAGTCCCTAATGTGTCTAAAATCATTCAATTTTTAAGAAGTTTTTTTTGTGAGGGTCTTTATTCCAAACACCACAACAGAGAGTTTGTTTTATAAGAAAATGTTTGCATGCTGTTAAGTACTTTCGAATGTTTTTAAGCAGTTTAAGATTACTAAATGCATTTTTTTCTCATAAACACTAGTCCCAGAATTTGAAGTTTTATACTGTCCTTTCCTTTATATGGGGCCTGATCTACAGTAGAGTCAGGTTGACTTAAAGCAGCTTATGTCGACCTAATTATGTAAGTGTACACTCCATCCACTGTAAGTGCCCTACTACACCGACATAATAATTCAAGCCTTACGCCTCTCCTGGAGGTGATGCCTGTGTAGTTAGGGCAATGCAGTGTCTGTGTTGACAGTGCAGGGTGTTGACACTGCAGGTTATTTATGTCATCTGAGGATTGTCATTCTTGTCAATTTCATGGTTCCAAATTTGACAAGAAAGTTGCTCACAGCTTGTGCTGTCACCCCAGGGAAGGCGGGGGGCTCCAGCTAGCGCCTGGCTAGTCCCCGTTCCCAGATGGGCTGTTGCCTGGGCTCCCCACTCAGAGCTGGGCTTCCCGAGGGTCCCAACAGAGCTGCTGTCCAGACTACCTGCGAGGATGCAGGCCAGGTTCCTTGTTTGGAGCCAAGCTCATCGCAGGGTCCCTGCTCCCATCCTGGTGGCTACCCAGGCTACCTGCTCCCAGCTAGCAGAGAGGAAAGAACCTGGGAGGCAACTGAGCTACCAGCTGGGAGCTGCATGAAGCTGAGAGCCTGGGCTCTCTACCTCCATGCCCCTCCTCCCCCCAACTTCCCCTCTTATGTCAGTGGAAGTACTCCTGGTGAGGACATGCACCACTGACAGAAGGAGGGCAGTGTGGAAAACCACCACAGTAATTACAGCAGTGGCTATGTAAGTTGACCTAACATAAGTTGGCTTAAGTTTGTAGTGTAGACATCAGAGTAAGATACCTCGGAACGGATCTATATAACTTCACTTACATACTGCTCTTCACTTGACTAGTTACTTTGTAAACCCTCCAGTAGATCTTGGCATTTGTAGGCACAGTATGGAGTAATACTTCAACCACTGGCAGAGAATAGCCTGGAGATTTGTTTAAGCTACTGATCACAAGAAGATGTTTCTTCAAATCTTGAATTTTAATTATGTTTAACATTCTAATGCCCTAAAAATAATCTGTACTGCCTTAAATTTTACTGAAGTGACAGAGTCCTGTGGCACCTTAAAGACTAACTAAGGTGCCACAGGAATCTGTCACTTCTGCGATTCCAGACTAACACGGCTACCTTTCTGATTCTTTCATTTTACTGTTCATCTGAATTAACTGTTTCTGTATTGTTGACAGGACCTGGTTTCAAAGATGCTTCATGTCGACCCACATCAAAGATTGACCGCTGCCCAGGTTCTTAGACACCCTTGGATAGTTGACTGTGACCAGTTGCCTCAGTACCAGCTAAACCGACAGGATGCTCCACATTTGGTGAAGGTAAATAAATCTGAGTGTTCAGCTAGGTGATTGGCTAGTAGTAATTGTAAACAAAAACAGTTACCGTGCATTTGTTCTAAATACTAATCACAAACTTTTATGGTTGTTTGTGAGTTTAGTAAACACAGTGCATTAAGCCATGTGAACCTGTGATTTAACCTAATGTATAGGACTTAATCTGTGGAGAATAAATCTGCTCTGTTCACAAAGAGCAGTACACTGCAATCTCCTTGCTGTTTTGCTTTTGGTGTTGAGAGAGATTACAAGATAAATGAGTTTATAAATAGTGTTACCCCTGGTGAATTAGGCAGCTGTCTCCTAGATTTTGAACTCTGATTTTAAAAAATAGTTCATCTGAGACTGCAAGTGATCTAGATGTTCACAATGGAGGAATTGTAGTTATGACTGCTAGTGTGATTTCAGTGGAGGGGTTATAAGTGTAAAAATTGATATTTTAGAGGTGAAAGTGATTCTTTTTTCCAAAATTTTCATTACAAATAAGAAATCAAATGGAAACCTTATAGTAAAGGTTATATTGAATGGTGTATTATGTAACAATCAACACTTGATGGTATCAAAAATGGTTTGTTTCAGACTAACTGATTTTTAATTTTAATTGTAACCTGGATGGGTGAGATTGAAGATCCTCACACACATACAAAGTCCCTCAAAGGCCTTACGTCATGGTGAACCTCCCAACCACAGAAGAGGGATCTTGCATCTTAAGGGTTAATGAAATGACCCTTAGTCAACTGTAAGACACAGCGCTTCCAAGCACTAAATGGTTTAGAAGCAAGGAACCAAGTTCAGATCCCAGCCATAGATTAAAATTTTCTAACCATCTGTAAACTTAATTTAGATGTATATGCTTCATATTTCTATAGACCAGTAATGAAACATTTTGAAAGCAATTTTTAAGTGAAAACATGAATGGCTAGACAAGCTGTAAACAAGGACAATCCTCTAGTGGGATTTTACTCTCTGCATTTTTGGGATCTAGTTATTAAATCACCACTTAATTTTGCAATATAAATGGCACCTGCTGATTTTTAAAAATCATGTCAGTTGTCTTAAACAATTTTAAACATAGTTAAGTCTTCCTGTGCTACAAAAAATAAACATGTAGTCATGTTTTAAATAGCAAGAATAATACACTGGTAAATCAAGCCCATTGTTTTTAACGTACAGAAAACAGTTTGATTATTAAAGATCTCTAAATTGTGTAATATTGTTATGAGCTCTAGAATGTAGTAAAGTCACAATGTGTGGGGGTTTTGTTTTGTTTTACCTCTGCCTTCTAACCCTTTAGGGTGCCATGGCAGCCACATACTCTGCTTTGAACCGCAATCAGTCACCAGTTTTGGAGCCAGTAGGCCGTTCTACTCTTGCTCAGAGGAGAGGTATAAAAAAAATTACCTCAACAGCCCTGTGAAGTGACCTCAACCAGATACTTGGTACCATGGTATAAGATGATAGCACAAATCATGGCGACAAGTAGCACATATCTGACAGATTCCTGCAAGCACACACTGTCCCAGCTGGTACCCATAATGCTGCTGCTCCTGTTGTTGCTACTGCTTTCATCTATTCTCCCTTTAAACTGTTGATGGCAAGTTACTGACCTTTCTGGAGCTTTGGATGGAGTGAAAAGTGGAAACACAATAAAAATGAACATGTTCACTGATTGAATAAACTAGAAGAATTATGCCAACTCTATCATTAAAATACACTGAATAAAGCACTCTGCACCATATAGCATTATTTTTATAAGAACTATTTCTTGTCCCCTAAAATATTCTTTGTTACATGTTGGGATGGACAGTTTATGTTAAGCACTTAGCTTAAAAAATCTGTTTATATTAGCACTGTATACTTTGTGCCATCCAACATTTTGTATGTTTTTGTAAACAATTCATAAACAGTACTTTTCTGTGCTGTTTTCTTTAATGTATACATGCCTTGGTTTGTTTAGATTTTATTAATCATTTTGACAATTAACTCTGGTTAAACAGTTCACCTGGATTAATCAGTATTGTTGGACAGCTCTAAAACAGCCTTGACTGTTAAACAGCTATTGAATGTAATATTACAAATGTTTATTTTTCCTTGTCTGTCTTTTCTACATTTCCATGTTTTTGAAGTTGCATATCAGTTATGAAAACCAGAGAGGAGATGTAGTATTAAAAATTTAAACAGTGGGTTTCTCACACATGTAATGGGTAACGCATCCATAAGAGAGAATAACTTGTTCCACATCACCCCCATCTCTTTTTCCCTGTTTCTCCTCCCCCATCACCTCCCCCACCAATTACAGGACTCAGGAATCATTGCTAAATAGTTTTCCCTATCAGGAGAGTTGTTTCTTGCTTTTTCTCATAACTCATTTCATATTTTTTACTTTTATTTTATTACTTAAGAGCTGACAAATATTTTGTTCAGCTGGTGCTAGCATTAGAGAGTTAGAGAAGAAATGTAATGCTGACTCTAAAGCAAAAGACAATGTCCATTGATTAAGAGAAGCTTACCAAAAATGGATGTAAACATTGTCTCTTGTGATTAGAATATACTGGACTGATGAATTTCAATTTTTTCATTCTTGTGATGCTCTCAGTTTACAGTCCAAAGCAGAGTCAGAAAAGAACCATCCAGTACTTTTAACTGACATCTGAGGTTCCAGCACCATCATTGATCTCCATGGGCCTTTGATCACCAGTCCAGGCACCCTTAAAATTCTACTGTCCAAGTCAAGTAAAACAAAACCGCCCTTTTCGTGCTCCTTGAAGGCAATGGTCTTCCCACTTTTCTTTTTAATATGAGTGTAAAAGGCTCTTAGTTTATGTTCTGAGCACACAAATCATAAAATGTGCTTGATTTTATGTAGTCTGTGAGATTCACTGCAGATGGCTGATCTTGAACGTGCACTGGAGCACATTAAAGTTTGGCTGATATCCCATGCTGCCAAAGAAAATGGTACATTAACTGACTACCTGTATCAAATACCCTTTACAGAAATATCCAAAGCTACTAAGTATGGAGCTTAGTTCACATTTTCTGTGAACAATACTGTTTAAAAATCAAGAGATCAGCATAAATGGCAGCGTGATTCTTGGTTAATTAGTCTGTTCAGTTATTTTTCCAATAACTAATTTATTAGTTTTTCTACAGTGAGAAGTTTTCTAAGAAATCTGTGGCAAGAGTGAAGTTCTTCATTAATGTGACATTACAGCTTTCCTCTTTCTGATTCATTGATCCATATGAACATCGAATGAAGACTGTCAGAAGCTTTTAGGTATTCCTTGGCAAACGGGGAATCTTAGGTTTTTACAAGCTGCCTGGAACTTTACAGTTAAGCAATTAGCCACTGTTTGAAGTGTGAAGTAGGGATAAGCATCATAGCTTGTCCATTTAATGCTTCTAAACTGAAGGAGGGAAGACCTTCTGGTCTTCTATAATCTTGTGGGGATCTCTGAAAGGAGAGTAGAAATAGAGGATTGGAAAAGGGGGAAGGGATTTTAATTGGAGAACAAACTGTTTAGCTTGCAGAATCAATTTGATCACTGGTGTTAAAATGCCAAACAGAGAATCATGCTGTCAAACAGTCTCCTAATTAAAAGGTAGGAGTGTGGGGGGGGGGGGGGATTAAGACTCCATGTTCCCTTTTTTTAAAAAAAAAAAAAGCAATTGGAGCTGAAAAGCTAGAGGTTTTGTATGTAGTTTGGTGCTATCTATACTGATGTTCCTCCAGGGGTCTAGAGAACAAGAAAGGCCCTTTACAAATAAATAGTAATAATAAGTGTTCCTTTATTAAAACTGCAAAGCAATCTGTCGTACTGCCCTCTGTAGAACCCGATGTGTCTTATTTCTTAATACCTTGCCATGGTGCTGATCTAAATTTGGCAAGGATGATGAGTTAAGGACTTTCCAAGGCAATATCCAGAACTCTAGCATGGCTCTCAAGATACACCCTTGGCCTCAGTGGGGCATGGTAATTCAAAGGAAATCGAGGATTTTTAATGTTGCTTTGCATTATTAAAGAATAACTTTTTAATGGGAGGGTTCTTATTGATCACAAAAAGTGGAACAGGTGTCTTAAACATATTTGTTTCACTACTATCAGAGTAATAAGCCATTTCCTCCTTACCTAATGTTCTACAGTTGAGTGGTAGCTCCTTCATTCTGTTGAGGATTCTCCCTTTCTCCCAAGAAAAATCCTTAATGTTGAGGTGGGGAAAAGCCATTCGCAGTATACTCTTTCCTTTGAGATTGACTGCAGCCCCAGTGGTGTTAGTCTAACAACTGTTTAGTAATCTCAACCTTCAGCTCTCTCCATGTCCATCAGTAACTATAAGTCAGGCTTGATAAAAATTAAGAAACCATGTCTCCTGGAAACTTTTTAATTTTTTCTTTTGAAGTTTAAGGTTAACCATTAAGTCAAATCTAGCTGATATCATTTTAGAGCAGTACTCCTGGAATAATTACATGGACTTTCAGTTCTTTTGCTTTAAGTAATAAGATCATCAGCAACTGAATTCATGAAGGAGTATCCCATATATACTTAATAAATAGGAGTGCTATGGGGTTTTATGCCTTCCTCTGAAACATCTGGTATTATAGTCAATATAACAGAGCAGAGGGACAATAGCTACTCAAATATGGCAATTTCTGTGTTCCTGAAGTCTTTAATTTTATAGTTGCTTCATTTATTCTGCCTCTCTGTTCCCTCCCAAACTCAACCTATAGATCAGAAACCCCATACCCAGCATACATCATATACATTTCCATTATGGACTGCAAACACACTACCTTCCTCATCACCCCAGACAGTGTCAGAAACTAACCTCAATCTATCAGTTTCACTGTACCCTCCTTCCCTTGCAAGAGGATATATCTCTGTCTTGTGAGAGTGTCTGTGTGCCTAATCCACCAAAGTTATGGCAATATCAAGACAAATGACTGTGGCAGCAATTTGTTAGTTTTTTGGTAATGCATGTACATTTTTAACAATTGTCTAATTTCAGAGGTTAGGTTTTGTATGTCAGTCTGTTTAAGCTTCTAGCTTCTGTTTAAGCTAGAAATACTCCTCTACCTGGTTCTGTCTGAAAGTGGGACTCTGTGGAGGCATATTAACGCAAGCACAAACGGTGTTTCTTTCAGGTAACAGATGCTTAAATATTTTTAATGCTACAAAATCACCTTTGTTCCCCTGTGCTTCTTGGTCTTTGTAATCAGAGCAGAGCCTATATCCAAGCAGAGACTATTAGGAAATGTGAATGTGATCAGTGTGTTTCCTTTACATAGTTACTGCTACCACACTGTGTATATGCACAAGCAAGCAAACCATGCTGGGCTTTTAATTTCTTAAATAGCCCATATCTCAGGCTTGATCTAGAGTAAGTTTTTAAGGTGTGCTGTTAGATGGAGTTGTATAAAAACAACGTAATTAACACCATAAAGACTAGTCAAGACAAAGTGATTGTATTTTAACACATCCTAAACTGGTCAAATCTAAAGTCTAGATTGAATATAGCTTTAAATCCTAGTTTAGATAACTGTTTCTGTGGAGGAAATACATTTTACAGGCAAATTAACTTAGTTTTATACATGTTTCTTTCTGGGATTCACACACATTTTTCTCCCCGTTCATCTTTGGCATGTGTTTGTAACGGCCGTTACTTAGGAACTAAAGATGGGAAATTAACATACTGCTGCTTAGTTGCAGTCTCAACTCCTTACTACACGAGCTTGAAGAGTGTATGACCCACTGTGTAAATTTTCACTACTGCTCCTTTGTCTTCAAAGCATAGCAAGTGACTCTCTAGAATACAGATTCATGGAAGAGGAAAAATGGAAAAGTTCAGATACAGGTGAATAGCCTATTTTTCAAAGCAAAATTGCCAGTTCTTTGTGAGTACATAAGAACAGAGGGAGGGAGCAGCTCCACTACTCAGATCTATAGCAATGGTGAAGTATTAATCACTATTAGTACTGAACAAAACTTATACTGATATTTTTCAAATGAAGTATTTAAAATTGATTTTTTTAAAGAGGAAAGGGCATAAGGAAATAGAATGGTTTGTGTTTTTGTGTTTTGTTTGCTTTGTTTTTGTAAATGTAGTATACCAACTAAAGCTCTGCTTTTCTGTTATTGGAAACAGGCTTCTAGATCTGTAATTCTTTGGTAAGCATCAGTGGTTAATGGATGAGTTTTCACTCATGAAAATAATGTAAATGATTAGCTTTATCTTGATACTCTTGACCTAATCAAAGGGAAGGTGTACTCATAAGGGATGTAATTATTTTGCAATCTAGTGGGGGTGGGGAAAATCTACTTAAAACAATTTTTAAAAATGACGAAATCAGAAAATATTTTTCTACAATTCTATACAATCATACTTTATACTAGTTTCTTCCGCATGGCATGTAAGTGAGTCTAAGGTATAGTAGCAGGAATTCAACTGTATTGTACCTTTTGGCAGACAATTACAATTAGCATCTTCCAGATGCTTGACACTGCTGTCATAGAATTGAAATGCTAGTAAAAAGGTTAAATAGTACTGAATACTTAAATGATTGTTTTATTCAGGGTATGATCTAAGAAATTTTCTAATCATACTATTAATGTGTAATATAAGCTGTTCCAGATGTAACCATGAACAGTCCTGGAAAGATATCATTGCTTGCCTCCCTGTCAAGTGGCAGGTTTTGTAGTCTTTAAAGGAAATTGAAATTTATACAATGAATAAATTTTCAAACATATGAAAACAAATGACTGTTTTATTGGGTTTGATTTTTCTAATCATAAAAAAAGACTGCAGTGTGGTTTCTACCTCAAGTATAATTAAATTTGTTCCCCATAAAACATGCATTCCCACCAGAAATGACATGTTAAATTAATTTCTAAACTAATGAGTGAGTTTTTTCTGAGCTTAATATGCAGGTGTTTGGTCAGTAAGACATTAAAACTTTATGCCATTACTTTGTTGCATATTTAATCATCTTGATCTTTATTAGTATAGTCAACAGAGAACTGATGAAAAAAAATAAACTTAGTAGCAGGTCTCAATCACATTTAACTCTATTAAAAACTATTTATTTTGTGAGGTGTCCAGACCAAAAGATGCTAATAATACTAAAATTTGGTGTTTCTTGGTCTGTAATCCTGCAACTTCTTGCATGTGAACAAACTGCTGCAAATGTATAGAGCTCCACTGAAGTCACTGGGGGTCTGTGCAGGTGAACTTATCCATCTGTATGCAAGCAGCTGAAGGACAGGAGTCCTAAATTGTAGACCCCAAAGGGCAGGGATTTGGTCTTTTCGTCTGTTATAGTGTCATACATCTGGGGCTAAATCATTAGGATTGCTGCATAAGGAAAAAACCCTCTGTTTTGCCACACATTGAAATTAGATACACGTTTGATAAATATTGAGTCTTTTATTTATTTGCAATGAGCCTCTTGAAATTCGGAAAGCAAGACAAGTTTTGAAAATTAAAATTGTAAATTAATAGGAAATATGCCACTGATCCAGTCAAATTCACTCTTTACAAGTCAAAAGGCATTGCGAACTCAAGTTGTGATTCTGAAATTATTGTATTGTAATCCTCTTTAGACTTGCAACACAGAAAAACAAGAATTGCTAGTCAACGCAAAAGATAGGAAATGTTTATATATAATTTTAGGTAAAATAGCAGGAATAGCAATTATGATGGGGGATGCATCTCCAAACAAAAGTATATTCCTCAATCTTCTTGTTAAATTCACCAAGAGGAGAAGCCAAATAAGGCATTAAGATATTTCACCAAGCTACCAGAATCAACAAGAAGATAGTTTGTCTTTCCAACAGCTGGGGAAAATAGTGATTTGGGACCATAGGGGAATATTGTATGTAAAATTTAAAAATGGCAATTTTAAATGTGTTATTTTCTGCATATGAACCCAGTCTGCACCTAACCAACATGAAAAATAGAAATTTAATTTTATCTTGAATGTTTTCCCATTTTTATAATACTTCTTTAAAACAACGTAAAAGCATAAAATTCCTGACAAACAAAATTCTGTCACACCCTTAACTATGGCATTGTTACCATTCTACTTTAATATATCCTGTAATTTTCTAAAGAGTTAAGGTTTTGACAGGTCCTGTATAAATCAAAAAATAACTTATATTTAGGGCAGTGCTTCTCAATTATTTTCTGTCATGCCCCCCCTAGGAAGAAGAAAACATTTCGCGCCCCCGCGCGACTATAGCTGTTAAGAAAAAGTATGAGCAACAGGGGAGGTACTGAAGCTATTGACACTGGATTTCAACAGTGGCCCTCCCTCAGGCCTTGTCTTTTATAAGTGCCTAAGATTAGTAAAAATATTGTAAATCAGAGGCACCACTCTAGAGCTCCCAACTGCCACCCTCCTAGAAAGTGTAACTCCAAAAGCCACCCGTATACTTTAGTTATCTACTTATGAATCATCAGCCCTTTGTGTGCACTTCCTGCAGCCTCTGAAGTTCTCCTTAGCAAAAGTGGCAGGAAAGGGGCCGGGCAAGGAGCAGCTCGCCCTCCCCCATCCACGAGCCAGGCAGGCGGGTCAGTCCCCTCCCCACACCGGGATCCTGCCTCTCTCCTCCAGGGGATGAGCGGGACCGGGGGGCGCTTCCCCCAGCGCTCAGTCCGCTGATGTCCCGCCTGGCCCGGCGCAGCGGTGCGGGAAGGGGGTCGGCGCCCCAGCATCACCCACCCATCACCCACCCACGGGCTCTCTCGGCTGCTGAGCGCCCAAGCGGTGGAGGGAACCACATGTAGCCACCGGGCTGGTCCGGCCCCTCCCACTGCCCGCCTTCCTCTCCCCTCCTCCCCCCGGCTCAGCCCAGCTCCCTCCCGCTTCCCCCGGCACCTTCCCCAGATACCCTCCCTCTGCCCTCTCCGTCCTTGGCACCTCCCTCTGCCCCCCTCCACCCCATCCCTACTCCAGGCACCTCCTCTCCGCTTCATGGCTGGCATCCTCCCGCGCTGTTCAATCCCCTGCTCCTCCTCCCAGCGTCGCCTCCGCTCCCGCAAAATGGAGCCTGTAGGGCCGGGCCGCCTCCGCCCCTTTCCCGGGACCCGCCCCGAGGGCAGCGCAAGCTCCTGGCAGCGCCGCTGGAGGAGGAGGAAGCGGGCGGGCCGCGCTCTCGGGGGAGGCGGGGGTCTGGTTCTGGCTGTTCAAACGAGCCCCCCTTTACGGAGCCTCGCGCCCCCCCTGGGGGGCGCGCCCCACTATTTGAGAAACACTGATTTAGGGCAAGATTGAGACTTTTCCTCAGCATGAGAAAAGAGTGGTGTGTAATTTCATTGTCCCAGGAGTAGCCCAGAGAAGGAACTAATGTTGAAAGGTTTCAATGATGTAAACTGCATTAGCTTTTAATAACTTTCTTTGCATATGCTTTTTAAAATACGCTGTGCCAATGTTCTCCTGCAGCCTTTTGTAACCCTGAGGATGGGGTCCTTACTTCCCAGGTGTGAGGACCACCTATGAATTACCTGACTTGCTTAAATTCCCAAGAGGAGGAAGGGAAGAAAAACTGTAAAACACATACAGTAGGAACTATAAAAAGAAATGGAACTATCTGGATTCCTGTCACAGATATTAAAGAATAGTACAGGGTATTGTACATGTGCATTATATAAACAGTGTGGTTTACAATCAAACTAAACCAGTTTAAAAAACTTAGATTCCCATATGTAGCAGTCTTTAGTTTTTGTATTATTCTTATATATTAATTTGACCCAGCTCCATTATGATATTACATTTCTTTGAGACATAGCAAGTGATTACTTAATTACAGAGTAATGGAACAGCAACACATGCAAAAAGGGCAAAATCAAGGGTAACCATTCAACCTGATCGTCGACATTTCCTCATTCTTGAATGTAACCAGGCAGCTTTAATATTCTTAATGTAATTCCTTAAATGGTTAGATTTCTGTGCATTAAATTGAATACAAGTTTAAGTCTTTGAAGTATTGGGACCTAATTTATTACATTCTATGTAGGTATTAGATTGATAGATGAGATAAACTATCAGGAAAATAAGACGAGGAAGACTTTGTAGCACCCTAGAGACTAACCAATTTATTTCAGCATAAGCTGAATATACTTTTTTTCCTCCTGCTGATAATGGTCCATCCATATTAAACAGCCTCTTAGAATTGGTATGCTAATGTACAACTTTTTTTTTGCTTTCTGTGTGTATAAATGCATCTTACTTCCATTCCATTCTATGCATCCGATGAAGTGGGCTATAGCCCACAAAAGATTATGCTGAAATAAACTGGTTAGGTGCTACAAAGTCTTCCTCATCTTATTTACAGATACAGACTAACACGGCTGCTAATCTTAAACCTATCAGGAAAAGGCTCCTTTCCACTGCTAATGTGGTATAAAGAGATCATACAAGTGAGTATTCAGGATATTCAGTCTAATAAACAAGTCATTTCATTTTCTTGGATATTGGTTTAAAAGTGTCTGGTGAGAAACATTTGTGGCATGTGAGAGATACCAAGAACGTATTTATTCTTTCCTGATCCAAATCATTGTGATAAAAGCCCAGAAGATAAATATTTAATCAAGGACTAAGATAATTGCTCCCCCAGGATCAAATGCTTTCTGTTGGGTGAAGAAGCTTTGAGAATAGTTTTGGATTCCCTTATACTTTTTTTTTTTTTTTTTTTTTGGATATAGCTTTGGTGTTAGAGCCTTTATTACACACACTCACTCACTCACTCTTAATTTGCATTCCCCCCCTGTCCTTCCAGTTCTGTTGCTTCTATTTCTTTATATGTAGTAGCTGTCCTGGAAATGTGACTTATCATCTTTGACAAACTGCTTCTAGGATTATCTTTTCTGTCTTGGCAAAAACCATCACTAAAATCTAAAGAATCAAGGGGATTATACATTTTTTTAAAAAAGTTACCAGTACCTAACTCTTTGTAGGATCACAGATTTATATTTTAAGCAGAAGGGAAAAGGAAAGCCCCATTTAGAGCTGAGTGATAGGAGGTAGGAGCATATCTGTTTAATTGGATGGATGGGCTGGATCTGCAGCCCTTTTTTCCATTTGCCATCCAGGGTGCTTTCCTTTTTAGCATTGGATACTGCAGCTCACATAATTTTACTTGACACATGTATTTTAGTTGGTTGGCGCTGGGCAGTCATGATTACTGATCACAATGTGGTTATCCCCAGGCATTTAAAAAGTATCTAGGGTTACCATATGTCTGGGTTTTCCCAGGCATGACTGCATTTTTGAGTCCACCAATCCCCATCTGGGCAAATTTTTAAAATATTAAGAATGGGAATTTTTCCTCAGTGGGGAGCTTGCAGCTGGGCAGGGGTTGACAGCAGGAGTTGCAGTTCCCTGCCACGCACCCCTCCAGCTCCCCCCTTCCCCAGCTCCCCTAACACTGTCCTCATTTGGGGAACCTGAAATATTATTACCCTTTGTCAGGACCCTCCCAACAATAAGATTAGCTGAATAGCATAAGATGGCAACAAAATAATAAACGGTAGAAGGCTTACATTTACCTTCTGGGTTTTGAGCCTTGTACCCTATTTCCCCGAAAGTAAGACATCCCCCGAAAATAAGACGTACTTCCAGTTTTGCCTCTCACTGTAATATAATGTAATGTAATTTTGGGAGCAAAAATTAATATAAGACACTGTCTTATTTTCGGGGAAACACGGTAGGTACACTGTGGCCTCACGCTTTCCAGCTCTCCTGCCCAATGAGGAGGGCTCAATCCTTTTCTTTAAGGTTGTGGTTCCCAAACTGGGGTTCATGAAATGTTACAGGGGGTTCTCAGAGAAAAAATTCCCTAATGGTGGAATCTGCCCTGTCCCTAGGATACCAAAAGCTAAGCAGCTCAAAACAAGTGTATTTATCACCCTGAAAAACAAAACATAAAAACATATTTTACACACATTTATCACTGCAAGACTCTTATCAGAAAGGGAAAGGGGGGTGGATATTTTTTTCTGATTTTAAAATGAAATAGGCAGCTAGTGTTTTTAAAATTATTAAGAACAAGTTTAAGCTTTGTTGTGAGGTGCATTGGTGGCCTGGACTGCTCAAGACCTGAATGCTTGTGTAGGCGGAACCCTTTGAGCTGGCTGCTTAAATCCCTTCCTGCTGGTGCTGAAACGTGGGAGCCTTGTCCTATAAGTGTCTCATTCACACGGACACAGGCTACGACGGGGAGTTCTTGGGCGAGTTGCCATCTTCCTAATGTAATGACAGTTCTGTAACGATACCGACGTGACCAGCCTGGGGCAGGAGCGGGTCATAAAAACAAATGTGATCTGTCCCGGATCAGGGCTTTTCTCGTGGACGCGGGTACAGGGGAAAGTCCCCGGAAATAGGCGGTTTGGGGCGGGGGGTTTGCGGGACGTTTCGTGAAAGAGGTTCCCGGGTTGGTCCATTTGGGGACGATTCATCTCACAACAGCCCCTATCGGGACTCGCACCAAGAACAGCAGGAGCGCGCGGGTGAGGCGGGGTCCCCGCTCCGGGGGACGGGACTGGGACGGGACAACCGGCGCCGCTGCGCCCCGGCGCTCGCTTCTGGCGTCCATTCTCACCACGCATGCGCGTTCGGGACCGGCCGGGGCTGGCAGCCGTAAGTCATGAGCCGTGAAAGCCGCCGGCGGCCAGGGGGCGCTGGAGCGCGAGCTGGAACGTACCGACGCACGCACGCACGCACGCACGCAGGCAGCAGCGAGCCGCGGAGCCTCGGTTGCCCGTCGCTGTCGCAGCCGCGTAAGGACCTTGCCTGTCGCGTGACTCTCCAATCGCAACGGCCGCCGCGAGAGACGAGTCGCTGCCCGCGCGCCGGAACCCTCCGCCCGACCGCGAGCAGCAGCCGAGCGCAGACCCCCCCCGCCCCCAACCCGCCCCGCAGTGAGGAGCGGCCGGCGCCATGCCCAAGAATAAAGGTGAGGCCTCCCCCGCCGCGCGGGCCCGGGGCCGCCGCGTCCCCTCCCTCAGCCCGCTGCCAGGCCCTACGCGCGGCGCTGGGCCTGGGGGGCGGCGGCGGCTCTAGGAGCGGTGCCGCGGGCGCGCCTCGCCGCCTCACGTGGGGGGGATCCGGGCAGGGCCGTCACCAGCCGGCGCGGCGTGGCCTGGTCTTCCCGCCCCGGGGTGCTGGGGCGGCCGGGCCCTGCCTGGGGAGCACCCGGCCGGGACCCGGGGTCCCAACTCCGCGCAGCCACTGCCCCGCGGCGACCGCGCTGGCTGAGCCGGGCTCCTCTCCGGCCCGTGGCCCGGTGTGCGCGGCGGCGGCGGCTCTGGCAGGGAGGCGCGGGGGGCCGCTAGGAAACAGGCGAGTAGCGAAGAAGAAAAAGACTCGTGTAGAGAGGAGCGGCCCTAGCACTGCGGGGCGAGTTCGTTCCCGCTCCCCTGTTCGGGAAAACGCCGCCAGCCTGTGAGTGTTGCTGTGCCCAGGCCCCTAACTGCGGCATTTCTTCGTATAGACACCAGGGACACCCAGCAGCCGGTGTATCCGCTACGTTGGAAACCTTAACAGGTGTTGTTAACAGGGGACCTCTCCCCGTCCCCCCCCCACCCCACCCCCGTGCTGTTGGGAAAGGAGAGAAGGGAAGCTGATAACTTTTGGGGGGGTAAGATTTACAAAAAGTGCAAGCTGAAAATTAGTTCTGTTGCCAGGAGCTTGATGAAATTCTGCTTTTTAAAAAGAAAAGCATCACTTTGAAAATCATCTGGATAGATACATCCACTAATGTTACAGGAAAATTCCTAAAATTATTTTTCTTTAATTTTTCAATGGACCGTTTGTTGAACTTTTCTTTTGTGTGGTCGCTTTCATGTTTAGAATCAGAGAGGTAGCCATGTTAGTCTGGAATTGCAGAAGTGACAGAGTCCTGCATCCGACGAAGTGGGTATTAGCCCACGAAAGCTCATGCTTCAAAACTTTATAGTTAGTCTTTAAGGTGCCACAGGACTTTAACTCTGCTATTCCAGACTAACACGGCTACCACCCTGATTCCAGAGAGTCCTGTGGCACCTTAAAGACTAACTAAAGTATTGAAGCATAAGCTTTCGTGGGTTGATACCCACTTTGTCGGATGCACTGGACACTTCCACTGCTTGCATCCGACGAAGTGGGTATTAGCCCACGAAGCTTATGCTTCAGTACTTTACTTAGTCTTTAAGGTGCCACAGGTCTCTTTGTCACTTTCATGTTTGTGTTGATAGTAGGTCACACCTTGTCTTGTTTATTTGCATAATGACATCACTCACTGATTTGGGGTGGGAAGTTCACATGGATGCTTCCCCAGTCCTTGCAAGAATATCTTCTCCAGTGGCAGCAACACAATTGAAACTGAAGATTCATCCCTGAGCCCCTTTGCAATCTGTTTCCTGAACGGTCATGAGGCTTGATTAACTAAGATCCACCAGAATACAGTCATTGGCAGATTCAGAAGTGGTGGTGGTAAATACTCCTTTGAAAGCGGCTGTTACATAAATTTCAAAGTGAGTTTAAATAATTGATAGTTACCACTATATAATCTTTTAATTGATCCCTCTTTTGACAATGGTAAAATATGAACAAAGATGAGGTAATTTGGTAGTAAATATTGCTGAAATTGATCTAAAGAAACCCAAACCACCTCCTGATTTTAAATAAAATAACAAGATGGCTTTAGCGTGCTAACATTGATGTGAGATTATGGGGTAGGTGGTGCTCAAGAGGTGTTTGTTTCCCCTACATGTTCTTTTGTGGGGTGTGGCTGAAGAATTTAGATGCACATGGATTTCTTCTGTGTCTGTCACGTGGGATTTTTTTTCTTCAGTTCAGAATTAGGAAGGGTTAGAATAGAGATAAGATGATCAAACTGCTGCTGCAGAGACTAGGTTTAGTCTTTCTTGTATCTTATGCTGGACTTAAGAGCCCAAAGGAATACTACTTTTCTCATCACATTTATTAGGAACATGAACATTAAAATTTGTCTTTTGCGGTTTTGACTTTAGGCAGCTTCTTCATCCTTTTTGAAAGAAACTTGAAATCATCAGGGTGTAGTGCTCTAAGAAGCAAGATCAGTTTTATCACAGGCCTAAATACAGGGCTTTAAAGCTGCAGTAGTGAAATTAGGTTTCTGTAGGTCTAACAAATTATTGCTATTTCATCTTTCCAATACATGATTTTGTATAGGTTTCTAAACTGCATGTAGTAATTTATTTTATTTTCAATCTAGGTAAGGGAGGTAAAAACCGACGACGAGGTAAGAATGAGAATGAATCAGAGAAGAGAGAATTAGTGTTCAAGGAGGATGGACAAGGTGAGATTTTTGAATTGTAATGGACACTATATATTCAGTCAAATATGGTAGCTACCATACTTTGAAGGATTCTACACAAGGGATAATTGGGCTTGTATAGGTTTCATTTGGATGTTTGAAAAATACAAAATTACTTGATGTGATGGAATGGAGCACCTTGGTTTTGATAATATATTTAGCAAAAGGCAAATTGAATGGGAGTAAAGATGTATCCATTTCAATTCTCATTTATTAATATCACTTAAGGCAGGCCTGCACAACTTGAAAGCAGCGAGGGCCGTATTACTGCAAAAAACCAGCTGCGGACCAAAAAGCCCTGCCCTCGCCCCACCCCCATCTGCTTCTCCACCTTCCCCCTCCCCCCCCCCCCTTGGTCTGCCCCACCCCAACACACACCCCACGGGCCACATGTTGTGCAGGCCTGACTTAAGGGATAAGTTCAGATCTTTGTTCCTCAAGCGATTTGTGTGCTGTGTACTAAAAAAGGTTACAATAGCTCCTATGTGTAAATTGTTCTTAGTTTCTTTCTAGAAATCACCTAGTGACATCGCTGTGCTATAGGGAGCAGAAATCATAAAATATCAGGGTTGGAAGGGACCTCAGGAGGTCATCTAGTCGAACCCCCGGCTCAAAGCAGGACCAACCCCAACTAAATCATCCCAGCCAGCGCTTTGTCAAGCCTGGTCTTAAAAACCTCTAAGGAAGGAGATTCCACCACCTCCTTAGGTAACCCATTCCAGTGTTTCACCACCCTCCTAGTGAAAAGGTTTTTCCTAATATCCAACCTAAACCTTCCCCACTGTAACTTGAGACCATTACTCCTTGTTCTGTCATCTGGTACCACTGAGAACAGTCTAGATGTATCCTCTTTAGAACCCCCTTTCAGGTAGTTGAAAGCAGCTATCAAATCCCCTCTCAGTCTTCTCTTCTGTAGACTAAACAATCCCAGTTCCCTCAGCCTCTCCTCATAAGTCATGTGCTCTGGCCCCATAATCATTCTTGTTGCCCTCCTCTAGACTCTTTCCAATTTTTCTACATCCTTCTTGTGGTGTGGGCCCCAAAACAGGACACAGTACTGCAGATGAGGCCCCATCAATGTCGAATAGAGGGGAACAATGACGTCCCTCCATCTGCTGGCAGTGCCCCCACTTATACAGCCCCAAATGCCATTAGCCTTGGCAACACGGGCACACTGTTGACCCATGTCCAACTTCTCTTCCACTGTAACCCCTAGGTCCTTTTTGCAGAACTGCTGCCTAACTATTCGGTCCCTAGTGTGTAGCAGTGCATGGGATTCTTCCGTCCTATGTGCAGGACTCTGCATTTGTTCTTGGTGAACCTCCTCAGATTTCTTTTGGCCCAATCCTCTAATTTGTCTAGGTCCCTCTGTATCCTATCCCTACCCTCCAACCATCTGCTGCCAGAGGCACCATGATGAATGACAGATAGGGAACCCATGAGATCATGAATGAGTAGAGGAGGAGTATTGTAAATTTTTTAAATAGTGAGTATATCTGAGTTAGATAGCTAGTTGGCTTGGTAACCAAATGAAATTCAGGCAAAAGCTTTGCTTAAAATTTCCCCAATGGCAAAAAAACAAATTGACCGAGAGTCTTGCAGCTCTTCTGATGCGCCTCCTGGACTTGCAACTTCTTCTTCTTACCCTCTTCGCTCCTGGTGGAGCATAAGGCGCCAACCATTCTTCTCCATTTGCTGAAGATTTGGTTGACGTTTCTGTAGCATTCATTTTTTACATCGTGGGTTGCTAGCCCAGCGCAAAACCCTCCTCCTTTCACATCTTGGGCTTGGGACCAAGCAATGGCGGAGTTGGACTTGCAACACTCATAGGCTTTTCAATTTCATCACATTGTGTGATAGTTATGATAAAATTGAGCTGATTGATTTTATGCACCTATCAGTCTATCAACTACATACAAAAAGGAAAGTAAGTCTCCTTAGGAAAATCTCCCCAACTCCAGAGCAAACTCCATCCATTTGAGCACAGCTCTCCAGTGGTGATATTCCAGTGTGTTAATCATCTGTACTCCAACTAACCCATGTTAAAGAAATATTTTAGTGTACTAGAGCAGGGTTTGAAATACAACTTTTGGGATTGGATTTTCCCTGTTGCGTGTGGGTGTCTAGGGGAAGGGGTCAGCAACCTTTCAGATGTGGTGTGCCTAGTCTTCATTTATTCACTTTAAATTAAGGTTTTACGTGCTGGTAATGCATTTTAACAGTTTTAGAAGGTCTCTTTCCGTAAGTCTATAATATATAATGAAACTAACGTTGTATGTAAAGTAAATAAGATTTTTAAAATGTTTAAGAAGCTTTGTTTAAAATTAAATTAAAATGCAGAGCTCCCCAGACCAGTGACCAGGACCCGGGCAGTGAGAGTGCCACTGAAAATCAGCTCGCGTGCCGCCTTGGGCATGCGTACCCCTGGTCTAGGGCATTGATTTTTATGCTGTTATTAACATAGTATCCCTCAAAAATAATCTTCCACATGTGAAATGATGCAGTGTTGTTGTTTTTTTGAGCCGGTGATCCACTCCATTGTACCTGCTATTATTCATAGATTTAAGAAGCAGTGGAATGAAACTGATTTGTTTACTGGTGGGTGGAAAACTTGGAAGAAAAAAATGTGAGTAGGCCAATGTGAATCATGTCATTTTCATGTTGTTGCTTATATAAATTATGAGCAACAGCAGATGTAGACCTTGAAGCTACATACAGGAGAAAAGGACCCAACTGCAGTCTAAGGGTAGGAGTGAAGTAGTTGCAACCAACTTTTAGTGTTGTCCAAGAGGCTGGAAGTGTAGTCAGGTGTAGTCAAGCAGAGGACTTTTCTACCCCCACCTTTCCATGGGGAAAGGAGCTAGCATAAGATCCTTCTCCCTTCCAACAAGCAGAGGTGCTAGGGTCTTTGCATTTCTCAATTGAAGTCTAATATGTAGGAAAGAAGAGAGTTTTTCAGTGTGATCTAGGACAGCATCCTTGTAAAGACAGTAGGACCGCCTGAAGATGGGATTAAGAATACAGAAAAAAAGGGAGGAAGTGATGCTGTGCTCTCCTGTCAGCAAATGATCTGCTTGTTTTTGTAATTGGTCTGTAGAGGTGGGGGCAGATGGTGATGGATCGATCCATCAACTGTTGTCATGTGTAAAATGAGCACACTTGATCTGTAAGTCAGAGATAATACATGTAGGCACTTATATATCATTTTAATATATTCTGGGGAAAAAATAAAGCATACATAAATTTGAGAGGTTAAGTATTTAAACATGTAGTCACTTTAAATACCAGCAGTAACATTAATAATTTTTAATGCCTAGATTATGCCTAATTTAAGATATCAATTCAAATTTGCATTTTTTCCAACAATAAAAATTGCCTACAAAAAATTTGATATTACAGCAAAAAATATTTGAGAAAGGATCTGAAAGTGGAAAATGAGGCAGCTTTGGGGATGTTTATATGGAACACCTCCCAAGCCCATGTGGCTACACAGGATAAGTTATAACGGTGCTTCTTTGAAAGGTGAACAAGTGGTGATGAAGGCTAGCGTAATGGACCCTTCAGAAGTGAGCATTAACAGCTTGATAATGAATCAGAGGTGTTGGGTAAAGTGAGGATTAACTACGAAGAGCCTTGAAAGTGAATACAAGTTGCTCTTGCTTTTGTCCAGACCAGAGAAAAATGTTAAAGTAATCAAGTGTTTGCCTGGGCTACATTACAGTAAAACCTCCATTTAATGGACTAATTCGGGCGAGGGGGTGTCCGTTAAATCAAAAAGTCCGTTACTTAATAATTTTTTTAAAAATGAGCTGTCGGAGCAGCGGCCCGCCCGCCACAGGGTCGGGGCGGCAGCTCCGCAGCCCGCCTGCGGCTGGGAACCGGGCGGCAGCCAGCAGCCAGTCCGCCTGCTGCCGTGACCCAGGCGGCAGCCGGGAGCCGGCAGCCAGCCCGCCAGAAATGGATCAGGAATGCATAAGACTTGCTCAGAAATTTTGTCCGTTGCATCCGAAGTCCGTTAAATCGAGGTCCATTAAATCGAGGGTTTACTGTATTTATAACCCCCTTGGCTGGATGGGCTGCTGAACCTGTCTGTTGGCATCACACCCCAGTGTTTCCTTGCATAGTCAGTGGAAGTGGGGCTTTGCTTGATGCAAGGGACCTCCTTAGTGCCAGGAATTTCTTCAGCGCCCCTGCTGTTGGTGTCACCTGTGTTACAGGGCAGCAAGTATTGCCCTCCGCTTGGGCGCCATCAGTCATCTTGGTAACACTGCTGACTTTGGGGGTCAAAGTTTCTTCTTGCAGCGGAAATGATAGAGGCATATTTAGCACTGCTAATAGTTTCCACTGTCAGTACCAGTTCCTAATTCGTTCTGGGCTATGAATGAGTCAGACCAGTTGCTCCCATCCTCAAGGCTGGCTCCACCTTTATCCCCTGAAGCCCCAGGACTCCTTGGCATCCAGGTCAGGATCTTCTTCCTCTTGCTTTCCATCACCTGACACACATTGAGAGGGCCGTTCATGGAGTGCCATGGGTATCATGATTAGCACTTGTCTTGCAGTCGGAATGGGAGTGGGCCCTGGCTGGAGCCTACTGGCCCCAGTGCCCTACCCATATCAGTGGCCTCAATAGGATCCCCGAGATGCTTCTTGGTCACAGAGGTCCCACTCCTCATCCCATTCTAAAGCAAGATCACCAGCAGGTCAATGGCAGTAACCATCAGTCTGCTACAGACCTAGGCACCATTGAACCTTCCCCTCGCAGTGCTTCCAAATTATGCTTCTGGGGGCAAGAACTGTCATCTTGTTCTGTTTATGCAGTGCCTAATGGGATCCTGGTCCATGACTACGGCTCCTCGGTGCAACAGTAAAATAAATACATAAGTTTTTTCTTGTAAAAATTCCCGTTGGCTTTTTAAAATGATGTAATTCGGCAACATTTTTTACTCTCTCTTCCAGAGTATGCTCAGGTGATCAAGATGTTGGGCAATGGAAGATTGGAGGCATTATGTTTTGATGGTGTGAAGAGGTTATGTCATATCAGAGGGAAGCTAAGAAAAAAGGTAAATCAAAATCTTACATGGAAAATAAATGAATGCCTGTTCTGCTTGGTATGTAATTTTCTTTAAATTGACATGGCTATACATACTCTAAGATAAAGGAACACTTTTAAAAATGTCCTTAATTGTGGTACTAGCAACTTTAGATTATTAAAATTGAAAGAATTTTAAAACTCATATTTAGTTTTGTTCAGCTTGTTAGCTATTTGTACTTCTCTTGGCAAGGGCAATGAAGGTAGTTTAAGTCTTGCCCATAGTCACACTAACTTTCAGGTTCTTGGGGATGCAGATGTTTCAGGGGAGGTTTTAGCTTGTTTAAAAACTGTCCGTTTTTTATTTTATAGAAACATTTCTATTGGACTTGGGTTTCATAAAACCCTAAACAAACTCTACATTTTGGCTTGAGTTTAACTTTACAAAGTCACAGTAACCTGGTGGGTAGCATGATGGTAATTAAAATGGAGGCTAACTTACTGTAAAATCTGCATGCTTACTTGGATAGACTTGCAGATTGCTGTACCTCAAGGGGATAGGTTTAGTGGTCCAAATTTGAGATTATTTAACCAGGGTTCTCAAGATACTGTCCCCCAGAAATCACATGTGCAACAGGACTGGGACTCTGTTGCACAACAGATTGTTTTACAGGTAGCCTGGCATCAGAATACCTGGCATCAGATGGCTCAGAGTGACCTGCTTGCATTTGTCCAGACCAGAGAAAAATCTTAAAGTAATCAAGACTTTGCCAGGGCTACATTATTTATAACCCCCTTGGCTGGATGGGCTGTTGAACCTGTCTGTTGGCATCACACCCCAGTGTTTCCTTCCCTAGTCCATTTCCTTTCCATTTCCTTTCATAGTTGTTCCAAGCAAACAACATTGTCGTCTTTCTGACAACCTATGTTGTGCACATTACTTGATCTTTGTTTACATTCTGCAGGTGCTCCATCTGGAAGGTTTTGTGCTGAAAGCAAAACTTGTGGTTTAAATTGATATTTCCAAATACAGTCGGACCCCGCAATACCGCAACGATCGGGATCCAAAAATACCTGATCGCGGTAAACATGGGATTGCGGGGTTGCGCCACATCAAAGTACCGCACGCCGCCGCCATCGGGAGCCGCGCGCGCCCTGCATTATAAGTGGATTTGCGCTATAGCGGGGCATGGTATTACGGGGTTCCACTGTACTCTAAAATCACATGTATACTCAGATTTTACTCTAGAAATATTGTTAAGGAAAATAACTTTAATTAAAGAGAGGGAAGACTATCAAGTCTAGTAAGCAGAAGCATTAAAGTGATAGAATTATGTTTCTCATTCTTTCCTGAGCAGTGGAACTGTGTGAGATCAAAGAATAACAAGTGGCTACCACTCTCATCAATGTCAGCATGGTCAAAAGTGTTGCTGAATTTCAGGAAATCACCTGAATTTCAGGAAATTACCCTATTCTAAGCACTGGCATATGGTCCACATTGACTAATGGGGAACCAGGATGTTCTCATCAGTCAAAACACTATTTTAGTTTTATCATGAAAAATAAATGCAGAAAACGTCTGTGTTCTACCGTAATTCTTCCAGTCTAGACAAACCAAAGGTTCTCTCACATCATTTTTACCCCCTCAGTGATGTTATTTTTGTGAAAAAGAGAAAATTAGTCACATGGCCCTTTAAGCATTGTAGCAAACATCAAATAATGTCTGTCCCCCCGCAACCCCCAACTGCTATAGAAAAATTAGGCAGTGCGCAAACTATAGTAAACATTTTAAAATCATACTCTAACCCCAAAAGGTATACTTTTCTTGACAGTTTTCCACCTATGTTAAGTGCTATGCCACAGGGTCAGTGGTAATTGCATGCAGCTCATATGTGTGTTACTCATAGTTAAGGCTGCGAATCCGTCACAGATTCTGTGAATTTCAGTGAGCTTCGTGACTTCTGCAGTGGCCGATGCTGGGGCAGTCTTGGGCCATTGCATGCCTCTCCCCCAGCAGCAGGAGTTTGGGTGTGGAAGGGGCTATGGGCTGGGGCATGGGGTTGGGGCAAGAGAGGAGGTGAGCCCAGACAGCACTTGCCTCCGGGGACTTTCTGGAAGCCGGACATGTCACTGAGCTCCTAGGTGGAACCGTGGACAGGCAGCTCTGCGTGTTGCCTCCACCCGCATCTCCTGCCCAGTGGGAGCTATAGAGATGGCGCATGGTCATCGCACACAGCCCCCTGGCTGTGCATCTGCCTAGGAGCTGAGGGACACGTCTCCACTTCTGGGGAGCTGTACAGAGCCAGCTGGAGTGCCTACCAACCCAAACACCTCCCCCCTGGCACAGCATCACCTCTGGACTGTCCCAGAACACTGAAGATTTAGTCGGGTATATAGTACATCTCATGGACCAGTCACGGGCCGTGAATTTTTGTTTACGGCCCATGACCGGTCGGTCCATAACTTACTAAAAATACCCATGACTAAAATGTAGATTTACTCATAATCCATCAGATACCATCCTTCCTCCCTCCAGCCTTGGTACTTGTGAGGGGCCAAAAGAAGGGCACAGCTGGTAGCTGAGTGGAAGTGATGTTTTCCCAGGAAGCTGTCTTGTTCCTTTTCATAGGGGTGCCCACAATCATGCCCTCCTCACACCACCACTTCCTACAGAGTCTCATATCCTTCTGCTGTGTCTCATATACATATGCTTAACCCTCTGATAACTAGGAAGTAGAGAATTAAGGTACTGTTACATTAATTTAGATGGAACAAAGGGGCCAAAGGCAGTAACCCAATCCAGAATTGTCTAACAAAGGTTCAGGACTTGGTGTACAGAGACTTTAGCCTGCTTAGCACTATGGCAAAAACTATTACAAATATTTTTAGCCTTTTATTAACTATACAGAAAAGAAGGAAAAACAGTTAAAGCATTTGAAATGTAAAATACTGAATAAGGCTTTCATTTTAACACCATCCCTTGCTTGTTTTCTCTTTAGCTGTAGACAGTCTTTAGACAGAAACTCCCCATTTGTCAGTCTCGTAGATGGTCTCAAAGATGGTAATAGATATCCTTTTTGGAGAAAAGAGGATAAGTCAGTTAAGATAGGCTAGAGATGCTGCTGCTGTTGAAGTTTAATCTCAGAAGGAAAAGCCCCCTAGTTGACAACCTTAGATGCTATAAAATATGGTAATAATGGTCATCCCAGATGGTTCTTGGGATTCAGCTGGAGCTTTTAGTGATGGCAATATCATATGGGTCCCCCTCTCTCTGGCGTGTACAAGTTAAGACACCTCTCAGGTTCAAGATGATGAAGGCCTGAGGTCCCATGAAACAGTGGGGTTAGCATCTGTGATTGGTGAAGCTTGCTAAAGTAGCCTTTATGTGTTCTTTGTGTCTGTTTTTTTTGTTGTTGTTGTTGTTCCTTCATACTTTCCCCACAATTTTTTTCTTTTTAGGGCCCAAGAAGAGAGTGATGGGTACAATAGTCTATCCTGTCACTATTTTGACCACCAACTAAGCCTAATATTTGACAACTTTGGCTCATTATCCTCTGGTGTCCTATCTCCTGTTTTTTAATAAGCATAATTTCAACACAGTCCTTGAATCATATCAACTTAGCCTTTGTTTAGACTAATTCAGTTATTCTGTCTCCCTTTCGTACCTTTTCCCATCAACATTTGTTGTTAGATTATTGTAACATCTTATAACCTTTTACATAGTACTTGCAGTTCAAGTAAATTTGTAGGCCCAACAGAACACACAACCCTGCAGTTTGAACTCTGAGTGATGCCCCAGCTTGACTCATGTAGCCATTATGGCATTGTGCTTCCAGATGATGTGGAGCAATGTGGGTGTCCCACTTTTGGGGTTAACTGCACCTCTACCCCATTCTTGGTCTGCTTAAGGGACGTCCCCTTAGGACTCAGGTCTCTGTTACCTCTCTATAGGCAGGGATCCACGTTTCTCTCTCTCTCCCAATCAAGCTGAAATTCTTCCTTCCCTTCACTGTGCATATCCCAGTAGGTCTGAACTTAGCACCTGCAGTTTCTCTCAAGTGCTACAACAATGAAGACCAGGCAGCCTTTGCAAAGCAAAATACACTTATTTTTAGGACAAAAGCATTAGAGAGAATATATCTTAAAACAATAAAACATCTATACACATGCTAGGTTCCTCATCGTCCACATGGTAAACCTGGTAGATTTCAAAGTCCTTCAGACCCTTTCAGCAGGGTTTGCCCTCTTGGTTACAATCTATCAGTTGTCAGATCAAAAATGAGGGCTTCTCAGCCAGTTCAGGCTGGCCTTTGATACTGTAGGCTCATTCTTTGTCTCTTGGTCGTCTTGAACCTGTTCTGAATCACTATATGTAAGTCACCCAAGGGGGGGGGGGGTGCTTCTCTCCCGTTTTTCTGTTGCAGGTCTACAGCAATAATCCCCCGCCCCCCAACACACTCTCTCTCTCACTCACTCTCTGTAGTTCCTAGAGGGAGCTGGGTAACCTGCCAGTGTAAATCTCTGGCTCATAAAGATACAGATAACATTGGAATGATAGTCTCAAAGATATATCAATAACACCTGTCATAGTGCGGATACAGTGTATGGGTACACTAGGATGAACTGTCAGACCATGTCCTCACTAAGACCACTAGAGTTTTTTTAACAAATGTTCCTTGTTTCTGGCTTTCAGGTTTGGATAAATACATCTGATATTATATTGGTTGGCTTAAGAGACTACCAGGTAAATAATCTTCTTGATTTAGCACTTATGTGTGTTATAGTCCATAGCATGGTTTATGGCTTAAATGGCATATAAATAATTTCTATTTAACGTGCACTTACTATGTGTTTAACTGTATCACATTAAATATGTTTCACATTTGATTATTTTTATATTTGTAATACAAGGCGAATTCTGTTATGGGTAAATGGAGCAGTTTTCATCCAAATTGCATTGCCCCTTTAGACTGTGTGTGCGCGGAAAATGCCCTATGGCATCAGAATGCCGATGACCTTTTCAGAAATTGCTGCTTGGTGAGCTGCTCCTGTGCATGTCACTGGCAAATGGAGCAAAGCGCTCAGTAGTCTGGTAGGATGCCAGCTGTCACAGTTCAGTGTAACTGCACCTGTATTTCTCCCTTTGTGGTCCAGCAAAGGCTCCCAGTGTGGCTTTTGGCTGCTTTCCCTCACTTTCTTGGGTGGAGACCTGGCCTTCACTCCCCTGACTACAGTCTAATATTTCCAGCAAGCCACACTGCCTATACGGTCCCCAGAGTTTTATTTGTTTTTAGCTCCAAACAATCACATACATGGATAGTCTTTCCATTATACATCTTGCACCTTTTAGTATTTAGATTCTGGGAACAAGAACTCTGTAAACAGTGGTTCCCTCAGGGTGTAGCTTCAAAAGGCTGGGCTTTTTCATAACTCGAGATGGGAATTTGCTTTCATTTCCACCTTGAGATTCCCCAGGCAAACCACTTGACATGGTGTGGCCAAAAGTCCATTCTTGTGTGGCCCATTGTTCAGTATAGTTCTTTGAAGTTCATAAAACTTCCAGGGCTCACAATAATACATAACCTTTGCATTTAATACAATGGACTCCAAATTCACTTAAATTTAACTCAGTAAGGTTTGTTAAGGATATTGCAGAACATTGCCATGTCTGTGACACCAGCCATTTCACTCAGATAAATGTGAAATTTATAAATTTTGAGTCCTTTGCTGTTCAAAGAATCCTGCCTTAATCTGTCACTGAATCCAGAGATTACATTAGTATTTTTCCTTAGAATGTGTGTGTCTAATAGTTTCCTATAGTAACTATATTTTGAGTCCGGTGAATGGCAGTTGTATCAGATTTTTAATGAACTGTTTTATAACAAATACATTTTCAGTAAATGCAGTGGATACCTTAAATTATTGGAATGTGAATTTTGTTGCTAATGGAATTATGAAGAGAATTCTATTTCTTCAAAATAGACTTTCAACAAATTGACAACTCATTAAGATATATTTTATTACACAGCGGTATATATAAAAATTTAGGCTGCTAACACTAACTAAAGCTTTAGCTTTGTGATACGTGGCAAATGCAGATGTACCTTGAAAATATAGTTTAGAATGCTTAACAAAAATGGACTTCAGAGAGGGAAGACTTATAATATTCTGTATAGTGGGTTTACCTTTTCACTTGTGGTGGCAAATTGAAGAATAGTTGAGAACTAAGGCTTTTGGGGGTGATTTCAGGACGTAAGAATTGAAAAAGATTCAACTATCCAGCTAACAAACACCTTGCTAGCCTGTCATTTTAGGATGTGGGAACCCTTCTACAATGCTGACTAATGCAGTCAAATCTTCTCTTCCTTAGGATAACAAGGCTGATGTCATTCTAAAATACAATGCAGATGAAGCCAGAAGTCTGAAGGCATATGGGGAACTTCCAGAACACGGTAAGAATCTTTCTAGATCAGATTGGAAGTGAGTAGACATGAATGTGATCCGTAGCTCAAAATGAATTGTCAGTTTTTAATGTGTATTAATTTTTTTTTAACTCTGTTTGTTTAGCTAAAATCAATGAAACAGACACATTTGGTCCTGGTGATGATGATGAAATCCAATTTGATGATATTGGAGATGATGATGAGGACATTGATGATGTAAGTAATAAGAAGACTACCATTTGGTTTCATATATTTGAAACACCAACTCTTGATAATACTGCTTTGTTTACTACTCAATTTAGGTAGCATAACATATTAAACCTTTGAAGTCTTTAATCAGACTAGATATTTCTCAAAGGCTGTCCAGTGACTAAGTGAAATTGGTCAAAAATCATGTCCTTTGGAGTTATGGCTCTACTTGCAGACCTCTGCATAGTCATAGATCAAAGATTTGTAGGATGTCATACAGTGAATATTGCTTTAGATTTTTAATAACAGAATTTCATACCTGTCAAAGTTTGTTCTTTATCTCTGACTAGCAAAAATACCCAGTGTTGCTCGGGGTATTTGTAATTGGAAACTGGGATGTAAAAAGACTACCATGTTTTTTATTAATACAAATTTTGTTCAGACGTCTCAGCGTTGCTCGGGTCCGTTGGAAGGGGGCGGGGGGGAGAGCTGAGTGAGTGCGGGGTCCGTTGGAGGGGGGTATTATGACATCATAACTGTGTCAGAGAACAGTAGGTTTTAACCTGCTGCCCAGCTGATGTGAATGGGCTTTAAAGCATTTCACCCCTGGGGGGCGTCAGAGGTGAGATCTGAAAATTTTTCAACTCTTACCCTGATTAGGACCCTAAAGCCTATAACTGTACCAAATTTCAAGTCTCTAGCTCAAACGGTGTGGAAGGAGTAAGGTAGCATACATACACACGCGCACGCATACACCATTTGACTTTTTATATATATATATAGAGAGAGAGAGAGAGAGGGATTATGGGAGCTAGAAATAAATTATCACGTTATGGTTGCAGGAATGTAGTCAATCTCAGCAGTCACTATAGGTTAATGTGACAATTTCAGAGCTCTAATGCAATGGTTCTCAATCATTTTTCATTTGAGAACCCCAAAAACGGGTTGGCAACCTTTCAGAAGTGGTGTGCCAAGTCTTCATTTATTCACTGTAATTTAAGGTTTTTCATGCCAGTAATGAATTTTAATGTTTTTAAAAGGGGTCTCTAAGTCTATATTATATAAATAAACTATTGTTGTATTTAAAGTAAATAAGGTTTTTAAAATGTTTAAGAAGCTTCATTTAAAATAAAATTAAAATGCAGATCTTATCAGTTTAGTGTGATCCTTGCCCTTGCTTTTCCTTGCTGAGTTTTCCAAAGTGGGCCACAGCAGGGGGTGGCTGAAGAGCGCTGGGCCGAGGGCAGGAACAGAGCCCTGGGCTGGCTGCCGGTATCCCAGGCTGGCAGTGAGCTGAGCGGGACCAGCAACTGGTATCCCAGACTGGCAGCGGGCTGAGCGGATCAGCCCACTGCTGGTCTGGGGTTCCGGCCACTGGCTCCTGTCAGCCGGGAATCCAACCACCTGTTCACCCAGGCCGGCTGATGGGGGCCGGCGGCCAGGACCCCAGCTGGCAGTAGTGTGCCATTAAAAATAGTCTTGCATGCCGCCGGTTGCCGACCTCTGCCCTAAAATATTTCAAATGGAGATGGGGAACCCCTTTGACAATCATAGATGTAGTCAGCGGACCCCAGGACGAAAACCACTGCTGTAGTGAACAAGTCATCCTCAAAATAAACAATGACTCAAAATCCCATCCTCTGACTCCTCAGGCAAATTCTGAAAACTGTGTGCCATATCTTATGAACATGGAATTTTAAGGGGGGAAAATGTGTTCTAAAGTGAAGCTGAGACTGTTTATTTATCATTTAGATAGTGTAAGATGGGCACAATACTACAAATTAGGTGTAGCAGGCAGAGCACAAGATTTCTGCCCAAAGGATAAGAGGGCAGAGTAAAACAGTACGAAGAAACACTGTGAAGTGTTAGCATGCTAGTAGTTTCTTTTTAATCCGGTTACAGACTTGAGAGTAAAATGAACTCAAACTCAGTGTGAAAAAGTTATGTGATTTGTATGCTGGAGCATCTTTGTAGTTGGAAGATTTAAACTGAAAGCGGTTCATTTTGCCAGTGACAATTTAAACTATATTTGTGTTTTGATTTGGAACCTGACCTCACAACTCGATTATTTTTCTTTTTGCTGCTTCAGGAAAATCATAGCCCTGCCTGTTTGCATTTTATTGTTTACTCATTGAGATGATTTTACATTGATCATTAACTTCCCTGAAGGAGATAAGTTGGGAGGGAAGGGGCAAATAATTATGTATTCATTAACAAAAAATGGCAAAGGAAACTGGGGGGCAAAAAAAAAATCGATTGTGAAATGAGTTGTGAATCTTCTGATCTCAAAAATAAGATGTTACTAAAATACATCTTCAGGGTAGAATTGTTTGTTTGCTCACATAATCAAAATTATCTGTCTCACTCTGCTGTCTCTCTTTTCCCCACTTACAGATCTAAATTGAGCTAAGAGGTTTACATTCCAACTTTTTTCCTCCAAGGATTATTCTACATTGACATATTGGGTAAAATCCCTTTCTTTTAAGACGACTGAAACATCAATAATGAGTGTAGCTTGTTGAAGCAAATGAGAATTTATTTTCAGTGTTTGTTTTAAAGTATTTATATTTCTTTAGAAACAGATAATGCTGGATTATCTTAAAGGCTAAATGAAATGCCAACTATTTTGTCTTTTCACAAATTAGAGCTCTTGTGTCTGGATGAAAGTGAGACAGAGTAATATTTGCTGTAAAAGTCTGCATTTTTTCCTCTTATGCTTTCATCACTACATTTCCAGTTAAACCTGTATTTTGAAATAAAATTGTTTACCCTGTAATTATCATGGATTTTGATTAAATGCCCAGTTCAGATTAGTGTCCAGTCATACTATGCAGTGTCTTTCTGTATACCCCTTGCCTTGAAGTTAACTTGAAAAGATTTTGATAATCTAAAAGGAAGGCAGAAATCTGCATTCAAACTCTTAATGCTTTTCATGTTTTGGTATAATGCTGCTATTTTTATAATCGTTTTGATAATTAAGCACTCATTCTTTCAAAAATGTAAAGTTGCCACAATGGGAGAAAAAGTAAGCAGCATCTCAAATTTGCAGTTGTTTAAAACTGTTACATATGTTTGAATAGTTATTCTGTATTTGTAAATACAGTATTATACTGTAGTTGCGGACATTAAACACTGTGTGGCACCCAATTTAATAGCCACGTTGATACTAAACATTTACAGTGGTGTTTTTTATACTGAAACCAGCATAAAATAGTTCTCCCTCAACAAAATAAATGCCTAACATTCTTGATGTGTTAAACATACATAGAATATTTTTACATTATAGAAAAGGTTATGTTAAAAGTAGTTTTATTTTAATCTTAAATTCCATACATTGTAAGGAACAACTTTGAAAAGGTTATGTAAACTTTGAATAACCAAATATAAATGAAAAATTAAATTAATGTCAAATTCTACAAAATCTTTTTATCTAGAATTAACCAGTGAGACAAACTAATGAACAGATTCTCTCCAGCTTCTAAATGGAAGAGTCATAGCTAAAAAGTTGAATAAAGACTAACGTATTCATGGAAGTATTTTCATGTGCTAGCATTAGTTTGTGTGTCTTCTTAATGATGTATTTTGAGTTTAACAGTTGAAAGCAGAATGGGGCTCTGGAGAATTTAATTTTCATTCTGTGCTGTGTAAAATTGATTTTTGACATTCTGTATTCATTATATGGTCCGATAGGCATGATGTGAGTGAAGTGACTATAGCTTTAAAAATGCAGATTGGTCTCCTTGCTTTAAATGAGATTTTTGGATATTGAACATTCAAACTCCCTCAGAGCGCGTAGCAAAAATGTAACTTCTACTTTTCTCCCCTGTGAACAGTGTACTGTAGGTTTCTGTTTCCCTTGTGTGGAATAGGGAGTCACTACAGGGACTGAAAAGTTTTCTTCAGTATTCAGTATCTTTGAAAAACTTTTATATTTAAATAATTTATAAAGAATTTTACAGTGCTGCTCACTTTAAAAAAAAGAAAATATATCTGCATTACCCACACACCCTTCCTGCTCCATTGATTTGCATCGGGTCTGTTGATTTTTTTAGTCCTTATATGCCTGAATTTCCAGCAATTCAGGATCTGATTTTTAATTAACAGTTTCATAGAGCCTGTAGTGAACAGGAATTCATAAACCATTTCCCTCTTTCCCCTTTATCTTTTCCCCAGAGTACTCAGATAGGATTTGAACATTACCTAACGTGGTTGAGCTCTTAAAATTTAGCTGCAGGCATGGCACAAGGCTTTTACTACATCAGTCCTGTCTTTGCTTGTGCTGGTTTTTCCTAATACAAACTACCTGTGAATTGTCTGGGTGTCCCAACAGATCAAATGAGAGCATTAACTTTAGAATGCTAGAACTATCCATTGAAGATGATTTAGTGGTGATGACTAAATCATCCTGCCTGTCCACTTACTGAAAGGACCGCTGTTAGGGAACTTGTACATTTTGTTCAAATGTGAATTTATCAAAATATATTGTGACTGGGAGGAACAAGCCAAATTTTATTCATTTGTTGCAGAGAACTTTATTCATCATACAAAGTCCGCCATCTATTACCATCTGTATTTCAGCTTGGGAGCAGAACTGGACCTGTCATAGCTGGTGAATGCCCTGCTCCCTGAAGTTCTGCCCATTCTGATGTGCACCCACAGTGGCAGATGGCACAGCCAGACCTCCCTGCTGCAGAGCTTTTCTGAGGGAAAATTCCCAACTTCGTTTCAAATTTGACTAATTTGGCTCAGCAAATTGGCTGTCTGATTCCCGTCTCTGTTCTAGGGCTTCATTTGCTTTTTAGGGAGATTGTCCCCTGAGCTTTTTCTCCGTTTTAAGCATTTGCATTGTTTGTATTTTCAGAGACTGAGCAAGGCTGAGAAAAGCCAGAGGCAAATTGAAGGGTCTGTTCTTGCTTCCCCCCCTTATAGTGTCTCATTGTGGACCTTCACTGGTTGTATAGGTGGGGTGCAGTCTGTCCCTCTCTCCCCTCCCCTCCCTCCCCCCCCCCCCCCCCCCAACACACACACACAGTTGCTTTAGCCTATCCTCTTCTGGCAGGATTCGAAAAACTGGAGCAAGCAGTTCCCACTCCCATCTTGATGCCAGAAGGATACATGGAAGATTGCTTAAAGCTTGCTACATGGAAGATTGGTCTTAAGTCCCAGGAGTTCATACCACACCAACCCTCCTTTTAACTGTTGAGTCAGTCACATCATCTCTCTCCCCTCAGTGTAGATGTGAAAGATATTGGACTCCGGGTGTGCAGTAAGGAGTCATTGGACCCTGCTCATTCCTACTGCCACCTTCTCTACGACAAGCCTTTTAAAGGATCTCTATTGATATCCCAGGCTGAGGTCTACAGGGGATCTCATGCAGTAGAAGGGGTAGAGCTGAGCTGTCCATCCTCAAACCACCAGCCACCAGTACCTATCTTGAAAGCCCAAGGACTTAGAGAAGAGGTTCAAATGAGGGAGAAATGGACAGTAAATCTGACCACTTTGAAGAGCGGGAGATAGTTAACCATTTGAAATTCTATTGGAGCAATCTCTGGGACCAGTTTTACTCCCTTTCAATAAAATCAGCAACTAGTTCCCCTGTTCACCTTCAAAGTGTACAGTAGATCCATGCAGAAGAGACCAAGCCATAGCCATGTGGTAATTCCTGTGACTATGTCTATTCAATCCCATGTGTGCTTTTAATGATCTAGAAGTCATATGAGACCTATCTCTTAATTCAGGTTATCCCCTCAGCTCTTTATAACATCCATTGACATTGATCAGGATCCCATTGTGTATCTACTACTCTGTCAACTGAATGCAGAATCAGGGTTTTGTTTTAAGAGCGCTCCACCTTTACTGAATTAGGAAGAGTGATCCTAGCTATGATGTCAGCTCGGTTTAATGGAGAGATTTATTCATCTCTTAATTCAATCCTAGGAGTAGATTCCAGTTACAGGCACACCACCTTCAGGAACCAATGAATCAGTACATCTTTCCTTCTCTGACTACCAAACTTATTTTGGTTCTAGCCATCAGTGTGTTTGACAGCTGTTTTCCTAAAATAACAACAACCTGATCCAAGAGTGAAAATCAACTTCTCTAGTCCTGAGCAGAGTTTTTCCTCTGAATGTGTACTGTCCACCAAGGGGGAGATGTCAGAAGTTCCCCCCACTCATCTTAGCATAGAATGTGCATCCAGAAATATTTTCATTCAGTGTAAGTCAATGTGGTAGTGACTGACATTTTTTTGCATCTAGAAAGCAGTCATCTGCTTTGTGGCCTTTCCATGTATTGGACCCAGAATGTGGCGATGAACAACCTCTTTCAAAGCATGGCAATGTCTGCTGTATGTCTTCCTACTTTTTCCATTTCTCTAGAACTATACAAAAGATAGGAAGGAGAAGCAGCAATTATATTTGCCTTTTTAGCTAAAGAAACTGACTTTATACCCTAACATTGCATTGAACCATCTGATGTCTCAGATGGTTGTCTGTTACTGCAAAAAGCTAATACTCCCCCTGCAATTAGGCAGGTTCAGAATGGATGCTCGGATAAAGTTAATGGATCCTAAAAAAAGTCAACAGTCTCTTGGCTGGAGCAAAGTCCATAGTTTTTAACCAAGTGAAACACAGGCACAAGTTCCTGCAAGAGGGTTTTAAGTGGGTGTATAAGTATGAGCACAAGGTCTAGTTCTTGTTCTTGTATAATAGTCTCAGCAGGTTCAAGAAAAATGTTTTTCACAAATCCAACATTAAATGTTATTTTAGCATCCTTTTTTCCAGCCTATCAAGGTCATAGAGCAGAACTTTGGACCTTTATTCTTGTCCTTACAGTGCCACCTGGACTGGGCCTCTGCAGGAGCTGCCATTATAGTTCCTGTTCCAGAAAGGGCATCCTGCTCGCTACTCTTCAATCAGATAACTTTAAGTTTGGAGCTTTCTCACATAAGAACCAATATTGTGCTCTTAATGCAATTCAGTGGCCCTCACAAGGGTCATTACCCTCCTTCCAAAAAGAAAGAAGTATTGAAGTCCAGTTCTTAGGAGCATTGACAATCTGAGTTGAGAAGTCATGACTCCTGTTTTGAGGTCTGTTAAGCCAAGTTGCAATAGTTTTTTCTCTTTAAAGATCATAAGGTATTCAGACAAAAAGAGAGGTTTTTCTACTCTATTTACACCAGGCATTAAAATGTCTCTTCCGCTCGCCAACTCTGAGGCCTGTCCCTGCTACTGCTTTTAGGCATTGTTAAGTAAGAAGCAAATGCTCTTAACTATAGTGATATCTCTCATTACAGGACCTATCTATTAAAGAAATTAGTGCTTGTGCACATTCATTAAAAATCTTACAACCACATGGAGTTCTAATGCACGTGCACTGCCCAGTAGAACCAGGACAACCTTCTTAGTCATGCTTTCTGATGCTTTTATCTTAAAGAGCAAATTTATTTGTTAACCACATCTGCGCCAATGAGCCAACTTGCATTTAAACCTCATTGTGTGTCAGCAGAACTTCATGCTGCAGTGAAGACAGAGTTGGGCAATTACACGTTAGTCATCTCACTTCTGTCTAGCTCATTAGAGTGTGATCCTGCTGCAGAACAGCACTTGAGTTCTTCATATTTATTGTCATACTACACAGTCATGAGTGAGAAATTTCTGGGTGCATTTTATATTGTTCATGGTATCATAACCCTGTGCTGAGGGACAATTTTTCTGTCCACTGGGGTTTTGGGCAGAAACTGTAAACCTGAGAAATTCATGTTCATGCTAGAGCCACATGGGTGTGTTGTAAAGTATGAATCCTGCTTGCTCTCAGAAGAGAACCAACAACTGCTGGTGGTGGCCATCTTTTAGTATGCCTCAACTGTCACGAAGAGATGGTGGCAGGTGTTTCAGAGGTGGCCTTTTACCCCCAAGAAGACAATGGGTGTTTTGCTGTTAGAAGCACAAGAAAAGGCCAGTGCCATGCAGAGATGGAGGTGTGGACCCAGCTGATTCTGTCTTTCATGGCAGACTCTACCCTATTCAGACTGCCACTTCTGGACCAGTGCCACAAGCGTAGAGTGGTGGAACTATATCATAATGGAAATGTGGGGTGACCAGCAGTTAGCTCAAAACTTCCCGATGAAAGTAATGTTTGTGGAGTAGTGTCAGAAGCTCACTCCTTGAGTGTCACCATTACTTCCAGTTGAAAAAGGGAGTAACTGTCAAGAAATATGTTGCTATTACCTTGTGGAAACTGGCAACCCTGGATTGTTCCAGATCTATGGTAATCTGTTCAGGTTTGGCAAATCCAAAGTTATCACAGCGGTCATGGAGATTTTCAAGGCAATTATTGCTTTACTGCAATCCAGAGAGATTGAATTAGGAAATATCTCCAAAATAATTGTGGAGTTTAACTGAAGTGAGTACATTATCTGGAAAGAATATTGCTATGCCATTTTGCAACCCTGGTGGTTCACCATGGTAGATTTGTGGACACCTACATTTGAGGAGTGCATGATGCCAGGGTATTTGAGGTATGAGCTATTTCAGCAGGCAAGTTTTATTCTATCATGACAGGCATTAAGGGGTTGTCGATGCCAACTGTGATTTTAGGCAATCCTACCTTCTGTTGCTGTGGGTGGTGATGACTTCTCCTGATTTCCACCAGCTTGGCAGAAGACTATAACTACACACTGAGCAAGAGCAGGATGGTGGTGAAATGTACTTTCTGGTAACTGAAGGCAAGACAGTGCTGCTTACAGAATTGTTTGGACTGTGGCATATATAATGCCATATGAGTATGACCTGTGCTTTATCATATATGGGGGGATGATGGGACAATGTTTGGGACACTTATTGGTATCTACCTTGCCCTGACGGAGGGTCATTACAGCAAAAGTGATATGGGGTGCTTTGTGTCCTTGTGGAGCTAATGGAGATTAATGCCACACTTTTTACCAGAGGGTGAAATGAAATGTAGTCTTTTATGAAATAAATATAGTGGACTTGTCATTTCTGGTTGTGTACCATTAGCCATTGTAATTCCAAACCTCTGTATGTGACCATATAAAGCTTTATAGAAGGTAAACTTATTTGGGCAGCTCAACTGCCATCACAACATTGAAGAGGTGTGAAAAACAAAATGAGACAAATCCAAACCAGCAACAATTACCTTAAAAGATATCACAGTACAAAACATTCTAAACATCAAAGAGCAAAATAAACTGAAAATGTTGATGTACGGTGTATGTCATTGGGATATCTGTTTCTTTTCCCATTTTAGAATATGGGTGCAGTGCAGTAGATACTGCTGATGGAGCATGTTCCCATAGCTTATTGACTGATTTCCTCCCTACCCCTCTCCCCCAGCTAGAGTTGTCCATAGGCTGGATGATGGCACTATAGAGATGAAGTGACAGGACTGGGCGTTTAGGTAGGAGAACTTGAGGACAACTGGTTCATGATCCCTAAACATCACTGAGATGTTCCTCCATCATATCCTTTTCATCTCTGGATTGCTTCTTCAAGGCCAGGTCCTCCCTTTGCTTTGCAGCTTGCTCTAGGTCCACGTGCCAGTTCCTGAGCTTCATTTCATACTGCTGGTCTGACAGAGCAGTCATGCTGCATCTCCAGCAGCAGGTCATCCCTAGGTCTCTGTCGCTTGGCCCTCAGATTCTGCAGACAGGCTCACAGCTTTTGGCATCATCCCTTCTCTCCTACATTTGAGTGACTCAGAGGTTCCTGACAAAGAGAAAAGTGTGTGTGTGTGTGTGTGTGTGTGTGTCCTTGATTTTATACCCTTTATATGTAGCTGGAACTAACCCAAAAAATGCAACTTTTTCATCTCAAATGCCATTCCTTTTGCTGCCTCATGTGCCTGTTTAAAGCATATTCTCAGGAAAATAGTGTGCTTCCAAAAATTTCCACTTTAATAGGAAGATGTTTTAAGTGGGGGGGAGGGGGTCAGTCAGTCTTAGTGAAACAACAGCATTGATGACTATTTCAAACTTGTTGCAGGCTGATGTGGTCCATCTGGAGACTGGAGGAGTCCATTCCAGACTGGAGGAGAACGCAGTTATTTCAAGCTGCCTAGTAGGGATCTGGTTATTCAGGGGAAATATTTCTGCACTTTTATACCAGATGAACTGAAAAATAATGATTGAAGGGGGTTATGAATTACAGAGAAGGCAGAGGGAAGTTTACCTTGTCCAGAAATCTTGTAGTCCACTTAGAATTTTTCACACAGTAGAAATTCCACTTTACTATTTCTTACAGGTGGACCAAAATAAGATCTGCAATTAACTGGCTGCTATACCAGTGAGAGGGTGATACCACATGGTGTCTTTAAGTATTGCTCAAGCAAGCTATCTTTTTTTCTAGGGCTATGGCCGCAATGCTTTTAGTCTATTGAATGCTTGCAATGCTTTTCTGTTAATAAATTGGTAATGTTATTAGCTATTGTAAACTGCTCCTTTTATGATTTTTTTTTTCTTTCTAGCTTATTGAACAGTGTCGACTCTTAGGAGGAAAAAAGAGAGATAGTGGGAGATGGATGGATGCAGGTAATGACACTGTATCCATCTGCAACTGATGTACGATTAAAGGCTAAAACCCGCTCAGATATTTCATAATATCCTTTATAACAAGAGTGGAAATATCTGTGTCCCTGTCTTACCCAGCTGAAATGCTGTGTTCTCTCCTGGTAGATGCTTTAATTGAAATGGTAATAAAAATGCTCAAAGCCACTCGAGCTTTGTCTGCACTAGGTTCTCCCACTGCTGTTAACAGTGGATAAGCTGATTTGATGGAAGCATGGACAGATTATTATTAATTAGATTCTTTGTAGACTGGGTGGGTCACCCCAATCCTCTTTTTCTTCTTATTCCCCCTGACCAATCAGAGCTCCCTGTGTGGGTTTTTTTTTTTTTCTTGCATTCTTTTCAGAATACTTAGCTTATTTGTAGACAGTTGGCTGTTATTTAGTACTGGATAAATAGGGTTTATTTTCTTTTTTCTTTCAAATTTTAATTCAGTGCTAGGCACCAGTGACATGCAGCACTTGCCAGACTTTAAGCACTACCTGTTGCCTGGGGTATCTATCCCAAAATTGTGTGTGTGTGTGTGTGTGTGTGAGAGAGAGAGAGAGAGAGAGACAGACAGACATCCTTTTGTCTCAAAATAGTACTTCATAGAGGAGGCAATGAGGCCCACCTCAGACCAGGACCTCATGGCAAGTGCCCTGTCTCCTATGCTCAGTATATTATAGTGCCTCCTGTTGTCTCTGACAGACCCCCAAATTCAGACTGTTCTCTACAGAGAAAGAAGGGTCAGGTCAATCTTCCTCTCTGGGACCTCCTAGAAAAAGGACCTATAAAACAGACCACAGACTTTCAAAGTCAAAGAAGGACTCTTCTTTTTTTTTTTTTTTTTTTTTTTTCAAGAAAGGATGCGGAACATCATCAGGTTTCTTCAGGTACTGTAATGAGAAATACCAGTACTGTACTGTCAACTCCAGTACTGTCTGCAGGATGGCCATTGAAGTACCAGTGGACCCTATCTCAGCACCAGCTTTATCAGTGCTGATGATCCTGCAAGTTTTTGAGGCAGCCAGGGATTTGCTGTGCCTTTCAATCCTGGACATTATGCTGATGATGCCTTCTAATGGTCCAGGCCTGTTGAAGTCCTGGTTCTCTGCTCAGGGACTGTTAGTGGTAACAATGCCCAGAACTGACTACGATATCTGGCAGAGATTTGGCCCTGGTACCACCCTCAGCACCAGGCCAATTTCAGCTGTCTCTCCAGCCTCAGTACCAGTTGTATTACCTCTTTGGCCCCTGCAGCCTTTCTATTATGTAAATTGGAAGGCATCCTGTCAATGAGCTGTTCTTCAGCACCGACTGAGGGTTTTCCCAACACCAATGTATGACGACTGACCATTGGGATGTATCTGTACTACCAACAACTCTGTACTGACCTCAGTGTCTGTTCAATGGGATGTGGATAGGGGTATGTCTTCACTACCCGCCGGACCGGCGGGTAGCGATCGATTTCTCGCATCTTGTAAAGTCGCTTGCGGGGGCCCCGTCGACTCCGGAAATCCAGCTTGCCGGGAGGTGCAAGCTGGAGTCAACGGGGGAGCATGCCGCCAACCGCCGCCGCCGTGGGGACGAGCGGTAAGTCGGCTGCAGATACGCAAACTTCAGCTACGTAATTCACATAGCTGAAGTTGCGTATCTGCAGTAGATCCTCTCTTCTCCCTCCCCCCCCCCCCCCCGTAGTGGGGACCAGCCCTAAGTTTGGTCACCCAGTGGCCCCATCAGCCTTTGAACTTCTGATGCCCACTCACTATTTGGATGATTTCTTGCAATCTGTTTCCGAGTCCTCTGTACAGTACTTCACTGTCCCCTTCTAGCAGCTCTTCTAGGCCACCTCCAGAGGGAGAGCTCTGGTACCAGTACTGGAGCCGACCAGATGGTAGACAGGCCATTGTGTCATAGTACTTTCCGGCTGGCCAGGCCTTATGCTCTTCCTCTTTAGCCTTTTTGGAATCCCTGGGCTGTTTCTCAATTTCCCCCCAGCCACCGCTCACAGAACCAGTTCCCCATCACGAGGACCCTATGACTCCTGTTCGTTTGTTCTCCTCCTCGCCTGACAACTCACTGATACCAGAGTTGTCTTCCCCTGACCTAGAGAACTTTGTCTTATCAAGACCTGCTGAGGAGAATGGTGGTGGTGTTTGGCATACAAGTTAAGCTTGCTAGAGAGAATACTGAAAAATATTTGGACAGTCTGCAGGCAGCTACCCGTGGGGGTGGGGGGGGTTCAATTAATTATGCTCTTTTAGAACCGTCAGAGGCACTCTAAGTGCTAAGTTTTAAGGCACATGCCAGCCTCCTTAGCTCCTCCAGCTAAGTGCACAGACAAGTGTTATGTGCCAAAGCAAAACGTTTAGTGATTTTCATAGAATCATAGCATCATAGAAGTGGAAGGGAGCTCAAGAAGTCATTTAGTCTAGTCCCCTGCAGTCATGGCAGGAGGAAGTATTATCTAGACCAGCGGTGTCCAATGGAAATTCGATGCTAGCCACATGTGTGGTTTTGAATTTCTTATTCACCACATTATAAAAAAGGATTTAAAAACATACTACAAATGACATTTCAAATTTTTATTAATATAAAAAATAAGTAGATATTACAAAAAAATTTACTAGATACTACTAACACAAAATTACTTCAGTGTGACACTTTGCATTCTTTTTTTTGTACCATAACCCTGAATCAGGTATATAATTCATACTGTCTTCCAGTACTGCTGTCTTCAGTACACCAACGCATTGCTCATGCAATAGCCACAATTAAATAGCCTATTCGCCATATGTGGCTAGTGGCGAACGTATTAGACACCACTGATCTAGACCTTCTAGAAAGGGTTTTGTCTAACCTACTCTTAAAAATCTCTGACAGAAATTCCACAACCTGCCTAGGCAATTTATTCCATTGCTTAACCACCCTCACAGTTAGGAAGTTTTTCCTAATGTCCAACCTACACTACCCTTGCTGCAATTTAAGTCCACTGCTTCTTGTCCTATTTTATTCTCATCCTGCCCCTAACTTCCTGCTGGTTACTGTTACTAAGGAAAGGTCACATTAAGGGAGATTCAAATCAGCTCACACAGAAAAAGAGCCCAAGAGATGTATCTGTTGGGAGAAAGTCATTCCACCTTCTTTTTACAGATGCATATAGCTAATCAGTGGAACACATGTACTTTCTACCGAAAGGGCATGAGTAGCTGTATGCCCACTCAGCACCCAACTCCTTAATGGTCGAGTTGGTCAATCATAGGGAGCGGCAGGGCCAGCCGGCCCCTACCCCAAAAAACGGACTCAAGGAGACTGGACTTGTTCAGCAAAAAGATTTATTCATCCTCAAGCTTTCAGCTGCAGGTGGCGAACCACCAAGCTTTGCTGGGTAGATATGAGTTCAATTTGTGGGGCTCTCTGCCAACGTTCAAGGCTTCCCTCCAGGCATGTGACAGGTCAGAGTTCCAGGCGCTGGTGGAGGACGGTACAGCAGTCGCCAGGGCGACCCTGCAGGTGGCGTCCGATGCAGCCAACACGGCCGTGAGGTCCATAGCCTCTGCAGTCTCCATGAGCCCAGCCCACAGAGCACTGACCCAACCCCTGAGCCACCAGTCAGCCACCCCCTGGCCCAAGCCAGTCCAGGGTGCCCCTGGCCACCAGCTGGCCAAAGCAGTCTGTCAGCTGAGCCCCAGCTCCAACGTGCGAGCCTGCGCTGAGCCCCACAGGCTTCAAGGAAGAGAGGGAGCCAAGGCAGGGCCACAGCCTGGGTTAGAGAAGATTTAGTCTCCCTTTAACGACCCAGTGGTTCTCAACTCATTTCAGTCCATGGACCTCCAGCCCAATCAAAAAAATTTAGTGGATCACCTTTTTTACTGTTTATTTGTTTTATTTTGAGACATGATTAAGAAGAGCAGACACATTTTGGTTTGAAATTTATTTATTTATTACTAGATGTTTGGATTCTCTTCTCACTGACAAGCTTTTCAATGTTTGGAGTGGTACTTGATAATGCACAACCAATATTGCTTTCCACTGTGAGCTGATTCCTCTGCTCACGGTATCTGACTTAGGACAATATCCGTGTTGACCACCGAAAAAGTCACCATGGATCACCAGTGGTCCATGGACCATCTGTTGAAAACCACTGTGCCTAACTTATGATAGCCACTGTCATGGCCCTGCAGCTCCTTTTTATTTGAGTAATTCTAGGTTACTCCTTGCAACTCCTCCCTGATTGGCTGTGCTTCATGCTGCCTCTCTGGGACATGCAGAGAGAGGTCCATTGCTCCTTCCAGTGCAGGGCATAATTAAGCTCTTCTGTGTCTGTGTGGGGCAGCCATCCCATCACACAGCCAAGTCATTGGGCTCAGTATAAGTTTATAGATGAAATATAATGGCCTGTGTTACACAGGAGGTCAGACTAGATGATCTAATGGTGCCTTCCAGCCCTGACCTCTATGAAATCTATTAAACATACTGTTTGGTGAAAGGGTGCTCTTTTGTCTCTCTGGCATTCCTAATGCACTAGTGCAGTTACCCAGAAACACTATAAACAACTCAATTTCCTTAAGGCAAATATCAATTATTTCAGCAGTTGGTGATGAGAAACCTACAAAAATATTTCTGTGACTTGAGGGCAAACATTCCATGCATCTTAAGAAGGGTTTTTCTTTTTTACCTCTCCCAGCAAATGCTAAGGTTGTGTCATAGCCTGTTAAAGTATGAAAAATGAGGAGTGCTTTTGCCATTTCTTTGCCTAACCTTGTAGCAAAGAATCTTTAGTTTAATCCCAGAATCAAAAGTAATCCAAAACTCATTAAAATTCAATTTATGCACAACAATCAGTGAAGCAAGGTCTTGATCCTGCAGTGGGAGCCATAGAGTTATGTCTAAAATTATTTATAACTGGTGTTATTTAATATGAGGGTTTGGGAGGGATACATGTATAGTAGAAAATAAGAAAGGGGGAAAGGAGATGGAAGAGAAAGAAAGATGAGGTGTATGGGAGAATTAGATGAATACATAAAATAAAGCTATGAACCACTTATTAAAATATTAGTATGTGATAACGTAATTAAAGACTATCATACTACATACAAACAATGAGACAAATTAAGGTTGCACAGGCAATTTTAATTCTGGCATTTCCTTACTTTTGAGTGCTTCTCTTTGCCGCCTTATTATTCTTGTACTTTAGGGAGTTTTGTTTGGTTTTTTAAAAATGTAGGGAATTACATGAAAAAAACAAATATTGGAAAAACTAAAATTTCTTCCCTTGGAACCATGTTGTTGCTCAACGTGGATTGGGATCTTTAGATCCAGAGCTCAGTCGTCGATTGCCTTGAGCTACCAGCGTAACTGGCAGCATTAAAAATCTATCATCTTCTATTTGACCTGCCACTGGAGGGGAGAGGTGCAATGAGATGCATACTTTGCCGGTGGGTTTCACAGCTATCTGCTAGATTGAAAAGGAATATTGAGATTAGGGAATGATGGGATTGAATCCAGGTTCTGTAGGAGAGCATTTTCTAGTGGTTACAGACCTTTCTGCTCTTCAGTTCTCTCTTCTCAGCTCCTGTCCTTGTCATTCCACTGCTGATATTCTTCTGTGGTTCCTGCCTGTCCCCTCCCTCAACTCTTGCCCTGTCTCCCCTCCCCCACTCCTATCCTCCCTCTTCTCTGGCTCCTGCCCTTCCCTCTGTTCCTGTCCCTGTTCCCCACCTCTGAGCTCCTGCTTCTAACTCCCTACACCACCAAGCTCCTATCCCCTAAGGTTAGCTCCTGGCCCTGTTCCTTTTGCCCTATCTTCCCCTTTTCCGCGTTCCTTACACCTTAGCAGGCCCGGCGACAGAAATTTTGGGGCCCGGTACTCTAATCGTTTGTGGGCCCCTCCCCCGCCCCAACGGTCTCCCGCCGCCTGCGCCCTGCCCCGCCCGGGCCTACGTGGGATTGCCTTGCCGGTCGGGCATAGTGGGGGTGTCGTGTCACAGGGGTGCTGGGCACGGTCGGCGGTAGCACGGTGGTGTGAGGCGCACGGCACATGCGGGCGGCCTCTAGCACACCACCCCTGCCTGGCCCACCTCCTCCCCCAGCCTATTCTCCTTCTCCCCCCCCACCCCCCCGGCCCACCCAACCTAATCTCCTCCCCCAGCCTAACCTCCTCCCCTCCCCACCCATCCCTGCCTGGCCCACCCCGCTGTTGGGGGTGATCTTCCTTTACCCCCGCCCAGCCTCCCCCCATCTAACCTCCTTCCCTCCCCCATCCCTGCCTGGCCCGGCCCATCCCACCGAACCTAACCACCTCCCCCCTCCCACTCCCAACCCAGCCTCCTACCCCCCATGCCTGACCCGCCCAGCCCAGCCTCCCCCCCACCAAACCTCCTTCCCTCCTGCATCCACACCTCGCCCACCCCATCCAGCCTAGTCTCCTGCCCCCCTCCCCGCCCGCCAGCCTGGCCTCCCCCCCACCGCCCCCTTGCCTGCCCCCCAGCCCAGCCACGCCGATGAATGAACTTCCCGAGCGCCCACAGGGGGTGAACTCACCGCATAGCCCGCCTGCCCAAAGGCCCCCCGGAGCCGCCCCCCGAGTGGGGCTGGGCCCCCTGCCCCCTTACCCTGGCGAGGCCGGCTCCCCTTCTTGGCGCCTCCGCCACCGTCAGCACCGCACACCAGGGTGGCTGGGTGTGCTTACCCGCTGTGGAGTCTGCCGTGCGGGGCGGGCACTTGGCTACAGCGCTGGGGTGACCGCCCGGTGGGGGATTTGCACGCGGCCAGATGTGCGCCGCGCGCGCGCTGGGGCTCTGCAGAGCATCCAGTTTCCACCCCACCTGCGCACTACTGAGTCCTGACATGGGGGCCCCCCTTAAGTCCGGGGCCCGGTACACTGTGCCCCTAGCCCCCCCTTGTCGCCGGCCCTGCACCTTAGCATTTGAGTCATCTCTTCCTTCTGCACATTCCCTGGGCTTCAGCAAGGAGAGCATTGAGAGCGTATGAGTAGTCTCAGTTCCAGCAGTACAGTGGCCCTGGCAGCTTTTGCAGGGGAAGTTCTGCTCAGCCCCTGAAGTGCTGGTCTAGGGCATGTTCAGTGTGTCTGTAGCTCATCCAGTGAGGAGGAAGGAGCCATGTGAGGAAATGGAGTATATCCAGTACAGACAGAATCTTTGGTATAGTTAGCTGCCAAACTCTAACAAGTCTCTGAGCATGTGTGAGCCATGATTTTTTTTTTTCTTCAGAAAGTTATAACTTGGCAATAGAGCTCCTCAGTGAAATGGCTGTAAGAATTTTTTTTAACATGGGCAAAAATGCATTTTCCCCTAAGCTCATTCTTAGAACAGGATGAACCATTTTAGATGAAACATTCCAGAATAATTCAGCCCCGGGGGGATGCCCAGTATGGAAATTTTCAGCCCAAATGGTTCAACTTTGGAGCAGTTATCAGCAACTGAAAACAGTGTCCTTATAAGGAAAAGTGTTGGGCAACTTTAACTTATAGGCATTACTTCATGCATCATCTATAATTACTTGATAGGAAATCATAGTTCTGTCTAGTCAAATTATTTTAATGGTACATGTAAATCAAAACTCAGTTGAATGTACTGACTTGAAAGAAAAATAGTTTACAAGCAAGTTCCAGCAAAACAGTTCACCTGTAGCAAGAAACTGTAATTATTTGAAGTAGCATCAATACTAAAACACTGACAAAATTATGTTGCATATTATTTTTTATTTTCATGGGGACAACTATATACTGGGAGTATAACTGGCAAGTACAAGTATAGTAGGACACAGCAGCTGTAGGACTAAATTGTCAGTTAACACTTCATTGGTTTATTCAAGGCACTATGTGACCTCCAACTAGTCACTTAACCTTCTTTTGTTTCACTCTGCTCAGCTGGAAAAATGAGTTAAACCAGGACCTCCCTGAAAGCCAGATGCTACAGATTGTTTAGCTTCCCTTTGTGGATAAACTAATTACAAGGGCCTAATTATCAAGATATGAAGTAATGTTACTCCACAAAACATACCTTCGCATGGAAAGCTATGACACAATGTGTCTTTATCATATATATATATATATATATATATATATATATATATATATATATATATATATATGTAAAATCAACAGGTTTAAAGCTTGCCATCTCACATGTAGTGTTGTCTTTCTTTTTTAAATGCCAGTGAGATTGTTTTCATCCTGCATGTTTTAAAAGCTCACTGCCTGGGATTAGAATTCCTTTATTGTGGAACTGCAATGGGTCTAAACTTTGAAACAAAAATTATATGCAGATATTAACAAAGAATCAGTGAAAAGGAGAAGATAGAAACGTTTTAATGCGATTTAAAACACTTTCATGGTTCCCACTTGTTTTCTGGACTTTTAAAACATATTTTTATCTTATACTAGCAAAAATACCCGGCGTTGCTTGGGGTATTTGTAATTGGAAACTGGGATGTAAAAAGACTACCATGTTTTTTATTAATACAAATTTTGTTCAGACATCTCAGCGTTGCTCGGGTCCGTTGGAGGGAGTCGGGGGAGAGAGCTGAGTGAGTGCAGGGTCCGTTGGATGGGGGGAGAGAGCTGAGCGAGTGGGGGGGCCTTTGGAGGGGGGAGAGAGCTGAGCGAGTGCGGGGTCCGTTGAAGGGGGGTATTATTACATCATAACTATGTCACAGAGAACAGCAGGTTTTAACCTGCTGCCCAGCTGATGTTAATGGGCCTTAAAGAATTTCACCCCTAGGGGGCATCAGAGGTGAGATTTGAAAAATTTTCGATTCTTACCCTGATTAGGACCCTAAAGTCTATAACTGTACCAAATTTCAAGTCTCTAGCTCAAACAGTGTGGAAGGAGAAAGGCAGCATACATACACGCACGCACGTGTACACACACACGCATACACCATTTGACTTTTATATATATATAGATTTGTGTTATGTATTGATTTTGTATATAGTTAGGGAGAAAATTTGCACACTAGCAGATCCATGCACATGGATCCAAATTCCAGGTAGCACCTTTTCCAATGAATGTGTGCAAAGTAGTCAGAATGCACCTGAAACTTGACCATCTACCTCTCACTGATTGTTCACGGCACTAACGATTTCTTAACTAATCATGCACTTGGATCCAAGTGTTTTGTAAGGGGGAATCGTCCTCCGCCCCCGCACGATTATGCCTCAGGCTGAATCTGTCCTGGCGAAGAAAGTTTTCCTGCTGCTCGGTTCAAGAATATCCGCGGAGTTAAACTTGAGACTAGAATCTGTCAAGCCAGAGCACGATCCGTTCAAACCAATTTCCCGGCCCACCCCGGGCATCCGAGATGTTTCAGAACAATGGAGAGGCCACGTGTGTGAAGGCGGAGGTAGGTGATGGGCGGAGGATGTAGCGAAAGAGACACGACTCCAGAAGCCCAGCTCCTGGCTGCCCCCATGTTCTCGTGGCCAGGCTGCCAGTCAGGCGTTATTATCCTGCGTCCCAAAGCACCGGAGGCCAGGGAAAGTCACCCCGGTCTCCGCTTTGCAATCGCCTTTCACCTCCCCGCGTCCCGCCCGCCGCGCCTAGAGCTGCCCGGGGAGGGGGCGGCTGCAGGTCGGCTGCCTGCGGAGGAGGCAGCGGCGGGGCCCCGCGTAGCGCCCGCCCGCAGGTGCAGGGCCAAGGGCCGCTCCCCGGCGCGGGTGCCCGGGGCAAGGGGCGGGCGCGGGACGGGCCGCCACACGCCGGCAGCGAGCGCCGGGAAGGAGGGAAACACCTGGAGGCGCCGGAGCCTCCGCCCCGCCCGCTCTGCGCGCAGCGGGCACCGGAGCAGCCGCCGCCGCCGCCTCCCAGCAGCCCGGGCGTCAGGTGCCGCGGAGCCGCCAGCGCGCCTGTGCGGCGCCCACCCGGAGCGCAGCGGGGCCGGGAGCGGGAGCCGCGCTGGCCGAGGGGGAAGATGGCGGAGCCGGGGGCTGCGCGTAGCTCCCCCCCGCAGCCGCGGGCGCCAGGTGAGCGACAGGCCGGGGCGGGCGCGCAGGTGCGGGGGCCGGTGCAATGGGGCGGGGACCCCGCAGGGAAGCCCCGCGGAGGCAGGAGCGGCCCCTGGGGGCGGGGGGCAGCGGCGCTGCCTTGACTAGCATTAAAGTGACTAATCCAGAAGGGGGCAGGTGCCCCAATAATCCCGGGGTGAGCGGAGCACAAGACCTGGGCAAAGGACTCCTGCTCCTGTGCGGGGAGCCGGGAGTTGTAGGGATCGTGGCCCCCGGGAGTGGGAGAGGCGCCCGCCGCTGGGCCGGAGTCGCTTGTGGAGGGGAAGGGCGCGTAGTGCTCATCGGGGGGGGGGGCGGTGGCTGGATGGGGGGAGACGTCAGCACCCAGGCACCAGTCAGAGAATGTGGAGAGTTCCCTCGCTCCTAGGAGCACGAGCCCGGCTGTAAATAATGCCAGGGACCTGTGAATCCCGGCAGCTGTGGGAGAGAGGATCGGTGCTAGCTACAGAAAAAAGCTGTTAATGCTGAATGGTTTGCTGTTCTCTGGGGATGTCAAACATGGTTTGGTTCAGCACTCTCAGAAAGGGCGTGTGTTGTCTGAGAGTGAATCTGCACAGAGCTCTGCTACTATCCCACTGCTATAATTCCCATTCCTCGGCATGCTTATTTTCATTTTTAAATTGTGCTTTCTTTGTGGTATAGAAAGTATTTGCCAGAAGGTAGTTTTTCGGTGTCTTTAAACCTGTTGGGTTGGTCTTGCATGACAGATGCATGTTAATTTCTGAATCACCAAATGTGTTGCCAGCAATGGAATGAGCTTTATTTTAGCCTAAAGTAGGGATCGAGGACAGAACATCTAAACACAATTTTCTGCAGTGTCTGGGCCTGTCTCTACTGGTAGGCCAAACCATGGAATAAACTGGTTACGCTGGTATCAAGCTTGAACAATCTGTTTAGTTCTTCATTTTATATAGGCACAGCTTCTGCAGGGCTCTCCTTTCCTGCTTCATTCTAAATAACCATACTGCAAGCTTCTTAGGGCAAGGACAGTTTTTGCTTGTACAGCACCCAACACAATGGAGCTCTGATTCTAACTGGGCTCTCTAGGTTTTAACAAAATATAAATAGTAATTACATTAGAACATATGAAAATGAAGTTATTTAGTTTGTAAAGTCAAGCATTTATTCTTCCCCCATTTGTATGTGTGCGTGCATTATGATAGACACCTTAATGATCTGATTGCATGACCTCTGCTTCAGTCAGTGCACAGGAGGGATAGGGCTCAGGGAAAGAAGGAGCTATTCAGTATATTTTTACCTCCACTATCCAATATATGACCCTTGCACACCATATAAAACCATGTACTGAATACAGAATGATTAATTTATTCATAGTGCTCATCAACTGTAGTGCCTCACACACACTAAGAAGTTTATTTTAACAATTTCTTGGCGAGAGAAGAGTAGTATTATACCTGTTTTACAGATGGGGAAAACTGAGACAAAGGGCTCGTCCTCACTGGGGGGGGGAGGGATCGACCACAGATACACAGCTTCAGCTACATGAATCACGAAGCTGAAGTTTGCGTATGTGCCGCCAACTTACCTGCCATCCCCACGGCGGCGGCAGTCGGCGGCGCGCTCCCCCGTCGACTCCAGCTTGCACCTCCCGGCGAGCTGGAGTTCCAGAGTCGACGGGGGAGCCCGGGGCGATCGATTTTTCGTGTCTTCACAAGACGCGATAAATCGATCGCCAGAAGATCGATCCCGCACTGCGGGAGTGAAGACGAGCCCAAAGACAGTGACTTGCTTGAGGCCACACAGTGGCAGAATTAGAACCCGTAACATCAATTCCTGACTACTCCAGGTCCTGCTGCGTTACTGTGCTGAGCAGCCACAGTTCTGTTGCTCTTCAGAGTGTTTAGCATTGCTGATCATCCAGTCCTGGGTGTCTCAAGTTGGGCCTAGAAAATGAGAGAGAAAATAATTGTGACCATGTACCAAAATTCCACTTCAAGTAACTTGCCCAGCATCTCGTAGGACGTCTCTGGTAGAGGGAGGGGTGGGAGTGAGTCTGTGTAACAGTCATCTGTCTTAACCACAAGACCATCTTTTATCTTTTGCATTCCCAACTTTATTCTCTATGCACCTTCCAACTGCTAGAAAAATGAGGCAGGGTCCTACAGGTAAATGTTATTGATTATACAACTTCTCAGCACCATCCATTTCTGTCCTGTGGAAAAGATAGTATGTTATCGTGTGATCAGACTGTGAATCTGTACAAGAATGAAGGTTTCATGGACAATTGTAATAACTACTAATCATGCATCATCAGGGTTTGAATCCTGAATTTTAAGTACTGCAACACAGAGTGCTATTCCTTCAACTACAAGACTAAATATATTAATTGGTAGCAGAAGACTTACCCTATTTGAACTGTCCACTAAAAGATGTTGCATAATACACTGAAAAATAGTGGGTTACATATGCATGAGTAGTCCCATTCTTCAGACAGAATAGAAAATAAAGATATGCAATGTGGCTAATTGGATGAAATTTGGGTCTGCTGTAGTGGAGAGCTGGGATATATTGCTAGTCATAATTTAATAATAATTGTGAAGGGTACACAATTACTGAAGCACTCAGCAATAGAGTTTGTAACTCGTGCTCTTCTAGTATACATTATTATTATTATTTGAGTTTATCTTCTCCTGGGGTTCTCATCCCACTGTGGAAGGTATGTGGTGGGGAGAATAATATCTGCCCTCTGTGATACCTAGAAGTGGGCAATAAGCCACTGGGACCATGTCCTGGGCCCAGGTGATAGTTGCAACCCAGCCTGGATTTTCCCATCCTTTCTTCCAGTACTATAGCTGCTCTGGCAGCAACTTGGCAGAGTTTCTGTTCACACAGATTTCCAGTGCAATGTATGTAATGTTCATGGTGTTACTGCATGATTTTGGCAGTATGCAAAAACAACACAAGCCATCGTAGGGGAATAGCTATTTTCAACAGTTTATATTCAGGTACATCTGAGCAGAATTTCATGGTATCAGTGTACTGTACTTTCCTCTTGTCAAAGCCCTGCTGCAAATAATAATGGTTGTAGAGCTCAAGAAAGATGGCAATAATCTTTTATAATGGAAGGTGTTAGATAAACTAAATATTGGGGTCACTGCCAGTTCTCAATCTAATAATTAATAATGAGGAATAAATACCAAATGTCAAGCTTTTGAGTTCCAGATCTCTCATCTTCCATTTCACTGCTCTGTGAAATGTACTTATTTGTCCTGGAAACCTAAGAGCTCAATATTTCTAGTTATTTTTCAGGAAAGTGTTTTTTCTTTCCTCACAGAACAGCTTGGTCAAAACCAGGAGGATTTAAGAAAAAGATATATGTTGTGCCTTTTTAGGTAGAAAATATAAACAGAGTGAAAATAAGGTACAAATTCTTACATATTTCTTCAGATTTTTTTTTCCTGCTGTGATGACAGCATTCACTCAGATGATTTCTATAATATTTTTCAGTGTATAGCACAGTATACTAATATTGTTTTATAATATTTATTCTCTTTTATGTGAGAAATTGTTTTCCCAAGGTGTTAATTTGTGTGCCTGCTTTTATATGGTGTAACTATTTCATAGCCATCAGTTTTATTTCAGAATAGTGTAATGCATTCTGTAGTTATGTAAGTAATGGCTCAGAGGCATTACCAGTTACAATTATTTTTGTGCTTTGTAAAATGAAGTGAGGAATAATATCTTGCCTCGTTGAACTGCAAAAATGGAGGGGACAAAAGAAGAGTTGTTGCTTGACTGTCATAAACTATAAAAATGTAGCAGTGAAAAATCTGAACTTTAGGGTGGTAGCAGTCTTGATACTATACGTAATATAGATATTTCAGTCTGCGTTATTGGGCTCTCATACATGTATGTGGGAAATATGAGGGTTAACTTAGATATTTGATATTTTCATTTTTATGTTGACTGAAGGGGCTTACATGAACGTCATGTAAATAAAACTTTGTATACCTCACATTGAAATCTTTACATTTTTATAGTAAACACTCCTTATTATGTATTAAAACAATTATAATTTTCTTAGCAATTTTTTTTAACTTTAGATTTATTTATAACGTAACCTACTAAACAAAAGTTTTGAATATCCTGTTCGTCAGGTATCCTGTTAGTCAGGTATTAACACCGCATATCCAGTGCACTGAAAAGTGAGAATTTGTGTTTGGTGGCCAGATTATTCTTATTGACTGTTTATGTAATAAGGTATGTTGTTGTTTTTTCTCCTTATTCCTGCCTGTGAATTTCTCCATTGTCAATATATTCCATGGTTGGCAGTACTAGTTGGTTCCTTTGCTTTCCTCCACTATGGTTATATTGGCAGTCTCAGCAGCCGTTGGCTTATTTATTAAAATACTGGCTATCTTTAAATTAGTGCCTTTTTTATTTATAGTATAGAAGATAGTAGTAGTGTAATTAAGCCTGGCTCCCCTCAAATCATTGGATCTCCCCATGTACAAGGTGGCTTCCATTAATTTCATTGCAGCACTATCTGTGGAAGGAAAATCACAATTTCTGCTAGGACCAGACGCTCAAGCTGCTCTAAATGTAGGAGTGCACTCCGTAAGATTCTAAATAACAATTAGTCTCAATTTGAATATCCAACTGCAATTTCTGTGCTTAAATAAAATAAAAAATTGTCATGTATAAAAGTTGTAACTAAATGCATCTATTCAGGCATTATATATATATATATATATATATATATATATATATATATATATATATAAATTAGGCAGACAAACACTATGTTATGAAGTGTGAAAATATTACCTATGTCCTGGTGTAACCATCTCTTGATTCACTCTCTTTTCCACATTCCATCGCTAATTGGCTGTCACAATTTTTTCCAGCATATCAAATTAGAATTTCAGCAAATCTTTGGAATTCTCTGTTTGATCCAGGTTCTCCTTGGTGCAAGAATTACCTTTCATTTGATGTGAACAACACATTTTACCTAGGTCAGTACACCATGTTACTGTGATTTGAGTAGTACACATTAATACAGTGTGTTCCTTTGTTACACACCCAAGTTTAACTTTCATACTGCATGTTTCTCTCATACTGGCCCAAGCAAACTTCTAGTTCATTGTTTAATTGTTTACTGGAATACTAGTGTACATTAACAAAAGTCACACTAATAAAACACCAATGTTCCTTTAGTACTATTGTGAACTTCATCTGGTTATTATTTAACCCCTCTTATTTATTACCATTTACATTCTTTTGTATGAACTTGCCATAAGTGACCTGCCTTTGAATCACAGATGACTTGATATCTACCAAGTCTGTATTTTTTATAATTGTGTAAATGAGGATTTTACCGTTCTGTGTATGTGCATATATATGTATATTTATATAAGTGCCCATGGTCAGTTTCTCTGTTTTTTCCATGCTCCAACTTCATAAAACTACATGATTTTAAAATTTGAGCTGTTAGTCTGTCACGTTGCTTGTGTCCAATACCTATTTTAGGGTCATTTAATGGGCTACTCACTAATTTAATGACTTGTAATCTTAGCTGGAAAAACACTTACTTTACAGGAGAATAACATACTGTACTGAGTTTTTAGAGATACTTATTGTAATTTATCTCCCAAACTGTGACTGATGCTTGTGTGTGTGCACCTGCACACCTGCCTCAGTGGGAGCTGATGTCAGATTGGTCTTCCTGCTGGGAAGTGGGTTAAGACAGGAAACAAATTTCACTGTTGCAATGAAATAGGCAGAGACTTTCAAGGTTCTTATTTTCTGTTACTTATCTTATGTATGACAGTCACTGCCTCTCTCATTCATATAATGAATTTTATTTTCTTTGCCTTGATGTCTGCCAATGGGCTGTCAAAATAGCAGTGTACCCTGCTTGACAATCTTTTCAAATGAATATTGTACAGATCTTAGTGATATATTTTGTGTGTAATTAGATAGTGATTAAAATCTTTCATATTCAATGGCAGTTTTGCTTTAAAATTGTTCTCTATTTGGTGTTCATAGAGTATGTTTTGTTAAAGTAATAAGATGTTCAGATCTTTGATTGTTCTTAGATTTTTGTCTTAATTACCTCCCGTTATTCATTTAAATTATTATTTAAATGATTCATGTAATTATACTTTCATTCAACCCTTTTAACATTTTTCTCTTGGTTCCTCTGAATTCTTGTCAAATGTGAGAGAAAATAGACCACATCAAATTGCTATATCTCTTGCTTAGTGTGTGTCTAGTTAGCACGTGTTTCTGTAAATCTTAGAGCAACAATTCTCTTTGCTCAATTTAACGTCTAAAAAGTATTAGTTCTCATCATATATATCCGTTCTATGTTTAACTCGTTATTGACTATGCTTGTAATAGTAACTTTAGAATAGTAACAGCCAAATCTCTGCTTTCTCTAGATTTTCTATAGATCAGTGGTGCACAATCTGGGGGCTCCTCCCTAGCGGGGTGCAAGAGGTTCTCTGGGGTGGTGCAAAGAAATTTCTGCCTTTTGCCCTTTTAAAAAACACACATACAAATATCAGTGTTGCCAACCCTACTTCTATGCTGCTGCTGGCAGCAGTGCTGCCTTCAGAGCTGGGCAGCCGGAGAGCAGTGGCTGCTGACTGGGGCATTCATTTTGTTTGTGGCACAGGGCGACTATTTTTTTTTTAAAAAAAATCCCACACCAGTCCCACCCTGCAATTTCCACTCCCACCTGCTCCCGCCTTGTCTGTTGAATTTTTTTTGTTGAATCCAGAGGTCCCTTCCAATCCTAATATTCTATGATTCTCCCTGTTCCAGAAATATTTTAATTTCTCCATTCATTTGCTCTCTCTGTTGTCAAACCCAACCCATTTCATAGAATCATGGAATGTTAGGGTTGGAAGGGGCCTCTGGAGGTCATCTAGTCCAACCCCCTGCTCAAAGCAGGACCAATCCCCAACTAAATCATCCCAGCCAGGGCTTTATCAAGCCTGACCTTAAAAACCTCTAAGGAAGGAGATTCCACCACCTCCCTAGGTAACCCGTTCCAGTGCTTCACCACCCTCCTAGTGCAAAAGTTTTTCCTAATATCTAATTTAAACCTTCCCAACTGCAACTTGAGAACATTACTTCTTGTTCTGTCATCTGGTACCACTGAGAACAGTCTAGATCAGGGGTCTCCAAACTTTTCAGCCCGAGGGCCGCATTAGCTATCAAATAGCAGTTCGGGGGCCGACAACACACTCGAGGTCCAAATAAAAAAGAATCAAAACATGGATGTTGTTTTTAATTATTTATTTAATATTATTTTATTCAGTTATTATTTAATAACACATTGATACACTACACATGAACACTACACATGAACACCTGTTCACTACACATGAACACTACACATGAACACCTGTTCACTACACATGAACACTACACATGAACCCCCCAACTGACCCACCCAGCCAGGTCTCTCCCCCCAAAACCTCCTTTCCTCCAACCCCCCTCCCCCAAATGACCCACCCAGCCAGGTCTCTCCCCCCAAAACCTCCTTTCCTCCAACCCCCCTCCCCCAAATGACCCACCCAGCCAGGTCTCTCACCCCAAAACCTCCTTCCCTCCCACCCACCCCCCAACTGACCCACCCAGCCAGGTCTCTCACCCCAAAACCTCCTTTCCTCCAAACCCCCCCCTCAAATGACCCACCCAGCCAGGTCTCTCACCCCAAAACCTCCTTTCCTCCAAACCCCCCCCTCAAATGACCCACCCAGCCAGGTCTCTCACCCCAAAACCTCCTTTCCTCCAACCCCCCCCCTCAAATGACCCACCCAGCCAGGTCTCTCACCCCAAAACCTCCTTTCCTCCAACCCCCCCCAAATGACCCACCCAGCCAGGTCTCTCACCCCAAAACCTCCTTTCCTCCAACCCCCCCCCCCAAATGACCCACCCAGCCAGGTCTCTCACCCCAAAACCTCCTTCCCTCCCACCCACCCCCCAACTGACCCACCCAGCCAGGTCTCTCACCCCAAAACCTCCTTTCCTCCAACCCCCCCCCCCAACTGACCCACCCAGCCAGGTCTCTCACCCCAAAACCTCCTTTCCTCCAACCCCCCCCCCCCAACTGACCCACCCAGCCAGGTCTCTCACCCCAAAACCTCCTTTCCTCCAACCCCCCCCCCCAACTGACCCACCCAGCCAGGTCTCTCACCCCAAAACCTCCTTTCCTCCAACCCCCCCCCCCAACTGACCCACCCAGCCAGGTCTCTCACCCCAAAACCTCCTTTCCTCCAACCCCCCCCCCCAACTGACCCACCCAGCCAGGTCTCTCACCCCAAAACCTCCTTTCCTCCAACCCCCTCCCCAACTGACCCACCCAGCCAGGTCTCTCACCCCAAAACCTCCTTTCCTCCAACCCCCTCCCCCCCAACTGACCCACCCAGCCAGGTCTCTCCCCCCAAAACCTCCTTTCCTCCAACCCCCCCCCAAGTGACCCACCCAGCCAGGTCTCTCCCCCCAAAACCTCCTTTCCTCCAACCCCCCCCCAACTGACCCACCCAGCCAGGTCTCTCACCCCAAAACCTCCTTTCCTCCAACCCCCCCCCCAACTGACCCACCCAGCCAGGTCTCTCACCCCCCCAACTGACCTGCTCAACCCGCTCTCTCCCCACAGACCGGTTCGCCGCCTGGCAGTGGGTGGCTCCTTGTTTCGCCCCCTGCAACTGCGTGGCGGTGCGGCGCGTCCCGGCCCCAGCTCCGAGCCGTCCCTGGCCGGCGGCGGCAGCCGAGCGCGCGGCGCTTCCAGGCCCCGCGGCTGGCAGCGGCGGCCGAGCGCGCGGCGCTTCCAGGCCCCGCGGCTGGCGGCGGCGGCCGAGCGCGCGGCGCTTCCAGGCCCCGCGGCTGGCGGCGGCGGCCCGCGCGGCGCTTCCAGGCCCCGCGGCTGGCGGCGGCGGCCCGCGCGGCGCTTCCAGGCCCCAGCGCGGAGCCAAAAAGATCTCCGCGGGCCGGATGAGAGGACCTCGCGGGCCGCATCCGGCCCGCGGGCCGTAGTTTGGAGACCCCTGGTCTAGATCCATCCTCTTTAGAACCCCCTTTCAGGTAGTTGAAAGCAGCTATCAAATCTCCCCTCAGTCTTCTCTTCTGTAGACTAAACAATCCCAGTTCTCTCAGCCTCTCCTCATAAATCATGCACTCCAGATCCCTAATCATTTTTGTTGCCCTTCTCTGGACTCATTCCAATTTTTCCACATCCTTCTTGTAGTGTGGGCTCCAAAACTGGACACAGTACTCCAGATGAGTTCTCACCAATGTCAAATAGTGGGGAACAATCACATCCCTCGATCTGCTGGCAATGCCCCTACTTATACAGTCCAAAATGCCATTAGCCTTCTTGGCAACAAGGGCACACTGTTGACTCGTATCCAGCTTCTTATCCACTGTAATCCCTAGGTCCTTTTCTGCAGAACTGCTGCCTAGCCATTCGGTCCCTAGTCTGTAGCAGTGCATGGGATTCTTCCGTCCTAAGTGCAGGACTCTGCACTTCTCCTTGTTGAACCTCATCAAATTTCTTTTGGCCCAATCTTCTTATTTGTCTAGGTCCCTCTGTATCCTATCCCTACCTTCCAGTGTATCTATCACTCCTCCCAGTTTAGTGTCATCTGCAAACTTGCTGAGGGTGCAGTCCACCCCATCCTCCAGATCATTGATAAAGATATTGAATAAAACCAGCCCCAGGACCGACCCTTGGGGCACTCTGCTTGATACCGGCTGCCAACTAGACATGGAGCCATTGATCACTACCCATTGAGTCCGACTATCCAGCCAGCTTTCTGTCCACCTTATGGTCCATTCATCCAGCCCATACTTCTTTAACTTGCTAGCAAGAATACTGTGGGATTTAATTTAATTTAATGCAAGTTCATTTTTATAGTTGATACCTAATGTCAACTCACTTCTGTCTGTGTTGTGGGGTGGCCCAGTCTGCTTCTAACTCCATTGCACATGTTTCAGTTCGTTGTTGTAAAGTTGGCTTGTCTGCCTGCAGTGTCTTGCTAAGTGGGTTCTTCGCCTCAATGATGTCAGTCTTTACATTCACTTTAGTGCTTCTGCTGCATTTCTCTTATCCAGAGATAGAAAGGTGATGGGGCACATAGAACATTCTTTAATGCTTAAGCCATTGCAGAGCTATTGGCTTAAGTAGCCATCTGCGAATCATAATGCTATTTGTCCTCCTTCTTGCTGTTTTAATAAATTTCCCCTTGTAATTGTTTGGATTTCTAATTGTTAACTCCCTCCATTAGAGAAATAGGCAGTGTTTAAAAAATGAACAGTTGCAAAGATTGGGATATATGAAGGAAAGGGGCAGGAAGGGTAATGCTTGTAAAACCATATGTCAGCTCCTGCATGGCATTGTAAAGGCTCCTTAGAAATATGTAAGAAGATAATGACATGATGTATACCTGTTGTTTTTCTGTTCCAGTCAAATGCTGGAAGGCATATTGATCCCTGTAGTTTAATTCGGTTAGGTAAACTCTAGCAGTGTGTCCTGCTTGGTTCAGGGTTTTGAGTGGTCAATTACCTGTCACATGTTACCAGAATGACTGTTATTTATTTTAATAAAATGCTCTTTCTAGTATCTGTGGTTTGTAATTAATTCAGTTTGTGTGTCATAGAATGCTGGAATTTTTAATGGGTTTTTGATCCACAAAGAAAGATGTAGACTTATAAGGCTAAGCCAACATGCTCCAGGGTATTGACTACAGAATGAAAAGAAACACCACTTCAAAGTTCTGTCAGTGAGTGTGCTGCTCTTTTTTTTTTTTTTTAGGATTAAATTGGGTTATAGTTTGAAGAAAGCTATAATCTAAGTAAACAGTCCTTGATAAGATATCTTGAATTAAATGTTTGAAATGTAAGTTTATTTTATTGTAAGTAAAATAAACTCTTAATTTGGAAAACCTTAATCACTGAAACAATGATGCGCTCTTTATGTAGTTAAGTAGGCCATAGGCACATCACAAAATGGATCTTCCTCTTTGTCCCAAAAGGAATAAATATAATCTTCCATTTAATATCTTATTGGGGCATAAATAAACACTGAATTAATAGCATTTTTAATATTTGATGTAATGGTGCCTTTATTTTTGAAATACTTTCTGTATGGTACCATGACTGGATTTTAATAACAGTAGTAATGCTTTCCATGTGTATATATATTTTTTTTGATGAAAGCACTACACAAACAAAAAAAATAAGCCTCTGTGAGGGAGGCCGGTATTCTGGTTTCCCTGATGGAAGAAGTTGAATATTGCAGTTGAGATTTAGTCAAGCTCGCAAAGGAAATCTGAGGCAGAGCCTAAGTTGTATTTTCAGTCTCCTGATTCCCAGTCCTGTATTTCAGCCACAAGACATTCTTCTTGTGATAAAGCACTTTATCTCCTGTTAATATTGTTCAGATGAGTTCCTGTCTGCATCCTGTAAACTTTCCCATACCGGTATTGCCCTGGCCTCTTCTTTTGTCATTCAGTTTTGGACACATTCTAAAACAATGTGCATTTCCTCACCTTTTGGGGACGAAGCCAGACTTTGAGGCACCTGCTCCCCTACTTGGTGTAAACATTGCTTGTGCCAATCAGAAAGGAACACAAACAAGTTTTGGGCCCCGTCTCCTATGACACTTCTGTGATGTCATAGTTGGTACTTATGGACCTGCCTGCCATGTGCAGACAGGGAGAAGAGAAAGAAAACCGAATCCTGGGTATCCTGTGTACCCCAGTAACCAAGTTTGATCACCTCGAAGCCTCTCTCTCTGCTCACGTGTTTTCAAACAGAGCCTCCACGTTTGCCGGTCGTTATACGTTGGTTTGTATTTGTAAGTATCGATTATTACTAAATGCTGCATCTTTGTTTTGTGGCAGACCCAAGGCAGACAGCTGCCAGGAAGGCCTGCAATTAGAAGGCTTACCACAAGGGAACCAGGTCCAGCTGAGTAGGGCTGCCACAGCCAGAAGCAGGGCCAGCTGAGGCCAATTAAGGAGGCTGTCAGAGCCCTTGAAAAGAGACTCCTCCCCAGAGAGGCTTGTGGGAGTTTGAGGAGTGAGTTTGAAGGCAGTGGGAGTTTGAGGAGTAAGTTTGGAGGCAGTAGGAGATAGAGGAGCGAGTTTGGCGAAAGTAGAGGGGTGTGAGGGGCGAGTTGGAAGAAGCAGGGGCAGAGAGGCTGCTGGCAAGCAGGAGAAAAGAACTAAGGGTCCCTCCCAGGGGGGACCTAGCCTTCCTAGCTTGCAGGAGCCTGACCCTGAGAGAGAAAGAAAGGGAGCGAGCTGCTAAGGAGCAGCAGGAAAAACCGGGTCTGGTGCAGTCTGGTCAGGGTGCCAGGGCCGCACCAGCACCCCAAAGGACTTGAACCAGGGGGAGCAGAGGAGCCACCTTGTCACAGTTTATAAATATTGTTAGTAGATATTTTTAGTCATTGTGTGTTTTAAGTTTCATTAAGTCTATTAGCTAATCTAACGCGGCTCCCTTACCCCTTGTAATTATCCCCAATAAAACTTTAAATTGATTGATTTTAGGGGGGTGTGTGTGTGTGTGTGTGTGTCTGCAGTTCGCGTCGTGACCCATACTTTCCTTGCATCCCTTACCAATATAGTCTATTGCCACTTGCAGCCTGCAGCCTAAATAACAGGCCTGCATTTTTTTTCCCGCCCCTGCAAGTCTGTGGCAATCCACAAATATGTGCAAGCGTTTATGTTGTTCAACTTCAAACTTTTTTTTCAGTAAGAAACACAGCTAAGTGCTGTGGCTATGATTAGGAATGGCAGTTATGGAAATGTCTAAAGGCCTGGTCCGAAGCCCACTGAAATCGATGAGTGCTCTTCCGTTGACATCAATGGGGTTTTGATCAGGCCCTGAAAGAAGACATCTAAGAGCTTCCAAGGTAACGTTCCAGAATGTGGTTCTGTAATGTTTTTGGGGTTAGATTGTAGAACAAAGTCTGAGTAGAAATGAGGCAATGGGAGATTGGACACGGTGCATTATATAGACTGTTTGGAGAGAGTGGAAAGAGTAGAGTTGGAGAAATCACTGAATCCTAGTCAGTGAAGTGACTGAGAAGCTGAAGACCTAAAAGAAAAGTGAGTGCACCTCAGTTTATTTTAGCCTCGATGCAGAGAGACACCTGCATCAAGGCTCAAATAAACTGAGGTGCACTCATTTTTATAAGTTATTCGGAACAGTGCTTATTGTGTGCAGTTATTTTGACAGTATGAGGAAAAGTGCATTTTGGTGTATCTGTTTGTTTTTCCAGTATATTGTTCCTGATCTGTTTTATGTAGTGTTCCTGAGTTTTAGATATTACTAGCACAAATACCCGGTGTTGCTCAGGTCCGTTGGAGGGGGGGAGAGAGCTGAGCGAGTGGGGGGGGCGTTGGAGGGGGGGAGAGAGCTGAGCGAGTAGGGGGGATGTTGGAGGGGGGGAGGGGGGAGAGAGCTGAGCGAGTGGGGCGGGGACGTGGGAGGGGGGAGGGGGGAGAGAGCTGAGCGAGTGGGGCGGGGACGTGGGAGGGGGGAGAGAGCTGAGCGAGTGGGGCGGGGACGTGGGAGGGGGGAGAGAGCTGAGCGAGTGGGGCGGGGACGTGGGAGGGGGGTATTATTACATCATAACTATGTCACAGAGAACAGCAGCTGCCCAGCTGATGTTAATGGGCTTTAAAGAATTTCACCTCTAGGGGGTGTCAGAGGTGAGATTTGAAAAATTTTCTATTCTTACCCTGATTAGGACCCTAAAGCCTATAACTGTACCAAGTCTCAATTTCAAGTCTCTAGCTCAAACGGTGTGGAAGGAGTAAGGGAACGTACATACACGCACGCATACACCATTTTACTTTTATATATATAGATTCCTTATTTGGATACCACTGGTACTGAATATACAGTACCTTGATTTTTGTAAGTTACATATTGATAAAAGGGTGTATAGAAGAAAATAAGTAGGCTGCCTCTGAATCATAGAGCATTTAAGCAAGCATAAGAGGGTCTAGGGAGCTAGTGAAAAGGTGACTGATTTAAAATTACAAACACCATTTGCAGAATGTCTTTTTATTAATGTAGTCAGCACTTGTGGAGCAAGTCCATGATGGTTAAATATTTATCTTACACAGGAAACTGGTGTTCCCTTTTCAGTTCATAGACAATTACCTTCCATAATTTTACTACTTATTTTCCTTCTTTGGAACTTATGGACAGAGTTGTTTAATCCGGACTTGAAATTTTTCTTTCTTCAGATACCATGTTTGTCATTCATGTGCTGATCAGGTGTTCAGGGCTTGAAAGTTTTACCTGACTTTTTGCAAAGGTAGTAATCCTACTGATTTAAAGAACAACTATGATGCCATGACCCCACGACCAGACCATGTACGTGCTCCTTTCTTTGATCTACTGGGTAGTGTGAAGATTTGCTGATTATGTAACCAACCCAAGTAAATCAGTTCTGGGTCTGGCTGCTGCTCCTCCTGCCGCTGCCTTGAGCAAGCAGGAGGCTCTAGCTTCTCCTCTCCACCTAGGTTTGTTGTTTCTCATGCTACCCTCGCTCTGAAATGAACAACTGCTGGGAGGACAGTTTGATCGGTGGCTGCTCCTTCCTTCTGAGAAATGTATTGGCTTCAGTTACACAGGCCAGCTCAGTCCACTCAACCCAACCACATATCTGGTTGCCTTAGTTTGCCTCAAGACGCATCTCACTTTGTATCTAAGCACAAAACAAATTGTGCAAAAGCAGGAGAGTCTAGGGCAACTGTTGCCTCAGAAGATAGGGGCATTTCTTACAAAGATTACTGTTTAAAAGTAGTAAATTAACATAAAGGTTAACAGTATTGTTACAGTATTTGGGACAGCAAACAAAAGCCATAAACAATAAAGCTATGTAAAGTTTTCATGTGTACTAGATGTTTGTAATGGAAGGTAAGTTGTGTTGATTTTAATGGACATGGTAAGTTAGTGAGCAGTCAGAAGACACTGGAAGTTTCCCCTAGTGCTTTCAAATAGAGCCAGATTTGTTATCTTCAGAAGTTTCCTAGAAGGGTTTAAGTTAAGCAGTTTTGTAGGCAAATTTGCCTACAGAAATATATTTAAACCACTTTCTTCCCTTCTTGGAAGCAACGGGCGACTGGGGGCGGGTGGGTGGTGGGGTGGTGGGATGGGATGTTATGAAAGCAGCGACTGTCGCTCTCCGGGAGCTGGTAATGGATGTTAAGATATATGTTTGGTTGGCAAGAGTTATTACCTGTTTGAGAATTTCACTGACAAGCTTGGAAAAGACACTACAGCCGGAGGAGACTTATGCTGCCGCAAGGCCTGTCAGCAGTGGAGGAGGATTATATAAAAGCACAACTTGGGCTTGATGAGAAGGGAGGGAGAGGAGGAGTGCCCACAGCCAAGAGCTTAGATGGTGAGTTCTTGAGTGAATTACTCAAATGGAAGGACCTAGCTTTTGGGGATGGGGGAAAGAGGGAGTGTAAGTGAAAACATCACAGTTATGTGGAGTTGCAAGATAAGGGGGTGTTGTCCCCAAACCTTTACAGTCATGAGAACAGAGGCTTTTCAAAAGCTTAAAATATTTAAAGTGATTTCTATAAAATGTTAGGTAACTGCTGTTCTTAAGATCACCGTATATTAGTCCTCAGGGAAACTTAAATAATGTCTGGCATGAATCACATAAACTAGAGAATGTAGTGTACTTTTTTTTAAAACAATCACATAACTGGAGCCTTCTTTCTTTTGATTCAGGAATTTTTAGATTGTTCTGTAAAAATCTGTTTCAGGTATACATAAACAAGAAATTGCAATTTTTTTCCAAGTATTTCTCACTGCAACTGCCCATTCTCTTTGTGAGGAACTGCAAAGAGAATTCTCACAATTCTATGTTGGAGACTACATAAGTTGAAATATTCATCTGTACATGATGTTTTTGGTGCATCAGATATACAATCTGAAATGACATTATTCAGATGCTGGTTTTGTTGTTCATAGATAGTCACCAATATCCAGGGTATTCATATTTCCTTCATAAACCTCAGATGATATGTTTATTTTTAATTTTTGTTTTTTGTCTGACTAAGAGTAGAAGCTGTTTGTCATTTACATATAATATACTAGCATAAGTGCCCGGCGCTGCTCGGGTCAGTCGGAGGTGGGGAGGTGGCAGACAGCTGACACCCCCTGACCAACCCCAACACCCACACCTCACCCCTCACCCACCCCAACACCTTCCCACCCCCCCCAGCAAACCCGACACCCCCACCTCACCCCCCGACCGAACCCAACACCCCCACCTCACTTACCGTCCCACCAGACCCAACTCAGATCTGTCGCAGGTGGGGAGGGGGCCCAGAGCCGAGGGATTCCGGGGACCTTCGCAGGTGGGGGGCGGCACAGAGCTGATGGATTCTGGGGTTCCGTTTGGAGGGGGGAGGGGCAGAGAACTGAGGGATCTCCGGGGTTCCGTTGGAGGAGGGAGGGGTGAGCTGAGCGAGTGAGGTGTCTGTTGGAGGGGGGTATTATGACATCATCACCACCTAACTGCCCAGCTGATGTGATTGGCCCTGAAAGACTTTCACCCCTGGGGGGCGTCAGAGGTGAGATCCGAAAATTTTTCGACCCGTACCAGCATCTAGACCCCAAGACCCCTCACTGTACCAAAATTCAAGTCTCTGGCTCAAACGGTGCGGGAGGAGTTCGCAGTCATACATACATACACCACTTGACTTTTATATATATAGATTACGATTCTCCTGAGTAACTTTCAGCTTGAGTGCCAGCAATCTTAAGGGAAAGAAGGAGAGGTGAGATGGGATCTCTAACACTGAATGGTTCCTTTTTCTGCTAAACTCATAATATGAAGCCAGGAATACTTGTAGCACCTTAGAGACTAACTAGTTTATTTCAGCATAAGCTTTTATGGGCTATAGCTCACTTCATCGGATGCATAGAATGGAACAGAAGTAAAATACATTTACACACACAGAAAGAAAGAAAGAGAAAAAAAATTGTACATTAGCATACCAATTCGAAGAGGGCTGTTAAATGTAGATGGTCCATTATCACTAGGAGAAAAAAACACCTTTTGAAATGGATTCTGTCGTCCGTGAAATTAACTCAGGAAATGCAATCAATTACTGTAATGAGAGAACCAATTGGAAGTTCTATTAAGCCCCTGGTTAATTGTATCCACTTTGAAAATTAATTCCAGTTCCTCAGTTTCTCGTTGGAGTCTGTTTTGGAAGTTTTTCTGTTTCAAAACTGAAACCATCAAATCTTTAATGGAATGGCCAGGAAGATTGAAGTGTTCTCCTACTGGTTTTTGAATGTTATGATTCCTGATGTCAGATTTGTGTCCATTTATTCTTTTGCGTAGAGACTGGCTGGTTTGGCCAATGTACATAGCAGAGGGGCATTGCTGGCACATAATGGCATATATCACATTGGTCGGTGTGCAGGTGAATGAGCCTCTGATGGTGTGGCTGATGTGATTAGGTCCTATGATGGTGTCAGTTGAATAGATATGAGGACAGAGTTGGCATCGGGCTTTGTTACAAGGATAGGTACCTGGGTTAGTGTTTTTGTTGTGTGTTGTGCGGTTGCTGGTGAGTATTTGTTTCAGGTTGGAGGGCTGTCTGTAAGCGAGGACTGGTCTGTCTCCCACGATCTGTGAGAGTGTGGGATCATCTTTCAGAATAGGTTGTAGGTCTTTGATGATGCGTTGGAGAGGCTTAAGTTGGGGGCTGAAGGTGACGGCTAATGGTGTTCTGTTGTTGTCTTTGTTGGGTCTGTCCTGTAGTAGGTGGCTTCTGGGTACTCTTCTTGCTCTGTCAATCTGTTTTTTCACTTCCCCAGGTGGGTATTGTAGTTTTAAAAATGCTTGGTAGAGATCTTGTAGGTGTTTGTCTCTGTCTGAGGGACTGGAGCAAATGCGGTTGTATCAGAGCTTGGCTGTAGACAATGGATCGAGTGGTGTGTTCTGGATGGAAGCTGGAGGCATGTAGGTAAGTGTAGTGGTCAGTAGGTTTCTGGTATAAGGTGGTGTGTACGTGCCCATCATTTATTAGCACAGTTGTGCCTAGAAAATGGACCACTTGTGTGGATTGGTCCAGGCTGAGGGTGATGGTGGGATGGAAATTGTTGAAATCATGGTGGAACTCCTCAAGGGCTTCTTTTCCATGGGTCCAGATGATGATGATGTCATCAATATACCGCAAGTAGAGTAGGGGCATTAGGGGACGAGAATTAAGGAAGCGTTGTTCTAAGTCTTCCATAAAAATGTTGGCATACTGTGGGGCCATGCGGGTACCCATAGCAGTTCCGCTGACTTGAAGGTATATATTGTCTCCAAATGTTAAATAGTTGTGGGTGAGGACAAAGTCACAAAGTTCAGCCACCAGGTTTGCCGTGACAGTGTCGGGAATAATGTTTTTGATAGCTTGTAGTCCATCTTTGTGTGGAATGTTGGTGTAGAGGGCTTCTACATCCATAGTGGCCAGGATGGTGTTTTCTGGAAGATCACCAATGGATTGTAGTTTCCTCAGGAAATCAGTGGTGTCTCGAAGATAGCTGGGAGTGCTGGTAGCGTAGGGCCTGAGGAGAGAGTCCACATAGCCAGACAATCCTGCTGTTAGGGTGCCAATGCATGAGGCGAGGCGATGGGGCATCCAGGATTTCCAGGTTTGTGGATCTTGGGTAGTAAATAGAATGTGCCTGGTCGGGGTTCTAGGCATGTGTCTGTATAGATCTGTTCCTGTGCTTTTCCAGGGAGTTTTTTAAGCGGATGGTGTAGTTTCTTTTGGTAATTCCCAGTGGGATCAGAGGATAATGGCCTATAGAATGTGGAGTTAGAGAGCTGTCTAGCAGCCTCTTGTTCATAGTCCAATTTATTCATGATGACAACAGCACCTCCTTTGTCAGCCTTTTTGATTATGATGTCAGAGTTGTTCCTGAGGCTGTGGATGGCAGTGTGTTCAGCACGGTTGAGATTATGGGGCAAGTGATGTTGCTTTTGAACAATTTCAGCTTGTGCACGGTGCCGGAAGCAATCTATGTAGAAGTCCAGTCTGCTGTTTTGACCTTCAGGTGGAGTCCATGCAGAATCAGTCTTTTTGCAGTGCTGGTAGGAAGGTTGCTGTGGGTTAGTATGTTGTTCAGAGGCATGCTGGAAATATTCCTTGAGTCTGAGACTTCGAAAGTAAGATTCAAGGTCCCCACAGAACTGTATCATGTTTGTGGGCCTGGAGGAGCAAAAGGAGAGGCCTCAAGATAGGACCGACTCTTCTGCCGGGCTGAGTATAGCTTGAAAGATTAACAATGTTGTTGGGTGGGTTAAGGGAACCACTGCTGTGGCTCCTTGTGGCATGTAGCAGTTTAGATAGTTTAGTGTCCTTTTTCCTTTTTAGAGAAGCAAAGTGTGTGTTGTAAATAGTTTGTCTAATTTTTGTAAAGTCCATCCATGAGGAAGTTTGTGATTTTTTTTATGAGTGTATCCAGGTTTGAGAGCTCATTCTTAATCTGTCCCTGTTTGCTGTATAGGATCTTTATAAGGTGATTTCATAGTTTCTTTGAGAGTGTGTGGCATAATCTCTCAGCATAGTCTGTGTGGTATGTAGATTGTAATGAATTTTTTATCTTTAGTCATGATGTCCATCTGTTTGCATTTGGAAAGGAAGATGTCTGTCTGTATCTGTACGAGTTTTTTCATGAAGTTGATGGATTTCCACTCCATACGGCTAAATGCAGTGCCTTGCATTGTGACAGGTTCAAGAATAGCAGCCGTGTTGGTCTGTATCCGTAAAGAAAGCCAGGAATACTTGTAGCACCTTAGAAACTAGCTAGTTTATTTCAGCATAAGCTTTCGTGGGCTATAGCTCACTTCATCGGATGCATAGAATGGAACAGAAGTAAAATGCATTTATACACACAAAGAAAGAAAAAAAAATTGTACATTAACCATTCCATTAAAGATTTCATGGTTTCAGTTTTGAAACAGAAAAACTTCCAAAACAGACTCCAACGAGAAACTGAGGAACTGGAATTAATTTTCAAATTGGACACAATTAACCAGGGGCTTAATAGAACTTCCGATTGGGTGTTTTTTTTTTCTCCTAGTGATACTGGACCATCTACATTTAACAGCCCTCTTAGAATTGGTATGCTAATGTACAATTTTTTTTCTTTCTTTCTTTGTGTGTGTAAATGTATTTTACTTCTGTTCCATTCTATGCATCCGATGAAGTGAGCTATAGCCCACGAAAGCTTATGCTGAAATAAACTAGTTAGTCTCTAAGGTGCTACAAGTATTCCTGGCTTTCTTTATGGATACAGACTAACATGGCTGCTATTCTTGAACTCATAATATGAGTCAGTCAAGAGTAACAGATTGGAGAATCCAAGATGCAGTTATTCTTATAGATAAATATACAGGTAAAAATATTTAATTTCTGGGCAAGTGAGATACATTTGAAATGATGTAGAGCAGACTCATCATCTGCTCTGATTTTTAATATATGCAACTACTGTGTCCTGCACTAAAAAGGCACCACTCATCATGATGCAACAGCAGTGTGTCATCAAGGTGTGGGAACAAACTGGCTGAGCTGCATTACCCAGTGTGCAAATAAGAACTCTTCGTTTTTGGTCTCGCAAGCATCCCAGTGACAGTCATTTGTTGATTGCCATCTTGAGTCTGTAACTTCAGCAACCTGTGAAGAATCTCAGAACAAAGAAGCACGCACTTCCTACTGGCTTTTGAACTCCTCCTCAACCATATTCATCTGTGGCAGCTGAAGTTGGAGCTGAACTTTAAGTTCCCAGAGAATGGTAGATGTAAGAGAGGCTGTGTAGCTATTTCCATGCCACAGGCTTGCATTGGTCAACACTTAGAGGCCAGAGAGCCAAGACATGTATCCAATGGTTCTCAACCAGGGATCTGGGGCCTCCTGGAGGGCACTAAGCAGATTTCAGAGGGTCTGCCAAGCAGGGCTGCCATTAGATTCGCTGGGACCCTGAGCAGAAAGCTGAAGCCCCACCACATGGGACTGAAGCCCGAACCATGATCCCCACCACCTGGGACAGAAGCCAAAGCCTGAGCAACTTAGCTTCATGGGGGCCCATGTGGCATGGGGCTCCAGACAATTGCACTGCTTGCAATCCCCAACGCCAGCCCTGGCTTTTATATGCAGAAAACCGTTGCTGGCATAGGTGGGGCATGTAATTTTTATAGCATGTTGGGGGGGGGGGGGGGGCTCAGAAAGAAAAAGGTTGGGAACCCCTAATGTGAACTATGTCAAGTGCAAGTTTTACAGTATGAATTTCACCTCTAACAATGCCTTATTAATTTCAGTACTTGCATGTCCAGTTTCATATCTGAACAAATGATATACTTTTTAGCGCAAATTATGAAAAGCAAATTGTCCTTGTTAGGGTTCCCTCTGAACTCTGGGTTACAGATGTGTGGATCCACATGAAAGACCCCCTATGTTTATATTCTACCAGCTTAGGTTAAAAACATCACCAAGGCATAAATTCCTTTCCTTATCCTTGAATGGTATTGCTGCCTCCCCCAAGTGATTTAAACCAAAAAATTTCTGGGACGGGTCACTTGAAATCCCTGTTCCCCAAAAATATCCTCCCAAGCCCCTTCACCCTGTTTCCTGGGAAGGTACCAACCAATTGCCTTTAATATAAGTACAAACCAGACCCTTTACCTTTAGGACACTAAAATCAATCAGGTTCTTAGAAGAACTTTATAAGAAAGAAAAAAGTAAAAAACTACACCTGGAAATTCAGGATGGAAGTTAACTTTACAGTGTAATAACAAGATTTAAAACACAGAGGATTCCCCTCTTGACTCAGCTTCACAGTTACCAAAACAGGAATAAAACTACCTCTTAGCATAGGGAAAATTCACAAACTAAAACAAAAGATAACCTAACGCATTTCCTTGCCTTACTTACAATGTTGGTAATCTTAAATGGATTATTTCAAGTAGGTTTTCAGGAGATGTTGTACCTGCCTGCTCTCTCTCTCTCTGTCCGGAGAGGGAACAAAGAGAGCACAAACAAAACCACCTCCTCCTCCTCCTCTTCTGCCCCCTCCCCCCTGATTTTGAAACCATTTTCTTTCCCTATTGGTCCTTCTGGTCGGGTGCCAACCAGGTTATTTGAGCTTCTTAACCCCTTTCAGGTAAAACGATTAAATACAGCTGCCGCCACGGAAGGATTTTATGCTATTCTTTCCTTTATATTTGACACCCCCTCTCCCCCAAATCACAGACTGTGTTGGACAGCCTGTTCCACACTGGCTGATTTCTTTCTGGAGCTCTAGGAGAAAACAGTTAATAAGACACATGCACCTCTAGACATACTACGGATTATATAAAACTAACAATATATTCACATTTTAAGGACTATTTTAACCAGTTGATTCTGAGACACTTTCACAGGAGAGTGCATCAGCACTTTGTTAGAAGCTCCTGAAATGTGTTGTATATCAAAATCAAAATCTTGGAGAGCTAAACTCCACTGAAGTTTTTTGTTTCCCTTGGCACAGCAAGCTTGGTTTGCAGGTGGAAGCGCTGTCCCTAAATGTATGTGCATAGCTTTTCCAGAGCGTACATAATGGCGTAACGTTCCTTTTCGGTGGTTGACCAGTGACTTTCCCTGTCACCGTTTTTTGCTGAGAAACACGACAGGATGGAATTTTGGATCCAGTCCTTCCTTCCTGCATTAAAACTGTTCCCACACTCAGATTTATCTATGGTTACTAGGAAAGGTTTGTCGAAGTCTGGGGCCCTTAGCACAGGGTCAGACATGAGTGTTGCTTTAAGCTGGTTAAAGGCCTTCTGACACTCTTCAATCCACTTAACTGCATTTAGCTGTTTCTTTTTGGTCAGGTTTGTCATTGGGCAGTGAGGTTATTTGAGCTTCTTTAACCCTTTACAGGTAAAGCGATTCATATAGCTGCCAAGGAGGAATTTTATGCTACTTTCCTTTATATTTATAACCGTCCTTATTTGCTTTGAACATTTATATGAAAATGTCAAACACTATTGTTTCCCAGGTAGCAGTGGTGCTTCATAGTGCTGCTTCCAATTTCTGGTTGATCAAGACTGTTTCCCTCCAATGCTCACCTTATCCTTGTCTTAGTTATCTGGAATCTGACAGTTAAAATCAGTGGAGATGCTTCAGTTATGTGTTAGCCTAGAACTGTGTAGAAAATGGCATTGTGAATAGAAGTCACCAGCTTATGGAACTTGCTTCCAAGTAGCTGAATCTCTAAGAAGGATGCTGTGCTTTGGGCGAAGGAGGCTTACATGTGAGATTTGGGTTTCACAAGGAAGATAGGTCTGCCAGTGAGTAATTATGGGCACTAATAGTAATGATGACTTAACCCTGCTGAGAGAGTTGTAGAGCTTTTCAAATAACTTAAAACTACACTGATGGACACTTTTTTGGAGGGGAGACAGGAAGGCGTGGGTGTAGGGTGGTGGTGTGTGTGGATTTTTTTTTTTTTTTTTTTTTTTTAACAAATACCTGTGTGACTAAAGTAAAGGGATGCTAGCCAGGTCAAATTTGATCCAAAATGTAGGTTTTTAATGTATACTCTTTTTACCAAAACAAGTAACAATGTTTTCATGAAATTAAAAAAAAAATCTTTTAATTGAAAGAGCATCGGAAAGCGATATGGACTAGAAAGCCAATGTAAAAATGATTAGGCTGCTTTCATTATTAAAGTTCAGTGCAATGTGAAGGAGTAAACAAGGAGCATAAATACTAAAAATAGTGAAAAATTTGTTTTAAATATTTTCTTTATTAATTTACAGTGCTGCTTGTAATAGGGTTAAGGATTTCTTACTTAATTTTTTTTTTTAAATTAACCAATATGGTTAATGACCCTGGAACTTCTGGGTTTTAGTCACAGCTCTGCTGTGGACTTGCCATATATCCCTGAGTACTCTTCTGTTCTCCTCCACGCCTTCCCTCCCTCAGTCGGAATGATACCTAACAAGGGTGTTTTGAAAAGTAGTATTTGTCCAGTGTTTTGAAAATGTAAAGTGCAAAATATTAACTAAATCAGACTTTTTAAAATGTGAAATTGACGCACAGCTTGCTCACCTGAAAAGTTACTTTCCTGTGGCCTGGAGGAACATGGGTGTCTAAATGGAATAGAGTGGGGAAAAATGTTGAGGGAAATAGTTTAATTCAATACATCTTTATATTATTCTTTGTAGCTGTAGGAGGGAACACTAACAGAGGTCTTTGGCAGAGAAGAGAGCAAGGATATCTTGACATTGAATTTGTCAGTGAAATATGATTTAGGGTCAAATTGTGGCCCAACTTGATGACCAAACTTCCACTGACTTCACTGGGGATAGGCTCTCACCCCTAAGTATTTAGTTTATACTAAAATGGAGAAGTCTTCTGGGACATAGGAATTTCTTTAAGGTGTCTAGTTGTCATGTTTATATAGTAACACTGAGAATATCCTACTAGAAGCATCCATGCATAGACATTCTAAACTGTGCCAAGTTAACAATTCAGGATGTAAGGAAACAGTGTTTTGGGTGAAACTGGTGTGTTGTGACAAACAGTTGTGATAGGCTTATCACTAGAATGTATCAACTGCAGACTTGGAATTCATACCCCTAATTCTACTGTTGTACAAAATGAGGATTCACATGTTGGGAACAGAAAGAAAATTAAGACAAACAAAACTTAGAGACTTGGTTATACATAAGAGGTGAAATTGAAAAAATAAATTAGATTTTACTGGGTTTAGAGAGTGATAGACAAATAGTGTATCAATTACAGATTGATATGTAAATATGGAACCAGAAATCCTCATTTTTCTTTAATCTTTGGATGGATATTCTTGTGAATGTGGTTTTAACAGAAATAGGTGGTGGCTTGCTCCTGGTTAATGATCTTGGAAATAAATACTTTCTCTCTGTGTAGTCATATACTGTGTGGGGATGCATGCCTGAACTTCTACCATGGGTGTTGGTTCGAAATGATTTCATCCTACATGCAAATGGTGGCAGGGGATGGGGGAGGAATGCAGTTCAGTAAGATTATTTTTGTACGGTCTCTGATCATTGTATATCTTTGGTATATGAAGTCCCTACTTGCAATCTTTGTGTATCAGTGTAACAGGATGCTTGGGGGTAGTGGTGGGCTGGTCAAGATGCCTCAGTCTTTCAGACACTCTGGGTAGGGGAACACGGGCCTTCCTACTATACCACATCCCAGCCCAGGGCCCTGTGTGAGTCAACCTCTGAACAGGGGCACTCCAAGCAGGAAGTCCAAAGCCACAGTCCTGGTCTACTTCCTACCAGATTCCCTTCAGATTGTGGTGTGATCCTTATAATCCAATTTCATGTCTTACCTCCCTATTATGGATCTTGAGTGACATCTTGCTGCAGTCCCAGGCTCCTTCGCCTGGGGCAGCTGTAAGTTTTTGGTGGAGCCAAACCCCATGTCTCTGGGCTACAGTCATCCAGCTGTCTCAATTGCTGGAGGCTCTGAGGTCTCCTTCACAATCTCCCTTGGCTGGGAGACAGAACATGGTCCCTGGTGGCTGCCTTGTGTGGTAGACTAGCGATCCTTCTGGTCAAGTAGGGCAGTAGCTAGCTCCTGCCTCTTTGCCAGTCAACCCTGATCTGGGCCTGGCTCTCTCCTTTTCTCACTCCATCAGGCATTGGCTGCAGGTATAACAGGGTGGAGCTAGCTGGGCCCAAAAGCTCTCCTTAAACCCGGCAGTGCTGGTGGGGTGTTTCTCTGCTTCATTACAATCAGAAAAATATTTTTATAGGCATAATAGATAACAAAAGATCAAGAATCAGAGAGGTAGCCGTGTTAGTCTGGAATAGCAGAGGTAACAGAGTCCTGTGGCGATTTAAAGACTAACACGGTCAACAAAAGGTCAGTAGACATTGGTACATTGTGTGTGTTGTTATAAGAGGTGTTCTGTATTTACTTTAAAATGATTCTCACTAAAGTGTAAATTACCAGGCAAGGTGATTGAAGCGAAAAGCATAGTTAGAGTGAGGAATCTACATTTTATTGGAAGAGATTATAGGTGTGGTAGGAAATCTGGAGAATGGGATTAAGATTAAACAAAGGTCAGGTATGTTGTACTAGCTCTATTTAAATTGTTCTGTTTTCTAAACCATAGTCATTTTCCCTATCTTTTCATTAAAGAAATGAAAACTCTGAGGTTTACTGCTTATTTTTTAAGGCTAACACACTCAAAGTGGTTTTGATTCAGCACTGCTTTGAACATTCAGCATGATTTTGAAAGTGTGACACTTGAAAACAAAGCTGGTGTGGTCTCTCTAGTGCAGCATCATTCAAGTTGAGTGAAAGGTTAAATGCTTTAATTAGAATGCCTCATTGGCTGATAGAGGATTTTTTTAAAATCAATCTTTACATAATTTTATGTACTGAGAATGCACTTGCAGAAAATTTTGGTTTTGCAATAATAATATTATTTTTTTGTTTGGATCTCATATTTTTAACCAGCTCTAGTTTGTCTAAGGTCTGGCTCTGCTTGGCCAATTATTGTAACCTTGCCTCTCCTTTATGTTCCATATCCCTGTGTGTCTTGTCACTACAGTAAACCCTCGATTTAACGGACCCCGATTTAACGGACTTTGGATGCAAGGGACAAAATTTCCGATGCATCCGAAATCCGTTATTGGGGGGCCGCCGGCTCCCGCCCCCGGGGAGCCGGACGGGAGCTGTCAACCCGGCTGCCCGGCTCCCCGCAGAGGGGAGCCGGGCGGCCGAGTTGACAGCTCCCGCCGGGCTCCCCGCTGCCGGGAGCTGGGCGGGGGGGTTTGACAGCTCCCGCCGGGCTCCCCGCTGCCGGGAGCTGGGCGGGGGGGTTTGACAGTTCCCGCCGGGCTCCCCACTGTGGGGAGCCGGGCGGGGGGGGGGGGGGGGTTGACAGAGGGGGGGGCGCGGGAGCCGGCGCAGGGCTGCTTGGGCGATCGGGTCAGCTGCCTGGGGCAGCTGACCGGATCTCCCAAGCAGCCCCGCGCCGGCTTCCCCCCCCCCCCCTCGGGCGGGCGGGGGTCCGGCGGGGGGGCTGTTCAGGCGGGCGGGGGGGCTGACCGCTCCCGCCGGGCTCCCCGCTGCGGGGAGCCGGGCGGGGGCTCCCGGCTGTGATCAGTAAAACCTCGATTTAACGGATTAATTTGGGCGAGGGGGTGTCCGTTAAAGCCAAAAGTCCTGTTATTTAATGATTTTAAAAAATTATTAAATAACGGACTTTGGGCTTTAACGGACACCCCCTCGCCCCAATTAGTCCGTTAAATCGAGGTTTCACTGTATTATGATTGTGAGCCATTTGAGGCAGGGTCTGAATCAAATGTGGGAATAAGGTCATTAGCATTTTAAAACATGTCAGCTTGTTGTGGCTCACCTTAGTCCGGAGGTGTATCCTTCAGAAGTTGGGCTTAATTTGTTCAAGTATTGTAGCTGACTATTCCATAGCATTCCCTTTTTTAGGTCTTTCAAGTGATTTCTACTAAGTACAAATGAAGACAGTGACAGCATCAAAGAGGTTGAATTTTCACCCTTAAGCAGTAGCACAGTGCTCAGAATCCTTGTTCATCTTAAGGGACTTCATGCCTCCTAATACATTACATTTTTAATGTACTTTAAAATATTGTTGGCATTCTCTCCTAACTTTTGTTTTAAAAAAATACAGAATTCAGAATCGCGTGCAAAATGACAAACTACCTTTAAGATAGACTACGTCCATTTATGTGATAAAGACTTTGAAAATGTCTGCTCCTTGCAAGCACATGTTGTTGGGTGAGGGGAGCCCAGTGTTTCAGGAATACAAAAACAGAATGTAAGGTACTTATTCTATTTTAATAATTCTTTTACTTCAGCCAAATTTATTTATATATACATATATATTTCACACTATTTTGATGCAATATGTGGGATGAAAATCTTCTGGATCCAGTCTTTTTTGTTTTAAACAGTTGTATTTTAAAGTATACACATATCACAGTGAAGGACTGTTGAGTGAGTAGCTAATCTCTGTAAGGTGTATGTATATAGAGAGAGCACCCATTAGCTTGGCACCTGAGCATCAAATTCAGTCTCTTCAGATTCACTGATTTCTGTCCATAGCGCGCACAATGGCAGATCCTGCTTTTCACCTCTCCCGTGGTTCTGGAAAGGGGCATGTGGGTGAATGATGTCAGTGATCTAGAACAGGTTTTGCAGCATTAACACAGCCTTCATTTTAGTGGTGGGCACTGTACTGGTAAACTGCAGCGTTACTTGGGGCAGGGCAGCCTGTCTGGTCTACATCTTAACCCTGCAAGAGGTTCTGCATGGATGCACCTCTGCAGAGCATCATTGACTACAATGTATATATGTATGGGTCTGCCTGTTGAGATCCATTTGCAGGATTAGGGCATGTGAGATTATACAGTGCCTACCCCAAAGAAACACCAGTCCTGAGTGGGGCCTCTGGATGCTCATGTGATGTTAATAAAAGGCTCTTTTGCTACAACACTCTGGTATCTTGAATCCCAACTACATTTAAATGCAGTTGGATTTATTATAATAATGTTTTTCATCATTATTTTTAAATACTTTGACTGCCCAGGGGATGCTGTTATATTAGGTGGGGACTGTATTTGTCATTGTTTTCTTTTCATAACAGCTTGAGAAGATGAAATAACACTGGATTCACTTTCTTGTCTGGATCTATGTATTCTAATCATTGGACAAGTCTCCACAATACAGTTGTTCTTCTTTTTGTTCTTGTGTACTTCAAGCAGCACTGCAGTAGTTAATAGTAATAATGGTTAAACCACCATGGTTAGGTTTATGAGTTAACTGATTAAATAGGTGCAGTTCACACCCTCTCAAACCTATTGTTTTGCACTGTCTGCAGATTCAAGGACTGAACATTGGAAGGTTTGCATCAAACATAAGGGCTAAAGATTTTTTTAGAAGTGAGATTATATTGTGAATTGCAAGAAGGCAACTATGCAAAGAAGTACCAGCTTGCTGAGTTGCAATGAGCTGGCCCAGCTCAACACCTGCTTGGATTCCCATGCAGTGAGAGCAGTGCTATTACCTTCCCCACCATGAAACTAATTGGATCTTTAGCTCTATTGATTACTTGAATTTCGGTTGCCTTAGGCGTGAATTTTTCCTGTTACTATAATAAGGGGCCCTATATACTTGTTGTTAGGCAACCATTGTGTCACTGACTTCACAAGTTGCTTTCATGCAGAAGCACATACAGCCAAATGATGATTTTTCTACTGTAATTACTTATGAGGGATAAGATCATCATAATTCTGCACCGTGTCAGTTTTGCTGCAAGCAATTCGCACTGTCTCTATTAGCTCTGTGAAAACAAAATACCTATTATGCCTATCCTCCATGTAATGGATTGTCTACATGCCTACTCCATGCGGGTCACATTAAAAGACCAGCAGATTCTCTGAAGAAAAGAGCTGCTGTATTCAGTATCAGAACATAAGAATAAGACCAAAAGAATGGCCACACTGGGTCAGATTAGTGGTCCATCCAGTATCCTGGCTTTCGACAGTGGCCAATGCCAGATGCTTCAAATGGAATGCTTCAAATGGAACAGAACAAGGCAATTACTTAAGTGACTCATCTCCTGTTGTCCAGTCCCAGCATCTGGCAGTCAAGGGCTTACGGACACCCGGAGCGTACATATAGAGCAGATGTTTTCAGAGAGCTATCCACAGTGATCTTCTTGAGTGGCAACAGCTAATTTAGACCCAAACATTTTTTATGTATAGTTAGGATTATTTTGTCTAATATGCATTACTTTGGATTTATCAACATTACATTTCATTTGACATTTTCTTGCTCAGTCACCCGGTTTTGTGACATCTCTCTAACACTTTGCAGTCTGCTTTGGACTTAATTATCTTGAGTAATTTAGTATCATTTTCAAATGGTACCACCACATCTCTTTTTTCAGAACTTTTTATGAATATGTTGAACAGCACTGCCCCCAGTACAGATCCCTGGGGGACACCACTATTTACTTCTCTCCAAACTGATCAATTATTCCTACTCTTTCATTCCTATCTTGTAACCAGTTACTGAGCTACCGGTATGAGAGGAGCTTCCCTCTTATCCCATTTCATTTAGTTTGCTTAAGAGTCTTTGCTGAGGGACCATTTCAAAAACTCTCTGAAAGTTTGTGTATGCTCTATCCACTGGTTCACCCTTAAAGCTGTTTGTTGACCCCTCAAAGAATTCTAACATATTGGTGAGGCATGATTTCCCTTTACAAAAGCCTTGCTCACTCCCCCCCAACAAATTGGATTAATCTGTGTGTCTGATAATTCTGTTCTTGATTATAGTTTCAACCAGTTTGCCCAGTACTGAAGTTAGACTTACTGGCCTGTAATTGCCAGGGTTGCCCCTGGAACCTTTTAAAAAAAGAATTGGAATCACATTAGCTTTCCTCCATCATCTGGTATAGAAGCTGATTTAAGTGATAGTTAACATACTGTGGCAGGGTGGGCTTGACCCAGCCTGCCGCCCCTTTAAGAGGGAGAAAAGCCCTCTGCAAACCCCCGGTGCAGAAAGCCTAATCAGCCACCTGGCTTGCAGGGCAATCAATTGTATGGGTTGCACCTGGAAGCCTCCTCTGGGGGATAAAAGGCTCCCAGGAAGGAAGCCCAGTGTGGTGGTGGTGGTTTGGAGCTAGTCCGAGCTGTGGGTTTGGAGCTAGTCCGAGCTGTGGGTTTGGAGCTAGTCCGAGCTGTGTGTTGAGAGCTGGACTATATAGAGTCTGTAAAGCTGTAAGCTGTAGAGCTGAGCTATCAAGAGCTGTATGCTGAAGGACTGTACAAAGCTGTATATATTGGTGGTGGGGTCTTGCACTGTGAATTAAAGAGCACTGTTTGAAGCAAAGAAGGGTTTTCCTGCCTGTTCCTGAGAGGGGTGAGAGAGTGGTCTGTCACAATACCTCTGTTAGTAGTCCTGCAGTTTCATATACGAGTTCCTTCGGAACTCTTGGGTGAATACCATCTGGTCCTGGTGACTTTTGTTTTATCAGTTTGTTCCAAAACCCCCCCTACTGACACCTCAATCTGAGTCAGTTTCTCAGATTTGTCACATAAAAAGCATGGCTCAGATTTGGGAATCTCCCTCACATCCTCTGCAGTGAAGATGGATGCAATGAATTCACTTAGCTTCTCTGCAATGGCCTTGTCTTTCTTAAATGTTCCTTTTTCACCTTGAGTATTCCTATTCAGGGGATGCACTTTTAGTTACATAGGAATATTGCAGAAAGAAGGAAACAGTAGTGAATGCATGTAGTCTTGTCCCTGAGTTGGACCCCTGTTTGGGTTTGTTTGGGTGTTGACTTCGTTGTGAAGCAGCATCAAGGGTACAAAGCTGACCATGCTCCTCCTCCATCACTTTCAAAGAGGCAGTCTAGTAGTATAAGGCTTTTCCTAGGAGCAACAGTGGCCACAGACACAGACCTTGGAACTACTGATGTAATCTTCTTTCAGTCACTGAACCAGTAATAACACTTGTTCTGTTCACTGAATTCTCATTACTGGCTGGGTAGGTTGTAGTGCCTAAGGCCTGGCTGTGGGGACTCGAGCTGCTTGGCCCCTTCCTTTCTTCTTACAATACAGATTCAGAAAACTTTCCATTGAATCTTCTTGCCTAAGCAAACCTCCATCCCCAAATCCTCAGTGCAGTTCGGAGGCGGATGTAGGACACAAGTCTTACCGTTTTTAAAAAGTGAGGTATTGAAAAAATTAAGTACTTTAGGTTTTGTCTGTATAGCAGGATGGCTACTTAATAGATGGCAAATGGGTCTTTAAATTTTCCAAAACTGGTAGAGACTCTCAAGAACAACTACTCTGGGAAAGTAAAAATGACTTGTATGACAACTTGGGGAAATAAGCTGTGTTTGAATCATGTGGCTGTCCTGATTTACTGCCAAGTTTATCCAGAAAGAAGTTAATTTGAAAATTTTCTCTCAGTTCTACACATTTCACATTGGCAATAATACATTATATGTATTCTCAGTTTAATTGTTTGAGATTCTTTGCTCAAGGGTTTGTGAATCTTGCTATAAAAAGATACTTTTTTTTTATAGTTTACAGTAGTGACTAGTGTTCAAGGTATCCATGGTGTTTGTGCATTTTCATTAAGAAGAAACATGCTTAATCCAACATCAGGATAAATATGTGCTATTAATATCGCATTGTATAAGTACAACAATTTAAGAGATTTTCTCTTCAGTGGATCTGTCTGGCAAAGCTTGGATGGGCTACCATCAGTTCGAATAGTTTAGCTGAAAAACAGGTTCTAGTTGACATAGCTTAAAAATGTCACTAGAGCAAATAATCAGTTTTTATCTTTCTGGCTATTACCACAAGATATGAATAGATTTAGTCATAATAAAAACAACATACAACACATCTCCTGTGGATATAAACATTCTGGAACTGTGCATAAAGACTAGATACTGATGTACTTCAATCCAGTACAGATAAAAATTCACACCTATTAGTGCAGCTAGGGACTTGCCAATTTTCAAGATCTTGTCTGTATAGAAAAAAGATTTCTTCACAGAAATCTCTTCCAGTGGTATCTATTTCATGTTCGCTATTGTCTATATTAAGTTTAAGGACCATCCAAAGCATGTCTGACTATTTTTGGAATGTGCAATGTTTAAAGTTTGCTTCAATAAGAGTTTCATAAACTCTCATTGCTTTTTGAGTTTCCTCAGTTTCCAGACTTTTTTGTTTAACTTTCACTTTGTTTTGGTGTGTCCCTTAAAGTTTAACCAGCATTGCGCCAATATTGACATAACTTTGTAAAGTAATCATTTAATCCACATTTCCTTACTAAAAACCTTTCAGATACCTCCCTCTGCATATCCTACTTGAGCCAATGCAACTTTTTTTGTTTTTAAATTTTAGTGGAATTTACACAGACAAACTTGAGATGTTGGTTTCCAGAAGAGTAATATCAAGATTCCATTGTATGTTCCAACGTGCAAGAAACTGCCCTGAAATTGTAAACAATTTTGCATGAAGATGTAAAATGCTTCCTTCGTACTTTTGTGTGATAAAGTTCTTCATGAAATAAGTCAGATAAATTCCATAGAACTTAGGAACGGTGTCAGTGTCTATTTCTGTAACTGAATAATAAGCAAATATTGAAACAAGTAGTGTTTGAAAGAGGACAGGGTGGAGAAAATAGAGAGAGTCATGCCACACCTCTCTTCTTCACTGCTTTTGTTCATAAAAAAGAAGAAAAATTGGGAGAGAAAAAATGAGGTTAAGGAGAAAGTTTAGACTTTGCAGAATTATATTTTAATTTTTAAAATAATTTTAATGGATAACATCCATGTTTATTTGTAAGCATTTTAAGATTATTTTTAAATGTTCATAGCCGTACAAATCTGTGGATTTTAAGCTCCCTCCCATTTTTATCAATTTAAATTTTCACTGTTGTGGGAAATTATGGGGAAGGGGTCCGACAATAATTGTTTAATGACAGCAGTCATTCGAGATTCAAAAAGTTAAAGCTTTATAACTGTTAAAACATATATTTGGACACGTGATGTTGACAATTTACAAATTAAATAGCCGTAAATCAAATTTGAAGTTTTCAATCAGCATTTTTCTTTCTTTGCAGATCTGTAAATTTCTGTTATCAATGGAAAGATTTTTTTTGCTGGCTTGTGTGTGTGTGTGGTGCAATTGACACTTATTGATCATCTAGTCCTTCCAAGGGTTAAGTACAGCTTTGTCTTACATTGTCTGAATCCATGCTGCAGCACTGTCTTAACCTGAATGGTGGTTGCATCTCCCAAGCAGGGAAAAGGAATTGGTACCCCGTCTCTGAAGGGAAGAAGAGTGGGATGAGGATTCTCTACTTGACCATCAGTCTTCTCTTCTCAACTTTCCCAATGTAAAGGATCACTCTCTGTGGGTGAGGAACAATGACCTTTATTTTCCTTTAGTGTCTTTGGGGGACCAAATGTCTAGCCCACAACTCTCACCAGATCTCTTCAAAGGACCAGCTTTTCCAAGCCACAGGCAAAGCATCTTTCCATAATGGTGAAACTTCAAATTTGGGATAAACTCTGTTGCCACTGCAGGCTTATGTAGGCTTGGAAGTAAAATCGGCCTATCATCTCCCCATGTTATGTGGAGCTATCCTACAGCCCACAGCAAACCCCACTCAAGGGAGTGGAATTGACGCGTGGAGTTTCCCTAACGAGAACCTGTGTAAAATACTACACTGTACGTGTGTGTTGTTTCAACCATTCATTTTGTAAATAAAGAGAAAAAATTATATAACCCTGGGAGAAAAGATTGAATAGAGATATGCAGAAGTAGACAGTGCCAAATACACTGAAACCCTATCCCAGGCAGATATAGCACTTCTGATAAATACCAGTGGGTTCTCTCTTCCTTTACTGGTGTGAAACACTTTGGCAATACTTAACTTATGATTGTATTAAATTTTAACTTTTGCACTGGTCTTTATATGGCTGTTATGTAGTTCTTTACCATGATTATAACCCTGCTTGGTGTCTCCACAGGCAAGAACAAATCCTGTGATTACATAGTTGTGGCATAATTGTGGTGTAATGTCAGGCCCTGATATGGCAACTTTGGCTGCTTAGTCTCTAGATGTTATGATGATGGATCCTGTAGCGAAACCTCAGATAACCTGATGAATGATGGTTTGGAATAATGTTAGGTGTGGACATGATAATCAAAGTACTGTGCTGGAGCGAAGTCTCTAAGGTGCCACAAGTACTCCTGTTCTTTGTGCTGGAATTCCACACCATACGGATAAATACAGTGCCTTGCGTAGTGACAGGTTTCAGTTTCTTTGTGCTGGAACTGTTCAAAATAAGTTCCAAACCAGTCCCAGTATATACAGTCGATTAACTCTGTTTCAATGAACAAATTTGTGTAAGGTGGGAATAGATGATCATGATATGTTCCATTTGTCCCTCCTGGTTTGAGGAAACTGCAGCACATCATTACACTTCACTGTGACTCTTTGCCTTCCAGATTTGATCACGACACACACTATCTTCATTTGACCTGCATGTTTATTTAATAGTTGAATTAAAGCAGCCATGATTAACAGAAAGTAGCTATGCTACATGTGCTAAATTGGACCATCTTTCTTGCCACTTGTATTCTTGGCTGGAAGTCTACATCATTTTGTAGATATCACACTTCTCAGGATTTATGTTGGCTTTGACAAAGATTGCTTTTGGCAAGTAACTGGATATGAAAATGCTGTTGATACGGAAAACCTGAAATCTGTTAAATGTCCCTGTGCTATCTGACACACTGGTTTCTAACACTATAAATGTACTCCTTTGCAATACACTTCCAAAGCAAAGTTGGATGTGTGCTTTTTGAGAGGGAGAGAGGGAGAGAGAGAGAGAGTGTTCAGTGCTACTTTGTAGGCAAGATTCACTGCTCTTGTCAGTGGTCCAACATTAAGTCCTTACTTTAAGTACCTGGAGAGGGTGTGTGCCCAGGTATGTATGCCAAAACACACCCTCTAAAACCAGTATTGGGACTAAGAGGTGGGGAAATGTAGGGCAAAATATTTTTAAAGGGTCTGAAATGATATATTGCCTTGTTTTACACTAGTATCCCAAAAAGGGGAGAGGCAGGCAGAATATATATATATATATATATATATATATATATATATATATATATATATATATATATATATATATATATATATATATATATAAATATATAAATATATATATAAATATATAATATATATATATATATATATAAATATATAAATATATATAAATATATAAATATATATAAATATATAAATATATATAAATATATATAAATATATAAATATATATAAATATATAAATATATATAAATATATATAAATATATAAATATATATAAATATATATATATATATAAATATATAAATATATATATATATATAAATATATATATATATAAATATATATATATATATATATATAAATAAATATATATATAATATATATATATATATATATATATATATATATAATATATATATATATATATAATATATATATATATATATATATAATATATATATATACACACACACGTAAAAATCCCCGGCGTTGCTCGGGTCCGTGGGAGGGGGGAGAGAGCTGAGCGAGTGGGGGGGGGGCGTTGGGGAGGGGGGTGAGATTTTAAAAATTTCCGATTCCTACCTGAGGAGGGAGAGAGCTGAGCAAGTGGGGGGGGGGGGGAGACGTTAGAGGGGGGGAGGGGCAGAGAGCTGAGCGAGTGCGGGGTCCGTTGGAGGGGGGTATTATTACATCATAACTATGTCACAGAGAACAGCAGGTGTTAACCTGCTGCCCAGCTGATGTGAATGGGCTTTAAAGAATTTCACCCCTATGGGGTGTAAGATGTGAGATTTGAAAAATTTGCGACTCTTACCCTGATTAGGACTCTAAAGCCTATAACTGTACCAAATTTCAAGTCTCTAGCTCAAACGGTGTGGAAGGAGTAAGGCAGCATACATACACGCACACACGCATACACCATTTGACTTTTATATATATAGATATATAAAACACAATGGTACAATATCAATTATACTAACTGATAGTGCTGTAAAATTTTAAAGTTCAGTATTTGCATTTTTACTACCTGTCTTTCTCTTAGGTTTATTTACTGTAAACTTTTTTTTTAATCTTAATGCACTTCTAATATACAAATCAATAAATCTTATTGTAAAAGAGCAGTACCTAATTTATTATGCGTCGCTGTGCATCTGAGGCATTAATGGACCACTAAAACGCAAATCTTCATGTCTTAATGTTGCATTGATCTACCAAATTAAAATGAAGAGAGCTGAACCAATCAATAATATGTAATGTCTAATCAAATTTCTTACGTTTGCTATTCTGATGGTGGTTAGCATCTACTCAACTGAATTCTCATGGCTCAGCAAGAAAAATAGCCTTGAAATAGTAACACCCTAACTTTCAACAGCTAATATCTTTCCCTAAAAAGACACATTTAGAGAAGTATCTTGTCAATTTTTTACCAATTATTTTAGTATAACTCACTGTAGTGATAGTTCTATAAATGGCTGAGACACCTCTGCTCGCTCTTCTTTAGGCTTCCGAGTTGTAAAGGTAATGGAAAAAGTGGATCTTTTACCAGTCAGTTACAGTTGGATGGCTTGATGAGGATAGTGTGGCCAGTATAGAACAGTAGTGTAAATCACAAAAGTATGTGCTAACTGTCTCACTGCTCACACTGAGGCAGCTAGATTCTCTTTTTACTGCTCTAGCACAATTAGAAGTAGCATGGGAATGTGTCTTCAAGCTGGGAATACAATTCCCAACTTGACATATGAATATACTCTTACAAAGGGTAAGGTAGTGGCTCCTCACATGGTTGTCTAGCACAATTTTGGGAGCAACATACTAGACAAATAGTTAGGGTGACTATATTTCCCTATGCAGAATATGGGACACCTCATAAAATTACTCGTGTTCAAGTGAATTTAACGGCAATCAGTCAAAACTATGCAGTACAAATGTTCAAATTAACATCAAGGTGACTGAGCCTCTGTTAAAAAGAAACGCTGCGTAGTTGGATTCATTTATTTACTTTCTTATGGCTTTAGGGCTCACATAGGGAGAGGATGCACACATGTGCGCACACACACACATACACACACCCCAACCCTGCTCCCCTCCCTGTGTGGCACACTCTGCTCTCCATGCCTGGCTGGGCCCTGGGAATGACCTGCCTCTCCTAGTACCTGGCACCGTGTCTTTCTGAGGCAACATATGGGGCAGGAGGCATGCAGGGTCACATGCCCCCTCCCCGCCCCAGATTTCTGCCAGGGTTCACACCAGTCATGTGTGGCCAGCAGCAGCCTTTTGGCACTGTGAGAGAGGGAAGAAAGGGGAGCTGCTTCCAGCTGCAGGGGTGGGGTCAGGCCTGGTCCATGTCTTTGCAGAGCTCATCTCTCCATCTCCCCCCACTTATGGCTGGAAGCAGCTTCTCTCTTCCTGCCCACGCAGCGTTGAAAGGCAGCTAACACCTCCAGGTTGCTTCTGGCTGCTGACAGAACCCGGCCACCTCCTGGCCCCCCATCCCACCCCCGGCTACAGTGTGGGTAGAAAGGGGTTATGCTCTAAGGATGCATTTTCACCAGGGCCCAGGGGCTTCAGCGAACCCGGCCAGAGAGGTGGCTCAGCAGGGGGAGGGTGCCTAGGGGATGGAGTAGCCCTGGGCTCCCTGGGGGCAAGACCCAGTGTGTGTGTGTGTGTGTGTGTGTGTGTGTGTGTGTGTGTGTGTGTGTGTGTGTGTGTGAAGAGGGTGCTAAGTCCCTGATCTGGGGGGCTGCTGTGGAGCCAGCAGGTTTGGGGCAGGAACAGGCTGGAAATGCCTGCCCTCCCCCACTCCAGAGCTTAGCTGAGGGGCAGAGGCGCTTCCCCGTCATCGTGCCAGCGCTGTGCTGGGTTTTGGTACATTCAAAGCTTGGCTTCTCCTGGCCAGCTCCCCAGCCAGAGGATCTTGTGCTTTCCCAGCGCACCTACCTGGCCAGAGGCGGGGGGGGGGCCTGCTGGTGAGCTGAGCGCTTCGACCAGGGGCTGGCTCTCCGCACCACACTGGGAGCAGGACACACCCCACTTGGGGGGATATGGAGGCACAGTACGTATGGGCGGGGGGCAAAGGGGCAGAGCAGGGAGAGGGCGAGCATGTAAAGAGCCAATGAGTGGGCAAGAGAGGCGACATGTAGCCTCCCTAGACCTGACATCTGCCAGCACTCACCAACCACCGCAGCTCACAGTGCGCAGCCAGCACTGGTTGGATATGGGATAGGGAGCAGGGGCCTTCCTGGCCAAGAGCCCCTGTGCAGCTGGGGTGTGTGTGCTCTGACGGACACGCTATGAGCCTTGCACCTCCACCCCCATTAATGGCCATTGGACCCCCTCCACTCATCACTGGCAAGCAGGGATCTGGCCCACAGCAGGAACCTGCCAGTACTGATTGAGGGGAGACCGAAAATACGGGACAATTTGCCCATTTTAAATAGAAAGTTGGAACACCTGCAGGAGCGCTTAAATAGTGGATTGGCCCTTTAAAAACGGGACATCTGATCACCCTAAAAATGGTTATTTCACGTATGTGTTCAATGTCCATTGTGAATAAGTGTTCCTAGGTTATAGCACAGGATTATTGCCCCCTCAACATGAAGACTGCCATATTTCAAGTCATGCATTCTTTACCAATGGAGTAATCGAATTAACAGTATTGAAAAATAATCACTTAACACTGCAGAGACCAAGTGCTAAACTAGTGGAGTGTGAGACCAGAGAATTGGCATCTTCTACAGTGGTTAACAAAGCAAATACCAATGGCCTTTTTACATATTTTTCTTTAATGAGGAATAATATGCATGTAGAAAAGTCCTACTTAAAGGCTTCATTTATATTCTTCTGCACCGGAAAGTCTGCAGCAGAGTTCCAAAAAGTGACTTAACACTAACAATTGTTAGGTGTGGTTGTAACATTTGTTACAAAGTGCTTTTCTTATTTGTTTGGTTTTGTGTTTTTGGTTTTTTAGTTAAAACCATTCCAAATGCTTTTACAAGCCCTACTGAGATCAGGGCCAATAATTCTATTCACCAACTGAATATTTAATCTATACTATACATTTTGCTCTCTTATTACCTCAACCACTATAGCATAATTTTGTCTTCCGTGCGGATAGGTCCGGATAGTATTGTAACTAGAGTTGGTAGAAAAACAGAAACGAGTTTTTCATAAAATTTTTTTTGCCCATTTTCATCTAAACGTTTTGAAATCTGAAACTTTCCCAGCCAGTTCTAGCTACAACCATGTTTCAGAACTCTGCTACAGTTGCTGTTTTTGAAACAGACTCCATACTTGGTGTTGCTACAATGCTAGATTTGTGCTAATTCATTTTTGACTATATGTTTGTAGGGAAGGTTTCTCAAGTCTCCAGTGGAAAGTTTGGTCTTGGGGGTGAGGGTGTTTGGGAGGGAGCGGAACACCCCCAGAATAGCCAATAGCCCAGTAGCCAGGGTGCACACCTGGGTGGTGAGAGGCTCAGGTTAAAGTTTGTAGTGTGAATCAAGCAGAACATTGGTACTCCTTGGTCCTTCCTATTTCCTGCTTGTGTCTAGTCTTCTGTGGGCTGTAATACTTCGGTATCATTTTGGTTGTTGGATTTAATGTGCAGATGTGATAACTTTGGTGGTTATTTGGTGGCCTGTGGTATGCAGAAGATCAGACTAGATGATCTAGTGGTGGTCTTTTTTGGCCTTAAGTTCTTTGATTCTATGGCCAGAGTGTTGGCTGTTCTGGGGTGTGCACATGCTCTCTTGAAACTTTTCACACACAAAAAAGTTAGAAATATATTGCTTTTGTTCAACATAAAAATGAAAACAAATGTCAAAACCTCTAAAATTTTTGTGAACTGAAATTTGTATTTTCCAGCCAGTCTTAGTCCATAGATCTGTCTCATGCAAAATTATCCTTTTAATTGATAAAAAATCTCTTACATTTGATTTTTATATATTAAACTATCTGAAATTAGTGTGCCGCTTTTTCATCAAAGTAGCTGCCATTTGATTAAATCAGAATCAGATACTGAACAGATTAATAGGACAATGTTTTGCACTGCTCAGTTCCTTTATTTTTTACTATTCATTTTTTCTTTTTGTCATTTACCACCAAGGAATGAAGGTTTTGTTTTGCCATATTTAGAATTTAATTTTAAGGTATATTCTAAGCCATATATAACTACTCTAGTTCATAGATTACAAGGTGAAAGTGACTTAATCAGTGGAGAGCTGCTCATTTCTGTATGTGTAAAAAATGAATACTTTTGATTTGTCTTGGAAATAATTCAATTAGTCACTCTGGTTTTCTTTCTTTAGCAGTTTGCCACTGGGAAATAATATGTCTACGGAAATGCCAAAATTTGGCACATGTGCGTAACTCCCAATATTGAGAAATATAACAGACCTGCTGTAATAAGCAATAATTTTGTAAAAGTTACTTGCAAAGCACAGTTTATACAGAAGGAGAATTGTGAGGCATTAGGTTAATCATTTTGTCAGCTACCTCTTTTGCAGGTGAATGTGGTGTAATACCTGTCTTAGTAAGTAAATACCCTTGTAAAATATAAAGAGCAGATATATGTAATTCTGTATCCTATGACATAATAAGGCATTTGGTTAGAACATAAGTGCATCTGTTGTAATGTGTGTTTGTAATACTGAAGATAATTAGTTTTACTACTTTATTATTGGGAGGCCATTCAAGTATTACCAAAATATCCTTATTAAAACAATTCCTTATAGTTTCATAATTGGGTTTGAATCACACCATTCATGCTAGTATTGTAAAGAAGTTTATAAGTTATCTATGTCTTAGTCATTTAACCATCACTGGATTACTGATCACCTCTGGATCGAATATGGTTACTATTTAATAGGGCACACAATCAGTACATGGCAGTTTAGGGCAGTGGCTTTCAACCTGTGGTCCGTGGCTCCTAGGGTGTTGGCAGACTATGCCGAAGGGTATGTGAAAGGTGACTCTGAAAATAGTTTCAGACCTCGAAAAAGGCATTCCGTTTTTCTGACCAATCAAAAGTATGTGAATACCCCCACCAATGGGTCAAAACCCAGGAGTGTCGTCATTACCTTCCAACGAAGTGGGTATTAGCCCACGAAAGCTTATGCTTCAGTGCTTTAGTTAGTCTTTAAGGTGCCACAGGACTCTGTTACCTCTGCTATTCCAGACTAACATGGCTACCTCTCTGAGTCACTACCTTAGAAGCCCAGAGTTTGTTGCCTTTTCTGGTATGGCATCAAATTTGTTGCCAGCATGCGCAATGATTTTTAAAGTTGAATTCTGTTCAGTCAGTTTTCAGTCTGTAAAACTTCTATGGGAGGGATCCTCAGACCACAGGTTGAATTTCTGAAGGGTCTGCACCTCCATTTGAAATTTTGTAGAGGTCCGCAAATGAAAAAAGACTGAAAACCACTGACCTAGGGAATACTGTAATAAGTTGAAACTTCAGTGGGAGTGATTTAGATTGGCAAAATATAACTACCCAAACTGTCCAGGACACTGAGTGCAACCTCCTCCCTCATGCAAAATATGCCATGGAATCTTTAATACTAAAAGTAGTCAGGACCTATCTTTTATGTCCCATTCCACAAACATCCCCTCCAGTAGGATTGGGAGGCTTAGCACAATACTTAGGGAGTCACCTTGATTAAACTGAGTGAATAATCTTATATGGTGCCATGGTAATGTAACCGTGGGTGAAACACAAGTCCCTTTGAAAGAGATCATCCATAGATGATCCCGCAAACCTATGCGGATAAAAATACTATCTGATTTTACACTTTTATTTAATATGATTTTACCAGACTACTGCAAACCTAATGAAGGGGGTTTGGGAGAGGGCAGGGGGGGATCCTTTTGGCTACAGAGCAATTTCTAGAGTTGTGCTCATCAGGTTAGCGATTTGAGCTCAGGCCTGAGAGTTAGGTACTCTTGAGCACAGCTGCTGGGATTTGTTTGACTTTCCTCTGTGTGACAAGGTGGCTCCTCGGACTCCCCAGACTCAGGTCCTTTAGCAGTTCTCTTCTGGCTGGGTTTGGTTTCTAGTTGGCTAGGAAAGGGCTAACTCCCTCCTGGGAGGGACTCCTTCCTGCTTCCCTGCCTGCTGGCAGCTTCTCTGTCTCTGTCTCTTGCTCTCCCTCACTCTCCCCTCCTCAGCTGGGGATGAGTGTTTTTAAAGGGCTCTGACAGCCTTCTCAATTGGGTTCAGCTGATCCTGTTTTGGCCAGTGGTCGCCTTGCTCAGCTGGACCCAATTAACCTGCAGTTACCCCTCTCACCACAACCTTCTCTGGCAGTCGTCTGCCCTGGGTTTACCACATCTGAAAATGCCATTCATCAAAAGCAAAACTTTTTGCAAGGAAAATATTAGTTTTGATGATTTTCTAATTTCGAAAACTTTTTGGAAAAAAATTGCAAAATTATAATTTTTTTTTAAATAATTGTTTTTATTTTCACCTTTATTTTTAAAATAAACCATGTTTCAATTAACCAGAACAGTTTTTTTTCTGATTGTCATTCACAAACATTTTGAGAATGGCCATCTTTTTTTGGCCATTTGGGACATGGACATTTTTTGTAAATTTTAAATTTTTCCCAAGATGGGAAAACTGTTTCCAGCTTAGCTCTGATCCTGAGCTATAATCCTGACCAGCTCCCTCTCGAAAACATATACAATCTCTGGTTTAATTTCTGTCTGAAAAATGGGAGATTTCTATCTCAATCGGGTGTGGCAGATTAGCACACAAAAAGGATGAGTCCAAAGTATGTATTAATACTGTGGTTCAAGAACATTTTTCAGCATGAATATCATGACCATCTGAAGTATTTGATACATCTATGTTATCTCAGCCTCCTTCAGAACACAGGTTTGTTGGAGTGGGAAGAGGAATAATTGCCAAGTGGAAATGGACACTGTTTCTAGGGGTATGTCTTCACTACAGGACTAGGTCGATTTCCCTTAATTCGATTTTAGAAAATCGAATCAGTGTGTCCCCACCAGGACAGCAGGTCAACAGTGGTCGACACTGTCTGTCCTAGAACTTTTGCAGGGGTCGACATAGCCCGCATTGCACGTTGGGTAGGTAACCTGAAATTGACCAAGCAGCTGACCCGCTCGCTCAAGCAGCCCCACGTGGCTCCCCCCCCCCTCTGGCGGGCGGGGGGGGTCAGGCGGGGGGGCTGTTCAGGTGGGCGGGGCTGCTCGGAGGTCGGAGGCTTAACTTCAGATGCCTCTTCACTTACTCACAGTAGACATAGAGAAGTCGATTTTAGTCTTACTTCTCTCGTCAGGCAGGAGTTACAAATTCTATTTTGAGGGCCCTTTAAATCGACTTTAAGGGCATGTATGTGAAGACAGGTACACGTTTAATTCGACCTAACGTTGTTAAGGTTGAATTAAAGTGGTAGTGAAGACATGCCCTAAGTAAAGGATTTGTCCTTTAAGAGGATATTACAGTGGGGAAAAAAGAAGTCAAAATTATTTGAATATTACAGGGGCTGATTTTTGCATCTTTTTGTAAATTGATTTTTAGAATACAATTACCAGCTAGCTTTTGACATTCAAAACCCAGATTGTGTGCATATGGTAGCCAAATAAAGCTATTTTTATTTATTTGCAGAATTGGCAGAGTTAACATTCCTACAAAGAAATTGCTGCAGTAAAAGCACAATTATGACAAGCCAGAAGGGAATGAGGAAATGAAGGATGTGAGGGAAATTATTTTTTAGTTTTCATTTTAATAAGGAAAAAATACAATTAAAATTGCATGTGTCACTTAAATTCCAAACCCTTTAGAGACATATTAGACTCAAATTGAACTCCAAACACACATTAAAAGACATTAAATTGATTACAAAGCTTGCTCAGTCATAAGCCTGAAAATATTGTGTAGTATGCAGTGTAGTTGTAGCCCTGTCAGTCCCAGTGTGTCAGAGAGACACAAGGTGGGTGAGGTAATGTCAAAGCGATCCTCATCCTCAAAGAAAACCTGCACAAAGCTTTCCGAAGGCAAGCCTGAGAGCTAAAATTCGTTACTCTGCTAGACAGGAAGAATCATGAACTGAACAGAGAGACTGGATTTATGGCTTGTTGCAACAAACTCTAAACCACTAACCCCCTCTTTTGGTCCTATGACTGTAGAGGTGTTAACTCTACCTTGAATGCTCGCTTACAACATGTGCTAACTACTTATGCTAAACAATCTGTTCTACCTTGCATTTTGCTCAGACCCAGAGTATCTTGAGGGAAGAGCTCTTTATAGCTTGAGAGTTTCTCTCTCTCCTGAACAGAGGTAGGTCCAAAAAAAGATCTCACCCGCTTTGTGTTTCTCATATTATTGTGTGTGTGTGTTAATTGATAAATGACCGTTTTTAGATTTGTTAAAGGAGTTAGACCAAAGTATCATTTTGCTAAACAGATACAATAGACTACGGACTTTAGATTCCATTCCATTCATTTTTGTTGCCTTGTGATGAGCTGGATTCCCCTTCTGGGATGCCATCCGATGTACTGGGATTTCACTGAGTCTCTCTTGCTCAACCAGCCAAGGTTCCTTCTCCCTACTTTGCTGAATTAGGCTCTCTGGCCTATTGCAGCACACACAAACTGGGCCACACCCCGCTGCAGTCACAGTCTGAAGTCAGCGCTGTCTGATAGGACTTCCCCAGCATTTGCGTGCACACACTTTTTGAGAGAGGAACCCAAAATAATAGTCTTGTGCTGTGCAGATTTTTCTATATAGTGCAAGCTCATAAAAATCCACCCTGTTCCTCAATGTGAAGAGAGATGTGCACGACTTCTTCCCCTCCGAGTTAGAAATTACATAAACTGGGTTTTATTATAAACAAGAAATACGTTTATTAACTACAAAAGATGAATTTTAAGTGGTTCAAGAGAGAGCAAACAGAACCAAGCAGATTACCTTAATAAATAAAAGCTGCAGACTGAGTTTTACACACTAGATAGGGAGGATACAAATTAACAAATTCTCACCTTGAGTGATAAACAGGCTGGCAGATTCTTATGACACGAGTTGTCTTGTCTTTTCCAGGTTTTCTTACACAGGCTAAAGATCTTCGGCTGGGACCATCACTTTTCACAGTTCAGTCTTTGTTCCTCAGGTGTTTTCAGGTGTGTTGCTCTAGGGAGAGTGAGGCCCCCTCATGTTGTCTTTGTTCCTCTTTTATATCTCCCCCCACCCCCTTTCTGGAAAGTTTTTTTTTTTCTTTTTTTCTGGGACCTGGGTCAAACAGTTCCCATTGTACAGGACTGTCTCTGGGAGGTTTCTATTGCACATAGTTCCTGGGGTAATCCTTATGCTTCTGTGCGTTTCTTCAATAAGCCACTAACATTGTTTGGCCTCATCCAACGTAGCACATTTGAAATACAGAGACATGGTCAATATTCCTGGCTGTAGTTACAAAAATGCTAGAGGTAACAAAGAGTCCTGTGGCACCTTAAAGACTAACTAAAGTATTGGAGCATAAGCTTTCGTGGGCTAATACCCACTTCGTCGGATGCAAGCAGTGGAAGTGTCCAGAGGCAGGTATAGATAAATAGTCAAGAATCAGGTAGGAGGTAACAAGGTTAGTCCAATCAGGCTGAACCAGCTTGTTATCTCAAATCAGGGAGGTGAGGTATTCTTCTAGCAGCTGAATTGAAGGTGTGAACTCGGAGGGAGGAGAAGCTATTTTTGTAATTAGCAAGCCACTCAAGGTCTATCAAAGATGTACTATGTTCTATGCAAATAATTTTTGTTGACTAATCTTCTATCTTCAGTTTCTGGTTGACCCAGCAGTATTTTGATAGACTGTAGCCACCATTCATTTCCTGTCCTGCTTTTCACAGAGAATGAAAAAATATTTTACGATGAAATCTATCACCTCCAACACTACGACACAGTTTCACATTGGCATTAACGCTGGTGTCATGGTACCAGGCAATTAAATTACTTTAGAAACTGTGGCTTTGGATGTGGTCACTGCCTCTCTAAGCCTGAGAAGGTAGGTGGGTAATACCAGAAGTTGATCCAATAAATAGGGGTGGCCAATCTTACTGACCCTCCGAGCCACATACAACAACCTTCAGAAGTTCGAGAGGTGTGGCACACCAGCTGGAGCAGGGTTTCAGCCCTGTGGTGGTGTGGTTGGGTTAGGGGCTTCTGCCCTGTGGGAAGAGGAACCTTGGCTTCAGCCCTGCAGGGCATGGCCTGTTGGAGCCCCAGAACTGGGGGCCTGGGACTTCAGCCTCAGAGGGCACGTCTTCTGGGGCTTAGGGCTTCAGCCTGGCAGAGAATGTGTGATGGGGATTCAGCTCTACGCCTGCTGATGCCCTGATCCCCATCAGGTGTACCCTACAGGGCAGATGCCCCAAGCTCCCTCCCAGACAATCTGATAGATGGAGAATGGAGGGATGCGGGTGGCTTTGCAAGCTGCGCTTTAATTGTAAAAGAGCTGCAGTTTGGTCACCCCTGAACCTCACTCAGCTTGTATCTCTAATATCCTGGGAGTGACAAAACTACGACATCATCTCTCTAAGCCTTTCAGTTCTCATAGTAGCTGTTTTATATTACATGCTGTAAGAGTGGGTACCCCAGTCTCTGTGCTCTTGAGTACAGAGAAAGGGACTCTTTTATGTCCAGACCACTAACTTTAACTGCTCCCCAGCTTAAGTTAATTCTCTACACCCCCCAGGCTCCCACCCTTTACCAGCTGAGAACTTGGGGACCCCCGGCTGCCACCATCTGAGTAAAATTCCAAGGCCCTGGAGGGGTACTCAGACTCCCCAAAACCCTAACCCTGTCTCTCTCCCTGAGAGCCAGACACTTGGAGGCTGTTTCACCTCCCCCTCCTCCTCGTTTGAAGAGAGAGAGAGACAGATGCCGTTCCTCAGCTCATACCCTGAGCTGATGCTTTTATCTACCCCCCCCCCCCTTCCCAGCCTGGAAGCAGAGGAAACCTTAAGGGAGATAGACCAAACGTTTTTTATAACTAACAAGATTTAATAAAGAAAAGAGATTAGAACATAGGCTACAGTACAGCTTACAATTTAAAGTTCCCTAACTCCCCCTCTGAAACGGATAGAGACACCCCAAATAGGCACAGAACTTATGAAATCAAAAGATCACTCACAGTCAGCTAAGTAGGAATATAAGAAGGAAGTAGAGTCATTTTCAAAAGCCAGAGACGCTCCGGGACCCTTGCCAGCTACATGGCAAGCCAAACTTGAACTGAAACTAAACTCCCTCCCTCCCTCATGGCAAGGAAGCTCTTACGTCACTTGCTCTCAGGTAACATTAACCCTCTCCAGCACTTTACACTTATGACACATGCTGTGAAAACTGATACCAGTGTGATGTGGTGGTTGTATCTCTTAACATGTTTAAACAGAAAATTTTCATATAATAATATAACTTGGACTGCCTTTTTAGCTAATGCGTATATCACCTCATTCAATACATTTACCTTATTCAAATTGCTCAGAAGTTAATATGTACGAAGTAGTTCCACTCTGAAAAGTAATATTAAAAATGCCATCATGGGGTTTTGGAACTGTTGTGCCGAGGGATTTCTAGATCAAACTTTCTCAATTAAACTAGAATGGATGGATGTTTGGCTTTTTTCCTAACTGCCAGCCATTCTATGAATGGGTCGAGTTCTCATCTGGGGTTTAACACAGCAAATACTCCCTGGAGAAGTATCCAAACTCACAGAATTGATAGCTCTGATGACATGCAGGTGATAAGTTGCAACTTTGTTAATTTAGCAGTGGCTGGCGGTGGTGTACACACCTATCCATCTCCTCCTGTATTTGGTCTGCAGAGACTTCAGGCTTTCTCTTCTCTGCCTACCTGTGCCTGCTAGCTGCAAAGATCTCTAATGGCCAGAGATGGGACACTAGATGGGGAGGGCTCTGAGTTACTACAGAGAATTCTTTTCTAGGAGCCTGGCTGGTTGGTCTTTCTCACATGCTGCCGCCGGCGCTCGGGGCAGCTGCCGCCGGCGCTCGGGGCAGCTGCCGCCGGCGCTCGGGGCAGCTGCCGCCGGCGCTCGGGGCAGCTGCCGCCGGCGCTCGGGGCAGCTGCCGCCGGCGCTCGGGGCAGCTGCCGCCGGCGCTCGGGGCTCACGGCTCAGGGCTCGGGGCAGCTGCCCGGGGATCGCGGCTTGAGCTGGCGCCGGCCCCCGGGGATCCCGCAGCAGCGCATAGCTGCGGTAGGGGCTTGCGACCCCCACAGAAGTAGCCCGTGACCCCTTGAGGTGTCACGACCCCCACTTTGAGAACCCCAGGATTAGATGATGATGATGGTCCCTTCTTTTCTTAAAGTCTGAGGTACAACTTGAGGAGGAATCTCCCAGCAGGAGATATACCTAGAAGAGGCCGTGCCCTCTTCTATTATGCCCTATGATAATTGGTTTATTGGAACCCCTGGGCCTCTTATGGTGACCAGTTCTCAGGGTCCCATTTCATAAGAGGGCATGCCAGGAGTAACAGCCACTGCCTTAGGTCCTGCTCTAGAGGAGGATCTTACAAAAGAGTAAGTATCTGGTGATGGGGGAAAAACAACAGCTTCCCACAAATTCTCCTCATCATGAGAGGAGGCTGTTAAGCCACCCCACTATTTTACACGGATGCTTTCAAGGCCTTTTAAGACCTTATTAAATGATTAGTGGAGGCCTTAATTCCATTGGGGGAGATGCAGGAATCCCAACATTCCCTGCTAGACATCTGTCATATGTCTCATCAGGGCAAAATCACTTTGCCCAACAGTGATGTTCTGCTGGCTCCAGCCTGTACTGCATGGGAAACTCCAGCTACTGTACCACTTTTGTGTAAACAGACTGACCCAAAATATCGACATCCCACCCCGATGCTCAAGATAATTTTTTCCCCCATTTTACACCTGTGATGAAGTGGGAGTACTGTGTGTGCATGCCTCAGTTTCCCCTATGCATTTCTTGGGCCTCTATGTGGAGGAAAAGGAATGTAAGGGTGATGCAAAGCAGAGCCACTGCAGGTATTCATAGGTGAAGCTGTAACCTGACCCCAAGTGGTGGAGGGAGGTCAGCTGAATCTGTTGGAGGGAGCTCAGGTGATACCTGAAGCCCGGGAAACCAGACAAAGGAACTAAGGAGAGCAGGAAGTGGCTAGAGAGGGTTGAGTCAGTCTGGGTCTGGGTCTAGCTGGAAAGGGGGAGAGAAGCCATCTCGCTCTCTGGCCCCAAGATGGATCCAGCTGAAGGCTCACGCTCGCTGTATGGTCTGTGATTAGAAGTCATGGAATAAACCTGGGGGAGAAGCAGGAGCCCAGAATCTGGGTCTCACCTCCTGGCACACCCCAGAAAGGCCTGACTGAGGGACCCTGTTTGGACTGAGAAGCTGTGAGTTGGATGGGGTTCCTGACATCTCAAATAAACCGTCTATTCTGCTGGCTGGCTGAGAGTCACGTTTGACTGTGGATTTGGGGTGCAGAACCCATGGGCTTCCCCGGGACCCCGCCCAGGCGGGCTCGCTGGGGGAAGCACACGGAGGGGAAGAAGGTGCTGAATGCTCCGAGGTCAGACCCAGGAAGGTGGAAGTGGGGACCCCTAAAGCTCCTGGCCTGGGAAACAGGCTGTGTATGGAGAAGGGACCCTCCATCCGGAGTCCGGTCTGGCTTCCTAGGGAGCGGTTCCAGACCATCGCCCGGGCGCTCAGTGACAACACCCTAGTTGTCAAGGCTGTTAATGAACAAAACAAGCAACACTAGTCTTGATCAACACCATCTGACAAGGAACTGAAACAACTGGACCTTCTGGGCTTCAAGAGCTACTCCTCTGCTTCTTTGTAGTTCACAGTAGCTACTTAAACCCTCATGGCAAAATATGATTTTACAAATTACTCAAATTAATCTTTCAGAAGGAACAATTTGAAGCCCTCATAACAGAAGGCCAAACAATTGCCAACATCTCTCTCCAGGCTTTGCTCAATGTCACCAATACAGCTCCATGGCCATGGCAGTCGTCATGCACTCAGCTTCTTGGTTTCAGTCTTCCAACCTCCCCGGGAGGTCCAAAACACTGTCGAGGACCTTCCTTTTGGTGGGCACAAGTTGTTCAACGACACTACGGCCAGGTCTCTTCCCTCCCTTAAAAACTCCCCAGGGGACAGTATAATCTCTGGGCATCTATACACCTGCAACAAGGAGAAAATACAGTAGATTATAGACAGCTCAATGGTCTCACCTAGTCCACTAGCGGCACACCCCCTGCCACCCTCCCCCTGGAAAAACTCATGTTCTCTAGAAAAGGGCCATCCTCTAAAGCCCCAACAGTCTTTACCAAAGGTGTCTCGGCTGTTGCAACCCATCTTCGCCAGATGGGAACAAAATTGTCTTTCCCTAGCTGGGAGATTGGTTCCTGAAAGGTTGGGAACTACTGAAGCCCTACCCCTGTTCCAGTCACTGAGCTTTTTTCTCAACACAGAAGATCCTACACTTCCACCCACTCAACTCATGGACTTAATTGATGCCACTCTGGACTCTTCCAGTGCCAAACCATACTTGCTTAAGGATGGATTTTCCACAATGTCCAGCCTCATTTCAACAATACAGCAGAATCTGCAAGCCACAACAATGGTTCACCTGCAACTTCTGGGCCATATGGGAGCCTGTTTGTGACACCCTTAGCAAGACTACAGTCTTGGTGTCCTTAAGTCTGGCTGAGAACTGGACACCAGTAAGCACAGTCTATCCAAGTGAGTGTCCATACCTCGGAGGGTCCTTGATTCTCTAAATTAGTTGAAGGAGCCACAGAACGTGTGCATGGGAGTTGCATTCTTTTAGACTTCTCTCACTAGGATCATCAGTACAGATGTCTCCCTGCTAGACTGGGGCGCACACTTTCAGAACTTCACAGCTCGGGGCAAATGGATCTCTTGGGAGGCAACACTCCATATCAACCTATTTGCTCAGAGTGGTTCATTATCCTCGTCAGAACTTCCTACTTCACATGGGGGCCACCCAATCAGAATGATGCTGGACAGAGGAGCAAAATCCCAGTCTCAGCAGTTTATCTACCAGGACTGCAGAACACAGTGGCCAACTGCCTTAAAAGGCATTTCCTCATTGACTCCAAATGGCAGTGGGCTGATGTATTCTGAAAGAGGGACCATCCAGAGATAGATCTCTTTGGGTGGTATCACAATGCGAAGTGTAGACAGTTCTCTTTGACGGGGGTGGGGGGGAGGGAGAGAGGAACACAGCCACAACTCAAGGGAAGATGTCCTAGTCATTCCTTGGCCTAGCATATGTTTATCCATCGGTGCCTTTACTACTTTGCTATGTGTTTATTACTTACTTTCCTATATGTTTAACTACCAGTGCCTTTACTACTCGAGGTCCTAAACAAATTGAAACTGGCAAAATTAGTATCCATCCTTGTAGCACCGTTGTTGCCGAGACAGGTGCTACACTTGTCTCTGCAGCCTTCCTTTGACAGCAAATCTCCTCTCTCAGTTGGGATCCATCACCTCCCACCCCAACCTCTTGGCACTTCACTTCAAGATATGGTGGCTACTAGCTGGCGCTCTGGTATAGGACAAAAATACTTCCCAGAGATACAAACACTACATCTTAGTAATGGAAAACTTGCCTGCAAATGTGGAAACACTTTCAGGCTCGGTGCAGCCACCGAGAGAATGGTCAGTGCTACCTAAGAGCCCTCCCTGCCCTTTCTTCCGTCTCTGGCTATGGCCATCCCTGATTAAACTTGTTTTAAAAAAACTGGGAGAGTGATTGTATGTTCATATGGGTTAATGTCCATGGGATTTTCAGAACAAGATAATGTAATGTTATTAGTCAAAATGAAATAGTGTTTTTAATTATGAGACAAATTGAGTCAGGACATTGGTTCACAAGTCTTCTCTTAGCTCTGTCCATGCACCTACACTGGCTCCCTCGTTCTAGTTTTGGACTTCTCTTGAATAAAGTCTGCTAGTGGGGCTACATATTTTTAGTCTCTTTGTAATATAGGCATATACCAAATAGGAGTGGGGTAAGACTGCAAACGTCAGTTTCACTTCTGACCTAAGCAAGATGTTTATAATACAATTTGGCTGTTTTCAAGTGGTGACTTGTCTGAGTTGTACAATGGTTAAAAAGTCTAGTGGACTGCATTCTTGAGCAGAATGAGTGCTTTAAAGCATAGTGGTGTTCAGCTGATGAAAAGGGGAGAGAACTCCTACAAGTATGTTTAGGGACTGTTCATTTTCTAAAAAAAACCTAAGTGATATAGTTGTACATTCATCCTCAGGAGTCTTGTTATGCTTCACTGTACTTTTTATTGACCTTGAGGTTTTGATGTATTTTGACAGAATACTTACACGGTGCCTTAACTTTGTGGTAAACATAACTTAAAGTGAAAGCTTAGTGACCTGCTGTATTCTAACTGGTTCTTTGATTTTTCTCTTGTGTGTCAAAACTCTGAAAATAGTGTACACTCAGTTTAATCTGGATCTCCTCCCTGTGCCTTCACGTTTGCTTTATCCTGTAGCTTAGAGGAATTTCTGAACATGCTCCAACATTTTAACAGCATAATCTTAGCTTTTGAGACATGAAAATAATTGTTAGAGACACAATTCTCTCATGTACTACCTCTTGGACTAGACAAACTTACATTTGTTAAAACTTAGTTGGTCTACAGATCAAATGCTCATTATTAGATTGTCACCCTGCTTCTGCTAGTATTTTTGTAAATAAACATGAAGGTTTGCAACAGAAACTCGTGAAGAAGCCTTGAATAGGTTATAGGTTAACAAAGATTTAGCTTTACTTTGCAATAGATGTAAGAATAAATTTTGATTATTTTTGGGGGGAGTGAAAGCATCTTATGATCACATTTTTTCCCCTTCAAATTCAGAATAGCCAGGGAAATATACAGAGGCACATGAATTTAACAATTACGTTATTTATTCAGAACACTGACCTGTACTCTTCCAAAGTGTATCCAAATTATAGAATCATAGAAGATTAGGGTTGAAAGAGACTTCAGGAGGTCATCTAGTCTAACCCTCCTCAGAGCAGGACCAACCCCAACAAAATCATCCCAGCCAGGGCTGTTAAGCTGGGCCTTCAGAACCTCTGAGGATGGAGATTCCACCACCTCCCTAGATAACCCATCCCAGTGCCTCACCACCCTCCTAGCAAAATAGTTTTTTCTAATAATCAACCTGAATGTTTTTATGCATCAACTCATTTGGATGTTGTTAGTGGTACTTAAAAGTAGTCTCTTCCAGGAATCACACTGGGCTCCCAGAAAGATGGAGTCACTTCAGTGTATTCGCTCACCTTGATGACTAACATTCTCTTTTGATTAGAAAGCAACAGGACTTAAACACTACGCATGAGGTTCCATGATGCATCTCTAAGAAGTGCAGCTCAGAATGCACAGGCATTGGCTGGGCTAGGGCTGTTTATGGTGGCTTTGAACCACCTTTGTCTCCTCTCAATCTTGAGCTGCTCTGGTTACTAAATGAATCCAGCGTAAGTGGATTCCAGCATGTAGACAGCTATCTAAACCAGGGGTGGGGAACCTTTTTTCTGCCAGGGGCCATTTGGACATTTATAATGTCCTTCGTGGGCCGCCCCCCCCCCCCCCCGAGGAAGCCCAGGCTGGCAACAGGAGCTGAGACCCCAGCTGGCAAGGGGCCAGCGGGGGAAACCCCAAAGCAGTGGCAGGCGGAGTGCTTAGCCCTGCACTGCTTTGGGGTTTCCCCCACTGGCCCCTTGCCAGCCGGGGTCCTGCCGCCTGCCCCAGTCAGCTCCCGCTATCAGCCCGGGTGTAGGGGGTGATCTTCCTTTATCCCTGCCCAGCCTCCCCCCATCTAACCGCCTTTCCTCCCCTGCCTGGCCTGGCCCACCCCACCGAACCTAACCTCCTCCCCCCTCCCACTCCCAACCCAGCCTCCCCCCCACCAAATCTCCTTCCCTCCCGCACCCACGCCTCGCCCACCCCATCCAGTCTAGTCTCCTGCCCCCCTCCCAGTCCACCCAGCCTGGCCCCCCCACCGCCCCCTTGCCTGCCCCGCAGCCCAGCCCCCTCCCCCACCTCCTTGACCGTCGGCTCCCTGCGGCTCCTTCTGTCGCCACCCGGCTAATGGTAGCCGCGCGGCGCCGGCAGCTCCCCCAGGCGCTTCCTGTCCCCTTCGCCGAGCGCGGAGCTGCCCCCGCCTGGCGGCCCGCGCGCATCCCGCCAGGTGGGGGCGGCTCTGCGCTTGGCGAAGGGGCCGGGAAGCACCTGGGGGAGCCGCCCCTGCCTGGCGGCCCGCGCGCATCCCTAGCCGGCGGCTCCCCAGGCACTTCCCGCCCCCTTCGCCGGGCGGGGGCGGCTCAGCGCTCGGTGAAGGGGCCGGGAAGCACGTGGGGGAGCTGCCGGCCAGGGACGCGCACGGGCCAGACAGAATGATTTGGCGGGCCGTATAAGGCCCACGGGCCGGAGGTTCCCCACCCCTGATCTAAACCATGGCAACCTCCCTGTGCTGTTCTATGGGCAGCAAGGACCCCTTTGTGCCTTTCTGGCCCTTTTAACTCTGCAGAAAATGGGCGAGTATCTCTTCGTAGGAAGTCTGTCTCTGACTTTACTCACACAGATGCATACCTCCTCTACACGGCTGATTACAGCCCCTGTGTAATTCATGATAAAATATTAAATCAGTCAATAATACGACTATTAAAAGGAACCAATATGAAGATGGCATAAAATGAAAACAAAATATTATACACCTTACATTTAGATTACCCTCAGGGCCACCCAGAGGGTACAAAACATAGCTACAGACACAATTTGATTCTTAAATCCTCACCTCTCGGCAGCTGGGTTCCCAACACTTGCTGGAATCTCAGCAAGTCCTTGCAGGTGGAATTGCGGCCAGTGATGCTCTTTTCACTCAACATTCCCTCAGAGTCAAGAGATGAAAATCTCTCTTGCCTTCTCAAAAGGCTGTAAAAACACTGTTACAGGCAGGATGGGTTGGATCCCATTGTGTGTGTGTTTCATAATACCTCTTTCTGGCTAGTCTAGCATGCCAATACCCATTGTTCCATGAGAACCCACCAGAAATACCTTACCAAAGAGCCCCCTTTACAATACTAAAATTCAGTAGTCTAGTCCAAAACCTATTTCCATCTGCCTAATATAATATATAGCTTATGACTTTGTGTGGAAAATATGAAATAGAACATATAAAATTTAATTATTGCCCTAAAGGCTGTGAAGCAAGAAGCTTTCATTTGCAGAATGTGGTTTTGGTGCCTGTTGTAACCGTGAAGCAGGACTGCATTCACTCTCTTCTTGCCTCTTCCCCCTTCACTCTCTTTCTGTAGCATGTCACCTTGGAGAAGGACAGGATGCTGCCATCTTTCTACATGCAGAACGCAACATCAAAGAGTAAAGACAAAAGATGCCTTAGTCCGTATTTCTTTAACTTCATGTCTGAAAGGGTGTATTGAAAAGAAAAATCAGTTTGATTCAGACTTTATATGTTTAATCAACCATGGAGGCTCTCACATATGAGTTCTCAAAGAATATATAACCTAGGACACTTAGCACTAAAAACACTAGTCCTCCACTAGCTGAGCTGAAGGATAATTACTCCAGCTGTGGAAAAGGGGCAGGCTGAATAGTCTTTGGGGCACCACCTAGAGAGAAAGGGGAAAAAACACATGATCACACATGCTGGGTGTTGCAGGGTACCCTAGAGAGTCCCGTAGAAACGAGGCTCACACAGTGGCTAGATGGAAAGTGGTGAGTTTATTGAAGGTCCTGGTCCACTGGCGCTGGGGGCCCCGGTCAGCGTGACCGCGGAATGGAGGCCCTGGCACATTGAAGCAATGCCCAGGGAAGAAGCCCGACACACAAGGGTGTGTCAGCACAGAAATACTCCTGCTCATTTGCATCTCATACATAAACATATCTTATGAATAGCAAGCAGCAAGCACCTGTAGATTACACACTGTCCAGCACTTGTTGATTATACGCTGTTCTGCACTTGTTTTGCAATCCTGCCTGTTTACCTATTTAGTTTCACACAAGCTAAAATTCACACAGACCAGCTTACACAGTAAACAGCTTACACAGCTGAGAAACTGTTCTCAGACACACACACAAGATAACAGGAACACAAGGCCATTCCCATACTGATAACCTTAATTATGCCGTTCCCTGAAGGCGACTTAGAAGTGTAACTGCGCCCCCTACCGATTACCATCACAATAATCTTCCGCTCTCTACACTGGGCCAATGTAATTATTATTATTTTTATTTCAGAGTTCTCTAGACATGCAAGATTGAAAGGCCCCTGCTCTGTCTAAGGACAGATAGGAAAGTAGCTACAGGTATGGAGAAGGGGCACGACAAATAGGGACAAATAATACTAGTTAACTAAAGTCCCTGTAGACATCACAGCGGAAGTGGGTCTCTAAAGGGGGCCTTAAACATAGAGAGGGTTGGAGTCTTTAATGAGCTCATGGAGGCCCTTTTTGCCTGGGGCACATGGAAGAAAGCACTGAGGCAGTTATTGATGTGGACTTAAAAGTAAAGTTTTGAGACATGGACTCTTAATTGTGGGCAGCTAAAATTGTATTCCCAGAATTAGAGGCAGGGTTGAATTCATTTTGAATTGGCCAAAAAGATAATTAAGGAACTACAGTTGGCACTAGTGCTATTGTTGCTTTACTTATAACATATGCTGTTTATAATATATGTAACCATGTAGCTTTCATGAAAAACAAGATAAAAAACTGAAGGCATTAATAGAGAAACACTTCTAACAATGAAAGGGGTGGACATGCACAGGGCTAGAAAAATTTGCATCCTTTTTCCATTGGTCTGTGAATGTCTCTTGCTTTCCCTTAGTAAGTCAGTGGGAAATATTGTTAATTAAAATAAGGTACAGTAAATAGAACAAGTTAAACCTGTCTCCTAATCAAAGTTGGATCCACAGCTGATAAATTTTGTTTTTTTCTGGATCTGTCAGGTTTGTTTTTATCCTGCAGTCATTTCGTATGGGAATGATAGATGTGGAGAAAAGACTTCCCACATCTGGCAATCAACAGATACTTCTATCTGAAGTCATGAGCTATTCCACTGATGTAGCAGATGAGAGCAGAGCAAACTGGAACTTGTTTCAGCTTGCTATTGACAGGAGCATACCATGCCAGTTAAAGTTAGTCAGTGACTGACTGTTTATTTGTAGAGCATTAAGTTACATCAAGGGAGGATTGCAGTAGAGACTAGTCTGTACTGATGTGATTTACGTTAAACAATTCACATGCACCTAGGGGACATAGAGAAGAGAAAATAAAACCCCAGACATCCTCCCTCCCAAAAAAGTTAAATACTTCAGTCACCACTGACATAAGTCAATTTATAATTGGGCTTGGCAGATTTTTTTTGCAATCTGTCACAATTATAAAAAATGCTTATTTTAAAGATTTTTTTTTTTAGATTTGTATTTAATTTAAATTTTCACAGTTGCGCAAAATTATGAGGGGCAGACAATTATTTAATGACCTGGACATTGATTCAAAAAGTTAAACCTTTATAAAACTGTTAAAGCACAAACTGTCAATATCATATGTCAAAATATACAAAGCAGAGATCCTTAAATCAGCTAATCATTTAATATTCATTCACTACTCCATTTGTAATAAGCCTATTCAAACTTCTGAATCACTGGATTTTGACTCTAATACAGTCTCAAACAGTATTTTTCTTTCTTTTAGCTTTCTTTAGCTTTTGATTATTATCGATGGAAATATATTTTTGTCAGTTTGGGGTGGGGAGGAAACCAAATGTTTACAAACATTTGCTGATAAAAATCTAATCCTTCTAATCCCCTGCTTTCCTCAGAAAATATCCAAAGGAACAAAAGATCATCAGATATAAACTGTGAAAAAGCAATTCTAAGCTTGGGTGACAAAGAACAGTAGAGAACACTCTAGTTTCAATTAATTGAGACACATGTGTTATCATTTTCATGAGGAAATAACATGCAAATTGTTCCATGCCAATCTGTATTCAGTACAATGGAATAAGTGCATCCAGATACCCCCTTAATGTTTTTTTTGGTTATGGTTTGCTAGAAAGCTGGATGGAAGTTTTGGTTTTTTTAAGGCCCCTATGTAACCGGTTACTTACGAGTGTGCTTAGTCCCATTGACTTCAGTGGGGCTAGTCCACAGTAGTGTTTAATTTCAGAAAGGGGCATGTAAGTGTGCGGCGACTCACCCTGCGGGGCCTCCCGCTGGTCGTCCAGGGAATTAGCTCACCAGTGTCTGGAATGCTCTCTGCAGGGCGTAGTCCCGCTTGCACTCTGGCCCGTGTCTCTCCTTAGACCCCTTCTTCCCTTGGTGCCTTCTTCCCTGGGATGCTGCACCCCTGCAGTACCCCCCCCCCAGTCTCAGGGTCTCCCCTCCCTGGGGAACCCCCCCCATCCCCACCTTGCCTCAGTCTAGGCAACTGCCAGTCACCACTTACCCCCGTTCACTGGGGCAGACTGCAGTGTAATTGCCATTCATCACCAGCAAGGGGGGTTGGCCTGCTGCCTCTGCAGCCCTGGGCTGCCCCCAGTACCCTTTATTGAGCCGTCCCCTAGGCCCTGCAGCCTAGGGGTTTCCAGGCCAGAGCTTTCCCAGCTCCTCTTGCCTTGCCCCAGCCCTGCTCTACTCTAGGTACCTTATGCTTCCCAGCAGCCAGGCCTGTCTACCTCTGTAGACAGAGGAGACACTATTCTCTCAGGCCCCTGCCTCTCAGCCTTTTTATAAGGGCCTGCTAGAGTGTTTGGGGTGTGGCCACCCAGCTGAGCCTATTCTCCCAATCAGCCAGGGAGCTTGCTTCTTACAGCCCCAGGCCTTTCCTGGGCTGTTTTAAGCCTTTCTGACTTTAAGCCACCCTGCTACAGGGCACTATACAAAAATGAGAAAGTTAGTTAAACAGAAATTAAAAGGTACAGTGCCAAAAGAGAAATCCTTGCAAGCTGCATGAAAGCTTTTTAAAGACATCATAATAGAGGCCCAATTTAAATTTATACTGCAAATTAAAAAACATAGTAAGAGGACCAAATAAGAGTCCCTGGGGCTAAACAACAAAGTAAAAGAAGCAGTGAGAGGCAAAAAGGCATCCTTTAAAAAGTGGAAATTGAAACCCATTGAGCATACACTCTAGCAAGTGAAGTGTAAAAATATAACTAGGAAAGCCAAAAAAGAACTTGAAGAACAGCTGGTCACAGACCAAAAAAAAAAGTGTTGTTACTTTTTGAAAGTGCATCAGAAACAGGAAGCCTGCTAAACAACCAGTGAGGCCACTGGACGATCAAGATGCTTAAGAAGTCCGGGACAGTAAGGCCATTGCATATAAACTAAATGAATTCTTTGCATCGGTCTTCATGGCTCAGGATGTGAGGGAGATTCCAAAACCCGAGTCATTCTTTTTGGTGACAGATCTGAGGAACTGTCCTAGATTGAGGTGTCACTAGAGGAGGTTTTGGAACAAATTGATAAACTAAACAGTAATAAGTCACTAGGCAGAGATGATAGTTTCACCCAAGAGTTCTGAAGGAACTCAAATGTGAAATTGAAGAACTGCTAATTGTGGTATGTAACCTATCATATAAATCAGCAGCTATACTAGATGACTGGAGGATACCGTGTTTCCCCGAAAATAAGACAGTGTCTTATATTAATTTTTGCTCCCAAAATTACATTATATTATATTACAGTGAGAGGCAAAACTGGAAGGACGTCTTATTTTCGGGGGGATGTCTTACTTTCGGGGAAACAGGGTAGCTAATGTGACAACAATCTTTTTTAAAAGGCTCCAGAGGCAGCAATTATAGGCCAGTACGCCTAACTTCAGTACCAGGCAAATTGGTTGAAACCACAGTAAAGAACAGAATTCTCAGACACACAGATGAACACCATTTGGGGAAGAGTCAACATGGTTTTTGTAAAGGGAAATGGTGCCTCACCATCTACTGGAATTTTTTGAGGGATAGTCAAAAAGCATGTGGACAAATGTGATGCAATGGCCATAGTGTACTTAGATTTTCAGAAATTCTTTGGCAAGGTCCCTCACCAAAGGCTCTTAAGTAAAGTAAGCTGTCATGGTGATAAATTGGAAGGTCATCTCATGGATCAGTACCTGGTTAAAGGAAACAAAGGGTAGGAATAAATCGTCACTTTTCAGAATGGAGAGAGATGGTACTGGAACTAGTCCTATTGAGCATATTCATAAATGATCTGGGACAAGGGGTGAAGAGCAAGGTGGCAGAATTTGCAATGATACAAAATTACTCAAGATAGTTAAGTCCAAAACAGACTGTGAAGAATTACAAAGGGATCTCACAAAACTGGGTGACTGGGCAGCAAAATGTCAGATGAAATTCAGTATTGATAAATGCAAAGTAGTGCATATTGGAAAACATAATCCCAACTATACATACAAGAGTTGACATCACTGCTGCTTTACTTGAAATTTTGATCCTGTCAGATTTTATTAAAAAATGCATTCAACAGGGCAAAAGGTCACTAACTGACAATGTTGGTACTGTTTTTTAAAGGGGCTCCACATAACTAGGTTCACTTTGCTTGAAATAAACTCTGTGTAACACAATGCATGTGCCAGTACGTGAGTGTGCAGAAAGGAGAGTCAAGGTCTAGAAAAGCTATTAATGTTCCCATTTATATAAAAATTCTCTTATAACAATCATCAGAGGAAGAGGTAATGTTATTTGACCAGCCATATTAAACTGCAATTTGGTGTAAATATTTGCTTTGCTCTTGAAAATATTCTCCATGTAACAGTTCAATTTATGTAATTTGAAATAAGATGGAAGTTTAGGGTTTGTCTACCCTGAGAAAATGGGTGTGTTTAGCCATGACCAGTTAACACATTTTAAAAAAAGATCTGCCTTTGCCTGCACTGGGTATTGAAGTGATGATGTTTAATGCACTTCTCTCAATCATGTTAATGCATTTTTTTAAACTACCACTCATGGTTCCAGTTTAGACAATCAATAGGGTCTGTCTTCACATTTAACTAGAACAGGATGAACTAAACTGGTTTTAATTCACACCCTTAAGTATTTCCAGGTAAATCGGTGTGGACACTCTTATTTCGGATTACGCCCCTCTTAATCTGAAATGTGTCCACATACAGACTAACCCAGAAATAACTAAAACTGTGAATTGCAATTGATTTACTTCATTCTGTTCCAGTTTGTGTGTATATAAACACTTAGACTTTAAGAAATCTGGGTATATTTTCCCCAGGATTTTTTTAAAGTAAGAGTGTGTGTGTACACATGTGCAGAAATTAGCACCTTGTGGTGTCTCCAGAAACTGAAGACTTAAATGATTTTATAACCTTTCTCTGTAAAGTTTGATTCAGTAATATCTAGCGTGAGTGTAGATTTCTTTTGCTACCAGCAGGAAATCATCCTAACTTTTCCTTTACTGTGATGGCAAAATGTTAAAAAGGGCTCCAGCGTACTGAAATCTTAGACCACAGTTTGTCAATCTAGTGGTGGGAGGAAAACTCTCTATGTGGAGGAGAAACATTCAGATTAAGAGCTGCGAGTACTTTAGAGCAGAGCTTTCCAAACTTTTCATGTTGGTGACACATTTTTTAGGCATGCATCATTTTGCGACACAGTAATTCAGTTTTACTAGCAAACCGGAGGTTAAACTAACCCGTTATAAGAGATACGGACACATACATAAATTGTAATAACGAAATGTATGGGAACACAACATATCTTATGAAAACCTTTCATTTATATTTTTAAAAATATATGATTTGTAAGATAATAACATACATTGTTGTCATTTATGAGTAACAGTATGTAAGTATGTGCAAGAATTAAAAAAGTTGAACACCAATATTTATTACCATTTTAATGGGATGTATGAGGTTGATGGGATGAACACAGCCACAGCTTTTCAATATTTGGTGGAATATTAGATAAAGAGAGTCACATTTCGTCATCAAGCATTTTTAAGCTTCCACGTTTCAGTGTCTTTAAGTTTGCCATTGTTGCAAAGGATACTTCACAAATGTATGTAGTAGAAAACTGCAGAAGAATTTTTAACGCTTTTTTAGCTATGTTTGGATGCATTTTTGAAATGCAAATCCAAAAGCTGTCTGTCACCCTCTTCATACATCATTAACAGATTTCAGTCATTTTTTATGTCAGCTAATTCTTCTTCAATAAGTGAAAAGTTCCTCGTTGCAGTTGAAAGAAATGGATTTCTGATCCAATCATAGTCTTGGATTTCAACATTTGGGAAGTAATGCTGAACTTTCTCTCCGAGCAATGTTAAATGGTCAACAATTAGTGAGCTATCACATCACATTTTAGCTCGCACTCAGCAATTTTGGAAAACATTTCAAAATTTCCTTCTTTCACTTTCCTTTTCAGATTGCTATTTTGTCTCTCATAGCACAAATTTTATCTACCGCTGTTAAGATATTTTCTCCTTTTCCTTGCATACTGGTGTTTATTTTATTCAAATCTTCAAATATGTCAGCAAGATATGCCAATTTTGTGCACCAAAGTTTGTTTTGAATTAGAGTGCAGAATTCATTTTGCTGATTTTCCACAAAAAGTTTAAGCATCATTTCCCGCAATTCGTATACATGACAAAGCACTCGACCTCTTGAGAGCCAACGAACTTGTGTGTAGTAGAAGCTTTTTAAACCTTGCCCCCATTTCTTCACAAATATGAGCAAATAATCTTGATTCAAGAGGTCTACTTTTAATGTAATTGACCATTTGAACCACCTTGTCCAAAACTTTTCTTAATTCATTTCCAATGGTTTGCGCAACTAGTGCTTCGCGATGTAAAAAAAGAGTAATTATAATATTTTCATTCTCTTTCTTTGCTAGAGCTATAAAACCTTTTGTTGAACCAACCATTGAGGGTGTGCCATCTGTGCATATTCCTACACAATTTAACCATTGCAAATTATTTTCCTTCATGAAGCAATCTAAAGTTTTAAATATATCTTCACCTCTAGTTCTCATTGGAAGTTCTAGACAACACAAGAATTGCTCAATAATTCTGTCAGTATGAATGAAACGTATAAAAACCAATTATTGTGCTAACCCACTGACATCTGTTGCTTCATCTAATTGCAATGTAAAGATCATATTATCGTCTTCAAAAATATCCTTCATTTGCTGCTTAATGTCATCAGACATGTCTTGAATACATCTTCCAATCGTGTTATCTGCCAAAGGGATTTTATTAACTTCTATCTCAAATTCGGGCCCAAACATTGTTCGAACAATAGCACAGCAAGATTCCTTTATGGTGGTTTCGGCAATAATGTGTGGGTCCTTGTTTTTGGCAATTATTTGAGCAACCAAGTAACTTGCCTTTTGAGCTTTCTCTGCTGTCTTCATTCTCTTTGTGAATTATGCAGACTCCTTCTTTATAGATTTTGAAAGCTCAATAAAGTATTCTACTGGTTTTTCTGACAAATGACTGTGTTTTGAGGTAAAATGATGCTTTAATTTATTTGGTACCATACTTTCATTTGCAAGTATATCCCCACAAACTAAACACTGGGGACAAGGATTGTTTTCATTACCTGAAAATGTGAACCCCAGTTTCATATAATCTTTATTGCATAAACGAGGCTTGGAAATTTTTCATTTACACTTCTTACGTACTAATACAGACCATTCAACAGTTGATTCTTGCGTAGTTTCCTCTATAGTGTCTACATTTTGTTCATCGCAAACGTCATCTTCACCAGCTTTTCTTTTCTTAATTAGAAACTTAGCCATTTTACGGGTAGTTCAACTGCAATTTAATGACTAAATCTATGCAAATTTATTTTTAGGTTTTAGCATTAACTAAATATGAAAATAACAGGACTGTTTTTAGCGCTTATCTTTCTCTGTTTGTTCTTATGAAAATAACAGCACCTGCGCTCCACTCCCACAGTGATAAAGTGAGATAAAGATAGGAATCAGGACCGGGAGAAAATGTGAAAAATAAACAAAATTAACTGAAGTATTTACAATACATATTAGGATACATAGGTCCAGATAGGAGCTCAGCTGCAAAAACACATGAAGTAGAGAAGCAAATGTCCAACAAAAATGGTGTAAATATATATGTCTCACTACAAGGCTATATTGCTGCAAATATTTGCAATGCCTATGTCCAGAGTCCAGTTTCAGCACTCTCCGGTGGTACACTGCCGGTGGGTGGTCAATCCACAATTATAGCAGAGTAAAAATAAAAATAAATGGCAGAAATCAAATTACAAGTGCCACGTGGTGGGTGGCTTGCTGTTTGCCACATTGGGTTTGGGAGGGTGGCCTACCTTCAGCCAGCAGCAGGTGGGTTGACTGGGTGACAGCCTGCAGCTGCGCTCGCCCGGGTGATTGGGAGCCCGCTGATTCCGAGGCTTCTGGCCTCCACTGAGCTCCGTTCCGATTGGTCAAGATGGCGGCTGGCCCGCTCGGTGCAGTCCCAGTCCAGGACCTCCGGGGGACTCCTTCGCTCAGCACAGCCGAGAGTTGGGGAGGGGGGTGTAACTCACAGCTAATTGCTCCGTTAATTGCTCCATTAAAGGAGTCTCCAACGAGAATTCTGAATTCTCCACACTCCTTGTGCAGCCAGTGTCTCCACACTCCTCGCCGTACCGTTCCGACACCGCCAATCACGTGCGTCCTACATCAAGATACCACACGATCCTAAAGCAGCTAATGTTAAAGCAGCTAAGCCTTAGCAGCTAAGCCTTAGCTGCTTTAACATTAGCTGCTTTAGGAAGTTCCGGGGGTGGGGCCAAGGGAAGCTGACACAAGTAAGGGAGCTCCGCGGTGCCCTTCCGCAAAATTTTCTGCATTTCGCGCAACACACCTACACACTGCCGCCAACACACTAATGTGTCGCGGCACACAGTTTGGAAAGCTCTGCTTTGGAGGCATTATGCTAAGCCCCTGAGTACAGAGAAACTTGTTTCTCTAGCCAAAAAAAAAAAAAAGACAGAACATTTGACTTTCTGAGTAGCCCTCTGACCAAGTGTAGGCCTGGTCTGTTTGTTAAATTACAATATTAAAAGCAATTACGTAAGGCAGGGTTTCTCAACCTGGGGGTCGCGACCCCCTGGGGGGTCACCGAGCGCTCCCCGGGGGGTCGCGAGCTCCTGCTGCCGCAACTCACGGTGACTGGGGCTGCGCCCCGGCCCCTAGTCCCCGCCGCGGGTGGGCTCCCAGCTGCGCGCTGGCCCCCAGTTCCCGCAGCGGGCGGGCTGGGGGCCGGCGCGCAGCCGGCAGCCCGCCCGCAGCGGGGACAGTTGACCGGGGCGCACGAGCGGGTTTTTTTTGGTGGTGGTTTTTTTTTTTTTTTTTTTTTGTAATTCGGCGGCTTTTCGGCGGAGGGGTCGTGCCGTGCCGCCGGATCACAAAAAGGGGTCGCGGTCTCAACTAGTTTGAGAACCGCTGACGTAAGGGAAATAAGTGTGGTGGTGTTTTTTTGGTAAAGTAATATAAATAATAAAATGAAAAAGTATTCTGCACATCCAGTTGCAGATTATGACTATTTCCACAGGGGGGCTGTACAAGACTGCAGAATGCACTGGCTTTGGAGATTCTACAAAGGCTGTTGTTAGTTTCTTGAACCATGAAAGCAGCTGGGTGGTTTCCTTGACTTTCCCTGCCTCCCAAATATTTTAGCTACATCCTAGGAGTATGTTGTATAGAACAAGTGAAGAGGACTCTTCTTTCCCCTTCTTTTCCTTCCCTCCCTAGAATGTGGATGCAAGATGCTTGCATTGTGTTCAGCACTACATGCTAGCAGAGCCAATTAATCCAGATAGGAAGCAGTTCTTAACAGATAACTGTGGAGTTAGTTTCCATCATAATGCTCAAAACTCAGGAGTAAATTGGGCCACCAGTCTTGTGTGGGAGAGAGCATAAAGGTGCTTGACAGAACCAGTGTTGTCTTCAGTAATCATTGCAATGCGGGACAACTGGGCTTTGAGTGTTGGTAAATTTCCATGATAATCTTGCCAGGCTGATTTTTAAACTTCCACAGTGCATATTATATGTTTTTATGCCACCATCTGGGCAGGACTCTCACTCCTGGTCACCACCAGCTTTTCTCCGAGGAGCTGAGGCCCAGGAATGTGACTCCAGCAAGATACCACTTCCAGAGAAGCAGAATTACAGGCTAAGTCAGGGGTGGGCAAACTATGGCCCGCGGGACCGTCCCTGCTGGCCGGGGAGACTGCCCCTCCCCCTCCCCCAGAGCTGCGCCACCTAGCGCTAGGGCTGTGCGCTCCCCCCCTCTCCTGAGCCACGCCATGTAGGCAGCACTCTGGGGGGCGGGGCTGTGTGCTCAGCCCCTCCCCCAGAGCCACGCCCTGGGGGCAGCACTCCAGGGGCCAGAGCTGCACACTCAGCCCCTCCCAAGAGCCGCGCTGCGCAGGCAGCACAGCAGGGGCCAGGGCTGTACGCTGAGCCCCTCCCTGGATCCGCGCGGTGCGGGCGGCCCTCCAGGGCCGGCCGGGGCTGTGCGCTTCCCTTGAGCCGCACCATGTGGACGGCACTCGGGGGGGGGGGGCTCTGCGCTCCCCCCTCTCCCCAGAGCTGGTGCCCACCTATCGTATGGGGATGGAGGGCGGTTAGGGGGTGGTCTGGATGGGGCAGTCAGGGAGCAGGGTGGGTTGGATAGGGGGTGAGGTTCTGGGGTGGTGGTTGGGGGTGGGAGGGTGGATTGGGGTCAGAGCAGTCGGGACAGGGAGTAGGGAAATTGGGTGGGGTCCTGGGGTTGGTTAGAGGTCTCTGGAAGGGGCAGTCAGGATTGGGGGGGATTGGATGAGTCCGGGATTCTGAAGGGGCAGTCGGGCTGGGAAGTGGGAGGGGGCCGGAATGGGGGTGGGGTCTTCCCTACCCGGCCCTCCATATAATTTTGTAAGCCTAATGTGACCCTCTGGTCAAAAAGTTTGCCCACCCCGGGCTAAGTAATTATCCTTTTTTAATATTTGAATGAAACACACGTACTTCTGTTCCCTTATATACCTTGCTCTGTTGTGTTGTCCTTTGCTCTTGTCATAAGTATAAAGTAGCTTAGAATTACTGTGTTACCTGTGAAGGGTTAACCTGAAGGAACCTGAGAGGGAATGATGTAACGGAAATGCTAATCAACCTCAAGAACAAAGGGGGGGGGGTTAGTTTTGTTTTCTCCCCCTCATCTCTGTGTCTGTCTGTGCCGTTCGTCTGGCTATGGACGAACCAACCTTCTGTCTCTATTCTACTTTTCTATAATCTTCTAAGAAAGCCAAGTCCAGCAGTAAGTGATTTGTACGCTTGAACTGTATCACTTGAGAATTGATCCATGGTGTTACTTGCTGTTAAGCTGTAGCAGAGGGGAAAATTCCAAGGGAGGGGGTCAGGAGGTTGAGTGATGTTAAGGGGGTTTTCTATTGATTTCTGTACAAGGGGTTTATGCTCCTTCTTTTCCTTTTATTAAAATCTTCCTTTTAAGATTCTGTCTGCTTGTTCCATTGGATAGATCCTGGTTTGGATCGGGCACGTCTCACAGCAAGTGAGGGATTTCTTGTTCCTCAAACCTCTCCCGGGGGATGGGAGGAGATTTGAGGGGTGTTAAAGGGGGTTCCAATTTACCCTAACCCATGGTTTTGGGGGCTTAAATTGGTGGTGACAGCGTTTTCCAAGCCCAGACATAAGGGAAGTTTATGTTCTGGGGGGAAGGTTTTAACCTAAGCTGGTAAAATAAGCTTGGGGGGTAATTTCTTCTTTCATGTGGGGTCCCCACTTCTTTACCCTAGAGTTCAGAGTGGGGAGACACACCTTGACAGCTCTTTAGATGACATATGTGATATGAGGGAACCACACTGGCACAGCAAGGGGTCCAAATAAACTAATTACTAACTATAGATGAAATAAGTAAGATCTAGCTACCTGTATACACTGCTGCTCTGGCAGGATTGTGGTGGCTTCTGAAAACCTAGAAGAAAGTGAAAGTCATTACCTTGGAATAAGAATCAAATAGGCGTTGAGTCGATGTCTGAAGGCTACCTAAGAACATGATTCAGAAGGAGCCTTTTAACAGTCTGTTTGATCAAACGGTCCCTCGTTAATTGTTGGTGTATAAATGGAGAAAATGTAGTTATGCCTCAGATGGATGACTTGCATTGTATTTTGTATTGTTTGGTGAAAGGTCGGTCTATTAATTGACACTTTCTAGAGGATTTGGTACTGTAGCATATTTCCTGTGCAGGCTGCATCTGTGCATGGTATATTCATAGACAGCCTCTAAAGCAGGGGATCTCAAACTGGGGGTCGGGAGGTTATTACATGGGGGGTCACGAGCTGTCAATCTCCACCCCAAACCCCGCTTTGCCTCTAGCATTTATGATGGTGTTAAATATATAAAGTATTTTTTATTTATGGGGGGGGGTCACACTCAGAGGCTTCCTACCCTGTTTCCCCGAAAGTAAGACATCCCCCAAAAATAAGACGTACTTCCAGTTTTGCCTCTCGCTGTAATGTAATATAATTTTGGGAGCAAAAATTAATATAAGACACTGTCTTATTTTCGGGGAAACACGGTATGTGAAAGGGATCACCAGTGCAAAAGTTTGAGAACTCCTGCTCTAAAGGGTGTGGCTTCTGACAGATGGCAAGTTCAGAAGCTAACTGAGAGAAAGATGAAAAGTATGTTTCCTGCCTTGGGGAGGGGGAGGAGGAGATGGGGAGAGAAATAGTTCATACCAGCTGCAGGAAGGGAACTGCTGCCGTACCCCCCAGCAGTAATAATTACATACGGTTCTGTTGTGCAAATGTTATTCCAGGGAGATCACAGGAGCAAAAAACCTCTCTTTTGATGCTGGCTCCCTTTAATGTCCATGACATACTAAAACAATGAAGGTCTCACACATGATCACCTGTGTCTTATGGGGAATGATAACTTGTGCCTTATTGTTATACTGAAATACCCCAACCCTAGCCAAGGATTTGAGAACAAGCTTGTTAATGACATTGAATATATAGCAATAAAAACATTTGGGTATTTTTAAGGTAAACTAAAAGTACACACAAGAAAAGCTCGAGAGAGAGGATAGGTGTTTAGAAATTTGGTCACCCTTCCTAGTTTTCTCAACGGAAGAAGGATTCCCAATCAGCAGGTCAGAATCTGTAGCCAGGTTCTTTGAATATTAATCTTATCCTGAACAAGTGATGTACGATGTGTAGTGTATTAATGTTTTATTGTAACTTTGCCTTCACAAAAAAGGTTTTAAAAAAACAAAACAGCCTACAAAAGCCTGATCTTTCACTTTTCTTCAGTGGAAGGGATTCAAGCTTGGGTATTTGCAGTGATTAACGTGACTTAGAATTCCACAGTGCACAGCAAGGAGTTATTATTTTAAAAAAGAAATCCCTGATACGATGCAATAACTCATGAACGTATGTTATAATTTTCTTTAAAGAAATGCACTAGCTCTTGGCTCTTTTGGACTCTTCTTGAGTTTTATTGTTAAAATTCCCTTTTCCCCTCTGGTTTTAGTGGTGGATGGATTTCTGAAAACTGATGAAAGGCAAAGATTAGCAAAAGAGAGAAGAGAGGAAAGAGAGAAATACCTAGGTAAGTTGAATTCTGCATTTTTAAAGCTATATGTGAGTTTTAGTGGGAAAAGGAAAATGTTTTTCCTCTTCTGAATTTTAAACGTTATAGTTCAGACTACTTTTGTTTTTCAGTCATCTTGAAATGGTTTAAATTGCTGAAGAATTTTAGCAGAATCTAATTCACTTTCAAATAGAGAACCTAATCTTCTAGGACTCTTTCAATTGATTTCAGCGTACAGCACTTCACATTCTACAATTAACAATGAGTTATCTTCAATACATGTGCTATTGAATATTATGACATGAATACATGTGTGAGATACTGACTTTTTGGAAGCTGATGTATATGATGGACTAGATGACCTCCAGAGGTTCCTTCCAACCCTAATATTCTATGATTCTGTCAAAGTGAAGCCTTTGAACAATCAGGGCCGGCGACAGAAATTTGGGGGCCCCCTACTCTAATAGTTTGGGGGCCCCCCAGCCCAGCCGGGGCCCCCCAGCCCAGCCCAGTCGACATCGGCTGGGGGCCCCCCCAGCCCAGCCGCCCCCCCCCCCCCAGCCCAGCCAACAGCGGCTGGGGGGCCCCCAGCCCAGCCACCCCCCCCAACCCAGCCGGGGTCCCCCCCCCAGCTGACAGCGGCTGGGGAGCCCCCAGCCCAGCCGGCCACCCCCCCCCCCAGTCCCGCCACCCCCCCAGCTGACAGCGGCTGGGGGGCCCCCAGCCCAGCCGGCGCTCCCCCACCCCCAGCTGACAGCGGCTGGGGGCTCCCCAGCCCAGCTGCCCCCCCTCCCCAGCCCAGCCGGCGCTCCCCCCACCAGCTGGCAGCAGCGAGACCCGAGAGCCGGGGAGCAGCGAGAGCCTCCCTTGCTGCTCCATCCCCCCCTCCCCCGGACTGAGCCGCTGCCGCTGGCCGGGCTCTGCTCCGGCCGGGGACAGGCGCTCGTCCAGGGGAGAGCCGCCCCGGATGACTACCGGTAGAGCTGTACCGGGGCCCCCCTAAAGTCGGGGGGCCCGGTACAGCTCTACCCGTAGTACCCCCCTGTCGCCGGCCCTGTGAACAATATTTATAATGAAAGATTGATTGGCTGCGGCATCGTGATTTTAGCCGCTGAGTGTTAGCAACTTTAATTTTAAAGTAGTGAGAGTGGCATACACTAGATATTTTCTTTGCCTTGCTGTCACATGAATGAAAGTTTACAAATTATTTTTTCAGTTGTGGGAGGCAAAAAATATTTTCAGACCCACTGGTGTCGTTTCTGATGCTTTAAAGAACAACCTAAACCTCATGGGAAGTGTTGTGTGTGTGTGTGTGTGTAAAATATTTCTGAATAATTCTTTCTACCTCATTATTATAGGTAGGGCAGGTTGCCCAACACTTCCCATTAAAACAGCGTGCTTTCAGTTGCTTATAACTTTGCCACACTTTAAACATTTGGACTGAAATTTGCCATGCCAGTTATTTTTGGAAGATCTCACCAAAATGATTCAGTCATTTCCAAGAACGAGGCAAGAGAAAGTATGTTGTTTTGCTTATGTCAAAAATCTTTGGTGACCTTTCTTTTGAAAAGCTGCAGGGCCCCCATTTTTTTGGAGTAGGGACTTGAAATATGGCAGGGGCCTGGCTTTTGTGTGAACTTTATACTACAATTAGACACCTGCAGCTGACCCCTGGCAGCTGACTCAGGCTTGTGGGGCTGGAGCTAAAAGGGCTGGGTCTCAACAGGGCGTTCTCTGCAATAGCAGCCACTGCCAGATGTGGGCACCTGAAATCAGAAGAGGGAGGCTCTCTCCAATGTGCACTTGAAGCCCAGGATCAGTGTGAGAGAGAGAGCTGCCTGATCTGAGTGAGGAGAGAATCAGAACCAGGATTGGGGTGGGGGTTGGGAGAGTAGACAGAAATAAAGAGCCTGAAAAGGGAAGGGATGGGAGAAGAAACTATGACTGGGAGCAAGAGCCAGATGAGACTTGGAGGTAGGTCTTCACTACCCGCCGGATCGGTGGGTAGCAATCGATCTTTTGGCGATCGATTTATCAAATCGTGGAACAAGCATGTGAGACAAACTCAACAACAAAAATAAATTTTCTTCATACAAATAGCCAGAGGTGACAAACAAGGTAACTGAAAACATACAAAATTATTACCTGAATGGACCACTGTTCAAAGCTTTCCGTAAAGCTTTTGCAGCTATTTAAATTCTTTCTTTAAAGAAGATACCGCCATAGAAGGGAAAAGGGAACAACCAGCCTTTGTAGTTCTAAAACTCACATTCGTCCCTCTTCATCTACATGACTCCCTTTAAAAGCCACAGAAGGCATGTTTGTGCAGGGAAGAATTTAGCTATAAAGCTATGAAGCAACTCATAATGTATACAGATACAGGTCACTTGTTAGTCTGATTATAATGTTTATGGAAGAAATGGAGCACTTGCTAGATTGAAAACAAAGGGTGTATTCATTACGTATTATACTAATTAGATTATTGCTTATTTTCTTGTTGACCTGAATAGTTTTTTAAGTATTGTGCTGTTGATTTTGTAGCACCAGTCTGTCCTGTATATTTGCATTTGGTGTACTTTTGCTCTTTGCTTCCCATTTTGTTATACTGGTAAATGACTTTATAGACGGGGAAAAATGAAATCAAGTTAAGTGAGCATTTTTATTTAAGCTGCCAGAGAGAAGCAGATTTTGGAAAAGGAGAGACGAGCAAAACTTCAGTATGAAAAGCAAATTGAAGAACGATGGAGAAAACTGGAGGAACAGAGACAGAGAGAGGAGCAAAAAAGAGCTGCTGTTGAAGAGAAAAGGAAACAGAAGCTCAGAGAAGAGGAGGTGAGGTGTACTGCTCTGGCATATAGAGTTCAGCCACCACAGGTAGTGCAACTGTTGTGTAGGGATGGTTATGCTTTGACGTGAGCTATCCATTGATTATGCCACTGGGGCTCAACCTTTGCTGCAGTAAGGACCATGCTGGCTACAGGCTGGTAGCCAACAGCTGTGACTAAACTTGCACAGGATTTCAGAGAACTGCACAAAGTTTGTTTTTATATGTATCTGTGTGTGTTGTGTTTGTTTTATTGAGCACTCTGAATGGTATACAGAACTTCACAAGCTGCACAGAGACAAAATGCTCTGAGGGAGTACCTGTGGGGAAACTGGTACTGAATCTCTGAAAGTTAATCATTTATGGCACCATTAATATCTCCTGGGTTGGTTTTTTTGGGGGTGGGAGGAGGTTATAAACAACTCATCTGCAAATTATGCATCTATTACTCCTGGGGGAAGTCTGTGCCAAAAAATTAAAATTCTGCATACATTTTAAAATTCTGTAAAATTATGCATCTTTTATTTGTGAAAATTACACAATATAATCATGCCAGTTTCAATTATTTTGGTAATTTATTTCAAAATACCTGTCAGCAAATATATCCGTAACAATACAGACAACAAAAGATTCAGGAAATGGGTGGGTTTTTTTTGGACAAATAGATTTCTTACTAGGCTTATTAATACAGAACTCTGAGTAATAATGCATTCAAACTACAATATAGAACCGTATTTCCTGCTCCCCTCAGAAGCAGTGCAAAGTTTTTGGAGAGTCAGGGGCAATGAAGGAACTTAGGCAGAGAGAGAGAGAGAGAATTTCTGGGAAGGAGCCTGAATGTGAACTTGGAGGGTTGTTGTGTTGTGGGTGGGAGAACATGGAACATTTTTGTGGGGGATTGTTAGGGAGCTTCCACATGCAGACTCTGGCTGACCTCTAGCCTCTCTTTCAGTTTTATGCATATCTGCCCCAGTCCCCATGTGTCTCTGCATCCCCACTCCCATTCAGTCCCTGCCCCCGTCTGTTCCCCTCAGCTAGCCCTTTTGAACCCCAGTCTGACACGCCCTCAGGAGCCCTATGTGCCCCACGCTATCCATCCCCCCATATCTCATGCCTCCTGACTTAGCCCCAGAGGCAGGGTGCTGTGAGGAAAGCAGCCTTTTTTCTTCCCTATCTGCAGCTGGGGTGCTCCCACCTGTTCTAGTGCCACTGGTGGGTGAAAGGCATAACTGCAGGACTTTTCCAGCAGAGTGTGTTTTCTGCAGAGAAAAAAAATTCTGCATGGCACATGAAGTCTGCAGATGCGCAGTGACACAAAATTCCCCCTGGAAGAATTATTGTAATATGAATATTAAATATTGATGTCCTACTTTATCCTTGAAATGGCCACACACATTATGCAGAGCACACTGGATTCTGGTCACTTCCAGAGACTGGATACTAGATGAGATGGATCTTGGATCTGATTCCCTTCCTATGGGCTTGTCTAAACTACAGACCTAAGTCAATGTGTTAAGTCGATTTACAGCCACCACAGTAATTACTGCAGTGGCTGAGGTCCACATTATTCTCCTTCTATCGGTGGTGCTCATCCCCACCAAGAGCGTGTCCACGGACTGAAGGGGAGCAGTGGGAGGGGTTGAGACCCAGGCCTCTCAGCTCCGCTCAGCTCCCCATTGCCTGCTGGGAGCGGGTGCCCAGCCGCCTGTGCTTCTCGCCTCCCCATTTCCCACTGAGAGTGGAGGCAGCTTCCCAGGCGTCTCACCTCCTTGAGTGGGGAGCTGGGCAGGCATGAACAGTCCAGTGGGGAGTTGGGCAGCTGTAGTCCAGCAGGGAGCCAGGGGCAGCTGGGCTCTAGCTTCCTGGCTTTCTTGTCAATTTTAGGGCTGAGCAGCAACAGACCTCTGACTCCTTCTGATATTACTTTATTGCCATGACAACACTTTCCCCAAAGATGTGTTAAACTAACTGAATGCAGCTGGTAATACATATCAGTGATCCATATGAAAAAAGAATGGGGAAGTATAGGAACATAAGAATGGCTATACTAGGTCAGACCAATGGTCCATCTAGCTCAGTAACTTGTCTTCTGATGGTGGCCACTGTCAGATGCTTCAGAGGGAATGAACAGAAAAGGGCATTTAGCAGTGATCCATCCCCTGTCTAGTTCCAGCACCTGGCAGAGGCTTAGGACACTCAGAGCCTGGGGTTACATCCATGGCCACCTTGGCTAATAGCCATAGATGAACATATCCTCCATGAACTTCTCTAATTCTTTTCTGAGCCCAGTTATACTTTCTTTCTTCAGAACATGCCCTGGCAATGAGTTCCACAGGTTGACTCTGTATTGTGTGAAGTTCTTCCTTATGTTTGTTTTAAACCTGCTGTCTGCTAATTTCAATGGGTGACCTTTGGTTCTTGTGTTATGTGATTTTTTGGGTTATGTTAAGTGTATGCACCACCACAAACCTTTCTGTAACATCTTCCACTTGCACGCCACTTGTTATGCATTTATGCATATATGCATTTGCATCTTCAGAAAATATACGGGGAAGATCTCACCGAATATCTGTGATGAAATAAACCATGAGAATCTGGGTAGAAAATGTTGTCGGTCGAACTTTTTCTTTTCTTTTCTTTTTCTTTTTTTTGAAGAAAGGAGAGTGGCTCTCCACAATCTGTATTAGGCTTATTCCTTTCGTACAGCTGAGAATCCTTTGCTCAGCTATTTTATACTTAAAAGTACTTTTGAAGATGAATAGGTGGTAAAAGTCCCACCTGTTCTGATTTCTCATCTTCCTTGTTCCCTCTGCAAAGATAGATAGGGTGGTTAGTGTATGTTTAAGGGAATCGATAGTAAAAGTGGAGTGGCTCCAGCTAGGCTTTCTCTGGGGGTGATGATTATCTAAGCCACATTTCAAATGTAGTGAAAGTGGGTGTGTTTCCGCTTATTATTATTTAGGAGCATTTCCTCAGATAGAAACTGTGTGAATGTGACAAGTAGAAACTGAATTTTTACTTTAACGCATCCCTCTCTTTATTGGCTGCTACTCTCTTGTCCAGAAAAGTTTCAAGTGTGGTTTTTATTAGTGTATAGCCACTGGTTTTGGGACGTTTGTTCCTCATACTTCAGTAAAATGCAGGTCTGTCTCCACTCCTACCCCACAGCACTTCTGAGACCGGAGTGCTTTAGCAGGTCTTTCAACATATTCTAAATGTATATCTTTTTAGCTGTAATGTCCTCTGCTCCTCTCTTGTTTTTGTTGTTAAAGCAATGTGAAGACCTGTCAAAACGTACAGCTATTGGATTACTATTCTAACTTGTATTCATTGTGTCAAGCATTTGGGGTGCGCTCTCTCATATTTTTCTGCCCAATCATATATAATTTTGGGGTAAAAAATGGCAGATAATTTTGTCTTTTAAAAAAAATATAAACATTTAAATTTGGGTTTTTAAACTGTATTGAGTTTAAACAAACAAGCACTGCAACATAGGTACATATACAAAACCCAGCTCCCAACTTCAAGACATCTTGGTAATAGCCATTGTAAAATCATTCTACATCATTGGAAGGATTTCTCTCAGTTAAGTATTTATTATGGAGTACATTTCATATTTTTGAAACTCACATTTGGGAAGGGTATGTGCAGGGGTGAAAGTAATTTAAAGGACTTACCAGTATTCCAGAATCCTGAGGAGGGGGCGGGGCCTCAACCGGAAGAGGCCGGGCCTCAACCGGAAGAGGCAGAACCTTTGGATCCCCAGGCCCTTTAAATAAGGGTCCAGGGCTCAGGCTATGGTAGCAGCAGCTGGAAGCCCCGGGCCCTTTAAATCACCTCTGGAGTTCCCAGCTGCAGAGGAGGCTGGGAGCCCTGGGGCTCCAGCTACTGCAGCGGAGTGCTGGGCCCTTTCAATTGCCGATGGAGCCCTGGGGGTCCCGTCTGCCACCACGACCCCTGGAGCTCCGTCAACAGGGCTCGAGCGTTGATTTAAAGGGCCCAGGGCTCCGGTTGCTGCTACTGCCCTGTGTCCTTTAAATCGTCTCTGGAGCCTGCCAGAGCACTTGGGTAGTGGCAGCAGGGCTCCGGCGGTTATTTAAAGGGCCTGGGGCAGTAGCTGCAAGCCCCAGGCCCTTTAAATTGACGCCTGGGGAAGCTGGCCCGCCCTGATACGGTGCACCGGCTCTTGCCAGTATGCCGTACCCGGGCATACCAGTTTACTTGCACCTCTGGTATGTGTTTAAAAAAAGTAGATTGGAAATATTCATGAATGTTTGGGGACTCCACTTAATTAATTTTGGAACCAAAAAATGTGAATAATATTTTTTTCATAATAAGTGTAATTCATTTGTGTGTAACTTAATCTAATATATAAATCCACAAAAACTGTATTGTCAGGCAGTTAAGGCATTACACATGCAACACACCTGACACAACTTTTTCTTTACTCTTGTGAGTTTAAGCAACTGATAAGTTCATACCCTCATCTCCTCCAATTGCTAATATGCCCATTGTCATTGCTCTAACTATTGTACACTACAGACCATGCTGCAACCTTAACTTTGCCCTCCCTGTGCCATTCTGCACACCTCTTCACCAGATACTTTTTTCTTGTACCAGTCATTTGAATGGCTGGAGTAGAAATAAGTTGTGTTAACGAGGGTAGTTTGGTAAAGGGTTTTGTGCAGGAGAGCAGTTAAAAAGGGTGGTTAAGGCCGGAATCACAGTTTTTGTGATTTTTACAATACACATTTTTCCCCTTTAAAACAACAATAACAAAAATCTTTCCCTCCTTACCATGCAAAAGACCCACACAAATAAAAGTTGAAAGTGATTGGGTGGTGATATTTAGAAACAGTGCAACTAACTATATACACAGTTTTCATTTTTAAAAAAATCTCTTTTTTCATTTGGTTTACTTTATGTGAAAAGATTTTTTTTTTCTAATCTTACAGTTAGCTAGTTGTTTAACAGTAGGTACAACAGTTTCAGGCAGGAGCATGACTTTTTAAAGCTGTCCTTTTAACAAATTCCTTTTTTGTTTAACCCATAATATTTGTAAAATAACCTCCAGTTTAAATGAGCAAATAAATTGGACTCTTTTGCCTTTTGTGTGTATTATATTTTGTACAGATGGAAGTTCACTGACCAATTTACTTGCATTCTCTGTGCTGATGCTTTTTTAAAAAGAGGTAATTTTGGGTGATCCAAATGGTTCTGTTCTTTAGACTGAAGAAACTTGGGTGGATGGCTATAAAGGTTTTTGGAATGCAGAAATAAATGTTATATTTTCTGTATGAACAGTAGATGGCTCTTTTCAGGTTTTCACAGTTTCTTTATTATTGATTTAACCTTCATGCAAAGCTCATGGAAGACTGTAGGATTGTTTTTGATGGCTCAACATATCAATAGTGCAGCAGTTATCTTCACAATAGCCATTACAGATTCCAGATGGCAAGTTGGCATAGTGTATGAAATGTCTTTCAATGAGGTAAGGGTCTATGGGCTTGGTTACACTGGCACTTTATAGCACTATAAAGCCTCCTGGAGCGCTATAACTCTGCCCCCGAACACACTGGCAAAGCACATATTGCGCTAAAAGTCCGGTCTTATCGCGCTACTGGAAAACCACCTTTTCCATCAGAATAAGGGCTTTTGCACTACTGCTGTAGCGAAACGGCATGAATGTGAACACCCATTGTGCGTTAATGAGCCTCCAGCCTCCTCCAGCCTGGCCCATAATTCCCATTCGAGCCACCCTGGGCATCAGTTTCAAACTCTTCTGTCGCGTCCTCAGGTGACCACACATCAGACTCGCTCTTTAAATTCCCAGGGAAATTTGAAAATCCCCTTCCTGTTTGCTCCAGCCAGGCGTGGAGTGCTCCTCAGGTAACCATTTTGCTTGGCCATGACTCCACGTGCCATGCCTCCTCGCAATAAGCGATCTCCACCGTGGTACGATCATGAGTTGATGGACCTCATCAGTTGTTGGGGGGAGGAGGCTGTCCAGTCTCAGCTGCGGTCTAGCTGCAGGAATTACAATACGTATGCCCTGATATCACGGGCCATGATGGAAAGAGGCCATGACCGGGACACTCTGCAGTGCCGGGCAAAAGTAAAGGAGCTTAGGATTGCATATCGCAAAGCCCGCGATGCGAACAGCCGCTCTGGGGCAGCCCCTGTGTTTTGCAAGTGCTACACGGATCTGGATGCGATACTTGGTGGTGATCCAACGTGCACTCCAGCGACCACCCAGGACACTTCTTCCCAGCCCACCACTGAAGGTGGGCGGGGGGGGGGAGGGAAGGAGGCTGGAGAGGAGCAGGACGGCGAGGAGCAGGAGGACGTAGAGGAGCAGGAGGCGGAGGAAGGAGGCGGCCGCAGCAGCGAGCCAGGGCACGGAGGAGTCATTGGAGACATGCAGCCAGGAACTCTTCTCAAGCCCAGAGTGCAGCCAGAGCGAGCCACAGCGTCCGGTGGTTGCGGGGGCCATGGCAGCAGCACCGGTTTGCGCAGGTACAGATACTTTTCTATTGGGAAGGCAGGCAGCTTGGGAGAGGGTGGAAAGGGAAGCTTGCATGCTTGCCTACATGTGGAATAGTGCATTGATGTACTCTATCACCTCGCGGTAATCCTCATCAGTGATTTCTACAAAGGTCTCAATAAGAGCTCTTGCAATGTGCCTGCGGAGGTTTCTCGGGAGACCCAGCGTGTTCGCTGTCCCGGCCACGGTCACGAGGCCCCGCCACTCTTCTAAGAGCGGTGGGGGCAGCATCGCTGCACAGATGCAAGCCGCGTATGGCCCTGGGCGGAAGCCACGTCTCCTTAAAATCCCCGCCCTGTCCTGCTCCGTCAACCGCAGCAGCGAGATATCTTCCAGCACGAATACCTACACAGAATGTTGGGAGAATGCTTATCAGACTGCAGTTCCCACAAATGCCCTCTGCTCCTGCAAAACAATAGTATAGAAAGGCAGGGAAACAGTGCTTGTCCCCACGACTCACCATGCCCGGGGATCCGTGGGTACCTCTGTGTGTGATATGGCTTATTTGGACAGGGAAACTGCACAGAGATTCATGGAATGCGTGGGACTCCCTAATACTGTCTGTTGCAAACAATGGGATCTTGTGTTTTAACTGTGAACTTGTAAATTCCCCTAGCTTTGTCCTTGACATCAACGTCACCAGTGTTATCTGTGGCTCAAAAACTAAGTAGAATTCGAAGCAGACCGAGGAAGAGCAAAGAAGAGCTTCTGAAGCAAGTTCTGGAACAGGCATCAATGGACAACCACGCTGACAGCGACTGGAGGGAGGAGGAGAGGAAGCGTAGGGAACAGCGGAGGGAGGAGCAGATGCAGCTCAGGGAGATAGCTCGCGAACAGCGTGCTGAGAAGCGCGCTGACAAGCTGCTTAGAATATTAGAGCTGCAAGTAGAGACTCTGCAGTGGATCGCTGCCGTTCAGGAGCAGCAGCCCCCTGCTTGCCACCCCCATTGTCACTTGCCCCCTAACCCTTCCCCTTCTGGCCCTCTGTCCCCTTCAGGCCACTATCAACAGCTGCTTGGTTATTACCACCCACAGCTGCCTCCAATCCCCCTCTCTTCACCGACCAACCCACAGACCCAGTACCCTTATCCACTGCACTCAACCCCTACTAACAATCACCATCCTCTGCAAATGGGGTTGGGGGAACACTGCAATTCGAAGGGCATTGGAGGTTATGAGTCCAGGACATACGCCAATCTCTGACCCCTTCCCACCCTAATTGCACACCCCCTCCTCACACCCTAATTGCACACCCCCTCCTCACACCCCAATTGCACACCACCTTCTCCCTCACACATTTTACTGTTTTTCAACTTTTATTTCAAATTATGAGAAAGCTGTTCAATAAATGATTTTTTTTTAATAAATGGGTTTCTGTATTCGGTACACAAATGTATGTAATAGGTACAGAAAAGCAAAAGCCTGATCCTATTAACAGACTGCAAATTCCCTTCCTCCCTCTGCAATTCCCATTAGAACTCGCTTTCAGCCTCAAACTGCTCCCTCAAGGCTTCCCTGATCCTTGTACCCTCGCGCTGGGCCCCTCTAATAGCCCTGCTCTCTGGCTGTGCATACGTGGCCTCCAGCTGTTGAACCTCTGAGGTCCATGCCATAGTGAAGCCTTTGCCCTTCCGCTCACAGAGATTATGTAGAGCACAGCACGCGGAAATAACCGCAGGGATACTTCCCTCTGCCAAGTCTAGCTTGCCATAAAGGTATCTCCAGCGGGCTTTAAGACGCCCAAAAGCACACTCCACAGTCAATTGACAGCGGCTCAGCCTGTAGTTGAACCTTTCCTGGCTGGTGTCCAGGCTCCCCGTGTAGGGTTTCATGAGCCAGGGCATTAGAGGGTAAGCGGGGTCGCCAAGAATCACAATGGGCATTTCCACTTCCCCCACGGGGATCCTGTGGTCTGGGGAAAAAGTGTCTTCTTGCAGCTTCCTGAACAGGCCGGTGTTGCGGAAGATGCGTGCGTCATGCACCTTTCCCGACCAGCCTGCATTGTCAGTAAAACGCCCACGGTGATCTACAAGCGCCTGAAGAACCATGGAGAAGTACCCCTTTCGGTTAATGTACTGTTCTGTTAGGTGGTCGGGGGCCAGAATAGGTATATGGGTCCCATCGATCGCCCCTCCACAGTTAGGGAAACCCATCTGCTCAAAGCCAGCCACGATGTCATGCATGTCACCAAGAGTCACGATTTTTCGTAGCAGGAGGCGATTAATGGCCTTGCACACTTCCATCAATACGACTCCAACGGTCAACTTCCCCACCCCAAAGTGGTTGGCCACCGATCGGTAGTTGTCTGGGGTGGCCAGCTTCCAGAGTGCTATAGCCACCCGCTTCTCCACCGGGATGGCAGCTCTCAGTCTGGTGTCCTTGTGCTGCAGGGCGGGGGCGAGTTCAGCACACAGGCCCATGAAAGTGGCTTTTCTCATGCGAAAGTTTTGCAGCCACTGCTCATCGTCCCAAACTTGCAAGACGATGCGATCCCACCAGTCAGTGCTCATTTCCCGTGCCCAGAAGCGGCGTTCCACGGTCGTGAGCATGTCCGTTAAAACGATGATCAGTTTAGTGTCCAATTTGTTCCTCGGGTCGAGCTCGTCTTCTTCACCAGACTCATCACTACTGTCACGGTCCATTTCAAGAATGAACTCCGCCGTGCAGAGAGTTGTGCTGGCGACACTCGCCAGCATGCTCCGCAGCAGTTCGCGATCCATTATGGCACAGGAAAACAGACGGCGGAGCGCGCGTGCCTTGCTGAAACCGTTGAGAGATGGCGCCCGAGGTGGCCAGAAACACAGGGATTGCTGAGATATGACACAAAGCATCACGGGGAGTTGGAATCGGATGCAGAATGGCTGCAAGTGACGCCCCCCTTCCCACAAGGCATTGTGCCAGATTGGGAAGAGGTGCTCTGTGGGATACCTGCCCTATTGTGCTACTCTCAATGCCGCCTGAAGCGCCGCAAATGTGGCCATGCTTCAGCGCTGCCCGGTCTGAGTGTGCACACACTCTAGCGCAATACCTATTGCGCAATATGGGATGCGCTATAACCAAACGTGCTATAATCCTGTAGTGTAACCTAACGCTTTGTAACAAAGGCAGCAAATGTTGTGTGTTGCTGATGGAAAAATGCATATTTATCCTAATGTTTAGCTACTCCTGGGCAAATAAATTGGTTGTAGCAGTACTAACTCCAAATGTTGCTTTTATTAACCCTGCATTTTATAGGCTAACAAGCTGGGTTTTTTTCTTTTTTCTTTAAATATATGATATTTTGTTAGTTTAAAATGTTAATGTATGTATTTGTTAATTTCGTAGGGGTTTAATATTCAAGTGTTCTGTGATTCTCTCATGAAAGGCACTACATAAATGAAAGTATGTATTTCAAAATAAAATGTACAGAAAATCCTTTTCTCTTTGTAGTTTCATACTATACAAGTTAAGGAATCAAATTATAAATGTGAATAGCCTGAGTTTTAAAACACATGAAAAAACCCACAGTTTTTCCTTTAGACTATTTCATTTTGTGTTTTATTTTGTTCATATAACAGTGTGTAGTTTTTTTAAAATGTCATCATTGTTTTATCTGACCCACAAAACAGAGGATGACAATCTTTGCCCCATAAAATATTATTAAAGTTATAAACAAACAGACAAAACAAATACATGTTGCCTCTTATAACCAGCTGACATTTTAATATATGTTTTATTAGTTATGATAAGGTTGGTAGGTTTTACGGAAGTGTGTTTTAAAGAGGGATATGAGTGAAAAGAGTGATTGTTTTGCATAACACTGATGGGATGACATTTCAGGGGCAAGGAGGATAACTGGAGAAAGTAATGTAAATGAGTGGGAGGAGATAACAAAGAGATGGGTAAAATAGGAGACTTGGGAGGAGGAGGAGAACTGAAAGGAAATGAGAGCAGGCTGCTGTTGAGTTAGCATGGCATTGAAGAGTGAGGACCAGAATCCTGAACTTGATGTCGAATATGAGTGGAAGACAGAAGAGCGATTTGAATGTGGGGATGACATGGTCAGAGAAGTAGGAAAGGAAGGCCGTTTAGGTCATGGCATGGTAGACTGGAGGGGAGCGCAAGTCTAAGAAGACAGAGAAAAGCTGCATAGCAAAGGCAGGCAAAGACCACAGTATGGACAAGCATGTTACTCTCAGACACAGGAAGGAAGGCATGGATTTTTCAGAGCTATTGTAGAGAGAGACGTCTGGGATTTTGTGGTGGCCTGTGTGTGCCTCTCTGTGCATGGACTTGGAGGGAAGGTTGGAAATGAGGAGGGAGAAAAAGAGAAGGGAGCTAATCTGTCTCCTTGGACACTGATGGTATTGACAGTGACACAGGAAAAAAGGAAAAGGACAAAAAGCTACAGTTTGCTTTTGGCATGTTTTGCATTAGCTAATGGCAGGGTATTTAGGATGTGATGCTCTAAAGAGAGCTGGAGATGAGACTGATCAAAGGGGGAGATGTCAATATGGAGTCATACATGAAGAACTTATCAGTACATAGATGATAATAGCTGAAAGTTTGAGATCAGATGAGGTCACCCAGGGTAGCGGGTAAAGATCAAACAATAGACAGAGTCCCGAGAGAGATTGAAAGAATCCACAAAAGAAGTAGAGGAGAAAAGAAAAGGAGTAGTTGGAGGTGAAGAACCGGTAGATCAGAATCTAAGGGCTTGTCTTCACTAGAGCCGGCAGGGGTCGATATTTTGGCGATCGATTTATCGTGTCTCGTCAAGACGCGATAAATCGATCGCCAGCGGCGCCCCCATCGACTCCGGAAGTCCAGCTTGCCAAAAGGCGCAAGCTGGAGTCGACAGGGGAGCGCGCCGCCGCCTGCCGCCGCCGTGGGGACAGATGGTAAGTCGGCTGCAGATACACAACTTCAGCTACGTGATTCACGTAGCTGAAGTTGTGTATCTGCAGTCGATCCCAGGCCCTAGTGGGGACCAGCCCTAAGAGTAAGAAGTGGCCTGCTGCTGAAATCAGTGGATAGATCATAGAGGAGGATGGGGTGGGGGCATTTACACTCTGCCAGAAATAGGGCATGCTCCTTATCTTAATAAATAGTAAAACTAAGCCTAAGTTTATTGATAAAGAATGTAGACCTAAGTGATATTAAGCAAGAGTAACTGAGACAAATGGTCATAAATAAAACAGAAATATGTTTCCTAATGACTAAAACTTAATTTTAACAAGTTACAATCTTTGCCCGAGCTTTCTCACTGACATCCAACTACCAGCATCTTTCGCCCTTCAGGCCAGAGAATCCAGCATTCACAGAATCAGAGGGTGCTGTTCCCTTTGTCCCCTAAGTGACAGATAGCCAGGATGTTGTTTTGCTCCCCTTTTATTGCCCAGAGTCCATTGGGGCTCTTGGGGCAAAGTCAAAGACCTTCTGAGGATTCAGACTATGGTGAGTCCCCTAGTATGCTCACCAAGCTCTTCCATGGCCTATTAACTTAATTACTTTGTTTACCTTTTACTGTATGTAAATGTACTTTCCTTGTCCTTTGTCTGTAATCAAGCTAGGCAGAGAGTTAAATCCACATTCCTTTGTCTAGGGCAGGTTTGTCATCCACTCTGTTTAGTATGCTTGATCTAAACATATTTCCAGCACACCTAGCTAAGTCTTCACATGCTAAATATACATAAATTACACAATAATATTACTATCTAGTGTGTTACCAGTTTACATATACCACCTTACAAGATGCTATTTGCATAAGTATTATGAGAAGATCTTTTGAGCATGCTCAGTACGAACCAAGCACCAAATGGGGGGGGGGGGGGGTTTGACGTGATCCTGTGTGCCCCTTGTGCATTGCTTCTGACTGGAGACCAGTCTCTGCCAAAGTGAAAGAGATTAATGATAAGAGGTTAATATCTGCGGGAAGTTGGCAAAGTTTAATAGTTTGGAGGTAGTGTGTAACAAGGATTTTGAGTTTGAATTGGGGTTTAAAGGGATAAATAAGGGAGATAATACGGTGATCAGGGACAGAAAATTTAGAGCATAAGAATCCAGTGTCTCTTGAAAAATAGACTGACTCATTGATTTAGTGAGTAGAGGAACTGATCCATTGCTGGAGGTAAAAAAACAAATGAACAAATGAATGTTGGGTAAGAAAGTGAGAGGCTGCACCACTGGACTGATCTTCAAGCTGAAGTGGCCAAGGATGATGGAGGGCAGTTTGGAGAAAGAGAGGAAGAAGGACCCGGACCAGGGGAGGTAATAGATGCAAAAAATAAGCAGAAGGCAAAGAACAAGTAATGCCCATTTTGAAGGGGAAAAAAGAGTAAGAAAGTAAAAGGCCAATGCCACCATCTTAACCAATAAAGCACAGAGAGAACGTGCACTGTAGGGGGAAGATGGTAACAGGCATGGATGGAGGAGTCAGGTTTCAGTGCGGGCCAGAAGGTGGAGGTAGTGGAAAGATCATGCATAAACAGTTGAAAGTTTAAAGGTGGGGCAAGATTTCCAGAGGGGACCCGTCCCCCCAAAAAATATACCAGGCAGAGGGAAAGAGAGGAGGTGGGGGTGAGGGAGGGTGAAGCAAGTTGTTCAGAGCAAGGAGTAATAGATGTGTCTAAATTGAATGGTGTATGCAACTCAGATTAGGATAACGACAATCTTAAATGTCTAACCTGTGGAAGGTGTTATGGGGGAAGCAGGGACTTTTTAAAAATATAAATGTCATCCTGCAAATGCCATCTGCTTCAGGTTTGAAGGGATCATTTATCTGTGCAGCTAGGAGGAGCCACTGGCATTGCAGCAATCTCGTTTTATACTGAAGGAGAAAAACCTGAGGCCTGCTTAGACAAGAAGGAGTTAATGCTTGTGAAGCATTATTCTTATACAAATTAAGTCCAGAGCACAGCAGCAGACTCACCAGCAGGAACAGATGCTAGGCAGTGATGCAACCTGTGGTATTTACTTAGGCCTCTGTAGTGACCTCAGTGGATTGCAAACAAAGGATACTCTTCTCTGGAGATAGGTAGGCATACTGGTACCTTCTGTATTCAGTCGTTTTTCTTTTGTTGATAGCATGATTACAGGAACCTGTTATGTGGGGTGACATTTTTCAGTATTGATTAGAAAGCCCAGGTGAACTGATTTAGATTTTATTTCTTTGTCTCTTAATATTTGCAACAATTGAACCAGGAACGTTTAGAAGCCATGATGCGTCGTTCACTAGAACGTAGTCAGCAGCTGGAACAGAAACAGAAGCGATGGTCGTGGGGAGGAGCACTGGCTGCAGGCTCAGGAGGGAGAGATGGTGAGTGAAACGAGCTGCCTGCATTGCAGATCCTGAAGTGCAAAATGCATGAGATTAAAGATAGAAAGGTACCTGTTTATAGTGACGGGGCTTTTGTGAGGATTGTTATGTAGCATGAATAAATGCTTTGTAATAGCTTATCAGGTTTCCTGTCTATGGAATCTCCTGGGAAGAGAGGTCACTCCTAAGTTTGTGAAAGCAGATCATTTTAATAGAGTAATCAGAAACTGTTTGGGGGATCACAGAAAATGCTAAAATGAAATTTTTAAAAAACCCAACACATTTAGCTTGCTGCGTATTCACAAAGAAACTGAGTGCTGCCCAAACCTTTGCGGAAAACAATCTATTTTTGTCACTGGCACTTCTAAAAGCTCACCGGGATTTATAGATGATTATGCAGCATTCATAGTTTAAAATGGATTTTTCCGCATACTTCTGTTGTTGCTCTTTTTGATTTGGTTTCACAATTATTTCATAATCAACCATGAATTGCTTTTATGTTTCAAAAAGATATTCATCTCTCTCCTGTTTATATCATTTATATTCACGGAGTTTCCAAATGGACTGGTTTATTAAAAGAAAAAACCCTCTGATCTGATGATATATGACTGCTGCTTTCTTCTAAACTAAGTGTAAATATATTTTTCTGTCCATGTTAAAGCAAAAAACACTTAGCTTTATTTCACAATACAATTTTCAGGGTTTGTCATATAAGAAAAATTGGGAAAGAAATATACATGCAACATAATAAAAGCATCTCTTATGCATCTAGAAAGCAACCTCTTTATTTTTCTAGTATAGCTTATACTTAATTTTTTTTTAACCTATTCGGTAAATTCTTTCACCTCTCTTTGCTCTGATTTTTCTGCTGTATAGGTGAATCAGAAAATACCCCACCCCCTCTCCTAGGTTTAGCTGCCAACACCCTTCCTCCAGACCCTGTGACCTCTACTGCTGCTGCTGATTCCTACAATGGTATTTCAGAGAATCACAGTACCATAGTGTCTTGTTTATAACTGTTCTAATCACTTTAAACCATCCACCGATCTTGTCCTTCCTAACCACCGTTTTTCTTATTATTTCAGTCTGGTTCTTTATACTATTACCATTAAAGATATGGAGCAAATGTATTTTTTCTTTTTGTTTTGTCATAGTGAAGCAGTGCATGTCTAGCATTCCAGCACAAGGAGACATTTCATAATTTTCTCACTAATTGTGGACTTGAATAACTCAATACATTCACATCTTTGTCAAATTTGTGTGCACAGATATGTATTTTTGTAGTTTTTTGTGTGTATATCATTTGGGTAGCTTATTAAAGAGAGACTTGATGCGGCAGAGGTTCTATTTTGAAAACATTTCAATTCTACAATAAGAGTAAATATGTTATGGAGATAGCACCCATCATGTATCTGTTCCTTCCAGCCTCACCCTCTACATCCACAGTATGTTAAAAATTAGTAAGAGTTGTTGTTTTAGTATTCTGAAGTGTTTTGAACATTGTAATAATGATTACAAATTCTGATTCTAAGTTTGTCCTTTGACAACTGTATTGCATTTTATATTATATGTTAGATTAGAAGATTAATTTTAAAGGACTGTGAAATAGATCTTGTATTTCGATACCAGGGATAAATTGTGCATTGTGGTTTTTTGGGTGGTGGTTGTTTATTCCTTCTGAAAATATATTTGACACATTTGAAATCTAGCACAGCCCATCTTCTCAAGAACTGCTTTTTCAAAGATGGGCACAATGGTTATGCCTGCAAAATGCATGGGTAACTGACGTACTGCAAAAACATGTATGTAAACCCCAAGACTCTTTCTTTTGTTCAGACATGAGTGAATGTTCACACAAAGCAGTATTTATGTACAAATAAGTGATTTGAGGGTTTGCATGCATTTTCTGGAAGCAACCATTGCACCTACCTTTTAAAACTGTGAATAGAAGGAATTTTATTGCTTGATGTAGCAGATAGGGCCAATTCTTGAAGTTGTCCCTTAGGCTAGACTTCCACTGATGTAAGTGAGAGTCATTGTTGAGCAAGGACTGCAGAATTTGTAACATGAAAGTAGCTGAGACTTCTTTGTTGTTGTCTGAAGAAACAAAATTAAAAATCTGAACAACCCCCTGAGCCATTCCCAGTATGCTTGTAGTTATCAAGCCAAAATTTACTTTATCAAACAATATTGTAACAGAAATAAAAACAAATGTGAACAGTTGGGCCCAAACCAGGTTATTGTTTTGAAAGTTCTCATGCACAAGGTGGTAGAGAGGTAAATGGTGTTGTCATACTTCCTATAGATGCATAAATTAGTGTTGAATATCTTTAATTTTGCATTAGAATAGTACTTTGGAGGAACTGATACACATCTTATCTTCTCCAGACTGAAGCTGAGAGAGGTCAGGGAAAAGTTCAAATTTATGTTTGTGTGGCCTATGTATTTTCTTGCATTTCTTTCCTTGACACAATTTCATTCATTTGGATTTAGTATGAAATCACTTGCTCCTGGCATTGTATTACACAGGGTATTGTAAAATTGAAATGTTACCATTTTTCGACTTGTAATTTTATCCCAAACTCTATTTTATAAAATGCTGGTCTCTACAGCAATTGGAATAGGATTATCTGTTCTACGTTATTCATTGCCCCAGGATGAATGACAAGGCCTATGAGTAAAAAATGAGAGGTTAATTTTGGGAGCATTCCACACTGTAGGATGAATATAAATATCTTTAATGCGTCTCTCTGCAGCATGTGACAAACTTTCAGCTTCTACAATGAATCTGCCAAAGCAAATGGAGTCACCAATCAGTAAGCGTCTCTCCTCCTCCACAGCGGCAATAACATATTCCCCTGACAGAGGCAAGTGAATATGCTGCTCATTGTCTCTTATCAGCATAAACTCTCCTATGTTTAAAACGCACCTTCTTGTCCATAGATCTGTTTGTAACTCTTGAGTTCTTTACAGTAACCAATTCTAACATTATTGAAGTGGTGAGTTAAATATGTTAGTAAAAGATCTTAAATACATGAAATAGCTTTATAGCCAGCCCAGGATAATGCTATGTTGGAGACCACAGGCTGCATGGGACTAAATGTTGCATGTCTGATATAGGTCTATGCCATAGAGGGCAAAGTGCACCTTCATGTAACCATTTTGGATGGCCAGTTATCTGCATTACTGTGGCTGAATATTGGTGAGGAATGGCAGGGCAGTGAAAACGTTGGATGAATTATAGAAAGGATGCAAATTATAGTTTTTTTAAGATGTGATCGTTCATACCGGGATGTATTATGCTTCTGCACTTTAAGTAAACTCAAGGTTTATTTAAACAGTAAAACACCACAAGCATTTCATTTCTTACTGGCTGTATTTAATCTTGTGATGCAGTAAGAAACAGGGCTGAGCACAAAATGTAATTGCAGTAATCCTCCAGGAATGCATTGTTTGTGAAGCTTTAGCCTTATTAAGAAACTGTATTTTAAAAATGAGCGCAGGTGTGTATTTACTGGGTGTTATTGACAAAATTTTGTCATCGTTGTGAGCCAGCTGGAAGTTGTCACTTGTGTTAAGATTTCTAGTCTTTTAATTTGACTTAAAGGCCTGATTCATGAGAGGCTCTGCAGTTGATGAACACTGCAAGATTTGGCCCTTTAGAAGGTAATAACTGTACAATAAATACTGAAGGATTTGTCCCTTTGTGAATTGTTTCTTTTAGACCAAATGACAAATATTTTGACAGAAACAAGAAGCAACATCCATTATGTTAAATTAGATTTAGAGTTACTTAATAAATATAAATGTAGAACTCAGAGGTTGTGATGATAAATGCAGGTAATAGAAATTTGTTTATAAACATATGTAGTCATACCTTGTATTTATGAAGAGGAAAGGCATACGGATGTATTGTGTAAATGAGGCTTATATAACAGACTGCATTTTAAATGACTCCCAGTGTACTTAGCACACAAACCAGAAACTGCTCTGTCACTGGGGAAAAAAAGCAAACCCTTTTCATGCTGAGTCATGAAAGCAACCATTTTGCAGAACTGTATAAAAAACAAGTTTAATCTCCTGTATTTATTATACAGGTTGGAAGATAATTTAGGTGGCTTAAAATGATGAAGAAACCAGAAACCTCCTTCAGAGGCGCATTAGCTTCTTTAAGAGCATTTTTAAATCACAGACAACAGGTTTTCTCTTGTTCATTTCATTTGATCATTTCACCTGTTTTATTTAAGTTATTTAAAAATATATATATTTTATTTTTGCTTTTAAAATTTGTTTATTTGCTCCCATCCTTCAGCTCACCGCATGCACCTTAGTCCAGTGGAAAACTTTATTGTTTCTCGACTGCTGACTCCCACACAGTCTTCTTTAGCCAGAAGCAGAAGTACATTAATGCTTTCTGAGCAATACAGTGACTCAGGTAAAAATAAAAGTTGTGCCCTTTTGAAAATGTTAAGGTATGTTTTTAGCTGCACTTGAAAAATTGTGTAGAGGTACTATCTGTTATTTTTTTAAATATAATTTTACTTCCATTTTGGGTAGTAATATCTCAAAAGCATGGAAATATTTGTCTACCATTTTGTCCTTTTCAGTTCTTACCTTTATTTATAAGAAAATTTGGTGACATCGTCTTAAATTAACTAACTAAATAAAATCAACAGGAAATTCCAAACCAGGGTAGAATAATGATGAGGTAGTTCAACTTTTGGACCTACTCTACAAGGTGACACATGTATTAGAGCAAAAGATAGCACATTAATGTAGTGCTCTTTGTCCTCAACACCCAAATAATATCAAAAATACAAATTAGCATTTTAAACATGTAACTTCATCCATAAGTGCTTTATTGGGGTTGCAATTATTTGTTATGGAATCACTTTTGTCTTTTTAAAGGAACAAATTATAAAAGGGTTAAGTTCTTGGTGTATTTAAATAAACTAGAAGAACAGAGTGGAGGATATCAGTTCTAGTGATAAAATATATATATTATTATATATATGATTTTTATAGAAATTGAGAGTGATGGTAGTTAGTGCTTCTTTTCTGTATATTATAACTCTACTATAATCTATAATTCCTCCCAACACAAAACTAAATTTGGCAGCAGCCTTGCTGACTTTATGCACATGAGTAATCCTACTGACTTCAATGGGACTACTCACATGAATACAGATTTGCAGAATCAGGAGCAAAAGCAGGAAAAGTTTTGTGCACTACTTTTTTAAAATATACTTTCTGCAAAGGAAAATATTCACTTTTCAGGACAAAATTATGATAAGGTACAGCATCTATGTCATCTGTTATCCCCATATTATGTGACTCAAATTTACTCGCGTTCTGTACATTACCACTTAGTAAAAGGATTCTCAAAGATATATTACAAAGCAAACAGATGTTCTCTTTTCCCCCTCTACTTTTTCTTTATGATGTATAAAGGTAGACTCATTAAAAGATACTCAGGTTTTTGTTTCTACATGAAAAACATTGTGCTTTGGAACTTTTGTTATAGAATACTTTAGCCATGAGAGAATTCCTGATTTACTGTTCACAAAGCCACTGTGTAAAGGAAAGCCAGCTCAGAATGTCTGTATACTCTGCTCTAGCTTAAAGGAGAGCTATTAAGACAAAATAAAAGTATGTTGCTTTTACTTCACAGAATCACAGAAAGGTAGGACTGGAAGGGACCTAAGTAGGTCATCTAGTCCAGTCCCCTGCACTGAGGCAAGACTAATATTTTTATGCGTTCTTCATGATTTATATAGAAGAAATCAGACATAGGGCAAAAAAATAAATACATCGTTTTTCCTTCTCTCATGTTCTTTCAGTTAATATTGTTGTTTCACATGTGTGAAAGGTGCCCAGCATATTGCCAGACAATATGAGCAAAACATAAAATATCTTCTTTTCACAAACCTTTGTGCAAATTGCAAGTTAAAACAAAAAGAGAGAGGGGAGAAGAAAGCACTGTGAGTGTGGTCATGATGCACATAACCAGTGATCTTTCAAATTCAAGGTTATGTGTAGTAACAATAACTGTGCATTTAATATGTGCACAGTAACAATAACTGTGCACTTAGTAATAATTGTGCACTCAATATGTCTCAGATGAGCTTTTTTTAGGACTCCTGGGTACAGCTTTTAAAAGCACCTATTTGATCTAGGTGACTGAGGTCTTGTCTATGTTTGGAGCACTATAGCTGCACAGCTACTGCACTGCTGTCAGTATAGACACTCACTGCTGCGGTGGGAGGGGTTCTCCAATTGGCGTAGCTAATCCACCTTGGTGAGAGGTAGTAGTTAGGCTGACAGAGACAGTGTAACACTGTCTATATTGTCTATATTGACACAGCTATGTATCAATCTTTTTTTTATGCGTATGTAATAAAGAAGGTCAGCACTCTTCAGAAGAGGGGGAAGATCACACAATCTTTATTTACAAAGTTATTCAGAATTGATATGGGTAAAAGAGATACTTTAGGGCTCAAGTATTTGATGGGCTTTTTAAAAAAATGCAGTTTTATGTTTAGGTTTATGTTAATACTTTCAGTGAAAACATTTTTGGTAAATGAAACCATTCTGCAGAAGGCACAGATTTAATGTGATTTAAATATCCGTTTAAATAAACGCATAAGAATGTCGTTTGCCATGTCTAATGTTATAACATAAAGTTGTGCTGTTTTTTCCTCTCCCCTACTTCCTCTGTCTGTTCCCCTTTGCTCTTGCTATTGTACTGTAACTCTTTAGTATTCCATATCTGTCCTCGTGTAGCACCAGCTAGTCCTCTTAAATCTCCCTACAAGCCTTCCCCCACCCGAAGTGCAGAAAGGAAGAAGGCAGCACCAGCTTCCCCTTCTGATGCCATGAAAGGGGCAATGGCAGCTGAAGTTACGCAGGTGGGTTTGGAACATGTTTTAATTGCTTTCCTGGATGAAGTTGTGTTGCTTTTAGTTGCTGTGTTTTATTATTATACAATATGCTTTTTATTTTAAGAACAGAAAGCAGAAAAACATTCATGTCCATTTGTTGGTGCCAATCATCAGGTTTCTAATATCTTCCTGGAAAGCGGTGGAGCCTCTTAACCAGCATTAGTTGAAATGACACTTCTGTATTCAGGGAATCTACATTTCTGGCAGGGAAACATGTTTTCTGGACATGCTGTGTCTCGTGAAACCAGTACTTCTGGGAATGGGTTTACAGCTGCATGGCAAATGGGATATTGCCACCATCAAGAGTGATTGACTAGAAATAAAGCCACCCTACTAGTGAATTGGCAAATTTTCCTCATGCTTGCCTATAGTATTGCAGCATCACTAATTTATACCTGTGACATTTTACGTTTTTCTGGATATATAATTTTAAGTAAAATTCATTCAACATTTTCAATATTGACAACTGTACATTTTCTTTAGAGGCATGGAAACTTAACTTAATCTGCACGTGCCTAGTTTCTGTGTAGCATTTGAGAACAAAAAGCTCAACTTTTCTACCAAATCCCCTGACAGTGGCATATCTCTTGTAATAATTGAGACACAACATGTCTGTGCAGTTGTGGAAGTCAGTAGGATTTAGATGCTTTTGAAAATTCTACCCAATGTTTTCCAGGCTCCAGCAGGGGCAGTGCCCTTCCGTAGCACTCCATTAGTATTTGTTTATGGTCTGAAAGGTATTTTTGCAGCAGCATATACTTTGTGCAAGACATAAAAATATGTATATATAGTATCGAAAAAGATCTTTCAGTTCAATTGTATGCTGGAATTTAGAAAACTTCCATTTTATGTGAATGTTATGCCAATCTGTTTATATGTCCTTGTGTTAATAAATTATCTGTATCATTGGCGCATTGCTTTTAACTACAAGCTAGCCAAAATTTATTTTTCTAGACTGAAAAGACAAAGAGAGAGAAGCGACCCACAACACCTGTTTCATCATCTGGCCTGGGATCCCCTCTGAGAAGATCTGATTCTCCTGCAAATATGTCTAAAAGATCTGCATCACCTGCACCACTGAAGTATGACTATTTTCTCATTGCTTCAGTACTTTTTGAGAATGTCCCTGTTGCCATAGGAAAGCCATTAATTGCCCAGGGGCTTCCTTAGAAATTTTGATTTAAAATCTAGATTAATTTGAGTTATAATTATTTTTATATTACTGTGTTAATGGCTCTGTGATAACATTTCTCTTCATCTCATGGACTGATTGGTTTTAGCCTTTCATTTGGTGGCTTATATTAAATGTGATTGAGTTAGCCTGGCTTTAGTTATATAGCATAGAAGTGGTTGTGTGTGTGTGGGAGGCGGGGGGAGTAAAAGCCATCCTTCTCTATCTTAAGAAGAAATAAATTGGAAAGAGTACAGACATTAAATAAATGTATCAAAAAAGGAGTTAAGACTAATAATGTTACAGTTTCTATTGCTGGCTGTGTTAATCCAGTCCACAAACAAATATATTACTCTCCATCTAAATAAATGTATCCTTAACGTCCTTATAGCTTCATCCTTTCTTTCTTTAGGTCAGTGTACTATTGTTTGAGCTGATTACTCCCTATAACAGTTTTATGTTCCCCATTTTCTCTGTACCCCTTGGAACATTCATACCTTGGTCTCATCCATCGATGATAGGATCTTCTTTTTCTAGTTAGTACAAAGATTTTTAACCTTGCCACATGCTGATGCCACATGAGTCCTGTTTGACACATACCCATCTTTAACAACTATAACAAACCAACAACTCTCCCTCTCTTTCAAACTTTTTGTGTGTGGCCTCTTGACAGGAGAGTTTTGTGCATGTAAGTTTAGTGTTAGACAAAATAATGTAGGGATTTCATAGAGACGCTTCCAAAACCAGTCTAGCCTTTGACACTGTGACTATGCCTCTGCTACGAGCGAGGGGTGGAATTACACTTGCTCGTGTGCACACATTTGTGCTAACTCTCATGGAGCTAACGTGAGTATAAACAGCAGCGTAACCAAGGTAGCACCAGTTGTGGGAGCAGAGAGACAATTGAGCCATGCTGAGTACAAATCCTCCTGAGACTTGTACTCAGTATGGCTCAGCTCTGCCTCCACTGACACTACTGATGTTACTATGTATCATGCGTGTTTATACTTATGAGTTAATACGAGTATGTATACATAAGCAGAGGAATCAGACCCCTGCTTCGTAGTGTAGACATAGCCTGTGTTGATGCACATCTTCTATTTTCCAGAAGACCCCTCACACTCCGCCACAAGACATTCTTAATTCATATTTCCATCCTGGCTCACAATCAAATGTCATATATCAAATACAGCAGACTCTCGATTATCCGGGATTGGGTCAAAAAACAAACAAACAAACAAAAAACGTATAACTCGCAGGGCCGGCTTTGTTGCCACCCCAAGCACACACAAAAAAACCCCCACCAGGGTGCAGGGCAGCCAGCGAACCAACACCCCCTCCCTCCGTGGCAGAGGGTGGCTGGTGAACCAACCCTACTTTCCCATATTTTGTATGGATGGTGATTATCCAGGATTTTATTAACCAGGATTAATTTTTCCCTGTCATCCTGGATAATTGTCTACTGTATACAGTAAAGACTTGTATGTTCCAAATGTTAGTGTTACATGAATTTGGACTGAGACAAATTCATGGAACATTGAAGAATGAAATGGTAACTCTGCAGAGGACCCAATTTTTTTTTTTAAGCATCAGTTTGGACAGTTCAGGGGAAACTTCTGCTTGGTGTGTGATTGCCGTCAAAAATGTAAACAAAACTTAGTTGATAGGATATAAAATAATTCCAAAAATATTATTAAAGTGATGGTATTTCTTAAATGATATTATTAACAGTTCAATCATCCTATCTGCGAGATGTACAAAAAATAGAGGAGGTTCAGGAATGGGAGAGTAATAACATGGAAAAACTTCTGGATGAGAAGACAATGAAAATGTGTAGAGAGATGAGGATGAAGAAGGGACATGATAGAGAGATACCAACTAATGAATGGTACAGAGCGGTAGAATAGTAGTACCTGATGTACCTTTTCTCATATCTTGGAACAAGGGGATATTCAGTAACATTGAAAGGCAACAAACTTACAATTCCTTTCCCCCACAGAAATGCAACCCATTTCTGTGGGGGAAAGGAAATTCTGTGTACATGTTCATTTCTTCAAAATTCTGCATTGTATACTGGCTCAGAATTCCCCCTGGAGTACAAGAAGAATGAAAGAGTGATGATATGATGAGGCAAAATGGAGTATAAAGGAGATACCAAAAGAACACTGATTAGAAGACAAGAGGAAGTATACAAAGTTGTCTGAAATTACAGATGTTAGGAAATGGCAGGAAGCACAGAAAAGTTTAGACCGATAATTTTAACTTAATATGGAAGTCTGTTAATGGGCAGGGAAGTGGACAGAGTGGGATAGCTTGGCAAAAACAAGGAATTTTTTTATTTCTCAGTTACCAGTAGATACGGATTATTTTAAGTGTTTATCGCCTACAAGATACTTCCCAATGTCAATAATACTTAGCACTTTTATAGTTCTCTTCATCTTCAAAGATCTTGAAAACATCAGCTAATTTTCATAACATTCCTGTAAGGATGGGTAGATAAGTATTATTACCCTATTGTATGGATGGACCGAGTGATTGAGGACCACATTGGGCTTGCCTTTACTCAAGTGAGAAGTTCCACTACACTCAATGGGACTACTTGCCTGAGTAAAGCAAGCAGGATTTAGCCCTAATTGACTTGCCATAAGGCGTAAGCCATAGAGCAGGGGAGGGCAAACTACGGCCCGTGGGCTAGATCCGGATAAATTCATGGAGGCTAAGTCCATTAATGATTATTAGCCAGGGTGGGTAAGGAATGGTGTCCCTAGCCTCTGTTTGTCAGAGAGGGGTGGTGGATGGCTGAAGAGAGATCATTTGATCATTACCTGTTAGGTTCACTCACTCTGGGGTGCCTGACATTGGCCACTGTCTGCAGACAGCATACTGGGCTGGATGGATCTTTGGTCTGACCCAGTACAACCATGCTTACATTCTTATGGACATACCACCATCATCCACAAACACTAGTGAATCTTCAGAACCTTTGTAAGGCTTGTGCCCCTGTGTTGGTATTTGTCCTTGCTCTGCTTCTTCTGGTGTCACATCAGTACAGCATCAGCAAGAGTTATGCTGACAGGGGCTCACCACCAGCTGCTGTCCCCAGAACACTGCCAAAGGAAGGTTTTTCAGGACTGGGAGGAAAGGTGGTATGTTAATTAGCTTCTCAGAAAAATCCCATGCTGTAGGTGGGAGGAGAATGCCTCTTCCACAGCTGTCCCTGCTTCATATATTTACATTCAAGTAACTTACTGTGTTACTAATTCCTCCTAGGCTTTATTTGTCGTTGATAAAGGATCCTTTTCTGTATAATTTTCTTCTCTCTCAGCGTGATCCAATGAGTCAGAGGCTACCCTAAGGTTCCATCTTCCTTCTAGGATTGCATTCCCTGTTTCTAGCTCACCAAAACAAAAATAAAATAAAAAACCCACCAAGAAAGAGAGTATACGGATCACACCAAAGATTCCTTTATTATATACTAGCAAAAATACCCGGCGTTGCTCGGGTCCGTCAGAGATGGGGAGGGGGCAGAGAGCTGAGCAAGTGCGGGGTCCGTTGGAGGGGGGAGGAGGCAGAAAGCAAACCTGACATCCCCACCTCACCCCCCCCGACCAAACCCGACACCCCCACTTCACTTACCCCTCGACCAACCCCGACTCACATTTTCACCCCCAAACCCAACACCCCCTGACCAACACCCACACCTCACCCCCCGTAGACCAAACCTGACACACCCACCTCACTTCCCCCCCAACCAAACCCAACACTCCTACCTACCACCACAAACAAACCCGACACCCACACCTCACTTACCCCTCGACCAACCCCGACCCCCCTCCTCACTCCCCCAACCAAACCCAACACCCCCACCTTACCCCCCCACCAAACCCAACACCCCCTGACCAACCCCAACACCCACCCCTCACCCACCCCGACACCTTTCTACCCCCCCCCCCGACCAAACCAGACACCCCCACCTCACCCCCTGACCAAACCCAACTCGGGTCCGTCAGAGGTGGGGAGGGGGCAGAGAGCTGAGCGAGTGCGGGGTCCGTTGGAGGGGGGAGGGGGCAGAGAGCTGACCGAATGCGGGGTCCGTTGGAGGGGGTATTATGACATCATAACTATGTCACAGAGAACAGCAGCTGCCCAGCTGATGTGAATGGGCTTTAAAGAATTTCACCCCTGGGGGGCGTCAGAGGTGAGATTTGAAAAATTTTCAACTCTTACCCTGATTAGGACCCTAAGACCTCTAACTGTACCAAATTTCAAGTCTCTAGCTCAAACGGTGTGGAAGGAGTAAGCGCACATACATACATACACCATTTGACTTTTATATATATAGATATATATATATATTCTAATTGTCATATTTTCTATCCACACACTTGCATAGCCCTGCAAATCCATAGATATCTACTTTGTATCCGCAGACCATTTTTTACGGATTGCAGTGCAAATGTGGATACAAATTTCGTATCTGTGTAAGGCTCTGCATCACACGCTCACCTGAACGGAGTGGCTGTCATCCAGCCCTCAGGCTCCAGCTCAGCTCTCTGAATCCCGCAGCAGCCAACTGTGATATGTGGCGATATGGGAGGAGTTGTCCCCAGTTTGCTCAGACCGAGGAGGTGAACTACAACTCCCAGAAGGGAGTGAGCCAAATGCCATTTTGACAGAGGTGTGGTTGTACTTCAGATTAGTGGGCAGCAATGGCAGGCATTGTGAGGAGAGTAGTTGTTGCCACTGTCTATCCCGTCCAGGTCTGCGTGTGTTAGAACCACACAACTGCATAGGGGTGTCCAAGCCTCCCACAGGGAGGGAGGTGCTGCATATAAAGGCCCAGGATTGTAGCCTCCCTGCCCAGAGTGGGGAAGGAGGTACAGCATGGGCAGCAGGGCAGAAGGGCTCTGGGGAGAAGTGGAGGGCAGTTTTGGGAAGTGGGTGCTTGGCATACCCCTGTGTCACTGCATGGTGATCTGTGGAGCTGTTAGTAGAGCCCTGCAAACTCCAGACAGTTTTTGCAGATCTGATGTGGTACAAATTTTTGTATCTACTCAGGGCTCTCTACTCATTTGGTTCAGCCTTTCAGTAAAGAGAAAAAAGAAGAGGAGAAACTTGCTTCAAATAACGACCCCTACTGGCATCTTGGAGTTTATGGTGCTCTTAAATGCAAAGAGAAAACCATCAGATCAAAGCAATGTTCCTTTTTATATATTTCTGACTGGCACCTAATGTGGGATTTGAAAACTTCAGAATACAAATTCTTATTGCTGCTATAAATTTGTTTAGCAGCTGTTCCTCTGTCACTATGTGTAATATTGTCATTTTTACAGTTGAGTTATAGATTTTATTTCTGGCTTTTAGCAAATATCAAAACAAGTAAACCACTGTTCTCTTTTCCTCTCCTCAGACAACCACAAAATGAAATGTAGAGAGATTTATTACTCATTATCATTTTAACTCCCATTTTAGCTCAGGTGTGGCATGCTGTGCAGTTCTTCTGTGATATTGCTCAAAGTAGATCAAGAGATTTAATGGCTCATTACTAGGCTTCTTCCCTACCAACCTCTTTAATGTAAACCTGTTATCATCCCTTAATCAGAATATAATTACTGCTGTGGTAATGCTAAAAGTGATGATTCAGCCTTAGTTATATGACTGTTTCTCCTCCTGTCACAACAACTAAAACAGATTTGCCAGAAATGTGTTGTGAAATGGAAAAGATGATCTAAGAAACTGAGTTTGAGGATGAATGCAATCTGGTTGGGGAGTAATATCCACTGTGCAAATAGACTGAGGGATGGCTTTAAGTTTTTATTTACAAATTTTATGATATAGGGATGGTTTTAGCTTTAACCTTGAACATTAACACACACGCATACCTACATATGAAAGCTAAAAGGGTTTCTCTAATGTAGCTGATATACTTTGTTTATTTTTATTTATTTATTTTGTGCCATAGGTGTGTATGATATTTTACATGTGAATAAAACAAGGTCATTTCCCCGAGGAGTTTACGTTCTAACTCAAATGAAATCTGGAGGCACACAGATAGAAGGGGAGTGCAAAGACACAACAAAGAACAAAAAGGGGAAAGTTCTGTCAATAGGCTCCTCTTGGAGAGTGGACTGTGAAAGAAGTTGTTTGGATACACATTCTTCCCACTCCCTCCCTCACCCCCTTCAGCCCTGCCTAGACTAGGGGCATATCTTTTAAAGGAACCTAAGTTCCATGACTTTCCATGAAAATCAGGCTCCTTAGTGCCTACATTACTTCTGAAAATAGACCTTGGATACCTAAACCACATAAGTGCTGTATAAATGTTACCCTGGGAAAATAGGTCATGTCTGAAAACACGTTAGATAACCTGGTTTTAAACAAGGACTTTGCATCTAGCATAGACACAGTTTAAAAGTGTGTTAGCTGGTTGTGGTCGAGCATGGGCTCCCCACTAGGATCAACAATGATCAGCTAACACACTTTTAAACTGTCTATGCTAGGTGCCAAGTTCAGGTTTTAAAAAAGTTAGCTCACATGTTTCTAAATGTGAATTATTTTCCTATTGTAGACGTATCCTTAGAATAATTAAATTCCTGTTGTGTGCTAATCTGAAACACGTCACAGAAGCTGTGTTTGAAGGAAAGATTCAAATGATAGGCAGCAGCAGGGCTGTACAACACCATAAAGATGGGAATTCAAGGTTAGGAGGTGGATGCTGAAGGAAAGCCAATGCAGGAATTCAAAAAGACACATGACACTGCTGAAGTAGCAGAACCCATGACTTTTTTAGCATATGAAGAGGCTGAAGCAGAATGCCATGAAAGGGAGGTTGTAGTATCAAAGTGGCAGATGACCTTGTCCATGCTCGGTTTTCTTTTTTCCACTGCTAAAGGATTACTTAGTTTACTTAACGGTCTTTTTAATTAGAATAAAGAGGAGCAGCTTATTTTATAGATATTGCAGGAGTAACTACCAGGCTATATGTGGAAGGGGAAGAGATAGGAGTTGCATGACACCAAGATTGCAATACAGGAGGATGTAGGGAGCATAGTACAATTATTAACAGCGGAAAAGGAAGAGTCGGGGAGCAGGAAGTCCAATTGCATTCATATATTACTCACGGAGAGATACATTTTCAAAGAGACTTAAATGTGTGTGCAGTCACTTGTGCGTGCAAGACAAATTTGTTTATACAAAATTGGATAGTTCCGATTTTGCATGCAAAAAATTGGGCCAAGGGTTTTAAATGCAACTTTGTATGAACAGAACCATAGTACTTAGAAACGCTGTCATTTAATTCTGTTTGTACGGCAGTGGTATTGCAGATTTTGTAAGGCTGCATAGCCCTGCTTGCCATTCTGCAATGTCAATTTCTTGTGCACATTTCCTTTGTTTGTTGAATGAATGGCTCGGTAGGATAGGTCGGAAGGAGAAATGACAACGTGCATATCTTTTAATTGCTGCTTCTTATGGTAGGGTTCACTTAGAGTTAACTGTAAATTCCTCACCTATTTCTGGATGCATTTTCTAAATGTAGTAATTGTAAATATACAATAGTGATCCAATAAAGGAGAAGCTTAAAGGTTGAGTCAGGCAAAAATGTATATAGGGTGTTCATCTATTGCTCCTCACTAAATACTAAGTAGAGTCTTCAAAGATATTTGATAGCTTACTTCTCAATTAAAGCAAAGGTTACAAAAAAAGGACTTTGCTTTTTGTAACTTTCTGTCAACCTGCCAAGTGTTTCAATAAGACAATCCTTCCTTGACTCATTAAATTAAGAGATTTGAGAGGGAACAGAATTGAGAGGTAAAAAAGCACAAATGTACCCATGCTCACCTGTGCCAAGAACAGGAGACTATGCCCACAGATCCTAGCAGTGGACGTGCAGGAGGAGGCACTGTCTGCACAGGCTTCCCATTTCCTCTAATCCCTGGAGAATCCTCCCCAAGCCTTCAGCCTTCTGACTTCATGAGTTTGTAGGAGAGGAGGGGCCAATAAATCTCTTCTAGATTCTCTTTCTCACTCCCTCCTTCTATAGACAAATGTTTCTACAGACAGACTAGAGGAGATGCCATGCTTTGACCCCTAGAAAATTATTCCTATAAACTAAGGGGCTAGTTGAGAAGATAGAGAAATCTATTACCTCCTCAGATTGAAAAATTAGTCTAACCTAGTGATGTCCGTTGAATTCTTTGCCACGTTCAAGATGATTATGCAAAATCTGGACTGTAATTTTGTATACGATGGGTAGGTGTGGTATTCCGAAACTGCATTGTACTGATCTTCCGAGAGCTTTAACTAGTTAATCAAGTTATTTCCACATACAGTCGGACCCCGCAATACCGCAACAATGGATAAAAACAAAATAATGCATTTGGCTTAAAAAACACAGGCTTCTACTACATGATTTAAATAAGGAACTCCAGTGGCTCAGCCAGTAGAGGAGCTGATAACCACATAAGCCAGGTCTGACATTCCATCTCTCCTAAAGGGCAGTCATATGGGTCGGGTGGGGGATGTACGTACGTATATATAATACATTCAAGCCAGTAAGTTACATACTCTTTTGTTTATATAGATAGATAGCTCATTTTATATATATATATATATATATATATATATATATATATATATATATATATATATATATATATATATATATATAAAATTTGCTACTCCTACAAGAAAGGAGTAGCAAATATCTGCTAAAATAGAACTTCATGCTAAATCACATATAATTCATGGTGTGTGTAACTTTTCTCTTCCTCCTTTCCTCCTGCTCTCCGCCCCCCCATCGACCCCAGGACAGTTACAAAGACATATCCACAGTCTCCTAAAAATGTTAAACAATATCCTGCATCTCCTGTGAAGCACCGTGTCACCTCTAATCTCAACCAAGAGACTCCTAAAAAGAAAGCAGACAAGGAGAAAGAGAACACCACGAGTCACAAACCCCAGCTATCTTCTACTGAGGAGGTTGTGGGCCAAGCAGTTGCTGAGAAACATGTGCCTTCTGCAGGAAAGACTGAAAGCAGTGAAGGTGGGTTTTGCTGCAAGGATATATCTAAAGCCACAGCAGGTACACGATGCTTTTAAACAAGGGCATTTCTTTTCCTAAAGCTACTTGTAAAGCTGAAGTTCGCAGTATCTATTGAAATAACTAGTTCTATAATTTCCATTGTGGTGATGTGCATAAATTCTTAATTATAAAAATGCAACATGAGGAGGCCAAATTGAGGACTCCCATCAGTGCATCTCCTGGACCAAGGTTTTCAAAAATAAGAGCTTGAAGTTAGTCATTTTCATCAATGGAAGCAGAAGGATGTGCGGTTTTGAAAATCAAGTCACTTATTTAGATGCCTAAGTATGGATTTAGGAGCTTAGTCATAGGCTTTTTTAAAAAAAAACTTGCCAATTTTGGGTTAAAACTTTTTTTCTTTACTATCCTCCTCGTATCAAAATGATCAGTTTAAAATTCTGTATTAATTCCAGTTTTATTTTTCATGCTAACAAGGTGCTTCAGCTGTGCTAATCGTTTGAAGCCAACAGTCCTTAGAAAAATGAGCTCCTTGAACACTCCTTACGCTTAAGCCAGGTGTTAGAACTTCACTTTATTCTGTCTGGTACTTTCCTGAAGTACTGGGCTCTGTCTGAGCAGGATCAGGGACCATTTAGCTAGACAGCAGATGTCACTTGAAAATATTGTCATCTACTTCCTTTTAAGACGCAGCTAAATCTCTACAGCAGTTGTGATCTAAAATACTTCATCACACAATGAAGTTATTTTTATATTAATCTTATTTCTAAGTCTGTATGAGCTGCTTTAAAATGCCTGGTACTTTCTAGACATAACCAAAATAAAGACCCCGCCCTAAGAAGTCTCCAGTGCATGAGGGATGTAAAAACGTACTGGTGAGGTGGATATGGGGGGGATGGGCTACTGTGAAAAGGTAACATGCTTATTGAATACATATTATAAAGTATATATCTGTACGTGCTGTGCTGCTTTTTTCATTTCCTGACTAATATTCTAATCACAATGCTCCACCAGGGAAGCTCACAGCAGGAACTACTGATGCAGAAGAAGCTACAAAAATTCTGGCAGAGAAAAGACGGCAGGCTCGTCTGCAGAAAGAACAAGAAGAACAGGAGAGACAGGAGAGAGAAGAGCGGGAAAGGTACTTGCTGTCATTTAAAAAAAAAATGGTGGTAGTCGTTAGAACCCAGAAGTCTAAGATCAGTGGCCCATTATAAAAAAGTACTGTACAAATGTAACACGGACAGACCTTGGTCGTCGGTGGGTGGGATCAAACCTATGATCTCTGAAGCTAAGCGCATGAGCCTCTACTGTATGAACTAAAAGCCAGCTGACTCCTAGCTAAGACTATACAACAGTCAGTCTCCCCTCCCCTAAATGGCATAGAACATCACACCCAGGAGGTGTGTGGGTTACACAAACACGTAGTAATAGAGAGAATCCTTAAGAGCTCATCTATTATGGGAGCTCAGAACTTTTGAAAATCAAGCCAGCTACTCAGGAGCCTAAGCTTAGACACTCATGTTTTTAAAAATTTGACTCAACTAATTACTCAGGTCATTTTAGAAACGTGTTTTTATCCCTGTAGAAGGCTGGAGGCTCTTACTCTTTCCCCACTTTACCCTCCCGCACATCTAAAGTGTCTCTCCCTTCTGGCCCTGGAGGACTGAATGGAATGTAATTCAGAGCTTGTCATTGCCCCTTCACAATTGAGAGGCGTCCCTGTCACATATCATAGTGCAGTACTAGCTCCTTGGCTTCACCTCCCTTTCCCTGTGGCTAAAGGAGTATAAAGATACTGCAGTGCTCTCAGCTCATTCTAGCCTGAATTGATTGATTTATTTACAGAGCAACTACCATGCAGTCTGCTCCGATCTCCTTCCTTAATGAGCTGTTAAGCACTCCAGGGTCCCTAGGCTGCTTGGCTAAAATTGGAACTGGGAGAGCGAGCGAGCTCCAAGGACAGCCATGTAGCCCAAGGACCATAAGAGGCTTAGCACTGGATGGGAGCACTTAGCTCCCAACTATACTGACCTCCTTAAGGTTTTATGTGTACAGATGCAATTGCTCCTGTTAAGTGCGCCAAGCTCTTGTAAAATGTAAAATTTGAATGCTGAGGCACTAAACTGATTTTTTTTAAGCCAGTTTACTTGTAAAAGTATGAAACTTTAAGCAATTTAAAAGGTAGGAGTTTTCCCCCTACCGCCACATGGTCTGTGGAGCTAATAAACATGAGTTTCTATATGGGTGACCTCCTTAGCTCTCCATGTCTTGAGGTATTGTTTCTGGATACATGCAGTCATGAATCGAGCAGGACACACAAGTGAATTAAAACTGAGACAGGGATGGATTTAAGCAGCAGGCCACAACTTTATTGACTTAACACTGGAGAAAGGTATTACGGGTGTCCCACCCACCTGGTCTCTCTCATACCACACATTTAACTGAGCAGTTGCAGGTCTCACATCATATAATCAATAACTGGAGAGAGAACCTGCTCTACCTACCCCTACGACATAGCCCAGTTCTGAATCTCTCACCCTCTGCCCCCAGGGGTTTGGTCTGCAAAGATTTCAGGTCTCCCCTTTTCCCAAAGATGCAAGGGCCACCAGCAAAATCCCAGGTGTCTCTTACCTCAGGGAGCTGGCTCTTTTAGCCTTTCACCACACTGGACACCAGCTGCAAATTGTGATAAATGAACCGATCCTATAAATTGCTAATATTAAAATTCCAAATCCAAAAATAACTCCACGATGCTGTGAGGAGGGTGAAAAGATTGAACCACTGGGCCTCAGTCAGTTTGGCCCAATGGGAAAAAAATTCTTTCCTGATCCCAAAATGGGACCGGTCAGACCCACAGCATCCCAAATCCACAGCTTAAAAAGCTTATGAAGGAGGCATTATCTGATATGTCTTTTCCCTTCCTTCTGGGGCTGTCTGTCACTATTTTCACCAAGGGAGGGTATTTGCATGTTCAAAAATAACTGCATTCCTCAGGTGGACTGGAGTGAGGTCAGACTATCATAAGGCAAAGGTGGGAATAAGGGTCTTTTTAACTGCCCAGCGCTTGAAAAATGTTAGTTCTACATTCTGTAGTTGAAATTACAAACACATTTCCTGTTCTGTCCCATTTGAGTAGGGTGACCAGATGTCCCAATTTTTGGTCTTTTTCTTATATATGCTCTTATTACCCCCCTCCCCTCCCATTCCCACCGTCTATCCCGTTTTTTCACATTTGCTATCTGGTCATCCTACACTTACCGTATTTTTCGCCCTATAGGACGCTCCGGCGTATAAGACGCGCCCGAGTTTTTAAATAAAAAAGCCGGACAAAAAAAAAAAAAGCGCCTCGCTCTCCCGTCCCCGCCGCGCGGGTGGGCGCTCCCAGGGGCCCCGGGGCCCGAGCTGCTCTCGTTCCCCGCCGGCCCCGAACACATGCGGGTGGGCTCGGGGGGGAAGCGCCGCCCCGCCCCGCCCGCCGGGCCACCTGCAGCCGCCCCAGCTCCAGCTGCCCGGTAAGTGTTTCATATATTCGGCATATAAGACGCCCCCCCTAATTTTGAGATTATTTTTGGGGGTTAAAAAGGCGTCTTATATGCCGAAAAATACGGTAAGTCTCATCAGTGTTCAAAGGAAAATGTTATTCCTACAAAAGATTAGATGGGGTGAAAATAAGGCTTAGACTGGAAGCTTGGTGCCAACTTGAATTATGGAGTTGTGTCCAATCCCTCCATTGTATCAGAGCCCATTCCAAACAAATGAATATAGAAGCATATATTTGCAGCCAAATTACATTCTGAACATACAGTGTATGCACCCTGTGCGCCTTTGAGTTCTGTGTTAAACAAAGTGCTGCTGTGTTTTTGAAGGCTAGAGAGAGAGGAGCTGACAAGAAAGGCAGAAGAAGAAAGAATTCGCCTAGAAGAAGAAGCTCGTAAGAGAGAGGAGGAAAGAAGGCATGAAGAGGAAGAGGCTCGGAGAAAAGAAGAAGAGGATGCCAGAAGGAGAGCTGAGGAAGAAAAAATGGTAAAGGAAAAGCAAGAAAAAGAACTGCAGGCCAAGCTTGAAAAACAGGTACAGCACAAGATATCTCTTGCAAGAACTCCTGTTGACGGAGCAGAAATCTAAAATACAATCTGCCTACAGGCAATGGACCTGATTTTCAGATGTTCTGAGAACAGTAACTCCAGTTGAATCACTAGTCTTTAAGGTGCCACAGGACTTTGTTACCACTGGAAACCTGGTGTCCTCAGCATTTCAGAAAATTGGGGCCCCATCTTTATTTATGAACATTATAAAAAACTGCTAGTGTGGAAAAGAATCAGAGAGGTAGCTGTGTTAGTCTGGAATTGCAGAAGTGACAGAGTCCTGTGGCACCTTAAAAACTAACTAAAGTATTGAAGCATAAGCTTTCGTGGGCTAATACCCATTTCGTTGGACTACATGCATCCGATGAAGTGGGTATTAGTCCATGAAAGCTTATGCTTCAATACTTTAGTTAGTCTTTAAGGTGCCACAGGACTCTTTGTCCCTAGTGTGGAAAAGTTATTGAAGCCCCATGCTTCTTAGATCAAGTGGAAAGCAGAAGGACACTTCAATGAAGATAAGGTGTAATCTAGAAATTCCTTCAGTGATCCCTTTTAAAATGGGACATACAGTCTAGTGAAACTGAAAACTCTTACTACTTTCTCTTTTGTAAGATGCTTGCTGATAGAGTTATGGCAATAATACATATGTGGCAGGCTATGCAAGATTTTAAAGAATCTGATAATTTATCTAAAATAAATAACGGCTCTACCTTAGCTTACACATTTTCATTAGAGAGAAGAAGCTGAAACAAAGGCCCGAGAGGCAGCTGAACACATGCGATTGGAAAGGGAACAAATCATGCAGCAGATTGAGCAAGAAAGACTGGAGAGAAAGAAGGTAGGTGTTCATCTCCAATTTAAAAAAACTAGTATCTTTTGTTATTTTAAATGCATAAATCCAGAAACCTGCCCAAAAATATTCAAAACAAGCATTCAGTTGAGTTGGCAGAGTTCAAGGGTTGTGGTTTTTTTTTTTTAAACTTAAGCCGTATTAGTCAGTTTTCAACCCGGAGAAACATGTACCTCAGAGTTTGTAACAAACTTAGTAGTAGTTGTTTTATTATTATTTTTAATTCATAATTATTATGGTTGTGCCTAGGGGCCCACTGAGAATGGGGCCCTCTTGTTCTAGGCACTGTACAGCCCTGAGGAGCTTACAATTTAAATGGAAAGAGGGCATAACACAGAAGCAGAGTGATGGTTACTATTCGTTACTATTCAAATTTATAAGCCACAGAAAGTTAAAAATAATAATAGGGATGTGTTTGCTTTAAATAAATATGCAGGTTTTTTTTTATTGAGAAAGTGGATTTGTACTCTGCAGAAAAAATAGTATGTTATCCAGTTGGAAAAAGCATTCTCCTCCCACCCTACTCTGAGGGATGTAGGAGCAACAGCAGAGCCACTCTATGGCCATTACTGCAGTTTCCCCCCTCATGTAGGGAAATGGCTGGTGGTTCTGTGTAACTCCATATCCACACCCTGCAAAGCATCCATGTAGTACATAGTCACACTGCATGCCTGAAGGTGGCTGGATAGAATTTTCCTCAGATTTGTAGAAATCTTTGTCTTTAGTTTAATTAAGAGATGTCTGGAAAGTTATTATAAAAGCCTTCTCTTTTATGTGTTTTCTTCCAGTTTAAATCCCTCCACCCTCCAAGACTAATAATTTGGAATGAATCTTAGTAGGGTCAACCATTTGTACATTGGAACACAAGAACTAGAAGTGATGTCTTTAAATCTGAAATAGTTTACTTTAAGTATATAACTCTCTGGGCGAAGACATAATGCAGTTGATGAATTAACAATCAAAAAAGAAGGATTTTACAGCTGTATCTGACACATTTCTGACGAGTAACTTCACGTGTTTTATCCCCCTCCCCCCATGTGTTTCACTTTAAATAGCAAATGGATTGCAATACTAGAGGACTACTACTGACTTTGTGGTCTGAAGAAGCGGTATTTGGAGACTTGAGCAATTAGATTCAGCTGATAAACTTTTAATTCAGGAACTGGGCACAGGGATCATAATCACAAACTTTATTTTTTTATCTACTAATTTGCACCTGGTGAGAAACTCAGTTTGTTGGAATTGTGATTGCAAAGAGAGCTCCCTTCTCTTCTTCCCCTCTTCAGAAAAGAGCTATGCTGCTATAAAAAACCCACAGCACCGCGTCCCAGAGCCTAGATGAACTGACTTTGGCGGGGCTGCAGGGCCAGAAATGGCAGTGTGTGTCTTTTGGGCTAGAACTCATCCTCTGAGACCCACCCCTCTTTTTGGCTCAAACACCTACACTGCCATTTTTAGCCCCGTAAATCCAATTCAGCTGACCCAGGCCAGCCACAACCAGGCTGTGAGTCTTTTGTTCCAGTGTAGATGTACCTTCTGTCTTCTTCCTTTCTAGTGAGGGCAGAGGCCCAGATAAGTTAGTGACACCAGAGTTAAATCAACCTTCCCTGCTACCCATTACTAATCCCACGAGTCCTCTATCCCGACCACATAGCATGTCTGCCTTATAACCTTCTGATGTGATTGGTTTTATATTGCTTTCTAGCGAATCGATGAAATAATGAAGAGAACAAGAAAGAGTGAAACACCAGAAGTAAAGGTATGGAACAGAGTGTCATCCCCCCTCACACATACACCCAGAAATACTAAGGTTCAAGTTGTTGCAGCTTAGAAGGTATCCAGTGGAGTTACTCATTGCACGGAGGATCTGGTTCCCTGATGTCCCAGTTGGAAGTGAATATATGGGGAGGGCATCTCCTGGGGAAGTGGGGCTCCTACTGTGTGGTATAGCAGGGAGACAACCTCGTATCCACACCCCTTCTTAACCTTCATAGGAGAGAAGGGCAGTGAGGACCCAGCAATGAGGTGGGCCAGGCAGGAAATCCAGAGGGCTGTTGGCAGCTCTTGCAGATAGGAAAGAGTGATCAGCACCATACAATCCTGGCCATTTATTTCCAAAATGAGTTAATAAAACTGTGGCCTAATTTAAACTACATCTCTTGCATCTTGTCTTTCTTCAACCCCCATTCTCCCGGCCATACAGGATTTCCCCATCCATCTTAGTCAACTTTCTGACCCTCTTCTGGTAGTGTCCTATCCCGTACACTCCCTTACCACCATCACTTGAGCCTCTGCTCTTCCTTTTATGTTTTCCTTGTGCCTCTGCATCCCAAAGGGGAAACTGAGGATAATTTCCCAAGGCCGTGTAACTACTCTGGCAGTGTAGGGAATACTTCTACTTTAGATGCAGCCTAAAGATAAAAGTCTGTGTTTTGTAGTTTTTGCTTTATGTGCTTGAATGTAATTGAGAAAAAGTATTCTAAGAACAATTGACCAGCAGAGTTTTTAAAAGATTCTGAGTCCAGTCAATTCCCTGAATCTTAGAATCTTTCATCAAATGCAGTTAAAACATTATTTGGTTACAGAAGGAAGAGCCTAAACTGGAGAAACCATCAACTTTGACTGTGGAAAAGCAACCAAAAACTCTTGTTCTCAGTCAAACAGGTAAAAGCCCTTCATTTTAGTTTTGACCAATATTCAGTGTTGATACCTTGAAAACAAAAATTCATGACCTCAGATAGTGCTTTATTGTCACAGAAGCTGCGTTTTGATTGAGAAAAGGAACAAATACATTTATGTGTAAATATGTCAAGCATAAGAGAATAGAACATCTTTGGTTTACCAAACCATGGTAAATGTAGAAGCAGGAGACAACTATCCTGAGGTGTAATATTCTACTCCACAGCATGTCCCAGGGAGCATTTATATAAAAGTTTTTCTAGCCTGCAGGTTTCTGCTTGTTCATTGTAGTTTGGATTCCTGTTTTGTAGATTCTCTAGAAATATTCTCCCCTACAGCCAAGCTTAACATGCTTTTAAAATATTGTTTTAAAATACAGTCCACTTTGCATTTAATTTGGTTTGATTACAGCATATATATATTAAAGAATGAAAAATGTGTAAATAGTGAAGTGTAAATAGTGACTTTTCTGTATTCTCCCCCCCCCCCCCCTTCTCTAGGGCTTCTCTGTGCATGTTGTAAAATATATCATCTTGTTTCTTTTTCAAACTGTCTTACAAGAGCAGGGTGATTGACAAGATAATATGATGGGTCACTTTCATATCTAATTTCTATGAGTCAAATAATGTTGTGATGTTTAAAGAGAAACACTACTACTGTCATATTTCCTAATGAGGTTGGTTTTTTTAGAAATCAACGGACTGACAGCCTGCCAGGAAAGTAAAGGCCTAGGATGTGCTGCTGCTGAAACACTTTCTCGAGACATATTTTCTAATGGACTTAAGTCAGTTACGGGGCTTATTCAGCTGGATGCCATTGACGGGAAATCTAACAGCATGGATGATTCAACAGATGAGGTTCAATCTATGGATGTGAGGTACATGTCACATGAAATACATAACTTTTAAGTAACTGTTCAGAAAACCAAAACCAATCTACCAAAATATATGCAATTCTCTCATTTCATTTGTTAATCTATCTCTCTACACAGCTCAACCCCCAATATGGACTGCTGTGTAACTAACTACTCTTTGTATATTCTGAGTACTAGTGTGCTCTCAAGAAGTAAATGCACTCTGAGATTGAAGAATTACTCTCAGAATTACAATCTCTTATCTCACTCTCACTGCAAAATAATTAAGACCTTCCATAGTTCTCACTTGCCAAGTGCACACAAACATGCCCAAACATTTTCGATTGTCCGTAGAGTTAATGCTGTATTGCTGTGAAAATGGGTATTCAAATGTCAGATTTTGTTTTGTACCAGAACTATAAAGCAGTGGCATATAAATCATTGTCTTGTACAAATAATGCTGCAGGTTAGAATTTCAGCGTTCACATTTTCAATTATTTTAATCTTAAATCGTCTGATTCATGTTAATATAACAAATATTTGGCATAAGTAAACAAGCATTATAGGATCTTGACTGAAAGACTCCTGTTGTACAGTGTGTACCACAAGGGAATTGAAATTTTGTTTGCTCAGACCCATTGTCCTGAATTCCTTGATTTTAGTAAAATCTCCTATTTAATATTGCATTAATGTAGAATTTTTTTAATCAGTGGGCCAAATTAAGCCCAGATGCAACTCTAATTATTTCAGTAGTTATGCAGTTTGTTACAATGTTAGGTTCATTTAATTTTTAGTTGTTAATGGGGAATGAACATTATATTTAAGGTTATAAATATATGTATATCTATGCCAAACATTGATATACAGATGTCTACAATTTTCACTTATTTCCTCCTGTTTCTCTAACAAATAGTCAAGAGGGCATGGGGACATTTCAAATGCAATTTTAATAAAAGATTTTTCTTGTTAAAATCTTGGTATAATGTTCAGACATAACATGAAAAAACTGAAAATTAAAGAACATTATAACAAATTGATTCATTCTAATTACTTCAGTAGTTATGCAGTTACAATAGCGCCAAATTTGACCCATTGATTAAAAAATTAATGGAATATTAAGTATGGGATTTTACTAAAATAAAGGAATTCAGAACTAGAGTTCCCAGCAACCCTAGAATTTCAGTCCCCTTGTTGTGCTGCATTTAATTTGTTCTGTAAAAGTTAGCTTTTTAAATTTCACATGGTTTCACAATTTTCACATGGTGGAATATATCTTTGAAATCTGTACTGTGCAAAATTAGCAATCTGAGACCACGATCCTGCAAAGCTTTAGTCACAAATTTACCTGAAATTGCATTGAAGCCAATGGGACTACTTGCTGTTCATGAAGTTAAGTATGTTTGTAAATCTTTGCAGAATCAGGTAAGATGCAATTAGAAATGATAAATATAAGGGATCTGATGGCGCAGGGAGTGGAATATTCAGGCTTTTTAACCTCTGGGTCACCAGCTGGAATCCAGCCTCTCAGAAATGAGTTTGTAATCCCAATCCAGTTCCTACAGGACTCTGTCGATATCATGCAGCCACCACCAAGGCCAATATTTAAGGAGTATTAAGAGAGAATTACTTTCTCTCCTCTATAAATTGGCCCCTCCATGTATGAGTTGGGCATATACAGTGCTGAGGCAGGTTGTACCTGTTCTGAGGATAAATAGAACAGCTTTCAGGACAGTCGTAAGCCTTTTCATAAACATGAAGTGCTTACAAGACTTTTATTCTGCTTTTACCTTTCTGTCTTCATACAGTCCTGCTTCAAAAGAAGAACTTATATCTATCCCAGAATTTTCACCCATGAATGAACTCATTCCCGGTGTTTCTATGGACCAAAATGGAACAAGTAATGCCAAGGCTCTTGAAGATCTCTTGGATTTCACAGGACAGGCCACTTACCCCAAGATATCCAGTGAAAACATTAGCATGGACGATTGTAACAAAAACTTGATTGATGGATTTAACAGTCCTGGGCAGGAGAATACACTTAACTCCATCTGTTGACAACCATACGACTCTGTTGTACAGATGAAGGTACAATATTGTGAGAAATATCTAAGACATGACAAGTTATTGGAAGTGTAGATAGCACATGTTTTAGGTTCATCCAGTAGTACAAGCAGCATATGTTGAGAATTAGGCTCCTGTATATTTAAATTTGGCATAATCTTCTGTGACTAGACTAGACTAATTAGGAATGTAAGAATTGGCATAGTACAAAAGATGAATGGTCCACTTAGACCTGAATCCTGTTTTAGCGTGCAATCTATGGTAAACAGTGTCCTTCAGAGCAAGGTTTAAACCCTCAGAATGCTCCGATGTATAACAAAGCAGAACTCTCTGGATCTTAACTGTAACTCCCCCTGACCCAAAATGCTTACCAGCTTAAGCCTTAAGGTCCGAGAAGTGATGGTCCTTATAACTTTACCCTAGCTAGCATACTTTCAGATGCTATTTTTAGTCTTCTTTTAAAACAATACTCTAATCCTTTTCTGAAATGTGCTAAGCTTTTTTGCCTGAATACCCTGCAGCCGCAGTTTTTCACAGATTAATTAAATGTAACAAAAAGTATTTACTGTTATCAGTTCTAAATTTTCTTCTAATTTTCTCTTATTCTTGTATTATGGGAAAGGGTAAATAGGAGTAAATGTTCAGCTTCCTCTAAATTTTTATTCTCTTTTTTATACCCCATCAAACTACTTACTCTTCCCCTTTCAAACCAAATAATCCTAGTCTTCCTGAAATCTACTAGGATAGAATTTCCCAGTCACGTAAGTGTTCCTTTCTCTGAACACTTCTGCTCCATATTTTGAGATAAAGCGACACAAGAGAAACCTTGTGAACACTTGGAATACTGGTTAATCTCCAGGTGTTGAATGTCTCGGGGAACAAGCATTTGCCTAGGTTTTAGAGTAACTTGTTAGCTACCTGTGTCAAATTCAAACAGCTTTTCCTATCCTTCAGGGACTTACACAACTTCACTCCCTTGTACCTTTCAAGTCCCCTTTCCTTATCTCTTCTTACTCCCTCTGTGGTGCCCAAGCAGAATAGCTAACTGTTCGCTTCATGTTGTGTTCCTCCTAATCTTGTCTTTGTGCTTCTTTTCATATAGCCTCTGATTGTATGCTTGGAGCTTCTGTCCTAAGCTATTTTATCATACATCCACCCTGTCTACCTTCAACGTCTCCTTATGACACAACCTGTTCCAAAACAGTCCAAAAGGCCTGTTAACTCTAGAGTTCTCTGCAGTTTAATTGTTAGTTAGGTGAATGAGAATCTTCAATACAAAGTACAAAAATGTGAAAGGAAAAGATATACAAATATAACAAAGGAAAATAAACCCCACATGAAGATCACTGGAAAAGCATGGACCTTACAAAATAGGTCTCATCCTCAGTGTTTGCTCACCTTACTCTTGGAGTTTGCCCATTCATCTTCCTGCAATTTCCTTTCAGTGACTACAGTACTTGGATTGCAGCTTTTTTGGTGTAGGTGTTTTGTCTTCATACTACTCTGTAAAGCACCTTGCACATTTTTGGTACTTTGTAGATGATAATAAATAGGTAAGGAGGGCATCATGGAGGAAGGGGGAAGCTTGTTTGGCTGTTGGAAAGATGGGCCACACCACTATGCTTTCCTGATGGTAACCCCTGACATGCCCAGGGCCGGCCCACAACATTTTGGCACCTGAGGCTGGGAGCTCAAATGATGCCCCTGTGTCCCCTCACTTTGGGCCAAAACTTTGAAAGGTCTCTTGTACCCCCTCCTTCCTCCAGCACAGCACTCCACTACCTCTGGGCAACTCTGGCTGCCTCAGTTCGCCTCATGGTAAGGCCAGCCCTGGCCATGCGCTACCTCCCCCTGCTCAGGGTTTCTAACCACAGCCAGGAGGGGGGGGGGGGGGGGGGGGGCTAGCACATGTCCAGCCAGGAGTGGAAAGAAAGTGGAATCCAGATAGGTTCTATGCTGGCAGTTGAGCCATCAGTGTAGGTCCATTGCAGGGTTCAGAACTATCGATGTCAATTCTGTGTCTGGCAGAGGCCGATGTCTTTATTTGTGAATTAGACAGACAGTAGTCGGTACTTAACAAAAAGTCTTAAAACATTTTATTAATCTGCACTGGTACCCAAATCAGTTACATTAAAGCAATTGAAGCTACCTGTTTAACTTAAACATTTCCATGCTAAACTCAGGGTATAATGAAAAATATAGATGTGTGTTCTCTTTTCATTAAGAACTACGTACCCTTCCGTATTAGTTATGATAGTCCTTAACTATATCTCATTTCACTTTAATAACAAAGAGAGAACAGTTAAAAGCAGGGCCAATAAAGTATGCAGCAAAGTGATGTGTTAGTGATTGCCATTTATTATGGTTCAGTGCTGTAGATTTATGCAGCATCGTACAGACAGTTAAGTAACAGTCCTTTTCCTGGACAGTCTGCAAGCTAAGTAAAATATAGTATGATATAATGATAGTCTTAAAGTTAATTATAGCATTGTACTTTATGACAAGAGAATCAGTTCTCTGTTATAAAAATTGGAGCCATTTTACTTATATAAACTGTTTGGGTGCGTTTTTAATTGACAGAGGAAGTATTTGTGGAGGATATACGTCCTGTCATGCTGTTGGCAGTAAAATATGTGTTTATCATCTGAAAAAGCTTCTGCAGTCTTTGAACACTGGATTTCACATAATCAGAGCTGAATATAACTGTGTCTTCCCAAGTGGTATGTTGAATCACTGGCTGTTCTTGGTAGATGCCAGGAATCTATAGCCTTGATTGGTTTCAGGGAAGATTCATTGTACTTTAAAATTTGGGCTTCAGCTGCTAATAATGCTCTTCGTACTTTTTCTTTAATTTAAATTTCATCTGAATACTTCACTGTGATTTTTACCGTGCATTTTATTTTAAAATCATTCTTCCTTCAGTTTTATCATACAAATACTTGATGTCGTTTTCTTGTAAATATTATAAGTTTTACCCACAGTGCGTGAAATTAAATAATGTACTGTACTTTAGCTCTGTGCCTATTTTTTTAAATGGGAAAAAATACTGAAGAGTTCTCGGCCACTCTTTTTTGCAGGTGTATAATTGCAAAACTAGAACTGAGGAAGCATGAAAACAAATAATTATTCAACTGCTGGAATCAAAGGAGCCTCCTTTACAGACTCTGGAGGGTTAAATTTATCCCCCTGCTACAATGCATCACATATGACAATTTTGTCTTTTTTTTTTTTTTGTCGGTAGTGACAAAGCAGTTTGTTAATACTAATAAACCTTGGGTTGACTCTCACTGAAGTCTTCAACTCCCTTGATATAACACTTGTAGACAATATAAGCATAATACCCATTACAGTTCTAATATGTATTACATAACTGCAGTAGTTCTAAGCAAGTATGTTATGGGGTTCAGATAAATGTTGAGTTAACTGTTTAAGATCCGTTATTAATACCAGCAGGCTTTCATTCATGTAGATAACTATTTTGTGTCTTCCTACAGACTCAACAAAAAATATAATCAGCGGTAAAACAATATACAGATACTTCAATGAAAATACTAAGTCTGTGAGGCACTGTGTCTCTGTCACACAGTATTTTCACTTATATAACAATATTAGCCTCCTTAGTACTCAACAAACATCTATATGGGAAAATCAATATCAAGAATGTAAAATGTAGACATTATGTGCCATACAATGTATTTTGGTTAGTTTTATTTCTTTTGGTGAACTATGGTAACTTTTATGCTATATTCTGTGCTGCCTGGAGGACATTTTTGTCCAAATCTTTTAAAAAAGTCACTACAATTCTGTTTGGAGACTAACAAAAAAGTAGAAACTTTTATATGTAGAGAAGTTTACAGTGTAGCTTGGTCTCAATGGTAGCCACGTTCTTCTGCTTTTAAAGCCAGCAACTGTTTAAAAATTGAAGTAGCCAATGAACCTGTGTGTGAGTATATAAAGAAAATATGCCTATAACAATAGTTCTTTTTATGTTGGTGTATTTCAGCAAAATACCTTCCTAGTGATTGTCCAGTAAGCTGTAGCATGGTATTGTGTCTTCCAAATTAGTCCTACATTTGTTTCCTAAATAATAATAAAAAAAAGAACCAAAACAAACTGATCACGTTTGTTTTGCTTGTTATATTGTTTGGCAGATGTCACCTGAGATGTTATATTTTATTATGGTGTCATTGTATAACCTGTAGATTACCTCACTTGCATGACATGTATAGCATGTATGAGAATGAAATACATTTTCATTTGAGTCTGACTTGTTTCCTAGCTTTTTTTCCCCCTCCAAATAATCATGGCAAAACTACCCCCACCCCCAAAAGGCAGTTTGATTTGTGGTGGTTTTCTCAACAAGGCTTAATACTAAATGAAGGGATAGTTCCCTAGCCTCTCAAAATATTTAACTTTTTACCTTTGTTTTTGATCTGATGTGGTGATTTGCTTCTATAGGTTGCTCTATTCTCTTACTAGACTTCTCTCAGTTACTTAAACTGTGAATTATCCACATTATAAAACAGTCTAAAATCTAAATGTTAAATTCTCCTTAGACTAAAGACTTATCTTTTTAGAAAGAGACCAGCTTATTCAATGTAATGACTAATAGTCCATTGATCTCTTAGGGAGGAGTAGTCTGCAAACATTTGTTTTAAATGTAAAATAAAACAAAATCATTTTAATGAAAAATATCATATATGTAAGTCTGATATTTTTGAGTGTATTAATTATATTACCTCTGTCATCCAGGATTTCTCTTTCCAGCATAGTGTTTCAACACATGCTCATTTGAGTTCTGTGGTACACTGGGTCCTCTGTGTGATTTCTCAATACAATGCATTCTATGATGATAAGATAGGTGTACATATAAAGAACTTCAGATCCTTTTCTTAAGGGCTTCCAAAGATATATTTTTCAGCAGGCTTTGGCTGAATATCTGGGGTCGCTGCTCTTGTAGAAAATAGAATGTGCCTGGTAGAACTTTAATTCATTTTCTTATTCTTTGTACTGGTATTTGCATTGGCTGCTGTGGTTCAGAACTATAAAATGGATTTTTTGTATAGGAAAATGGTCCTGGAACTACAGTCTGTGCATCACAAGTGGTCCTCCAAGGGCTTTCTAGAGATCTACAGAATTTAACCATTTGAGAACCAAGCTATAGAGAAGGCAGGGAGAGAAGTGGATTATGAAGTGATCCACAGAATGGAATTGTTGGAGAACCACTGAACTAAGCCTCTTTCGTTGTGTTAGATGAAATCATATACTACATTGCTAAGGTGAAGCTATAGAAAAGTATTCACATAACTGGACTAGAGCAAAATTACTATAAGGTGGGTACACAACTAGTTGAAAGATGATACTCAGAGTAGTTCACTGTCATATTGGGAGGGCATAGAGTCCCAGAGGGGGTCAGTCCTGGGTATGGTAGTATTTATCTTCCATTCATGACCCGAATAACAAAGTGGAGAGTGTGCTTACACAATCTGCAGATGACAACAAGCTGGGAGGGATTGCAAGCACTTTGGAGGACAGGGCTAGAATTCAAAATGACCTTGATGAATTGGAGAACTGGTCTGAATTCAGTAAGATGGAATTCAGTAAAGACAAATGCAAAGTACTTTACTTGGGAAGGACAAATCAAATGCACTACTACAAAAGAGGAATAACTGGCCAGTTGGTAGTATTGCTGAAAATGATCTGAGGGTTATAATGGATCACAAATTGAGTTTGAGTCAACAATGTGATTGACTTGATTTTCCTTAACACACAGTCCTTACTTTCTCTCTGTATAAGCTCTCATGTCTTAAAATTAGAGAGTACTACTGCTCACTCTGCTAATCAATGATTTTTTTGTCTATTAAGAAAATATTTCCCAGGAAAGGCAATTTAAATTTGAAAGCAGGGAGGACGGAGAGAAAGGGTTTTAAGGGTTGTTTTTTTTTTTAAAACCATCTAAAATGCAAGCTAACAATTTCTTGTCCTTCGAAGAGTTTTATGACATTTGTTTTCCACTCTGTTTCTTCATTTTGTGCAGACTGAACTACTGAAATATGGTGAGAAGTTCTTACAGTATTTCTGATGTGGAAATCTGTTTCCCAACTAGTGACTTGGATGACTATCTGAACCCTGCAATGTGCAGGATCAAAAATGACCTTCTAGAAGCTAGGGTCTAATGATTCAAAATTAGATATGCAGCCCCTCTGAAATCCAGCCTGAATGTTTGTTAGAGAGATGCTCGCTCAGACTGAAGAAATTAGAAAGAAAACTGCAGTAATAAGTGGCACGATTTACATAGTCCTTGACCTGAGAATGTTTTCTTTATTTTGGCAATCAGTCACATGAGCTGTATATTTCAGCCATACATGCGCAGGTTGAGAGTAGTCACGGAAGTTAATGGGAGCTGAGTGCTTAGCACTTCACAGGATTGGACCTCCAACTATCCAAAATTGCCTCGCTCTAGGAGAATTTTCCTGGGTATAAGATGAGATTGTGAACTGAACAATTACTCTCATACTATTTCCTGTATTCTTCAGAGATTGACAGCCACATATTTACCAAATACCACATAGGAGCAGTACTTTGTGCAGGCCAGGGGCTAGGAATGTTATGGCAATGCAGGCATAACACCATACTGAACTTTCAAAAATGTGGATGTCCCTTACATCACCACAATACCTTTTCTCTTAAAATAAAGGGCAAAACTATTCTTTGTGTTCTAAAACCTCTTCTTTTGTGCCTAATGTGGCAACATCCCCAAAAAGAAAATTATTAGCATCGTTCATAAATATGGAGAAATACAAATGTCTGACCATCCTCAATTCCCTGGAGATCTGAATTGGCCAGGGGATTAAAAATGACATCCAGCATTACAGGGTTTAATGACTTCTCGGGAGGTCACTCTTAATTTACACGGGTGTGAGTTCAGAATCAAGACCAGAGTTTTCACCTCTACCTTACCAGCCCCAAGAACTCAGCCCTCAACTAAAAATTCTCACAGCTGTAAATTAGGTTGCTTTTTGTCCAATTTCTAGTTGAAGGCAATTTGTACCACAGCTGGCAGAGACCAAAAATTGAATGGGCATGGAGACTGAATAATCCTCATTTCTAGAGACAGGATCTCGTGTGAAGTATTGAAGCATAAGCTTTCGTGGGCTAATACCCACTTCGTCGGATGCAGGCAGTGGAAGTGTCCAGGGGCAGGTATAGATAAGTAGGCAAGAACCAGGTAGGAGATAAAAAGGTTCAGTCCAATCAGGCTGAACCAGCTTGTTATCTCAAATCAGGGAGGGTGAGATATTCCTCTAGCAGCTGAACTGGAGGTGTGAACTTGGAGAGAGGAGAAGCTGTTTCTGTAATTAGCAAGCCATTCAAAATCTTTGTTCAAACACAGATTGATTGTGTCAAATTTGCAAATGAATTGCAGGTCTGCAGTTTCTCTTTGCAGTCTGGTCTTGAAGTTTTTTTGCTGCAATATGGTGACTTTTAAATCTGTAATTGTGTGTCCAGGCAGACTGAAGTGTTCTACAGGTTTTTGTATATTGCCATTCCGGATATCTGATTTGTGTCCATTTATCCTTTTTCATAGGGACTGTCCAGTTTGGCTGATGTACATAGCAGAGGGACATTGGTGGCATATATTACACTGGTAGATGTGCAGGTGAATGAACCAGTGATGGTATGGCTGATCTGGTTAAGTCCTGTGATGGTGTTGCTGGTGTAGATATGTGGGCAGAGTTGGCATCGAGGTTTGTTGCATGGATTGGTTCCTGAGTTGGAGTTATGACGCGGTGTGCTGTTGCTGGTGAGAATCTGTTTAAGTTTGGCGGGTTGTCTGTGGGCCAGGACTGGCCTGCCTCCCAAGGCCTGTGAAAGTGAGGGTCTGCAGTTTCTCAGTTTCTGCAGGATGGGTTGTAAATCACTGATGATGTGTTGGAGAGGTTTTAACTGAGGACTGTAGGTGATGGCCAGTGGTGGTCTGTTGTTTTCTTTCTTGGGCTTGTCTTGCAGCAGCAGGCTTCTGGAGTACACGTCTGACTCTGTTGATCTATGTCCTTATTTCCTTGTGCGGGTATTGTAGTTTTGAGAAAGCTTGGTGAAGATCTTGTAGGTGTTGGCCTCTGTCTGAGGGGTTGGAGCAAATACGATTGTACCTCAGTGCTTGGCTGTAGACAATGGATCATGTGGTATGTCCGGGATGGAAGCTGGTGGCATGAAGGAAGGCATTGCAGCTGTCGGTAGGTTTTCGGTATAGGGTGGTGGTGATGTGGCAGTCATTAATTTGCACCGTGGTGTCTAGGAAGTGGACTTCCTGTGTAGACTGGTCCAGGCTGAGGTGGATGGTGGGGTGGAAGCTGTTGAAATCAGGGTGGAATTCTTCCAGAGTTTCTTTCCCATGGGTCCAGATGATGAAGAGTCATCAATGTAGCGTAGATAGAGAAGGGGTGTGAGTGGACGAGAGTTGAGGAAGCGTTGTTCCAGGTCAGCCATAAAGATGTTGGCATATTGTGGGGCCATGCAGGTGCCCATAGCAGTGCCACTGGTCTGGAGGTATATATTGTCACCAAATTTGAAATAATTGTGTGGGAGGATAAAGTCACAGAGCTCAGCAACCACTTGTGCTGTGGCATCATTGGGGATACTATTCCGGACAGCTTGTATTCCATGTTTGTGTGGGATGTTTGTGTAGAGAGCCTCTACATCCATGGTGGCTAGGATGGTGTTTTCTGGAAGGTCACCAATGCATTGTAGTTTTCTCAGGAAGTCGGTGGTATCATGGAGATAGCTGGGGGTACTAGTGGCATAGGGTCTGAGTAGAGAGTCCACATATCCAGACAGTCCTTCAGTGAGAGTGCCAATGCCTGAGATGATGGGGCATCCAGGATTTCCAGGTTTGTGGATCTTGGGTAGTAGATAGAATAACCCTGGTTGGGGCTCTAAGGGTATGTTAATTTGTTCCTGTGTTACTGCAGGGAGAGTCCTGAGAAGATGGTGCAGTTTCTCAGTATATTCCTCAGTGGGATCGGAGGGGAGTGGCCTGTAGAAATTGGTATTGGAGAGTTGTCTGGTAGCCTCCTTTTGGTAGTTTCAGCCTGATTGGACTAACCTTGTTATCTCCTACCTGGTTCTTGCCTACTTATCTATACCTGCCCCTGGACACTTCCACAGCTTGCATCCGACGAAGTGGGTATTAGCCCACAAAAGCTTATGCTTCAATTCTTTGGTTAGTCTTTAAGGTGCCACAGGACTCTTTGTTACCTCTGCTATTCCAGACTAACATGGCTACCTCTCTGATTCTTGATCTCGGGTGGTACATTCAGATCAGAATTTCTATGGTCATATGGAGATGTTTGCTCTGCTATGGTCCATACTATTTTCACTCTTAATAAATAGAGGACTTCTAGGTTGTGTCAAAGCACTACAAATTCCCACACAATTTAGGAAATTCTAAAAATTCTCAATGCAGGATCTTGTGTGTTTTTACAGCATAACAGAGCCCTGATTTTGATTGGAGGCACTGAGAGTTACCATAATACAAATAATTAAGTGGAGGTGATGCAATAGTATATCTGAGATGGCAGTCGGTAGACTTACTGATCTAGGACACTAGGAAAAAAAGTTCAGGGTTCAAGATATCACTAGAATTACAGGTAGTAAATAAAAATTGGAGCTTTGGGTTAAGGAAGAAGAAACAGGCAAACAAGATTCAACAAATGAGTATAACAAACAATTGGAAGAAATGGGGGGAGGATAAGGGTAACAACATCACTAAGGTGGTTCATAGGCTGTGCAAATTTGATAGAGTTAAAATTAAAAATCATAATATAAATATCAATAATCCGTTCTAACCATCTACCTCTCCATGTCTTTTGAAATCCCAAGTCATGCCTTCATTTTCTCATGCCACCACTTTATTACAACTTCTTTTGCTGTTGACTGTCCAAATTCTATTTCTGCTTGATCATGTATGTAAAGAAATGCAAACATCACTCCATCCTCAAATAACCCTACTGGTCTCCTATTTATTACTTGTTCAATTTTTTAAAAAATTCTCTTTTGGTGATCAAGTTTGTACTCCATTTACCTATTCATACACTAAGTACCCCCACTAGTTTACAGCTAAAGTTATTATGCTACATCTTACAAATTATACATCAGTCACCACAATCAGTACAGCTAGAGCAGAGGTGGGCAAACTACAGCCTGCAGGCCATATTCAGCCCACCGGATTGTCCTGCCCGGCCCCTGAGCTCCTAGCTAGGGAGGCTGGGGCTGACCCTGCCCCTGTCTTCACCCCTCCCCTGGAGGCTCAGTGCGCTGTGTGGGCAGCATGTCCGGCTCTACGTGGCTGCCAGACCTGCTGCTGAGCAGTGTAGTAAGGGGGGGGGGGGCAGAGCCAGTGGGTTGCATAATGGGTGGGGAGTCCCAGGGGGCAGTCTGGGAGCAGTCGGGGTTGGATGGGGCATGTGAGTCCCGGGAGTCTGTTGCAGGTGGGGGGGAGAGGGGGGAGGAAGTCGGGACAAGGAGCAGGGGGGTTGGGTGTTCTGAGGGGGGCAGTCGGGCTGGGGATAGGGGGATAGTCAGATAGGGGATGGAACCAGGATGTTTGGGGAGGCACAGCCTTCCCTACATGGCCCTCCATGCAATTTCGCAACCCCACTGTGGTCCTCAGGCCAAAAAGTTTGCCCACCCCTGAGCTACAGGCAATGGATTTATTTTGTGTGTTGCTATAGGAAAGTCATGGTGGCCTTATAAATATCCAGGCACCATTATGTCATATTTAGGAGGCTTGAATCCTATTTTATTTGACCATCCAGGCAAATTAGATGAGTTGTTAGATTCAGGGTAAGACTGTACTGAAAGAGTAATTTGCTGATGCTGAGTAATGCAGTCAGTCATCCTATTCAGGTTTAACTGTTAAATCCCATTTCCTTTTCCATGTTTATCAGTTACTAATTTGACAGTTTCACTCAAATACGCAAGCTGCACAATGTGATTTTAATAAGGAGGATCCTAATTCCCTCAGTTAACTGAGGAAATGCTGGCTACTGCTTCGAGCACAGAACAGGAGAGGATCACAAGTATGCAAACTGGTCATTGAGCGAATTGCTTAACCTTTTTCTGGGCCAAAGTCATCCCTGGTCTGGGTGAGGTGTAACTCACCAGCAGTCAATGTAGATGTAACAAGTTACCCCAAGATCTGATTTGAGCTTCAAGCCTAACTTTCTGGAAATTGGGGGAAAATAGTTGATCTGTATCATGTAGGTGTTTGTGATGCCTAACTCATTTGTTGCCACAGCACCTTATAAATACTAAATATTACTATAGACTAAATGCTTTCTGTACAGTATATATACACAGCACTCTCCTTTTAATAAAGGGAGAAAAAAATCATGGTTTATGTGGTTAAAGTATTTTTGTATAAAAGGAAGAAAAATACCTTGATCTCCTAAGAAGGTTGTGTGAGAGGGAGAAAAGAAGACTGAAGTTCAGGCTATTACTGAAAACAGAGTCCAAAATTAGTTACTATAAAAGCATATTTAAAACCAGGCTTAAAAAAAAAAAAAAGCATCAACTAAACCATTCTCTTGAAGTTTTCCTCATCCACTTAGACTTTCTTCTCCCTTGCAGACTCCCTCTTCAGAGGATCTCCTGCAGCACGTTTGAGGCAGCATTCTGTCTCCTCTGAAACATCTCTTGCACTAGGGCTGGGTCAAGACTAGTAAAAATGAATTGTATATGATGATAAAACTAGTACACTTGTTACAATAGGCTTGGAACGTGGTTAACCAGGACCACCTCTGTGGAACACAAGTATTCAAAACCAGGTGTTTTGATCTGTGTTGTGAAACCAGTTAACTTTCACTAGTGCAGAATAAGCCTCTGTTGCTCAGTTTGCCTCTATCTGATCCTGAAAGGGGCTGAGCAGTTTCTATTGAAATATTTTGTCCACTGTTCTACAGTTAGCTTGGCATGGCCTTTGGCGCAACTTTTTGTATGTAAAAGCGATTTATATGGATAGTTAAGTCACCAGTATGTTTGTGTGATTTTATTTTTGAATTCCACTTTACTTGCATTTGCAATCTGTGTTTAGCCACATAGACAATTAGTGTCCACAAAACAATTTTTTTAGTAAAGTGGAATATAAGCTCCATTAACTTTTTAATTTGAAAGTCAGATCACTTTAATAAATTGTCTTAAATATAATAAGTAATCATCAAATGAGCCACATCCAATAAGGCCCATGGAAAAAACATTCACAGGTATAGAGGTTATTCAGTTTGATTATGAAGAGATTCCTCTTTGCTCAGTGATAGTGACTGTTCCCTATGGTCTAAAAGTGTAGTGAATTTTAAATGTAGATAATCAGGTTGAGCCCTTTGGCGTTCAGGACTTTCAAGCAGTGCACATTTCCTTGTAAAGATGTATGGATAATATGGCTGGCTCTGGGAGAGGAGTTGCCCCAGTGGAGCTCTCCCTCTCCCTGGAAGGTGGACAGGGAGCAGCAATCTGACTGGTTGCTCATTCCCATCACTTCACTTCCCAGACAATGGGCCCAGCCAGGCCCACCCATGGGCACATCTTAGCCAGGCTTGCTGCTGTGGGGCCCGTATAATACTAAGAAAACATTATCTAAAAAGTTATAACTGTTACCAGTAGAAAAATCACAATTTTCTACTGGTAGCAGTTACTGATTTGTATGGGGTTGGTTTTTTTTGGTGCGATGTCACAATTTGCTGCCTTTGCCTTTCACCATCCTCTTGGTCTCAGAGTAGTATGTTGTAATGGTTAGGTGCACCCCATCACAATTTGCTACCATTGTGAAATCTCTATTCTACATTTGGACACTTGCAAAGGATTTTTTGTAATTTAGAAAAGCATTCTACACAGTTAAACTGCAGGGCTATTGTATATAAAACCTGCAGGAATGCATTTTTTTTAAGCTCTTCCCCTTATAGATCAGAAACTATAGCCTATAGGAAGGTTTAATGTACACAAAACACTGATGGTAGTGACTGTAAAGCATTGTAAACAGCTTTGAAATGCTTATGAATACATTTTCAACACACCCATTAGGCAGAAAATCGACCATTGTTCCTTACACATTCCCCACCCCCCTTCACTGTCACTATTACACCTATTGTTCAAGTTTTCAAAACAAGATTTACAGCTCTCTGCTTTGGCACAAACATATGAGCTTATTTGTTTTCTGCTCTTAGGGCAGAGATTCTCAGGCCTCCTCACTGCTGAAACTAAAGTGTCTTGTCCTCATGGTGTGTGTTTGAGGTTTTTTTGTTTAAAACTTCAGAGTAACTCCTGCACCTTAAATAAGATGAGGAAGACTTTGTAGCACCTTAGAGACTAACCAGTTTATTGCAGCATAAGCTTTCATGCGCTATAGCCCACTTCAGCAGATGCATAGAAGTGAACAGAAGATGCATTTATACACACAAAGAAAAAAAATTGTACATTAGCATACCCATTCTAAGAGGTTGTTTAATTTGGATGGGCCAGGAGAAAGATACCTTTTGAAATGGATTCTACTGAAGGTAAGTTAACTATCAATGCAATCAATTAGTGTAATGAGAGAACCATTCGCAAGTTCTGTTTAACCCTTGGTTTATTGTGTCCTGCACCTTAGGTAGCTGAAGTTAAAACAAACAAACAAACAAACCACCTTGCATGAGGAAAAGGCTTTAAGGGGCAGATTCACAAAGGAACTTAGGTGTTACAATATCTGTTCCCATCTCTGGGCCTTTCAGTCTGCTCCTTTCCCCCCCCCACCAAACATGATACAGTACTGTGGTAACCTATAAGACTACTTTCAAGGACTCTGACTCAAGGAATGTTTTCAGCACACCCCTGAACAGCACACTAACCCACAGACTGAGCCACATCAGGCATGCCATTAGGGGCTCGTTCATCTTCACATTTACCAATTTGATATGCCATCATGGGCCAGCAATGCCCCTCTGCCATGTACATTGGTCAAACTGAAACAGTCTCTATGCAAAAGAATAAATGGACATCTGACATTAGGAATCATAAAACATTCAAAAACCAGGAGGAGAGCACTTCAGTCTGCCTGGTCACTCAGTAACAGACCTAAAAGTGGCAATTCAACAAACAAAAAAACTTCAAAGACTCCAATGTGAAACTGCAGAACTGGAATTAATTTGCAAACTGGCTACCATCAAATTAGGCCTAAATAAAGACTGGGAAGGGTTGGGTCATTACAAAACTTAATCCCCTCCCTTCCCCCCCCCCCTTACTTGCACCTTCTCATCAATTGTTTGAAATAGGCTACTCATTACCATTACAAAATGTACTTTTCCTCCCTTATCCTGCTGTCAGTTGAATTGTCTCATTAGACAGCCCTCACAGGCAACTCCCATCCTTTCCTGTATTTTTCACTCCATGCCTCTGATGAAGGGGGTTTTAGCCCAGGAAAGCTTATACCCAAATCAATTTGTTAATCTCTAAGGTGCCACAAGGACTCCTTGTTGTTTTGTGGAGACCAACCCAGCTACCGCTCTGAAACCTGAACACGTTTTGACACAAACCAGGAAATCCACAGCCACGTGAGCCCAGAGCCTAAACCTGGGTATTAAAAAAAATAAAAACGAGGGAAGAACCCCCTGTGGGATGAGACACGGACGCTGCCCCGGGAGCTCCGCGGGGCTGGGGTCGCTCGACGCTCTCCCGGCGAGTGAGGGATGAGTTGGTGTTAACACGTCGCTCAGAGGCACCGGGGCCGGCAGGGAAGCGCTGAAGGGCCCCGAGCAAAGCCAGGAACCGACGGGGGGGAGAGGGGGGCGCAAGGGAAGGAGCGACGCTGACTTGCCGAGACCCCGGGGACCCGCTCGGAGGCGCCGCGGCCGCGGGACCGGGACTCGTTAAACACGAACCCCGGGTCCTGCCCCGCGCGGGGGGCGGGGGCTGCCCGGGAGGGGTCGCTGGGACTCGCGGCTCCGCGCGGGGGCTGCCCGGGAGGGGTCGCTGGGACTCGCGGCTCCGTGCGGGGGGCGGGGGCTGCCCGGGAGGGGTCGCTGGGACTCGCGGCTCCGCGCGGGGGGCGGGGGCTGCCCGGGAGGGGTCGCTGGGACTCGCGGCTCCAGCGATTTTGCGCCACAAGCAGCGAGAGCGTCGAAAAGCGAAAAAAATCAAAAGCCCGGAATGCGCCGCCCCGAGCACCTGCGGCCCGGGCTGGTGCCTAGAGCCGGCTCCGTGCGCGGTCCGGGGAAGGGAGGAGCCGCCCGGTCCCGGCGCTGGGACGAGCCGGAGTTTGCGGCCCCGCCCCGGTCAGCGGGGGCTGAGATGACCCGGCCCCGCCCCCCACACCCTGTTTCTGCCGCTGCGCCCCGGTCCCCGTCACCTCGCCCGGCCGGTGGCTCCGCTCTCAACGCCCCCGCCCCTCCCGCTTTGTATTGCCGCTGGGCCCCGCCCCCAGCTCGGTGACCCTCCTACGCGACTAGGCCCCGCCCCCTCCACAGACCCCGCCTACCCCCGCCCGAGCAGAGGCCTGGCAGCGGCTTCAGCGGGCGGGGCGGAGCCTGCTCCGTCCCTGGGCGCATGCGCGCTGCCCGCCGAACCGAGCCGCCTCCAGTTGTGAGGGGCAGCGGCGGGTCACGTTACGCCGGGGCCCGGCTCTCCCCGCGGCGTTGGCGGGCCCCGAAGCGGCGTTGGCGGGGGGCGGCCCAGGGTGAGTGTCCCCGCGGGGGCGGGGAGCACCGGGCTGGGGCCTCCCGCTGGCGGGGCGGGAGGTGGGTGTGTCCCGGCCGGGCCTGGCTCCCCACGGCGGGGCGGGGGCACCTGCTGCGGCCGGGCCCGGGGCTCGCTCGCTCGGGGGCCGGGGACATGGCGAGGCGCGGGGCCTGCAGCGCTGGGTGGAAAACCACAATCCCCCCCCCCCCCCCGGGCCCCAGCCTGGGGCCTGCCGGGCACTGGGCTGGCTGCGCTTTGAATTCCCCCGGTGCCGCCCCTCCGGCCCCCTACACACCCCGGGCAGGTACACAACGCGTCCTGCCCCCGCCCATCGCTTACCTTCCTCTGCCCCTTCCCCTCCAGCTGACTCGTCCCCACTAGGGGGCCCGCCTGGCTTCAGGTCAGGGACCAGGGCTGTGGACAAACAAAATCTTTCCCCTTGATATTTCAGGTGAAATCTTTGTCTGTTCCTCGTGTAGTAAAACCAAATAAAATATTTATTGGCATGGTAAATTGCATAAGATTAAAATATCAACTAGGTCAACAGTTCCCCTCCAACTCCCCCAAAACCCTATTCTAAATTGCCCTGTAAATCTGGAGAGGAGTTGTAGGTTCTGCAAATGGTCAGTAGAGATTTGGGCTGTGCTATGGATAAAGTCATACTACAGTAAAACCTCCATTTAACGGACTAATTCAGGCGAGGGGGTGTCCGTTAAATCAAAAAGTCCGTTATTTAATTTTTTTAAAAAGAGCTGTCGGAGCAGCAGCCCGCCCGCCTCAGGGTTGGGGCGGCAGCTCCGCAGCCCGCCCACCGCTGTGTGGACCCGGGCGGCAGCCGGGAGCCAGCAGCCAGCCCACGCGAAATGGATTTCGGATGCATCAGACTTGCTCAGAAACTTTGTCCGTTGCATCCGAAGTCCATTAAATCGAGGGTTTACTGCAGGGGTCTCAAACTCAAATGACCACGAGGGCCACATAAGAACAAGTGCATTAGCCCGAGGGCGGCATCATTGACACGCCCCCTCGCTGTTCCCGCCCCCACTCCACCCCTACCATGACGCCCCATCCCTGCCCCGCCTCTTCCCACCCCTTTCCAACCCCTTCCCCAACGCTGTCCCCTTCCTGCCAGCAGGGAGTGCAGGAGGTGTGCAGGATGTGTCAGGGGGCAGGGAGTTGGTGTGTGGGGTGCAAGAGGGGCGAGGGGTGCGGCAGCAGGTGGCTCAGGGCAGGGAGTGCAGGAGGAGTGCGGGGTGTGGGGAATGCAAACAGGTTTCTACCCAGTATCAAGTGGGAGGGGACGGGAGAGGCTGAAAAAGGCTCTCAGAGAGGAAGAAAGGGACATAGGAGCGGACCTATGGAAAGGACCCAAGAGGGGGTGGGGGAGCTGCCTTATGTCTTCTAGCGCAGGGGTGGGCAAACTTTTTGGGCCGAGGGCCACATCGGGTTTGGAAAATGATATGGAGGGCCGGGTAGTGAAGACCCTGCCCCCTATCCAGCCCCCTCCCATGTCCCGCCCCCTGACTGCCCCCTCAGAATCCCTGACCCATCCAACCCCCCCCGACCTTGTCCCCTGAGTGCCCCTTCCAGAGATCCCTCACCCCCGACCACCTCCCGGGACCTCACCCCGTACCCAATCTCCTGCTCCCTGTTCCCTGATTGCCCTGCCCCCATCCACCCTCCCGCTCCCTAACCATCACCCTACAACCCCACCCCCTATCCAACCCACCCTGCTCCCTGTCCCCTGACTGCACCCGCCCCTTATCTAAACTCCTCCTCCCCCGTTCTGGGCCCCCTTACCATGAGGCTCCTAGCTGCTCCGTGTGGCTCCAGAGGAGGGGGACAGCGCGCAGCTCTGGCCCCCGGAGTGCTGCCGACGTGCACAGCTCCTGGGGAGGGGGTCAGCGCCCAGCCCTGGCCCCCGGCGTGCTTCCGGCGCAGCGTGGGTCCAGGGGACAGCATGCAGCCCCAGCCCCCAGAGTGCTGCCGGCGCGGCACTGGAGGAGGTGGGGAGCACGCAACCCCGGCCCCGGGAGTGTTGCCTACCCAGCGTGGTTCAGGGTGAGGGGGGAAGCGTGTAGCCCGGCACTCGGAGTCTGCCCGCACAGCTTGGCGGGCCACACAAAAGAGTCCTGAGGGCTGCATGTGGCCCGCGTGCCGCGTGTTTGAGACCCCTGGTTTACTGTATAGTGATAGGTACAAGCTCCCTAAAGTAGATGATCTTTTGTGATTATGTTAGAGATGCATACAGTATGATTTGACCGGGTTTGTTAGGGTCAAGGCAAGTGTAGGACAAGAATTATGAGGTTGTAATATCATCAGGTTATTTATTTCTTGATCATTCCATTACATTCATTTTTTTTCTATGAACTCTGCTGCATCACCTATACAGAACTGAGTTTTTACAGTTACTTTGTTTTGAACTGAACAAGATGTGTCAAGACCCTCCCTGCCCCAAGAAATTTAGGATTTATGAACACACAAATTTGCACAGCTTAGCTGAAGGTGTGTATTTGAGTTAGGTCTGTCAAGCTATTAAACAATAGAATACCAATTTTTTTTTTATGTTTACTACATTTTCAAATATATTAATTTCAATTACAACAGAATACAAAGTGTACAGTGCTCACTTTATATTTATTTTTGATTACAAATATTTGCACAGTAAAAAACAAAGTATGTTTTAATTCACCTCAGACAAGCACTGGAGTGCAGTTCTTTTATCATGAAAGTTGAAGTTAGAAATGTAAAATTATATACAAAAAACCCCCTGCATTCAAAAATAAAACAAAGTAAAATTTTGGAGCCTACAGGTTCACTCAGTCCTACTTTTTTGTCAGCTAATCACTTGGATAAACAAGGTTGCTTACAAGTTGCAGGGGATAATTCTGCCTGCTTCTTGTTTACAGTGTCACCTGAAAGTGAGAACAGGCATTCGCATGGAACTGTTGTGGCTGGCATTGCAAGATATTTAGGTGCCAGATGTGCTAATGAGTCATGTGACCTTTCATGCTTTAACCATCGTTCCAGAGGATGTCCATCCGTGCTGATGACGGGTTCTGCTTGATAACAATCCAAAGCATTGCAAACTGACGCATGTTCATTTTCATCCTCTGATGACACCAGCAGAAGATTGAGTTTTCTTTTTTGGTGGTTCAGATTCTGTAGTTTCTACATCAGAGTTTTGCTCTTTTAAGTCTTCTGAAAGCATGCTCTCCACTTCGTCCCTCTCAGATTTTGAAAAGCACTTCGGGTTCTTAAACCTTGGGTTAAGTGATGTAGCTATTTTTAGAAATCTCATGTTCGTAACTTCTTTGCGTTTTGTCAAATCTGCCGTGAAAGTGTTCTTCAAACAAATGTGGCGGGTCATCATCTCAGACTGCTATAAAATGAAATATATGCAGAATGTGGGTAAAACAGAGCAGTAGACATAGAATTCTCCCCTAATGAGTACAGTCGAAAATTTAATTCATTATTTTTTAACGAGAATCATCAGCATGGAAGCATGTCCTCTGGAATGGTGGCAGAAGCATGGACAGGGCAAACGCATGTTTAGCATATCTGGGACGTAAATACCCTTGCAGCGTCTGCAACAAAAATGTCATTCAAATGCCTGTTCCCACTTTCAGGTGACGTTGTAAATAAGCAGGTGGCAGTATCTCCCGTCAATGTAAACTAATGTTTTTGTCTTAGCAATTGGCAGAATAAGACGTAGGACTTAGTGGACTTGTAGGCTCTCAAGTTTTACACTGTTTTGTTTTAGAGTGCAGTTTTGTAAGCAAAAAATAAATGCGCATTTGTAAGTTGCACTTTCACAGTAAAGAGATTGCACTTCAGTACTTGTATGAGATGAATTGAAAAATACTATTTTTTTCATTATTTTTACAGTTCAAATATCTATATATATAAAAGTCAAGTGGTGTATGTATGAGTGTATGTATGTACGTATGACTGCGAAGTCCTCCCGCACCGTTTGAGCCAGAGACTTGAATTTTGGTACAGTGAGGGGTCTTGGGGTCTAGATGCTGGTAAGGGTCGAAAAATTTTCGGATCTCACCTCTGACGCCCCCCAGGGGTGAAAGTCTTTCAGGGCCAATCACATCAGCTTGGCAGTTAGGTGGTGATGATGTCATAATACCCCCCTCCAACAGACACCTCACTCGCTCAGCTCACCCCTCCCTCCTCCAACGGAACCCCGGAGATCCCTCAGTTCTCTGCCCCTCCCACCTCCCCAACGGAACCCCGGAGATCCCTCAGTTCTCTGCCCCTCCCACCTCCCCAACGGAACCCCGGACTACATCAGCTCTGTGCCCCCCCCACCTGCGAAGGTCCCCGGAATCCCTCGGCTCTGGGCCCCCTCCCCTCCTGCGACGGATCTGAGTTGGGTTTGGTGGAACGGTAAGTGAGGTGGGGGTGTCGGATTCGGTCGGGGGGGTGAGGTGGGGGTTTCGGGTTTGCTTCGGGGGGTGGGAAGGTGTCGGGGTGGGTGAGGGGTGAGGGGTGGGTGTTGGGGTTGGTCAGGGGGTGTCAGCTGTCTGCCACCTCCCCACCTCCGACTGACCCGAGCAGCGCCGGGCACTTATGCTAGTTTGTAATAAAAATAATATAAAGTGAGCACAGTAAACTTTGTATTCTGTGTTGCAATAGAAATCTATATTGAAAATATAGAAAAACATCCAAAAATATTTAATGAATTTCAGTTGGTATTGTATTGTTATAAGTGATTAATTGCAATTAATTTTTTGAATTGCGATTCATTTTTTTAGTTAATCGTGTGAGTTAACTGTGATTGTAAATATATAGTACATAATTGAAGAGGTATAAGCTTTTGTGTAGAGAAGCACTTACACCTATGTTCTTGTCTAGATAAAGGTACTCAATTTATAGAAACATCTTTTTGCCTAGCATAGCTAAAAGCACAAAAGTGAGTTAGGAGGCTAAGCGCCATTTCAACAGTGACTCCGGCCATGTCCATACTACAGAATTATGTCTACATAACTTATGTTGGCATACAGCCACCCACAGTTATTAACTGGCTTGTAGATGTGCACATGGCTCCTTGTGTCAATGGTGTATGTCCTCACCAGGAGTGCTTGTATTGATTAATTGTCAGTAAGCAATGCAGTGTCTACACTGACAGTGTATCAACCTAATTACATCCATTGTCACTCTAGGTAGCTCAGGGAGGTGCCGTTACTAAATAGATGCGAAGAGGCACTTTCGTTGGCAGTAACCAAAAGTGAAGACACTTCCACAGCTAGGTTGATACAAGGCAGCTTATGTCGACCTAACCCTGTAGCGTAGACCAGGCCGTCGGCTTCTGATAATCACTGAGAACATTGGGGTGTTTACTCCTTAGTCACGTCGGAGCTCTTGAAAATTTTACCCAAGTCCTAAAAAGAAAGACTATGAGACAAAAAGTGATGGGATAATTGGAGGAGGGATCCCCTATCATAATTAGTTATTTTATCTCTTACCTTTGTAGATCTGTATTCTTTCTTGAGTCTTGTGGGAGGAGGTTTGCGTAGTCCATTGGAAATGGAAGACTGGTCAATACATAAGGGACAACATGGAAGAAGGCACAAAAATGTCAGTGGGAAAAGCAAACAAAGGAGATCAGAGGCTGGGGCAGAGTTGGCGGAGGCAAGAGGGGCCTGGAAGGCAAGGATGAGAAGTTTTAATTTGATATGCAGTTGTTGCTGAACACCACATTTTTGACATCTTGAAAGTTCTGGCTGGATTTTCTAGACTAGTTTTAAAATATGTTCTTCTGCAAGTGCTAGTGTGGGAAGAGATCAGTTAAAAGTAATTCATTTAGTTTTGAGAGACACCCTTGTAGTCCTGATGAACAGCTCTCTTTCCTAAATAGTGTCTGTGCTATACTGTGCTCCTCCACATCTGCCTTCAGCAAAATAACCCTGGTATTGCTACAGTGCAGACCCGTTTACGTGCAGATCATAGAATTATAGGATATCAGAGTTGGAAGGAAGGTCTAGTAGTCCAACCTCCTGCTCAAAGCAGGACCAATCCCCAACTAAATCATCCCAGCCAGAGCTTTGTCAAGCCTGACTTTAAAAACCTCTAAGGAAGGATTCTACCACCTCCCTAGGTAACCCATTCCAATGCTTCACCACTCTTCTAGTGAAAAAGTTTTTCCTAATATCCAATCTAAACCTTCCCAACTGCAACTTCAGACCATTACTCTTGTTCTGTCATCTGGTACCACTGAGATCAGTCTAGATGCATCCTCTTTAGAACCCCCTTTCAGGTAGTTGAAAGCAGCTATCAAATCTCCCCTCAGCCTTCTCTTCTGTAGACTAAACAATCCCAGTTCTCTCAGCCTGTCCTCATAAGTCATGTGCTCGAGGCCCCTAATCATTTTTTGTTGCCCTTCTCTGGACTCTTTCCAAAATAAATAAATATATATATTGAGATATACTTATCATAGAACTGGAAGGACCTTGCAAGGTCATTGAGTCCACTCCCCTACCTTCACTAGCAGGACCACTGTCCCCTGAAAGATTTTTTTTGCCCCACATCCCTAAATGGCCCCCTCAAGGACTGAACTCACAACTCTGGCTTTGGCAGGCTAATGCTCAAGCCACTGAGCTATCCCTCCCCCCTACTGGGAGTTGGGCTGTCGGGAGTCAAGCCGTCACAACCGTGTGTTAACGGGCTGCAGGTTAAGCGGTCCATTCTGAAATATCTTCTGTGTCAGTGAGCAAATCTGTAGCACTACATAGCAAGTTCCTGTGCCACGTGTTAACGAGTCTCACATGTTAAATAGGTAGCACTGGGAGGCATTGTGCTATCACTCGTTAAGCAGATTTGCATGTAAACAGGTCTGTACTGTACTACTTTAGTATGTATAATCAAGTTAACTTTCTTCATGCCTGTGATAAATTGAGACAGGATTCATTTTGGTCTGCGAGAAAAACCAACTCTGTCAACGGACATGCATTTTGAATGGGGACTACCCCTCAGATAGCTCTGTCTTGCAACATAAAGGAGATCTTTGTCCTTGGATTATTCTAAAGCAAGGTAATGACATAGTTAAAATCGGTTGGATCCTACTTATATTACAGATAGAACCAGATTTTAATCATCTCAGGGGAAGGGGAAAGTATAGTAAATAAAATCTCCGGGATGATTGATTTTGTAGTTTAGCTGGGCAACATAGTTAAAATGGCTGGAAGGGACCTCAAAATAATCTACTCCAGCCTCCTAGGCTGAGACAACACCAAATAAACCGAGACCACCACTGGGACGTTCTGTCTACCCTGTTCCTAAAAATCTCCATGAACTGGTATTTCATAACTTACCTTGGAAGCCTGTTCCAGTACTTACTTATCTTTATAATTAGGAAGTTTTTCCTTGCATCTAACCTAAATCTCCTTGGCTTCAGATTAAGCCAGTTACTACTTGTCCTGCCTTCAGTGGATATGGATAATAATTGGTCACCTTCCTCTTTATAATAGCCATGGAAGCCTTTGAAGACTGTTATAAGGTCCCCCCTCTTACTCTTCTTTTCACAAAATTAAACATGTCCAACTGTTTTAACCTATACTCATAGTATAGTTTTCTAAACCTTTTATCATTTTTGTTGCTATCCTCTGGACTCTCTCCAATTTGTTCATCTCTTTCTTAAAGTGTGGTGCCCAAAACTGGGTACAGTGCTCCAGCTGAGGTCTTACCAGTGCATTAATTTAATGGGTTTGATATTTCTTCTTTATGATGTACTAGCAAAAATACCCGGCGTTGCTCAGGTCCATCGGAGGGGGGGGGGAGGGGGGAGAAAGCTGAGCGAGTGCGGGGGCCATTGGAGGGGGGAGGGGGGAGAGAGCTGAGCGAGTGCTGGGGCCATTTGGGGGGGGAAGGGGGTGAGATTTTAAAATTTTTCGATTCTTACCTGAAGGGGGAGAGAGCTGAGCGAGTGCGGGGTCGGTGGGAGGGGGGAAGAGAGCTGAGTGACCGGGGGGGCGTTGGAGGGCGGGGAGAGAGCTGAGCGAATGGGGGGGGCGTTGGAGGGGGGAGGGGCGAGAGAGCTGAGTGACTGGGGGGGGCGTTGGAGGGCGGGGAGAGAGCTGAGCGAATGGGGGGGCCGTTGGAGGGGGTGAGATTTTAAAAATTTTCGATTCTTACCTGAGGGGGGAGAGAGCTGAGCGAGTGGGAGGGGGCGTTGGAGTGGGGGGGGGGAGAGACCTGAGCGAGTGGGGGGGCCGTTGGAGGGGGGGAGGGGGGAGAGAGCTGAGCGAGTGCAGAGTCCGTTGGAGAGGGGGAGGTGGGAGAGAGCTGAGCGAGTGGGGGGGCCGTTGGAGGGGGAAGGGGGGAGAGAGCTTAGCGAGTGCGGGGGCCAGTGGAGGGGGGAGAGAGCTGAGCGAGTGGGGGGAGCCATTGGAGGGGGGGGAGATTTTAAAAATTTTCAATTCTTACCTGAGGGGGGAGAGAGCTGAGTGAGTCGGGGGCCGTTGGAGGGGGGGAGGAGTGGAGAGAGCTGAGTGAGTGCGGGGTCCGTGGGAGGGGGGAGAGAGCTGAGCGAGTGGGGGGGCCATTGGAGGAGGGAGGGGGCAGAGAGCTGAGCGAGTGCGGGGTCCGTTGGAGGGGGATATTATTACATCATAACTATGTCACAGAGAACAGCAGGTGTTAACCTGCTGCCCAGCTGATATGAATGGGGTTTAAAGAATTTCACCCCTGCGGGGTGTCAGAGGTGAGATTTGAAATTTTTTCGATTCTTACCCTGATTAGGACCCTAAAGCCTATAACTGTACCAAATTTCAAGTCTCTAGCTCAAACTGTGTGGAAGGAGTAAGGGAACGTACATACACGCATGCAGGCACGCATACACCATTTGACTTTTATATATATAGATAAATTGGAACAATTACCTCCTGTGTCTTGCATACATATGATGGTCCTGTTAATACATCCTGGAATATTTGCCTTTTTCGCAGCTACATGATATTGTTGAGTCATTCACTTTGTTATCCACTGTAAAACCCCACGCCTCCACGTACTCCTGCAGGGCAGCATGTCTGGCTCTGGTCGGACCGGGTGCTGCTAGACACGCCTCTCTGAGCAGCATGGTAAGGGGGCCAAGAGGTTGGATAAGGGGCAGAGAGTCCTGAGGGGCGGTCAGGTGACAGGGAGCATGGGGAGTTGGATAGGGCGTGGGAGTCTGGGGCATTGTCTGGGGTGGGGATGGGGATATGGATAGGGGTTGGGGCAGTCGGGACAAGGAGCAGGGGAGGTTGGATAGGGGGTGGGGTCCTGGGGGGGGGCAGTTAGGGTGGGGGGTTTCAGGAGGGGGCGGTCGGGATAAGGAGAAGGGGGGCTTAGATGGGTTGGGACGCTGAGGGGGACAGTTGGGGGTAAGAAGTGGGAGGGGGTCGGATTGGGGGCCGGGGGCCAGGCTGTTTGGGGAGGCACGGCCTTCCCTACCTGGCCCTCCATACAATTTTGCAACCCCGATATGACCCTCAGGCCAAAATGTTTGCCCACTCCTGCCTTAATCTGTTTCTTCTCTATTCTGGTTTGAGTTCCTTCCCCCTTGTTGTTAGTATTAATTATGTTAAGCATCTGGTCACACTTAATCTTTTTAATGAAGACTGAAGCAAAATAGGTGTTAAACAGCTCAGGTTTCTTAATCTTCTGTTATTAGCTATCCTTCCCTGTTAGGAACTAGACCTACACTTTTCTTCATATTTTTCTTGCTTCTCATATACTTATAGAATCTCTTCTTATTGCCCTTTTTATCCCTTGTTGGGTATAAATTGTTTTATACCTTAGCCTTTCTGATTTTTTTGGTCTCTACATGCTTGTGCAATTTTTTGTACTTGTCTGTAGCATTTTTTTTCATGTTTCCACACTTTGTAGGATTCCTTTAGATTTTCAGGTTATTAAAAGAGCTCTTGATGCAGTTCACCGGCAGCATTCACATACATCACTCAAAGTCCTTTTTAGTGTTTTTTAAAAATGATCTGAAGAAAAATTAGTTTCCTGTTATTTTGTGATTATTAAAAAGTTATCTCTGTTAGGTTTTATATAATACTAGCGAAAATACCCGGCGTTGCTCGGGTCCGTCGGAGGTGGGGAGGGGGCAGAGAGCTGAGCGAGTGCGGGGTCCGTTGGAGGGGGGTGGCGGCAGAGAGCAAACCTGACACCCCCACCTCCCCCCCTGACCAAACCTGACACCCCCACCTCACTTAACCACTTGACCAACCCCGACTCACATTTTCACCCCAAACCCAACACCCCCACGTCTCCCCCCTACCAACACCCCCTGACCAACACCCACACCTCACCCCCCGTAGACCAAACCTGACACACCCACCTCACTTTCCCACCCAACCAAACCCGACACCCCTACCTACCACCTCAAACAAACCCGACACCCACACCTCACTTACCCCTCGACCAACCCCGACCCCCCTCCTCACCCCCCCAAACAAATCCAACACCCCCACCTTACCCCCCCACCAAACCCAACACTCCCTGACCAACCCCAACACCTCACCCACCCCGACACCTTCCCACCCCCCCAGACCAAAGCCAACACCCCGGCTCACTTACCCCCCACCCCCGACCAAACCCGACACCCCTACCTCACTTACCCTCCGACCAAACCCAACTCGGGTCCGTCAGAGGTGGGGAGGGGGCAGAGAGCTGAGCAAGTGCGGGGTCCGTTGGAGGGGGGGAGGGGGCAGAGAGCTGAGCGAGTGCGGGGTCCGTTGGAGGGGGGAGGGGGCAGAGAGCTGACCGAATGCGGGGTCCGTTGGAGGGGGTATTATGACATCATAACTATGTCACAGAGAACAGCAGCTGCCCAGCTGATGTGAATGGGCTTTAAATAATTTCACCCCTGGGGGGGGTCAGAGGTGAGATTTGAAAAATTTTCAACTCTTACCCTGATTAGGACCCTAAGACCTATAACTGTACCAAATTTAAAGTCTCTAGCTCAAACCGTGTGGAAGGAGTAAGTGCACATACATACACGCACGCATACACCATTTGACATATATATATATATATATATATATATATATATATATATATATATATATATATATATATATATAATTTGTGTTGTATAGCATTCAGGTGTTATAGACATCATTGCAGATGCCTGGTAAACTTAGGATATTTCTGGTGCGTATGTTTACTATACTAAAGATCATCATCATCGTGTTTCCATTACGCCTCTGGCGTTTAGGGCAGTGACAAAGCTCCTCCATTCCTGTCTGTTTCTGGCAAGTCTTTTAAGAGTTCCCCAGATGTGCTCCAGGCTTTTCAACCTGACTTCCATAGCTCATTGCCATGTTGTTTTCGGGTGGCCTTGGTTTTGCTTGCCTTCAGGTGACCATCTTATTGCCACTCTGGTGATGGAATCAGTTTCCATCCAAAGCACATGGCCAATCCATCTCCCAACACCTCCTGGCAATGATGGTGCTCAGATCCTCTTGGCTGCACTGTGTGAATAGGTCTTGGTTTGAGATTGTTGTGGAACAAAAGATATGGAGGATTTTTCTGAGGCAGGTTGTATGGATTTAAGACAATTTGGACATGTCATACTTTCTCATTCCCCAGCATTCTGCACTGTAAAGTAACGTTGAAAGTACGCTGCTCTGATAAATCTTGTTTGGTTTCGGTTTTGTGTATTGATGATTTCCCAGCTGTATTTGAGCTCCTGAAGGTGTTCCTGACTTCATTGATTTTGTTCGGGATGTCCTCGCTTGTTCAACCATCCTGGCTGATGGTGCTGCCCAAGTATGTGAAAGTTTCTACACTGGTGACAACATAATCCTCTATCCGTAGTGGTGATGGTGTGGCAATATTAAAGAGCATGATATGTCTTACTGCAGTTGATTTTTAGTGCAATTTGTTGGCTGAATGTGTTGAGTCTAGTTTTTTCTTGTAGGGTTAGAGTATGTGATAGGAGAGTGGGATCATCTGTGAAGTCCAGGTCCTCAAGGGATGAGAAGGATGTCCATTTAACGCCTCCTGGCATGTCTCCTCTTGTACGCTGTATTGCTAAAGATGTTCCCACAAATTAAAACACTGTAGAAAATTCTTTTAAATTTGTTGTAACAAACCCATTGATGCGCTTCACTTTTTTTCTTCATGGTAAAGATTATAAATCCTATAGTAGGTCTTCATCCTGCTTCCACCTTTGGGGTGGATCTCAGGCATGTAGGACAGTTTGCATGCAGTTTATGATTTCTGTATGATATTATGAACTCTGTATATTTATGCCCGGATGGTGATCTTTACTGTTTGCGTCATACTGCTTGTGGCAAGGAGAGAGGGGACCGAATAGGCTGGTCATTGAGGATCTTTAGCTGAGTAGGCCTTGCCCTAGTAAAACAGTAGTATGGCTGCCACCTTGGTAAAAACAACTCTCCACAGAAGAGTGGAAAATAGGGGGAAAACAGAAGGAACAAAGGACTAGGAATTAGTGTTGTCTTTCAAAACTACACAGACTGAGAGGGTCAAAAGTACAAACATCCATTTTCAAACTGCAGGTAAGGCACTGGGTCTTGGTGACTCTGCTCAGCACCGCTGACTGGTCCATAAAAAGTCCCGTCGGCAGTGCTGCCGGACTAAGGCAGGCTAGTCCTTACCTGTTCTGACATCGTGCTGTGCCCTGGAAGTGGCCAGCAGCAGGTCCTCCTATTTGGGGAGGCCCTGGGGCTCCCCGCACTGCCCCCACCTCAAGCACCAGGGTTCCCGGTCAATGGGAGCTGGGGTGTGTGTGTGTGTCAGTGCCTGCGGGTGAGCACTGCATGGAGGTGCTTGCGTGCCTCCACCTAGCAGCCAGACATGGTGCTGGCTGCTTCCAAGGTGCAGTGCGGTCCGCGGTGCCAGGACAGGCAGGAAGCATGCCTTAGCACCCCCACTGCACCGCTGACTGGGAGCTGACTGAGGTAAGCCTGTGCCCCAATGCTGCGCCCCAATCCCCTGCCCTGAGCTCCCTCCTCAAACCCCTTATCCCCAGCCCCACCCCAGAGCCTGCACCCCTACACCCCAACCCTGTGCCCCAATCCTGAGCCTCCCACACCATAAACCCCTTATCCCCAGCTCTGTTGGGTTGTGGTCATTAACAGTTTTCTTCAACTGGGCTGCCAGAAAAAATGTTTGAAAACCATTGATTTAAATCATTCCACCCTGCAGTAAAGTGATTGGTTTAGAAATCCCTCTGCCAATTCTTAACTGCTCCAACTACCATGTCACTAAATAGTTAAACTATACACCTGAGTACCCATTAGGGTGGTGTTCTGGAAAGTGTGTACTTAAGTTACTATGAATCATGAGCAGGTGAAGTTGCTGAGGAGTCATGAGCAGGAGTGTGTGTTCTGTACTGGTCTTGGGGCTAGGGAAACTGGACCATGGAAACCTTATTGCAAGAAGGGATACCATAGAAGAGTTTGTTCCCAGGGAGTGAGCCTAAAGGCCAAAGAAAGAGAGTGCCTGGAGCTCCCTCAGACCCAGAGGAGCTTACAAGCATACAGATCCATCACAGCAACCTGGTGAACCTCCAAAAAGGGGCAGCTACACTAGGTCTGTGAAAGCTTCTTAATCCCTGTCTTATAAATATACCTCATCTGTTGAAAAGGCAGGTAGTTTTGTCCTGCCACCTCGTTTGAGTAGGACAGACAGACTTCTATGCTGCAGGTCTTAGGATCTAAAACTTTTTTATTAAAAATTAAATTTGGGGGCAGCTGAGCTTTAATATGTCTGGATCTGTGTCAAATGTTTTGGCTGTCTTCTGGGGTTGAGCCTTTGAATTCTTGGCTTCTCTCTCTTGCTGAGGCACTGCAGTGGTGCATGCTCCGATGCCCCTCATAGCCTGCTAGATACTTGCTTGGCAGGTGGTCATATGAGAAACCTTCAGTCCCTAAATCTCTTTCGAGATAATGCATGGATAGTGAGCTCTACTGATTTTATGGCTAGGAAAATGCCCTTCATCTCTTTCTCCCCATCTCCTGCCTAGCCCACAAAGGAATCAGCCAGACCCCCTTATTAACACGGCTAGATGAAAGCCAGGCTTGAGAGGCTATCAAGATGGCAGTAAGGGACTGTTGTGCCCAACTCCATAAAATACCCTACAGTCCACATATTTCATGGCCTGTTTATAGAGGACCTTAACTAGCTGCTGTTTTCCAGTTAAACTTATCTATGTAAGTTTTTTCCATTCAAGGTATCTCAGGATGGAGGTTGCTTTTCCTGGGACAGCTCCAGTTCCTTCTCGCACCAGCCAGGTGACCACTGTTCCGGTTGGTGATTCCTGAGTCTCGCCATGCTGGCAAAAATCCCCATAAAAGAGTCAGGAATCTATGATCATACCCTCCTCCAAGACTTATGTCTGACAAGGGGATCAAAGAACCAGCATCCCTTTGGAACAGACAAAAAGATTAAGATAATCTGCCAACAAAAGCTGGTTCAATGAAAGATAGTACCTCACCCACCTTGTCTCTCTCAGATAATCCAGACAGCGTCCCACTACCTCTTCAGGAATTTCCTTAGCTCTGTGTTGTATGTTAGTCCTGGTCTACACTACGAGGTTATATCAATTTAGTCGCATTTGGCCGATTTTATAATCAATGCGTCTACACAACCAATTCCATTCCATTGACTTAAAGGCCTCTTAAAATCGACTGCTGTACTCGAAAATGGACCTTGCTGAGTCAAATTTGGGGTAGTACAAACACAATTCGACAGTATCGGCCTTTGGGAGTGCTCCAATGTGACTGCTCTGGACAGCACTTTCAGCTCAGATGCACTACCCAGGTACACAGGAAAAGCCCCAGGAAATTTTGAATTTCATTTCCTGTTTGGTCAGAGTGGCGAGCTCAGCAGCACAGAAGACCATGCAGTCCCAGAATTGTAAAAGAGCTCCAGCATGGATCGAACGGGAGACATTGGATCTGATGCCTGTATGGGGAGAAGAATCTGTGCAGGCCGAACTCTGATCAAAAAGAAGAAATGCCAATATATATGCTAAAATTGCACAGGCATGGTGGAGAGAGGCTACAACAGGGACACAGCTGTGCCGTGTGAAAGTTAAAGAGCTCAGGCAAGCCTGCCAAAAGACAAAAGAGGCGAACAGTTGCTCTGGGTCAGAGCCCCATACATGGTGCTTCTATGATCAGCTGCATGGCATTCAGGAGGGGGGCCCTACCACTGTCTGTGGACACCTGCAAGTGGGGAGTCTCATGCAACAGGGAGGAGGATTTTGTGGATAAGGTGGAGGAGAATGCACAGCCACCAAGCAAAGAATCCATTTTCCCCGGCAGCCAGGACTTTTTCATCACTCTGGATTCAATACCCGCCCAAGGCGCATTCCTGGACCCTGAAGCTGCAGAAGGCACCTCTTTTGAGTGCGTCTTTGTATCTACACTACAGGGTTTAAAAGCAATTGTGTTTATTGTTTGATTTACCCTGAAGACTTGGGATACATTCATGGCCAGTACAGCTACAGGAAGAGTCTGTTAACGTGTCTGGGGATGGAGGAGGAATCCTCCAAGGACCTCTCCATGAAGGTCTCCTGGAGGTACTCTGAAAGCCTTTGCAGAAGGTTTCTGGGGAGAGCTGCCTTATTCCGTCCTCCATGATAGGACACTTTATCGCACCTAGCAAGTAGTCTGGAATCATTGCAACACAAAGCATGGCAGTGTATGGTCCTCAGTTATGGTCGCATTCAAACAACATTCGGTCTTTATCTCTCTGTCCGCCTCAGAAGAATGATATCATTCATGGTCACCTGGTTGAAATAGGGGAATTTTTGTAAGGGAACAGTCAGAGGAGCTCGTTCATGCTGGGCTGTTTACATTTAGCTAAAAGGGATCATCCCAGAGAATTGCCATGCGGTGGGATGGAGGAAGGGTTGTGCTGTACATCCACCTGAAAACCGCAGACCCTCCTTTTATAAAGCCAACCCAACTGACATTGCTTGCTATGGGAAAGGAGGGTGCTTCAGTTTGAAACCATTCCCAGATGTTATGAAGGTGGAAAAAGCCAACCCCATGTGCCCTTACCATGACTGCCTGGAAACTGAATTCTGTTGCCTAGCCATGTGTGATGAGTCACCATACTGGCAGGCACTCAATATTAAAGGCAAAATGCGACCTTGTACGTAAAGCACATGTACTGTCTCCTGTGAATTGCTTGATTCACCGTGAAAGTGGCTCCCTTTTGTTCTCAAAAACGTATCTTCTTAAATTCTACTCTCTTTTTATCAGCCCACAGGTGCAAATGTTTCTACGCTCCCCCATCAGTTCTGTCCCAGAGGTTATCGCAGATTAGAAGGCGAAAAAAGCACTCGTGATGAAATGTTTTCAGAGCTCATGCAGTCTTCCCACACTGATAGGGCATGGCTGAATGCTTGGAAGCATACAGTGACAGAGTCCAGGAAAGCATTAAGTGCGCGCGATGAGAAGAGGCAGGAGGTGATGCAGAGGCTAATGGGGGAGCAAACAGACATACTAAGGTGTCTGGTGGAGCTACGGGAAAGGCAACGAGAACACAGATCCCACTGCTGCATCCCCTGTATAACTGCCTGCCCTCCTCTCCGAGTTCCATATCTTTCTTATTCAGATGCCCAAGAGCCCATGCAGGGTGGCTCCGGGCACCCAGCCACTCCACTGCATAGGATGTTCCAAGCAACAGAAGGCTGTCATTCAATAAGTTTTGATTTGTAGTGTGGCTACAATAAGCAATATGGCCTTCTTCCTTCCTTCCTCCCCCACCACACCTAGGCTACCTTGTTAGTTATCTCACTTTTTTTTTTAATCAATAAAGAAAGAATGCATGGTTTTAAAACAATAGTGATTTTATTTCCTTTGCCAGCTGTGATCAGAGGGTGGATGGTGGTTGGCTTACAGGGCGGGTTTGAATCTAGGAGAAATGCATAACACTGTAGCCTGGCCAGTCATTAAACTGGTTTTCAAAGCTTCTCTGATGCGCAGCATGCCTAGCTGTGCTCTTCTAATTACCTTGGTGAATGGCTGCTCAAAATTGGCATCAACCTCCCACCCAACATAAACATCTTCCCCTTACTCTCACAATTATGGAGCACACAATAAGAATAGGACTATTGGTTGCGTTGAGGTCTAATCTAGTCAGCAAGCAGCCCCAGTGAGCTTTTAAATGTTCAAAGGCACATTCTACCACCATTCTGTACTTGCTCAGGCTATAGTTGAACTGCTCCTTACTCCTGTCCAGGCTGCTTGTGTATGGCTTCATGAGCCATGGAAACAAGGGGTAGGCTGGGGGTATGTCTTCACTACAGCATTAGTTCGATTTCCTTTATGTCGATCTTGTGAACGCGACGGCATACAGTCGATGTTGTCTGTCTTCACTACGCACAGCTAAGCACAGCAAGTCGACAGTGTCTGTCTGCAAAACTTTTGCAGGCGTCGACATGACATGCGTTGCACTCTGGGTACCTATCCCACAGTTCCCTGATCCCCCAGCAGGCACCATTTCGAGTGCAGCATTGTGGGTAGGCATTTCCAAATTTCGCGCCCTTTTTCCGCGCCGCCCACCCCCATTACAAGCGGTGCCCTGTGGGTAGGCATCCCATAATTCGCGCCCTTTCTCCGCCGAACTAACGCCATAGCATTGCAAGCATGGAGCCCGCTGACACCACGGCTGCAGTAATGGCTGTTGTGAGGACCTCGATCACGGTTGCTGAGTTCCTGCTGCACCGTCTGCAGAGGAGGAATGCGATCCGGGGAGAACCGCGCTTTCTGGAACCCGATGACAGTGAGGAGGAGATGGACGAGGACAGCGGGGACGACAGGGACACGGACGTGCACAGCGGGGACGACAGGGACACTGACGTGCACAGCGGGGACGACAGGGACACTGCCGTTTTTGCAAGTAGGGCGACTGACAATCTGTCAAAAATGGTGGCAATGGGGCAGGCTCATGCCATCGAACGCCGATTCTGGGCCAGGGAAACAAGCACAGACTGGTGGGACCGCATAGTGCTGCGGGTCTGGGATGACTCCCAGTGGCTCAGAAACTTCCGCATGCGAAAGGGCACCTTCATGGAACTTTGTGACTTGCTGTCCCCGGCCCTCCAGCGCAGGAATACCAAAATGAGAGCGGCCCTTACAGTGGAGAAGCGAGTGGCGATAGCCCTCTGGAAGCTTGCAACGCCAGACAGCTACCGGTCAGTCGCGAATCAGTTTGGGGTGGGTAGGTCTACAGTGGGCTTTGCTGTGATGCAAGTAAGCAGGGCAATCGTCGAGCGGCTGCTACACCGGGTTATAAACCTCGGAAACCTGCAAGCCACAATAGATGGCTTTGCCGCCATGGGATTCCCTAACTGTGGTGGGGCTATAGATGGGACTCATATCCCTATCCTGGCACCGGACCACGAGGCCGCCGAGTACAGAAACCGGAAGGGATATTACTCAATGGTCATGCAAGCAGTGGTTGACCACAAGGGACGTTTCACCGACCTGTACGTGGGGTGGCCGGGAAAGCTTCATGACGCTCGAGTGTTCAGGAACTCTAGGGTTTTTAGACAGCTGCAGCAAGGCACTTTCTTCCCCGACCAGAAAATTTCCGTGGGGGGGGTCGAAATGCCGATCGTGATCATTGGGGACCCAGCCTACCCCCTAATGCCCTGGCTTATGAAGCCCTACACAGGAGCCCTGGACAGGGGTCAGGAGCTGTTCAACTACAGGCTGAGCAAGTGCAGAATGGCCGTAGAATGTGCATTTGGCCGCTTGAAGGGGAGATGGCGTTCCTTACTGATACGCTCAGACATCCGCGAGAGAAATATCCCCATTGTTATTGCTGCTTGCTCTGTGCTCCACAATATCTGTGAGAGCAAGGGGGAAACGTTTATGGCGGGCTGGGAGGCAGAGGCAAATTTACTTTCTGCTACTTATGAGCAGCCACACAGCAGGGAAAGTAAAAGAGCCCACCGTGAGGCCCTGCGCCTCAGGGACGCCTTGAAAGACAGTTTTATGAGTGGTCGAGATGGCGTTTGAGAATCTGCTCCCTTGCTGTGCTGTAAGCCTGCTGCCCTTGAACCCTCTTTCCCTCCCCCCTCCCCATGCTTTCCCTCCTCCCTCCCCATGCTTGCAGAGAAAATAAAATCACTGTTTGAAAAATCATGGTTCCTTTATTGGTTACTCGGAAATACAAATACAGGGGATCACTGTCTTGGTATCCTGGAGGGATCCTGGAGTCGCAGTGGGGAGGAGCGGGCAAAGGAGGGGGGGGTGGGAAGGGTGGAGAGGAGGGGTTGGCAAGACTCAGCAGCTTTCAAAAGTTTTCCGAGAATGTCAGCCTGCTGCTGCTGCTGCTGCTTCTGCTGGCTTGTGGGGTAGAGTGGAGCGGCCCACGGAGCTTGCCCCCCCGTGTTCTCAACCCGCGTCTGGGTGGGGAAGCTATGGGAGTTGGGGAGGGGGGGAGGTGGTTACACAGGGGCTGCAGAGGTGGTCTTTGGTCATGCTGCAGCTCCACCAGAGATCGCAGCATGTCGCTCTGGTCCTCCATTATGCGGAGGAAAGCATCCATGCGTCTTTCCTCACGTTCTACCCTCTTTTGTTCAGCGGCTCTCCATTCCTGCCTCTCTCGATTCCTTGCCTCTCTCTCTCGATCCCTTGCCTCTCTCTCTCGCTTCCTTTCCTCTCTCTCTTGATCCCTTGCCTGAATCTCTCGATCCCTTGCCTGAATCTCTCGATCCCTTGCCTCTATCATTCTTTCCCTCCAGTCCGTCTGGCGGGCTGCCTCAGCACGCGAGTTCTCCACGAGTTCAGTAAACATCTCATCGCGCGTTCGCGTTTTCTTTTTACGCTTTCTTATCTGCGGTGCACGGCGTGATGAGGAGGCAGGGGGGTTGTGAGATACTTGTTGTTCATCTGTGGGCAAGTGTGGGAAAAAGAAAGTTTGAAAGTTATGAGACAGATACATTCAAGGTTAGGAGGCAGTCTCGGACTGTACACAATGGGAGTAGTATTCCATTTGCAACCTCAGTATTCAGAGGCCTGATATGATTTCTGTACAAGGTCATGTTGTACACCTAAAACTGACTGACAAGCTCTCAGAAAATTCAGAGCATCTCAGACACATATGCGTGCCTCAGCCCAAGACGGCTTCTGAAATCACCGTGCAGCCGGCCATGGTAAGTTAAAAGTGGCGCTTGCATACTGTAGAGTAACCCCGCCCCCTTCCCCCCACCGCGTGGCTGGCTCCCACTGAAACCGCAAACTGCAAAGCAAATGCCAAAAAATCTCTCGCTAAGGGCTAAGGTCTTTTTGGGGCTCTTCAGACCGCGTGCAGACGGCTCGGATTCCCTGCCAGCTAACGCTACGGGCTGGGGGGGGGGGGGCGGCGGTCAGCGTTCGTGGGGGGGGGTGCTCGGTTCGTCGGTCCTCAGCAGAAAAGAGAACTTTGCAGCTGGGACTCTTTATCTCCCGACTAATTGCAGTCCGTATCTCAAACAGGCAACCCTGAATGACATCACTTTGCTGAGAATTTCTCGGAGAGATAGGGAGCGCATGCTCCTTGAGTCCATGCAGAGTCCTGGTCCATACGCCGCAATGCTAGCCTGCTCAATGATACCAGACAACCTACTACTTTCGTGGCGTGGGTTGGTGTCCTATCACGGGGGACCAGATAAGGCAGCTCTCCCCAGAAATCTGCTGCGCTGGATTCATCGCTACCTCCTGGAGAGCTTCATTGAAATGTCCGCGGAGGACTTATGGTCAATCCCGGAGTATATTGACAAACTCTTTGAGTAGAAATTGACCAGCAATGAAAGCACGCTAAGTCCTTAGGGCAAGTTACTCATTAATAAATGCTTCCTTTACAAAATCACGCGTCATGTAATCCCTTAAAAAAGAAACACTTACCCCCCTGGGAGGCTTGGGAGGGTACTGGCTCCAGGGTGACAAACAGCTCCTGGCTCTCTGGGTACAAGGGTTCTCCGCTGGGCTCCTGCTGCTCCGTGAGATTTTCTTCTTCATGCTCGTCCTCCTCGGAATCAGTCTCCTCCCTGACGATGATCCCATCGGTGGAGTCCACGCACACCGGCGCGATGGTGGTGGGGGCGCCCCCCATTATGGCATTTAGTTCATTGTAGAACCTGCATGTCCGTGGCGCGCCCCCTGATCGCCCGTTTGCCTCCTTGGCTTTCTGGAAAGATTGCCGCAGCTCCTTAATTTTCACGCGGCACTGTGTGGTGTCCCTGTTGTGGCCCCTTTCCAGCATGGCCTTGGAGACTCTTCCGTAGGTGTTGGCATTCCGTTTGTTGTTTCGTAGTTCCAACATCACGGATTCCTCTCCCCAGATAGCGATGAGATCCAGCACCTCACGAGTGGACCATGCTGGAGCTCTTCTCCTCTGGCTGGTCTCCAGGGTAGATGAGCTCATCATGGATTCCTGTGATGCTGAGCTCTGCATGGCGGCTAGTGCTGATTGCTCTGAATGGCGACTGATCAGTTCAGGTGAGCTGGCCACGCTGACCAAACAGGAAATGGCATTCAAATGTTCCCGGGTCTTATCTACCTGGCCAGAGCAGCGAGTTCAGAGTGCAGTGCAGAGCGGTCACAGTGGAGCAGTAGTGAGGCAGTCCAGAGCGGTCAGAATGGAGCATTGTGGGACAGCCTCTGGAGGCTATTAATGTCGGGTTCCGTCTTCACTAGCCCACGGTCGAGCTTGGAACGTCGAGATTAGCCTTATGCCACTGGTTAGGCTGGAGTGCCAAGATCGATCTTTAAGGCCCTTTACATCGACGTTAAGGGCATGTATGTGAAGACAGGTACACGTTTACTTCGACATAACGTCGTTAACATCGATTTAAAGTGGTAGTGAAGACATGCCCTGGGTCTCCAAGGATAACTATTGGCATTTCAACATACCCAACAGTAATTTTCTGGTCTGGGAAGTAAATCCCTTCTTGCAGCTGTTCAAAGATGTCCTAAAGATGCAAGTGTCATGCACCTTTCCCGGCCATCCCCCGTTGATGTCGGTGAAACGTCCCTTGTAATCCACCAATGCTTGCAGCACCATTGAAAAGTACCCCTAGCGATTTACATACTGGCTGGCAAGGTGGTCCAGTTGCAGGGTAGGGATATGCGTTCTGTCTATCGCCCCAGTACAGTTAGGAAACCCCATTGCAGCAAAGCCATTCACTATGACCTGCACATTTCCCAGAGTAACTATCCTTGATAGCAGAAGGTCAGTGATTGCATTGGCTACTTGGATCACAGCAACCCCCAGAGTAGATTTGCTCACTCCAAATTGATTCCCGACTGACCGGTAGCAGTCAAGCCTTGCAAGCTTCCACAGGGCTATCGCCACTCGCTTTTCGACTCTCAGGGCAGTTCTCATCTTGGTATTCTTGTGCTCTGGGGTAGGGGAAAGCAACTCACAAAATTCCAGGGAAGTGGCTTTATGCACTCAGAAGTTTTGCGGCTGCTGGGAATCATTCCATACCTCCAACACTGTGTGGTCCTACCAGTCTGTGCCTGTTTGCTGGGGCCAGAATTGGCGTTCCATTGTATCAACCTCACTGCTGCCATGATGTCCCAATTGCTCTATCCCGTGCTTTCAGGATCATCTGTGTCCATGTCCTCCTCAAACTAGTCCTCGTGCTGGCATCTCCTAGCCAGGTTCCGCACATACTGCAGGATAATGCGTGAGTTGTTTACAATGCTCACAGCAGCAGCAGTGAGTTGAATGGGCTCCATGCTTGCCATGCCTATGGCATCTGCATAGGTAACCCAGGAAAAAAGGTACAAAATGATTGTCTGCTGTTGTTTTCATGGAGTGAGAGAGGGCGGAAGGGGAGATTGACTACATGTACCCAAAACCACCGGCTACAATGTTTTTGCCCCATCATGCATTGGGAGCTTAACCCGGAATTCCAATGGGCAGTGGGGACTGTGGGATAGTTACCCATAGTGCACGGCTCTGTGAGTCAACGCTAGCCATGGTATTGAGGACACACTCTGCCGACTTAATGTTCTTAGTGGGGACACACACAATAGAATGCATAAAATTACTTTCTCAAAATAGACTTCTATACATTCAATAATTTCTTCGTGTAGACATACCTTTAGTATCTCTGTCTGATTCAGACAGGGTAAGAGTTCGGAGCCTGATCTTTGCTGCCTCCTTCCTGAGAGGAAGATCAGTTCTTGGAATTGAAACTCAAGGGACAAGAAAAAAGAAATATAGGATGGGTTCCATCACGAATACTTCAAGACTATTCTAAGGAGGTTTATATCTGCTGAAGACCCTTGCTCATGGCAAGTCTTTCCTTTTGTAAACAAAAAACAACTCGCTCCCCCTCCCCCCCAAAAAAACCCAACAAAAACAAAGCAGACAGCAAAATGTCCAGAAGCTTCAAAATTAGTTCCTTAAATCCCCTTAAATGATGCTTCAAAATTATCTCATCAAAATTAGTTCCTTATCCCCTTAAATGATGCTTCAAAATTAGTTCCTTTTATCCCCTTAAATGGTGTCCAGATTATGGCAGAATGGGAGGGTCCTGCAGTACCCCGAGCTCTATGGACATCATTCGATCTCTAATTCAAAGCTTGTGGATTTGTATCCCACTATAGTTGCCAGTAGACAGGCAAGCAAATTATTCTGTAAGGAAGATCTATGAGGCAGATTCAGGAACTCAAAGGGCCTCCACAGAATCCACCTGCTTGGCTCAAACAATCCTGACATAGACAGAATTGCTATCTAGTTTCCTCCCAAAACTAATCAGTCTCATGACTTGGGACTATGTCTTCATTTATCTCTGCCTCTTTTCATGCTTGGCTTTCTCAACAAGGGCAACTCCTCCGCCCACACCTTAGTACCCAAAGAAAAGAAATTTGTTAAGTAAACACAAATACTCTTGTTCTTGCTTTCCCTATTTTAATTTACTTTTCATGCTTTTTTTTTTAGCGGGGAAGTAGGTAGATGACTTAGTAATTCTTTCATATATTTCTGTGATTTTAGGTAACTAATATTCTGGGTCATTGTCCATGTACTCTTGGAAAATAAGCGATGAGCAATTTCTTTAATAAATTATCTATTTTTTTTAGCATAATCTTCTTAATCTCACTGTCAGGAAGTCAGTTTACTTGATTTGGGTAAGTTTTAAATGTCCTATGTTAAAACGAATAAGCCATTTCTTTCCATGAGGCAAAAGGAGTGTCTGAGTTTGAAATTATAACAGTACCATTTATCCCAAGGCAAAAACAAGTACATGCTATCAAACTTTCCCACGCTTCCAACATGACTGCATTGCTGATCTGGATGAGAAAGTTTTTTCTTAGGTTTGACTTAACCATGTACATTCCACTTTTCGTTTGATTGTATTGTAATACAATCAACCCTAACCCTAACCCTAGCCATCTCAAAGCCTTCTGCCAGGCTTTGAGATGGCTAGGGATGAGCCTAGTCAATTGCCTCTTAAGCATTACTACTTATTTTCATTGGGGAATAAATAGAGGTGCTGCTTCTTTAAATGATGCACTTTTTAAAAATTAAGAATGAAATACAACAACTTTACGAAAGCTATGAAGGGAACAAGTTTTGGGTGACATATGCAAACCATTGTGTTTTTTCTGGATGGGCAGAGTTGGTGTCTGGGAAGGAAAACAACTGAATCTTGGCAAAGGTAATTGAAGTACCATTTCCTACATGTTCACTAGCCAAGATTTTAAAGATTTTCATTGCATTGGATCAAGTGGGCCTTATTGTGATACCATTGATGTCAGAGGGATTATTTTGGGAATAAGATGCTACTCAGTGTGAATAAAAATGTTTCAATCTGGCTTTAATTTTTAGATAAACGTTGTATGAAACCATTTGTCTGTAATAGGTATCTGCAATTTTAGTAGTGTGGCTTTCATGCACATGACTTCAGCACGGATGATCAAAATTACTTTGAATTTGGAGCTCTTATGAGGCACTCAATACAAGTGCCTTTGGGTGTATGTCAGCATCTCTGCTCCATTACAAGGTTTTTGCCAGCTTTTTTGTCTCTTGGCAGCAATCCTTCATTTTATGCCACATGGAAGGATTCACCAAAGTTTAATACTCAGATGTTTGGTTTTTACAGAAAAAAACACATATAAAGTAGCAGTAAAGTATAGTTCTAGTAAGAAACTTCAGTTTACTGCAAACTGATATATGAGTAGGTTATGGCCCATCTTGTTGAGAAAATGTTGGTTTCGATAAACAGAACTGTTTATCCAGGCATCAGGGGTGGTTCTCTGAAGGTCCTCTCCAATTGCAGCAACTCACCGCTACTCCAGGTCTCCTTTACCGTCACCACCATGTTTTATTGTGTTCTTCCAGCAGGCCATAATCTGTAGTGTTGTTTACATATACTTGTTTCCCCACTTGCTTCTAGGGAAGGAAACAGTACTAGAGGCATCTAGTCCTGTGTACTTCAGGATCCCTAACCCCTGCACTTTCTTCCTGTCAATTTATATAATCCCACCTGCTGGGGTTGCTTCCTCTTCAATTAGCCCTTGAGCTGTAGCTCTACTCAGTTAATTGACTCCCTCTGTCAGCTACCTGTCTTCCACTTAGGTCCCAATTAATATATACTGGTGGGTATTAAAGTGACAGGGTGTAGAGTTCCCTCCTGACTTAGCACACCCTGTTGCTCTAGGTCAGGACCCACATCTGGTCTGCAGGACCGTCCTGTCCAGCCCCGCAGCCGGGGAGCTGCTCCCCTGCCTTTCCCCCCTCCCCTGGAGCCGCACACGCAACACTCTTGGGGATGGGGCTGCACACTCCGCGGGGCAGCATGTTTGCTCTGCATGGAGCCAGACATGCTTCCCGCTCCCCCGAAGCCGCTCATGCACCGCTGGGGGGGGGGGGGGGGGGAGAAGGCTGCGCGCTCCCATGGGGCAAAGTGTCTGGGAGCCTTATGGTAAGGGGGACTGGGGGGTTGGATAAGGGACAGTGGCAGTCAGGGAGCAGGGAAGGTGGATGGGAAGGTCCCAGGGTGGTGATTACGGATGGGGTTTTTGGGAAGGGGCGGTCAGGGAATAGGGGGGGTTGGGTGGGGCATGGGAGTCCTTGGGATCTGTCAGGGGGGCGGGGGTGTGGATGGGATCGGGGCAGTCGGGACAGGGAGCAAGGGGGGTTGGGTGAGGGTGTTGGGGCAGTTAGGGTGGGGGGTCTCTGGAGGGGGCAGTCAGGGAACAAGGAGCAGGGAGGATTGGATGGGTTGGGAGTTCTTAGGAGAGTGGGAAGTGGGAGGTGGCCGGATAGGGGATGGGGCCAGGCTGTTTGGGGAGGCACAGCCTTCCCTACCCGGACCTTCATACAATTTTGAACCCCAATGTGGCCCTCCCTGCTTTAGGTTTTAAAAGGTTACCCACTATCATATCTGAATGCTTGTGGTCTTCACTGAGACTATTCAGTATGTCCTAATTCTCAGTTGCAATTAATAGAATGATTTGTTAAGATCTAATAGCTATTCCTGCAGTTGAAATTGTATTTTAAGTTATACTATCCAAAAAACCACACTTGATGGAAGCAAGCAAATAATGTTATGAAACATAACTGCATTTTGTGGGGTTGGGAAGAAAAAGTGTAAACACTATATTAGACTTATTTAAAAAAGGGAAATGTTTCTTTTTGTAATTTGTCATCATCTGTATGTTTTTAAATGTGTGTCTAAAATCAGGTTATAAAAATCTAAATCTAGAAATAGCAAGTCGCTACTGGGAAAGGCTCTGTCACCAATGGATTTAAAAGTGAATGTAAGGAAATTTAATCTGTCTTTTCCTGTGTATTATGATACTATTTAAGACAAGCAAAATGTGATTATGAAAAGGTGACCTGTAATGACTTAAAACATTTTTTTGCTGAATGCACTAAGAGAAGTTCAGTATATGACGATAATAGAGTCTTAAATTTACAAAGAAGGGAAAAAATAATTTTACTAATGTTCTGAATGTTCCTCCTAAATCTGCTATTTGTGGCATTCAGCACGTAACCTTATAATGGCATCACATTTTTCTGTTCTTGCAGATGTCTTGTGACATAAGTTTTTTTTCAAAGATGCCTAAACATAAATATCACAGAATTTAGAGAGTAAAGGGAGCAATTGCCCAATATTAATTTAAAAGAAAACAGCTGTTTTTTCTCAGGCTACCAGTCTCACAAAATCACTTTTTACCTTTTTTAAAAAAATGTCTAGGTCTGCTGTTGATAGCTGTCTTGCTTAAACACTGTCTGGAGATCCAGTTATTACAGCTCTCTAAACAGACTAATAATTCATATTTTTCTTATAGCTTCAAGAAACTAATTGACACACATCAAAAGATGGCTAGATCTAGATCAAGATCACCAAGGTGGAAACACAGGTAAATGCTTAACTTTTATTATGATTTATATTATAGCTGTCAAGCGATTAAAAACATAGCCATTAGTTGCACTGTTAATAATAGAATACCATTTAAATATTTTTTGATGTTTTCTACATTTTCAAATAGATTCATTTCAATACAATACAGAATACAAAGTGTACAGTCCTCACTTTATATTTATTTTTTATTACAAGTATTTGCACTGTAAAGACACAAAAGAAATAGTATTTTTCAATTTACAAAATATACAAGTACTGTCATGACTCAGTTTGTAAGTTGAACTTACATATGTAGAATTATGTACAAAATACCTGCATTCAAAAAGAAAACAATGTAAAATTTTAGAGTCTGCAAGTCCACTCAGTCCTGCTTCTTGGTCAGCCAATTGCTCAGACAAACAAGTTTGTTTACATTTGCAGAAGATAATTCTGCCCGCTTCTTGTTTACAGTGTCACCGGAAAGTGAGAACAAGCATTCTCGTGGCACTGTTGTAGCCAGCATCACAAGATATTTACGTGCCAGATGTACTAAAGATTCGTATGTCCCTTCATGCTTCAACCCCCATTCCATAGGACGTGTCTATTCTGATGACGAGTTCAGCTCAATAACAGTCCAAAGCAGCGCAGACTGATGCATGTTCATTTTCAATATCGGGGTCAGATGCCATCAGCAGGAGGTTGATTTTCGTTTTTGACGATTTGGGTTGTGTAGTTTCAGCATCAGAGTATTGCTCTTTTAAGACTTCTGACAGTATGCTCTACACCTCATCCCTGTCAGATTTTGGAAGGCTCTTCAGAGTTTTAAACCTTGTGTCGAGTGCTGTAGCTATCTTTCAAAATCTCACATTGGTACCTTCTTTGTGTTTTGTAAAATCTGCAGTGAAAGTGTTCTTAAAATGCCAATATGTGCTTGGTCATCATCTGAGATTGCTGTAACATGAAATGTATATCAGAAGGTGGGTAAAACAGAGCAGGCGACATACAATTATCCCCCCAAGGAGTTCAATCACAATTTAATTAATGCATTTTTTTTTTCATGCATTATTTTTTTAACGAGCGTCATCAGCATGGAAGCATGTCCTATGGAATGGTGGCTGAAGCATGAAGGGGCATACAAATGTTTATCATTTCTGGTGCGTAAATAACTTGCAACGCAAGCTACTACAAAAGTACTATGCAAATGCCTGTTCTCACTTTATGGTGACATTGAAAATAAAAGGAGGGCAGCATTATCTCCTGCAAATATAAAGAAACTTGTTTGTCTTAGCGATTGGCTGAACGAGAAGTAGGACTGAGTGGACTTGTAGGCTCTAAAGTTTTATATTGTTTTGCTTATGAGTGCAGTTATGTAACAAAAAGAAATCTACATTTGTAATTTGCACTTTCACAACAGAGATTGCACTACAATACTTGGATGAGGTGAACTGAAAAATACTGCTTTTGTTTATCACTTTTACAGTGCAAATACTTGTAATAAAAACAATATAAACTTTGATTTCAGTTACAACACAGAATACAATATATATATGAAAATGTGGAAAAACATCCAAAATATATAATAAATTTCAATTCTTATTCTATGGTTTAACACTGCAATAAAAAGGTGCTTAATCACGATTAATTTTTTTGAGATTAATTTTTTGAGTTAATCGTGTGAGTTTACTGCGATTAATTGACAGCCCTAGTTTATATTTGTTTTCGGAGCATAGCTTCATATAGGAGTTTATAAAACACCCTGTATCTTCAAGGATAGGAGAACAAAAAGATATTAAGGCTAAAGATGTATTTTTAAAAAAATATTTTATAAAATATCAGTTTTATGTAATCTGTAAAAGCAAGTTTTCAAAAGTAAATTGTTTCCATGAGTTCTTTGTTTGCATGAAATTTGAGAAAGATAGAAAGTGGAAATAGGTTTTAAGCATCATTAAGCCTGCAGAAGGAGTTTGTGCATGAATGGCATCAGTTTAATTTGAGGCCGTTTTTAAATTCCATTTCCATTTTTAAAAAGTAAAACAAACTGGTTAAAAGTTAAGTGAGGTGGACTGTTGGGGTTTGTTAGGTAGACTGGATGAAATCTTTCTCTGCTGAGTAGAGGGAGTGGGGTGCATGCTATCAATTTTGGCAGAATGTCAAAACAATCAGTACGTTTCTAGTTGACCACAGTAGGTGCGAATGTACCTTTCAAAGGTGATGGTGGTTTCCTGAGTCTGCAGACAGCTTTTTTTTTTTTTTTTTTTCTGAACACAGCTTTCTAGAATTGAGCTAGCAATCTGGTCTGAATTTTGCATTTCCTAAGGAAAAATCCACAAGAAGATAATGATTTTCTTGGAATTTACTCAAGCTTTTTCCAAGGGTTTTCTAAATCCGTGGATGGATTGCAGAGTTGGCTGTAAATATTTAGTTTAAATACAAGATGCTTTGGTCTAGGATTGCCTCCTGATTCTCACACATGGTTCCTACTATGTTATTGTTTTGCAATGGCCTCTGACCAGTAGGTGTCTGGTAGTTTAAAAAACCCCCACCAAAAACTGCATAGCTGGCCTCAGCATTTTTGAACGTCAGATCAGCATACTTGATCCAACATGCTTTACTCACGCATTGAAGTACACATGGAGGAGTATTTATTTTAATGTGCAAGTGTCACTTGAATTTGATGGGACACGGTTCATTTGAATAATTAGTTGTATGAACTCCATATTTGCATATGCAAGTACAATCAATCTTTTTTTTTAAAAAAAAAATGAATGGAAGCACTGTTTAATATATTCACGTATATACTTACTAGCAGAAACATTAACATTTATGTGCAAGAAGACAGAGATTAGAGCTGGTTTAAATTTCTTGACTTATGAAAACTTTTCGTAGTGGCAAATGTGGTTTTGACAAAATCAGAATTTTCTGCAGGAAAAGGCTCATATCAATAACTTTTTTGTTTTGTTCAAAAAGAAATTTTGAAATTAAACATAATGCTTCAAAATTTTATTTCTAAAAAAAAGAAAATTCTTCCAGGTTTTGGAAACTGATGTTTGACTCCATTTTTTAGTTTTTGAACTTTTGGGGTTCCCCCATTCTCCACCTCTGACCACCATACCGCCTTTTTGTTTCCACTGGAAAAAATTGAGAAATGGTAAACAAGTGTGAAAGTGCTTTCTACATTTCCTTACTGTTTTACAACATTTTCTAGTGTAATAGAAATGAAAAAAAAATGTTTTGAAATAAAAATTCTTGTGGAAACCCTGAAATTTTTCAGTTAATAAAATTGGGTATTTTCCCATGTAATTTTTCATTAGGGGAAAAATCAGGTTTTTATATCAGCTTTAGCTGAGATACAATTGCTTCGGACTTTATAGTTTTGAATACATTGGCTTTTTAAATTATGAAACGCAGTCATATTGTGTAAGTTATTTTTGCACTGAATATTTTTGTTCTAACAAAAAAATTGTGTGTGATTTTTTTTGGTAACACTTAAAATAGAATCATTTTTTTTTCTTATGTAGGTCCTTATCACCTGCATTTGGGAGCCCAGAACACCATAGACAAAGGCATGCTCATATTAATTATGACTATGAATATAAGGGATTTAGGAAGGACGTAAAGAAACCTCTGTCTTGGAGAGTGGAAGATGGGAAATATGGACAAAGCAATTCTAGATTTGCACCACATGGGAATATCTACCACAGAATTTACGAACATAGATCATCTTCGCCAAACCTAAAAAGAATTCCTTTAGAGGATACGTATAGTCATAAACCTTATAGAACACATTTATCAGAAAGGGGTGACAGTAACAGGAGATATCAGTTTCCACCCAAATACTCAGAAATATTCTACAAAGAACATGATCGACCTTTTTACCCACACAAAATGCAGGAAAGATATATTCCTGAGGACTTCAGTGTCACCGGAGATGAGAAAGGAATGAAACCTTTTCATAGACCATTAGGGGCTTCATGTAAATTTGAAAGAAAATGGCATGAAGATGAAATGAGGCACCAGAGATTACAAGAAGACAAATATGGTCAGTCACTCCGAAGAGCTTCTGAAGAATTTACGACAAGGAGCTCTTTGCAGAAGAGGTATAGGAATAAAATCATTAAACCTGGGTAATGTGGTGTAAAGCCTCAAGTGAAAGTCTGTTTTCGTTATAGTTGAAGATTTCCACCTTGAAAGGCGTTTATCAATTTGTAGTTTAATTGTGGGCAGCTGGTGGTAGAGAAGTATTTATCTTTTTAAGTAAATCATGTACGTGGCTAGAGTATAAAAGGATAATATTTTCCTTTTAAGTGCCCCAGCACTTCTGTACTCTGGCTTGAGGGATTTTGGGTTAACTTGCCACGAATTCTGCATATAAGGCCGTGCTATCCAACATTCTGCACATAAATTCTCACTCTTCTCTAGTGCAAGTGTAAATTGCTTTATGTCAACACAGGTATCCTGAAGATCGTGATTACAGAGAACATGGGCACACATCTAAAAGGGCTAAAGAAATTGAGCGATATGACGGTGGAGAAATAGCAAGAAATCACAAATGGAAGCAAGATCGTTCTCTTCCATCCTACCACAAAAAGGAGGAGCAAAGAAACCTTGGTCCCCAAGCTCGTCGGTCTGCTGAAAGGGAGTACACAAAGAGTTCTGTTACGAAGATAGCACATGACTATAATTACAAACATCATAGACACCCAGATGGGACAAAATCTTTTTCTGATGATATAGCTCAGAAGTATATAAAGCAGGAAGACCAAAAATATAATTCTTCTAAGGGTGCTCTGAATAGCAAAGAGTTAGATTATTGTAGTGGTGGAAGAGTAAGACAGACTGAAGAAGGGCATAATGAAGTATCCATTAAATATAGTTCAGAGAAGGGCTGCAATGCATGTGCCAATTCTTACAAAAATGATGTTGATCTGAGACCCTTTAATAATACAAAGAAGGAAAGAGTAAGGAATGAAGGGGAAATCAGAAAAAAAATAGATTCTTCTAATAGCCATCATGAAACAAGTCATACCGTTTCTGATGTGAAAATGTCAGATGTCACTCCTAGGAAGGAGCTGCTCACAATCAAAGTGGATATGAAGAAAATGCTGAACAAGTACAGGTATTTTTTTTTTCTTACCTGTTCATGCTTCCTTTCTTGTTTAGTTGTGAATATTAGAGAAACCAAACATTCTTAAGGTGGTAACTAGGGAAAACTAAGGTGGTTGTTCCTTAGTACAAAAATGCTAACTTGCTAACTCTGGTAAAGAAAAGAATAGTACCTGATTATAAGGATATGGCAGGGGGGGGAGAGATGCTTCCCCCCCCCCCCCTCATTGAGATCCATTTATCTACCTAGGATTTTTTTTAACCAGGTGAAAATCTGGTTTTGTCCTTTCTTCTGGAATGACCATTTAGGATGGGATTTTCATTGACTTCCACGGGGTCTTAGGTAACTAACTCCATTAGGTTTCTTTGAAAATTAGAGCTTTAAAATGTATATAATCTCAAACACCTGACATCTCAAATCCAGTAAAACTATAGAACAAAATGGTATATTTATGGGCTGTATAATTCAAATGTGTTGAAAGAGGTGTTGCTGGTACAAACTAAATTAAACAGCAACTGGGCCTGATGGTATTTCTGCAACAGTTCTGCATGAGCTTGAAAGCGAAGTCACTAGCAGCTAACAAAAATATGGTATTACTGTATCGTAATCAACCACTATGCCAGAGGACTGGAAATGGCAAATGTACTTTATGTTAAATAGGTGTTTGATTTGTAATTTCTATGATCATCCCTATCAGACCAACTTAAGTCCCAGTAAATTAGTAGAAATTTCAATATAAATACCTACAAGTCCTACATGAAAATTACATGGATGGACAAGCCAGTATGACTTCTTGAGAAGAAATCATGCTTCAGTATACTAGAATTATTCTAACATATTAACATAATGGTGAATAAAGGAGAGAGAGTTTATATAATTTGGGCTGGAAAACCTTGACAAAGTCCTTTATAAGAAGCTATTTTGGGGGGTGGGGTGGGGTGGGGGTAGGGGAACGAGGTAGTTACAGTCCGAGAGGTAAAGTATTGATGAATTATAACTTGCCTGAATGACAGAAAACTATCCATCTGCAGTATGACAAAAGATTAACAAGTTGGGTGTCATAAGATTCTGTACTAGGACTAGTGTTTTTTATCATTATATTAATGGACTATAGAAGAGGGTAAACAGTTAAGTGGCAAAATCTTGTGGATTACCAGATTTAATCAAGAAACAATTAGTAGGATTTTAAAAAAGAATTAGATAACTACATAAGGTAGGAGAAGGATTTTTATAAGGGAGGCAAATAGTCATACCTCATGACAGAAACCAACTTCTGACAAATGTTAGGAAGAAACTTCCCTTGCGGAGCCTGCACTGCATGAGCCACAGGTCTTACCTGGTATAGCAGTTCTTACATTTGTGATGGATTTTCTGAAAGGTGAACAATAAACTGATGCTCTAGATGTCTGAGTGGTATTTCATTACATTGATAAACTACATCAGTCTAAGAAATACCAAAATAATATAGTTAATTAGAAACTCCTTCTATATCAAGGTAACTACTCTCACAGTATTCCCCCCCGCCCCCCCATCAAGGTTTCTTTTGTATATTTATCTGCCTGAAATCAGTAATAAAATATGGAGTTATGGAGTCTAGAAAGAACATTGTACTAACTGAAGAGAGGCCAATATGAAAGGCTATAGCGGGCCGTACCACTAGAGAGGTTGAGGCACAGTGGCACCTATACTTGGGCTGCTGTTCCTGCTTTCTTGAGTGGCAATATACATGACATGATTCTCCTCCATTTCACTGCTTCCAACAAGGGTCTGAAAAACAGTACTGAGGAACCTGGCCATGTCTTTCCAAGTTCAAACTGCTTCTGTTTTGGAAAGCTACCCACAGTAGAGATGGAAATTTATTTGTAGACTGATCAAGACAACACTATATTGATTATCAGTCATTTCACATTTGGAAGACTATTTTTTCATCCATTTTTTTTAAATGAAAACTTAAATTCTTCAGAAGTTGGTTGTTTATGCCTATTAATTTTCATTGGAAAACTTCCTATTCTTCAGTGGCAAACGGAGTTTTCAAGACCTTCCAGGAACAGCTGTGTCTGGTGTAGCTCATCATTATTTAAATGTTGCTTCTTGATGGACAAAAATAGAGAGGTGACTTCCAAGAGCACAATAAAAAGACCCCGAAACATTTTTATATTTTATAAAAAAGATGATAATGGGGTACACTTAAAGGTGTTCCGCATTTTGTGTTTTCCTAAATAATGTGATACTCTTTATTTTAATTTTTTGTTAATATTTCAGTATCTTTAAAAGTTATATTAATACATTTTTGCAAATTTATTTTAGGACTGCTTCTAGCCATAAGGTGGAGCGGCAGATGTCACATGATCTGGTTGCTGTTGGCAGGAAAAATGAAAATTTTCATCCAGTGTTTGAACACATGGAATCTGTAACACAAAATGTGGAGACCAACCCATCAAAAGAATTTACTCAGGAAATCATAACAATTATCCATCAAGTTAAAGGTGATTATAATATTTTATGCTTGAACATATAAACTAGGGGTGTGGTTTATTAAAATGTTTTGATATTTACCAGAATACTTTCTATTTGAATACAAATAGAACAAGACAAGTAAAGCCTCATACAGATTTCTGAGCAGTATGTGGGGTGGCTGTGGGCCTTGGGCATTTTTACCAAAACCTTCTCATCAGCATTGCTTGCCAGTCTAGACTCTAGAGGAAGTGGGGGGGAGGGATAGCTCAGTGGTTTGAGCATTGGCCTGCTAAACCCAGGGTTTTGAGTTCAATCTTTGAGGGGGCTGCTTAGGGATATGGGGCAAAAATGGGACTGGTCCTGCTTTGAGCAGGGGGTTGGACTAGATGATCTCCTGAGGTCCCTTCCAACTGAGATTTTATGTTTCTAAGTCTAGTGTGCCACTAAGGGTTCAGGAAGGGTTTTGCTAGAGGAGCGATCAAATTAAGCTGCTTCTCAAGGAAGAGGTGGGGTTCTGTCCTGAGTGATTGTGGGTAAGGGATGCACAGGGGGCTTGACGGCATGGAGAAGGTGGTAGGATATTGGGGCTCATGATTGTTAAAGGTGGGGTTAGAAATTGACTGCTGGGACAAAAGTAGTCTCTTAATCGGTGGCCTCACATGGTTACATGGTTTTTATATTAAGTAAAGATGGACTTGATTTGCATTTCATTTACAGCCAAAATAAATACAAAGCTTTGGCCTCAATTCTATGCAGTAATCCATATGCACAAACTATTGCACCAATGTGGAGTTTTGTTGACCAGAGTGGGAAACCCATTTGCATCCCAGAGGCTTATGTTTTGCAGTGGAGAGATACTGGTGCTTCTACTATATCTTTTCTTGGGAGGAAAGGAGTGAGATAAGATGTACTTTGTTTTATTCAAAATGAACTATATAAGCAATTTATTTTTTCTTCTCCTTTCATTCTTCAGTTAAGCTTATTAATTTTGTTGTAGTGCTGCTTCTATGTCATGCTGATTGCGACAACCCATGGATACTAGTATTTAAAATATTATATTAACAGAGATGGTAAACGCTTGCATCTCTTTATGTTGAGATTAATTTAATTAAAAAATGAAATGATTAAATACATTATTGCTAATATACTAAATATTAAAGTACTAGGATGACTACTATAATATGTGTGCAGTTTGTTAAAGTACTAATCTATCAGCAGTGTGAGTTAGGGTTGGTTTTCAAGTGGAATTTATTTTGATTTAAAGTCAGCGTTCAGTGTTATTTCGTACAGTTAATATTTTAATAGTATGGTTGGGCAATTGCAATACAACTGATAAAATTTTTGCATTTAACATATCTTCACAGCAAATTATTTTACATCTTCTGACCTAACTTTAAATGAACGCTTCTCAAAAATTCAGGATAAGCCAACTGTAAATTTAAATGAAGTTAAAATACATTCAGATCCAGAAATTCACAGGTAAAGCATAAACTTTGTGCTATTATTTATATTGATTAAACTATTTAATTGTTTCCAGTATATTATACATGCAGCTTAATGTGGAATATGGAATAAATGGAATATTTCTTTTAACATCTTTTAGTGAATTGTAAATCATGCAACTGTGTAGATTAATTATTTTAAGAATGGCTGGAAGAATAATGGCTTTTAGTTTAAAGTGATCATTTTCTTCCATTTTTAAATGTGTTTAATATATCATTAATCATATATCATTTTGGCTTGTTACTTCAGGAGAATTGATATATCTTTGGCAGAACTTCAGAATAAGCTAGCTATGCCACGTGAATCTGGACAGGTATGTTAATTTTTTTTTTTTTTATGGGGGGAGAATAAGGGTATTTTTACACTACCTGCCCAATCGGTGGGCAGTGATCAATCTATCGGGGATCGGTTTATTGTGTCTAGTGTAGAAGCGATAAATCGAACCCTGAACGCGCTCCCTGTCAACCCCTGTACTCCACCTCGGCGAGAGGCAGAAGCGGAGTCAACGGAGAAGCTATTTGTGTAGCTGAAGTTGCATACCTTAGGTCGACCCACCCCGCTCTTCTGTTAACCCTTCTGTTATCCTTTTCTTATAATCTTGTAACTCATCCATAACATTCCCATTAGTATACAAATACTGAACTACCAAACAATGTTAAGCTGCAAATTTTTTTTTTAACAGTTTTTTGCACATAGATTTAGAAACTGAATCTTGACAGTCCAGGTGATGTGTATTTCCCTGCCCACTCAATAAGCAGGCAAATGTGTTCTGCACTAAATGAAGTTTTTGAGTACTCGTGTTATGCTTTGTGAACCCAGAACCATTTGAAAGCAGTTTAAATAATAATATTGAGCTGATGCCAGTTAACCCATGGATCCAGTGTGCCACCTGGGGTTATAAAAGGCTCTAACCTCCTTCCCCTCCCACTAAACTAAATAGTTGTCGTGAGTACTTCTCTTTTTGTAGGGGCAAGCAGCCTCAGCACAAATTACCCTAAACCAACTATATTGTCAATGTACTATAATGGTTATAGTTGTATTTATATTGTTTAAAAAAATGTTAGGATCTAGTTAATATGGATCCAGAAAAGCATCCAAGTTAAAAGCACTGCGCTGCATTTCACTCTATGTGCTTAAAGTGTTTGGGAAAAGGGCACCTACTTGAGGACACTTGGCTGGTATTCTCTGTTATCAGAACAAGATGAAAATAAGAAAAGTGGAAATAGGGCTTTCCATGTGGCACTCTATCGGAGGCTTTGGATCATCCGATCAGAAGTACTTCAGTCTTTCTCCAAAGAGGAAAGACAATTGGTTATAGCAGCCCGTTCAGAGTCCCATACTCCTATGTTCTCTGTTAAGAAACGACATGCTGAGATAGCAAGACAATTTGGATGTAGCTGTTTCAAAAAAACATTCACGAGGTAAGGCCTTGTTGCCAAGCTCAGTGTTGTGTGGAGAAGCATTCCCCCAAAGGTCTAATACCTCAGTTTACCAGCCTGTTAACTTCTATATGTTGAGCTAGGTTCTTAGTAGGCTTATGGCTACTTTTGAATGTTGGGGAAACTGTTCTCTACCTTTTCTTTCCAGGAAAATTATCTTCCTGGCAGATGAGTAAAATCCAGACTTTAATGATGGACCGTTCTTGTTAATATTTTCCAAAAAGGAAGCAGTGCAGCATCCTTAATTAATACTGCTCGGTAAAGTGTAATATCTGAGCGTCATCTAAAACAAAACATATAGTTCCTGTTCAGAGCTTCATATCTGAGGAAGTCTAGCTGGATAAATTAGATATGAAAACAGACCTTTGAAAACTAAGCCGTTTTGGAAGTAATCTTATTTTAGGACTTTGGTAACAAGACCAAAGGAGAAGAGATCTCCATCTAGAGATTATCCAGATGGTTAAAGTAATGTATCTGGGTGTCACAATTACCAGATAAATTTTGAGCCCCTTTAGTCCATCTCAAGTACCTCTAGGTGGCAGACCTGGCTTCTTGCACCTCACTCTCCGCAGCTTTTTTCAAAACACAGCCCTCCATTTTTTATTCATTCACTAATACAGGGGTGGGGAACCTCCGGCCCGCGGGCCTTATACGGCCTGCCAAATCATTTTATCCGGCCCGTGGCGGCTCCACGCTGGGGCCGGGAAGCGCCGTGCGGGCCGCCGCCGGCCGGGGGCGGCTCCGCGCTGGGGCCAGGAAGCGCCGCGCGGGCCGCCGCCGTCGGCCAGGGGCGGTTCTGCGAAGGGGCCGGGAAGCGCCGCGCTGCCACCCTCTGCCGGGCGGCGAAACAAGGAGCCGTGGGAGCCGACGGGGGGGGGAAGAAGAGACCGGGCTGGGCGGGTCAGTCAGGGGGGGTTGAAAGGAGGTTTGGTGGGGGGGAGGCTGGGCTGGGCGGGTCAGGCAGGCGGCAGGACCCTGGCTGGCAAGGGGCCAGTGGGGGAACCCCAAAGCAGTGCAGGGCTAAGGACTCTGCCTGCCACTGCTTTGGGGTTTCCCCTGCTGGCCCCTTGCCAGCTGGGGTCTCAGCTCCCTTGCCAGTCTGGGCTTGGGGGGGGGAGAAGAGCGGCCCGCGGATGACTTTATAACTGTCAAAATGGCCCTTGGTGGAAAAAAGGTTCCCCACCCCTGCACTAATAGTACAAAGCATACAGAGCAAAGGATAAACTTAATAAAAATCTACACACATATCTCTTTACCTAACCCCTAATTGCAATCTTTCACATGTTTCAGCCAGACTATTTATCTCCATCTCTGGGTTATAAGAAGCCAACTGCCACTATTTCAGTTTCTGCATTTCTCACTCTTTGTCTCCTTGCTAGCCTGTCAGCTCTCATTGATTCCTGCGGCAGATCCTCTTAGCTCACCTGTACCCCCTTCTTTTTGTAGGCCCCGGGATCTTGTAATGGTTGAGTGTTCCCTTTGATATCTCTCTTTTCTCAGCCTTGATAAATCATCTCACCAGAGGTGGGGCTGAGGAGCCTTCCCTTCATGGCTATAAACCTGGCTATTGTGTTTGAGTATTTGGTGGGATGCTCATTATCTTGGCCATTGTGAATGCAGAGAGTCATATGCCATATTCATTAAGCACAGATATTTCCCACTTCATTTCACCAGGCCTGAAAGAGGTTCAGCACAAAGAGGGACTTGAAGCCCTTTCTAACAAACGAGCCACCTTCTCAATCTGTCTGATGAATGTACCTTTCTTTTTAAGGATCCCACCTGGAATTCCACTCATAGCTTAGTTTATTCAGTTCTTTTTTTCCCAACTCCATAGCCAAGTAGGATGCTCATTTCAAAAGGACAGTCCTGAGGTTTTTAATTAAGTATTCTGCCTTCTTCCTGCTTGCCAATCTGCTACGGTGCAGATTTACAGAGGTAACCTCATGAAGGACAATGGCAGTCTAAGCACCAGTAACTGAGTTCTCTGAATATTTTACCTCTTCAGCTATACACTGACCATTCTTCCCTGTTACTTTGAGACCTTGTAAATAGTAAAATGAAACAGAGAAGATCAGCAAATAGTTGCAGAGCTGAGCTCTCTCTAACCAAAGTTTGAACTTTGTATCCATCGGTCAACGTGATGCCTGCCTCCTACCCGCCTTCAGATGATTACACTTCTTTAAAATGGTTTTGCAAGCACAAGACAAGCCACAGCATCTATTGTGTGCTCAAGTAACTGGCCTTTAAATTAATTTTATATATCCAATTTTAATAAAATTTCCCTTCCTATTATTTAGACTGTTGTGAGAGTTCTAGAAGATCCAAATGATCTACGTCATGATATAGAGAGGAGGAGGAAAGAGAGGCTGCAGAATGAAGATGAGAGAGTGTTTCACATAGACAGTGTAATTCAAAGGTAATCTACAGTTAGTGAATACATCTATATGTCTAAGTCTGTAGGGTGATCAGAAATTTTTTGCATCTGTTTTTAAGGTTGGTCCTTGAATTTCGAGTCTCAAAATCAAATTCTATTGAAATCCACTATAAACACACCTAGACTTTATTCTGTATTATAGTATAGTATAGCAAAGAACAGCCTTGAAAGAGAGAACAGATTAACTTTTAATAAAGGTGAACTGCAATGTGAAAATCAAAATTAAGCTTTACGTGTCAAATGTTCCCACTGGCGAGGCTCTGGGAAGAAGGAAGGAATTCAATTCAGATAGATTTTTTTTTAACCATTTAAAAATTGCTCTTTGTTATTAAATTCTTGGAATTCTCTGATTCACTGACAGTATTCTGGAATGAATTGTTCTGTGCGACCTCTGCTGTTTTTGATGTCCCCATCTGGGATACCTTCAGTTAAGCAAGAAGTTCCCAGAACATTTTAGAGATCTTTTTTTCAAAAGATTTAGTTACAGTTTATTACTGCACTGAGTGCCTCCCACTGCTGGATTAGTGGGGACATTCAGCACAGAAATGTCTGCTTAACTCAATTTTACTACTCCACTTGTTAACCTTAAAAGATTAATCTGAATATATAGATGACAACTTTGTACAGAAAAGAAGAATTGTGGAGGAAGTTGCCAAATTGTAATGAAATAGGGCTTAATTTGATGATACCTCATAACATGCCAATGCATATTTATTTTAAAAACAAAGTCTATTACATAGTAAGTTGCAATACCTGCTGATTAGAAAACTAATTTGTGGCTTGGAATGGGTGCAGACTTAAGAAGGGCAGAAGGAACTAATTTCCTTTCCTTTGTCAGTTTGTAACATCCTCATCATGTTTCTCTTTTTTTAAATTAAAGAGAATTTTCATGGAAGATCATACAGAATATATTATGTAACTGATTAGATTGACTCTCTGCTATTCAAGTCTCATCCGGTATATCTCAGTGGGTGTGTTTGGAATTCATTTTATAACTATATATTTTCAAACAATAGGGATTTACCTTTAAATGCTTTTAGGCCACACTATAAATTATTATTTAAAAGTAGATGCTAAGCAACTTGAATAGCCAAATGGAAATGGTCAGTTGTATCATCCCAAAGCAAAATTTTGACTTGTAGTGGCTGCTTCTTTTTATGCTGAATCTTTTCTTAGGTAGATGTTGACACTACTGTATTTGTGGTATACTAAATGAGAGAGAGAGAGAGAGAGAGTGGCTGGTATGGCCTGTTCAGGAAGGAGACCGAAGGGTATATCATCAGTAAGCATTCTTTTGTGTACTGTATAATGTCTGTTTTTAATTTAGAACTTTAAAAATTACAAATTTTGTATGATTTTATTTAAAAGACTGTTTAGTGGTGCTTACACTAATGAGCTATTTTCTTTCTATCAGGAGAGACTATAAAAACATTTTTAAAGCAGCATTCCTGGTTTTATACGTTTGAAACTGATACCCATAAACCTCAGTATTATGTTTGACAGTTATTCTTCAGCTTTATATTTAAACTGTATATCCGACACCAATGTACAGTTGTGAAATCTGCAGAAGTTGTAGGAAAAAAATATAATTTAGTGCAGGTCGTGGAGAAGAAATGTAACTTTTCTACTTGCCCTTTGCACCTTTGCTGCTTTTGGTGGCATGTAACACCAAGGATTCTACATCATTCATGCAGTGTTTCTTCATATCCTTCACTTTCATAGGTGAAATAGCTTTTTTAGCCTAGAAGGGATCATTTGGTCATCTAATCTGACATGCATGACATCTGTCAAAACCAGATTTTTAAAATTCCACCTTCAAAATTTGTTCTTGTCTCTTCTTAATCCACAGTGCTAAGAACATGTTAAGAGTATGTTCAGCAGTGGTTCTCAACCAGGGCATGGGACCCACTGAGGGGGCCACAAACAGGTTTCAGGGGGTCTGCCAAAATAAATAAAAGAACAGGGCAGGTGTTAGACTCACTGCGCCCTGGGTCTGAAGCCCGAGTCCCACCGCCCTGGGCTGAAGCCGAAGCTTGAGCCACTTAGCTTTGTGGGCCCCTGTGGTGTGGGGTCCCAGGCAGTTGCCCTGCTTGCTACCCCCTAATGCCAGCTTTTAATCTACTGGATATGCAGAAAAAGAGTTCTTGTGCAGCAAGCAGGCCATGGAGTTTTATAGCATGTGAGGGGTGGGAGAGGGGCTCACAAAGAAAAAGATTGAGGAAACCCTGGTATTTAGTATTTGAGTACATGACTTTCAATAGGACTTGCATTCCTAAATCACTTAGGCCATGTCTACACTACAGCTTATGTCAGCAGAACTTATGTCGCTCAGGAGTGTGAATAACCCCCTGCCTCACCAAGAGACATAAGTTACACTGACATAAGTGCTGGTGCAAATAGCACTATGTTGGCTTCTGCAGCTCATGAAGGTGGTTTTATTATGTCAATGGGAAGACTCTCTCCTGTCAGCATAGAGCATCTTCACCAGATATGCTTCAGCAGCACAGCTGCATCAGTGCTGCTGCTGTACTGTACTCTACTGCAGCGTTCCTCAGAGTTTTTCTGCGGTGGCCCCTTTCCGCGGTCTCGGGTCCACTCACAGTCCCTGGGTTATGTCCGCCGAAATGCCACCAAATAGAAAGCTTCCGCTTTCAGTGGCATTTTGGTGGGACAAAAATAAACTGCTTACAGTTTTGGCGGCGTCCTGGGGCCGATCCTGCGCGCACCCCACTTTGAAGACTACTGCTCTACTGTGTGAACATGCCATTATATGCTTTTGAAAATCCTATCAGTGGTGTATAATTGATGCTGGATGTTGCACTGTGTACTGAATGTGGTCTGAGGAATAGAACTTGTGATCTTTAGCGCCAAAAGTGCAAACCTCTTCCATTTGAACTAATAGATTTCTCTATTTTATAAAAACACTAAGACCAAGAGCTATGTTGGACAGCCACACTAGGCAGATGCAAGTTCAAACTGTAAAATAATTAAAAGTAGGTCTAACATATTCCAGCCAGCAGAGGGCAGGGAGAGCCAAGCACATGCATCACTGAATCATTTGTACAAAGATTTTCAGTTGCATGATGAGGATTTAAAGAAGGCAGAGAATCACTAGCTTCTCTGTTTACTAATCTGTGTACTAGTATGTAATGATAATTTCATTCAGCGTTGGTTTTGACAGTGAAAATGGACCACTAGTAATTAATTGACAAATGTGCCAGTTTAACATATTTTTTAATACTTGTACATAATTTAAACTTTTAACATAGCTTAGTTTTGAAATATTGCTGACTTAGTTTTCATTCCTTTTTTTATTTTCTGTATCCAATCAGGAATGAGCACAACGGTAGTTTTTCAAAATTAGAGCTCTCTCAAATTGATGGATTCCGAAAACCTATAAGATTCCTAAAACCACCTTTCAGGAAATTTATTAGGAAACCTCCCATGGTAAGTTGAAGTGAAATAGATCCCTTTCCTTGTCTTTCTCTTTTATTTCATTAATACTCATTTAAAATTTTGCTGTGTTGGCTGGGCTGATGTGAATTTTAAGTCTCTTGAGCCTTTGTCATGTTAAGTTTCAAAAGATGATGTGTTACATCGTAAGATTTACTTGTGTTAAATTACATCTAAACACTACTAAAGCTTACTGGTCCTGGGTAAACTCTACTGCATCTGAACTTTTTAAAATGTTACAATGTTACATAGCATACAAAAAGATATTGGCTTGCATGAATCATGACATTATTCTGATTTAAAAGCTTGATTCTTTTGCTGCTTGATACTTATGTAGCACTCCTAAACAACTTATACTGGCTTTTTATTTCCCTGGCATGGTGATGGTTATTGGGAATCGGAACACTCATAGACTTTAAGGTCAGAAGGGACCATTATGATCATCTAGTCTGATCTCCTGCACAATGCAGGCCACAGAATTGCACCCACTCAGTCTTGTAATAAACCCCTAATCTATGTCTGAGCTATTGAAGTCCTCAAATTAAAGACGCCAAGGTGCAGAGAATCCTTCAGCAAGTGAACCGTGCCCTATGCTCTTTGATTTAGACTTGAAACTATGTACAGAAGAGTCAGAACATTTTCAGGATAGTCAGGAAATGGGGAGATCAGTTTTTAACACAGGATAATCTGAGCAGGTCATAATTCTGGGTGCTGAATGACTTTGCAATTTCAGATGATCACGGGGAGCTATTAAATTAAAACTTTGATTGATTGCAGCCTGTATTCAAGACATTTGGTGATACATTTTCCCTTACTTTATAAAATACTTGCACTTAAACCACATATCAAAGGGTTTATTACTGAATGACTCATCTGAAGTAAAATATAATAGTTTTGGATGAAAAACTCAGGGACAGATAGCCAGCCCACACACCCCAGTGGCTGACCAAAGGACGAAGTGAACATCTTGCTTAAATTAAGAACCCTCTACTTCAGAGAGATTATCTTTTAGTTACCAGATAGATTCTAGGAAATGCGTAAGAAAAAAAAATCAGGGAATAGAAATTATTGGACATACTTAAAATTCATGTGGTTAAAAAGATCATATTACTCTAGATTTTTAATTCACCAAATTTAGATGGGGCCTTTACTGGCACCTCCAGAATGAGTCTTTTTTTAAATAAAATTTGTATATTAAACTGGGCAAATGATTACCATGGGACCAGTGCTGATCTGCAATAATTAGAAATAAATGCATGTTCCCTGTGGAAAATTGCTCCTCAAATAAATGTAGTCTGTTTTCAAGTGTTTACTAAGGACTGGTCTACACTGGGAACTTACATTAGTATAGCTATGTCTGTCAGGAGTGTGAAAAATCTACACCCCTGAGTTACCCCCTGGTGTAGATTGCATTAGGTATATGGAAGAATTCTTCTTTTGACATAGCTACTTTCTCTGAGGGAGGTCGATTAACTATACCAGTGGGAGAAGTTCTCCCATTAGCATAAGTAGTGTCTACAGTGAAGCACCACAGTGGTTCATATGCAGCTGTGCCACTATAACTGCTCGGGTATTGAAATACCCTCAGATAAATAAGTGACTACATCAACAGAGTTAGATAATCAAAGGCTTGCAGAGAAACTTTTGATGAAATAAGTACAGTGTAAACTAGAAATAAAGCTTCAACTTCCTGAGTTTACGAGGGACTGTTTTGGCGCATGTAAAATAAATAAAAGAAACTAGATAGGAGACATCTAGTTTGTGGTCTTTCTTATTTAATGTCTTGACACATCTAGTCAATATTGTAATGCTAAACTTCTATGTGTTCATCAAACTTTTCCTTAGTCTACCAGAAGTTTGTTTTTATTATCCAGAATTAGTTTCACCAACCACTGCAATGCAGTTGCTTTGTGGATGTAATATGGCAACTCTCTAGCAGCTCTGACAATGCTACAGAACAGTTTAGGACAGGACGTAAATAATACTTAATTTCCATTTTAGTTTAGAATGATGCATTTGAAACTATGAGAGCCCAGCTTAGTGGTTAACAGACGGAATGCGAATTAAAAGGGTGTTGGTTCAAAGTGGGAACTGAGTTAATGCAGTGTGTCTACCGAGGGTGCAATGAAAACTTTAGCCTGACATTTGACAGGAAATTGCAAACGAGGGAGTTCTTGGACAGCAGAAAATACCTTTGCCTTGACTTACAAGTTCCAGCTGAGTAAGAAGCAGCGGCAGCTATGAAAGAACAGCTACTGAATAATGCATGGCATCCTGAAGGAGAGAGAGCCAGCCATGTGCTAGCCAGTTTGAAGATAAGATCCTTGCCTCAGACTTGACAATCGAGAATATGTGAGCAAAAATTAGAATGAGTTAGTGCTAGCCAAATGTTTTAAAGAGAGTAAAAGGGCATTTAAGGAACAGCACTAGAAATTTTTTACTAGTCTTTATTAGTCAGAGCTTGCAGTTGTGACAGAATAGCAGATGAGCATCCCTTTTTGCCCTTGTCTTGCCCTGGCACGCTTGTGTTTCCGTTCCCCATCCATCTTCTCTCTTCTTCTATAATGTTTTTTGCCTTTTAAAAAATGTTTTTTCATTTTGGTCCCTCTCACTATTTCCCTACTCACTGTATACTGCTAAGATAGCCATTCATAGGGTGTGTCGTGGCTGGGTGGCAGATATTCCTGTAGCTGAGCGGAGTGTCATGAGAGAAGATATTTGCCTTATAGGCTGTAGCTTAAGACTGATCTCTGTACAAGTGAGCATCTATCAAAGAATTACAGGCTGTTGCAGGAGCAGAGAGGTAAGATTGTTTTCAAGGAGCCACCTGTAGCTTTAGCTTAAGAGTAATTTTGCTGTGTGGTTTAAGGTCGATCCAGAGCCATATAGCTTTCTCAGCATCCACTGCTCTTTGGCCTTGATCCCCTAGAGTCATCTGGCACCTCTTGAGTTGGAAAGTACTGCAGTAGAGAAGAGGGAAAGCAGCTATTTAAAGAACTGAATGAAAATAAAGATTCCAAAATGGTTCTAATGTTAAACTCCCTTTAAAAAGATCTGCCTTCAAGAAAACCTGAGAAGTTTACACAAATAATTATAAATATAATGTTATACCAGTTCTTGACAAAAAACAAGTAAGGAAATAATGTACACTAAATATGAATACACAAATCATCCAGTCTGCATAATATACGTTCTGTGCTCTTAAGGGAATTTTTAAAACTCATGAATGACATACTTCTGAATGTCATGAAAACCGGGTATGTGCCAGATCATTAGAAAAAGCAAGGTAGTATTGGTCTAGCAATTGATCCTAGCAATTAATTTATTATCAATTCTATCTCTAGTAAAATATAGAAGAACTGTTAAGAGAAATCACTAAATATCAAGTGAAGAATAAAATCATGGGCAGCGTATAAATCTATCCCCTAAAAATATTTTTTGACAGATATTCTTCATTGCTAATTTATCAAGTTAATTTGGACATCCAGTTTCTGTGGTGGTGTGTGGATATTTCTGCTTAATTTTTGTGTATTCAGTGTTTAAAATACTTTATGGTTAAATCATGCTTGTCTGGCTCTTTGATTAAATGGTTGGTTCAGGTGTATCGTATACAGGCATTAATTAAAGAAGCAATTGATATTTGAAAGATTTAAATCCGAGTGGCAGGTCATACTGGATATTTAGATCCTGTTTGACATGAAACCTGAGATTATGTTGTGTTTTATATATAAAAATAATAAAATGATTGTCCTTGATACACTGAAATACTACTAGAAAGTTGATATAAGCTCAATTTTGTTGTCATAGTTTGACTATTGCTGTTAAATGGATGATGTCTGTTAGTTTGGGGCCAAAATTTAACATATTTGCCATACTAGATCAGATATGTGGACCATTTAGTCTAGTATCGTGTCTCCTGACAGTAGCCCCACACTGTAGTTTCAGAGGAAGGTGCAAGAAACCTTATGGTAGGCAGATGCAAGATAACCTTTCCTCTGTGAAGGTTTCATGCTAATACTTAATAGTTACAGGTTGGTTTAAGCCATGAAACATAATGTTTTATCTCCCTTCCAATAATCTTTTTTAGCCTTAACTATTATAACTCTAGATATTCTAGTTATCCATGTGTAAATGTCCAGACTGTCTTCGAATCTTGGTAAGTCTTGGCTTCCATGAGTTCCACACTCTAATGATGTATTTTGTTTAAATAAATAAATAAAAGTTGACACCTTATGATTTCATTAAATGCCCCTTTATTCTTGTATTATGAGACAGGAAGAACAGAAGCTCCTGATGTATCTTCTCTATGCCACTCATTATTTTATATATTATTATCTTGTTGCCTTTTATTAATCTCCTTTCTAAGGTAAACAGTCACATTCTCTTCAAGATCTCTTCATAAAAGTTTTTTCCAGGTCCTCAGTCATTTTTGTTCTCTTCTGAACCCCTTCTAATTCTGTAATAATAGCCTTTGAGATGGGATAACCAGTGAACACAATATTGCAGATGAGGCTGTATCATTATAATATATTCCCTATTCCATTCCTTATGCATCCTTGTTTGCTCAGAGGTCTTCACAGTGGTGCCCAGGTCCCGTTTCTGAGTTTTTACAGTTAATTTAGAAACCTATCAGGTGTAAAAGTAGCTTAAATTTGCCCCTTCAGTGTGCATTTCTTTGAATTTATCATGACTGAACTTCATCTGCCCGTTCACCTGTCTTGGGTTAACTCTCTGAATTCTTGTCTAGAATTGACCAACCTAAATAACTTTGCCACCTGCAAATGTCACTGCTCACCTTTATTTCTAGATTATTAATAAATGTATTAAACAACACCAGATTTAATACAGTACCTTCAGGCATTCCACATTTTATCTTTCGCCATGATAAAAACTGACCACTTATTCTTACTGTGATTCCTGACTCTTAATCAGTTTTTGTTCTCTGACAATACTTTTCCATTCATTCCATAACTATCTAGTTTCTGTAGCCTCTTGTGAGAAATCTTGTAAAGGCCTTTTGAAAAACCAAATTTTTAACTGATTCTCTTAGTAACCCCTTTATTTCTGTTTAAAACAAACTAAATTAATAAAATACTTTCATGGTTATATTTAAATTCAGATAAACTTGTCACTGAATTTAAAACATTTTTCTGCAATATTTGCAACCTAAAAAGCAACTAGTGCAGGAGACCCAGACTCATAGAAACTGTCAATTTTAATTTTTATTATTCAAGTTGAGTGAAGAGTAAAAATCTAGCTTAAAGAAGAAAAAGAGAATAAATTCAGATTTTTTTTCTTAACAATGTAAGATCTCTTAACACAAGCAAGACTCTTTTAAAAATTATTAAATTATTTAAAAATGATCTTCAGCTAGATTTTTCAACTAATCGTGTTCTATTTCCATTCATTTTAATTAAGCAGAAGTAAGAAACAACTGGTTGCATATTCAGTTAATAATAATTTGACATCTAGTCACATGGATGAAATCCCAGATACAGTACTGTTAACTACAAATGTAAACACATTCTGGAATATTGTATAGATGAGTGGCGTTGAACCTTTCCAGACTACTGTACCCCTTTCAGGAGTCTGATTTGTCTTGTGTACCCCAAGTTTCACCCTCACTTAAAAACTACTTGCTTACAAAATCAGACATAAACATACAAAAGTGTCAAGGTCATAGTTATAGAGCGATCAGCTGTTTTGTGGCAGGGAGGGAGAGGAATGCAGCAGGCCTGGGGAAGAAGCAGGGGTGCGGGAAACTTGGCTATCGGCAGAGCCTGCCCTGCAGCAGGAGCTAGCAGGACCAAACTTCTGCCTCCCGTAGGAGAGAGAAGAGGGCGGGCACGCCATGATAAATCCAGTACTGCAGAGCAGGCAGCAGCGTGCCATTAGAAATTGGCTCACGTGCCATCTTTGACACACATGCCGCAGGTTGCTGACCCCTGCTCTAGCATTTAATTTCAGAAAGGGGGACTACACAAAAATGAGGAAGTTAAACAGAAATTAAAAGGTACAGTGCCAAAAGTGAAATCTCTCAAGCTTCATGGAAACTTTTTAAAGACACCATAATAGAGGCTCAACCTAAATGTATACCCCTAATTAAAAAACATTGTAACAGAACCAGAAAAATGCCACCGTGGCTAAACAACAAAGTAAAAGAAGCAGTGAGAGATGAAAAAGGCATCCTTTAAAAAGTGGAAGTTAAATCCTAGTGAGGAAAATAGAAAGGAACATAAACTGGAAAATTAAGCGTAAAAATATTCAGATTTTCAGAAAACCTTTGACAAGGTTCATAACCAAAGGCTTTTTAGCAAAGTAAGCTGTCATGAAATAAGAGGGAAGGTCCTCTCATGGATTGGTAACTGGTTAAAAGATAGGAAACAAAGGATATGAAAAAGGTCAGTTTTCAGAACGGAGAGAGGTAAATAGTGGTGTCCCCCAGGGTTCTGTACTGGGACTAGTCCTATTCAACATATTCATAAATGATCTGGGAAAAGGGGTAAACAGGTGGCAAAATTTGCAAATGATAAGATAGTTAAGTCCTAAGCAGACTGCAAAGAGTTACAAAGGGATCTCACAAAACTGGATGACTGGGCAATAAAATGGCAGATGAAATACAGTGTTGATAAATACAAAGTAATGCTCATTGGAAAACATAATCCCAACTTTACTTCAGGAAAGACATCTTGGAGTTGTCATGGATAGTTCTCTGAAAGCATCCACTCAATGTGCAGCAGCAATCAAAAAAGTGAACAGAATGTTGGGAATCATTATGAAAAAGGGATAGATAAAAAATATCATATTGCCTCTATATAAATCCATGGTATGCCCACATCTTGAATACTGTGTGCAGATGTGGTTGCCCCCTCAAAAAAATATGTATTGGAATTGTAAAAGGTTCAGAATAGGGCAACAAAAATGATTAGGCGTATGGAACGGTTGCCATATGAGGAGAGATTAATAAGACTGGGACTTTTCAGCTTGGAAAAGAGATGACCAGGTCAGTTGTGGAGGGGGGTGGGATATGATAGAGGTCTATAAAATCATGACTAGTGTGGAGAAAGTAAATAAGGAAGTGCTATTTACTCATTACACAAGAATGAGGGGTCACTAAATTAAATTAATAGGCAGCAGATTTAAAACAAACAAAAGGAGGTATTTTTTCACACAATGCACAGTCAACCTGTGGAATTCCTTGCCAAAGGATGTTGTGAAGGCCAAGATTATAACAGGGTTCAAAAAAGAACTAGATAAGTTCATGGAGGATAGATCAGTCAGTGGTTCTTAGGCAGGGATGGTTTTCCTAGTCTCTTTTTGCTAGAAGCTGGGAGTGGGCAACAAAGGGTGGGTTGCTTAATGATTACCTGTTCTGTTCATTTCCACTGGGGCACCTGGTATTGGCCACTGTCAGAAGACAGGATACTGGGCTAGATGGACCTTTGGTCTAACCCAGTATGTGTTTTTCCTAGCGTCATTCCCGCACTATGGCAGGGTCCGCTTAGACTGGACACAACCAGTGATACGACTGGGGTATACTCCAACTGATGCATCATTCCATCTGTTGTTGGAGGCATTTTATACCTACTGCCAGGTGTTAAGCCTACAGCACCTGGTATTCCCAGGAGGTCTCCCATCCAAGTACTAGCCAGGCCCAACCCTGCTTAGCTTCTGAGAGTAGATGGGAGCGGGTGTGTTCAGGGTGGTTTAGCCATATGGTCTAATCCCGTATAACCATTCTTATATCACAGCACATTACTGAAAAATTGCTTGCTTTTTCATTTTTACCATAGAATTCTAAAATAAATCAATTGGCATATAAGTATTGCATTTATATTTCTGTGTGCAGTATAAAGAAGTCATTGTCTTTACAAAATTTGGTTGTACTGACTTTGCTTGTGTTTTTTATCTAACCAGTTGTAAAACTAGGTAAATGTATAGATATGTTGATACCGTGTTTCCCCGAAAATAAGACAGTGTCTTATATTAATTTTTGCTCCCAAAGATGCGCTAGGTCTTATTTTCAGGGGATGTCTTATTTTTCCATGAAGAAGAATACGGTACACATTTATTGTTGAACAAAAAGGGAGGTCTTATTTTCGGGGGATGCCTTATATTACAGCGAGAGGCAAAACTGGAAGTAGGTCTTATTTTCGGGGGATGTCTTACTTTCGGGGAAACAGGGTATATTCCTTGGAAGACCTCTGAATGCCCCCACGTGTATTCATACCCCTGGTTGAGAACCACTGATGTAGATACTTTTGTCTGTCATGAATTTTCTTTAGAAAACTATAACTGTTTCAAAGATCAAAAAATTGTTTATGTTTGAAGAAAATAGTAGTCCCAACAAATTCAAAACTTTAAAAAGTATTAATGATTTATAATTAAAAGAAATATTAAAAATTGTTCAATTTTCAGTTGTTAATAGAAGAACTTAGCATCATTTTAAGCTCTGCCTACATGAATCAATTTCTATAACACTTTTATATTTGTATTTATATTTTACATGCATCTGGAGGATAGATTTTTGTATGAAAATAATATACATCTTTTATGTTAAAAAAGGCACCAGCTCAGGGCAGTTGTGCTGGAAACTATGGGAAAAGCTTCACAATGCACAGGTGAAGCAGCAGTCTGAGGGAGTGCTGTGTGTGGAAGCATTGCACTGTTTTACATAAGCAAGGCTGCTTAATGCATACACATCAACAGTTATGGTACAGACAGTTCCAACACCACTTGGTTGTGTCACTTACTTCTGAAATATTGCATGTCTCTTGGGTAGATGAGCCTCTCATATTGATATGTGCCACAATCAAGAAAGGATGAAGATTAGTCATCCTTATGGACAAATCTAACACCGTTCTTAAGTGGTGTTCAGAGCATGGCTATTACAGTAATGAGTATGCTAGAAATGCATATGGCTGCTCTAATGTCATAAAGTCTAACTGCTCATGACTCTGCAAAAAATAGTCCCATTTGCCAGCCAGGGATCACCAAAGAGCTGGTTGTGTCACTCCTGGTCCTCCCCATCCCCATGTCCCCCCTCAAAGAGGGTTGGTATAGGAGGCTGCTGTGCTGGCTCTGTGTCAGCTGATGGCGCTCTGTCCCACACGAGGCTAATCCCAGTTGGAAAGATCTGGCTGCTTTACAAACTGGCCATATTCTGGAATAGTTTCATCAATTTGGATTCCAGTTCAATAGACAACGCACTGCTGCAATTTCATTGACTTAATCCATCACAATGATAATCTTAGGCCAAAAAAGTACAGTGCAAATTAGCTTCATCTAAAAATTGTCCATGTTTTGTTGAAATGATTGTTTTTAACAATGTTAAACTTCTATCTGCCATTTTTCTAGAATTCTTATTATACTGCAAAAACAAATTACATCTTTACTCACAGACCATTTGGAGGACACCTGGAAAATCCAAGACCCTTCAGACGACCTTTTAAGGTATTGTTTGACTCTTGCCAAGTGCATGTGTTGCATAAGGTTTCATTTCAGTCTGTGGTGATGTGATAGAGGTCAGACATGTTAGTGGTGAGATTTTCAAAAATGGTCAGCATTGGCTGAACTTTGTTCCCATTCAAATAATGGGGGGTTACCTTGACTTCAGTAGGAGGGGAGTTATGTCAGAATTTAATGTTTGAAAATTCCACTCCTTTCCCTCCCCACACCCCCAAATCCTCCTATAACAGTTGGAGTGCTGTCATTTTTGGAAGACTAAATTACTAACATTTCGACACTCCCAGGAGATAAGAGAGCTGACTTTCTCAGGGTGTAATTTTAAATAACATTAGTAAGGGAGAGGGCAAAACAGTAAGGTTGAAAGGAAACTTGGGTAAGGAAGGAGAGAGTGGCAAGATCATGGGGCTAATGTTGGACAATAGAAAAGGAATAATCACCTTAAAAAGCAAATGTTAGAATCAAAATTGCAGAAAAAATGGGAGGTTACTAAAATATCTGACCAATAAATAGACTTGGAAAGACATTGGGGTTTTTATCAGTAAATGTTGGTAAACATTAATTTCACCATACACACACACAAACCAACACAAATATTTCTATCCATAATAATAGACATTCACAGATAGGCAAAGTAAGAAAAATGCTGCTTTGAAACTTAAGGATATTTATTTCCTATTTTTTGACATGTGAAGTTGACAATTTGTGTTTCAACAGTTATAAAGCTTTAACTTTTTGAATCACCATCTACTATCATTAAATAACTATTGCTCGACCCTCTCCATAACTTCCCACAACTGTGAAAATTTAAATGGATCGTTGAAAAAATTATTTAAAAACAGAAAGAAATCAAATTCTGTCAAATCTGCCTGTGAGGAAACACCTTACATGAATATATTCACTCCTAATTTCATTATTTTGTTTGGATATTGTTCCACTGAAATTTTTTGAAATTAAGCCTGGTGGAATGTTGTAGCTGTAATAATGCTACATGACAAATTTAAGAGAAAACATTACCCTTTTTAATTGCACTAACTTCTAGTGCATTCTATTTGCATTTTTTATGTGAAATTGCCTTAAATTTATATAATGACTCCCAAACAGTAATCTTTTTATGATTTATATTTTCTCATTTTGTCTGATAAGCATTGCTTTTAGGTTTTGTTTACAGGAACTCCCAGATGTAAGAGAGTCAGCAAAATCACCCGATTCTGGGGTACTGCAGAGGCTTCCCAATGTGTCTTGACTGTAAAAGGAACCCTGGGGTCAAAGTTAATTAAAGTAAAACAAAGATTACTTGTATCTCTTCCTTCCTGTTGAATGACATGCTGTGCATGGGCCCAGTTAGGTCCATTCATAATAGGAAAACGTTGATCAAATCTGGGTCAGCCTCTTCGTTTTCCATTTAAAAGTAGCTTTGGCATAAGTCAATTAGGTCACTGACTCATGGTCCAGAATATCCCTTTTCTCCGTGAGACACGTGAATGGTGGAGATGTGATCACTGTTAATCCATCTTTTCCACAAAACGCATTTCAGAAAAGCCACCGAATAATGCTTTATATTTTACAAGTGTGCTGTGGGGATTTGAAAAAAAACTTGTATAAGGTAGGTAGGCATTATCTTCATTTTATGCATACGGAAATTGAGGCAGAATTATTATGACCAAGTATATACCGGTAATACGGCTAAACCACCCTGAACACTCCCGATCCCATCTGATCTCGGAAGCTGAGCAGGGTCGGGCCTGGCTAGTACTTGGATGGGAGACCTCCTGGGAATACCAGGTGCTGTAGGCTTAACATGGGTGTGGGACTAGCAACTCCACCCCGTAAGGGAACCAATTCCTACTGAAATACCAACACCAGTTGGTGGCCCATACCCCAGCTGGGGGGGGTAACAGGCGAAGAGAGAGAGATATACCGGTAATTTACATCAAAGCCTAAATTCAAATTTCATACTTCCTGATTCTTACCTATACTTAAAACAATGGAATCATTAGATAGAAATGACTTTCAGGCTTTCCCGTCATGACTAGTGATATTTTGCTCTGTAGCCTGTTACTAAATGCACTTAGCCAACCAGTCCCACTAGATTAAAAGAAAACCAAACTTTCCTCAAGATAAAGTTCATAGTGTTATAAAATTAGCATTTTTTAGATATTACTTTAGTTAGGTTAAAAAAAGTCATTTTACACTAAAATTACATTACATAGAATATTATTTTGGGACCCTTTGGTGTACAGCTTACCATAATGGCTCCTGTGTCAGCACCTCCCATCTATTACCAGTGCAGGGGAAGTAGATCGTTCTGTTACACCAGGCTCATCCCTGCCTGCCATATGAAACCCTTTGGTCTGTTGGCACTTGATGTAAATTAAAGCAGCCTGAAGTCTGGCTTAATTCATGTCAACTTGGAATTCTGCATGGGATTGGGGGAAGATAAAGGTGAGCTTTAAGTCACTGTTGCATTCATACATGCAACTTGTGCTCTGCACCCCTGCGATGCAGCCAATAACATCTTCCCTTGTGCTTCAGTATCACTATGGGTAAACAGCATATGCAGCAGCACTATGTTTTTCATGTGGTTGGTATAGGAAAATGGATATTGATTTATTGACTTAAAATTCCTAATCTAAAATTTCATCAACTTTTTTTTTTTTTGCATTGGATTTTCTCTTGTCTTGCATATAATTTTTTGTTGTTGTTGAAGGTGGATTGCACTCAGTATACCTGAGATGGTAGTTTGACTTTCTAATGTGAATATATCTTTATCAACCAATAGACTTAGGCAAATCTTTTTCATTGTGTATGTGAAAAGTTCTGTTAAATCACTAAGCTTGTTTTGTTTAAAATACTTCAAAATTGCTTGTCTGTGGTGTGTGTTAACTTCTTTATTAAAAGAGTAACACACTCTAAAGGAGCAGTTTTATAAAGGGATACCCAAAGTTTTTAGGTTTAAAAAGCTCTTCCTTTGACTTAGTGATCACAATGCACCCAAAGGATGAGGGCAATCAGTAAACCTACCTGGTATGTAATAAAATCATTATCCTGGAATTCCAATGATTTCATTAACTATTCATGTTCTACAGACATGGTTGTATGGTGGGATAGTTGAGATGTTTATATTATTTGATATATAGTCTCTGCTTTTAAAAATATTTTGAAAAGCAATGTTACTTCATTTCTGAAGTGATGGTTACAGAAACACAATATTAGCAATTTTTGTAAAATAGTTTTACATTATTAAATGAAATTTAGAACCTTAGATTGGTTTTGAACTGAAACTGAAACATTTTAAGATTTTCCAAATAACTTGAGCAGTGGAGTAATTTTGTAACAATCTGTTTAAATTGCATACATTTGTTTTTAGAGTGTTAGTAATTTGAGTAAGCTACATCTTGATTTTGTGGAATTAGATACTGAACACAGTGGTGGGTAGGGTCTAAACTAGGGGTGGGCAAACATTGAGATTCAAAGGTCTTGTCCTCACTGGAGGGGGAGGGACTCAGATACGCAACTTCAGCTACGTGAATCACGTAGCTGAAGTTTGCGTATTTGCCGCTGATTTACCTGCCATCCCCACGGCGGTGGCAGTCGTCGGCGCGCTCACACGTCGACTCCGGCTTGCACCTTCCGGCAAGCTGGAGTTTCAGAGTCGACGGTGGAGCCGCAGGCAATCGATTTATCGTGTCTTAACCAGACACGATAAATCGATTGCCAGAAGATCGATCCCGCACTGCGGGAGTAAAGACGAGCCCAAAATCCTGCAGAGGGCCGGGTAGGGAAGGCTGTGCCACCGCAAACAGCCTAGCCCCGCCCCCATCTGACACCCACCCACTTTCCACCCTGTGACTGACCCCCTCAGAGCCCCAACCCATTCAAACCCCTCCCCCCTGCTCTTTGTCCCTTGATTTTCCCCTTCCAACCCCCCCCCACTCTGACTGTCCCCCCCAGGACCCAACCCATACCTAGCCCTCCTCTTTCTTCCCTGACTGCCCCCTCCCAAAATTCCCTCCATCCTAACCCCCACAACCACCCCAACTCCTCCCCCCTTTACTTACTGTGTTCAGCCAGGCGCTTGGGGCCCCGCAGCTCATGGTGCTCCGCCCGCCAGGTGCCCCAGGTGTGTGGGGCCCCACAGTTCGCTGCCTGCCAGCGCCCCAGCTTGCGGCCTGCTGCGCTCAGCCCGGCCGACGCCCTGGCCGGGGAATGAGGGGCCCCACGGCCCACTGTGCTGCACCCACCAGGCACTCGCCCTGGGAGTGAGGGGCCCCACGGCTTGCGGCCACCAGCGCTCTGCCCAGCCAGGGAGCGAGGGGCCCTGTGGCTGGAGGCCCACCACTCTCTGCCTGGCCGGGGAGGGCGGGGGCCCATAGCCCGCTGCGCACTGCTCGGCTGGCGCTTTGGGCAGGGCCCCGCCGCTCACTGCTCTGCCTGCCCACGCCCCAGCAGGGGAGCGCGGGGCCCATGGCACCCAGAACTCCTCCGGGAGCACGGGGCCACTGGCTCCCCGCTCCCAGGGGAGCTCGCGGGCTGGATAAAAATGGCCGGTGGGCCGCATATGGCCTGCGGGCCGCAGTTTGCCCACCTCTGGTCTAAACACATTACTATCTATCTTTGTATTTCTAATGTTACTACCATCACAGTGCCTGGTTCCCAAATGTATAATTAAGCTTCTGGTTAGGTTTACCTTCAATTGACTATACTCTTCATCAGTGTTGTCTCTTTGGTTTTTTTCTCTAGTTTTGTGTGCATCAAATGATTGCCTTAGTTCAAGTGTAGAACCTATGACAGCAGCAGCCCCACTCCCATTCCTTCCTCTTACTCTGTCTATCCGTTATTTGCTTATTTCCATAGAGAGAGACATGCAGGGGGATAGCCTTGGAATCATCTTCCTAACCACTCCTGCTAGGATGAAGACCAGAAGGTGTGGAAGGAGAGGGAAGCCTCAGTAGCTTTCTCCCAGGCGGGAAACAGTAGTGATGGCTGTGGGAAAGCTTTGGGGCCTCCTCTCATGGTAGGAGGCAGATGCCTCCTTGTGGAAGAACTCCCCGGCTCAGTGCAAGATGCCTGTCAATTGGGGCCCAGGCTGCCCAGGCACATAGTTTAGGGGGAATCTTGGTTTTTACCTTGCCACAGTTCACAGGCTTTAGAATTTTTTAAATATTTCAGTTTCCTCTATTGTGGCAATATATTGGTGTAAAGGATGGTTTGTATTGTATCCTGAGAACAGTCGGGTTTGGACTTACTCTGATCTCCAGTGGGAAGTTGAGCATTTGGCAGCTATCTGCCAAGAATCCTGTGCCTGCAACTCCAATAAGCTTCGCCGTGGTCACTGACGTGTTCATTATTCCTGGCAAACGCAGCTTTCTCAGTATATCATGGATGGATAAAGAGTCTTTGAAATAGAAAAAGACTTCTAGGAGTTTGTATAAATCAGCTCCTGTCTTGTGCAAGCCTTTTTTAGCTGCACATTGCAAGTTCACTAAAAATTGGTACAAAATATATTGCGTATGTGAAGCACGTGATTTTTTTTTCCAGCTGTCAGATTGATACCAAATGTTACCAGAACACTCAAAAGCATTTTTCAGTGAGGGCTATTTTCATGACAAATTTCAGCTTTCTTCTTCTAGCAGTTAAAGTTGTTCATGAAAGGTTACAAGACTTTTACATGGGGAAGGTTTCTGCTCTTCCTCTTGCATTCTCCTTGTATTCAAAAGCAGACGTAACAATTTTTTATTAAAACTTCTAAAAAAAAAATCACCTTCTGGCAAGACCAAGTTTGAAAATTTCAAACAAAATGTTCAAAAACCATCTGAGAAACTATAATGAATGAGGTTAGATTTTTTTATATTAATATTCTTATGCTACACCCTTTTATGTGGCATCTGAATGCCTGAGAATGGAAAACTTAACACACACTTAATTATAGTGGGCACTGCTGCTCCTGCTACATATTTTGTCTGTCCACTACAGTATTTATAGTGCCATTGACTTTCTATTTCTGTTTTTCTGTGGCCTGCACCGTGAGTTTACGGTAGCCCAGTATAGAGGTGAAGGAAGCATAGCTGTGTGGGTAGGTGTCCTTCCTATGGTTTTAAAGACTGAAGTAATTCCAGGTAATGCCATCTAATTTGATATCTTACATTCAACATATGCACCAGAGAGAGCTTTTGGATGCAGTTCTGGCTCCTTTGGTTAGTGGGATGTCATTGAGTTAATAAGGCCAGGATTTTACTTTTAAAGTTTACTTATTAGAACAACTATTTATATAGATACACTCTCACACCCCAAAAAGGGGCTTCTATCTTTCCTTCCACCTCATTTATTGCCCACATTATACAACCTCGTCAGTGCTCTTAATTTTGGTATCAAAAACTGTTCTATGAAGATAACTTGGGCTACTTCGGACTGTTGGCCAATATGTATCACATTTCAGTTCTGTGTTATGAACAGTGAGTAAAGGTCTGAGAAGTATTAAATAGTAGACAAAGAAGAGGAATATGCATTTATAAATAAATATTACTTCAGTACTGTAAGTTTTTGTGTGTGTATAATTGTAACTTTAAAATAGATGAAAACAATAAAATCCAAAAGACCTTTTTTGACCAGAGTTCTGAAATTCGATCATTTTGTCCATTTTTTTCTCCCCCCCCCCCTCTACAGAACAACATTACAGATGGTCGATTGCAACACAGTTATAAATCAGGCTTAGTACAGAAGGGTTTATATATTCAGGCTAAGTACCAGCGGCTACGTTCTGCTGGTGTAAGGGGATTTACCACTTATAAATTCAGGGAAGGATTTTTGAGGAAAGAAAAGGTGAGTTGGATTAAAATTAATTTTCCCTAAACTTTTTTTGTATATAAAATGTGAGTATCCAAATGATCCACTTCTATTTCAGAAGCCACTTGGAGTTGTTTGTCTATCTTGCATGGATATTCTTTGGAGTACTAAATTGACATTCTTCCCCTCCTCCCCCCATTCCTGGAAACTTGGTAACAGAGGGCAGGTTTACAAACAGGAGTAAATCCATGCAAATAATGTATCTGGCGTCGACATATATCTTAGATTGACTAATTGTGGTGTCTGCACTGGGCCGGGTCAACAGGAGAAACTCCTGTTGACTTACCTTACGCTTCTCATTCCAGTGGAGTACTGGAGTTGATGGGAGATAGATTTTTAGTGAGTCTTCAGTAGACCCACTAAATTGACCTCTGGTGAATCGATCGCTCCAGCATCACTCCACGGTAAGTGTAGACCTACCCGGAGACTGGTTAGCTATAGGTCAACAATGGCCTCTGACATTGCTTCTCTTCTGAAATCTCGATTTGGGCAACCCTTTCTGCAGCTCAGCTAAGATGATTTTCCATCTATAAGTGGGAAAGCTGGTTGAAAACTGCTTCGTGTGTCCTTTCAAACAATTGGTTAACTAACTTCTAGTGTATGAATGTGTTCTTTTTCAGTACATTACTGAATAATGGGGTGAATCACTAAAAAAAACGCCCTGTTGTGTTCACTGCTTCTGGTGCATCTAACACCAGCCACTGTTGCAAGACAGGATGCTAGGCTAGATGGACCATTGTTCTGACTCAGTATGGACGTTCTAATGTTCTTAAATTGGTATCTGAAATATTTTTCTGTTCACTTAAAAGCTTGCTTAATTGTGAAACTTCTGTTTTTAAAATACCCAACTAAGTGGTAGTACTCTGCAACGTCATATGCTACAGCAGTAGTAATTAATGGAGAATTTTTGGCGTAAACTGAACTGGTAGGCTCTCCCATCAGTAATTGTAATTTTGACAGGGCACAGTCTGACACAGTTAGGAGTATCCATGTTGTAATAACTTTGTAAAAGGGGGCACTGGATAACACTGTTGTAGCACTTGATGGAGTATCATATAGGTCATAGAATCGTGTCGGGAGTCATGAGTATTGTAAGGCTCAGTAACAAATAGGGTACTTCAGTGTTATGGCATCCTAAAGCCCCCCATTTGAATTGTCTCAGCGTAATCTAAGATGTATCTCCATTTCTTGTTTTATAACCATAGTGTCTAATCCACATTACAAATTGTGCCAGACAAATGTTTTTTGGCATAGTTTGACTAGATAAAGGCTGAGAACGCTGCAAAGATGGTACACTACTTCTCTGAGGGAACAGGACATGCTTCTCACATCACTAAACAATGACCGTCCTGACCATTCCTTTCTAAGATCTTTGATAAATATCCATGCTTGCTAGATGGAAAAAGAAAATGATTGAAAGATCAATGTTCAGAATACAGAAGCATTCTTAATTATAAACTGGTATTATTAATAGTACAATTGCTTTACTATAATCAGCACACAGATGTCACTGCCATGTAAATTTCCTATTGCTATTTTATAATTCAATGCTAGAAATTTTTCATTAAAATAATCTTAAAATCTAGCTGCCAAAGATTACAGCATGAATTGTTGATCAGTATAGTTAGATTTTTAAATATTAATTTTATAACCAATAAAGAAATCTAATACTTCCCAGTTAAAGTAAAATAAATACTGTATTAAAATGTATGAAGAAGCCTTTTTTCCTGTATGTAACTAGCAGTTTAGAAAGCCTCTTAATGGCAACGTGTTCTTACATTTTAGTAATTCATGTATTTCTACCCATATAGTAACTTATTAAATAGTTGATATTTGTTAAAATGGTTTACAATTGGTATGATTTATATGGATTCTTTAGAAAGTACTAATTTATCATGTTTCTTGCTGAAAGTTTATTTTTTAAAAAAGAATTGAATGTCCCCACTTAAATTACACTCTGATGTTCAAAGTAAATTGTAATTTTTTAATCTAAACTATTTTTCCAAAAGCTTCTACCTGAAACAAAATTCCCAGTCACATTTTATAATGGGTTGATAATGAATAGCTTTAATAAACAATTTGTTTTCAAGTCTAGTAAGTCAAGAAGTTACTTATAACAATCTCTAATATGCTTTAGAATATCACGGTTGGAAGGGACCTCAGGAGGTCATCTACTCCAACTCCCTTCCTAAAGCAGGACCAACATCAGCTAAATCATCCCAGCTGGGGCTTTGTCAAGCCTGACCTTAAAAACCTCTAAGGAAGGAGATTCTACCACCTCCCTAAGTAACCCATTCCAGTGTTTCACCACCCTCCTAGTGAAAAGGTTTTTCCTAATATCCAACCTAAACCTTCCCCACTGCAACTTGAGACCATTACTCCTTTTTCTGTCATCTGGTACCACTGAGAACAGGCTAGATGCATCCTCTTTAGAACCCCCTTTCAGGTAGTTGAAAGCAGCTATTAAATCTCCCCTCAGTCTTCTCTTCTGTAGACTAAACAATCCCAGTTCTCTCAGCCTCTCCTCATAAGTCATGTGCTCCAGGCCCCTAATCATTTTTGTTGCCCTTCTCTGGACTCTTTCCAATTTTTCCACATCTTTCTTTAGTGTGGGCCCCAAAACTGGACATAGTACTCCAGATGAGGCCTCACCAATGTCGAATAGAGGGGAACAATCACGTCACTCAGTCTGCTGGCAATGCCCCTACTTATACAACCCAAAATGCCATTAGCCTTCTTGGCAACAAGGACATACTGCTGACTTATGTCCAGCTTCTCGTCTACTGTAACCCCTAGGTCCTTTTCTGCAGAACTGCTGCCTAGCCATTCGGTCCCTAGTCTGTAGCTGTGCAAAGGATTCTTCTGTCCTAAGTGCAGGACTCTGCACTTGTCCTCGTTGAACCTCATCAAATTTCTTTTGGCCCAATCCTCTTAATTTGTCTAGGTCCCTCTGTATCCTATCCCTACTCTCCAGCGTATCTACCACTCCTCCCAGTTTAGTGTCATCTGGAAACTTGCTGAGGGTGCAGTCCACGTCATCCTCCAGATCATTGATAAAGATATTGAATAAAACTGGCCCCAGGACCGACCCTTGGAGCACTCTGCTTGATACCGGCTGCCAACTAGACATGGAGCCATTGATCACTACCCATTGAGCCCGACGATCCAGCCAGCTTTCTATCCACCTTATGGTCCATTCATCCAGCCTATATTTCTTTAACTTGCTGGCAAGAATACTGTGGGAGACTGTATCAAAAGCTTTACTAAAGTCAAGGAATAACACATCCACTGCTTTCCCCTCATCCACAGAGCCAGTTATCTCATCATAGAAGGCAATTAGGTTAGTCAGGCATGACTTGCACTTGGTGAATCCATGCTGACTGTTCCTGATCACTTTCCTCTCCTCAAAGTGCTTCAGAATTGTATGAACTCTTTATAAACTATAATTGTGCTCAGTATCAGAGGGGTAGCCATGTTAGTCTGGATCTGCAAAAGCGACAGTGTCCTGTGCCACCTTATAGACTAACATGTGTTAGAGCATAAGTTTTCATGGGTGAATACCCACTTCCGACGAAAGCTTATGCTCGAACACAGTGGTCCCCAACCGTTTTGTGGCCAATAGTACATTCATGTTTTCAGAAGAGTGTGGCGGACGCCAACAATTTTTCAAGGCTTATATTGTATTTGTACATGATTAAATAATATGAAAAACATCATATTCAATATTACATAATATATGAATCCATCCTTGCTTCTCTGTTGCTGCTGGTGGTTGTGATGCCTCCAGAGCTGTGTGCCTAGCCGGCAGCCACCCTTCTTTGGCTACCCAGCTCTGAAGGCAGAGCGGAGAGCAGTGGTTGCTGGCAGGGTGCCCAGCTCTGAAGGGAGTTAGAAAATGTGGTCGCTGGTCACAGATGACAGGTAGTTGCTCTTCACAGTTTCTTCATGGTCAAATTATAGGGGGAAACATTCTATGGCCTCTGCAAGTAGTCGCTTGTGTTGGTTGGTCTATCTTCACAGATGGTGCTAGGGCAGATTTTACTATATATTTATCATATTTAGGGCAGCATGACTGAGGAGATAAGATTTTTGGGACTGACATATTGGACACCTGGGTCCTATTCTCAACTCTACTTGCACCTCTACAGCCTTGCTGTTAATTTTATTTGTAAAGGGAAGTGGCAGGGGAATAATACATGACTGCCTCATAAAGTCACTTGTTACTTCCCTTTAGAAGTATGAGGTCTTAGTAATAAGCGGTGGCTAAGTGCACAAAAATATACACAACTCAGTAGAGATGAAATTTGAACTCCTGGCTCCCAGCTCAGTGCCCTTTCCTTAGGCTACAAGATATTTTGGACTATTGTAGGTGAGTAGAACAGTCTACCGTATTTTTCGCCCTATAAGATGCACTTTTTCTTCCCCAAAACGGGGGGGAAAAAGTTGGTGCGTCTTATAGGGTGAATGTCTTATAGGGCAAAAAAAAAAAAAAAAAAAAAAAGCGCCTCGCTCTCCCGTCCCCGCCGCGAGGGCGGGCTGCCGAGGTTCCCCCCTCCCTGCCGCGGGCGGGCTGCCGGGAGCGTCCCGGTTCCCCCCTCCCCGCCGCGGGCGGGCTGCCGAGGTTCCCCCCTCCCCGCCGCGGGCGGGCTGCCGGGAGCGTCCCGGTTCCCCCCTCCCCGCCGCGGGCAGGCTGCCGGGAGCGTTCCCGGCAGCCCGCCCGTGGCGGGGAGGGGGGAACCGGGACGTTCCCGGCAGCCCACCCGCGGCAGGGAGGGGGGAACCTCGGCAGCCCGCCCGCGCGGCGGGGACGGGAGAGCGAGGCGCTTTTTTTTTTTTTTTTGTCCGGCTTTTTTATTAAAAAACGAGGGGGCGTCTTATAGGCCGGAGCGTCCTATAAGACGAAAAATACGGTAATTCAGCCAAGATGTGGATTTGACCAGCAAAACATGATCCCCTTGAGAGTTCCTGGCAGAAGAACAGGTCGGTGGGATGGAAGAAATTAGGTAGGATGGGCTCCTTAACTGACAATTGTCTTCCTAAATTTTTGTTTCTAAGAACTGACAGAGATTTGAGACACTCATTCATGTCCCTCTCTCCCATAATTACAGTTAGGACTAAACTGATCTATTCTTGGCAGTCTTAACTGAGAACCTGAGGCTGAATTGGTCTTGAAGGTGGCAGTCCCTTTTCATCCTTAGAATGGCTCTCTTGAGATTGGGGTTGGAACAGTAGCTCTACTTCAGAGCTCTTCTGTGCAACAGAGAACTTCAAAGGTTCCTCACTCCCACTCTCACCCCCTACGTACAGGATGGATTGATGTAAAGGGGTCCGAAAAGCCTCATATCTGTCTGGGGCTGGATCCCCCTGGCACAAACGTTATAAGTGTGCCTTCCAAGAACCCCTTTACAAGTCCGGACTGAGGACGGGACGCACAGGCGCAGACTCCATGGATGCTCCAGCCCTGGAGCAACCACAGAAAAAAAAATAGTGGATGCTCAGCACCCACCAGCATCCCTCCTCCCTCCCAGCATCTCTCACCCACCAGCAGCTCTGCCGATTAGCTTCTCCTCTCCCCCACAATACCCCCAGGGAAATGAGAAAGTCAGTGCAGAGAGAAGCCGCAGCCCCATGCCTGCCTGCCAGGGACAGATAACACCGCTACCTGCAGCCCTGGAGTTCTCTGTCTCCAGCAGGCAGGCGCAGGGCCGCGGCTTCTGCGGGCGCATATAAATGCCCTGGTGGGTGGGCACCACATTGGGGACCAGGGCTCTAACACATCTGAGTCTATAAGATGCCACAGGACTCTGTTGCTTTTACAGTTGGGCTATTAGTATAAAGGATAACCAAATTCCATGTCCGCCAAAACTCATCTTAAATATAAATCTACACATTCCTAACAATAAAATGACTGTTTATTCACCATGTTAGTCAAAGTATTTTCAGTAGATAGTGTGTTAAAAAACTCTGATTTGCTAGAATAGGTACTTTTCAGGTTTTAAGAGTGCTTCTTTCTAATTAGAGTATTAAAACTGCTTCTTTTGTATGACCCATGTGCCTTCAAAGGGGTAAACTGCAAACTCCCTCCTGCACTGGTGTGCAGTTTTTCACACAAGTCGCCCAACTGATATTAATGGGGCTGCTTGATTAACGTCTCATCAGTATTGTGAACAAAGAGTTCACAACACAGTTGCCAACTTTCACACGGTAAATAAGCACCCCAATTTTCACAATAAACCAAAAATTAAGCTAATCCCATTTCAAAACAAGGTTAAAACAAGCCAATCCCAACACTCTATGTGACTAGACCCCCCCCAGAGTGCAGTCTCTGACTGTGGTGGGCCCGTTGTGCACCCCTCGCTTCCCCCCTTTGCCCCTGCTTGCCGATCCAAAAAAAAAAAAAAAAAAAGCAACAAGAAACAAGCTACAAGCCAACAATCAACTCACTTGCCAATTCAGCCAAAAACAAGCCCAATTTGTTTTTTTTCCCAGAGTTTGGCATGTCTGGTTCACAACCTATCTATGAGTGAATAAAAACAGATTTTAAGTGTTTGTACTCTAATGTACAGAATTTTCAAACTTGCACTGAAAGGTAAATGAGTAAGTTCCCTGCTTTTCAGATATGCTGAGCTTCTGCTGACTTTGGAAAAGTTGGCATACATTGTACGATTTACTTTAGCCTTGCAAAATTGACATGAAAATGTACCAATCTAGGTACAATTCATATTCACCTATTCTTTGCTATGATACTAAATGACTTAAAAAACCCTACAGGATTATCTGTTTAAAACATTGTCTCCTTGGCAGGTAAAATTTTGCAAAGCTGATTACTTATTCTTTATCGCAGCATGGCCGCTTTAGTAAGAAGTCTTGTGCATTATTACATACCATATAGTGAAAATTAAAATATGAGCCAATAGAGGTTTTTTCCACTGTTGTGACCTAGAAATAACAATTTTTTCCTTTTAATAGGAACAGTCAGGCATTGCCACAGAAACCTGAACTGTGATAAGTGGAGACATACAATAAACACGGCAAGGGAGCATCGGTTTGTTTTTTGACAACTTTATCAGGAATTAAAGTGGGAGAAATGAACTAACATTGTAACTGTCTCGATAAAATAACTATTTTTCAGTAGTGGCAAGCTGCAGAACTTTTTTACAGTTTTAAATTACAGTATTCAATTGAAAAGTTTAGTATGGTACCTTTTGGTTCTTTTTTTTGCAAACAAGTCTCAAAAAAGAAACTGAAGGGAGTCTTATTTATTGAATACTTTTTTTCTAAGCATGATTTTATGAATAGAACTTGAGTTGTTATACCCAGAAGTTTATATGTTGAAAAGTTTATTGCTTACATAATTAAAAAAAAGAAGGGAAAAAAGTGCCTGAATTGTTTAGTAATAGCGTATTAGCTCAGGACTCTTCAAACAATGACTTCTTAGGTTGTGCAATAGAGTTTACAGCTTTTTTGAGTCATTTCCCTAGAACAATATCTTGTATTTATTTTTACTTTATATTTAGTTGGGTTTTTTACTTGACTATATATATAATAAATTGTAAATAAATTGTTAGAAAAGTTGTAACAATTTCCAACATTTGCTAAAAATATGTAATAATGTGTAGGTATGTTATCTGTTACACGGCAGTAGCTTATAACTGCACTGAAATGCTTCGGTTAGTTAGAGGACTGGTTGATGTGTATGCAGAAATATTATGGCTCATCACTTTTTTCCATATATATATTATTTCTTGATTAAGCAACCATTGTCTTATATTTGTTACAAATGATTTAATGGTTTACCTGAATCTAAAAATGGGCATAATGATATGTAAAAAATTAGATGAGGAGCATATTCTCTAACCAAGCTGTTTATAACTGAAACTGTTTAAGGGAAAAAACTTGTAATATGTTTGATTAAAATCCCAATCATTCTCCATAGTTTACCGCCCCTCAATATTGTTATGCTTTATGCAAAAATCAAGCAGGCTGATATACATAATATGCTCAGGCCTAGAGCAATATTGTGTTCATTTCCCCTTTACAGTTTGAGCCTTAATGTAGATTTGAGAGGGTTGTTTGTTTAATGATTTGTTTCAGACTTCTTATTACAAGTACACTAAAGGTATATAACAAGTAACTTTTCCAGGGAAATCTTTCTGATTAATTTTAAGAAGAAAGTTATTGTCATCCAATATTGTGCATTTTAGTAATCTCCAACGTGATAATACCCATAAAAGTACATGTTAGAATCTCATTTATGGAATGTATTCTGAAAGCTGGCACATTCAAGAGATGTGTGAAAATACGAAGGAGAACACTCAACTTTGGGGAAGTTCAAGCAATAAACTATACATATGGCATGAATTTTCCAGAGTACCTTTAATAATAGGAGTATTTGACTTATTGAAACTCCCAAGCCATAGTTCAAGGGGCTATAAAATGTTAACGCACTGAAATCTGCCTTAAAAACTTTGACAAACACTTCGGTACACAGTTGAGTCCTCATGTAGGATAATGTGCAGTGCTCATGAGCATAACTGTGAATCAACAACAAACTGACATGTCGTCTTCTGTGAATGTTTCCAAAAGCTAAGTACAGGATTTAGGTAATAATGTACATAAGCTGCTCCGTTGTTCAAAAATTAAACTAGTTTTTTTCAGGAATTTATGGTGTGTATACACCAAATAGAAAGTTGAGGTAGAAAGATTTTTTTTCTCAAACCAATACAGCTAACAATTTACAGGTAACAGTAAATATTTTAAATATGAGACTGCATAAAGTGTCCTATACAAATCTAGGCCCAGTTTGTGCTCAAACTGTCCAACAGGCATACTACTTCTGAATGTGAAAAAATAACCTTTAAACAACCATACACACAATAGAATGTAAACTGTTGAAGCTGCATTGGTTTAGGGGCAATACAGTGTTGTACTGTTTCTGAAACATTTTCATTGTTTTCACAAAAGTCTTGCAGAAGAATTAACATTTTGAATCAAGTAGGGAAAAAATGGTTATATAAGACAACTCCTCCATATCTGATAAGACAATTTGATATCATTGTGTAGGAGTATACAATATTGGTGTAGTCAGACATCAAAGTTGACACATTTTATGCAAAAAATCCAACATTAGAAGTATGAACGACCTACCAAATTGACTAATATGTTTTACTGATTCTACCTATGACATTGGGTAGCTTTAATTTCTTTTGTACTTCAGTCATACCTTGTTTTGTGCATGATTTTAAATGACTGATGACCATTAATGGTAACATATTGCAAATGGCACATATTTTATACTGTAGCCATTGTAACTTTATAAACTTTTCCAGATGGGGGGTGTCAAATGCTACTCATTCAGTCACTTTACTTTGATTTGCTTTGACATGCTTTCCTTTAAGAGCTCACCACTTGCACAAATTATTGTTTACCACTAAATTTAGCAACGCTAATTCAAGATCCTTTGACTGCACTAATTTAATAAAGTGGGTGTACAGCTTACAAAATTTATCTTACAAGAATTTACTTGAATTCTAGGTCTTTTTAAAACAGCCTTACATACTACTACATGCTGTTATCCAGTGTGATCTCGACATTTGAGCATCTGCTGTCGTGCTAACTGGGGGAATGTTGCAGAGATAACTCTTCACATTGTGCAAAGACTTCATTACATATTGTGTGATATTGTATCTTTATACACAAATGTACACACACACAATTGGCTCACTTAGTACTGCACACTTAACTGATTTCTGTGTCAGACAATTACTATACAGTTATGTACCTGCTGAGAATAATAGACTGAAATACCAAAAGTCAGTCCAGAAATAGAGGAGAGTGGAAGGAGGAAGTTAGAGTTGTAAGGAAAATGAGATCATAAAATTATTTTGTGCCTTTCTGTAATGTACTGCATTAAGGAAAATAACCTCTTTCTGTACAAAAACAAAATGTCATTTTCAATATCAGTTTGATAAAAATGTGAGCAGGAGACATTTGTGGATTACAATAGCCACTTTATTTCACTATGCAAGTAATTCTCAGTCTCCATATTGTAGCTCAACTAAAAGAAGGCATAAGTATGTCCTTTTATTGGCAAACCCAATTGACATTACCATTGTGAAGTGCTAGCTGTTGAATATGTAATTGTCTGATAGCCATTCTTTTTAGTTTTTCTTATTTAAATTTGTGTAGATCTTTATTGTTAAATTGCTTTCAATCATCTCAAAATGACTGTACTAGAATGAAGCTTGTCATATTCCCAACAAGTGCTTTTATAAATTTAAATGTTTAAATTAATCTTCACCACTATGGAGTGCTCTGTGGTTGGTGGCCCATACCCCGACTGGGGGGTGACGGGCAGAGAGAGAGAGAGAGACTATCCTAAAATGCAGTGGTTTAATATGATCAAAGTTCCATTGTTAAATGTGTAATTTAACATATACATGTTTGGCATATACATCTGATATTGCATGTCTGGAACTCTAATCTTTCAGGATCTTTTTGCTTTGATGGTCTGACTCCGAAAGTTTAGAAAATTGTGGGAGTTACTGGAAAACTGGAGCGCTAACACACTAGTAGAGCTCTGCCTTACCCTCTTCTGTTTGCTTAATTTTTAACAGCTGTTTCAAAATTCAACAATTTACCTTATGTAAAGGACTTGGTTATATCCAGGTTTTGAGACAAGAAGACTACCTCAATGTAGATGACTGATTTCTTTGGGGATTCACCTGAAGGCCCAGTCTGGACATTAACTGATTATACCTAGGTGCCATCCAGCATCTGGATCAAACAGACATTCAGCTTACTGTGTCTGATCTTAGACTAGCATGGATAATCAAAAGGTTGAAGGTCTTTATGAAACTATAAAAAAAGAAGGCTTTTCAAAACTGGCTTTTCAGTCCATGGAAAAATGCATCTTCATCTCGACTCAGACATGATGGATAGAGTGAGAGGGGCTTCAGTGAAGTGATTAAGATACAGGTGGTAAGTGATAAGGAGAACTTGGACAATACGCTTGGCTTTTCAGTATTGACCTCAGAGGACGGACAGAGTATACAATCCTTACTAAACTTTGCTTTACCTGCTGGAAGAATCTGCTTTTCCAAGGCCTTTAGAAACAGGACACAAAGTTTGCCTCTGTTTAAACTGCTATTAGTGCCACCCTTGCCAAGCTGTTTATATTTCTTGGTTAAGGGAAAAATCTTAAAATTTGTACACCACCTAGTGCAGCAAAAATCTGCAAAAACTTAGTGCCTAGATATATGCACAGATCTCTTGCCTATGCCATGACTTTATTCCACTGGTGCAGGTTAGGAAGATACTTGGTGCTTCAGCATCCCTGCAAAGAAAAGTACTATAAATATAGTTTTAAAATAGCAACTGCAAGAACTATGAATGCTTACCTACAACCCTCTAACGCTTCATTAGACTTCTAGGAGTCAGTTAAATCTTTACCACTGTCCTATCTGGGTCTTGGCTAAGAGAAAATTTCAGTGATAATGAGTTGACATAACCACTCTTATAACAAAGCCTTTAGCCTGTTTCTTGAGTAAATACTTAGGCATGTGATTTAACACAGCCTTGGGCCTCCCTACTTTCTTCATATACCCCCCTCCCCACACACACACTGCTAGTTGTTGTTCTGAATCTTGTCTGAGTCATTTAAATCTTAGACTTGAAATGTTGGTATAATCTGTAAATAATTTAATTGCTAATCTTATTTTGTGACTGGTTTCTTGTGATTGTTTTTATTCTAGTTAATGGGATTGGCAAAGGGCCCTCCCAATGAGTTGGTGATTAAGTAAACAGTCCTTGAACAACAAAAGCTTCTTTCCTTTATTTAGACATTATCAACAATTTTCCATCCAGCAGGGATGTGACTAGCTGTGCATTGTTAAGAAATACAAGTAGACCTCATCCATACTGCAGTTCCTATCCATTAAACCTTAATTATTTTTTTAATTTAACATGATTGTTTCTGCTAGTGTGGATGAGGCATAGTATTTTTTTTAAACTGACTCAGTCTCCTGATTCACTATAATTGCCCCGTGTTTAATAGTTTCCTGATCATTAACATATATATTGACATTCAAATATGGTTATGTTTGACTATGTACAGATACTATGTTAATTTAGAGATTGTTCCTACAAACTCTAAATAGATGTTTTAACAAATTTAATTTTTTTAGAGTTGCAAATTGTTTTAATGAGTTGTTTTAGCAGCAAGAATTGATATCATGTGTAGTTCTTGCATTAGTATCCAGTTTTCCTTAGAACAAATTTGGTAGATTCTTTCTGTAAAAATGAGGTCCATAAAAATATTTGTGTACTAGATTGCTTTTTTTCCCCAAGGCTTCATCTATTGCTCTTTTGTGAATGTAAAGCCTTAATATAGTTATAATTTTGGATATGTCCCCCTCCTGGCTAATAGAAGCAATATACTACTACACTCCCTATTTCATATTTCATGTCCTTATAGTGCTCATAAATGTTCTTGAATTCTTAGAACAATAATGGTTGGATATTATGATGATGGATACATTAGAAAACTCTAGGATAGGTTCTGAATATATCATGTATTTCATTTAAAAGATGTAGTTCTATATCCTTTTTGTTGCAAATCACAGTTTCTACATCACATATGGAGAGGCATGCATTTTCCATGTGTACTTGTTTCTGTTGAATGTTTAAAACTGCTGTAACAAACTCAAGCCCATCTATGCTAGTTTACACAAATCACTTTACAGTTTTTAAAACCTCGATTTTCACCAAGACGGAAAGTAGTGTAAGAGGTGATTTAGAATCTAGGGATAGGGTTGAAGGATAGAATATTTTCAGTTGCAGTCAGAAAGTCACCAACTTTCTATATTTCTTTGTCCTCTATAGCATATTTAGGTTTAACAGAATCAGATCTAATATTTCTGATCACATCTAAATTCAGATTTGCAGTGTTCCAGTTCTAAAATTTAATAGATCATCTTGAGAAAAGTGAATGCTCTGCACTCCAGTAGTCTGACAAGGTTGTCTGCTTGTTTTTTGTGACACCATCCTTTTACCTGGCACTAAAATGTAAAAAAGTGATGCTCCCCAGATCCTAGGCCCTGAAAGGCCCTTAAGAGGAATGGCTATTCTCTCTCTTGAAACTCAAAAGTCAAAGATGAAATGTTTGCCTTTTTTTAGCCAATTGCCGAGAAAGTTCACTCTTTCCCTAAAATTGCAAGGATCCAAATTAATATTTGTGTATCACTGTCCTCTCTCTATGATCCCCATTCGACTCTAATTATCATCCCTGAAGGGATGGAACAGTGAAGCAAATCTCGGGGTCTGGAGCAGACTTTAATTATGTCTAGTGTAATAGAGGCAAATAGTTCACTTCCATTCCTCGGGCCCAATTTTAGATCAGAAAGTTGTCTGGGATTTTCAAAAATGCCTAAGTGACTGAAGAACACAAGTCACCTAAAAATCAACAAGAACAATTATGTGCATTTGAAAACTGGTTGACTTTTTGTTTCCTGAAAAATACATCAGTCAAAAATTAATTTTTATCTAAAACTAGCACAAATACCCGGCGTTGCTCGGGTCCGTTGGAGGGGGGGAGAGGGGAGAGAGCTGAGCGAGTGCGGGGTCCGTTGGAGGGGGAGAGGGGGGAGAGAGCTGAGCAAGTGGGGGGTCCGTTGGAGGGGGGTATTATTACATCATAACTATGTCACAGAGAACAGCAGGTGTTAACCTGCTGCCCAGCTGATGTTAATGGGCTTTAAAGAATTTCACCCCTAGGGGGCGTCAGAGGTGAGATTTGAAAAAATTTCTATTCTTACCCTGATTAGGACCCTAAAGCCTATAACTGTACCAAATTTCAAGTCTCTGGCTCAAACGGTGTGGAAGGAGTAAGGGAACGTACATACACGCACGCATACACTATTTGACTTTTATATATATAGATAGATATATAATCACATCCCATACATCAGGGAATTTTTGTGCAATTTAACAAATCCTTACATTTTCCTAAGCAAACACTGTGGTTGTGAAGATAATTTTTTTTCCAAATGCTTTTTCTTTTCTAAACATATCTCTAATTTATTATTCAATAATATATTTATTAAGTGTATGCCATTCCTTTGGCAAAGTAAAGGACATAGAGCGCTATTTTGGAATATTATGATACCATCTTGAGGCCTTAACCATATTAGGTCCCTCTTGTTGCACTGCATGAACATACAACTAATGATGCTTCCTCCCACAAAGAGCTTACATTATAGAAAAATGAGCTTTTTTCACTTTCCAGGATGAGAGTATATTATCTCCATACTTGGGATACTGGCTAATTCAAATACAGTAATTATTTTAGAGTGATTTCCTTTGAGTTGGACAGAAGTTGCTAGAGTCTTTTGTGGCAGAAGGCAAGAGGTATTCTGATTCCGAGAGCTTAGTTGGGAATTGTACATAGGAGTGAGTGAGCCATTTTGTGAAAAATGGAAGACACTGTAACATCTATCTCCCTGCCAGCCCTGATCCATCCCTGTAGAAACTACTGAAGAAATGCTCCTCTTTCTAAGGCTATGTCTACACTACAGCTGGGATTGATGCTCTGATATTGATTCACTGGCAGTAGATTTAGCCTGTCTAATGAAAATGATCTGCCAAATCGACAGCCGATCGCTCTCCAGTCAACCTCTGTACTCTACCCCCGATGAGAAGAGTAAGGTAAATCAATGCGAGAGTTTCTTCCGTTGACCCCCGGTGGTGTAGACCCTCCGGTAACTCGACCTAAGATACATCAACTCCAGCTACGTGAATAATGTAGATAGATAGTGGAGGTCGACTTACCACGGTAGGGTAGACATAACCTAATAAATCACATATACCAATTACTCCAGTACACTTTAAGCTCCTTAGACCCATAACTGGAGCAATTAACATTTTACAATGGAATCATCCTCATTCTTATCAAAACTAGTTCCATCAATTCTAAATATGGGTTGGTATATTATTTACTTATGATCTTGGACTCTTCTTAAATAGAGGCAGATGGGTTGTATCAGAATAGACCTTAATAGCAGTACAATTTAAGCAATTGTATTTCCACACTTTCTGGTAATCCCACAGATTTAAAGAATATAGGAAAGCCATTATAAAAGGGGTAACAAAGTCCTGTGGCACCTTAAAGACTAACTATAAAGTTTTGAAGCATAAGCTTTCGTGCATCCGACGAAGTGGGTATTAGCCCACGAAAGTTTATGCTTCAAAACTTTATAGTTAGTCTTTAAGGTGCCACAGGACTTTGTTACCTCTGCTATTCCAGACTAACACGGCTACCTCTCTGATTATAAAAGGGGTGTTTGGTTATTTTAAAAAGTCCTTAAACCTAAATTAATATTGTGGAAATATAATAAATTTAATACATGAGACATGTAAATTGGACCTTGTGCAGACTTTGGTTGCATTTTTAAGTAAAGAGCCAGGCTGTGATGTGTTAGAGAATCCTCCACTCCCTGAGTGGAAGAATGTCTACAAGAAATTTTCAGATGCCAGTGCCTAGGGTGAAAAGTGAAACAATAGAATACATTTCAGTTTGCATCTCTACTCTGCTTTTAATGGAACTATGTTAATGGACAAGTTGGTTTGAGTCTCCTTTTCAGTGAAAGTTGACTGAATGAGATACTCTTTTTATCTTGCTCCTTTTACATTTCTATTCTGTCCCTATTGAGTGTTGGATTTGTTTTGCTGTTTTCCTTACAGACATGTCTAATAAAAACAGAAATCATTTAACATAAGCCATTCTGTGCACACTTTGCTTTTTCAGGATGTGTGATTCCTCCCCCCCCCCCCCAAAAAAAAAAGTAAAATTCCAATACTTTATAAGAGGTCTACAGTTAAGTCTAAACTGGTTCAGTTTAAACTGCTTGAGCATGTAGAATCACTCTCCTACAGAAATTGCTTTATAGTTGAACAATATAAATGAACATACTGTATTATTAAAAAAATTAAACCTAGGTATTTATAAAGCACAATGTGTATGACATCAACAACTGAAATTATGCCTTTTGCCCTGTGGAGTTTATGTTCTGAGCTCATCTAATTTTATACAATAAAACACTTCATCCAAGTCCTGATTTCAAAAATATAGATTCTGATGGTCAAATAAACAAATTGCATCAAAGCATTTTTTCTACTTATAGGCAAGTCTGCCTCCACTGATGAGGTTTTTATAATTTTTGTTTTTTCTGTACCTGAGAGCTATTTTTCAAATGGAAAGACTATGCTCCACATGTTAAATCCATTTCATTTTGGCTGCTAGCATTTTTCCATCTTCACAGCTAAATTAATGCTAGGGAGAGCTAAAGAAATAGTCTACAGCAGCCTTGGGCAGTTAAAGCTGCTCAGGAGTTGAAATATATCTTTAAAAGATACGGTGTAGGAAATGTAATCTAAAGTTGATTATGTAGTTCTTAATTTTTTCCCCTCTTAGTGGGAGCCTGCTTCAGTTGATATGTATAACTCTTCCAAAGACCCTTGAACTTACACATGCACTTCAAGCTCAGAAAAACACCAGTTACCAAGTAGGTAGGGAAGATGAGACACTTGGCCTCTTTCTGTCGGAACATGTTACTGTTCTTGAAATAGCATAATGAATCATTTTGATACTGTTTCATTGCGTCAATGTCACACGTGTTCATTATCTTCAGATGCAGACTTCAAATCCTTATACTTTAGTTAAAAGTAAGAACAATCATTCTATATGAAAGTGTTTTTTTAAAATAAAATCTGTTGCCTAGCCTCTTCTACTGTCAGAGCAGCTTTGATGCCTTGTCTTCTTATTAATGTTTGTGTCTCTTTTTTCCATAGCAACAAGATGGGTGAGGTATTTTTTTATTGGACTAACGTCTATTGGTTAGAGAGACAAGCTTTTGAGCTCTACAGAGCTCATGTCTTTTTTCATGCCACTTCACTCCAGGTGGAATAGCCTTACTGAGGTGGTCTATCCAGCCCTTCCATTCTCATTCAGATTTCTATTGAAAACTTTCTACTTGGTCATCAATATTAGAGTGTACAGAGTCTATGTTTGAACAACCCCTGAACCATACAGGGCTACAAACTAAGAGACTCTCTCTGAAGAGCCTTTGAAAGTACTCACCTAGAGCAACAACTAGGGTGATAAAAAAGTGAGTCTGGTGCTACCTTAAAGACAGATTTATTTGGACATAAGCTTTCCTGGGTAAAAAACCCACTTTAGCTGCATGGAGTGAAAATATACCAGATAGAATATATACTATCACACTTGAGGAGGCTTCAGTTGAAGCTAAAGCTTTCGGGGGGGGGTTAAAGTTTAGGTGTCAGAAATGGTTCAGGAGTGTAGAACCGCCTCTCCCCCATGGGGTTGCGCGTGTTGTTTATAGCCCACCCCACTTGCTGCCTGGCGCTAAAACCAACCCCCCCCCCCCTCCAAACTCAGTCAATAAGGCCAGCGTGGTCATCCCTGTGTTGTACCGACCGCCGCCCCCCACCCCGGTGTTTGGGCTGAAAGCTGCCTCCCTCCCTCCCTCTTTCCTCTCCAAATGTCCCTGGGGGGGGGGGGGGGAGCATCCCCTGCCTTCCCTGGGTGGGCGCCGGGAGCTGAGTTTTCCCCACGCCTGCGCCTGTCTCTCCGTAGGGTCGCCAGCCCCCTTCTCTCCTTCCTCTGCCGCGGCTGCAGCCGGGCTGTGGCGCGCTCTCGCGACACTTCCCGCCGAGCGGAGCCGCTGATTGCAGCGGCAGCGCCCAGCGTGGCGGCGCCTGGGGCGGGAGGGGACCCAGCTCCGGCTTCACACTTGCCCTGCTGCACACGCGGAGCCCGAGAGGGGCAGTCGCCGCCCACAAGCAGCCGCCCGTCGAGCCTGGCCCCGGAGCCCGGCTGCCCCCAGTGCCGGCAGCGGCGGGGGCTCGGGTCCTTTGCGGAAATTGCGTCTTTTTCCCTCCCCCGTCTCGTCCCCTTTCTGCGGGTTGGATGCCGACGAGAGCGGAGGAGCCGCTAGCGAGGAGCAGCACCGCGCAGCCCGGCTGCCGCGGGCGCTGAGAGGGCGGGCGACCGCCTCAGTCAGCCGCCGCCGCTTCGCTCGGCTCCCGCCCCCCGACCGGTGGCTTTAACCCGCTCCCGTCCCCGCGGCTTGTCCCGCCGGCTCAAACTTCCAGCCTGTCCCCGCTGCCGGGCAGAGCCCGGCGCCACATCCATGGGTGAGTGCGAGCTCGGGCTGCTGCGAGGGGAGCCCAGGGAGGCGCCTCCTCTTGGCAGGGCGCCCCGGGGACGGGCGGGCGGGGTAGAGACCAGGAGGCTGCCGTCCCCCGCCGTGCCGGAGCCTCTCCGGCTTCCCCGGTGCGCCTGCCGCCCGCGGAGCGAAGGGTTGACGTGCGGCGGTGCAGCCCCGGGGCTGGGGCGGGTGGCGATTGCCAGCGGGGCTGACGCGTTTGCCATTTCTCCCGTTCGCCGCGGGAGCCGCTGCCGGCTGGGGGGTGAAGCGCGAGGGAGAACAGACCCGGGGGCCCTAGCGGCGCTTTGCCGGCCGAGGTGCTCTGGCAGCCCAGCTGGGGCGTGCAGCGCCTGCCGCCTCCTTGCGAGACAGGAAATCGGAGAGGCCTGCGCGGGGGTTGACATGTCCCGGGGTGTGCGGGCGGGCGGGGGCCGCAGAGGCGCGAGGCGTCGCTTTCGCTGCGAAGAGCCCCGCCAGGGCTGCTCCCCGGGGGTCGGGTCGGCACCCCGCGGCGCGCGCCCCGGGGCCTCTGCAGCCCGCCGGCTGAACCCCCCGGAGCAGCTCGCACTGCAGGGGCGGCTCGCGTCGGTACCTGGCTAGCGAGGAGCGCGGCAGCTGAGGGAAGGCGAGGCTGGTTCGTGCTGCTCAGCTTGTAGGTGTGGGGAAGAGCCGGGGGGGGGGGGGGATCGGAGGCTCCCCTGGTGTGTGTCTGTGTGTGTGTGTGTGTGTGAGAGAGAGAGAATTGTCCTATTATGCTGAGCGTGGAGCTGAAGAGAGGCGGGGGCGACAGCAGTGCCAGGCTCTGTCTGGCTTGGAGGCGCACACATGGGCCACAGCCTGCTCGCTCCTGAACAGGGTCAGACGCTTCGCATCCATCCGATCTGTTTAGGGCTCTGGGTGTGTGTCACATACACACACGTTTGTAGATGGGGGAGGAAGGCAACCAAGGAGGACCCGTGCCATGGTGTTTTATAGACTCCCCGGGTGTGCGCACAAACTTGCATGTGTGGCTGGGCTAGGATCAGCGGCTGTAACTAGACTGGGGGAAGTGGCTAAGTGAACTTTAAACGCTAGCTTTTAAGTTTTCTCTCATGTAGGGTCACCAGTTTTGTGTACAATGAAGGGAAAGAGCAGATAGGATGGTGTCAACATTATCTCTCCTTTTGAGGTGTCTGTATCCTGTCAACTACAGGTTTAAGATTAGCAGCCCTGTAAGTCTGTATGGGTAAAGAAGACGAGGAAGACTTGTAGCACCTTAGAGACTAACCAGTTTATTAGATGATGTCTTTCTGTATCTGTACAATGAATAAACTGGTTAGTCTCCAAGGTGCCACAAGTCTTCCTCCTCTTATTGTCAGTTACAGTGTGGGGATATAGTCAGTTACATATGCAGGCAGACAGCAGATTTTGGTATCTATAATGATATTTAGTAATTTGAAAATCAACAAATTGCTACTGGTAGTTGACATGTTAGAAGGATATTTACGAAAACATACATAACTTACATAATGCACAAAGATACCCAAGATTAAGCACCAACTTTGCTGTTGAACTTCAGGTAGTCCTGCAGTCCAAAATGAAGTGCATTCAGATGCGGAAACAGATTCAGTTGCTTTGATCTGAGCTCAGTTTCTGGTTGACAGTAGGCCAGCATCCCAGAACACCTCACTTCATTGGTGCAGTTTAGAAGACTATGTAAGATTAGATCATTAATATTAATATTCAGAGAGCATTATCTCCATTTTTGTATTCAGCGGTAAAGGGTTGCACTCCTCAATCTGCAATGTGACTTTAAGATGGTGCTGTAATTGAGATTTAAAGAAAAAGAATGGATAAGCAGAGCTGCATCTTGGGTGTAATATCCATACCGCCAGTGTAATAAATGAATTTGGACAAAAGTATGTAACAAAAAATTAAGCACATTTTTTTTTATTAGATGGCTGTTATCAAATCCCATGCTTCAGGGTTTCAGCCAGCCATCTGCAGGGGCCAAGGGGAGTTTCCATCCTGTCCCCCATGTAGAGTTGATGTATTCCTCTGAAGCATTAGAGATTGGCCCAGGAGGAAGCCAGGACATCCTGTGGGGTGGATCAGTGCTCTGAGGAGATACACCAGCCAGGCATCAATAAGAGGATTCTTTGTATCTTGCTCACATGCTCAAGTCTTACTGATTTCCCATCCCCAAATATGGCAGGAATTTTTCTCCGGGTCAAATTGGCAGAGACCTTGAGAGTTTGGGGGGTTCTTTTGTGTGTTTTTTTCTCCCCCCCCCCCCCTTCCTCTACAATATGGGGTGTGGCTCGTCTGCGGGGATCATCTGGGCATATCTTGGAAATCTTTTGTTTTCCTTGTTTTCTTTCTGTTCTTACTCTGTTTTTCAGTATTCTTTGCCATGTCCTAATTTTGATAAAAAGTTAACTGCCAGAGGACATTTCTGTTACTCTTGCTTAGACTTGTGTTTTACTCAGCCACATGTCAAAAAAGGTATATGTCGCTCATATCTGAGATCAAGCTCTGATTAATAAGGATAAGCTCTTTCTCTGATGTGTAATATACAAAGGTTAAAATATCTGGGCTTCCCTTTTTGTTCATTCCCACACAGGAGGTTAAAAGAAGTGATAAGGCAACATGAAATAGCTTTCCTTCTTCTTTGAGCTGCAGCGGAAATAAAGGGAAACTGTTTTTCTGAAAGGTTTCAGAGTGGTACCCGCCCAAAATAAAACTGTTAGGGCTGGTTTTCACTGGAGGAGGGGGGGGGGGTGATCGGCTGTAGATACGCAACTTCAGCTACATTAATAACGTAGCTGAAGTCGGCATATGTACGGCCGACTTACCTGCCATCCTCACATGGCGGCAGTTGGTGGCTCCCCCGTCGACTCCAGCTTGCGCCTCTCGGGGAGCTGGAGTTGATGGGGGCACTGCTGGTGATCGATTTATCGCGTCTTGATGAGACGCGGTAAATTGATCACCAAAAGACCGATTGCTACCCACGGTAGTGAAGACAAGCCCTTAGTCTCTAAGGTGCCACAAGGCCTCTTTGTTGTTTTTCTGATGAGATTTCTGCCCATCCATCATGGTTTGTTCATACATTTGTTTGCGTGTGCACACATGCTCTCTCATATCTTGTTTTGGTCATTTGTATTACTAATAGTTCCTTTCTGAACTCAAACTAACTCACTCTGGCTTTTTTTTTTTTTTTTTTTTTTGCCAGAGGAAAGAGAGTTGGAGATATTTTGCAGTGCTGTCAATATTTTTACTTTTAATTTTATGAGTACCATTTAAAAAACAAAAACAGAAACAAACTATATAGTGAAGCACACTTACTGACAGCTAAAATGTAAGTTTTTTTTATGTATCAAAGATTCAAGATGAAAATGTGAGTTTTAAAAATCAACTTGACAATTTAAAGATTTTCTACATTTGCTAAAGAATAGGTAAGCTCCATGCTTCAGAAGATGGCTTTGCACTTAGTGAAAATGTATGTATGGTAAAACCTTAGAGTTATGAACACCTGAGGAATGGGTGTTTGTTAGTCTGAAATGTTCATAACTAAAAAAGTGCTATGGTGATTCTTTCAAAAGTTTACAACTGAACATTGGCTTAATACAGCTTTGAAACTCTACTATGCTGAAGAAAAAAATCTGCTTTCATCCATCTTAATTCAAATTAAACAAGCACAGAAACAGTTTCCTTTCCTTGTCAAATCTTATTTTTTTTAAGCTTTCTTTCTTTTTTTTTTTTTTAGTAGTTTACGTTTAACACAGTACTGTACTGTATTTGCTTTTTTCTCCCTCTGCTGCTGCCTGATTGTGTACTTCCGGTTCCAAATGAGGTGTGTGGTTGACTGGTCAGTTCATAACTCTGAGGTTCTGCTGTAGTTATATATGAATACATAAAATCTAAGCCTGTGACTCTCTTGTCAGTCAGTTATTAAGAACAAACCTGAGTCTGACCCTGATATGTTTTTTGAATCTTTTCTGTGTTTTGGAAATCTGTGTATGTTAGACACCATCTTGCATCCCTCTGTAATCTGTCCCAGGCTAGGCTCCTTAGTGCATGTGTATGCTCCATTAAAGAAAACAGCCCCTCTAACACTTCCCTCTGTACACCTTTAAAGAATGTTAAGGTCATAAACTGAGGTACTGAACAGTTAGGAAATGACAGAATTAAGGTTCTTCAAGTGATAGTATATGTCCATTCCACTTTAGGTATGTGCTCACTCAATGCACCAAAGCTATGGGGGAAACAAAATCTCCATCAGTACCAGTCAGTGTGATGCATGTGCACCCTCCACATGCTCATTCTGATAGCCAGTGGGATGAAGAGGTGGGGATGCCCCCAACTCTCCCTCAGTTCCTTCTCCTCACCTGTGGTAGGTAGATAGAGCCTGTGTGCTTCATCACTCTCCTTTCCCCCTTTCTCTTGGTGAGAGCTTCTCTATAAAATAAATAAATAATTAGATTGTCAGTGTTAGGTTAGATGTATTGTTTTTATATTTGTTTATTTTTGCATATTTGGATTTAATGATGTCATCGACACCAAGTAGTGGGGCATGCCCAAGTTCTGAAGATTTAAGTATTGTCTGGCTGTAATAAGTCTATGCCAGTCAGTGACCTTCAAGCCCATTGTTTAAAGTGTGTGGAAGGGGGCACATGAGAAAGTGTCTGATCTCCAGGGGGTTTAAGACTAAGACCAAGAAATCTGGAGAGGTGACGCTTTGACACCTGTTGATGATGGAAGTAGTTTTATGTCCTTCCTCAGAACCTAGCCATTTAGTATAGGGAGCTAGGGACTCTACTTCATCTCAGAGTGCACCTCTGGATATTGCTCTCTCTGCCCCTTTTTCTCCTTACCCCCACCCCATTGGAGGGATTCAGAAAGGAGGCATCATTCTTTTTCGAGTGTTTACTCATGTCCATTCCATATTCAGTGTTTGCGCGCTCACCACATGAACCGGTACTGGAATCTTTTCCCTCAGTGGTATCTGTAGGGCAGGGGTGGGCAAACTATGGGCCGGATGTGGCCCGTGAGCTGTTTTAAGCTAGTCCACAAGCTCCCAATGGGGTGCTGGATGGGGGGGGTGGGGGGGAGGAGAAGGTAAGACCACGCGGCTCAGCTGTGCTCTGGCCAGAGCGCTGGGTGGGGGGACCGGAACATGTGGCTCGGCCCTGCTCCGGCGCTTCAGCTGGGTCAGGAGGGCGGATCATGCAGCTTGGCCCCATTCTGGTGCTTCAGTGGGGTGCTGGGTTGGGGGCTCCATTACATGGTTCAGTCTCACTCTTGTCAGGACACTGGATTGGGGGTTGCACCACGCAGCTCGGCTCCCCCTCTGGCCAGGCCTGGCTCAGGGTAGGGGGCCATACCACATGGCTCCTGGAAGTCACAGCATGACCCCATTCTGGTTCTTATGCACTCCAAGGTCCCCTTCCGGTGCTCCAATGGGAGCTGCAGAGGGGTGCCCGTAGATGAGGCAGTGTGCAGAGCCACCTGGTCATGTTTCCGCATAGGAGCCAGAGAAGGGACATGCTGTTGCTTCTGGGAGCCACTTGAGGTAAGCGCTGCTCGGAGCCTGCACCTCTGAGACTCTCTCTACACTCCAACCCTCTGCCCCAGCCCTGATCCCCCTCCCACTCGCCAAACCCTCGGTCCCAGCCCAGAGAACCCGGCTACACCCCAAACTCCCCAGCCCCACCCCAGAGCCTGCACCCCCAACTAGAGCCCTCACCCCCTCCCACACTCAATTTTGTGAATAGGAGGTGGATTAAATACTTGTCCCAGTTCTACAGCATCTTCTTCAGGGTCCCATTAAATCTCTCCACCAGCCCACTGGCCTGAGGATCATATGTTGAGGCTCAGATGGTATTTTTTTTGGAACATGAAAGCAGGCTTTGTGCATTCCATACTGTGAATGGGTAGGGAGGGGATAGACAAACAAGGGAAATCAGATAATTGCTTCCACTTCTGTGAATGTAATTAGTAAGTGTCTGCTTCGTATCCAGTGGGGAAAAAGTTAAAGGCTTTAAATCTTTGAAAGTGAGAGAGAGACTATACAATATTGCAGTTTGGTAGTCATGAATTTTATTAATAAATACAGAATGTGTGTTCTCTTTCCTCCCTATGAATTATAACAGATGGGGATCTATGGAAATTGAAGTCTTGGGAATTCAAGTAGCAGTAACTACATAAAGTGTTTAAGGCAAAACAAATATTGATGTCTCAACTTTTCTTCCCTTCAAACCTGAGTTTGACTTGGTAAAAGAAATGCCCCTGATGATGAAATAAGATGACCATGTATTTCTTACAAATCTATATATATAAAAGTCAAGTGGTGTATGTATGTATGTATGACAGCGAACTCCTCCCGCACCGTATGAGCCAGAGACTTGAAATTCGGTACAGTTAGGGGTCTTGGGGTCAGGATGGTCTTAAGGGTCGAAAAATTTTCGGATCTCACCTCTGACGCCCCCCAGGGGTGAAAGTCTTTCATGGCCAATCACATCAGCTGGGTGGTTAGGTGGTGATGATGTCATAATAACCCCTCCAACAGACACCGCACTCGCTCAGCTCACCGCCCCTCCCTCCTCCAACGGAACCCCGGAGATCCCTCAGTTCTCTGCCCCTCCCACCTCCCAACGGAACCCCGGACTCCATCAGCCCCGTGCCCCCCCCCTCCCCACCTGCGAAGGTCCCCGGGTTTGGTCTGGGCCCCCTCCCCGCCTGCGATGGATCCGAGTTGGGTTTGGTGGGACGGTAAGTGAGGTGGGGGTGTCGGGTTTGGTCGGGGGGTAAGTGAGCCGGGGGGTGTCGGGGTTGGTCTGGGGGGGTGGGAAGGTGTCGGGGTGGGTGAGGTGTGGGTGTTGGGTTTGGTCTGGGGGGGGGAAGGTGTCGGGGTGGGTGCCCAGACCAAACCCAACACCCCCCCCCCGGCTCACTTACCCCCCGACCAAACCCGACACCGCCACCTCACCCCCCCACCAACCGCAACACCCCTGACCAAACCCAACACCCACACCTCACCCCTCACCCACCCCGACACCATCCCACCCCCCCAGACCAAACCCGACACCCCCCTGCTCACTTACCCCCCGACCGAACCCGACACCCCCACCTAACCCCCCCACCAACAGCAACACCCCCACCTCACCCCCCCCACCAACCGCAAACCCCCTGACCAACCCTAACACCCACCCCTCACCCCTCACCCACTCCGACAACTTCCCACCCCCCCCAGACCAAACCCGACACCCCCTGGCTCACTTACCCCCCCCCCCGACTGAACCCGACACCCCCACCTCACCCCACCAAGAAAACCCGACACCCCCTGACCAACCCCAACACCCACACCTCAAACCTCACCCACCCCGACAACTTCCCACCCCCCCAGACCAAACCCGACACCCCCTGGCTCACTTACCCCCCGACCGAACCCGACACCCCCACCTCACCCCCCCACCAATCGCAACACCCCCAGACCAAACCCGACACCCCCCGGCTCACTTACCCCCCGACCAAAACCGACACCCCCACCTCACCCCCCCACCAACCGCAACACCCCCTGACCAACCCCAACACCCACACCTCACCCCTAACCCACCTCGAGACCTTCCCACCCCCCCAGACCAAACCCGACACCCTCCGGCTCACTTACCCCCCGACCGAACCCGACACCCCCACCTCACCCCCCCACCAACCGCAAAACCCCCTGACCAACCCCAACACCCACACCTCACCCCTCACCCACCCCGACAACTTCCCACCCCCCCAGACGAAACCCGACACCCCCCCGGCTCACGGTGCACTGTGTAGCACACAGGTTATCAGGGGGTGAGATGGGGGTGTCGGGTTTGCTCAGGGGGTGAGGTGGGGGTGTCGGGTTTGGTCGGGGGGTCAGGTGAGGGTGTCGGGTTCGGTCGGGGGGTCAGGTGAGGGTGTTGGGTTTGCTTGGGGGGGTCAGGTAGGGTTGTCGGGTTCGGTCGGGGGGTAAGTGAGCCGGGGGGTGTTGGGGTTGGTCAGGGGGGGTGGGAAGGTGTCTGGGTGGGTGAGGGGTGAGGTGTGGGTGTTGGGGTTGGGTCAGGGGGTGTCAACTGTCTGCCCCCTCCCCACCTCCGACTGACCCGAGCAACGCCGGGCACTTATGCTAGTAGTTCATAAAACAGTTCCTTTTCCAGTGTGTCACTTAGAACTTGTGTTTCTGTTAATATCTATTTTATGATGAGGAAATACTAGAGTTATTGATCAGAAATTGCTGCTATGCTAAAATTCCTTTCTCTAGGTACAGGGAAAATATAAAGTAGAAAATTGCTATTTCATTTGAGAAATTATAGATAAGTGGAGACCAGGAATAATCTCGGTGTAGAAAACTGCGTTTTGAGCTCTTCCCTTGAATTTTACTAGGGATATTTAAAATAAGAGAGAAAATGTTGGTATTTTTTTCTTTTGTTGCCTCCTTCTCACTCTTCTTCCACCGTGTACCAAATTTACTTTTGGTGGACTGGTTTGAACGTTAGTTGCAATGTAGCTGCGTCCAATTAGATCAGTCCTCGTATGTGTTGGATAAGCATCTCCCTTTGGAGCTGGTGCCTTCATTATTCCATGTAGAGAGATGGGTTAAAAAATGTCAGTGGGAACTTGTTGCATGGTTTGCAAGTCAGGGCAGAATTAGGACCATAGATATATAATCAACTTGTAGAGGCCACAAAATTTGTGTCTAGTTACTATAATGGTTCGCTATGATAGATGGAGCCTATTGTTCAAGTGGCTTTGTTTTTTTTTTGTCCTCTGTTTACTTAGAGTCCGGGAATTCTTGTTTACTAGTTTGTATGATGTTTCTTAGCCACCAATGAAATACTGATCTCTCAAAAGAATAAACTCGTACTTTTATTCATGGAAGGAGTTTGTAATGGGCAGTACATAGGACTTATATTTTATATACCTTAAAAAAAATCCAAATTAAAACTACCTCTACTGAACTTTTCATTCGAGTAACTCTTTATTTTATACTGTATCCAGTAGCTAATGGCAGCATTATTCTTTTTGTATGCTTTACTCTATTTCCATATAGACAAACTTGTAAAATATTCAGATAAGGTTAACAAAAGAATTAGAATATAAATACACATGTAGTACAAAATCTTCTCTAAATATACCGTGGAAGACCAACTTCCTGTGATTGCATAAACCTTCAACTCTGGTTTGAGTCTAATGTCTAGTCTAGTATGCAATTGCTGCGGCTGCTTTGCTACTGGCTAGGATCATTTAATACACTGATAACTTGACTGGAGTTTTATCCATTAGGGACTCATACAGTGGGGAATATTTTTTTATACTCAGGGCCTTGGAATGAATTAAACCACTGGCTCGTGGTAAATCCTTTGTCTTTTCATTTAATTTCTGTAACTATTTTTGGTGTTCATATTGGCTCTTAGTGAGTTGCTGGAACTTTCACCCCTGTGAGTGAAACAGCATAATGGAAATACAGACTTTATAGAAATCTTAATTATTATTCATTAAAGGGGTTTCATCCTGAGGTTTTAAAGTAACTTTATCAAGATGAAAACTTTAAAAGATAAGCTGTTTGACTTGTGCTCCAGTTCCTAAATATAAAAATTACTAAATTGTTTTGCAAGGAGAATGGTGACATCTGGTCATAAGATGTTCACATTTATGTTTAATTTTGCTGATGGATGAATGTTAAGTGGCTGGTATTTGCTATGGTCTTTTTAGTCCGGTGTTTTATAGGATTTTTTTCTCAAACTTTCTGTAAATTGGTGACATCATCTCAAGATAAGGCTGACAAGGTCATGCCAGCTTCCTCAAAAGTGGCCTGATATTCTCCATTTTTAATTTTTTTGTGAGGGAGGAAATGGTCACAGTCTCTGTGGTATGCAAACACTGGATATTTTAAAAGCTCTTGGCATAAATAGGACTTTTCCAAATGGACAGAAGCTAAGGAGGATCTAATCTTAACTGATTGGATCAAGTTGCATGGCTCCACGGTAAGCCTCACACCTGATTTGTTTGAAGGCCTTGGAAGGAGGCAAAGCTTGTAAACCATAAGAAGTCTCCCTGCTTGGTCTATAAGTTACTGGGGCAGGAGGACCATTTCAGAACCTCTGATGCTCCTCACCATAGGGGGAGATAGTCCTGACATCAACAACCAGCCCACTTCAGCTTTTGACTAGTCTCTCCCTACACCCAAAGGAGGCCATATAGTGAGACGCTCTGAACCCACAGCATCATTTTCTGGCTCCTTGACTGTAGTTCTAGCTTGTACTCACAGTCCAGAAGACTGAGAGTTGAAGAGTTTGTGAACCCATATTTTTTTCCCTTTTCTATGTTTGTGTTTATTACCTGGGAGGTGTCCCAGCCCCTTTTATTCCCTAATTGCAACATATGAAAACATAGCTGTGTGTAAGAGTACCTTTACAGAGTACCTTTGTACCTTTGTGGGGAAAGCACGGGTAAGAAAGTTTCCGCAGGTTTAAGCAGCCCTATACATAGTCTCTGAAATGTACTCATTAAAATTTGTTTAAGAATCCTAAGAAACTGAAAGCTGTGTTAGCCATAAATTGCCAAACAAAAGTTGTCAAGTTTATCATTGTTCTTTTAAGGCCTGTATTATCTGTTTGATATCTCTGAGGAGAGGGAAGGGACACGGAGTAAGGAAAGGATTCATCACAACACAAGAATTTATTGAAATTGGCTCTGAGTTTGTGGTTATGATATTAGATGATAATTTGTATTCAGTATGAAACCAGCCAAATTATAAATCTGATTGTCTTGGAATGAGTTCTTTAGCTGGAGTTCATAACCAAATGGACAGCCATCTTCTTAGATCCCATCCTAGAATTAATAAAGATTAGTTATTTGTTGCATTGATTTTTACATGATTTAACTCATTTGATGATGTAATTCTAATCCAATATTGAAATTACCCTGTTGATTTGACTTTGATTTCATAGTTGTATTGCTTTCATTCTGAGTTCAGTATTACTAGCAGTAGCGGTGATATGTTTCTTGATTTTATTTTTGATTAGTGGATTTAATAAAATGTATTAAAAATATAGTCACATTTCTTTCATTAAGCAATGGGGGTCCAGAGTCCTTGAGAACTTGGGTGGATATTAGCTGGTCAATTTAAGTCTCACCAGCATTCCCCAATTAGTCTCTGATTCTCAGACCCTCCCATTCAGCTATAGAAAAGATTTAACCTGGTGTTTGTATTGTGAACGGCTATATATGTCCAACTGAGGGTCTTATATGGGAGAGAACTACCCTTCACCACTACTTCCTTGCTTGTGTTTGATGAAGTTGCAGGACTGACATGTTACAGTCTTTGCATGATGAAAGAGCATACCTTGGACACAGCTTTCCATATTGCAAGTGAGGGAACAGTTCTTATTTGTGCAACAGAAAGCCAATGAATTAAAAATCAGGATGAGAGAAACACAGTTGCTGCTGCCTCTTGTGTTACAACCCTTCAAGTTTAGTCTGCTTACAGTAGACTGCAGTGGTTTGCTTCCTCTCCTGCTCTGAAGAAAGATGTGCCATCAAACTGGAGAAGTCTTCAGTACCATGAAATAGCAGTGATCTCTCTTGCATCTACAGTTGACTATATTATTAAACTATTACAAATAGTTAGTGTTGACATACTTTTGTTGGTTTTACTTTGCCTGGCTATTTAAATCAACATAATAATTCTTTGTTCTCGTCTCATGCATGTCAGAATTGTACAGATGGATTCACTGTCAACGTGCTATGTATTTTTGTAAAGACTGCAAGTTTTTAATGTGAAGTAGCCATAAGCAGGACCTTCTGTTAATCTGATAATTGAGGTATTGGCTAAAGTCCATGGAAAATTGGGATAAATGGCTTACAGGGATGCCAGCTAGAGAGTCCTGGACTGCCATCTGGTACTTTCCGAGGTTGCTGATTCCAGGCAGTTCCTAGGCAGAGGTCAGGCTTTTAGCTTTTTGTTCTTCAGCATATTTTAGTTTTGCTACTTTATGCAGGGAATAAAGCTTTACTAAAACAGGCTTGGGTAGACTGTCCTCTTTGTTACCATGGCCCATTCCCCTGACATAAGCAACAGTTTTTCACCATTAGTCTCCTGTCTGCATGTCTCCACACCTCTTTCCCTTGAGGAGTCACTCCTCCTTTTCTCCCTCTCTTTCTTAAACACACTGATGCCTGCCTTCCTCTCCTGGACACTAGTCCTCACTTTCTTCTTCTCTGTGTGCACCCCCTTATTTCTTCTCCATATCCTTTGTCTCTGAAAGCTCACCCTTCCTTCCATCTCCCTATGGTGGGACCGCTGCCTCACCCCTATGAGAGAGTGGGCCAGAGCGGCTGTGGAGGGCCTACTGAGAGCCAATCAGGGCCAAGATTAGAGTCAGCCAATCAGGGCTATGCTAGGTCCTATATAAAGGCTGCCTAGCGGAGCAGCAGGAGTCTCTCACTGACCGGCAAGGGAGAAGGATTGACTCCTGAAGCATGGAGTAGCACCTAGGACAGCGCAGTGCTGGGCAGGTTTGGTGGGAGTGGAGGAGGACTCCAGCCCACTACCTGCCAGATTGACATAGTCAGACAAGGGGAGAGAAGGAGGGCAGGGAGGCTGCTGCCAGAGGGTCCCTGGGTCAGGACTCAGAGTAGCGGGTGGGTCTGAGTCCCCACCCTTTCCCCTTATACCTCACCTGCCTGTGGAAGAGTGGCAGAGATGGACTGCAATCAGCCCTTGAGTTGAGGGGCTAGACCAGGGGTGGGCAAACTTTTTGGCCCGAGGGCCACATTGGGTTTACAAAATTATATGGAGGGCCGGGTAGGGAAGGCCCCGCCCACAATCTGGCCCCCTCCCACTTCCCGCCCCTGAGAATCCCTGACCCATCCAACACCCCCCCACACCTTGTCCCCTGACTGCCCCTTCCACAGACCCCTAACCACCAGGACCCCACCCCCTACCCAATTCTCCTGCTCCCTGTCCCCTGACTGCCCCAATCCCTATCCACCTTCCAAACCCCTAACCACCACCCCAGAACCCCCCCCCATCCAACCCACCCTACTCCCTGACTGCCCCCTCCAAAGCCCCCCCCCAACCACCACCCTGGAACCCCCCCATCCCCCCTCTTACCACAGCTGCTGGAGGGGGGCAGCATGAAGCCCCGGCCCCCAGAGCACTCCCCTCGCCACACGGCTCTGGGAGAGGGGCCAGCGTGCAGCTGCGGCTCCGGGGGAGGAGGACAGTGCGCAGCCCCAGCCCCCAGAGTGCTCCCCGCGCAGCGCGGCTCTGGGAGAGGGGCCAGCGTGCAGCTGCGGCTCCGGGGGAGGAGGACAGTGCGCAGCCCCAGCCCCCAGAGTGCTCCCCGCGCAGCGCGGCTCTGGGAGAGGGGCCAGCGTGCAGCTGCGGCTCCGGGGGAGGAGGACAGTGCGCAGCCCCAGCCCCCAGAATGCTCCCCGCGCAGCGCGGCTCTGGGAGAGGGACCAGCACACAGCAGTGATTCCGGGGGAGAGTTCAGCATGCAGCCGCGGCTCCTGGGAGGGGCCACCGCACAGTTCCAGCCCCCCGAGCGCTGTCGGCGTGGCTCCGGGGGAGAGGCTACCGTGCAGCCCCGGTCCCCGGAGTGCTGCCCCTGTGGCATGGCCAATGAAGGGTGGAGGGCCCGCAGCGGAGCCCGGGCTGTGCAGCTCGGGGAGAGGCAAGGGGCAGCCCCCCGCCGCGGGCCGGATGGGACAGTGTCGCGGGCCGGATGTGGCCCGCGGGCCGTAGTTTGCCCACTCCTGGGCTAGACTTTGGGGTTGTGGTCACCCACCGAGGCAGGTGACAGGCAAAGGACTGTTGTTACCACCACCCTCCAATGGGGGTGAGACGGAGGGCAGTGTCCTGAAGAGGATGCCATGAGTGGGGAGCAGCGTGGGTCCAGACACCAACGGAGGGTGAGAGATGGCTGGGACCCCGCCAGCAGAGGGGGCTCCATATGGACTGAGAGCTGGACTGTGTAGCAGGAGGTGCCGTGGTGGTGAGTCCCGACCCCGTCACACTCCCCTTCATCTCTTCTCCATCCTTCCATCTCTCCTGTTTTACCCTCGCAAGTCTCCCTCCCGTAGCACGTGCACAATCCAGTTGTGACTCCCCGGTACTGGATGCACAGGAACCTGCTCTGAAGGAGTTAGCCTTTTTCCAGGTCTCTGAAGACACATGGTACAGGATTCTGCAACTGTATGTCTGATCCACTGTTGCTGTGCAATCAGAGACTGTGAGAGGAGGAGTACTTGTAACTTCAGTTGGCTTCTCTCTTAGCATTATGCTGATCTCCCCCTCCTCAGTCAAGAATCTGTGCCCTTGATGCTACGTCATGTAAATAGGTAATTTGACTGGCGGAGTTAAGTGAGACCTAAACTCTCTCCTTCTCATTTGTTAGCTATTACCGGAGTAGGATCACATAGGTCAATAGCTCTTAACCTTTTTTACTGGTGACCCCTTTCAGATAGCAAGTCTCTGAGTGTGACCCCCCCCCCCTTATAAATTAAAAAACACTTTTATATATTTAGCACCATTATAAATGCTGTAGGCGAACAGGCTTTGGGTTTGGAGCTCATGACCCCCATGTAATACCATCATGACCCCCTGAGGGGTCCCAACCCCCAATTTGAGAACCCCTGACCTAGGTGGTTGTGTTTCAGAAGAATGTTGTTGGGTCATTCTGTTGCTCCATTATTGGGAGAAGGCTTTTGTGAAGTTAGAGGTCTTGCATTATGACTTGCTTGTAGCCTGTCCTGACTTCTAAGAATTCCTGGTCCTCTGCCCCTGTGGGCTTCACCCTGGGGAAAGCTACAGGGTTCTTGGTGATCAGTGATCGTAGCTGCTGGGGCAGGCAGAGGCAGTCTCTTAGATAGCTTTGATCTAGCTGCCCAATTAACATTTTAAAGATCAGGACCAGCATCTTGAAAGTGAATGCTGAACTGCATAGGAAATGCATTTTTATTCAGTTTGCCTTTTGAATTGTCCTGTTTAGTGGGACTTACTGCATGATGGGTCAGTTGTTTCCTGGTGGACCTAGCCCCTGAGAGCCTGCAGAATGTATAGCTGAAGCACAAACATTCACCAATTTGCAGAACATAAAACTATTACTTGGAATGTTATTTTTAACTTTAATTTCTAGCTACAGTTTTTATGCCATTTACCATTTTTCTGCAAGACCTGACTGTCTCTCCCTGCAAAGCCAGAAAATGAGGGTCTCACTTAAATACATTCCCACTATGATCAGTGACTCCAGATAAAAATGTCCCCCAAGGCCTTTTGACTGGAACACTGGTTTTGGCCCCAATTAACTAAGCAACAAGAAGTGTCTCATTCTTAGAATGTATCTGTTGGACTCAAAGGTGTCTAGTTATTTTTCCCAATCATTTGAAAGCCAGAAACATTTTTGCTCAAGGGAATTAGCAGTAAAATCTAAGCAGGAGCTTAGGGAATGGAGAGGCAGGGTAGGTAATGAGGGGTTTAGTCAGAGCTCTGTATATCTGCTATAGCATTCAGTCTCTGCAGCTAGAAGAAGTTACCCATAAACTTGTATCGTCTCTGGAGACTATTCCAGGCCAGAGACTATTCCAGGCCAGAGACGCTGCTTAGGACAGATACTCTCTCTATCAGCACGTGGGACCCTGCTCCAGCCTGTAGGATGGAAACTGTGAATGGATCTGGATAACGGTCCGGCCATGCCTTGCAGTATAATAGAACTGCATAGCATCATCTTGCACATACTCTGGTTCTACAGAACTCCACAGTGTCACTACCTTGTGTATTGTGTTGCATTCCATCGCTGCAGCCATGAGCCTCCCCCAACCCCAGGTTGGCTAATGTTAGTGCCTTTGAATGAGTACTCAGTTCTAATTAACACATACTGACTTCCTCTAAACTAGCAGCTTCTGTACTTATAACTAAGGCTGCGAGTCTGTCATGGAAGTCACTGATTCCATGACTTTGTCACCTCTATGACTTCTGTAGCAGCTGGTGCTGGCTCAGGGGCTGCCCTGTACATGGAAGCTGCGGGAGGCTCAGATGATTTTCAGTGGGATTCTACCTGTCCCTACAGGAGGGGACGGAAAGGTGAGACAAGTTTACTATGACCAATAGATGGCTCAGTCAGTGGTGCTATAAGGAGGGTGTAACAGGTCGGTCACTCACCCCGGCGGCGCCTCCCACTGGTCGTCTCGGGAATTAGCTCTTTCAGCGTCTGGAGCACCCTCTGCCGGCTGATGTCCGCTCCTGCTCTGGCCCCGTGTCCCTCCCGGACCCCGGTGCCCACGAACTGAGGGTGCTGCACCCTTGTAGAATCCCCCCCCCCCGAGTCTTAGGGTCTCCCCTCCCTGGGGAACCCTGCACCCACTATCCCTACCTTGCCTCAGGCTTTGCCTCTGCTAGTCACCAGTTGCCTCCACGCACTGAGGCGGACTGCAGTATCAGGCTGCTCATCACAGGCAAGAAGGGTTGGCCAGCTGCTTCTACCAAGCCCAGGGCTGCCCCCTTGCAGCCCCAGTACCCTGTGGGATGGGCCTTCGCTAGGCTCAGCAGCCTGGGGCCCTCTCACTAGAGCTTTGCAGCTCCCCTGGCTCCCAGTTGCCTTGCCCTTGCCCTGTCCCAGTCCAGGTACCCTGTTTATGGCTCAGGGAGACTGACTAGTACCCCTCGGTCAGGCCCCCTACCGGGCCTTGCAGTCTGGGGCTCTCAGGCTAGAGCTCCCTAGCTCCCAGTGCCTAGCCCCAACCCTGCCCCAGTCCAGGTACCTTGCTCACTGCCTCCCCACAGCTAGGCCCATCTCCCTCTGCTTCCAGAGGAGACTGTCCTCCTCAGGCTCCTACCTCTCAGACTTTATGAAGGCCTGAGTGTGGCCACCCAGCTGAGCCTGCTTCCCACTCAGCCTGGGAATTAGCAGGCTACCTGCCACAACCCCTTCCCTGGGCTGCTTAAGCCCCCTCCCGGGGCTACCCCAGCCCTCTTTTTTGGGGGGGAGTGGGTTGCACCCCGCTACAGAGGGCTTTGGGATGTTCATCTCTTGGGAGGCATTCATGGACAGAGGACTGTTCTCATGGGAGGACTGCACATGGAGAGAGAAATAAACTTCTGGGATGAACGTTGGCACAAGTGATTAAAAAAAAACCCAAAAATTTAAAGTAAGAACTCCAGAGAGCCCATCAGAAGATGCTCACATATAATCTCCACACCCTTGGTTTTCCTCATGCTCAGTATTAGAATTGGAAGAGGCTACAGCAGTAGAGAAAGGAACACTGAGGGTAGGAGAATGAACATTAAGAGGAAAGATAATGCCCATATCAATAGCATTAACAGTCAAGCAGGCAACACTAGAAGAAAATGATTATGCGAACCGAGCAAGGATTCTGGGCAAAGCCAAGTAGAAACAACTAAGGAACAACTAATATCAGAAGCCTGGGTAACAAAATGGAGGAACTAAACCTATTAAACCAGATATTAGAGTGATACCAGAAACATATTGGAATAGTAGTCATGACTGGAGTACAGGTATTGAAAGGCATGTGCTTTTCAGGAAAAACAGAAATAAAGGTAAAGGTGTGGTAGACTGTAAAGAAATAAGTCATGGAATGGATACAACAGAATTTGTTTGGGCCAAAATCACTTTGGGGAAGAAAGTTAACAGAGGCTCTCCCGGGATAGTGCTTGGGATATGTTACAGACCCCCATATGGAGAGACCTGTTTTATATTTTTAATGAAATAAATGCTGCTTGGAATTGTGTGATTATGGGAGACTTCAATTCCCCAGATATAGACTGAAGGACAAGTGCTACTAATAATGGTTGGGCCTAGATATTCCTGGATGCGATAGCTGATAGTCACCAAACCAACAAGATATTTTAGATTCAGTATTGGTGAGTAGCAAGGACCTCATAAGAGAGAGAGTTATAGAGGACAATTTTGGTTTCAGATCATGAGCTATTCAGTTAAAACTAATTAGAAGGATAAACAGATCTGCAATTAGAGTGCCTGATTTCAAAAGAGCAAACTTTAAATAAATTAAAGGGAAATAGTTAGGAAAGTGGACTGGACTGAAGAACTCAGGAATCTGAATGTGGATGAGGCCTGGAATTACTTTAACTTAAATTTGCAGAAATTATCTGAAGCTTGCATTCCAAGCAAGGGGAAAAAATTTGTAGGGAAGGATTGCAGACTAGATGAACAAGCATCTCAAACAGGTTATTAAGAGAAAGCAGAAAGCATACTACCATGTTTCCCCGAAAATAAGACAGTGTCTTATATTAATTTTTGCTCCCAAAATTACATTACATTATATTACAGCGAGAGGCAAAACTTGAAGTACGTCTTATTTTCGGGGGATGTCTTACTTTCGGGGAAACAGGGTAAGAGTAGAAGATTGGCTGGATCAGCAAGGAAAGCTACCTCTTAGAGGTCAGAAAGTATAGGGAGCAAGTGAGACTTGCCAAAAGCCAAACAGAGTTGGTCCTTGCAAAGCAAATTAAAACTAATAGCAAAAGATTCTCTAGCCATATAAATAAAAAGATGACAAGGAAGGATGAGGGGAGATATGATATGCTCCCTATAAATACATAGCAGGAAGGGAGATGAGTAGAGATCTAATATGATCCCTATAAATACATACCAGAAAGGGATAAATACCAGGAAGGGAGAGGCATTTAACTTAAGCACCAATGCTGAGACACACACAAACAGATATATATTGGCCAGTAATAAGTTTAGGCTTGAAATTAGGCGAAGGTTTCTACCGTCAGAGGAGCCAAGTTCTGGAACAGCCTTCCAAGGGCAGCAGTGGGAACAAAACACCTACCTGATTACATGACTGAGCATGATAAGTTTATGGAGGGGATGGTATAATGAGATTGTCTACAATGGTATGTGGCCCATCTGCAACTACTAGTAGCAAATATCTCCAACAGCCAGAGATGGGACACCAGATGGGGAGGGCTCTGAGTTACTACAGAGAATTCTTTTCCAGGAGCCTGGCTGGTGGGTCTTGCTCACATGCTCAGGGTGTAACTGATCACCATATTTGGGGTTGGGAAGGAATTCCCCCCCCCCACACACAAACACACAGTCAAATTAGCAGAGATTCTGTCTCTGCAGAATGGGGCTTGGGTCACAGGTCACTTCCAAGTGTAAATGGTGGATGCTCTGAAACCTGAACTTTTAAAATCATGGTCTGAGGATTTCAGTAACTCAGCCAGAGGTTAGGGATCTATTACAGGAGGGAGGGAACCAGATTGCATGGCCTACGATGTGCAGGAAGTCAGACTAGACAACCACCATGATCCCTTCTGGCCTTAAAAGTCTGAGTCTACAAAAGTGGTTTTCAACCTTCTTTCATGTGAGGACCCCTAAAAAATTTCATATGGAGTTACAGACCCCTTTGGAAATATTAGACAGTCTACAGACGCCAGGGGTTCACAGCCCACGGGTTAAAAAGCACTGGTCTACATCATACAGCAAAACTCAACTCCTAGCAGTTTGAAAGGAGTTGTTCAACCATTCATTCATTATCTCCAAACTTATACATTGTATGATAATTACATGCAAAAGTTAGTCCTTATAAATCATAAAATCAACTATTTCTTCCTTTTCTGCCGTTTTCTTTTTCTTGAGAGCTGTGATGTTAGTTTTGCCTACAGCATTTACAGTTTCACTCTGAGTCTTCCAATAGCAATCTGACAGCAGGAACCCTTGGGCCTGTCAGATTGGGCACAGAGGATGTACTGTGCAATATCACAAAGAGGCACGGCTTCATCAGGCCCTTCTTTAAAAAAAAAAAAAAAAAAAAAAATCTTAGCTGATGCTTACTGGGCATGCTCAGGACTGAGTTTTCAATAATTTATAGTTTTATAATCCAATTATTTCTCCTTGTCTCAAAATGCAATGTGCATCTTCTTAAGCACTCTTGACGTCCCTTTTCAACTTCCTGCCTTTTGTGTGTTATGTGGAAAAGTGACCAATTTTATTTTACATTTGGAAAAGGAAAAGTGCAATTTTTCAGCCTCATCCCTCTCAAATGGTTGAACAGACTGTTCAGTTTTCTAAAATATGTTTAAATTACTTTTTTGCTGAAACCAAGCATAAGTATCTTCTACAATCACATATATTGTTTTGAAAAGTCATGAACTGATGAAAACAGGAGTTTTATCATTTGACATTGGTCTGGCAATCTTAACTATCGCATTATCAATTACTTGAGTCAAGACAAACAGGATTGTAAATTTAAAGTGTCTATCAGGACCTAGACTTGCTGTTAAATAGAAAGAAAATCTGCAACTCTCGTCTCCCCATGCAAGTATATTTGCATTCAAAAGATTAGAAATATTCAGTGCAATGCCTGCCCCAATCTGGAACTACTCAGTAGGCTTTTATTACAGGCCCGATAAAAACAATTGCTACCAGGATTCCACATCCCAGAACTGCACATACACTTGATTTTCAGGCCTCGAGTGTGCTATTTTGGTGCAGAAGCTGGACTAACTTTTTATTCAGTCTTAGGCTACAGCAGAGCAGAACAATATTTAGCTTTAATCTCACCCTTATGAACCAATGCAACAGTAAAGTGCCCTAACATTCAGTTCTCTCTGCTATTCTTCAAACTACAGTGACATATTAATGATTAATGGACAAACATAAGAAGGCCAGGGCAGAATACTGACTAAACATAGCCTGTTTCATTATGGAGGCAAGAGTGCATGAAAGGTCCAAGTACCGGGAAAAAGATTTTTAATCAAACAACCATGCCTACTAGTAGGAGATTCTACTTTTAATCAATAAAAGAAAAAAGAAGCTGCATCTCTTGTGCTCTTCATGGTTTTCTGTTATTAGTACTACTAGCTTGTTATTTGTTTATTCAGACTAGAGGTACATACCGGTCATCTTTATTGTCTCCTCCCTTCCTTGGGTTGCTACAACTGCTGCCTCTGTAGCTGTCCTAGCCTTCTTACCTAAGCACCTATCAAGGTGGGGATGCTCGTACACATACTCACTCTCCCCTCTTTTTCAACTGTTTTTTGTCTCCTGTGCTGTTGCTCCTGTTAGTCAAAGGGTAATTTTCCCTAGCTTTGCAGTTAGGTCTGTAGATTTCACATCTGACCTCAATACTAGCGGGAATTGATCTCCATCCACACAAATTTTTGTTACAATTGTAGGAGATCCGCTTCTCGCCCCACTTCAAAAACAGGCAGGAGACTCTTCTGTGACTCACCAGTGCTCTTTATTCACACAGTGCAACCCCCACCACCTGCTATGTAGAACTCTAAGAATGCTAGCTTAGTACTTTACAGCTCAGGGAGAACAGGCTACGGCTCAGGAAGACAACTCCCTTCTTCCTGGCTCACAGGGATCCAGAGTCTGTATTACTCCTCCCTCCTGCTTCCCTAGCCTCCTTCTCTCTCTATCTCCTTCTCTCTACTCCTCCACCACACTCCACACTGGACTTCCTTCCTGCCAGGCTTTTATATCCCCTGGGAAGGCTACCAGGTGTAATCCCTTTGGCCCTAATTAGCCAGGGCTGCACTCTGCTAGCTAATCAGCTTCCCTAGCTGAGGGAAGCTGCTAGCTGAGGCTTTTCTCCCTTAAAGGGCCAGCAGGGCAGGCTCAGGCCTGCCCTGCCACATAATATTGAAAGTACAGTTCACACAAAGTGCTAAAAAATTGACACTACAGTGGAATTAGAACCATGTGATAGTTACAATAGACTAATTGCTATACAGTGGCTACTTTCAAGGTATAAATTTCCCCTTTTTTCTCTCCATCAGCTGGTGTATTTCTGCTTCAGCAACACCAATGATGAGATATTTAGAAAAAAATTATGATAACGATACCGTGAATAACAATGCAACTCTCTTGCTCCTCAAAAAATCTATCTAAAGGAAACACATTTTTTTCTGTAGCTTATGTCCTTCAATAGCTTCAAGTTGCTCGGGATGAGAGTTGGACAGCACATCAGTAGTGTTCCCAGTGGGTTTTATATGAATATGTTTATTCCAGGTCAAATCAGAGTTATTTAGTTTAATCTTTGTATGTAAGGGTAAGTTATGAATGATTTCATTTTTAGTATTATTTTCAGTTCTAGCCATGCAGATATTCCTCTTCAGTTGCTAACAAAATTTTAAAACTCCAGCATTAGAATCCTGTTGACTGTTGAAGTCAAATGGAAAAACTAGTGACTTCACTGGGGCCATGATTTTACCCTTAGGTGAATATTTCTCTTTTCAACTGGTCTGTCTTCTCAGTTTCCTTTGTGCAGCTAGTGGAATGTGGTAATACATCTGAGGAAAAATGATGTGTAAAAGGAGAAAACTTTATAAAGGATTTTCCTTCTAAAGCTTCTTGGGAGTTTGGAGAGGTTCAGAATAAGCGGCTATATAACTCACACTGCAGAGTTACAACTGAGATATTTCGCAAATAAAATATGAATTACAAAGTGTGACAAGCTGGCTTATGGAAGCAATAAAGCTTGAAGCACCTGCTGTATTTGGAAGATGCACTTCAATTTGTTTTGCTGCTGAATCAAAAATCAAGCTCAGGCAGCAGCCTGGTCCTAGATGTCGGTGCACTAGACAGAAGAGCCACTTACTGGAGCAGCTTTTTTCCCCAGGGGAAAGAATGAATTAACTCATGGGATACAGGCATTGTTCAGACTGCCAGCCAAATGAATGCTAGAGTGACGGTGTGTATGTGTGTGTTCTGTACAGTCTCTAAAGGGTTAAGGGATTTGGCATGGCAAATCTGGCAAATGCTGTTAGATCTAATCTGGACTAAAAAGAAGCCTAGAGCAATATGGTTTCAACTGCTTCAGGTTAAAAACTACACTATTGTGGCTTTGTCCTGTTTCCTAGCTTATTCTTAGTTTTGCATTGACCAGTCTGGTGGTCACATGCTTTTGCCAGATTGTCTTTGTATTTGTCACAGACATATCAATACAAAATTAAAGGTCTGGTGGCGAAAAACTATTGTGATAAAGCCCATTCAACAAGATAATGTTTATTAAATGTTAAGTGCGTGTGTCTCTGAAATTTTGCTTACTGTGGGAGCCCTGTGAGATACTTCGCAGGAGTTTCCTGTATGTTTTTAAACTAATTTGTATAATATTCCTTATTTGCATAATTGGAAATCCTAGACCTGTATTATGATTATGGTTGTAATAAATCTGTGGCTGAGTACAATCCTGGAATCGTAAAATATTCTACCTAACCTACAAGGAATTTCCTGCTCTGCAGGGCAAATTCCACTAAATAATGTTATGTTCCTGTTTAAAAAAATCAAAACAATACCTATCCCTGTCCAAAACAAAAAAACACCCCTTTCCCCTGCCCCCAAAAAACAAAACCATTTCTATTCCTGTCCTATTAAGTAGAATTGTATACATTCAGATGGTGTTCAGTTAGGGCTCATATATGATATGAGGGACACAATCTAGCCCAGGGGTAGGCAACCTATGGCACAGGTGCCAAAGGCGGCTCACGAGCCAATTTTCAGTGGCACTCACACTACCTGGGTCCTGGCCACCGAACCAGTGGGCTCTGCATTTTAATTTAATTTTAAGTGAGGCTTCTTAAACATTTTAAAAACCTTATTTACTTTACATACAACAATAATTTAGTTATATATTAAAGACATCTAGAAAGAGACCTTCTGAAAACGTTAAAATTTATTACTGGCACATGAAACCTTAAATTAGAGCGAATAAATGAAGACTCGGCACACCACATCTGAAAGATTGCTGACCCCTGATCTAGGCATTCTGTATACAGAAGCACAAGAGCATTTATTGCTTCAGCAAAAGCTGAACTTGGTTATCTGTCAGAGGCATTCAGGCCAAAATTATCTTTCTGGGCCATTCATGTGGGGGCGGGGCAATTAAAAGCACTTGAGCAACTGATTGAAGACAGTAGGAGGCAATGTGCATGCACACCACTCACTTCCTACAATTCTCCTTTTTGTGGTGCATGCTTGAATTATTCTGTTCACTGCGGAGGGTGGGGTGTGTGTGTGCGAAAGATAGAATACTACACAAAATCCTTCTGATTTATCTTAGATATACAATGAGTAAAGATAATAAAAACGGCCATACTGGGTCTGACTTATGTTCCGTCTAGCTCAGTATTCTGTTCCTGACCATCTTTGCTAATAGCTGTTGTTGGATCTGTCCTCCAGGAACTCCTCCTCCATTCTTTTTTGAACCCAGTTAGACTTTTGGCCTTCACAGCATCCCCTGGCAACAGGTTCCAAAGGTTGGTTGTGCAGTATGTGAAGAAGTATTTCATTGTGTCTGTTTTAAACCTGCAGTCTATTCATTTCACCAAGTGATCTTTAGTTCTAGGGTTATGTGAAGGGATGAACAACTCTTGCTTATTCCCTTTAGCCACACAATTCATGATTTTGTAGATCTCTATCATATCCGCCTTCCTCCTCTCTTTTCCAAGATGAACAGTCCCAGTCTTTCTAATCTCTCATATATATGATGTTCCATATCCCTAATCATTTTTATTGCCTTTTTCTGTACCCACTCCAATTCTAGTATGTCTTGTTTGATATAGGACGACCAGAACAGCATACAGTATTTCAAATGTTGGGCAGACCATGGATTTATATAGTGACATTATATTTTCTGTTTTAATGTCTATCCTTCTCCTACTTGTTCTAACATTGTTAGCTTTTTAAAATTGCTGCTGCACATCAGGCTGATGATATCGGAGAAATATCCACCATGACTTCAAGATCTTGAGTGGTAACAGCTAATTTAGACCTCGTCATTTGATATGTATCATTGGAATTGTATTTTCCAGTATGCATTACTTTCCATTTATTAGCACTGGATTTCATCTTTAATTTCGTTGCCCAGTCAACCAGTTTTGTGAGATCCCTTAGTAACTCTTGATAATTTGCTTAGGACTTTTGTATTGTATTGTCTGCACATTTTGCCACCTCACTGCTCACCCCCTTTTCCAGATCATTCATAAAATTTTTTGAACAACATGGTGATGTCATCAGCCCTCATTTAAACTTTCTGTCCAGGTTCTATAATGATCCTTGCTGTGGCGTGGGTCTTAGGCAGCCCCAATTGTGTTCGTGACCTCTGTGAGGAGTCCTTGAGAGAGCGAAATCTTTCTGATGGCCCATCACCTCCCATCTGGCCAGTGATGTTTGTTCCTCTGTTGCTACTGAAAGGCTGGCTCTGGATGTCTCCCAGCCTCACCATGTATTTCAGTAACACATGTATCAATACTTCATACTTCACTTACAGGGGTAGTACACACAATTCAAAAGTGTATTAATGTTCAGCAAATCAAGACTTCTTAAATGATACCTCGCAATGTATTTTTAAAAAATTGCCGTTAGTTTTTGTGTCCTTAGCTAGTTCTTCAAATTCTTTCTTGGCCTATCTTCTTATACTTCAGGGTTTATGCTCCTTTGTATCATCTTCACCAGGGGCTGGTCTTCACTGGGGGGGATCGACTGAAGATACGCAACTTCAGCTACGTTAATAATATAGCTGAAGTCGGAGTATCTTCAGCTGATTTACCTGCCGTCTTCATGGTGGCGGCAGTCGGCGGCGCGCTCCCCCGTCGACTCCAGCTTGCATCTTGCATCAAGCTGGAGTTACAGGAGTCAACAGGGGTGCCGCAGGTGATCAATTTCTCGCATCTTAATGAGACATGAGAAATCGATCGCTAAAAGAGTGATCTCTACCCGCCGATCCGGCGGGTGGTGAAGACCTACCCTAGGATTTAGCTTTCAGTTTTTAAAGGATGCCTTTTTGCCTCTGGCTCTTTTACTCTGCTGTTTAGCCATTGTGACTTTTTTTTTGATCCCCCTGCTGTTCATTTTGATTTTTGGTATACATTTAGTTTGAGCCTCTATTATGGTGTTTTTAAATAGTCTCCATTCAGTTTGCAAGCATTTCACCTTGTGACTGTTCCTTTTCATTTCTGTTTCACTAGCTTCCTCATTTTTGTGTAGTTCCCGGTATTGAAGTTTAAATGCTACTGTGGAGTAGGGTGTGTGTTTGTTTTGGCATTTCCCCCCTCTACAAGGATGTTAAATTTTAATTACATTATAGTCACTATTACTGAGTGATTCAGCTATATTCTCTTCCTGGATCAGATCCTGTGCCCCATTTAGGACTAAACCAGGAATTGCCTCTCCCCTTTTGGGTTCCAGGATAAACTGTTCCAAGAAGCAGTAATTTATGGTGTCTAAAAATTATGGTGTCTCCAACCTTTCCTGAGGTGACGTGTCCCTAGTCAATATGGGGATAGTTGAAATTCTCAATTACTACTGTGTGTTCTGCCTTGGTGGGCTCTCTAATCTCTCGGAGAATTTAACAGTCACTGTCACCATCCTGCTCATGTGGTCAGTAGCATATTCCTCCTCCTATACTCTTATTGTTCAAGCATGGAATCTCTATCCATAGAGATCTTGTGGTAAAGTTTGATTCATTTAAGACTTTTACTTTTTGATTCACATATTGTGCCCTTCCCCTCATCAGTGCAACCTACTGTATCATTCCTATGTATCTTGTACTCTGGTATTACCATGTCACTTGGATTATCCTCATTCCACCAAGTTTCTACAATCCTTATTTATCAATATCCTTATTTAATGCCAGGTATTCAAGTTCACCCATCTTAGTATTAAGATTTCTAGTATTTCTATATAAGCACTCTCACATTTTGTCAATATTCAGTTTTGTCTTCATGTTGCTTTTAAATGGGACTCGTTTATGTTTGACTGTTCCTCACTAGCTCCTACCTGTACTTTCCTTTCCTTTTTTACTAGGAAATAGAGTTCCCCTTTTAATAAATTCATCCCTAAGGGATGTCTTCTTCTGAGCTGTGTGTTCCACCTGTCAACTTTCATCCAGTCCTTAATTTAAAAATGTAGGTAGCCCCAGTTTTGGTTGATAGCATTACAGGCATTATACGTTGAAATGATTCTGAACTAATATTTTTTCCTATCATTCAGATAAACCTTTGTACAGATTTTCTTCTCTCTGTACACCACTTATATTTCAGTTTTCCCCAAGCCTTGCTAGAGTAGAGAGGATCATTATCTTCACATAAGTCTCTCTGGTGGGACCCCCCCTTCAGAACTCTACTCCTGAGGAATTCTGTGCCAAAAAATTAATTCTGCACATAGTAATTTAAAATTCTGTATATTTTATTTGCAAATAAATAAATGTGGAGGCTCCAGCATGGCAACGGGGAGTACAGGCCACTGGCTACACTGAGGTGGGAGACCACCATGTGGCCTGCTCTCTCCTGGGACACAGGCTCGGTGATGAAGCTGAACCCAACTTTGACACAGCGCAAAGGCCAGGACTGCTCCAGAAACACCCCGGGATCCTGCCCCTCTGTTTCAGGTACACAGTCTCGCATACCTAGCTCTGACCCCCGATCCAGGCATAAGGCAAGCAGGCTCCAACCAGCAGGATGTAAATGTGGAGGGGCTTAATCTGAAGGGATCCAGGTGTGAGATGATAGGATTGTGTGGGGCAATCTGTGTGCAGGCTGCTCGGTGTGGGAGACGGTGCAGGGAGCTCTGGATGCATGGGGGCTCATTGGGGTGGGTGCATGGGGAATGAGACTCTGCAAGGGGGTCCAAGTGAAGATGGTTGGGGCTCAGCAGAAGGTCTGAGTGTGGGGGTGCTCTGTGAGCGAGTCCAGGTGCAAGGGGAGTAGGGTTTGGTGGGGTGGTCTGGGTGCATGTGGGCTCCGGATGCAAGAGGTGAGGCTTGGTGGAGTGGGGCTGGAGGAGTCTGGATGCCTGTGGGTTCGGTGGATGGGGGAAGAGCTACCTGTAGTGACTCCTCCCTCACGTGACTGAGGAGCAGGGGAGGGGTGATGCACAGCTGAGGAGGTTTCTGGGGGTGGGATTGACCTGTTCTCAGCCACCCCTTACAGGGGAAGAGGAAGTCTCGCCCTTCCCTGCCCCCAGCCTAGCTGGCACTAGCAGCTGAGCGCAGTGCAGGGTAGAAGCCTCAGGCTGACGTGTTCCCAGACCCATCTCTATCCACCAAGTGATTTACCTCTCCACCAGCTGCTCCAGGTGCCTGAAATGACATGCTTCTGCTGTTGGGGAGTGTGCATGACCACTCTTGTAGCTTCCCTGTCAAAAGTCTTTTTTCTGCAGCGATGCAAAGAAATCTGCAGCGGACATGAATTCTGCACATGTGCAATGGCACAGAATTCCCCCACGAGTAGAACTCCTGCTCAAGAAAGAGAAATTTATAGCATTTTTCTATAATCAGCCAAGTCTTGTATGAATAGTCATCAGATCACTGACCGCATAAGTTATGAAGGCAACATAAATTTTTTGAAGACTAGAAGTAACAACATCTGGAGAAAAGTAGCATGAGTGGACTATGCTGAGACAGTTCTCCTGCCTTGTACTGTGAAACCAGTGAATTACTGTGCACTGCATGCTTATTAAGGGAGCTGGCTTTTGGTTGGTGATGTAAAACAATCAGTCCACATCATGACCTGTATGATTAGGATAGAGACTGCTTGCCTTCCCAGGTAATAAGTGTATTCAGGTTAATAAGGATTGTGACCTTTGTCAGTCCCCAAATTCAGTGTCACTAAAACTAAAATATGAAAGTCCAATGGTAGCTGAAGATCCTTACATTAGGAAGGCAGCTACACTTACAGGATGTACAGTAATGTAGGTTTATCGTTTATTCTTAATTTATAGGTCTTTTGTAGCTGAATCATGTAAATATTTATTACCAGGTATAATGCTTATTACTGTGAGTAGTCCCAAAGGAAATCAAGTAACCAGAGCAACGCATAATTCAGAATTTCCATCCTGTGGGAAACGCCAACACTTCAACATTTGTTCTTGTCCTGAAATGGCATTGAACTGACCCGAAACAAAATATTTCGTTTCAAGTTTATTGACAGAAAATAAAAGCCCCAAATTCACTTTGTGAGTATTTGTGGCCGCTCTTATTTGCTATGCACAAACATTCACACTAGCAAAATTTTATTTGCAAAAATGTCTCATCAGAATATGGATTCTCTGGAACTGTGGCTATGTTTGTCTTTAAAAGGTCATTATGGGTTTTACTCAGCAAGTCAGAAAACAGAAGCAATAACGTGATCCATTGTGAATAATAAATTATAAGCATAATAAGAATCAGGCCTGCACAACATGCGGCCCGGGGACCACATGTGGCCCACATGGGGGCAAGCCATGGGGTGGGGGGAAGCAGATGGGGACGGGGCGAGCATGGGGCTTTTTGGCCTGCAGCTGGGTTTTTTGCAGTAATATGGCCCTCGCTGCTTTCCAAGTTGTGCAGGAAGACTTGTAGCACGTTAGAGCCTAACCAGTTTTATTTCAGCATAAGCTTTCACGGTCTATTATAGCCCACTTCATCGGATGCATAGAATGGAAGAGAAGTAAGATGTATTTATATACACAGAAAGTGGAAAAAAAGGTTGTACATTAGCATACCAATTCTAAGAGGCTGTTTAATTTGGATGGGCCATTATCAGCAGGAGAAAAAAAAATACCTTTTGAAATGGATCTTTGTGTCTGACGGGAGATAACTATTGAAGGTAAATTAACTAGGGAAATGCAATCAATTAATGTAATGAGAAAACCATTCACAAGTCCTGGTTAGCCCTTGGTTTATAATAATAATTGTGGTGTGAGAAATCATGCTGGAACAGAAGGTTGTATGACCATATAGCTTCTGTTACTTCAGTGGAATAGTGCCAAAGACTTTAATAACATTTCCATTGTGCCTAGACACTTCGGATGTCTCCAGAAAGTTGGTGATATTAATATAGTTCTTGCTACATAATAACTGTCAGGGTTCCCTCCCCACTCTGAAATCTGGGGTGCAGATGTGGGGACCCACATGGAAAAAATCCCTAAGCTTATTTCTACCAGCTTAGGTTAAAAACTTCCCCAAGGTACAAATCCTTTCCTTGTTCTTGGACGGTATTGCTGGCACCACCAATTGATTTAGACAAAGATTCAGGAAAAGGACCACTTGAAGTTCCTACTTCCCCAAAATATTCCCCCAAACCCCTTCACCCCCTTTCCTGGGGAGGCTTTAGAATAATAACCTCACCAATTGGTGCAACCCCTGGGTTTTTAGTACACTGAAAATAAATCAGGTTCTTAAAAGAATAATTTTATTTTTAAAAAAGTAAAATAATCACCCTGTAAAATCAGTGGAAGGTAAATGTACAGGGTAATAATAAATAGATTTAAAACACAGAGGATTCCCCTCTAAGCTTCATTTCAAAGTTACAAAAAAAAAAAAAGTAATAAAACTCCCTCTTAGCATAGGGAAAATTCACAAGTTAAAACAAAAGATAATCTAACGCATTTCCTTGCTTTTACTTACAAATTTTGTAATCTTAGAGGCTCGTTTCAGGTGTGATTTTAGGAGATGATTTTTCCTGCTCTGGTCCCTCTCTGTCCCAGAGAAAAACAACAAAGAGAGCACAAACAACACCTCTCCCCCCCCCCCCCCCCCCCGGATTTGAAAGTATCTTCTTTACTTATTGATCCTTTTGGTCAGGTGCCAAACAGGTTATTTGAGCTTCTTAACCCCTTACAGGTAGAGGAGGGATTTTAGGCTACCTTTAGCTATAAGTTTATGACAGTAACAATTTGTGATATTCTTGATAAGACACAATGGTGGGGGTTAAGATAGCATTAACTGTGATTGTCGTCGCTTCTCTGAATTTTTGTCGTGTTGTTAAAGTTCCTTTTACTCTAATTAGGTCTTTATGGGAGGATTTGTTTCTGTTCAATAATGGCAATAAATAGTGACAGGAACAAGTAAGTAGCCATAACCAATGAGGAAAAATTGTTGTGTAATTACCAACAAAAGTCTGTTTTCTCAAGTTCCTGTAAATATCTGGAAGTTTCAGGGGGGGGGGGGGGCAGATGTGATGGCAATAATTTAATCAACCCTGTCTTCTGTCACTCCACATTCTTCGGGTAAATGCATCTTAAATTTATGTGAAAGATTCTTGGTGCATATAATAAGCATTTAAAATTTTGTTTCATAAACCAAAGTAACAAATTTTTTAAAAAAATCAAAACCTCTGTCCCTGACACTGTAGTAGTGAGTTCACTGTGTCAGTCTCTAACAGAGATGTTGATAATTGATTTTGATTCTGTCTCATGGGATTTTTTTTACAATTTGGATTGACAGTTGTATAATGTCATGCATAGCTGATCATGTTGGCATAGGAACGAACATTCAGTTTTCATATCAAAATAGCTTGAATTGCTTTGGTGCTGGATTTCATCTCATGTCAGTGAAGGAGTGCTAAGGAGAGTGTGCGTTGCATCTTGGAGAAAAAAAATGGTTATAACTTGTCAGGGTTAGAGATACGTGTTTGACATTATTGAGGCATCATGTACACTGTTTTGAAGTAGAAGTTGCTGAAAAGTTTAGTCCAGTGATCTAGGACCAGATCCTTTACTCCCTGGTGTCACTGAGAGTTTTCCTCTTGCCTTCAGTGGGAGCAGGCCATTAATGCAGAAGCAGAGCTTACAAGTGAAATTAGTTTGATCTCATTGTCCATGAGATGCTTTTCTCCTCTCCTAAACCACTGTGCAATTTAGGATAAAAGCATCTGTTCAAGAGAGATCTAGCACAGCAGATCTCCACTTGAAATCAATGAAAGTTGGGCACCTAAATACCTGTGAAGATCTAGGCCAAAATTCCCCTTCCCCAAAAGTTGACAGAATGTATTATTCAAAACATGTTTTGAAATATGAATGTGCAATTCTTTTAGTATGCTTTTAAAAATGAACTTGATTTAATAACTGAAATGTAGTCTTATAAATTATAAAGCACTGTTAGGCTTTTATGTGCTATTTTTGATACATGGGAACTTGGGTGTCTTCTTTCAAACTTTTATTTTTAAGTAGTTTATCATAATGATTTTCACATTTGTTAGATATACCATATTCGCCACACCCCAGTGCTATGAATTTCTTGGTTTATTTGTTTTTTTGAAAAATGCATACAATTATCCAGCTTCTGTTAAATTTCACCATTGCTGTACCAGCTGCTGTTTTGTATACCATCATCAGGTCACACACACTTAAGAAGTAACTTTGGAGTTTCCTGATAGGATGCAAAATTTAAGAAGTATCAGTGAGCGGGAAGTTTCCTGAGGGAAGAAGACATACATCTGTGTTTAATTTTAACTTCTGTTTTAAAAAATTGTTTCTAGCACGTATGGTTGCAAAGATATATGTAGCAGTTCCAGTTCCTCTGCAGAAGCAGTTTATAGCTTCCCCAAGCAGCTGCAAAGTCCAATTAACAGCAGTATGGTCAATTTTAGTGGTGCTATTCACAATAAAATACAGAATAAAATGACGTTGTATCAGTTTTACTCTGCTCCTTGGGAGAGCTGCGGGTGCAGCTTTCAGAGGCAGGCACTGGAATTATTTATGGAGAAAGAGGATTCAAAAATAAAGACTAGGAGAGTTGTACAGTATTGATCTGTTTCCTTCACTCTTCTTCTTGCAGCAGCCTGGGAATGAGGAGGTAGTGTAATCTGAAGGGCCAGTACTGGGAGTGAGCCTAGAGCTCTTATCCTTCCTATCGGTTCTCATCCCTCCCCTCCCCCCAACCCCGTTTTTGGAAAGGTTCATTCATATTATGAGGAGAGGCCTGTCCCCCTAAAGAACTGCAGGGTAGGAGGTGGCTGTGACAGAATTACATACTCCTTGGATGCTCAGACAGCAAGTGTGAAAAATTGGGATGGGGGGTAATAGGCGCCTAAATAAGAAAAAGACACAAAAATCGGACTGTCCCTATAAAATGGTCACCGTATGTACTCCACTTTCAGCAAGATGAGGATAGAGGCTAATAGGTTTCCTTGGAAGAGAGCAGAAGTACCTGACACCTGCCAAAGGGACTCCACTAGGTGTCAGACCTGGAAGCAGTTGAGCCATGTTACAGAAGTAGACTTTTTTAAGAGAAGGGTTTGGGCCATGTAAGCTCCTGCCCTCATTGCCTGGACTGAAGGCTGAAAAAATTATTTAAGACCTACAAGACTGACTTGCCTCAGTGCTTAAACCCTGGAGTCGCCTGAGTTCTAGCGATCTCACCAGGAATGCAGCATGGATATGCTTCCCAATTAACTGACCCCTCAGCCCACCACAAGAGGGAATATGTGCATCTTTGAACAATATGGAAAATTAGTAGGACCCTTAGTTAGGTGTCTGATTCAAGCTCTGATTGAAAGTAAATTTCTTATAAGAAGTGGTATTGGACTTCATCTCACGTATGCTACAGGTCTTGCTATTTGTTCCCCGCCAGAAGGCTAGTGATGGCATTTTCATAATCTGTGGTCTCACAGGTGGACCAAAGCTGGCAACTAAATGTCAACTATCAATTGAATGGGTTTGTCCTTTAGACTTTAGCCTCCAATGCAGAATGACATTATTTGTGTTTGACAAATTCAAGCATTGAAATGGTTTCTTTCATCTCTAGCTTCTTTATGATGCCCATGATCTCACTTGTGGATATTTTGGCTCCATTTTGATTAAGGCTAGGTTTTAGTCATGGGTATTTTTAGTAAAAGTCCCGGATAGTTCCTGGGCAGTAAACAAAAAATCACGGCCCCTGACCTGTCCATAACTTTTACTAAAAATACCAGTGAATAAAACTTGGGAAGGAGAGCTGCCTGTGGGCCCGGTTGCTTCTGGGGAGGGGAGGCGGGGGACGTCCGGTGGTGCTGGTGAGGAGGGGTGGGAGTGGCAGACTCCCTAGCTGGCTCTGCCCATCTCCTGCAGCAGAGTTTGGGTGTGGGAGGAGCCAGGCGGTTGGATCACCAGATGGGGTGAGGTGTGCTCTGAGCACAGAGGTGAAAGTAATCTGGTATGCCCCAGTATGGCGTACCGGCAAGAGCCAATGCATTGTACTGGCACGGATTGGCTTCCCCTGGCGCAATTTAAAGGGCCTGGGGCTTCCAACAGAGGCTGGAGCCTCAGGCCCTTTAAATTGCTGTCAGGGCCCCCGCTGCAGGAGCCCAGGGGAGGCTGCGGTGGTGCTCCCGCGGCAGTTTAAAGGGCCCGGGGCCGTAGCGGCGCACCGGGCTCTTTAAATAGCTACCAGAGCTCCGCTGCCGCTTCCCTGGGTTCCGACAACGGAGCTCCCATCCCCGTGGAATCCTGCTGCCGGAGCCCTGGGGAGGCTGCGGCGGGGCTCCAATAGCTATTTAAAGGGTCCGGGGCTGGGCCACCGCTACCGCCCTGGGCCCTTTAAAATGCCACGGGAACCCCCGCTGTGGGAGCCCAGGGGAGGCTGCGGTGGGGACTCTGGGCGGCATTTGAAAGGGCCAGGGGTGGTAGCGACCCACCCCTTCCGGGGACCAGAGATGGGCCCCAGCCCAGCCCAGCCCAGCTCCCCGTACCGGTAAGAGGCTGCAGTTACTTTCACCCCTGTCTGAGCAGCACTTATTTGCGGGGTGCCCGGAAGCACCGACATCCCCCTGGATCAGGTCCTAGGCGGAGGAGTGGCTACGCAGCTAAGTGATATCTCTGTCTATGTTGTTATTGCCCAAGAAACAAGAAAATGTGTGTGTGTGAGACTTCTTTGGGATGGGAGGAATAACAATACTCTCTTACCAACCTCGTTCGCTATAATGTTCTATCCCTTTATGTAGGAGCTGAATTTTATAATTGTAATAATTGTTATAAGAATTGATGTAAACTTTAATTTCATTCTATAGCAGAAAGAAATGACTGTCTGAAACTGTGTGATGTTTTCAGTATGCATTACAATTAGGACCTGTTATGAAGTTTAGTTAGTAAGAGACAGGATTTTGTATTGTGTCTATGATAAATAGGTTAAGGTTAGGTGGAATGTTACTGGGATCATCTTACTATATGTGGTGGTATCACGGTCTTGTCTGGGCGAGTGGGGTTTCACTCGCCCTCGTTTTACAACTGTAAATTGATATTTATACAAGATGGCCACCTGGGCTTTAAATTTCGTAATCTAAATTAACGTTTCTTCACTGGTCCAACTACAGCAAGGTGTGATCAGAGTGTGGCCTCTGACCAAGCTGGGTTTCTTGGGTTAAGACTGGAGACATTCTTCCTCCCAGTCCCAGCTTCACTCAGAACTGGATCCTGGAAGAAACAGCCAGTGACATGGTGATGTTGCCCCCTGCTGGGCCCTAATTGGATTCTGCTTGCTCATTGGCATTCTAGATCAGGGGTGGTCAAACTTTTTGGCCCAAAGCCACATTGGGTAATAGAAATTGTATGGTGGGCCGTGAATGCTCACAAAATTGGGGTTGGGGTGTGGGGGGATGGGGGCTCTGGGGTGAGGCAGCGGATGAGGAGTTTGAGATGTAGGAGGGTGCTGGGCTGGGACTGAGGCGTTCGAAGGGCGGGAGGTGGATCGTCTGGGGCAGGGATGCGGGAAGGGGTGCAGGTTCCGGCTGGGGTGTGGGCTATGGGGTGGGGCTGAGGATGAGAGATTTGGAGTGCAGAAGGGTGCTCTGGGCTGGGATCAAGAGGTTTGGAGAGTGGGCGTGGGATCAGAGCTGGGGCAGAGGGTTGGGGTGTGGGAAGAGGCTCGGAGTGCAGGCTCCGAGCGACACTTACCTCAAGTGGCTCTGGGAAGCAATGGTATGTCTCTTCTCCAGCGGAGGCGCGGCCAGGCAGCTCTTCACGCTTCCAAATCCACAGCCACCACCCCTGCAGCTCCCATTGGAGCATGTAGGAGCCAGACCAGGGCCATACTGCAGCTTCCAGGAGCCGTGTGGTGTGGCCCCGACCCAGAACCGCAGTCGGAGTGGGGACAAGCCGCGTGGTGTAGCTTGTGGGCCAGCTTAAAATGTCTCCAGCCCACGGGCCGAAGTTTGCCCACCCGGTTCTAGATAATGGAGGACAGTTCTTGTTGGTTCTGCCAGCAGCTGATCCTGGTTTGCCTCTCTAGGCAGCTCTTGAAAGAATGAACTCACTTCTCTCTTTCTTCAAAAGACCATCTCAGGGTGGTGGTATCAAGATGGCAGGGCCTCCAGCAGGGGGCAACAACACCTTGTTCCTGGTTTAATTGTGTACGTTCCTTTAGCTGTGACAGCTTCCGTGATTCCCTGAGAGTTCACTCTCGTAATGTCTTACACGTCACACACGGTTATTTGCTTCAATCTGTTAAGGGAGGGGTGGGAAAACTTTTTGGCCAGAGAGCCACATCAGGGTTCCGAAACTGTATGGCAGGCTGGGTAGAGAAGGCTGTGCCTCCCCAAACAGCCTGACCCCCGCCACCTATCTGCCCCCTCTCACTTCAACCCCCTGCACTCCTTGTCTCCTGACCGCCCTTATCTGGGACTCCCCACCCTTAACTGCCCCCCTGGGACCCTACCCCCATTGAAACCCCCCACCCCTGCTTCCTGTCCCCTGACTGTCCTGATCCCTATCTGCCCCCCGGACTCCCTTGACCATCCTCCAGAGAGCCTCCTCCCCATCCAACCGCTCCCTGTCCCCTCACTGCCTGCCAAGACCTCCTTCCTCTTATCCAACCCCTCTTACCCCTCTCCACCCCCTTACCTTGCCGCTCAGCCGCACCACCTGGCCGGAGTCAGTCCAGAGAACCGTGCAGGTGCTGCTAGGCAGGAGCTTGCAGCCAGACCGCCCAGAGTGTTGGTGGCACAGCGAGCTGAGGCTGCGGAGGAGGAGGGACAGCAGGAGAGGGGCCAGGGGCTAGCCTCCTTGGCCATGAACTCAAGGGCTGGGCAGGAGGGTCCAGAGGGCTGGATGTGGCTGCAGTTTACCCACCTCTGTCTTGTAAATGTTCTACAGAATGTCCTTAGGAGGATTTCCCGTCCCAGGAGATGGGGTTTTCTAAATGCAGCTATTCTGGAGATTTTGGCATCCACTTTTCTTGTGGTAGCTGCTGGGATAGCTGCTAGAGATAAGAATACAGTAATTTTGGTTAGGAGGGTGGTTTCAGGGGTGAAAATAAGTGAGAACAGCACCTGAGGGAAAATACCGCAAGTGTTCTAGAGTGCCAAAAAATAAAAACACACACAAGCAAGCAAACAAAAATTTCCTTCCACCATTGAGCATCATCTTGCTAGTAACAGAAAAGTTATTACAGTAATTCCTTCTGCATGACTTGCCTCTGATATTGGCTTCGTTTTAAAAAAAATATTTTGCCATGGTAAGTCAAATACTAAGTATTTAGAAAATGTACTATAGATCTCAGTTCCTGACTGGCAGAGGAAGAGCTCAGTGATATAGTACAGGGGTGCAGAGAGAAATTTTACTCATTTCTAATAGAGCTTATTCCTGCCATTATGAATTCCCTAGGTCCTTCCAGTGAGAGAGAGAGAGACAATATCGATATATATAATATAAGAGAATCTGAGGGGTTTGGGTTTATGGAGCTTTTATTTTTCTGGGAAAAGAGTAAGGCATACTACCTGACATAATAAAGTACTGGTAGAGGAGCAGCAACGTGTGTGTGTGTGTGTGTGTGTGTGTGTGTGTGTACATACGTGTGTGTGTGTTGACATTTGGAGCAATAGTAAGATTTGAATTTCACATTCTCTGATGCATAATCATTTTGCAAGTGAACATCAATTTTTCCTCCTCAGTGAAATCCTAAGAAAGTATAAGCACAAGTGAAAGCTTTGCCAGGCTGAGCTCTGCATTTCTGAATACATCATACTTATAGAGAGATAGATATAGTGAAACTTAGCATAATGGAGAAATTTTAATAATTGCTTCTGGGGGTAGCGATGATGTGTCAGGCAAACTGAGTAAATGGCTATGGATTGAATGGTATGGATTTGAACACCATTTCAGAAAAGTACTGAAATAAAGCAAGTATTTGTAAAGGAAGAGGGAGAAAATCTAATATTTTTCAAAGGAGACAGCAGTTTGTAATGCTTACATCTGAATGGGCACTGCTGCAGTGACACAAACTGATTTTTTTAAATTAAAAGATAAATCTATATATATAAAAGTCAAATGGTGTATGTATGTATGTACGTAAGCTTACTCCTTCCACACCGTTTGAGCTAGAGACTTGAAATTTGGTACAGTTAGAGGTCTTGGGGTCCTAATGACCGTAAGAGTCAAAAAAAATTTCAAATCTCACCTCTGACGCCCCCCAGGGGTGAAATTCTTTAAAGGCCAATCACATCAGCTGGGCAGCTGCTGTTCTCTGTGACATAGTTCTGATGTCATAATACCCCCTCCAACAGACACCGCACTCGCTCAGCTCTCTGCCCCTCCCCCCTCCAATGGAACCCCGGAATCCCTCAGCTCTGTGCCCCCTCTCCACCTCCGACGGACCCAAGTTGGGTTTGGTCGGCGGGTAAGTGAGGTAGGGGTGTCGGGTTTGGTCGGGGGGTGAGGTGGGGGTGTCGGGTTTGGTCGGGGGGGTGAGGTGGGGGTGTCGGGTTTGGTCGGGGGGGTGAGATGGGGGTGTCGGGTTTGGTCGGGGGGTAAGTAAGCTGGGGGTGTTGGGTTTGGTCTGGGGGGGTGGGAAGGTGTCGGGGTGGGTGAGGTGTGGGGGTTGGGGTTGGTCAGGGGGTGTTGGGTTTGGTGGGGGGGTAAGGTGGGGGTGTTGGGTTTGGTTGAGGAGGTGAGGAGGGGGTCGGGGTTGGTTGAGGGGTAAGTGAGGTGTGGGTGTCAGGTTTGTTTGTGGTGGTAGGTAGGGGTGTCGGGTTTGGTTGCGGGGGAAAGTGAGGTGGGTGTGTCAGGTTTGGTCTACGGGTGGTGAGGTGTGGGTGTTGGTCAGGGGGTGTTGGGGTTGGTAGGGGGGAGACGGGGTTTTGGGTTTGGGTGTGGGGGTGAAAATGTGAGTCGGGGTTGGTCGAGGGGTAAGTGAGGTGGGGGTGTCGTGTTTGGTCAGGGGGGGGTGAGGTGGGGGTGTCAGGTTTTCTCTCTCCCCCATCCAACGGACCCCGCACTCGCTCAGCTGTCTGCCCCCTCCCCACCTCCGACTGACCCGAACAACGCCGGGTATTTTCGCTAGTATAAAATAAATTGATACAAGTTGCTGTCTGTCAACCAGTCATAAAAGGTTTCTCGAAGGATCTCCCCCCCCCCCCCATCAGCACTTGTCTCTAATATGCTGCTGTTGTGTGAAGTCTTCAAGGTTAATCTGATGCTATTCCTGTTGCTGAGCAGCTGTTACTTTGTTGGTTGGTTTTTTTCTTATCTCTGAAGCCATGAAAACTTTAATCATTCTGACTGAAAATAAATACTGTCTCTAACTCTCTGTTTCTTTTTTAGTGGAGGCGATAGTGGAATTTGACTACAAGGCTCAACATGATGATGAGCTGACAATCACAGTAGGTGACATAATCACCAATATCAAGAAAGAGACTGGAGGCTGGTGGGAAGGACAGCTCAAAGGCAGAAGAGGTTTGTTCCCTGACAACTTTGTAAGAGTGAGTACAAAGTGAAACAGTTCTTGTATATTGTACTTACTAGATTGTATTTTTGCTGGACTGAAAAACAGACTTTTTCTATCATGCTGCTAGTTGTATTTTTTTGAATCATGTTGCATTACAAAGTAGAGAATGCATTTGTGTGAATATCTAATGTAGTTATGATATCATTAAAATAAAGATAAATAGATACACCTTTTCCTTGCTCTGCAGTGGTTATTGCAACCCTGTGGTCTGAAAACAAAATTAACGTTTATGACAAAGCCATCCTCCAAAACTCAGTTCCTTATATGACTCATGCAGTTTGTAATCTCTTCTCTCTCATATACATTATATCTGTTTATAGATAGGTAGAGTGCATTATGTCGTGATGTAAAGGCTTTATCACAGGGGAGGGCAAACTATGGCTTAGAGACCGGATCTGGCCCATCAGGGCTTTCAATTTAGCCTGTAGGATTGCCACACCCATGGCGCAGCAGGGCCAAGGCAGGCTCTCTGCCTGCCCTGGCCTCGCACTGCTCCCGGAAGTGGCCTGCACCATGTCTCTGCAGCCCCCGTGGGAGGAGAGGGGGCAGTGTGGAGGGGCTGTGACAGTCCTCTGTCTAGTATAGGGAACTGCAGCTTTTGTACCAAAGAAGGGTGAGTAGCAGGGAAATGGGATTGCACTCCCTTCAGGCATTGAAGGTGGGTTCAGTGCCAGTTGCACATTGCCCATCATGGAAGGTTTTACATGGGTTAGGTATGGGAGGGGTAGTACTATGGGCATTGAATCTGATTACATGGATTGGGTGGCCATGAAACCTGTGACAGGACTGCAGAAAAGTCACAGCCCCTGTTTTAACTCAAGCATTGGTATAAAGGCTTTGGAGCTATCCTACCTGTGCCTGCAAATTGAGGGATGGGTTCAGTGAGGGATTTTCTGCACTGGACTTTGCAGGAGGGTTGGGGATTGTAGGCATGAGTATTATCTGAAAATTTTAGATTTGTTACTATAAACCTCCTTGATCAGTATATGCCATAATACTGACAAACTAGTTTATAAGAAAAAAAAATAGCACTCAAGAAAAAATAGTTATTGTAAGGACACAACAGTTGCAATATGTCTGCCGGAAAAAGGAGATTGCATGTCATCAGAATACATCTATGCATGGAAGCTTTTTTATTTATTTATTCATTTTTTAAATGAAGAGGCATCCAAATATATATAGATTTATAAATCTAGAGCAGGGGCTTTGAATAAATTTTGTTTGGTGGCCTTAAGAATGCGGCCACCATCTCTTGCTGGTGGCTGCTCTGACAATTTTTCCTAAAATACTTAATTAACTTTAGGAAAAACAAATAAATATACACACATATATGTCCAAATCATTGTAATTTATTTACATAGGATTTTTTCCAGATTCAATAAAAGCAACGTACAGTTCTTTCTATTTTTTACCAGACCTAAACAGATTAGAAACAGAAATAAGGAGTTTTGTATGTTCTTGTCTTTTTTTCTTGTCTTTTGCTTTTTTTGGCTGCTTTTTTAAAAAGACGTGCCAGTTACTCAGTCTGCGGTGAAAAATGATGTTAACAAACATACAAATACCACTTTTCACAGCAGACTTACTCAGCCCCGGCAAGTCCTTGATGGGGAAGTGGATATGGAGGGGCTGCCAGGAGGATAGGGGGGAAGAACGGGACCTTGGGGCAGAGCCCGCCACTGTATGGCTGGGGAACAGAACGTGAATCCCTGTGGCTGGAGCCTGCCACTCAGTGGCTGAATCCTGACCCCACCAGCCCTGGCCAGGTGGGAAACTCACTGGTTGCCTGCTCCTTCAGCTTTCCTCTCTCCAGAGGTGGGCAGGGTCCAACTAATGCAGGTGGCCTTGGGGGAGGGGGTCACAGTTTTGCCATCTCCCATCACCACCCGGGAGGCTGTGGACCCAAGAGAAGTCTCTGGTGGCAGCATATGAGAAACGCTGGTCTAGAACAGAAGGGGGACGAACAGTTCTGCTTATTACATTTTAGGCATGTCCTGAGGCAGATAAACATGTAGATTGGGTTGGAGGGATAAGATATGGATTATGATGGAAAATGTGCTCCTCCTGTAATTGGTTTGCTGTTTAATAAGGTTATGAGAGCATCCCAGGCTCATCAGGAACTTTATAGACATCTAAAATTTGGGAGATTGACAATCAAAGTTGCTTAAATCATAAAAATTAACTAGTATGTGTGGAATCCAGAAGTGCAGTTGGAAGGGGGTAAAAGATTGACAAGAAATAAGAGGGATGCTTAGGAGGTAAACAGAATGAAATATATTAAATCATGATTTGGGGGGGGAGTGGTGGAGGAAATTAAAAACAGAATAGAGGGTAAGAGCAGGTGGCACTGGAAGTACTTTTTGAAGTACCTGTAGCCAGAATGAAGTTTTCATCTCCAGAGTGAGAGAGAAGAAAAGACTAAATAAAAATGCAGATTACAAGAGAATATTCTAATGAAGGAAGAGAGAGAGAATATAAAGACAGATGTGAGAAAGAAAGGGGAAAGGAAAGCGGGTGATGGTGTTATATGTACAACTTCAGTGGCCTTATTCATCAAGGGACTTTCACTGTGAAGTTACAGGAAGGGTACTTCCTGCTCTTGAATCTGCAAACTAAATGTACTGAAAACATGCAAAACAGCCATCAGCAACAAATGCTGTAAGTTTTATAGAGAGAGTAGAGGGGCATATTTGTCACAAATGACCTTCAGTTCAGTGGAGCAACTATACAGGTACTTAAGATATTGTTTTCTCCCTTCCATGTCTTTGTCTATTGTCAAGATGTACATCTGGTCAAGTGAAAGATGACATGGGAAAAGTTTGTCGAAAGATGTGTGAAAATACTTTAGGTGTTGTTCAGTCAAGACCTAATTTCAGATTCTGCTGTCAATTCACTTCTTTTACTATAAATGATTCATTAAACTGATTTTTTAAAATCATGTTTAAGAAATATATCTCTTATCCTTTCATGATTCTTGCGCCTCAGATTTGGCTGGTGGAGAGGTATAAATAAAAACTCTTCCTGTATCTGCTCTAATACCCCAGATCCTCCATATACAGATTATTATTATTTTTTAAGGAGATGCAGGAAAGGAAGAGGAGGAGAATTTCTGTTGCATGGGAAGTTAATTCAACTTGTATTTTTAATCTGTAAAATTATTTTTGTTTTTGAATGTTTGTGCTGAGTCTGCAAACGATGGAATGTGTGTGGACACTGAACTTCTGGGTAATACAGGCAATGTGTGCTAAATTTGTTCTTCTTTCTTTTGATGTTGAAAAATGTTGTTTGGAAGCAGATGGAAGTTAAGAAAAGCATTGAATTCCTAGTCAAACCATACTTTCAATACATCAAACTGTACTTGAAAATGCAGCAGCAGCTGAGACAGTTAGATTTTGCTGATAGCAAATGAAGATGCAGAAAGCAGGAAACTGTGGTGAAAACCCAAGCTTGCTAGTTTTAATTTACAAAGGCAGCTGTGTATGTGATCTAGTGGTGCAGCACTGGTAAATTGTATGCTTGCAGGTACTTTTAGCAGACTTGTAGACCCTTTATTTGCAAACCAACTACAAGGGCGACTGGAGTTCTGAAAAGTTGCTATATAAAGCCAGGTTTTTTAGAATTCGTGAAACAGAGGGCAGAAGCTATGCATAACTGCACTGATGCCCGAGATCAGAAGGGCTGCCATGCTCCATTGACTCCCTCTTTGTATTAAAGCAGAAAATAAGTCTCTAAATCTGCAAATCAGTTGAATTTCAAAGATGATGTTGTGTATGCAAAATCACAAATGTGAAATGGAATCTTAAGGTACTTAGGTTCAAGTGCCAGGAGACCAGAAGAGGTTACTTGGACGGCTGTGTCTGCTTGCTTGTTAGTCACCACATTGTCTCTTCCTTTTTTCTGCTTTTATTAAATTTCCACAAATCTTAAAACAGCCAGAGACTTGTAGAGGTTCACTGGAAAGGTACAGGGATGCCCTCTTGAGAAGCCCATCCTACTCTATGCCCTGTTAGCAGAGAGGGTACTGCTATTCCTAGGAAGATGCTGTTCTTGAACCCTTCACAGGGCTCCCTCTTTTTATATGAGACTTGGGCATGTAGATGTAGCTTATAAAGCTCCAGCAGCCCCTATCCGGTTGCCATGGAGGAGAGAGAATGTATTCTTTCCTTCCCACATACCACCAAAGCATCCCAATAGTTGTAACCTACTCTGTTATCTTTGCCTCAGCCTTCTGCTAGGTGGTGGACAGGTTCTTTGTCACTCCTCCAGCATCCCCCCCCCCCCCAACCTCACAGCCTCCCATAAAGCTTCTTGTATCTACCTCTGATACTGTGCTCTTGGCTTTACTTGACTCTTGTTGAGTTTATTGCTGCCCACAAAGAATAACCGTAGTGAAACTGACCGTGACCTTGTTAATTTTACTCAGTAACTGCTTCTGAAAGCTATGGCATCTCCAGAGGCGGTGAAGTTATCTGCAGACTGAGAAATACAATAATGTCCACACTTGGAAGGTTATCTGCTTAATTGGCCAGTGGAGCCCTTCAAGTCCTTTTGTGCACTTGGTGGAGTGTTGCCATTAAATTTCTGCATTCTAATAAGATTTCTAATATAAAAACTCCTCATTAAATATAGATTAATTCTTGAGAGGCAATGGGCTGCAATGCCTCTTAATTGCCACTTAGTTCTTGGAAATAAAAGTCAATAGCCCTGCTCTTTGACGCCTTGAGGAAAAATCATTAAACCTTAGGACAGTGGTCCCCAAACTGTGGAGCATTCCCCCCCAGTGGGGTGGGGAAGAACATTTGTGTGTGTGTGTGGGGGGGGGGGGTCTTGGACAACCCCCAGGGATGGTGGAGAGGTAGCTCTGCTCTACTCCACCCCCAGCTCCACTCTGCCCCCAGCCCAGCTGCAGCCCTACAGCTCCACTCCAACCCAGATCTGCCTTCTCTGCCTCCAAGCCAACTCTGCCTCTAGCCCCAGCTCCCCCACTTCCTCAGTTCTGTCCCCATCTCCATCTTCAGCCCACTGCCTTAGGGTCAAGTGCAAAAAAATTAAATGGGCAAAAATACTTTCATATTTTATGTCAAAAATTGAAGCATCTGTGCTGTATTTCCCTCCCACCCTCTTCTTAATAGCAAGGCGGATAGCATAAAGGAAAAGCTTTAATACTTGTTGGCTTATAAGTGCAGGGATTTTTTAAATGTATGTTTAAATTATGCAAGGGATATACAATGTCCTATGCCTCCAGTTCAGTACCTCTGTTGTAGTTTTTCATACTATTCATAGTATTTCATAGTTTTCTTTGTAAAGAGTAGTATTTTGAAGAAGTGGCTTATTAGTTTATTTGCCAGGGACTAATTGGAAGCAGCACAATAGGCTGCTGACTTAATTTATTGCTGATACTTAAATGTATTTTTTTAAATATTTCCTATTGTTGGTTCCTTGGTATCTTTATCACATATGTTATACATTAAGTCATTGATTATCCAGTTCTAATACCACCACTACATTGGTTTGTTGTGGAGACAGTTCAATGTATAAAATGGAAATGAGCTTGCCAAGCAGTATTTTTTTAATTATCCTTTGCTTTCTCTTGTTTTGTTTTTCCTGGAAAAAAAAAGTTCAATTTTGAAGCATATAGTTGATTATATAAAGGAATAAAACTACATTTGTTGTTGGAATTTTCAACAGAGGATTCTAATACTTACATTTTTTTTTATCCCAGTGAGTGACACTAAGAATTTTGGTTTGTGTTTCCCTGCTTGAGGCTCTAAGCCAGAGGCAGAGGAAAGGAGAGGAAGAACACAATTAAAGCAAAATTCACCATTTGGGGGTAAGTTTTCAGCTTGGCTACACTGACATTTTATAGTGCTCTAACTTGCTGGCTAAAGGGGGTGAAAAATCACCGCCCTGAGTGCAGCACAAGTCTGAGCGCTTTAAAGCGCTAGTGTGGATGGGCTCCAAGCGCTGGGAGGGAGCTAATCCCCTCATGAAGCTGGATTACCAGGAGCACTGGGAGAACTTTCTCCCTGCACGACCACACTTGCACTTTAAAGCGCTGCCGCAGGAGCGTTCCCGTGACAACGCTTTGAAGTTTCCAATTTAGCCATACTCTCAGACTAATGGTATCTTATTATGATCCTATACAGAAGACCTTCATTACAACTTCCTTTGGACAGTTTCTTGTATCTGAACTGTGCATTGTGCAAGTGGATTGAATCTGTAGGACTAGTGTATTTGGAGGATAGTCTCTTTTGCTACTATTCTTCACAGCATGTACTGTTGATTGGCAGGAATATAGGTGGTGACTCCAAGTGAAATCTTGAAAGGTTGGGGCAGTGCTTTTATCACTGTGGAGCTGTGACTTCTGTAATTCTCTTCCTTTCTATATATATGTCTGAGTTCATTTCTGGCTTCTAGGCTCCAAATATTTCCTCTTTAACTTGTTTATGTGTGGGTGGATAGATTGGTTATTTATGTGTGTTGGGTTGGGGCTCTCTTATACTAGGTCCAGCATTTGGTTTACTATTAAGCCATGTTGCCATGAGAAATTCTTGTTCTTTAGGTAAATTATATTAAGGTGCTTGGAAGCCTTCAGATACAAATGCCTTATTTAAAAAACCAAAAAGGTCAAAACCTACAATTTTGGATTTACAGAGGCCCTAGTACAGCACATATCTGTCTTTTATCCCCTGTGGGAGAAGTTATAATTCTTGAGATGCAATGACAGTATTTGCAGTAAAAATCCTAGACACCTGGAAACTAAAGGTAGAAAAGACCTGTGTTGACATCATGTTCACCCCATGCCTTTGCAGGATTGTTCCTTACTGTTTAGTCAAGGACAAGTTGGATTTTTGAGTAAGATAAATGTTGGAAGGAATGGTATAGGTGGAACCACTACATCTATAAGGCTATGACTGATCTCCTTTGGGTGATGTCATCTTTAAAAATTATTAGATGTGTGTGATTTTTTCCCCCTATTTGTGTAAGATGACGTAGAAGTGGCATATGATTCTGGAGGTATATGACAGAACTATGGAATTTAACAATTCTCACTTCAAAGGGTTACTCCCATGCACAAGCTTAGTCTCACAGGTAGAGTTCCACTGACACTCTGGAACTATGCAAATCTTTTCCATAATTATAATAATTTCATCTTCTTCCAAATATCTCACAATACACAGCAGTTACAATGGAAATTTTACAGTATAACAACAAGACGGCAAGAAAAGACATCAGGGATTGTAATACTAAATGCCACAATAGTGAATTTTAGAAGTCTACACTCTGCCTAGCGGTTGCACCTGATTTTGTGAAGATGAATAGACAATAGCATACGGAGATCATTAACATATCTGTATGAAAATTGAGGTTTGTTTTTAAGTCTTCTTTCCTGTGAACCCAAATAACAATTTCGTGCCAAGACATAAGACCCAGAAAGAAAGAGTGGAGACAAATTTATAGTCAAAGAAAAAGCATCCAGTCCATTTTAATTGTTCAAGATGAATGAAATGCAGAAAAAAGCGAACAGTATAAGTGGTGGAAAAATAACTAGCAATTTGAAAATGTTTTTAGTTTCAAATGAAATAAAAATTAAAACTGAAGATCACTTTTTTTAAAATGTGGGGTTAAATTTAGGTCACCTAAAGGTGATTTGCAGGAATATTTTATAAAGGGTGTATGTTCTAGTTTGGGGTGAGAGATTGCTTAAATTTAATATTGAGAATTGCATTGGACTAACTTGTCTTCATGTAAATATGTGTGTTAACTGTTGTATTGCCTGTCTAGAATCTAGTGGGAAGCAGTGTAGAAGCTTGTGTTGGAGACTGTATTGTTTACAGTGTCCTCCCCACTCCTTTTCACCCTGCTAACGCCTGACTACATACATTTACTAGAGCTTCACAGGTATCTTTGGAGCGTAATTATTATAAGGCAGGGTGTATTGGAGCTATTTAGATTCAGGATCCACATATGCCATTCTCCTGGGAGGTGAGGGGGAGAAGGGAAAGTACATTTCTCTTGAAGTTCTCATGATTTTGGATTTTATAGTTAGGTAAAATACATAATAATTTACAGCTGCATATTACCAATCCTTTGGGGCCTTCAATATCTTAAAAACACACACACACAAAAAAACACTTTCAAGTTAATTTCGTGCTTTTGAAAGACGCTGGATTAACATCCCTGGACACAAGTCCTCTGGTTATCCCTGGAAAAGACAAGGAATGCTGTCATAGTATTCCACCTGGATGTTGACTGGTCACCATGGCCATTCAGTTCTTAAATATTTTTAAGGGACTGCCAGTTGGAGTGCCAGTTACTGCCATTTGTTGTGATAGTGGTTGTTTCCCCCCCCCTTTTAAAATAACATAGACACCTCCCACCAGGAGCTGGACAGAGGCCAAAATTTCACATTGAGAATAAATGGTAGTGAATTTCTGCTACCACTGACTTGAGCTGGGGATGTAGAGGTAGAGTCTAGGCTATCCCTAGCATGTGTCAAGCATGTGGATCCGTGATCCCATTCTTTACAGTGACCTGATTTGTCAGCTACCTGACTCAGTACGCTATTGTGACCCAACACACCCTGAAAGCCTAACTTGGGAGTTCAGTTCTCCATGACTATACAACGGGGGTAGTCAGTAGGCAGACCGCAAGTCAAATCGGGACCGCCAGATCCTTTTTAATGGACCCTGAAATCCTTTTATTTACTTATTTTTTATTTATATATATATATTTTTCTCTGGAGTCTGGACCTTGACAAAAAATAATTGATTATCTCCACTGTACAATATCAAGAGTTTTGATCAAAACATCCCGCCAGCAGAACCTTTCCCCTTTGAACCTACAGTGACAAATGCAATCATTGCCCAGCATTGCAGAGTATGGGTCAGCATGAGCCACCCTCACTGCATGGCAACATAACCATCCCAGCCTCTGTTTACATAAAAACAAAAACATAAGAACAACCGTACTGGGTCAGATCAAAGGTCCATCCAGCCCAGTATCCTGTCTGCCGACAGTGGCCAATGTCAGGTGCCCCGGAGTGAGTGAAACTAACAATGATCTATCTCCTGTCATCCATCATCCCCCTCTGACAAACCGAGGCTAGGGACACCATTCCTTACCCATCCTGGCTAATAGCCATTAATGGATTTAACCTCCATGAATTTAACCAGTTCTCTTTTAAACCCTGTTGTAGTCCTAGCCTTCACAACCTCCTCAGGCAAGGAGTTCCACAGGTTGACTGTGTGCTATCTGAACTTCCTTTATTTGTTTTTAATCCTGTTGCCCATTAATTTCATTTGGTGGCCCCTAGTTCTTATATTATGGGAACAAGTAAATAACTTTTCCTTATTCACTTTTTCCACACCAGTCATGATTTTATAGACCTCTATCATATCTTCCCTTAGTCTCCTCTTTTCCAAGCTGCAAAGTCCTAGCCTCTTTAATATGGGACCTGTTCCAAACCCCTAATCATTTTAGTTGCTCTTCTCTGAACCTTTTCTAATTTCAGTATATCTCTCTTGAGATGAGGAGACCACATTTGTATGCAGTATTCAAGATGTGGGTGCACCATGGATTTATATAATGGCAATCAGATATTCTCTGTCTTATTCTCTGTCCCTTTTTTAATGATTCCTAACATCCTGTTTGCTTTTTTGACTCCTGCTGCACACTGTGTGGATGTCTTTGGAGATCTATCCACGATGACTCCAAGATCTTTTTCCTGATTAGCTGTAGCTAAATTAGCCCCCATCATATTATACGTGTAGTTTGGGTTATTTTTTCCAGTATGCCTTACCTTACATTTATCCACATTAAATTTCATTTGCCATTTTGTTGCCCAGTCACTTAGTTTTGTGAGATATTTTTGAAGTTCTTCACAGTCTGCTTTAGTCTTAACTATTTTGAGCAGTTTAGTATCATCTGCAAACTTTGACATCTCACTGTTTAACCCTTTCGGCTTTAACGGACACCCCCTCGCCCGAATTAGTCCGTTATATCGAGGTTTCACTGTAGTTTCTTTGGCCTGCCCAGACTCCAAGTATTCCCTTTTTCTAGAGGGATAGGAGCACTTATACCTTTGGTGCAGGGTTCTCCATAGCCTTCTTTCTAGGCAGTGCACGTACTAGCCTCATGATTACTTTGAAGTCCTACCCTTGATAGGATCAACCTGTTCCCTGCAGGTCTATGCCACTGTGTGAACAGGCAGCCTGTAGAAAACCTCATCTTTGGTCTACCATCATGTGACCTGCGGTCATCTGATTCAGTCACATCCCAGAGTTTAGGGCTTTAGCCTCTTGGGATATGCCTATACTGCAATTAGACACCGATGGGTCTTGCGGGGCTCAGACTATGGAGTTGTTTAATTGTGGTATAGATGTTCAGTCTCAAAATATTCAGCTCAGAGTGAATATGTATTGGCCCAAACCCGTGTTTTACCAAATGAAGTTTTAAAATGCAGTGTTTGTATCATCCATGTAATATGATCTGCAACCTACTGAAAAACGCTAGAAAACTTATATGTGGTTATGATCAGAGTGAAACAACATATGTTTGTTACATATATTCACAGTCTCATCTGTTCAGTTTATTGACTAAAATAACTGTTTACTACATTACACTCTTGTTTATCTCCTGTACCCCTTTACTTCGTCTGTCATCTCCTACTTTGCTCCCTGTTCCCTTCCTGTGTCCCCTACCCTCCTATCTCTAGTCCCAAGTCTTGGCCTGCTCCATCCCCTTGCACAGAGCAGTCTACTATAATTCCAGATACATGTAGTGTGTACAAAACTGTACTCAGCAGAGAGGAGCAATGGGCCAAGTGCACCCTTGTGCACAACCTCTGCTAGTGCTAACACAGCTACAGTTTCTGCAATTCAACATAATGTTTTGCTGATATTTTAAACTTTGCCATTTGGTGCTCTAGCTACATTTCCTGTGATAGCCCGTACAACGGAACTATCTTAAAGTACGTTCATTTTTATACATCTTTCCCTACTACTTAATATGGCTTCACAGTCTTATTCAAGCCTAATTTGATGTCATCCAGTTTGCAAATTACTTCCAAGTTCTGCAGTTTCTCGTTGGAGTCTGTTTTTAAAGTTTTTGTTGTTGAAGAATTGCCACTTTTAGCTCTGTAACTGAGTGTCCAGGGAGATTGAAGTGTTCTCCAACTGATTTTTGAATGTTTAATTCTTGACATTTGATTTGTGTCCATTTCTTCTTCTGTGTAGAGACTGTCCAGTTTGGCCAATGTACATGGCAGAGGGGCATTGCTGGCACATGATGGCATATATCACATTGGTAGATGCGCAGGTGTATGAGCCCTGATGGTGTGGCTGATGTTGTAGGTCCTATGATGGTGTCCCTTGAATAGATATGTGGACAGAGTTGGTAATAGGGTTTGTTGCAAGGATAGGTTCCTGTGTTAGTGTTTTTGTTGTGTGGTATGTGGTTGCTAGTAAGTATTTGCCTCAGGTTGGGGGACTGTCTGTAAGTGAGGACTGGTCTGTCTCCCAAGGTCTGTGAAAGTGAAGGATTGTCTTTCGGAATAGGTTGTAGATCCTTGATGATGCCCTGCAGAGATTTTAGTTTGGGGCTGAAGATGACAGCTAGTGGTGCTCTGTTACTTTCTTTATTGGGCCTGTCCTGTAGTAGATGACATCTAGGTACTCTTCTGGCTCTGTCAATCTGTTTCTTCACTTCAGCAGGTGGGTACTGTAGTTTTAAGAATGTTTGATAGCAATCCTGTAGGTGTTTGTCTCTGTCTAAGGTATTGGAGCAAATGTGATTGTATCTTAGAGCTTGGCTGTAGACAATGGACCGTATGATGTGGTCTGGATGAAAGCTGGAGGCATGTAGGTAAGTATAGTGGTCAGTAGGTTTCCATTTTAGGGTGGTGTTTAGGTGACCATCGCTTATTAGCACTGTAGTGTCCAGGAAGTGGATCTCTTGTGCGGAGTGGTCGTCCCATCTGAGATTGATGGCGGGATGTATATTGTTGAAACACCATCAAATTAGGCTTCAATAAAGACTGTGAGTGGATGGATCATTACACAAACTAAAAACAACTATTTCCCCATGCTAATTTTCCCCCAACTCTTACACCTTCTTGTCAACTGTTTGAAATGGGCTATCCTAATCATCACTACAAAAGGTTTTTTTTCTCCTGCTGATAATAGCCCACCTTAATTAATTTGTCTCGTTAGAGTTGGTATGGCAACCACCACCTTTTCATGTTCTCTGTGATTGTGTGTGTGTGTACTTTTATATATCCTCCTACTGTATTTTCCACTCCATGCATCTGATGAAGTGGGTTTTAGCCTACGAAAGCTTATGCCCAAATAAATTTTAGTCTCTAAGGTGCCACAAGTACTCCTCGTTCTTCTTGCTGATGCAGACTGACACAGCTACCACTCTGAAGCCTTTACTCACATCATTATCCCAATGACTTCAGTGGGACTATCTGAATGGTGAAATTATTCCTCTGCATAAGTGTTTGCAGGATCAGGCTCTAAACATGCAGCTAGGAAGGTTTTAAATACAGTTGATATGAATACTTTTTCTCCATAAAGAACAAATTAAAGGAGAGAACTTTCATTTACATCAGAACAAAACAAATCCTATCTCCTTTAAAGTATTTGTCATCGTTTTCCTTGTCATTGTTTCGTTACAAAAATATTTATTAATGTACAAAATTTTCTTTTCTTTACTTAATCTTGAATTTGTGACAATCATTTCATGAGAACTGCTTATGATGTCCAATTCAGGATTATGGGCCTTAACATAGTCTCAATCCATGGGTGCAACTTCCATGGAGTTAAAAATCCACACACCGAAAAAGGTACACTAGAGCTCTGATTTTATTGCATAATCACTTAAAAGAAGAAGGTGGGTGGGGCCATAGGTCTTTTACTTAAATACGTATCTCCGATACTAAGAAAAAATGCAGAAAACAATCTCTACATTTAAATATTCTTACAGCTGCACATTTGTCATGCCTCAATCTTGTTAAATTGCCAGACATACACAACAAAGGAATTCAGCTAAAGTTTGAAAACTAAACCCCACAAAAAGCGAAGAAAAAGTGAAACAGGAAAAATTGTGCTGATGAACAAATTTGCATTGAGACATGAATGCCGATTTTCTGTGGTTGAACTTTAGACATTCTTGTTGCAAGATTATTATTAGCACAGTGGTTTTTTACTACACATAATCATTTTTTCCATCTATATTTCACCAAAGCTATCTATTAAAGAGAGCAATTTAGCTCTTTTTATGGTAATGCTGTTTGTAGAAATGCCTTTATAAAATAATAGGTTAAAAGTTTTTCCACAAGCTTGCTAAACTAAATACACTCAAATGTTGGTCATTTTTTATCCTAGTACTGCAGAGGTGCTAACAGGCCACTTCACTCTGAATGGTCTCTTACAAGTGTGTCAACTACTTATTTCTAAACAATCTGTTCTAGGTCCTTGTAGTTAGCTGTAGTGCTGAGTACCTTTCCCAGATCTGAAGAACTCTGTGAACCTCAAAAGCTTGTGTCTCTCACCAACAGAAGTTAGTACAAAAATGATATTTAGTACCTCACCCATTTTGTCCCTCTATTAGCCTACTTGACGGATAAGCAGGGAAGAAGTTTAAAGCATCACCACTCCTCACCTACAGCCACACAGTTTCAGTAAACATGACCACCAAAGAATTCAAAATCAGTTCCAAGCAGACACACACAAAGCATTGATTTTTCTGTCTCTGATAACAATGGAGCTCTTTAACAATCTTTCTTGTGCTTATTGCACAATGTTTAGAAGGGATTTATTCTATAAAATATACATTGACAAATGCTTAACATGCAATTTGCATATGCTCTGGATTTACATTTTCCCTATTTGTGCATATTGTTGTTGCCCCCCCCCCCTCCAAAAAAACAACAAGCCAACACCCCACATTTGTATAACCAATAGGGGAAGGGAGAAGGTTGGATAGTATTGTGAGGCTATATGACTTGTTGAAGCATTTGGATGGACCCGATAAAATCACAGTTTTCCACCCATCTTTTTGTTGTACTCTTCTCTGTATCTCATATTGTGGCATATGAGAAGATAAATAGTTTCTTCTATGTAAAACTCAGTGGCTGGCCTCCACACTGTTAGCTTTTAAGGTAGTAATACTGAGAACTTAGTGGTTCTGGAGCCAAATTAACGATCAACATTACCCAAAATAGTCACAGAAGCATGAATTCATTGTTTCGTTTACTATAGTACTAATATTCAGTATAATATTCAGATTTAAACAGCATGATGGGGAAATATTTAATTCTTTATATAGTAGATCCTCATAGTTATGAACACCAGAGTTATGAACTGACTGGTCAACCGCACACCTAATTTGGAACCGGAAGTACAGAATCAGGAGCAGCAGAGACCGAAAGAGACAGTACTGTACTTGTTAAATGTACTGTGTTAAATGTAAACTACTAAAAAAAATAAAGGGACAGTGTTTAAAAAAATTGACAGGGTAATGAACCTGTCTCTGTGCTTGTTTCATTTAAATTAAAATGGTTAAAAGCAGCACTTTCTTCTGTATAGTGAAGTTTCAAAACTGTATTAAGACATTGTTCAGTCGTAAACTTTTGAAAAAACAACCATAACATTTTGTTCAGAGTTATCAGCAGCCTCCATTTACAAGGTGTTGGTAACTGAGGTTCTTGTGTGTGTGTGTGTACAAATAAAAGACAATTCTCACAGCAAAAGGACTAAGTATTATTATTTAATCAACTACAGTTGGATAATATATATTAAAAACATCCTCATTTATTAATAACTTTGATTAATAATTAAACCAGTGTTTTAATATCATGTGATGTGAATAGCCATGAGAGAGACATTAAAGAGCCACTTGTGGCTCACAAGCCTTAGTCTGAATATCACTGCTTTTAAGGTACAGTCCCCGTCCTTTTCCTCCTTATTTCCAAAAGTGGTGTTACCTCTGCAGCCTTTGTAATCTTTCCAATAATCATGTCTCAGAAGTAGTCTTAGATTACCATCACTGAGGTTCTAAATGGCCTTAGATCTTTCCTTTTGTTTCTTAACTTTTTATTGTAAATATTACAAGAACATCTAGGATTTCCTTTTATTTTCATCAATAGCTAAATCTAAATGAGGATGGCACTATTGCTATAGAATAATAAATTGATACCAGACCCATATGCTAGTGGTATGTCTATGTTATTTATTTTGAAATATGGTGGTTGTTTCCCATTCCTTTTCAAACTGTTTTGGGTTCTGTGTTGCTGACATTGGCTCCATTATAAGGTTAACTCCGATCAAGCTGAACCATGTGGTCCTTTATGGTCTTCCTGGATATTTCCCTGCCATCAGGATTGCTTGTTTGTTATAGTTACTAGATTAGTATTTTATTCTTTTCTCCAAAACAACCTGTATAAATCGATGTATACGTTTCCATTTGTGGGGCTGGATCTGTCAGCATATAAATCATCTGCATACTACAGGATGCAGGCTGGCGTGAGTTTTATTAATTAAAAACATACTGAAATGAGCAAGTGCTGAGCCCCTTATTTTATTTAAACATGTACATCCTGTTTTCTGCTTCTCCTGGGGCTTGTGTAGAACATTTCAGTTCCTTTAAATAGCATCCCTTTACAGTCACCACAGAGCCATCTTTTCTCCACAGCCTTCTCTCTTCTGCTGCTAATTATAGCCTCCTCCTATGAGACCCTTTTTCCTTGCAGCCAGAAAATTCCCAAACTGTAACCACAGGAGAAGAGGTTTAATAATTCAAAGAAAAATGTCTGAGCGAAAGGAGAAAAAAATTATAGGCATAAAAATTGCAATAGGTGTAGGGTTTTAAATGTCTTTGTAGAGTGATTGCAATAATTCGACTGCCAAATGAGTCAAAGACTCAGGCTCCTCTTTTGTCATTTACTTAAAGCTGTGCTAAAATAGCTCCCTCTTATGAACAGGGCCTGTCCAGATTAGAGCATGTGAGCAGTTTATTCTCTCTCTCTTTCTCTCTCTCTCTCTCTCTCTCTCTCTCTCTCTGGGAAATTGTAGGAAGTAAAAATGCAGTTACATTAAAAAGTAGATTTTTAAAAAAGATATACATTGTGATCCAAACTAAAGCTCTCTAAAATCAATTTTGATTGTGTTTAAACATTTACCAGCCAAATTCTTCCCTTTTGAGATCCAACCCTTCTTGATTATCATGGGACCACACATGCACATCTGGGAGTACAAATGAACCTTAAATTGAGTAAAATCTGGCAGACGAGTGGTCGAGGTATTGTCGATAGCATGTTGGAAATGAAAGATTGATTGAGGACTTGGGAGGCAGATGAGTTTGTGGTCAGATCAGAAACCTAGGCTGCTGTCACTAGGAACAAATGAGAGTTTTTGAGTTAGGAAGCATCAGAAGTAGTGCAGCATGGGCCAGGAGGAAGACTCTAATTCAGGGGTAGGCAACCTCTTGCATATGTGCCAAAGGCGGTACGTGAGCTGATTTTCAGTGGCACTCACAATGCCTGGGTCCTGGCCACCGGTCTGTGGGGCTCTGCATTTTAATTTAATTTTAAATGAAGCTTCTTAAACATTTTAAAAACCTTATTTACTTTACATACAACAATAATCTAGTAATATATTAAAGAAAATATATATATATATATCTTATTTCTTATATATATATACTATATATTTCTTATATATATACACACACACACACACACACACACACACACACACACACACACACACACACACACACACGCGAAAATACCCGGCGTTGCTCGGGTCCGTCGGAGGTGGGGAGGGGGCAGACAGCTGAGCGAATGCAGGGTCTGTTGGAGGCGGGTATTATAACATCATAACTATGTCACAGAGAACAGCAGCTGCCCACCTGATGTGAATGGGCTTTAAAGAATTTCACCCCTGGGGGGCGTCAGAGGTGAGATTTGAAAAATTTTCTACTCTTACCCTGATTAGGACCCTAAGACCTCTAACTGTACCAAATTTCAAGTCTCTAGCTCAAACAGTGTGGAAGGAGTAAGTGCACGTACATACACGCATACATACACACATACACCATTTGACTTTTATATATATAGATAGAAAGAGACCTTCTAAAAATGTTAATGTATTACAGGCATGTGAAACCTTAAATTAGAGTGAATAAATGAAGACTCAGCACACCACTTCTGAAAGGTTGCCGACCCCTGCTCTAATTAGTAGCAAATAGATCAGTTCTGGGTAGGTACAACTGCTTGCAGCTGTTACAGCAGCAAAAACTGAGGCAGAGGGTGTAACAGTCAACAGCATGCTCTGTTAGAATTGTACTGCACTGATACTGAAGGCTGAATTTGAGAAGGTGGAGGTTGAAAGGTAATAGAAGAGACTGGGGATCCAGGGCAGAATCCTGTGGGACACCATGGTAAAGAGGTCTGTTAGCCAGGGATTGTGTATTGCCAGTCCCCCAAAAAGGAGTGGTGTAACAAAGACAGTGATGTGGGGAAATAAAGTTCAGCTCTCGTGAGCCCCTTCTGTGCTTCCTGCTTTGTTTAACCACTGCCCACTTATCACCCTGATTAACTTGAAAGCTGCAGTGGCTTTCTTCTTGGACCCCAAAACTGTAGATTTAAACCATCAGTACTCCATCTATGTTACAAATGATAGGAGCTAAACCAGGATAGCAAGGAAACTGAGACTTCTGGAAACTGTGAGGAGATGAAGTGTGAAGGTTAAGGAGCAGAACACTGAGGTCAGGAACGATGACTGTGTCCTCGTCAGAGGGGGCTCTCCAGTGGGAAGCCTGGTGTATTTTGTTCATACTAAAGTCTAACATGGGTAGAGAGAGAGTGGATTTGAGGGGGGGGAACGGGGAAATTTGAGATAAATTCATCCGTCTGTGAGGAGAACAGGGTGTGTGATTTTTAAAAAAATATGCCATGGTGGCTTTGCAATGATTTTATCCTGATTATCCTCTTCACAGGTTGCAGTCAATGGCAGAACTGTAACCAATTCCTGCCTGACTTTGTTTTAATTTATTTACTTTGCAAGTAGAAAGCTAAAATGGAATAATTAATCAGTTTGTTCTGTACCTTCTTTTCTTACTGGTGCTTTGTAATATCAGCATTATGGATCTAATCCAAAACTCCTTGAAGCAAAGGGAATGACTCCCTTTGGATTGTGCCCTATAGTACCAATAATAAGATGTAATTTCCTCATTCTGTGTTGTGAAATTTTTACATGTGACAACATTTGTTTGTTCCTCCTTCCCTCCTCCTCCCTCCTTTTTTCTAAATCGTATCTCATGCTCTGCTGCTGCAAGCAGAACAACAAACTGGACCAGTGTTCTGAATCAGTGTGACATACCTGTTTCTGCGAGCTTACATTTGCATAAAATGGCATTCTTGAACAAATTATCATTGTTGAGGGACACACATACTTCAGACCTGGATCAAAGTTGTTTGTAACATTATGGACCAACATTGTCTGTGTGCTGTATTAAAATCAAGAATGGAAACCCTGTTTTGGGCTTTTGTTTTGCTAGGGAAAGCTGAGCATCTCTCTTCATCCAGATTCCCCATGGTCGGCACCAGTCATTTGCTTTTCATCCTTCACCTTCCATATACACCCATAAATCCTAATGTTCAGAATAATAATACTAATTTTGGATAAGGAGTGGTGGAAATGGCTCCCTCTAAAGCCCATTAGTGCTGCTTGTCATTCAAACTGATGCATCTCTGCTGAACCACACCGAATATGCTGCCTCTTTGCCATAGGCTAAACTGTGCTGCTTCTTAAGAGCTCTGCAAGTCTAGGAGCAAGGGTCTGAGCTACAATGTACTAACTGTTTTAACAATGTCCTCTAACTCTTCTTCTGGTGGAAAACCTTACTCCCTCATTTGTTGTAAAGTGAATGCATGACTTTTTCGATGGTTAATGGTTCAGTGTACTTCCCCTGTAAAAAGGGTAATGCATTCCTCTCAGTGAAATAGATATGAACATGCAAGAGGTGTGTGCAAGTGATTGCTGAAATGGCTGCTGTATTCATCTCTATATTGCCAGTATTTAATTGCTGTTTTGTAAAGTGTTTTGGGATACATTGAGTATAAAAAATGCTGTATAAAAATAAATATTATTCTGGCAGTATAGCATTTCTAGTGCAGATGGCCGGAAGCAGTTTCACTCTCTGTGAACTTGGAACATTTGCACACTATTCACATAAACTTAGGCTTGACATGGCACAGGGAAAAATAAAAGCTAGTTGCCTGATTTGAGAATAACACATTTAGCAGCAATGCATTTAGGGACTGAATATGGTGCTGGTTGGGTTTGAGAACATTTTTGCCATAAGAGATAAACAATCTATTGCATGCTGTCATTCATGTGTGACTGTTATATGGTTCTGCCATGTTTTAAAATCCTTTGCATGCTCATGTGTACATTATCTGCAGAGGACTTACTGTATAGTCCCTCGGAGCTTGTAGAGGGCTGGCCAGAGCTCTGTAAATGATGTTAAGCAAAATTTACTACTTGTGAAATTATTTTACTCTCTATAAAGAAATTACAGCAGTTTGTGTTGTTGCTAGTTAGGAAGAGATTTTCTTAGGGTGGAAATTTTTGCCCCTGGTTTGAGGGAACATGTATTTGTTTCTGCATTGTGACTGCAGAAATAGTGGAAGGAAATGTAGACCACCTTTGCCTTCCTGCCAGCTCTTCAGCAGCAGGTGCAGAAAGAAAATGTGACTAATGAACTCTCCCAGTGAGAAGATGGCTGCTAAAAATATGCAAAACTGATGGGAGTGAAGTAGGGAGGGAAGAGTGGGACATTTCTGTAGTTTGTCAAATATGCCCTAGTTTAATTATTTTTGTATTTAGTCCACTGAAATGTGAAGAAGAGATAATCGATGACTTCCCCATTTAGAGACCTCAGTATAAAATGATGAAAGCCAGTAATTCAGGCAATGGCAAAACCCACAGACTATAGGATTTGCTGTACAGAATTGCCGTCAAGACAGGTATCCCGTGTTCAGCAGGGGATCCTGTTGTATCAAGCAGGCAAGGTACTAACAAACTTTAACAGACTTTATTTAACAACAGTGAAACCTCTTTACAAAGCTGCTGCTGCACCTCTCTGTAGTTCTAACTCAGGCTTGGCTCAACTCTTCCCCCCTCCTTCCTGTTTCCTACAGTCCCCCAGTCCTAATAATTACAAGCAGCATCTAAAACACCACATTCCCTCCTCTCTTAAGAAACTCTCTCAATTAAAATAACCATGGTTGTTCTAATCATAGAAATAAATACAGAACAAGACACTATACTGTTGGCAGAATTGTTACACTGAAAACACTGTAAATACCACATAACATAGGGGCTGGTCTTCACTACGGGGGGGGGGGGGGAATCAACTGCAGATACGCAACTTCAGCTACGTGAATCACGTAGCTGAAGTCTGCGTATCTCCAGCCGACTTACCTGCCGTCCTCATGGCGGCAGCAGTCGGCAGCGCGCTCCCCCGTCGACTCCAGCTTGCGCCTCTCAGCGAGCTGGAGTTCCGGAGTTGACGGGGGCGCCACAGGTGATCGATTTCTCACGTCTTCACCAGACGCGAGAAATTGATCGCTAACAGATTGATCGCTACCCACCAATCTGGCGAGTAGTGAAGACAAGCCCATAGTCTCTAGTCCAGAGAGGTGGTCGCTTGGATCTGACATACCGCCTCTCAAACCCCGGTTCCAGTGTAACGTCTTGTTGTGTTGGTACTACGGTGAAGTCATCCAATGCAGACTGGGTGTTGGCATAATCTCCTCGTGGTGCATAGGCAGGTGCAAGATAAGAAGCATTCCATACTTGCCCATCAGGAAGTCGATAGGTGTAAGGTCCCTTCTTCTCTATGATTTTAAGAGGAGCTGTGAATTTATGGTCCCCTTTGCGTAAAAGTCCAGGTTTCTTATTCTAACGAAGGACCCACACTGAGACTTTGGTTCCTTAGCACCCCACCATTTGTCTGTGAAAGCCTTATACTTTGCTCGATTCTGTTCAACTGTTTTCCTCACATCATCCTCATTTGGGGCATCAGGTCTTGCCTTTAAAAAAACAGCAATGTTCAGTTTAGTATTCATCTGTTTCCCATGCAGTAACTCTGCGGGTGATCTTTGCGATGTAGCATGTCGTGTAGCCCGGTATGCTTGCAAGAAATCAATAGTGAAGGGCATCCACAATTGCCCTTCCAGTTTAGCCGTTTGCAAACTCTCTTTCAAACTTCGGTTAAACCGCTCGATTTCCCCATTGGCTTGAGGGTAGTATAAGGATGATCTTCTATGTAAAATGTTCCTCTCTGCTAGAAAAGTTTCAAATTCCAGGGACGTAAATTGGCTACCATTATCTGAAACCAGTTCTTTGGGGTTACCTTCCCCGCGAAAAACTGAAGAGAGGAACTTAATTACTGTAGCAGAAGAGATTTGCGATGTAAACGCTACCTCAGGCCATTTACTGAAATAGTCTATTAAAGTGATGGCATAACGGCAATCAATTGGAGCAGTATCAAAGGGTCCTACAATGTCAATTGCAACTTTTTCCCATGCAGAATCAGGAAGAGGAACAGGCTGTAATGGTGTGGTACATGTCACTGCTGTCTTATCATGCATTTGGCAAGTGACACAGGATTTTATGATTGCTTCAATTTGGGAGTCCATCCCTGGCCACCAATACAGATCCCGTAGTCGTTGTTTGGTTCTGACAATTCCTTGATGAGTATCGTGTGCCAAGTGTATGAGTTTTGACTGTAATTCTTCTGGCACAAGTAGCTGGTGTGTACCTCATAGCACACAGCCATCAATCAAGCAAAGAAAGTTCATCCCGAACTCTAAAATAAGGCAGCAAAACATAGTTCAGGTTTTTAGGGTTACTGGGCCATCTCTTTGTCAGAAATTCCCATAGCTTTTGTTGAATTGGACACGCTGAACAAGCAGCTTGGAATTGCTCTCTTGTAACTGCAGTAAGAGTGCTTGTAAGAAGCTCAACTACTTCATCCTCATCCTCCGGTGGACCATCTGGTGAAGACAAAGGCAGGCGAGAAAGGCACTCAGCTACCACATTTTGGTTTCCAGGCTTATATTCCAGTTCATAATTGAAAGAGAGTCGTCTTGCGGACCATCTAGCAACACAATTTCCTGCTTTTCCCAGTCCTTTTGTGTTAGCAATGTTGTCAAAGGGCTGTGGTCTGTGCGCAACTTGAACGTGCGGCTCCACAGGTAAGTTCTCCATTTTTCAGTAGCCCAGACACAAGCAAGTGCTTCTTTTTCAACTGTAGAATATTTTCTCTCAGCATCACTTAGTGTCCTTGAAGCAAATGCAACAGTCCTCTCTGTGCTGTCCTCATGAACTTGTGTGAGGACAGCCCCAAGTCCATAATCAGAAGCATCAGTGGTCACAATTGTGGGCAATGCAGGACTGAATAGTGCAAGTACTGCACTATGTACAATCAAGTCTTTCACAGTTTCCAAACTAGCTTATGCATCCATTGTCCACACCAAGGTTGAACTTCTCTGTAGTAATTCTCGTAATGGTTCAATGACAGAAGCATAATTGGGAATGAATTTTGCATACCAGGAGGTAAGACCCAAGAAGGAACGTAAGGTTTGCAAATCTGTTGGAGGAGGAGCATTTGAAATTGCTAAGATATGATCTGGATCAGGTTTTAGTCCAGCCGATGAAATTGTATGCCCTAGAAAGGAGAGTTCAGTTTGTCTAAATTTGCATTTAGACCTGTTGAGCTTGAGGCCTGCTGCGCTGATGTATTTTAGGACAGACTGCAGGTTATTGTCATGCTCCTCAGAAGTTTTTCCAAACACAATAATATCATCTAGATAGCACTGAACTCCCTGTTGAGTCTTCAGAATCACTGACATTATTTTTTGGAAAGCACTTGGGGCAGATGCAAGGCCATATGGAACACGTTTAAAACAAAATAGTCGCTCATGTGTAATAAATGCTGTGAGGTCTCTGCTATCTTCATGCAACATAACTTGATGGTATGCACTGCAAATCAAGAGTAGAAAACATCTTTGCTCCACAGAGTTTTGCAAATACTTCTTCTATGTGAGGAAAAGGGTGGCTGTCAGTCACAATAGCTTTATTTGGCTCCCTTAAGTCCACACAAAGGTGAATGCCTCTATCCTTCTTCTGCGTCACTACTATAGGTGAAACCCATTCTGAGGAGTCAATCTCTTCAGTAATGTCCTTTTGAACAAGCTTTTTAAGTTCCTCTGAAACAGCTTCCCTGACTGAAAATGGTAAGCGCCGTAACTTCTGTCGTAAAGGCATCACATTATTTCGCATTTTAACTTTATGCAGAAACTCATGTGCATAGCTGAGTTTCTCCTCTACCTGGTCATGGGTCCCAGCTGAAGCTGGTGTGTGTACTGCAAGAGTGCTTTGCTGAGAGAGATCAATTCGTCCATTAGCTACCCTGAGGTTTAAAGCAGCCAATAAATCTCTGCCAAGGATAGCAGTGCCTTTGTGGACAATGTAGAACTCTGCAGTTACACAGCAATCACCAAAAGTCACTGTTGCTGGCAGGCAGCCAAGAACTGGAATTTGTTTTTTCAAATAGCACACCAAGTGAAGTTTGGGTTCAGTAAGAGGCACATCTTTAAAGTAATGCAAATAGATGGAATCGGGTAATATAGATACTGCTGAGCCAGTGTCCAACATTAGGTGAATAGGGTGTGATTTGCCTGAGGGTATGGCAGAAACATTCACAGTGCACTTTCTGTTCTGGAATATGTGCAGCAGTGATTTTGTCCACGCTCAGCATGGTAACATCTGGTATTGTAACTGCATGCACCTGTTGATTGGACTGGCTACTATGACATACTTTAGCAAAATGCCCAATCTTTCTGCAATGATTGCACTGAGCTACTTTTGCAGGACATCTTGTGTAGCTTGCAAGGTGTTGTGGGGATCCACAGCAAAAGCATGCCTTTGCTGTACTTTGCATTTGCTGATTCTGTGGGTTTTCATTAGGTTTCCTCTCGTAATTGTTTGTCTGCAACAATAGTGAACTTTTCTACAAAGGAGTCACAGCCTGAATTGTGCCTCCTGTATCCATGCTCATTGTTTTGGCTTCTGCTATAGCTGACTCAATCTGGGTAGCAATGGTTATTGCTTTTTCTAGTGTAAGTTGTGGTTCTAGAAGTAAGCGTTCTCTTAAATGAAGCATGGTTGTTTTCTGAATGAACTGGTCTCTAATCATCTCATCTGCCATATTCCCAAAGTCACACGTTACAATCAAACTCCTCAGAGAAGCAATATACTGCATTATAGTCTCCCCTGGTTTCTGCTCACGATGGCAAAATCTGTAGCGATTAGCTACTACATTCACTTTTGGCACAAAAAAGTTCTTTAATGCAGTGAGTGCAGTCTCATATTTATCATCTGCGAGGGGGAAAATGTAAATACGCTGCCCTTCTGCTCCAAGGCAGTGGATTAGCAGAGCATGCTTTCTTACTTCAGAAATCTCTGTAGCACTGATTGCAAGCAGATAAGTCTCAAACATATGGATCCAGACAGTAAAAGCAATTGGAGGCTCACCTGGGCTTTGCTGAAAGGGGTGCAGGTGGATTCAGAGGCAGAAAGGGTGCAGGTGGGTCCTTGTCGCCAAAATGCTGTATCAAGCAGGCGAGACTTTATTTAACAACAGTGAAACCTCTTTACAGAGCTGCTGCTGCACCCCTCTGTAGTTCTAACTCAGGCTTGGCTCTACTCCTCCCCCTTGTTTCCTGTCCTACAGTCCCCCAGTCCTAATAATTACAAGCAGCATCCTTACCAGGTACCTCAGAAGAAGGCAAATCTCCCATCCCATAAGACAGCTCAGCAATTCCGCAGTGCTGTATAAAAAGAAGGAATTCGTTTCTGCTCACTGTGATGGTAGCTTACTGCTGGAACATAAGGTTTACCTTTATCTTTTTATCTAAGAAACTGTCTGGTGTGGATTAATTTTAAACATTTGGTCTGTGGGTCCTTCTCTCTGTCTCAGTGTTTAATGATTATTTTAGCTTAAGTAGCCAGATTTACTGTGTGGTTTTTTTTTTTAATTGAAGATAAATTTGGTCAGTCAGTCATTCCATAAGATTAGAAACCACTTCCTGAAGACACTGGGTGAGGTAGTGGGCCATATTGTTGTCAAAGGAGAGAACAGATGTTTTGGGGGAGGAGAGGAGGAAAAGATGCCGTCCTGTGTTTTGCTTCCTTCCCAGAGGACAACTTACTAAGAGTAGAGGGAAGAACGGCCTGTTGGGGGAATGTGTGTGTATGGATGGTTGCAGAGTCTTTTGCTGGAGTGGGAGTTGGTAAGGAGGGTCAAATCGCTAGTGTGGAAGGATCTCGTCCAAATGGTTCAGTTGTAACTTGTTGATGCTTATTCAGATCTGATATATTAGCCTTTTGCGGTTTGCCTATCATTGTTAATAGCTGTATGTATTGTCTAGTCCTGTGGTGTCCAATGTTTACCACAATACAGTCACATCTACTTACCAAGGGGCACTGGGTGTTGGGGTGCATATGTGGACCCCAGTATGCCTGTTATGGCCATGGGCCCTTAAAACTGAGAACTGTAGTTGGAGGGCATCTGACAAGTTGCCAGCATGTGATCTAATGGAAACCAGATATGTTTCCTACCTTTAGGGCCAGGGAAGCAGACCCAGAGTAAGATGACCAGACAGCAAATATGAAAATTCAGGATGGGGAGTAATATGAGCCTATATAAGAAAAAGACCCCAAAATTGGGACTTTCCCTATAAAATTGGGACATCTGGTCACCCTGGACCAGAGAGACTGTAGTTCTGTTCACAGTAGGCACTTACTTTTAAACTAACTGACCACAAGTCGGGGAGTGTATTTTCAATCTGTAATCAGACACACATTTTCTCTTCAATACAGTTGCTTCTGAGAGCCATATGTAAGAGCTTTAAAGGACTGGGACACAACTGGCAGCTAGCTTTTCACTGAATTCCTTCGATAAAGCTTTCATGGGATTGGTATGGGACGTAGGGTTGAGGAAGATGGAACCCTCCCTCACTTAATCAAATTGCTTGCTCTGGGTTTTTTCTTCAAGGTGGAAGTATAGGGAATTATTTAATATTATGGCAGCATTTTGAGATCCCAGTGAGGATTGGGGGCCCATTGTATCTTACCCTATACAACATGAGAAAACACACATTCCCTGCCCTAAAAGCTTATGATCTAAGATGGTCCTGAATATTCTGACTCTCTTCCCCTACTTCACCCCTTAGTTAGGAGAAACAAAAACATTTTTTGCTTCTTTCCCCCTAAAATGTAAATCAAACACGAATACATATTTCAATTTATAAACAAAGAAAATCAATAAAAAGATGCTAAAAGATTTTTGGGATGTGAAGAGGCAAAAAAAGGTCAGGAAAAAACAGAAACAAATACAGTACTTTACACCTGGTCGGCCTGTTTGGGTTGCAGTGCCATACTACAACTTATTTGTTTAATGAAGTGAGGGGCGAGGAAATAAAGCTGGAAGGTATAGAAAAGTGATCTGGAAGTTATATGTAGAACAGACTTCTATAAAAGTCCTCAGCTAAGGACTAAGCTTATTACGTATCTATATTTGGGACAGTTTCTCTTCATGAGGGACAGAAATTCATTGTAAGAAATGCCTTTTCAATGTTTTGTTGTCGCTGTAGCCTAACCACTTCATACAGCAAAGGCAACCATAATAATATAAGATTCCCAAGTACCTTATCAAAATGGTTATACGCATCGATGATTGGTACGCATGACTTGCCTCAGCAAGCCCTCTGGAGCCACTATTTTCAGTTAATTAATATAGTTCCTTCAAGAGAGAGGTCTTCCACTCTTGGCTATTATGACAATCACTGGAAAATATACTTTAAGGAAATGGTGCAAAATGTAGGTCTGGATCTTGCACCTGACTTTGGGTGGGCGGATGTGAGAGACCTGGAGGTGCCGTGTGGGCACCAATATAGAGTTAGTTATAGGCTTGTGGCCGCGCTGATCAGAACTGTGAATTTGTAGAGGCCTTGTGCTCCTATGCATGAAAGAAGACATCCCTCCCTCTCCTCCCTTCTTTTATTACTAAAGTATTGGTGGTTTTTAAAATATAAAGTCATCATGGCCTTTTAAAAACTTTTACGCCACGTTCAATAGTAATCTACTTTTTAGATAGCTTGTGTTTTCATTCTATAATTTTTATTGTATTTTATTTAGTGTCAAATATTTAAGGCTAGATTATGATAGCCTTACTACTTGAGTAATCCCACTGATTTCTCTCCCTGTATAAGGTTCTACCTCAATTTTTTTTGTAATAAAAGATGAAGAATGAGTTTGTGCAGTGAAGGCTAACCCGTTTGCTTTCCCAGAAAGTCCAAAGAGATCTGTTTTATCATTTTGATTTATCGGAATTGTTACTGTGGGTCAGCATGCCTGAAACCAGGTCTAAGGGCTCACTCTAAGATGGCACGACCCTTTTCTATCACCTCTATGGGTAGAGATTATGGTCTCTCCCAATTTTTTTTATGACCTTGGGAATTTCTGAACTAATTAACCTCTTCCTGTTTTTAATTCCTCTCATGAAAGGAAAGATTCCCAGGATGTTCAGTCTTCAAGGGAGTTACCAGAGCAAATTAACCAATGTGATTCAACATATAGGGTGCTAAATGGCATACTGTTGTCTTCCTCACACACTGCCTCTCTTCTCTTGCCATGATTCAAGGCAATTATGATAAACTAAGGTTACTCAGGTTGCCCCCCCCCTCGTTTAAAAGAGAGGGAGATGCTTCTGGAATGTGAGGGTTCCATGGCTCTATAACTGCCTTCTGTGGTCCACCAGAGGCTAAAGTGGATGACATTGAAAACCTGCTGAAACTCCGGAAAGTGGCGGTAGTGATAGTGGAATTGACAGTGTTGTGGAGTTGATGGCTGGGAGTGACCTTGTTAGTGGTGAGCTATTTTTATAGAGATGTTCACAAAGGGTTTAAGGTCTGGTTAGAATTGCAAATAATCAAAATATTATTGACTGTTTCGTGTGACCCATGATTGCTCAATTGCTCAGTCTTCCTCTTCTCATTTCCTCCTCCTCTTTTGCTCTAGAGAAACTGCTCCGCAGAGTAACTGAAACTTTGGTGACTATTTAATGTTAGTTAATTCAGTCTAGGTCATAGTACAGATTTGAGTCAAGCATTATGGTAAGAAAATGAAAACTTGATCTTACATTTACCACAGAAATGGTGGAATGACCTTTGAATGTTAAGGCAAAAAGTCATGTGCAATCTGTTGTTATAACACGTGAAAGAATTGAATCAATGCATAAAATCAGAAGTCAAAATTACAGTATGTTTGCATGTTTAACTTTACTATAAAAAGTTTGCATCTGAAACTGAACACTGCAATTGGTTTAATGAGATCTGATCATTAATCTGGTTTAAGTACCTAATACAAGCTTACTTTCTAGTGAAGCATGAGTTGAGTGAAGAAATCAATGAAAGGGAAAATAGTTTCTGAAAATGGGTACACGGTTCTCAAACTGAGTGTGTTTTTCTGCTGAAAATAAGTTTTTTAAAAGGGAGAAAACAACCATAGATATAATATATTATTTTTCCTCTATATTTTGGATGCAGCATATGTGAATTAATTTCACTATTAGTGGTGCTTACTACCTCATAATATATACTTGCACTCCTTCTTGCTGTGTTTTCAGAGGGACTCTGTTTTAAATATCTGAATGCCAGGGTGGAGCTGGCTTTGTTATGGTTGTAATAAAGGTTCTTTTCTGAACCTAAAATTCAAAGACACAGCTGAAAAGTATTAACCTGAAAAAAAGCAATCGAGGATGTTTCAATCAAAGCCTAAAACTTTAGAGCAGAATATTTTAGAGAAAAGAGAGAGAACAACTAACGCCGGGGTTCTCAAAGTGGGGGTTGCGACCCCTTGAAGGGTCACGAGCCACTTTTGTGGGGGTCGCAAGCGCCTACCGCAGCAACTCACTGCTGCGGGATCCCCGGGGAATGGCGGCGGCTGGAGCCGCGTTTCCCGGGGGCCGGCTGGAGCCGCGCTCCCCCAGCCGGCGGCTGGAGCCGCGCTCCCCCAGCCGGCGGCTGGAGCCCTGAGCCCCGGCCGCCAGCGGGGACCGGGGCCGGGGCTCAGCTGGGAGCCCGCCCACGGCGGGGACCGGGGGCGCAGCCGGGATCCCGCCCGCAGAGTGGAACGAGGTGGGGTGCAGGTGGGAGCCCGCCTGCCACTGGGGCCGGGGCGCAGGGGGGTCACGCCGCGCCGCCGGAGGAGAAAAAGGGGTCGCGGTCTCAAAAAGTTTGAGAACCACTGAACTAACCAATGTTATTTCTGTTGCCTCAGAGCTGTTAGTAGCTGTGTTTTGTGGTGCATTTTGAAGGACCTCTTCATACTCTCCATTGTATTTTGGCAAGATTTTAGGCAATCTGGGACACTAAATACGTCATGACACTGAGGCCCCTGTGGCACCTCTGACCATACCCCCAAGTGTCCCAAAAGCCACAAGGGAGGCAGCAGGGAGGGTCCACCAATACATAACCTGGCTAAAGAGGTGTATCTGTGTGGGTGGAGCAGGCCTACTGCACTGTTCTCCTGCCACACTCCAATCCTCTGTTGAGAGGGTATTGGCAAGCTCTCCAGAGCAGTGAGGCTTGACATTAATACCCCACTGAGATGGATGGGCTAAATCAGCCCTCTTGAAACTATTGTTTCAGGGTGACTGCAGAGTCAGGCAGAGCTGGCTGCATTGAAAATTTGACCCCATTTAACCAAACTTTTCTTTTCAACCATGAGTAGGGTGACCAGACAGCAAGTGGGTAAAATCAGAACAGAGGTTGTGGGGTAATAGGAGCTTATATAAGAGAGCCACAAATATCGGGACTCTCCTTATAAAATCAGGACCTCTGGTCACGGTAACCATGAGGGCTAGAACATTTATTTTTATTTTTTCAATGAAAGTTGAGTTTGGGACTCTAGGCATAGGCCCAGAGTGTCTGGGCTTTAATCCAGTCCTGATTTGAACAGCTGGTTGGTTTAACAAAAATAGATTTTAAAAAGTTAGATTTTTATGTTTTACACAAGATATATAAACTTGTCTAGAACAATCTGAGTCAAGGATGGGCCATGGGGATCAGGCATGATGGATGGGTTGGAATTTTTACTCTTGTTAAATTAATACAATAAATACTTTATTTGTGCAGGGAAGAGGGGTCCTTTTTGGACAATAATCCTTTAAATTAACTTCATTATGATATCTCCATTCATAAAATAAAATGTCACATGAATTTAATTAAAGAGTGGTCTTGTGCATAACAAGAAGCTTGCCAACAGCTATTGCATAGACCTATGCTTGGAACAATGTGATTTAATACACAATGGTTATACACAAAACAACATATTAATTCTTAAAGCAGACAGAAATCAGAAATTCAGAAATCAGTGCAACATTTATTTGTGGCTAATTTCTATATCACTTCACTTCAAGATGGAATCTCTTAACTCTGGAGCCATGTTGATTATATTGCTGAACACTTCCAGTCAAGGTGCAGTGCACCAACTTGGCTTTGGAGAGGGAAGATCAATAGGTGTTAAATTGATGGTAAAGATACATCACACATCAATTCTGGGGTGAAACCATGGGCCCACTGAAGTCCAATGACAAAACTCCCGCTGACTTCACTGGGATCAGGATTTCACCTCTGGTGTCTGACTACATCTACAGTAAATGTGAATAGAATGATGATTAAACTGCAGTTTTAAAAAATACATAGGAGTTTTACATTTGGGTCTCAGGATAAATTTGGGGCTTTTAATATTTTAGTCTACAGCAAACATCGTTTAAAATAAATATATTTATTGCTGGAATCATGTAGGTAATACTGCTTTTCTTCTTAGATGATATAGTTATTTCTCTCTCTCTCACTCATACACCCACCCCTCTATGTTAAAAGAACTGCAAAGTCAAGTACTCTGAAGTTAGGAAATGTCAGAATTAACCTTGCCTATGCATTATGATACCGTCTTTTAATTACATGATGACTCTATTTTTTCCACAGGAGCCATGCACAGAATGGACAGTTAATGAACAGCTATTCAATAATTTGTTTTCCTCTCGTTATTCAGTGTGTGGCCTCATTCCTTTTGTACTGCACACTATTCAAACCCTGCTATCTGAATATAGAATTATTAATGGCCTCATGTACTTTTCTGTGATGCTCATCACTATTGTGTCCGAGTGCCTCACAAACAGTAATTCAATTATTTTCATAACTGCTCTGTGGTGAGAGGAGTATCTCTAATTTACAGAGAGGACCTGAGGTTCGGCACAGTTAAGGTAGAAAATATTCACTAATTTTGGATGTCCAGTTTGAGACACCTAGGACCTGATGCACAGATGCAGTTTTTACTTGTAGTGGTTGTAACACTGACAGACCCCGGTCATCGGCACTCAGGATTGAACCTGGGACCTCTGGAACCTAGTGCATGCTTCTTACTTCTTACTGCATGAACTAAAAGCCATCTGGCTGTTAGCTAAGGCTGCAGAGCAGGCTCATTAATCGCCTTCTCTATGGGGTCTCGGTGCCAGTAGATGGGAGAGAACACCACATCCAGAAGGTGTGTGGATTACATGGTCACAAACTAGGTTTCCCACAGCACCCTGCCTCATTCCTGCCTTACCTCCCATGCTAGACTCCTCATTCAATCACAGTCTGTCTCTTCCCTCCTCTCTCACTCCTTCCTCCAAAATCCCTTCCTTCTCCAGCCCCTTGTCCCAATGCTTCTTGTCCAGCCACTCCTAGTTCCGCCCCTGGAACCAGCTCCTTGTCAGATTTGTCTGCCTTCCCTTGTCCCATTCTTCCCCACTCACTGGTTCATAATCCCAGTTTTTTTCCAGCCAGTCCAAGTTTCCTTGTTCCTTGTACTTTTGGTCGGATCTCAGTAGTCCCAATTTGCTCTTCCCTCCCCTCCAGTCCCTGTCTTACCAGATTCCTTTTCCAAATCCACTCTTCTCTCTCCTCAGTCTGACTTTTGTTTCCTCTGTATTAAAATCAGGTGGCTTCCTTTTACACACTGCCTGAGCACCAGCAGTGAGGGCATTCAGAGAACAGGAGATTCAGGCTTCCTGCCCTCTCCTCCAGTGCCTGGTTGGGACCAGGCATTAAAGAGGGTGTCTGGGCAAGGCCATAGCTTGGGGCTGGAGGAAGCATACACAGTTGCTCTGTGGGGATGGTGTATGCATCCTGTAGTTTACATGTAGGAGCTGTGAGATGCTTGCGATTGCTTTGTGAGGATGGACTCTTCAGAGACTTTTAACTGCTATACTCTAAGAAGTGTCTACTTGTGAGCATGTGAGAACTGTGATTTTTCCCCCCAAAGGTTTGTAACTTGTCCATATTTGGGAAGATTTTATGGATATGGCAAAAGACACATTCCTGACATAAAAGCCCACCCCCTGGCCAAATTTCAGGTTGCTGCTCTCATGCATGGGAGAACTAGAGCTGTTCAGAGAAAAGTTCACCAGATTTTTTTAATAGGGACAAAACATACTTTTCCTTACCTTTGTTCCTAGACACGATTAACTGTTTTGACTGACGTTTTCCAAAATAATTCAGTCTGAAGCCGATATCTACATGTAGGACTTCAGCACAAACAATTAAAGTTTAGCATAGTTAAGCAACTGAATTGTGGGTCTATATAAGAAGTGATGTCAGGAAACCTTAATAGCAGCGTTAGTAGCCTCACCTATTATAAGCTGACCAAAAAATTGCTTCTAAAGGAACAAAAAGTGGTCAAATTTGTCTTGACATTTAGGCTGTATAAAATTCAAGTTTTTGCAAAATCTAAGACAGACCAATGGAAATGTAAGACCAGTAATAAATTATAAGAATATTTCCATGGTGTATTTTTAATTCTGAGTTTTCTTGTTTTATTTAAAACATTCCCCCCATGTTTGTGTTTCTGCATGACCAATAAAGTGAAATAATATGAACAGAAGTAAAAGTGAGTAATTGTCATTGTCTGACAGAAGTGCAAAACATAACTAGTGAAAAGTAAATTAGATTTTGAAATGTTTTAGCATTTAGCAATCTAATTCCTGTCCACGTAACAAATTTATCTGAGTTTGTAACCAGTTACAAAATCTAAATGTGATTGATTTTGTGTTCACGTACCACATGGCTTATATTCAGTTAGTAACCAGTGGCAGTGATCTTTAGCAGTCTGGGTTGACATATGGTGGTTTTCCTGTAATCTGTTCAGAGCACTGTTTTACTGGAGCATGGAAAGGACCCACAGATTTGCATAAGCAGTTGGCTTGGCCTTCCTGCCTCAAAGTTCTCTGTACAATAAGACATCCCCGTGTGCTTTGCCACATGTGTGTCAAGCGCTGTTCTATGTGAATGTGTGTCCTGTTGAGCCACTGTGGGATAAGTGCCCCAAATTTGCTAGAATGCACTAAACCAAACATGGTTGGATAGCGCAAGGGATATGGACGTGTAAATGCAGTTGTGATCGCAGATTAGCTGATATGTGGAACGAACAGTGTTACTTTTAACTGTTAAAGGAGAGCATGCTTCTAATTACTTACAAAATTTCTGTGGACATGATCTAAAAAGTTGTTTGTAACTAACACACACACGCTTAACATGAAAAAGTCCTTTTGATATCTTACGTTTACATTGCTCATTTTGTTGAATTAGGTGAAACATAATTATCTAAAAATGTTGTGCTGCTTTGACATGGATCCCTGTTTATCCTGTATTTTAGCAGGCTTTCCCCCATTTGTAGAGGATCATTTTGTATATTACACCAATGAGTCTTGTTTGGATTTAGCAATCCAGCACAGTATGGGGCAGACTTTTAAGTACTGGATTATATTGTGCAGGAAGAAAAAGAGAAAAGGTATTTTGCTATTTCACAATTTAAATAAAACTAGTTCAAAGAATCTCATGCTGTTTCAAATCCTATCCTTTATTTATTTATTATATAATAAAAGGCTAAGGTAGTTTGTGTGAAGCCGTCATGCGCAGTAGAGAGGGCCCGGACAAACGGCATGCTGGGAGGTTTAGTTCGGCAGCACAACATGGCCACCGCACGTACGTCGCCGAGAGGGAAGCAGGGTCTGGATCAGGGGCCTCGGGCAGGAGGGTGGCTGGGCGCAGGAGGCGCAGGCAGGGGGCTCTGGCCAGGCGGGGCGTGGGAAGGGGGCACTGGCCCCAGCTATGCCCAGCCTAGCCGGAGTGGGCCGCCTTCCCCATGCTGCTGGGGTGATGGGAGGGAGCGGGCTGGGCTGTCCGGCGCATGACGAGGGGTTGAGAGGACGTTGGAGTGGGGGAGGGGGAGAGAGCTGAGCAAGCGGGGGGGGGGCCTTGGAGTGGGGGGGAGGGGGGCTTGGAGCGGGGGGGAGGGGGGGCTGAGTGAGCGGGGGGCTTGGAGTGAGGGGGAGGGGGGCTGAGTGAGCGGGGGGGCCCTCGAGTGGGGGGGAGGGGAGGCTGAGGAAGTGGGGGGAGGGGGGCTGAGCAAGGGGGGCTTGGAGGGGGGAGGGGGCTGAGCGAGCGGGGGTGTCCTTAGATGGGGGGAGGGGGAGAGGGTTGAATGAGTGGGGGGTTCTTGGAGGGGAGATGGGGAGAGGGCTGAGCAAGCGGGGGGGTCCTTGGAGGGGGGGAGGGGAGAGAGAGCTGAGCGAGTGGGGGGGCCGCGAGCCGTTACTGTTGGCCCGTGTCCACGGGCTTTTACACTAGTTGGTTTAATATTTGCTTAGAAATATTATATTTTAGATATCTCAGTGCTGGGCAGAGATAACGCTTATCTAGCTTTAAAAAAAATTCTGAATCTACTTAATGATCTAGGTATCACCACAAAATGTGTTACTAACATGACTATTATAACTGCAATACTAGGATGATGTTGTTGGCATTCATTTCATAGTGGAAATATTTTGAAATTGATATATGTTTCTGTGATGCTGTGTGTGTAATCTGCATATCTGTTGTATGGATAGCAGTACAAGTGGAGAAAAGGAAACAAATGTGTTTTTTCTGGGTTTTTAAAGTACTATATGCTTATCAAATTAGATTAATCAAGTCAGTTTTCAAAAGTAATTGTGCTGTATTAACATTTAAAAAAAATCTACAGTGACATAGTGCTGAAAAATCTTCTTCCATCGCCACTCATCACCATTTTTTCTTGGAGCTGAAGTAGATGAACACACAGCATTTGGGAATCACATAAGAATGGCCATATTGGGTCAGACCAATGGTCCATTTAGCCCAGTATCCTGTCTTCCGACAGTGGTCAGTACCAGATGCTCAGAGGGAATGAACAGAATAGGGCATTTATCAATAGGTCCATCCTCTATCATCCACTCTCAGCTTCTGGCAGTCAGAAGCGTAGAGACACCCAGACCGTAAGGTTGCATCCCTGACCATTTTGGCTAATAGCCATCAATGGACCTATCCTCCATAACTTATCTACTTCTTTTTTAACTCAGTTACATTTTTATATGGTCACAATGAGTGCAGGAGACATCATGGCCAGCCTTCAGTGTGACCCTAAACCTAGAGGGATGGAAAAAAGAGATGTGTGGATCTCTTTCATATTCTTCTGAAATCGTTTTCCTCTGAAAGCATATTTTGACCACCTCATCCCACTTTAACCGATCTGCTACCTTACATGACAATAGAGAGGTCTTGAATGGTTTCTTAATTCAAGCTATGTCTGGAGACTTGCTTAGACTGTAAGCTGGCTCCTGAGGAAAGGGACTGTGGGTCCATTAAAAATGGAGTGTGAAATTTGATTTAAAAGCTAAAAAGCAGTCAGTGTGGTCTAATTTGTGGGGGCGGGGGGGGGGGGAGAGAGAGAAGACTTCAGTGTCTCATGTGACTGAAAATTGATCTGGTGAATCACCATAATAAATTGCTTCATGTTTGTTTCATAACCTGTGGTTTCTCTGTTATTGCATATGGTTGTTAGACATTATTTCTATGCTCTTATAGTGTACTGGAATTCAGAGAATACGTTTGTTACCTTTGCATAGGTGTCTGGAGAGATGGTGGTGGTGATGTAAGCATATCAGATACTACGGAAGCCCATGAGCTAAGAAAACACAATTCAAAGAATGCTAGGTGACAGACCACATGCAGCTCTACATCAGGGTTAATGTATTAACTATAAGACATCAAGTAACAAGGTTGAAAACAGAAATACTTTGATTCTATAGGAGATTTTGTGTTACCTTTTTAACTGGCAGGGAAACTAAAACAGATGTGTGTCTTCAGTGCTTTACAGAACATGCTTAAACTGATCTGAGCTAGGAGGGGCATGTTTTGTACACAATGTTGTTTTGTGGTGGCTCATACAGTGGTTTTTTTTTTAAAAAAAGAAAACGTTTCAAAATATGAATATAAAAGAATACAAAAAACAAATACCACTTGATGCCCAAGAGGAACAATTATTTCTAACTTTGTGCTCTCACTAATGACAGCTGGATTTTTTATAACATAGCTTCTGTGTACAAAAGACAAAGTTAATATGAAGAAAGAAGAGATGGGTATTTTGGCTGTGTCTGCACTAGCTTAGTGTGTGTGTGTGTGTTTTGTTTGTTTGCTTAAAATTTCATACCACACTGTAGCTTTGGGAGAGGGGAGTATGGTAGAGAGGATCTGCAAAAGGCACAGTAGTCTGTTGTCTTTGGACGAATTTGCCAAAGAGAGTGTTAGAAGGCTGTCATCCCAATGGTACTCCTGGGGGAATTCTGCATCAAAAAATAAAAAATTCTGTGCACAATATTTTAAAATTCTGCATATTTTGTTTGTCAAAATAACACCATATAATCATACCAGTTTCAGTTGTTTTGTAATTTATTTCAAAATACCTGTCAGCTACTGTCTTTAACAATACAAACACAAAAAATGTTCCCTGGCAGCAGAGAGATAAGGAAACCCGAATGACAACCCAGTCCCTGTTTCTCCCTCCAGAGCCCACAGGGGGGCAGACACCCACACTCCTCCCCCCCCCCAGCCCAGCTGCAGTCTCCCCCCCCCCAGATATTTGTATGCACTCCTGTAGGAAAAGGTTAAAATATAGGAAAATGTCTTACTGAAGCTGTGTAACTAGCTCTGGGCTGCTTTAAATTCTTATCTTGTGTTATGCATTCCTGGAGGCACCACTGGGACTCACAGGGTTCAAACTCCTATCTTGTCCTGTATATTTCATACGTTTGTCCTACCACGTATGTTTTAGCTCATATCTGCATGTATTCTTACCCCATATGTACCATTTCATGATAGGAACTTTGTGTTTGTATGTCTCGTTCTTTCCAGACAAATAAGTAAATAGATAGGAAACAACGTCATGTTTTTCACCTGTTAATTTGCATGAGGCCCTTCTTGCCTTCTCCTCCATGTAAAGAGCCATATAAAAAGTCTTGTAATGATGTATGAGGGGAAGCCATAATTTGAAAGCTATCTCTGTGGCTTCACTTTGCTAGCGAATAAACTTTTGTATTCAAGCTTCTCCAAGGCCTGCCTGTTCTTTGAAGGTAAATTGGGACACCTCCAAAGGAAACGAGCCATTTGTGCAACACTCCCTATCCCTCAGGGCCCAGCTGGGGATCCCCTAGCCCAGACACCTTGACTCCCAGCGCCCCAGAGCCCAGGTGCTGTCCACCCACCCAGACCAAATACTCTCACCCCCTCCCCACCAGAGTCCAGGATCCAGATGGAGAAACAGCCTGATGCTGGATCTGGGGCTTGTAGGGAATTTCCGGCGGGCTGCCTCCTTCCTTCCTTCAGGGGCTTATTCTGATGAATTGTGAGGAGGACTGTGCATGGCTCTGTAGTATGTATGGTATGGTAGTAAAGTACAAGGCTGTGCTGTACATGATTGTCACCTGTGTTTCGGTTTGTATTTTTATTATAATGAAACACCAAGTTCAGACTCTAAATGGTTTTTATCATAGATATGGAAGCACATAAATGATGCAGAAAAAATATAGGTCTCAGTACCCTGAGGAGTGATTTCAAGGAGACATGACAGGATTTTTTGAATGCTTCCAATCTCCCAGCACTTTACCTCTGATTTTTTCTCATAACCTTAACATAGCATTGGGGAAATTTTTTGAGCCACTTTTGGAGATGCCTGGTGATTTCATGATCAGGTCAGCTTGTAGCCCACAGTTGCACTATCTTGAGTATTTTCAGGATCTGGCTTTTAGATGGAATCAATTGTTAGAGGAGGAAGGTGGAGAAGTAAAGGCTTTGAATATATGTAGCAAAAGTAAGCAAGCATTAAATGTTGGCCATGTGAAGAAAGGCCAGGACTCCCCACACACAGCCCCCATAGTGTTCCTGCTGGGGCAAAAATAACGTGTGAGCAAGATTTGGAGCAAGGAACATATAAAATGCTCATACTCCCTAATCCAAGTCATTGGAGTGCCTTCGCCATGGTTCAGACTGCAGAGGACCAACGGAGTGTGAACTCCCCATGTTTTGCGATACAGAGGGGATAAAATGTTATATCGTGTAGTTACTCCTTTGGTTTTACTGTGGACTTCTGGTTACAGGGCTATGCGACAATCAATGTGTAGAGAGACAACTTGTTGAACTGAACAGTTGCATACTCCTGGAGAAGGGATGAGATGGTAGTGGAGTGGTAATGGGGAATATCTTCCCAGGATATCAAGTTATCCAAAACAAAGTGCTTTAAAAATATTTATAGAAAAGAATCTGAGTTCTTGACATGTTACTAAGGCATTGAATTTCCCCAAGGGTAATGAATCTTTAATTGTCTAATTCTGAAATAGGGTAGAAATGCATCAATGATTTTGGAGCCTGCTAGTCACTGTATAGTATTTCTGAAAATAATTAAAAAGAAGGAGAGGCCTGACTGAGAGAGCCCAGTGGTACCATGAAGGTCTCTCAAGCCTCATGATGAATGAAAAGTGAGCAGACCTGTCAAATCATTGACAAGATAATAATGAAGAACAGTTGTGCTGAGGTACGTTATTCTTTTAATTTTATTCTTTTAATTAATCGATATCCCTTGGATTGTCACTAGGTATTTCTAAATGATCATGCCTTGAAAATGACAGAAGCATCTTGAGCTGTTTTCTTTATTTCTCTCCTTTTCACCTATATTTAGTTTGACCTGTCTCTTCCTGTCTAAAGCATTTTTAGAGAAATGCTGTCTGGATTACGAAGCTCAACTAATCACCAGACGCTGCCTTAGGTGGCTCACTTATTCCAAATGATGGCTCTTAATCCTATTTATATTTTTGGGAAGCAACCGGAGGCTAAATACTGGGCTGTATCTTAAAAACATTCTGAAAAGAAATGTTAGACCAGACCCTTGGCCTCATTTTGGCCCCCCTTTGTCATGATCTGGTGATGTAAAGGGTCTGCAAAGTTAGTACATCATGGGATTTTATCTGGGTGGTGTAAAATTGGCATTGCCAACTCTCTATCCCACCTTCTCCTGGCCCTGCCTGACCTTAAGCATGCCTGAGTAGGGGGTAGCTGGATCACTGCTCCTCTCTGGCTTTTCCTTGGACTGAACTGACCCTTGCAGCCTTAGGTGATTGATATAAAGCTATTTTTGCCCATGGCTTCCTGATGGATAAGGTACACCGTATAATATTTTCTTTTGAGATAAAGGTTCTAGTCCCAAATACCTGCATTGTTCAAGAAATACTGGACCAAAATACTACTCTTTGAAGAGAATAAACATGGTTTTTCATATGACCATAGCTCTACACTTATTCTGGTGGCTATTTTTAAGCATACGTAGACGTGAAGTTTCTGTGATATTTAATCACAAGATACCACTTTCAAGGATAAGCCATGTAAACTTGGTTTTATCAAGTTTGCAGTCAGTCACATACTTTTGCTCACTCTATTTCCTTCATATTTTAATGCATTTGCACTAAAGTTTGTCTTTTTTTCCTTTCCCTGTGAAATGGTCCATAATTTACAGAACTGTATGGCTTGATTTCCAACATAACACTTACATAGGCTTGTAGGCAGTATAGTTATACCCATGTTCCTCTGTCCCAGAATATTAGAGACAAGGCAGATGAGGTAATATCTTTGTTGAAGAGCTGTTTGTGACTCATTCCATTTGCCCTGAGCTTGTCCTTGGAATAGTCACACTGCTCTTGTGCCCATTACTGTTCTGAACAATAGGTTTCAGAACAACCTTCAAGTCTTTCTCTGTACAGTGAGCTAAATTCTGTACTCACATACTCCATGTAAATCAGGAATAATGCTACTGAAATCAGTGGAGTTATTCCTAATTTACAACAGTGTAATTTAGACCAGAAGTTGACCCCCTAAATCTAAAGAATATTGTACGTGCCAGAATTATACACTATTTCAAGAATCCTTTCTATTTATGAGTTAAATAATTAGTGACCATCAATTTGAGGACTATCATGAAATTGACTTTGAAGGACCTTCAAAGCATATTTTCAGCTGTGACATCAACAATGATATCCAGTGGCTGGGTAAACCAGTTCTTGACAAGTATACCCCATGGATAATCCATAATAATAGACTAGTTATAGGCTTGTAGGGGATTTTGTTGTTTTTTTTGTAGTGAGGGGAGCTGCACAGGTTGGGTAACTCCTTAATGCCAACTGTTACTTTGCATAAGAAAAGTGAGCACTGCCTATGTTCCTTAGGCCCTTCGAAGGAAAAGCACATTGAATATCGTTTTTACTCCAAAGAAACAAATCTAGATATGTATTTATGTAGTTCTTAGAATAAAACCCCAAAATGCTAGGAAAGACAGTTGTTTCTATGCATATCACCTTTTACTAGTATACTGCTGTTTTGTCACTATATTTATAACCATTGGTGCTGGGATATGTACTTTAGTGGTGGAACCCAGGAATGGATGCTTTAAAACCACAGCACCAAACAAACCAAACCACTCCTTCTTTCCATCAACAGAGTATACTGACTGTCAATAGAAAATAAACTCCATGTGTTTGTGATTTAGGTTAGAAATCTATGTCCTGAAGATATTTCTACAAAATGTGCCTTTTAGGTAGTTGGTCTTTTCTGGTCACAAATAGATTGAAATTAAAAACTACATTGGAGCCAGCTCAGCAGTTCATGTTCAATAAACAAATTGGAATCAGGTTTAAAAGTTTGCTTGCTTCACTCCAGGCAACAGGAGTAGATGTCCTTTGTATTGTTCAATCAGAACTTCTCTGCTGGTGCTGGATGCCTGGCCTAGAGGAAGTTACATCAGCTATGCTAGGTTGGATGGCTAACCATTGCAGTGAGGAGAGTTTGGTAAAAGTGAAAAGAAAGGGAGAGAGGATCCTCAGTGAGCTGAGAGGGATTATAAAGTGTTTACTGGTGTGCAGACCGAGCAAGGAATACATTATACTGAATTGTGTCACTAGTCACTGTCAAATACAGTACATGACCATTTATTTATGCATTCTGCTATGATAATTCCACGATTCACTGACTTCACAGTTCAGTGTGGAATTTCAAAGAAGTGTTCTCTTGCAGTTATGTAAACTCCTAGGGAGCAAAAGTTGGACTTTAAAAAAAAAAAAAAAAACAATCCCAAGGAAGCATATATGCACTGAAGTTCTTCCAACCCCTGATGGATAGGTTAAGAGACCAGATGGGGTGGTAGATTGGAATGAGCCTGTAAAAACTGTGATCCCCATTTAATGCTTGTACCCACCTTAAACCCACAGAGTACACTTCATTTCCCTCCCTGTTTTTAGGGACACCTAATAAGTAATGTTTGGAACAGCCTGTGGAAGGAAACATCTAAAGGAGAGAGCTATGCCCTGCAGCTCCTGAAAGGCAACCAGGTGGCTTACATACTGGCCTCAGACTTCTCTCAAGCCAGAGAATAGTAAAAACAACATTATTACACAGCTTCCTACGCAAGAAACTATATATTTATAGCCATTAAAAGGTGAAGGGAAAATAAAAAAATAATGAAATGGGAGGGAAAGCACTTCGCTCATGGAGTGTAGCTACGGGAGGGGCTAGTGCCACTCCGAGAACGGGCCTAGCATCTCGGCTTGGTACATACTTGGGGCAGGAAGCCCCTCTTGCCACAGCTACACTCTGGGTTTTTAGTGAGCTAGCTCGATTAGAGCTAGTGTGCTGCTATGGCTGTGCTGCCATTCCGACTCAATCTAGCTTTGATAGGTCTACATGTACTTCAGTCACACACCCTGATTGCAGTGAGCCTACCCCTGGCTTAGGGGTCTGGCCAGAACACACCAGTGAGATAAGGTTTATTTAGCCTGGGAAAGTGAGTGGTGCTTTAAAATGTGTTAGGTAACAAGTTAATCAACATAAACACCACTTAGCGCAGAGTCATTTCCAAAAAGGAACTAGCTGCTCGTTATCAGAGTTATAGGTCTAGAAAATTGACCCTGACCAGTAACATATATGAAAGAAAGTGAGGAATACTTGTAGCACCTTCAAGACTAACTAGTTTATTTCAGCATAAACTTTCGTGGGCTATAGCCCACTTCATCAGATGCATAGAATGGAACAGAAGTAAGATGCATTTATACACACAGAAAGAAAGAAAAAAAATTGTACATTAGCATACCAATTCTAAGAGGGCTGTTAAATGTAGATGGGCCATTATCAGTAGGAGAAAAAAAATACCTTTTGAAATGGATTTCTGTGTCAGGTAAATTAACTCAGGAAATGCAATCAAGTAGTTTTTGCGAGTGGTTCTCTCATTACACTACTTGATCACATTTCCTGAGTTAATTTGTGGTGGGCACCTTGCAACTTCCATTAACTTCCTTATGGAATTGTAGGTGCTCACCACTTCCGAAAATCAGGGCTGTAACATCAGTTTCTATGAAATTGGCAGATGATTACCAGCAATATTTATAAAAAGACCTTTAGGCCTGGACTGTCAGACTGCAGAAGGAATAGTGTTAAATGCTAATCTCTCATTTACAAGTCTGGCAGCACACCCTGCTCACATGGAGTGTGATTTGAATAATGATGTGTCTACTCCTAATCTCATTAACCCTGATTCAATCCAGGATTTTATTGCATTAATGCTTGCTAACTTTAATAGGACTGGTGATGCAAACAAGCATTACTGTAATTATATTTCTAGGAAGATATTTTCATGACACTTCTTTTTAAAGAGAGTAACAATGCAGCTTTTCTGAGAAGACTCCTTAAAACACAGAGAACTGGATTTTGCCCTTGCCTGCATCTTGCAATCATGGAATTTTATTTTATTTTTTACTGTTTTTGGTAGATACAGTGGACCTTCCTTTGTTGTCTTCATAACCAAAGGCTGTAGAGGCGTGGATTATTGGGTTAATAGAGTGACATACATTTGAAGGCAGCTATGTCAAGGAACAATCAGCTTTCACCAATATGTTTAATTTGTCGCATAGAAAGTTTAGTCAAGGCTTTGTGCTCTGATATAAAAAAAGAATTATGTGAGTAGAGACTGGGAATTTGTGTATATTTTTCTGGCCGGAGAGGGAAATGAATGTTTGGGCTGTCACTGTGGCATTTTTTAAAAACAGTATCTGAAAGAAAAACTTCAGTATTTCAAAGTTGAAATGTGTTTGTTTTGCTTAGGGACTTTATTTTTTTCACTTCACTATAGATCATTTGGAGAAGAAAACTCATTTTACTAGCAAATAAATAAATCTTTCCCATGATTCTAAACTGAGGATTCAAGGCACTGGAAGACTAAGGGTACGTCTATATTACCTGCCGGGATCAGCGGGTAGTGTTCGATGTATCGGGGATTGATTTATCGTGTCTTGTCTAGACGCGATAAATCGGTCCCCGAACACGCTCCCTGTCGACTCTGGAGCTCCAGCTCCGTAAGAGGAGTAAGCGGAGTTGACGGAGAAGCCACCATGGTCGACTCGCTGCCGTGAGGACAGATAGATAAGTCAAACTAAGATACTTCGACTTCAGCTGCGCAAATAGTGTATCTTAGTTTGAAACCCACCCCACTCCCACAGTGTAGCCTAGGCCTCAGTTAATGCTCTCATTAGAAAATCCTGCTGTAAAGGATTGCCTGGTGTGTTGAGAGGATTCTGCACAGAGAATTTGTGCTTCTTGTCACTCACTGAACCTGCATGTATACGCAATGCTTTATGCTTTGTTTAATGCATTACACTTTAACATAATGTCTGCAATTTCTTGTTTCTAAGAGTGTTATTTTTCCATATCAGTTTACCTACTTCAGACTGTGTGATTGTGAAAAGAGGGAGGAAGAACAAAGATGCAGCCTTTTTAAATTAATGATTTCAAGAACCATCTTGCATATCAGCGAGAGAACCTTTGCTATGCTCTCAGCAGAAATATTTATACTAGACTAAATAGAAGAACTGACTCTTTTGGGTGATCTTCCTTTCATTCATGTCTCAAAAAAGTAGTATGTTCTGGTGTGAGGGAAGCACACTTATAAATACCTATTCTTATAAACTCATAATTCTTTTTTCTCTGTATAAAGAACAATCTTGTATTTTCTATGTTCAAGGCAACATTGGTTTGACTCTTTTGGAGGAAAATGGGGCCTCCGCTGCACTATTGTTTCTATTCAGGAGCTTGAATAGAGATGCAGAAATAGCACAATGGGGTCTGTTTCATTTCTTTCTGCTATGATAGGGTAGAGAGCTGGCTGGTGGATGGAACTTTCAGTGCCCCTCTGCAGCTGTCACAATGAGGGCAGGGTGTCTGGTGGTTCTCAGACCCAATGGGTCACTGAAACTGCATCGAGCCTTCTCTCTGTTGCTGTGATCATGGTGAGGGAGAGAGTGCTTCGACTCAGTGGAAGTTGAAAGCCTTACAATCTCTCCAGTAGTATGAAGGTTAGGGGAGATGGAGAGGCAGGGGCTTCTCTACTGCTGTTAGGCTAGTTGGTGACAGACAAGCTGGTTGCAATCAGCCTCCCCACTATAATTCTTACTGCTTGGTGCTATTCTACTATCATAGAATATCAGGGTGGGAAGGGACCTCAGGAGATCATCTAGTCCAACCAATCCCCAATTAAATCATGCAACAGATTTTTACCCCATATCCCTAAATGGACCCCTCAAGGATTGAACTCACAACCCTGGGTTTAGCAGGCCAATCCTCAAACCACTTAGCTATCCCTCCTTTCCTCCCTGTTTGTATGTAAAATGGAACAAATCTCTGGTTGAGGATTAAAAACTAGGAATGAATACTGGAGGGAACATTGCTGGGCAGTAGCAGGCAACTCTGCTGTAGGGCAAAGTACATCACTCATTTTAGTTTCTGCTTCCTCTCCAGCCTACCCAAACCCTTTGCAATCTTACTGTTTGTGCCTTTCTAAGATATTATTTTCAGTCTCATGATTTTGCATTTCTGAAAATTTTCTATAAATCTGCATCAAGACCGAACTTGTCTTAATTTTTAAGGCCTTTCATGACCTATCCTTTTGCTATCAATCATCTGTAATGCACTATGAGAAATTGACTCCCACCTCTACTCTGCCAACAATGTCCACCTTCATTGCCTATTTGTTAAATTGACAAAGAAACACTTCTCTGCTTTTTCCCATGTTACCTCTTACATATAAACATCCACAAACATGGGTAGCGGGTATAATAGGCCAGGAGAGGAGACTGTGCCTCCCCAAACAGCCTGGTGTGGCCTCACCCACCCTATGCCCCAGCTCCCCTGCTGCGGTTCCCAGTGCTATGCCATGGCCTAGGCTGTCTGGGGCTGGGGCAGGCCAGCCTGCCGCCAGGACTCAAGGTGGCTGGCACCAGGGCCACACTGCCCATCTAGCACTCAGGGGTAGGGGGAGCTGCTGCTGCGCCACCCAGTACTCTGGGTCTGGTGGTTACCCAGGAGGGCCAGGGCTTGGGCCTGGGACCACAGTAGGGGTGTTCTTGGCTCCTGTGGGGGAGGAAGGCAGAATAGAGGGGGGGAGGGGCTGGGGGCTAGCCTCCCCCAAAGGCCGGTTCACTGGCCACCCATGTCCTCAATATCTCTGTCACATCCCTCCTTAAAACTCACCTTTTCTATGATGCCCAGAAAAACTTGACGAGGGTTAGTCAGTTGGTATTTTGGGACCTCTGATTATGTCCTGACTAGTTTTGTGTCACTGTTTTGCTGTGTTTCCCCTGTTTATCTGTATTCATCTGTTGTGATTTTTTTCTTACATCTAGATTATAAGGTCCTCAGGGCAGGGCCTGTCATTTTATCTGTTTTACAGTGCCTAGCATTGTGGGACCATGCTGTATGACTGGGACCCCTAGGCAATATCATAATATAAATTAATAATAATAATAATCTATATATATAAAAGTCAAATGGTGTATGCGTGTGTGCGTGTATGTATGCTGCCTTACTCCTTCCACACCGTTTGAGCTAGAGACTTGAAATGTGGTACAGTTATAGGCTTTAGGGTCCTAATGACCGTAAGAGTCGAAAATTTTTCAAATCTCACCTCTGACGCCCCCCAGGACTGAAATTCTTTAAAGGCCAATCACATCAGCTGGGCAGCTGCTGTTCTCTGTGACATAGTTATGATGTCATAATACCCCCCTCCAACGGACCCTGCACTCGCTCAGCTCTCTGCCCCCTACCCACCTCCGACGGACCCGATTTGGGTTTGGTCAGAGGGTAAGTGAGGTGGGGGTGTCGGGTTTGGTCGGGGGGTGAGATGGGGGTGTCGGGTTTGGTCGGGGGGTAAGTGAGCCGGGGGTGTTGGGTTTGATCTGGGGGGGTGGGAAGGTGTCGGGGTGGGTGAGGGGTGGGTGTTGGGGTTGGTCAGGGGGTGTTGGGTTTGGTGGGGGGTAAGGTGGGGGTGTTGGGTTTGTTTGGTGGGGGTGAGGAGGGGGGTCGGGGTTGGTCAAGGGGTAAGTGAGGTGTGGGTGTCGGGTTTGTGTGTGATAGTAGGTAGGGGTGTCGGGTTTGGTTGGGGGCGAAAGTGAGGTGGGTGTGTCAGGTTTGGTCTACGGGGGTGAGGTGTGGGTGTTGGTCAGGGGGTGTTGGTAGGGGGGGTGACGTGGGGGTTTTGGGTTTGGGGGTGGGGGTGAAAATGTGAGTCGGGGTTGGTCGAGGGGTAAGTGAGGTGGGGGTGTCAGGTTTGCTCTCTCCCCCATCCAACGGACCCCGCACTCAGCTCTCTGCCCCCTCCCCACCTCCAACGGACCCGAGCAACGCTGGGTATTTTCGCTAGGAGTTTATATTAATGTCTGACGTGGATTTGTTCCAGAGGCCTGTTAATTTCCACACAACTCATAACTGCTTCTCAAGTACTTAAGAAGCATGTACCTGTTTATTAAATAAAGAACTACAGTAAAATAACATTAGCATTCTTATTTAATTTAACAAAAACAAGGTAGCTCAGAGTTCATCAGTTGTTTTATCCTTTACATAAGCAAGCTCATTTATACCAAGATATTGCGGTGATTTTAGATCAATGCATGATAGGTTATAAAATATCTATTAGGAGTAATGGAGTAAGTTATAGATGACAAACCTTCCAACTTTACTAAAGCCATCAGTTTAACAACAATTGTTGGGCTTCACACACACCTGTGCAGCCAAGCAGACAGCACTGTCACAAATGATGGATGGGGTCCAGTAATCTCTGCACCGAGGAAGAAAGTGAGACAAAAAGCAGTGAGGTGAGTTCAAGCAGAAAGGGAGTTCCCTTCAAAAAGAAGACCTCTAGGACCCTGATCCTGGCGCATGCTTAACTTTAAATGTAGTGAGCATTTCCATTGAAAACAATGGAACTACTATCAGAAGAGAAGGTTCAGCATGTGCATAATTCTTTGCGGGATTAGAGTCTCCATTAGATGGAGATCATGTGAGCCACTGAAATAGGCTATGTGCTGGACTCTGAAAGCAACATGCACATATCAAAGAGCTCAATGAGCTGTTTAGAAGGCCGTGATTTAGAAATAAGTCAATAGCCAAAAGGACTGCTGAAGTCTGGAATTATCTGCTGAAGTTTTGACTAATAGACGTCCTAGAGCAGTGGTTCTCAAACTTTAACAACCCGTGAACCCCTTTCACTAAAATGTCAAGTCTAGGAACCCCCCTTCTAAAAATGAATATTTCTAGGGATTTTCTCCCTTACCTCACCATAAATTATAAAAGCAGTGTTTTTGGAAATATAAAATTTGTTTTTATGACATGCTTATTACACACTATTTAGTATTATTATTTATCATTGCAATATTTTTATTACATTATGAAAATGGCAACACTCTTCCAAGAACTCCCTTTTGTAGCTTGTATCACTTTTGATTAATCCTGTTATAAAACGAGGCTCTTATCAGAGGTGCCAGTAGAAAAAACTGGTGCAGGGGCAAAGCCCCGCCCACCCTAGGGCCTTGAGAGGCACCACCGGAAAAGGGGGGGGGGCACAGAAAAAAAGAGGAGGGACCCATGGGGAGTTAGCTGATGCAGGAGTGGCATGTGACCCTCATCGCTCCCGATACTGGCACCTCTGGCTGCTATGTTTCATCAAGCGTATCAGATGTGAACCGAATGAGGGTATTTAAGAAGTCAATTCAGAGAATTCCTCCTACACAAGCATTCAGGTCTTGAGCAGTCCAGGCAAACAATACACATTACAACAAAACTTAAACTTGTTCTTCATAAAATGTAAAAAACAACACTACCTGCCTGTTTCATTTTAAAAACAGCAAAAAATATGCACCTCCCTTTCTATTCCTAAAAGGAGTCTTGACGTTTAAATCTCCACACTGTGATAGATATGCTTGCTTTGATCTGCTTCATTCTTGGAAGTCTCCAAGGCTCCATGCTTCTGGTCCCATGCTGCTCAGGGTTCCTATGGACAGCTCTGTCCGCCATTAGGGAATTTTTCCTAGAAACCCCCTGTAAAATTTTGTGAACCCCAGGGGTTCACGAACCCCAGTTTGGAAACCACTGACTTAGAGGAAACCAGGAGACTGATAAATTGTTGTGTCCCCCTCTAGTGATTGGTGTACATAAAAGCCTACTGCTGTTAGACTAAATAATGGAGTTCCTCCTTTATCTCACACTCAATCTGTGCTTTTGGTGCCTGGTCCCCTAGTTCTCTCCCTTCAGACAATGTCTTGTGATTGGTCGTTATATGCATGTTTAATAATGTAGAATAAATATAAAATTAGATAATTAAAGTTAGTTTAAGTTTGGTTAAAGAAATGTGTTGTAAAAAAAGATCCTAACTAGTAAATAAAAGATAGGATTTGAGAATAATGAGTTAAGGCCAGAAGACTGGAGTAGCGAAGATGTATGGTTCAAGGAATAACTAATGAAATAAGGTAGAGTTTCTAAAAGAAGGCCTCTGACCGATAGGAGTGATTGCAGATGGTTTAAATAAGACAAAGTGAATCTGAATTAGAAGGCACCACCTGGCATACCAGTGCTATATTAAGAGGAGGAGAGAAGATAGGGTTTATTGCTAAGGCTGCGAGTTTGTCATGAAAGTGACGGATTCCATGACTTCTTCAATGGCCAGCTCAGGCAGCCCTTGTGCCAGTTGCATCAGCTTTTGCCTGCTGCTAGGGCAGTCTGGGGTCACCGCCCCCCAACCCACCAGCAGCAGAGTTTGGGTGTGGAGGGGGCAGGGGTTGGGGTGAGCCGGGCTCTGGGCAGCACTTACCTTGGGGGCTCTCTGGAAGCAGTGACATCCCCCTCGCTCAGCTCCTAGGCGGAGGCATGGCCTGGGAGCTCCGTGTGCTGCCATTGCCTGGAGACACCGGCCCTGAAGCTCCCATTGGCCATGGTTTCTGGTCAATGGGAGCTACAAAGCCAGGGCTCTTGCGGAGGCAGCCTGTAGAGCTGTCTGGCCACACCTCCCCGTAGGAGCTGAGCTGAGCAAGGGGGATGTCGCTGCTTCTGGGGAGGCCCTTGGGTAAGTGCTGTCCAGAGCCCACCTCATCCCATCCCATCCCATCCCATGCCCCAGTCCCTACCTCCTCACAAACCCAAACTCTGCTGCTGCTGTGGGGGCAGGAGAGGCAAGGAGCCAGGTAGGGAGCCCACCGGTCCTGCCCATGCCCCTCCAGCATCACGGGGGTCCCAGGCTGCCCGTTGCCACTTGTCGTTCCCTCCCCCCCCCCCCCCCCCCAGCATCAGCGGAGGTCCTGGGCCACGCACCGCCCACCCCCTCCTCAAGCACCTGGGCTGCTCTCCCTGGGCAGGCCCACCCCCAAATTTTAATCAGGGGTACATAGTGCAAGTCATGGACAGGTCACAGGCCGTGAATTTTTGTTTACTATCCATGACTTTTACTAAAAATATCTGTGACTAAAATGTAGCCTTTATTGCTAATACCTTCCCGAGCGAGTTGGAGCTGACCAATATGGTTCTAGGCTTGACCCTTTTATAAGTGTCTTGATGAGATGCTTATAAATGTTTTGTTACTGTTTGGATGTAGTAAATTGCATATTATTTAGGCTTTTTCGGGGTGTTTACAATTGTATAAATACCATTTGGCCTTTGGATTTAATAAAGGAATTTATGGTTATATTAGTGTTGTGATCATACCATAAATACTGTAATAATATTCCCAACACATAATAAAGGAGAAACAAGTCCAGATAATCTCAAAGGATTTTGTGGAGAGTACACAGCAGAGGCCAGTGGGTTTCTGTATATCCCTGCAGGGTTTTGCCACTTCACTGCTTTACTTCACCTTTATATCCTTGCCCTGGAGCCCTGCATGTTCCTTTTAAATGCAGACAACATCTTTCTAACTGGATAACATTTTCATTGATGCCAAAGCTGATCTTCAGTTGACAGGAGTGTTGATGTTGACTAGTACAAGAGTCTTGCAGCAGAAATACTGTGTGGTTTGATATAAAAACATGTTTTAAATCATGCTTTGTTTTAAATTTTAGACAACAGTTGGAAATAATGATAAAAATTGTACCTCTTAAAATATACACTATTGGTTTAGGCGTATGAGAGACAGGAGAAGCGTTGTTGAAGCCTCGTAGTTACATTCTTCATATCAGAGGGGTTAAGATGTTTCCATTATCCTATTCTGATAATTAGAATGTCTTTCATGCCATCCCTCTAGGCTTCTGATTCTGTATTCTTATTACTATTACCATATTTGGCTTCAAGCAATGTACAGGGAGGCAGTTGGTTTTTGAGTTGTAAAATGTCTCATTACTTCTTTACTTGCCTCTGTTTTTTACTGTCTGTTGTTTTTCTGTTTGTTTTCAAAAGCTTTGTGACTGCATACAGATTAATTTGATTAACTCCCTTTCTCCCAGAATGTCAAGCATCAGTTTTCCTTTTTCAAGCTTTGGATAAATTATCCTTGTCTGTGACAATAACTTGCACATACATTTGCATAGCTTCCTACAGCTTTGAGAAATGAAAATGACCTACTGTCTGGAACCTTTCATCTTCAAATTAGCACAGAACAGCTTTTTATGTTGCAATGGTTGCCGTGGAAACCTTACAGCAATTTACTCGATTGTTTTTAGTCCATTTACACAGTGAGGATTGTAAATGCATTGTTGGAAGAATCGGTTGAGTAAGTTCTTGAAATGTTCACTTAATAAAAATGGCAGAAGTTCCCTCTAGTGAGGGTAGAATGGTAAACTAATAAAGTGAACTGGTATTATGAGTAATCAGAAAAATACTACGGAGAGCCCTCACCCATTAGTAGTAGAGTTTTTAAACGTGCATTTTAGAAAAAAAAAATATGCTGGGGTGACTTTTGGATTTTGTTTCTAATAACTCTGAGCAGATTTTTATCAGGGTCTTGGTGGTGGTGTACTTCTTTCCCCTGGCCAGTATTAGCTATAACTATGGTGACAGAACTGATTTGAGCACTTCTTCTGTATTAGAGGAAATATTTTGGTAGAGGAGAGGATATGCAGACACAGTCGTTAGACTGTTTCCTTCAAGGGCAGTGAGTGAGCAGATTCTGAAAGCAAAGCCATATATGTCAATATAAATAGAAAAAAATAGGTTTTCTAAAGACTTTTTGTGTGTGTGCGCGTGCAAATTAGCAACCCTACCATTTAACACCACTTGCAGAATTTGCTAATTATATGCAATCTGGATAAATGTCATCAGTATACAGTAGAGCAGGGGTGACCAACCTGTGGCTCTGGAGCCACATGTGGCTCTTCAGAAGTTAATATGTGGCACTTTGTATAGGCACTGGATCCGGGGCTGGAGCTACAGGTACCAACTTTCCATTGTGTTACAGGGTGCTCACTACTCAACCTCTGGCTCTGCCACCCCTTCCTCCAAGGCCCTATTCCTTTTCATCTCCTCCCCCAAGCCTGCCACACCCTTGCTCCTCCCACTCCCCCTCAAAGCCTCCTGCACACTATGGGAGGCACGGGAAGGAATGGAGAGTGCTGATCAGGGGGGCTGCCGACAGGCATGGTGGGGAGCTGATGTGGGCTGCTGGCGCATTACTTGGCTCTTTGGCAAAGTACATTGGTAAATTCTGGCTCCTTCTCAGGCGCAGGTTGGCCACCCCTGCAGTAGAACCTCACAGTTAGGAACATCAGAGTTACAAACTGACCAGTCAACCACACTCCTCATTTGGAACTGGAAGGACACAATCAGGCAACAAGAGGCCCGAGACCCCACCCCCCAAAGGCAAATAAGTATAGCGCTGTGTTAAACATAAACTACTAAAAAAAAAGGGAAAATTTTAAAAAAAGAAAATTGATGAGGTAAGGAAACGGTTTCCATGCTTGTTTCATTTACATTAAGATGATTAAAAGCAGCATTTTTCTTTTTTATAGTACAGATTCAAAGCTGTATTAAGTTAATGTTCAGTTGTAAACTTTTGAAAGAGCAACCATAATGTTTTTTGACAGATACAGACATTTCAGGGTTACAAACAACCTTCATTCCCCATCTGTTTGTAACTGTAAGGTTCTACTGTAATTAATAATTTTTGAAAGTTTAAGAAAAGATGAGATTGCATTCAAGAAGAATTTTTTTAAAAAATTCAAGAAGAATTTTAAATTTTTTGCTTAAATCATCTTACATGTTGCTACACTTGTCAAATAGTACAATCTTGAAGCTTTGTGTACACTTTTGCTTTATTATATGGGTAGAGTGACCATACATGCCGTTTGGGCCGGGACAGTCCCTTTTTAAGCTCTGTCCCAGCAAATGGGACAAATGTCTACTTTTGTCAAAAAAGTGGTGTGCGGTGCAGAGGTAAGCAGACATGCGAGCCCTGTGCAGGGGGGAAGCTGGGCTGGGGAGAAGGGTTTCAGCGTGGGGGGGGGGGGGGGGGGGGGGGGGGGGGGGAGGCTGGCAGGGTTCCAGCAACAGCCGCAAGTGGGAGGCTGGCAGGGTTGGAGTGACCAGTGATGGTCTGGGGTGGGGGCTCACATGAGCAGCTTGGGCCAGCCCCGCAATGAGGCGTAGTGTTCCGTTTTCCCTGTGGGAAATATGGTCATACTATGGGAGTGGTAGCCCATTGTAACGAAGGTGGAGATTAACTTGCTGCTTAATAGCCACATTCTCAATGTTCTAAAATCCACATGCTTACTGATGTTGTCTTGAAAACTGCTTTGACTCATGGAGATCTGGGATAGGATTAAGGATTCAAATTTGGGAGTCATTCTGGCAAGGGATTTCTTAGCCACAGACCCCTTAAAATTGTCATCAAAACGTTATCATTCGTGTAATTATTTTTAATACACACTTGCAGTTCAGACTATGGCTCTGATTTGGCCCAAACCAATATCACCCTCTAAGTTTTTATCCAGAATTCACTGCCTCTTTGGGGAAGCAATATTTAAAATGTTATTTAAGATAGAAATGAATCTCTGGTGTGACTTGAGCCAAACTGATCCACCAGAAAAAGTCAGATGTATATGCTCAGTTTGACTGGAGCTTTGTTGTAAGCCAGGGTGTTTGCAGGCAGCCTGACATCAGAGTAACTGAGTGAGTCAAGATAATAAGGTGAGGTCATTAAACCCAAGCAGTACCCAAGTAGTGTGAGTATCTGCTCTCCACAGCTTGCTGAGAATGTGTGTTGTGGACGTTCCTCTCTGCTGACATTTCTAAAGGGGCTTCTTTTGGAAGTTTTGCTCCGAGGACAAAGCTGCTGATATTTCAAGTGCTCTAAACTCCACGTGCCTACGCCAGGTTGTTTTGAAAAGTGCTGTGCCTCATCGGTGCCTGGGGCAGAGTTTTTTGGAGCTATTTTCAGGTCATTTGGTTCAGGTGTTCCTTAAATCAGTACTTCTCAAACTGTGGGTTGTGACCCCAAAGTGGGTTGTGACCATGTTTTAATGTGGTCACCAGGGCTGGCTTAGACTTGCTGGGGCCCAGAGCTAAAGCCTGAGTCCCACCATGCAGGGCTGAACCGTGAGGGCCCCCTGCCTGGGGCTGAAGCCCTTGGGCTTTGTTCCCCACCCCAACATGGGGGTAATGGGCCTTGGGCATGCTCAGGTTTCTGTCGCCCCCCTCCTGGGGTCATGCAGTAATTTTGTTGTCAGAAGTGGATCGCGGTGCAATGAAGTTTGAGAACCACTGCAGCATTCAACTTTCAGAATGAGAGACTTCTTCCTCTCATTCTGGACATCTTTGCTGGAGTCCTTAGAATCACAGACTCAAGAGGTAGTGAATATATTATTCGTATGAGACACGAAAATGCCATTTTTATTCATGTGATGCCAAGAAAACAGTTTTTTTTTAAAAAAAAATACGTATAGTGTGTGAGAGAGTGCCATTCATCTCTTCCCTAGTCCCTTTTTCATGAGTTTAACTCAAAAAAACCTTTATAGAAGAAACCCTATCAGCTATGAGATCTGTTGTCTCCTGGAGA